>CM054058.1:519451248-520807498 GCA_028641055.1 Alopecurus myosuroides | reverse complement strand
AGAGTGATGGTATCTTTGGCACCCAACACCCATGATACAATCTAACACACATGGCATGTCAAAAAATTGGTTTAGGTGGGATCCCGACGCTCCGGGTCCCCTCTCCGGAGATACACTAGCCCCGGTGTAGAAAAAGACGGAACCGGCGTCCAGCCCCCTCTGCGTGAGCCGGAAGTGGGTAGCAAAGTGGAACTAGTTGCTTGGTTGTGTCATGTTAGGCCCAAGGAACACCCTTGACAATGGTAGGGCCCACCTACTTGCAAGATTCCCCCCGTTACGTCAGATCCGGGAGTTTCGGGGTGTGAGCAGTCCTGGAACCCGCGAGAGAGAATCCGACGTTGGTGAGGCCCCGGCACAGAGAGTGATGGTATCTTTGGCACCCAACACCCATGATACAATATAACACACATGGCATGTCAAAAAATTGGTTTAGGTGGGATCCCGACGCTCCGGGTCCCCTCTCCGGAGATACACTAGCCCCGGTGTAGAAAAAGACGGAACCTGCGTCCAGCCCCCTCTGCGTGAGCCGGAAGTGGGTAGAAAAGTGGAACTAGTTGCTTGGTTGTGTCATGTTAGGACCAAGGAACACCCTTGACAATGGTAGGGCCCACCTACTTGCAAGATTCCCCCCGTTACGTCAGATCCGGGAGTTCCGGGGTGTGAGCAGTCCTGGAACCCGCGAGAGAGAATCCGACGTCGGTGAGGCCCCGGCACAGAGAGTGATGGTATCTTTGGCACCCAACACCCATGATACAATCTAACACACATGGAATGTCAAAACATTGGTTTAGGTGGGATCCCGACGCTCCGGGTCCCCTCTCCGGAGATACACTAGCCCCGGTGTAGAAAAAGACGGAACCTGCGTCCAGCCCCCTCTGCGTGAGCCGGAAGTGGGTAGAAAAGTGGAACTAGTTGCTTGGTTGTGTCATGTTAGGCCCAAGGAACACCCTTGAAAATGGTAGGGCCCACCTACTTGCAAGATTCCCCCCGTTACGTCAGATCCGGGAGTTCCGGGGTGTGAGCAGTCCTGGAACCCGCGAGAGAGAATCCGACGTCGGTGAGGCCCCGGCACAGAGAGTGATGGTATCTTTGGCACCCAACACCCATGATACAATCTAACACACATGGCATGTCAAAAAATTGGTTTAGGTGGGATCCCGACGCTCCGGGTCCCCTCTCCGGAGATACACTAGCCCCGGTGTAGAAAAAGACGGAACCGGCGTCCAGCCCCCTCTGCGTGAGCCGGAAGTGGGTAGCAAAGTGGAACTAGTTGCTTGGTTGTGTCATGTTAGGACCAAGGAACACCCTTGACAATGGTAGGGCCCACCTACTTGCAAGATTCCCCCCGTTACGTCAGATCCGGGAGTTCCGGGGTGTGAGCAGTCCTGGAACCCGCGAGAGAGAATCCGACGTCGGTGAGGCCCCGGCACAGAGAGTGATGGTATCTTTGGCACCCAACACCCATGATACAATCTAACACACATGGCATGTCAAAAAATTGGTTTAGGTGGGATCCCGACGCTCCGGGTCCCCTCTCCGGAGATACACTAGCCCCGGTGTAGAAAAAGACGGAACCGGCGTCCAGCCCCCTCTGCGTGAGCCGGAAGTGGGTAGCAAAGTGGAAATAGTTGCTTGGTTGTGTCATGTTAGGACCAAGGAACACCCTTGACAATGGTAGGGCCCACCTACTTGCAAGATTCCCCCCGTTACGTCAGATCCGGGAGTTTCGGGGTGTGAGCAGTCCTGGAACCCGCGAGAGAGAATTCGACGTCGGTGAGGCCCCGGCACAGAGAGTGATGGTATCTTTGGCACCCAACACCCATGATACAATCTAACACACATGGCATGTCAAAACATTGGTTTAGGTGGGATCCCGACGCTCCGGGTCCCCTCTCCGGAGATACACTAGCCCCGGTGTAGAAAAAGACGGAACCTGCGTCTAGCCCCCTCTGCGTGAGCCGCAAGTGGGTAGCAAAGTGGAACTAGTTTCTTGGTTGTGTCATGTTAGGCCCAAGTAACACCCTTGAAAATGGTAGGGCCCACCTACTTGCAAGATTCCCCCCGTTACGTCAGATCCGGGAGTTTCGGGGTGTGAGCAGTCCTGGAACCCGCGAGAGAGAATCCGACGTCGGTGAGGCCCCGGCACAGAGAGTGATGGTATCTTTGGCACCCAACACCCATGATACAATCTAACACACATGGCATGGCAAAACATTGGTTTAGGTGGGATCCCGACGCTCCGGGTCCCCTCTCCGGAGATACACTAGCCCCGGTGTAGAAAAAGACGGAACCTGCGTCCAGCCCCCTCTGCGTGAGCCGGAAGTGGGTAGCAAAGTGGAACTAGTTGCTTGTTTGTGTCATGTTAGGCCCAAGGAACACCCTTGACAATGGTAGGGCCCACCTACTTGCAAGATTCCCCCCGTTACGTCAGATCCGGGAGTTTCGGGGTGTGAGCAGTCCTGGAACCCGCGAGAGAGAATCCGACGTCGGTGAGGCCCCGACACAGAGAGTGATGGTATCTTTGGCACCCAACACCCATGATACAATCTAACACACATGGCATGTCAAAACATTGGTTTAGGTGGGATCCCGACGCTCCGGGTCCCCTCTCCGGAGATACACTAGCCCCGGTGTAGAAAAAGACGGAACCTGCGTCCAGCCCCCTCTGCGTGAGCCGGAAGTGGGTAGCAAAGTGGAACTAGTTGCTTGGTTGTGTCATGTTAGGCCCAAGGAACACCCTTGACAATGGTAGGGCCCACCTACTTGCAAGATTCCCCCCGTTACGTCAGATCCGGGAGTTTCGGGGTGTGAGCAGTCCTGGAACCCGCGAGAGAGAATCCGACGTCGGTGAGGCCCCGGCACAGAGAGTGATGGTATCTTTGGCACCCAACACCCATGATACAATCTAACACACATGGAATGTCAAAACATTGGTTTAGGTGGGATCCCGACGCTCCGGGTCCCCTCTCCGGAGATACACTAGCCCCGGTGTAGAAAAAGACGGAACCTGCGTCCAGCCCCCTCTGCGTGAGCCGGAAGTGGGTAGAAAAGTGGAACTAGTTGCTTGGTTGTGTCATGTTAGGCCCAAGGAACACCCTTGACAATGGTAGGGCCCACCTACTTGCAAGATTCCCCCCGTTACGTCAGATCCGGGAGTTCCGGGGTGTGAGCAGTCCTGGAACCCGCGAGAGAGAATCCGACGTCGGTGAGGCCCCGGCACAGAGAGTGATGGTATCTTTGGCACCCAACACCCATGATACAATCTAACACACATGGCATGTCAAAAAATTGGTTTAGGTGGGATCCCGACGCTCCGGGTCCCCTCTCCGGAGATACACTAGCCCCGGTGTAGAAAAAGACGGAACCGGCGTCCAGCCCCCTCTGCGTGAGCCGGAAGTGGGTAGCAAAGTGGAACTAGTTGCTTGGTTGTGTCATGTTAGGACCAAGGAACACCCTTGACAATGGTAGGGCCCACCTACTTGCAAGATTCCCCCCGTTACGTCAGATCCGGGAGTTTCGGGGTGTGAGCAGTCCTGGAACCCGCGAGAGAGAATTCGACGTCGGTGAGGCCCCGGCACAGAGAGTGATGGTATCTTTGGCACCCAACACCCATGATACAATCTAACACACATGGCATGTCAAAACATTGGTTTAGGTGGGATCCCGACGCTCCGGGTCCCCTCTCCGGAGATACACTAGCCCCGGTGTAGAAAAAGACGGAAACTGCGTCTAGCCCCCTCTGCGTGAGCCGGAAGTGGGTAGCAAAGTGGAACTAGTTGCTTGGTTGTGTCATGTTAGGCCCAAGGAACACCCTTGAAAATGGTAGGGCCCACCTACTTGCAAGATTCCCCCCGTTACGTCAGATCCGGGAGTTTCGGGGTGTGAGCAGTCCTGGAACCCGCGAGAGAGAATCCGACGTCGGTGAGGCCCCGGCACAGAGAGTGATGGTATCTTTGGCACCCAACACCCATGATACAATATAACACACATGGCATGGCAAAACATTGGTTTAGGTGGGATCCCGACGCTCCGGGTCCCCTCTCCGGAGATACACTAGCCCCGGTGTAGAAAAAGACGGAACCTGCGTCCAGCCCCCTCTGCGTGAGCCGGAAGTGGGTAGCAAAGTGGAACTAGTTGCTTGTTTGTGTCATGTTAGGCCCAAGGAACACCCTTGACAATGGTAGGGCCCACCTACTTGCAAGATTCCCCCCGTTACGTCAGATCCGGGAGTTTCGGGGTGTGAGCAGTCCTGGAACCCGCGAGAGAGAATCCGACGTCGGTGAGGCCCCGGCACAGAGAGTGATGGTATCTTTGGCACCCAACACCCATGATACAATCTAACACACATGGCATGTCAAAACATTGGTTTAGGTGGGATCCCGACGCTCCGGGTCCCCTCTCCGGAGATACACTAGCCCTGGTGTAGAAAAAGACGGAACCTGCGTCTAGCCCCCTCTGCGTGAGCCGGAAGTGGGTAGCAAAGTGGAACTAGTTGCTTGGTTGTGTCATGTTAGGCCCAAGGAACACCCTTGAAAATGGTAGGGCCCACCTACTTGCAAGATTCCCCCCGTTACGTCAGATCCGGGAGTTCCGGGGTGTGAGCAGTCCTGGAACCCGCGAGAGAGAATCCGACGTCGGTGAGGCCCCGGCACAGAGAGTGATGGTATCTTTGGCACCCAACACCCATGATACAATCTAACACACATGGAATGTCAAAAAATTGGTTTAGGTGGGATCCCGACGCTCCGGGTCCCCTCTCCGGAGATACACTAGCCCCGGTGTAGAAAAAGACGGAACCGGCGTCCAGCCCCCTCTGCGTGAGCCGGAAGTGGGTAGCAAAGTGGAACTAGTTGCTTGGTTGTGTCATGTTAGGCCCAAGGAACACCCTTGACAATGGTAGGGCCCACCTACTTGCAAGATTCCCCCCGTTACGTCAGATCCGGGAGTTTCGGGGTGTGAGCAGTCCTGGAACCCGCGAGAGAGAATCCGACGTTGGTGAGGCCCCGGCACAGAGAGTGATGGTATCTTTGGCACCCAACACCCATGATACAATCTAACACACATGGCATGTCAAAAAATTGGTTTAGGTGGGATCCCGACGCTCCGGGTCCCCTCTCCGGAGATACACTAGCCCCGGTGTAGAAAAAGACGGAACCTGCGTCCAGCCCCCTCTGCGTGAGCCGGAAGTGGGTAGAAAAGTGGAACTAGTTGCTTGGTTGTGTCATGTTAGGCCCAAGGAACACCCTTGACAATGGTAGGGCCCACCTACTTGCAAGATTCCCCCCGTTACGTCAGATCCGGGAGTTCCGGGGTGTGAGCAGTCCTGGAACCCGCGAGAGAGAATCCGACGTCGGTGAGGCCCCGGCACAGAGAGTGATGGTATCTTTGGCACCCAACACCCATGATACAATCTAACACACATGGCATGTCAAAACATTGGTTTAGGTGGGATCCCGACGCTCCGGGTCCCCTCTCCGGAGATACACTAGCCCCGGTGTAGAAAAAGACGGAACCTGCGTCCAGCCCCCTCTGCGTGAGCCGGAAGTGGGTAGAAAAGTGGAACTAGTTGCTTGGTTGTGTCATGTTAGGCCCAAGGAACACCCTTGAAAATGGTAGGGCCCACCTACTTGCAAGATTCCCCCCGTTACGTCAGATCCGGGAGTTCCGGGGTGTGAGCAGTCCTGGAACCCGCGAGAGAGAATCCGACGTCGGTGAGGCCCCGGCACAGAGAGTGATGGTATCTTTGGCACCCAACACCCATGATACAATCTAACACACATGGCATGTCAAAAAATTGGTTTAGGTGGGATCCCGACGCTCCGGGTCCCCTCTCCGGAGATACACTAGCCCCGGTGTAGAAAAAGACGGAACCGGCGTCCAGCCCCCTCTGCGTGAGCCGGAAGTGGGTAGCAAAGTGGAACTAGTTGCTTGGTTGTGTCATGTTAGGACCAAGGAACACCCTTGACAATGGTAGGGCCCACCTACTTGCAAGATTCCCCCCGTTACGTCAGATCCGGGAGTTCCGGGGTGTGAGCAGTCCTGGAACCCGCGAGAGAGAATCCGACGTCGGTGAGGCCCCGGCACAGAGAGTGATGGTATCTTTGGCACCCAACACCCATGATACAATCTAACACACATGGCATGTCAAAAAATTGGTTTAGGTGGGATCCCGACGCTCCGGGTCCCCTCTCCGGAGATACACTAGCCCCGGTGTAGAAAAAGACGGAACCGGCGTCCAGCCCCCTCTGCGTGAGCCGGAAGTGGGTAGCAAAGTGGAAATAGTTGCTTGGTTGTGTCATGTTAGGACCAAGGAACACCCTTGACAATGGTAGGGCCCACCTACTTGCAAGATTCCCCCCGTTACGTCAGATCCGGGAGTTTCGGGGTGTGAGCAGTCCTGGAACCCGCGAGAGAGAATTCGACGTCGGTGAGGCCCCGGCACAGAGAGTGATGGTATCTTTGGCACCCAACAACCATGATACAATCTAACACACATGGCATGTCAAAACATTGGTTTAGGTGGGATCCCGACGCTCCGGGTCCCCTCTCCGGAGATACACTAGCCCCGGTGTAGAAAAAGACGGAACCTGCGTCTAGCCCCCTCTGCGTGAGCCGCAAGTGGGTAGCAAAGTGGAACTAGTTGCTTGGTTGTGTCATGTTAGGCCCAAGTAACACCCTTGAAAATGGTAGGGCCCACCTACTTGCAAGATTCCCCCCGTTACGTCAGATCCGGGAGTTTCGGGGTGTGAGCAGTCCTGGAACCCGCGAGAGAGAATCCGACGTCGGTGAGGCCCCGGCACAGAGAGTGATGGTATCTTTGGCACCCAACACCCATGATACAATCTAACACACATGGCATGGCAAAAAATTGGTTTAGGTGGGATCCCGACGCTCCGGGTCCCCTCTCCGGAGATACACTAGCCCCGGTGTAGAAAAAGACGGAACCTGCGTCCAGCCCCCTCTGCGTGAGCCGGAAGTGGGTAGCAAAGTGGAACTAGTTGCTTGGTTGTGTCATGTTAGGCCCAAGGAACACCCTTGACAATGGTAGGGCCCACCTACTTGCAAGATTCCCCCCGTTACGTCAGATCCGGGAGTTTCGGGGTGTGAGCAGTCCTGGAACCCGCGAGAGAGAATCCGACGTCGGTGAGGCCCCGGCACAGAGAGTGATGGTATCTTTGGCACCCAACACCCATGATACAATCTAACACACATGGCATGTCAAAACATTGGTTTAGGTGGGATCCCGACGCTCCGGGTCCCCTCTCCGGAGATACACTAGCCCCGGTGTAGAAAAAGACGGAACCTGCGTCCAGCCCCCTCTGCGTGAGCCGGAAGTGGGTAGCAAAGTGGAACTAGTTGCTTGGTTGTGTCATGTTAGGCCCAAGGAACACCCTTGACAATGGTAGGGCCCACCTACTTGCAAGATTCCCCCCGTTACGTCAGATCCGGGAGTTTCGGGGTGTGAGCAGTCCTGGAACCCGCGAGAGAGAATCCGACGTCGGTGAGGCCCCGGCACAGAGAGTGATGGTATCTTTGGCACCCAACACCCATGATACAATCTAACACACATGGAATGTCAAAACATTGGTTTAGGTGGGATCCCGACGCTCCGGGTCCCCTCTCCGGAGATACACTAGCCCCGGTGTAGAAAAAGACGGAACCTGCGTCCAGCCCCCTCTGCGTGAGCCGGAAGTGGGTAGAAAAGTGGAACTAGTTGCTTGGTTGTGTCATGTTAGGCCCAAGGAACACCCTTGACAATGGTAGGGCCCACCTACTTGCAAGATTCCCCCCGTTACGTCAGATCCGGGAGTTTCGGGGTGTGAGCAGTCCTGGAACCCGCGAGAGAGAATCCGACGTCGGTGAGGCCCCGGCACAGAGAGTGATGGTATCTTTGGCACCCAACACCCATGATACAATCTAACACACATGGCATGTCAAAAAATTGGTTTAGGTGGGATCCCGACGCTCCGGGTCCCCTCTCCGGAGATACACTAGCCCCGGTGTAGAAAAAGACGGAACCGGCGTCCAGCCCCCTCTGCGTGAGCCGGAAGTGGGTAGCAAAGTGGAACTAGTTGCTTGGTTGTGTCATGTTAGGCCCAAGGAACACCCTTGACAATGGTAGGGCCCACCTACTTGCAAGATTCCCCCCGTTACGTCAGATCCGGGAGTTTCGGGGTGTGAGCAGTCCTGGAACCCGCGAGAGAGAATCGACGTCGGTGAGGCCCCGGCACAGAGAGTGATGGTATCTTTGGCACCCAACACCCATGATACAATCTAACACACATGGCATGTCAAAACATTGGTTTAGGTGGGATCCCGACGCTCCGGGTCCCCTCTCCGGAGATACACTAGCCCCGGTGTAGAAAAAGACGGAACCTGCGTCTAGCCCCCTCTGCGTGAGCCGGAAGTGGGTAGCAAAGTGGAACTAGTTGCTTGGTTGTGTCATGTTAGGCCCAAGGAACACCCTTGACAATGGTAGGGCCCACCTACTTGCAAGATTCCCCCCGTTACGTCAGATCCGGGAGTTTCGGGGTGTGAGCAGTCCTGGAACCCGCGAGAGAGAATCCGACGTCGGTGAGGCCCCGGCAGAGAGAGTGATGGTATCTTTGGCACCCAACACCCATGATACAATATAACACACATGGCATGTCAAAACATTGGTTTAGGTGGGATCCCGACGCTCCGGGTCCCCTCTCCGGAGATACACTAGCCCCGGTGTAGAAAAAGACGGAACCTGCGTCCAGCCCCCTCTGCGTGAGCCGGAAGTGGGTAGCAAAGTGGAACTAGTTGCTTGGTTGTGTCATGTTAGGCCCAAGGAACACCCTTGACAATGGTAGGGCCCACCTACTTGCAAGATTCCCCCCGTTACGTCAGATCCGGGAGTTTCGGGGTGTGAGCAGTCCTGGAACCCGCGAGAGAGAATCCGACGTCGGTGAGGCCCCGGCACAGAGAGTGATGGTATCTTTGGCACCCAACACCCATGATACAATCTAACACACATGGCATGTCAAAACATTGGTTTAGGTGGGATCCCGACGCTCCGGGTCCCCTCTCCGGAGATACACTAGCCCCGGTGTAGAAAAAGACGGAACCTGCGTCCAGCCCCCTCTGCGTGAGCCGGAAGTGGGTAGCAAAGTGGAACTAGTTGCTTGGTTGTGTCATGTTAGGCCCAAGGAACACCCTTGACAATGGTAGGGCCCACCTACTTGCAAGATTCCCCCCGTTACGTCAGATCCGGGAGTTTCGGGGTGTGAGCAGTCCTGGAACCCGCGAGAGAGAATCCGACGTCGGTGAGGCCCCGGCACAGAGAGTGATGGTATCTTTGGCACCCAACACCCATGATACAATCTAACACACATGGCATGTCAAAACATTGGTTTAGGTGGGATCCCGACGCTCCGGGTCCCCTCTCCGGAGATACACTAGCCCCGGTGTAGAAAAAGACGGAACCGGCGTCCAGCCCCCTCTGCGTGAGCCGGAAGTGGGTAGCAAAGTGGAACTAGTTGCTTGGTTGTGTCATGTTAGGCCCAAGGAACACCCTTGACAATGGTAGGGCCCACCTACTTGCAAGATTCCCCCCGTTACGTCAGATCCGGGAGTTTCGGGGTGTGAGCAGTCCTGGAACCCGCGAGAGAGAATCCGACGTCGGTGAGGCCCCGGCACAGAGAGTGATGGCTATCTTTGGCACCCAACACCCATGATACAATATAACACACATGGCATGTCAAAACATTGGTTTAGGTGGGATCCCGACGCTCCGGGTCCCCTCTCCGGAGATACACTAGCCCCGGTGTAGAAAAAGACGGAACCGGCGTCCAGCCCCCTCTGCGTGAGCCGGAAGTGGGTAGCAAAGTGGAACTAGTTGCTTGGTTGTGTCATGTTAGGCCCAAGGAACACCCTTGACAATGGTAGGGCCCACCTACTTGCAAGATTCCCCCCGTTACGTCAGATCCGGGAGTTTCGGGGTGTGAGCAGTCCTGGAACCCGCGAGAGAGAATCCGACGTCGGTGAGGCCCCGGCACAGAGAGTGATGGTATCTTTGGCACCCAACACCCATGATACAATCTAACACACATGGCATGTCAAAACATTGGTTTAGGTGGGATCCCGACGCTCCGGGTCCCCTCTCCGGAGATACACTAGCCCCGGTGTAGAAAAAGACGGAACCTGCGTCCAGCCCCCTCTGCGTGAGCCGGAAGTGGGTAGCAAAGTGGAACTAGTTGCTTGGTTGTGTCATGTTAGGCCCAAGGAACACCCTTGACAATGGTAGGGCCCACCTACTTGCAAGATTCCCCCCGTTACGTCAGATCCGGGAGTTCGGGGTGTGAGCAGTCCTGGAACCCGCGAGAGAGAATCCGACGTCGGTGAGGCCCCGGCACAGAGAGTGATGGTATCTTTGGCACCCAACACCCATGATACAATCTAACACACATGGCATGTCAAAACATTGGTTTAGGTGGGATCCCGACGCTCCGGGTCCCCTCTCCGGAGATACACTAGCCCCGGTGTAGAAAAAGACGGAACCGGCGTCCAGCCCCCTCTGCGTGAGCCGGAAGTGGGTAGCAAGTGGAACTAGTTGCTTGGTTGTGTCATGTTAGGCCCAAGTAACACCCTTGACAATGGTAGGGCCCACCTACTTGCAAGATTCCCCCCGTTACGTCAGATCCGGGAGTTTCGGGGTGTGAGCAGTCCTGGAACCCGCGAGAGAGAATCCGACGTCGGTGAGGCCCCGGCACAGAGAGTGATGCTATCTTTGGCACCCAACACCCATGATACAATCTAACACACATGGCATGGCAAAACATTGGTTTAGGTGGGATCCCGACGCTCCGGGTCCCCTCTCCGGAGATACACTAGCCCCGGTGTAGAAAAAGACGGAACCGCGTCTAGCCCCCTCTGCGTGAGCCGGAAGTGGGTAGCAAAGTGGAACTAGTTGCTTGGTTGTGTCATGTTAGGCCCAAGGAACACCCTTGACAATGGTAGGGCCCACCTACTTGCAAGATTCCCCCCGTTACGTCAGATCCGGGAGTTTCGGGGTGTGAGCAGTCCTGGAACCCGCGAGAGAGAATCCGACGTCGGTGAGGCCCCGGCACAGAGAGTGATGCTATCTTTGGCACCCAACACCCATGATACAATCTAACACACATGGCATGTCAAAACATTGGTTTAGGTGGGATCCCGACGCTCCGGGTCCCCTCTCCGGAGATACACTAGCCCCGGTGTAGAAAAAGACGGAACCGGCGTCCAGCCCCCTCTGCGTGAGCCGGAAGTGGGTAGCAAAGTGGAACTAGTTGCTTGGTTGTGTCATGTTAGGCCCAAGGAACACCCTTGACAATGGTAGGGCCCACCTACTTGCAAGATTCCCCCCGTTACGTCAGATCCGGGAGTTTCGGGGTGTGAGCAGTCCTGGAACCCGCGAGAGAGAATCCGACGTCGGTGAGGCCCCGGCACAGAGAGTGATGGTATCTTTGGCACCCAACACCCATGATACAATATAACACACATGGCATGGCAAAACATTGGTTTAGGTGGGATCCCGACGCTCCGGGTCCCCTCTCCGGAGATACACTAGCCCCGGTGTAGAAAAAGACGGAACCTGCGTCCAGCCCCCTCTGCGTGAGCCGGAAGTGGGTAGCAAAGTGGAACTAGTTGCTTGTTTGTGTCATGTTAGGCCCAAGGAACACCCTTGACAATGGTAGGGCCCACCTACTTGCAAGATTCCCCCCGTTACGTCAGATCCGGGAGTTTCGGGGTGTGAGCAGTCCTGGAACCCGCGAGAGAGAATCCGACGTCGGTGAGGCCCCGGCACAGAGAGTGATGGTATCTTTGGCACCCAACACCCATGATACAATCTAACACACATGGCATGTCAAAACATTGGTTTAGGTGGGATCCCGACGCTCCGGGTCCCCTCTCCGGAGATACACTAGCCCCGGTGTAGAAAAAGACGGAACCTGCGTCTAGCCCCCTCTGCGTGAGCCGGAAGTGGGTAGCAAAGTGGAACTAGTTGCTTGGTTGTGTCATGTTAGGCCCAAGGAACACCCTTGACAATGGTAGGGCCCACCTACTTGCAAGATTCCCCCCGTTACGTCAGATCCGGGAGTTTCGGGGTGTGAGCAGTCCTGGAACCCGCGAGAGAGAATCCGACGTCGGTGAGGCCCCGACACAGAGAGTGATGGTATCTTTGGCACCCAACACCCATGATACAATATAACACACATGGCATGGCAAAACATTGGTTTAGGTGGGATCCCGACGCTCCGGGTCCCCTCTCCGGAGATACACTAGCCCCGGTGTAGAAAAAGACGGAACCTGCGTCCAGCCCCCTCTGCGTGAGCCGGAAGTGGGTAGCAAAGTGGAACTAGTTGCTTGGTTGTGTCATGTTAGGCCCAAGGAACACCCTTGACAATGGTAGGGCCCACCTACTTGCAAGATTCCCCCCGTTACGTCAGATCCGGGAGTTTCGGGGTGTGAGCAGTCCTGGAACCCGCGAGAGAGAATCCGACGTCGGTGAGGCCCCGGCACAGAGAGTGATGGTATCTTTGGCACCCAACACCCATGATACAATCTAACACACATGGCATGTCAAAACATTGGTTTAGGTGGGATCCCGACGCTCCGGGTCCCCTCTCCGGAGATACACTAGCCCCGGTGTAGAAAAAGACGGAACCTGCGTCCAGCCCCCTCTGCGTGAGCCGGAAGTGGGTAGCAAAGTGGAACTAGTTGCTTGGTTGTGTCATGTTAGGCCCAAGGAACACCCTTGACAATGGTAGGGCCCACCTACTTGCAAGATTCCCCCCGTTACGTCAGATCCGGGAGTTTCGGGGTGTGAGCAGTCCTGGAACCCGCGAGAGAGAATCCGACGTCGGTGAGGCCCCGGCACAGAGAGTGATGGTATTTTTGGCACCCAACACCCATGATACAATCTAACACACATGGCATGGCAAAACATTGGTTTAGGTGGGATCCCGACGCTCCGGGTCCCCTCTCCGGAGATACACTAGCCCCGGTGTAGAAAAAGACGGAACCTGCGTCCAGCCCCCTCTGCGTGAGCCGGAAGTGGGTAGCAAAGTGGAACTAGTTGCTTGGTTGTGTCATGTTAGGCCCAAGGAACACCCTTGACAATGGTAGGGCCCACCTACTTGCAAGATTCCCCCCGTTACGTCAGATCCGGGAGTTTCGGGGTGTGAGCAGTCCTGGAACCCGCGAGAGAGAATCCGACGTCGGTGAGGCCCCGGCACAGAGAGTGATGGCTATCTTTGGCACCCAACACCCATGATACAATATAACACACATGGAATGTCAAAACATTGGTTTAGGTGGGATCCCGACGCTCCGGGTCCCCTCTCCGGAGATACACTAGCCCCGGTGTAGAAAAAGACGGAACCGGCGTCCAGCCCCCTCTGCGTGAGCCGGAAGTGGGTAGCAAAGTGGAACTAGTTGCTTGGTTGTGTCATGTTAGGCCCAAGGAACACCCTTGACAATGGTAGGGCCCACCTACTTGCAAGATTCCCCCCGTTACGTCAGATCTGGGAGTTTCGGGGTGTGAGCAGTCCTGGAACCCGCGAGAGAGAATCCGACGTCGGTGAGGCCCCGGCCACAGAGAGTGATGGTATCTTTGGCACCCAACACCCATGATACAATCTAACACACATGGCATGTCAAAACATTGGTTTAGGTGGGATCCCGACGCTCCGGGTCCCCTCTCCGGAGATACACTAGCCCCGGTGTAGAAAAAGACGGAACCTGCGTCCAGCCCCCTCTGCGTGAGCCGGAAGTGGGTAGCAAAGTGGAACTAGTTGCTTGGTTGTGTCATGTTAGGCCCAAGGAACACCCTTGACAATGGTAGGGCCCACCTACTTGCAAGATTCCCCCCGTTACGTCAGATCCGGGAGTTTCGGGGTGTGAGCAGTCCTGGAACCCGCGAGAGAGAATCCGACGTCGGTGAGGCCCCGGCACAGAGAGTGATGGTATCTTTGGCACCCAACACCCATGATACAATCTAACACACATGGCATGTCAAAACATTGGTTTAGGTGGGATCCCGACGCTCCGGGTCCCCTCTCCGGAGATACACTAGCCCCGGTGTAGAAAAAGACGGAACCTGCGTCTAGCCCCCTCTGCGTGAGCCGGAAGTGGGTAGCAAAGTGGAACTAGTTGCTTGGTTGTGTCATGTTAGGCCCAAGGAACACCCTTGACAATGGTAGGGCCCACCTACTTGCAAGATTCCCCCCGTTACGTCAGATCCGGGAGTTTCGGGGTGTGAGCAGTCCTGGAACCCGCGAGAGAGAATCCGACGTCGGTGAGGCCCCGGCACAGAGAGTGATGGTATCTTTGGCACCCAACACCCATGATACAATCTAACACACATGGCATGTCAAAACATTGGTTTAGGTGGGATCCCGACGCTCCGGGTCCCCTCTCCGGAGATACACTAGCCCCGGTGTTGAAAAAGACGGAACCGGCGTCCAGCTCCCTCTGCGTGAGCCGGAAGTGGGTAGCAAAGTGGAACTAGTTGCTTGGTTGTGTCATGTTAGGCCCAAGGAACACCCTTGACAATGGTAGGGCCCACCTACTTGCAAGATTCCCCGCGTTACGTCAGATCCGGGAGTTTCGGGGTGTGAGCAGTCCTGGAACCCGCGAGAGAGAATCCGACGTCGGTGAGGCCCCGGCACAGAGAGTGATGGTATCTTTGGCACCCAACACCCATGATACAATCTAACACACATGGCATGGCAAAACATTGGTTTAGGTGGGATCCCGACGCTCCGGGTCCCCTCTCTGGAGATACCCTAGCCCCGGTGTAGAAAAAGACGGAACCGGCGTCCAGCCCCCTCTGCGTGAGCCGGAAGTGGGTAGCAAAGTGGAACTAGTTGCTTGGTTGTGTCATGTTAGGCCCAAGGAACACCATTGACAATTGGACTTGGTTGGTTTCTTGTTGATTAATTGTTTTCATAGATTTAATTTAGATATAATTATTGACTAGCATGTGTAAAGTGTATAATTATGTTATTTAGATGTTCATAAGCATGTGTTGCTTGTTAAAGAAAAATGCATTCTTGAAGTGTTGATAACTTCTCTAGTATTGTATTAGTGTTACCAAGGTAAAAGTAATTAAAGTTTGCACTTTGCCGAGTGTCCCGACAGTTGACACTCGGCAAACACCGTGCCGGCAATAGCATCCCTGTACTTTGCCGAGTGTCAATTGTCGGGACACTCGGCAAAGATCATACCGGCAATAACATCCATGGACTTTGCCGAGTGTCCCGACGATTGACACTCGGCAAAGCCGTGTACCGGGCAGAAAACTGGCGGGCAGCCGCCAGCCGCCACTCCCTCTCCCTTATCTTCTTCTTTCTTCTCCCCGATCGATCTACTTCTCCTCTCCCCGCCGCCAGCCGCCACTCCCTCTCTCCGACGCCGCCGCCCACCCAGCCGCCGCCGGCCAGCTTCCTCCCCGCCGGCAGTCTCCCCTCCTCCCCGCCCCCTCCTCCTGCCTCCCTCATCGAGGCGCGTCGCCCCTCGACCCTCCCCCCACCGAGCCGTCGCCCCCTCCTCCTCCCTCCCCCAAGGAGCCGCCGCCAGGACCTCCCACAGACGACGAGCGCCGCCGCCCCCTCCTCCTCCCTCCCCCACCGAGCTGCAGCGGCCCTCCACCGCCCCATCCTCGTCTTCCCGCCCCTCGTCTCCACCCGCCTCGCCCACGGAACAACAGGTACGTACTTTGATCGATGCCATCATCTCCTTCCTTCCCTGTCTCTGAAAAAAGTTTCAGGCCACACGCCAATCTAATCTGGCAAACCCACCAATTTCTTCTTCATGTTTTCTCTTTCACTGCTCACTAGTAAGTATGCTGAATGGAACAACAGGTAATTATTTAGTATTTATGTGGTCAAATATGTGAATTCATAGCTAGCAGAATGGGGCTCTCCAAATTTTTATGATTTCACTTGTCATCATATACAAGGAGAAGAACTTTAGATTTTTGCAACGAAAAAGATGTATTTCACAAAAAATTGTGGAACCGTGAGCCTGAAACAAGCTGCTAGTACTTTATTCTATGATAAGAGCGCTCACAATTCACATCGCCCGCCATAACCTACTGAACTATATGTGGATATTACTTACAGAATAACAAAGTTGCACATGAATCATATGTTTTTCTATTGGAAAAGAAAATCTAGAGCATCATCTACTCATTTTATACTAGTAATGACGTGTTGATTTCCTGAATGGTAAATGAAACATGCTGGAACATAGGAATCTAACGGGTGATATATAGAGTGAAATTATACAGTACTAATGAAAATTCATTTTATATTGAATCGGTTTGAAATTAACCATGTCCATCGAACCGCGAGAGTATATAGGACGTCGGGCAACAAGATTATAAAATTGTAAGAGGGGGAATATTGAGGCGGTATGGAGCAGCAGTTGTGTCGAATTTCGTTTCATTTTCCTCATAGAAAATTGTCCTGTGCGTGGTGGCGAAAGGAATCGAGCTGCCCATCTGAAATTGTTCTGTTATGTAGGCGTGGTGCTGCACTGTTGCAGGGAACGGAGTTGCCCATTCAAATGTCTGAAATCGAAACATCTAGCACGTCTGACCTAAAGCCTTTGTCAGTTTGGTCTACTACTGAAACACGTGGATCCTAAATAGGCACAGATCGATATTGCGGTATGGTGCAATTGATTACTGAATACCTCTTCCTCATTGCGGTATGCGGGAGCACAATCGATATGCCTATATCCTGCCTGCCAGGAAGCATGAAACTATTAGAACGCCCGGGATGCAGTCTGATATATGTTAGGACTTCAAAATACAGTAAAGTAACATTTACAATGAATATAAACCATTTAAAATCTACTCCTCCATTTCTAATATAAGACGTTTTGGTAGTTCCAGTTATTATACAACTTCTTATATTTAGGAACATATGTAGTAGTTGACTTTGGTTTTGTAAATTCCCCATAGTAGAGGCTAGTTGAGCTAACTGAATCAACAAAAATTTCCACTTGGGACGTCAGTTAGATCCCTAATACTAGAACTCACCCTACAGATTCTATAGGCCCCAAGGAACACCAAGCTGAACACTTCCTAATGAAGTGAGCAGGTGATACAGGCTCACGCAAACACATACAGTTATTTCCAAGATTCACAAAACTAATCAAGATAGAGCTGTAGTAAGAGGAAAATACCTTGACAGCAGCATAGACTGCATTGCCGACAACACCAGGTTCTGACTGCCATGTGCCGAGGCCGATTGATGGGATCCTTGCCCCAGTTCTCAGGACGAAGGACTCAGCCATCTTTGATCAGGAAAGTCAAGGTGAGACTGGATCGAAGTAGCTGAAAGACTATCGAAGAAGATGGGTACTGTGGGACTTGGATCTGCTGCTGGTGGGGGTATTATACTACTGTAATATTCGTTCTGCATAAGTTGACATATAATGTAATGTGACAGAGTGACCGAGACACGTGTTATAAGATTATGAGAGCTACGTACAATTTTCTATACGAATGGGATCAGAATTGGATCTGTGCAGAACCGCTGGCAACTAGGAAAAGAAAGAACAAACAACCATTAGCAAGATTAGGGGTTGCAAATATCTCAGTTGTTAGAAAAAGGCTCTAAAACCTTAGCAGACACTCACTAAGGTTCAATGTTATAGCAATGAACTCGATATTAAGGGGGTTCCGTATTTTGGACCAAATTCAAAGAATAGCAATCTCTATTTTAGATGAAGTTCAAAATCATGTTTCAATCAGAATATCGAGTTTGCATTTTTGTTACCTCATGTTCTCTTTATTTATTTGGAGGTCAATAAATATTTTGTTCCATGATAATCAGCCACCCAATATATGCTAGATCAGTAGCATTCTCTAAATATATTGCTCTCTTGACTAGTAATAAGTTTTCCCCTTTATCTGCTCATATCATTTCTCAAAGAAGGGAGTAATCATGACCACATCTGTTGTGAAATGTGATGGACTTAAACAAATAGCAGTACAATTTCAATTTCAAGTAATCATGTCCATACTTTAGTGTTTACTAACAGTATGTCTTTCCTTTTTGCAGGACATGGATCGCGCTTGAGGCGAGCAGATTCGTCGCGGGAGGGGGTTTGCTGAGGAGGGTCATCGCAGGCCGGGATCGTCTGCGATCATCTTCATCGGCACACGGCCACGCTTAGAGGGTAAAAACCTCCCCCTCGGTCGATCTTTAGATTTTCTTGTGTAGATCACCAAACTAGTCGCGTTACCCTAGGCGTCTCCCGTTCGGAAGAGTTGTAGTTATAAAAATAGAACTCTTTGTATATATTTATATACAAAGATCTATATTTTTATAACCGCGACTGTTTCGAATTGTCCACGTTTTTGGACAGCTCGTGGATGTGTAGCTGTGTTTGTTTTCCATGTTCTACTCCTATCCGAGACAGATTTCGGTGGCGCCTCTCTGTTGTTCTCCGAGTACACATTCTCTCGACCCCCGTGGTCGAGACGTGTATTAGGAGAACAGCGGGGAGGTGCTGCCAAAATTTGTCTCGGATAGGAGTATACATGGAAAACAAACACAAGCTACACATACACGGGTGGGATTAGGACCTATCTTTACCTAGTAGGCATGTAGGATTGCATTCAAAGCGTAAAACTTGCAGTATGTTGTAGATAATTTAAACAAACTTGTTAAATTTTAAACACATGTTAATATGTCTGAGCATTCATCAGCGTGGAAATGGAGGAACGCGAGTGGATGTACAGTGGCCGACCGAGTGTGAAGGATATGACAATGGATTGGGTTACAAAGACCAACCAGTTCTTGGATTTTGCATTTGCTAGAGTTGACGATTTCGTCTGATGTATGGTGCCCCTGTAGTCGTTGTCGTAACATGACAGAGAAACCGAGGATAGTCATTTCTGATCACCTTGGGAAGTACGGGTTTATGCCAAACTATTACCGTTGGGTGTACCATGGCGAGTCTGCCGATCCCGTACGCCGTAGAAAGAAGAAGAAGAAGGTGGCACCTAGCACTGAGGATGCATCGACCGATTTTGATACCGGTTTTGACAGGATGTTAGATGATTTCACTACTGCACATGCACCTGAAAATCCAACCGGTGAGGGAGATGCCCCCGAGTATGCGGAGGAGAGCACGAAAGAGTTCTATGACACATTGTTTAAGACACAAAAACCATTGCACGAGCATACACGAGTGTCTCAACTTGATGCCATCGGCCGGCTTATGGCGGTCAAAAGCCAGCACAATGTAAGCATAGCCGCCTTTGATGCATTTCTGACCGTTATTGCCACCCTCTTGCCGGCGGAACACCTTCTTCAAAAGAACATGTACGAGTCGAAAAAAATCCTCGGTTCCCTTAAGATGCCGTATGAAAAGATAGATTGTTGTCCGAAGAGTTGCATGTTGTTCAGGAAAGAGCATGAGAAGACAAAGTACTGTGTCAAATGCGGGGCCTCTAGGTTTCTGGAGGTGGACTCCGGTAATGGTCAGAAGACGCAGCTAACGGTCGCCAAAAAGATCCTTCGATATCTTCCATTCATACCGCGGATCCAAAGGCTTTTTATGACCGAGGAATCTGCGAAACAGATGAGATGGCCGTCAGACGGGAAGAGGTACCGTCCTCATAAGATGATACATCCGTCTGATGGTGAAGCATGGAAGGACTTCGTTGGCAAACATAAGAAGAAAGCGGGTGACCCCAGGAGTGTAGCCGTTGCGTTATCAACCGATGGTTTCAACCCATATGGTATGACGTCTGCCTCATACAGCTGTTGGCCGATGTTTGTTATCCCGATGAACCTCCCCCCCGGCGTGTGCATGCAACGGCAGAACATGTTCCTGTCGCTGATAATTGCAGGGCCTGAGTATCCAGGGAAGAATATGTCCGTGTTCATGGAGCCGCTGGTAGATGATCTCCTCATTGCTTGGAACACCGGGGTACGGACATACGACGCCGCAGAAAAGAAGCACTTTGATATGTATGTTTGGTACTTCACTTCCCTGCATGACCTTCCGGCTCGCGCGATATTCTGCGGCTGGTGCACTCATGGGAAGTGGCCTTGTCCGGTGTGACCAGGCTGTGACTTTCCTTTGGCTCAAAAAGGGTGGAAAATACTCATGCTTTGACCAACATCGTCAGTTCCTTCGTCTTGGTCACAAATACTGGCGAAATAAAAAGAAGTGGACGAAAGATGTAGCTGTCGATGCTCCACGACCAACTTTGATGACCGGTGTAGACGTGAAGGCTCAGCTAGAAAGTCTGGAGCTCAATGCCGAGGGGACTGGCTTTCTGGGATATGGAGAGTGGCACCAGTGGACTCACATCTCATGCCCGTGGAAGCTCCCTTACATGCAGGATCTTCTTCTTCCACATAACATTGATGTCATGCACACGGAAAAAAATATCGCCGAGGCCCTTTGGGCAACACTTATGGATCTTGAGAAGACGAAGGATAACGTTAAGGCAAGAGTCGATCAAGAGGAGCTATGTGACAGGAAACATTTAAACATGAAGCCTCCCACCAAAACCAAAAAAACGTGGACGAAGCCACCGGCCCCTTTCTGCCTGACTAGGGCCCAAAGGAAAGAAGTTCTCCAGTGGATCTTGGACTGTCTCTTCTTCCCTGATGGGTACGCAGCTAATATAATGAGGGGAGTGAATCTTGCAGGGCTTCGGATAACAGGGCTCAAGAGTCATGACTACCACGTATGGATTGAGCGGATCATGCCTGTCATGATTCGAGGATACGTTGATGAGGAAATTTGGCTAGTGCTAGCCAAGTTGAATTTTTTCTTTCGCCAGCTTTGTGCCAAGGAATTAGACCGAGCTGTGGTTGCTAAGTTGGAGGAACAGGTTGCCGGCTTACTGGTGGACCTAGAGGCGATCTTTCCCCCCGGCTTCTTTAATCTGATGCAACACTTGCTCTTGCATCTCGCTGAAGAGGCACGATTGGGTGGCCCTGTGCAGTACCGCTGGATGTTTTCAACCGAGAGAGAGCAGAAGAAACTTAGAGAGAAAAGCACGAACAAATGTCGCATCGAAGCATCCATATGTGAGGCAACCCTCAACGAGGAGGTGGCAAACTTTATGACAAAGTACTATCATGAAAGTCTTCCCACTCGTCATAATCCAGTTTCTCGGTACAATAATGACCCCAACTCCGCGGATGCACCCGAGCTTAGCATACTTGCAGGGCTTGGTGGCAGATCAAGTGGCGCGAAGCAAGAGCAAGTAGACTCACATGAACAATGGACGGCTATTCTCTCGTGTGTCCTGAAGAACACGGCGGAAGTAAAGCCCTACATTGAGTAAGTGCTCAACACCTTCTTTTCACAAGCTTTCATTCCCATAGTTTGTGTCTAACTCCGATTTTTGTCATTCCGCACCTAGGTTATTTGAGAAAGAAACCTGGAAACATCATTCCTGAGAACCTACCTACGACGAGAAGACTACTATTTTTAAGAAGGGTGGCAAAGGAGGCGGCGGTTTCATTACTTGGTTCGCCACAAAAGTAACACTCTATCTTACATGGTTTCTAGTGAGACATATTTTACGCCGATCTTAGCTTTAAGTAACACTCCTATTGACCTTGTAGGCTTTAACCGACAAGGAAATGAGTCCCGAGTTGCGGCAACTTGCCCGCGGGTTCACCTACTCCCTCAAGACATTCACATCTTACGATGTGAATGGGTATCGCTTCCATACCCGTTCTTACGATGAGAAACGGCCGAACCGGAAGACAAATAATTTCGGGGTCTTCACGAATGCCGGTGGTGATTACTTCGGCATCGTCGAGGGAATTTATGAGCTCGATTTCCATTTCGGCAAGAAGAACCCGGTTGTATTCAAATGCCATTGGTTCGATCCAACTAGAGTGAGACGAAATCCTGAAATTGGATTGATCGAAATTGAACGAGCATCTGTCTATAGGGGAGATGATGTCTACATCATTGCACAACATGCCACCCAAGTATTCTATCTCCCCTACCCATGCAAAACTATGAAACGTCTCCAGGGGTGGGATGTGGTGATCACGGTGCCACCACGTAATAGACCACCTCCTCCAAACGATGAAGATTACCACCAGCGCATAAACCCCATCACCTATGAGGGAGAGTTCTATCAAGAGGACGACGATGGGCTCACCGGCCGGTTCAGCATCGACTTGCCCACAATTGACGAAATGGTAGAAGACGACGGTGATGATGGCATGGGCGCCGAGAGTGAGCAAGACGACGATCCAGCTGTTCTTAACTCTAAGGACGTGGAACTACTTGAACGTCTCCACATACCCGATGTTGAGGAGCCGAGCGGTCCACCATCGAACTACATGGAAGAGTGGTGGTACACCCGTGATAGCGACGACGATGATGATCCCGGTCCAAGTTATGATCCCAAGGATGTAGACAATGGGTTCTGAACCATTTGTGTTCCAACTATGTAACCGTCAATGTATAATTAGCATTTAGTTTTCACTATTTGTGTGTCACTTCGAAACTTATAGCTTGTAATATTTTTCTATTCCGAACTTCTTATTGCTATTACATTACTTGCGCTTAAAATCCTGACGTTTGTCATGGTTCTTAGAGTCTCCAAGCACTTACGATTTTGTGCTCAAAATCTCCTCCCATATGAGCTTGAAGAATCTGATCTTGTTCACATCCATGTGCTCCCAGTAGTAGTGCTCTTGCCACTCCCTACGCTGTTATTTTGGTCACCAAAATATCGGCGCAGGGAGTGGCAAGAGCACTACTTCTGGGAGCACATGGCCGTGAACAAGATCAGGTTCTTCAAGCTCATGGGAGGAGATTTTCAGCAGAAAATCATGCACATGACAAATGTCAGGATTTTAAGCAGCCCGTGGTTACGATGAGCGCTTCTGCTAGTTTATATTTAGACATTTAAGTACAGAAAAGGTGAAATTGTGACACTTTACTATTTTAATTGCGCTTTAATTTATTTTTGCATGTACATAATATGCTTTGTATGAATTACTCTTTGTTTATTTAACTTTTTAACATTTGTTATCACCTGTACTAATCGGGTTCCCTCTTGTGTCATAACAGGTGAAACATGGCAGGTTCCAAGGCCCCCAAGGGGTTAAAGCGCAGCGCCCCCAAGAAGGCCCATGTGCAGGGCTTGTACGCCAGATCTGAGGATGGCGCGCGCACACTGATAGGGCGACGACGGGTTGCGACGCCCGGCGCGGGCACGGAGGACACCTCTAGCTCACGGAGAGCCCCGGCCCGTCGCCCAGGGGGGCGTGGTTCGCACCGGGCTGCTCGCTCACAGAGCCCCTTGCCCGAGGTTACTTCTTCTGACGAGGAGGAGGAGCAGGAGGATGAGGAGCAGGAGGAGGAGGAGGAGCACGAGCAGGAGGGGTCAGACGCCGAGGACGGGTCTGACCGGGACAAGGAGGAGGAGCAGCAGCCCTCGGACCCGGAGTCCGAGGAGGACGAGGACTTGTTCGCACACCCGCTCCCCCAGCTAGGGAAAGTGTGGCCCGCGGACAAGAAACCTTTTCTGCGCGGGCCCACGCGGCTACCTGAGCCGCCATACCACCACCGGCACCACTTGGTCAGACCGGACGGCGACACGTAAGTGATTGTTAATCATCGTTGCTACATTTTTGCTATATTAATTTTTCATCAAAACATAACTAACTAGCTTGTTTTTCTTTTGTGCACGTGCAGGTCCTTGGCGTATGTGGGGCCCAGGCCACCACGGCCCATGAGCGGCATCCTTGGGCTTCTTTGCAAGAAGCATTTCCCAGGCTTGGTCACCCTGGATGGCAAGGAGGAGCCAGCTGCTTCCTGGAAGCACTACGAGCAGGTGCCCGATGTGGCGGACAAGTGGGGCCGGGTGTACGACCACTTAGGCACCCGGGTGATTACAGATTTCTGGGTTAGTATATTTTCCAATGCTAAATGGTTTTAGGGCAATATCTTTCGTGAAATATATATATATCGTGCTAATGTCTTAAATTTCTGCAATGGTTGTAGGACTACTTCACCTGCGTCGAGGGGGAAGAGGCTAGGGTCACGGCTGTGCTGATCAAGATGGCCAAGAAGCTTATCCGTGACATGCACTACGAGGCGCGTGTGCTGTGCGTGGTTAAGTTCTACGCCAAATACTTGAACACCACGTTGTCCAAGAAGGACGCCCGACTGATTCACTTGTCTGAGGTCCAATACTTGAAGGTAAGGACATAGTCTTTATAGTTATTCGTATATGGCCGCCGGGTGGTCTCACGTGGCTCTAATTTTTTCAAACAGGTGGTGCCTCAGTGGCTGGCCAACAAGCTGCCTTGCTATAAGGTGATGGTCGCGAAGTGGGTGAGCGACGGGTACAAGGCGGAACACGCCGCGTGCCGGGCCCGGCGTCTTCTGCTAGGCGAGGGACACCGTCAGGGCGGCCTCACCCTCACCGGCATCGTCCAGAGAGAGGTAAATAACCGTTCATATTTTTTCTTTTCAATGCAATGTTCTTTCTAACTTTATAGGTTTGTGCTAATATACTTCTGCTTTCAATTTTAGGCCGAGAAGGGCAATGAGATCAATCGCATGCAGGCCTTCCGTAGGACCCGGACTCCCAAGGTGCTGAAACCGGATGTACCGGCTGATCAGCAGTGGATCAACTCGCAAACCGGCAAGAAGTGGGATAAGTACGTCGAGAAGATGAAGGAGAAGCACGGCCCTGACTGTGACCCCTTCACGGCCCCCTATGATCCACAGGTTGCTATGGTTGCGGGAGAGGGTCGAAGGAACGGCAGATTTGCCTTCGCCAATGGCGCCTTCGATACCACAGGTACACCCACACTCTCCCAGATCCGTGCGAGGTCGGTCAGCTCATCGCCCTTTATCGAGCGCCGCCCACGGCCAGGACTAGATGCCATCGCCGCTATGCAGGTACAATCATTCTTCAGCACCCGTATATCTTGTTTCCGTTGCGCAATTGTTGACATTAAACATCCCGTAGGATGAAGTTGATGAAAACAAGCGGATCGCGATGGAGTCCCAAGAGAAGGTCCAAAGAATGGAGGCGCAGATGAGTAGCCAGCATGCATGGATGCAGGTATTATTTTCACCCCTTTTAGTTCCATTCATCATTATATGCGTGTAAACTCACCGGTCTATCTCTTTTGATCTTTGCAGATGGTCAGCGCTCTTCCACGGGATCCATCAGCTCCTCCTCTACCTCCTCTACCTCCGTTCAACCTCAACTTGGTAAGTTGGCTTGCAGCTTGTTAACTGATTCATTTTTCCAGCTTAGTCGACTAATATGGATCTTTATAGGGAAATGCTTCATCATCGGGAACCCAGAACGACATGGAGCAGGACGGATCTCGAGCTGACGGTGACGAGTCGGCTCCGTAGACCTTCGTGCATAGTTGACTTAGGATCCCGTCGTTCTTGTGGCAACAAACATGAACTTGTCGACTTTTGAACTTGTATGATGCTTCTAGGACGATCTTGTGAACTTTTGAACTTGTATGATGCTTCTAGGATGATCTTGTGAACTTTTGAACATTTGTGACATGTATATGTGTTCTTGTGGAGTTAACTATGAATTATATCATGCATTTGTTGCTATTTTGTTGAAAGTTGTGTGTTTTGAGTGTTCTGGTACTGAAAATTGTGAAACAAATATAATTTGTGATTTAATTGCAGGGAATTAAGCAAATGCAGCCAGCTGCTGGTAAAACTGCAACGTCTTTGCCGAGTGTTACACTCGGCAAAGACCCATATGGTCACTATGCCGAGTGTTACACTCGGCAAAGAGGTTGCCCAGACGACCAAATGGCACCTGGGAGCAAGTCTTTGCCGAGTGGCAAACACAACACTCGGCAAAGTTTGCTCCCAGGTGCCATTTGGTCGCCTGGGCAACCTCTTTGCCGAGTGCGACACTCGGCAAACTGGAGCTCGGCGTACACGGGAGGGGACTATGCCGAGTGTCACGGCACTCGGCATAGTCCCCACTCGGTGGTGCGAGTACGCTCGGCGAAGCGACACTCGGCAAAGCAATACACTCGGCGTATAGTTTCGAGACTTTGCCGAGTGTCCGAGACACTCGGCGTACGGGTCACTCGGCTGTGCTCGATGTGCTCGGCGAAATGGCACTCGGCAAAGAGGTCACTCGGCGAACAGGGGCTGCCTCTTTGCCGAGTGTCGTGACACTCGGCGTACAGGCCACGTGGCGCTACCATGGACGCCTGGGCCCAGGAACTTTGCCGAGTGTTACACTCGGCAAAGTGTCGAGCACCGTTCCGTTATAGACTAAGGAACGGAACATGTTCCAGGAAACTTTGCCGAGTGTTCCCAGAATATACTCGGCGAAGAGATTGCGGAGCGGCCCGCGGTTTGACACTCGGCAAAGTTCCGATTGCCGAGATGAACGACGCCGAGTGACGTGTGCCGAGTGTGGCACTCGGCAAAGTGTTCGCCGAGTATTTTTTGGCCTTAGCCGAGTATTTATGATACACGACAAAGTCTCGAATTCCAGTAGTGTAATAAGTAGTTTTGACAAAAATTTATCTAGGTAACCCTGCCACATTTTTTCTGCATATGAATTAGGAGACAAACCATTGTAATAACTAGTTTTGACATAATTATCGAGGTACTTGCCCACCTTCAGCATTGGTAGGCCACCATCCTACCCTGCCATATTTTTTCTGCATATGAATTAGGAGACAAACCATGGTAATAAGTAGTTATGACAAGAATATAAATTGATTACACATACATAAAAAATGAAATGTATTCTCTATAGTTAATTATTTATATGAGCAAACTAAGCAAGCACAAAGTGACAAACAAGTTGCTACGACAAGTATATGTCGCTTGCGAGCATGAGCATATATACAATTTTGTTGTCTTGCACTTCCCACACATGGGGCATCAACGGTATGTCTTAACAAGAGATCATGGCCTCAACAACTATTACTACTTATATATGTTGGATATGCCCATATATGGTGTGTTCATACCTTGTACCTCAGTTTCCCTCTAACGGGAAAGACAACGTGTAGACATCTAGTTCTTCACCATCAAGTCGCTGGCGCTGATTTTGAAGCCTAGGCACCCAGCAGGAAGAGATCTCCAACATATCCTTACCTAGCCCAAGCTGCTGCAAACTGTCCATCCCCTGTACATGAGTTAATTTTGGACAACCAAGTACTTGCATTTCTGTCACTTGAGGGAGGTTGTACACCCTCTCCAGGCATTCACAGTATCCAATAAGGACGAGCTCACAGAGCAGTGAGAAGTCCTCCACAGCCTTCAAGTTTCTTACTCCGATTAAATTGAGCTTCTTCAGGCTCACAGTGTACTCTCCAAGGTGTCGCGGGAGAGCTCTCAGCTTTGGGCAGTTCACGAGTTCCAGCTTCACTAAACGGGGCAGCAGTTGCAACCTTGCATATTGGGTATCGTCCATTAGAATTTCAGCAGCTCCGTTCTCTCCACATTCAGAACCAGCAACCTTTTCTTCCTCAAAAAGATACCACTGCTCCCAGTTGGGCATATCCTTGAAGATCAAGCACTCAAGTTTTGGAAAAGCAATTAACTCATTGCATAAGGGATCACCCTTCCCGCAGCCAATAAACTCAGGCCCAACCTTGGTAACTGCATATGCTCCTTGTTAAAACCTGTTAGCCTAGTCTTTCCATCAGTTCGGACTTTTGGAATATATGGCTAGTGCATCGGTCTAATATGGTATCAGAGCCAAGAGGTCTCAAGTTCAAGACCCGGTCAACGCACTATTAAATCTAAAATAGTTGCGCCTTTCATCGATCCCACGTCGACGTGAGGGGGAATGTTAAAACCTGTTAGCCTAGTCTTTCCATCAGTTCGGACTTTTGGAATATATGGCTAGTGCATCGGTCTAATACTCCTTCAGTGCTCAGATATTCAAGTTGGGTAGCTGACCGAGTGTTGGAAGATCCACACATGATTGTACATTTACAAGGTGTAAATATAATAGCGAAGACAAAGAGGTGGTACCAAACCAAGCTGGATATTTCCGACCAAAGAACCTTGAAATAAGTAGGTGTTCCAAGTTACGTGGAGGTATTAGTTGTTCAAAGACTTCCTCAGTGTTCCTAACATCTTCTTCTGAATATGACCCCTGTCCACACGGAGACCATTGTAGTATTAATAATTTCATATGTTTTTTCTCCATCAACACTCTATTTGTGCTACAGTGAAGGGCTCTTTCCAATCCAATCAGATCAAGAGTCCTTATCTGCGTCATAGGAGATAACTCTTCCAACTTCCATCCATCACTTACATTAGCATTATCACTTCCTTCACTAACAAGAAATCCTTGAAAATCAGTGAGGAACATCAGATTTCCTATCCCTTTTGGAACCTGGATTATTTTTGTACTGGTAAGACGAAGAGATCTTGAACTGGACAACTGAGTTATCGCTTGCGGAAGACTATGCAGAGCATGACATGCTATCAAGCTCAATACTTGAAGGTTATTTAGAGAGCCAATGGATTCTGGAAGATAAGATATGCCAGTATAATCTAGATCAAGTAGGCGTAGATGTATTAGCTTTCCTATATAATCTGGTATGCTTTGCAAAAGTGAGTAATTCAGAACCAAGACACGGAGAAGTAGTAATCTTTTGAACAATGTATCATTGTTGTTGCAGTCCCTCTAATCGAACTCACTCGGATGCGTGGTACAGAGAGAATTCAGAGAGAGAGAGAGAGAGAGCACACTCGTATTTTTGGCGCAGCGTACAACTGTGCTGCTTTTCTGTTTTCTGTTCCTTTTATTCATGACTACGATCGAGGGCCACGTTCATCGACTGGGTCGTGCCGTCCCACAACCAGATCGTGAGCCAAGTCGATCCTACTCCTACGCAGAGGGACGCACAGACCGCGTCCTTGCCAGCTACCGTTAGCTAGAAAATAGCTAACTGAAAAACGACTGAACCTATACTGTACCTAATCCTGAAACTGTCGACAATAGACAAGCTACAGTGTGGTTCGACAGTTTCAGACTTATTAACTGAACACTAAAACAAATGTATGAAGGTTTGAACAACATTTCTCCCCCTCAAACCTGATGTTCCGAATCGATCTTCAGCACCCCAATTCTCTGACGTAGCTCGATGAACTTTGTGCGTCCAAGCGCCTTTGTCAGAATATCCGCTAGCTGTTCTTCAGTGCGAACATGATCGACCTCCATCTCTCCAGCTTCAACCCGCTCTCGTGTGTAGTGGAACTTGGTGTCAATGTGCTTACTGCGCCCATGGTGAACAGGATTCTTGCACAATGCGATGGCAGATTTATTGTCCACCATGAGTTTGAACTTTGGCTGTTCTGTTCCCATCAGTTCTCCAATCAGCCGGTTCAACCACACACCTTGGCTCGCACCTGCCGCCGCAGCAACGTACTCAGCTTCGCACGATGAAACTGCTACAACTCCCTGCTTCTGTGAAGACCAGGAAACTAGGTTCTCACCGATGAAAAACACAAAGCCGGTTGTGCTTCTTCTGTCGTTGATGTCACCCGCGTGATCACTGTCGCTGAAACCAACCAACTGCACGCGCTCCCCTTTCCTGTATCTGCATCCATAGTCAAGGGTTCCACGCAGATAACGAAGAATTTGTTTGACAGCTGCCCAGTGTTCCTTTCCTGGCGCCTCCATGTGCCTGCTCACGACGCCCACAGCATGGCCTATGTCTGGGCGTGTGTTTACCAAGTAGCGTAGGCTCCCGATGATGCTTCTGTACCTCGTGACATCAACGGCCTCCCCCTTGTCCACTTTCCGCAGTTGAAGCCGATGCTCCATTGGTGTATGACAGGGGTTGCACTGCTCGAGCCCTGCACGCTCCAGTATCTTCGTGGCATAGGCTTTCTGACAGAGAGATATTTCCCCTTCCTTTTGCTGTACCTCAATGCCTAGGTAATAGCTCAGAAGACCCAAATCGCTCATGTCAAACATACTCTGCATCTGCTTCTTGAAGCTGTCAATGTTGTCAGGGTCCGTGCCAGTAATCACCAGATCATCAACATATACTCCCACAAGCAGCAGATCAGACTGGGAGCCTTGTCGATATACCCCATGCTCCAGTGTGCACCTTGTGAACCCAAGTGACATCAGAGTGGTGTCCAATTTGGCGTTCCAAGCCCGCGGTGCCTGACGCAGGCCGTAGAGTGCCTTGTGCAGTCTCAGAACCTTGCCATCGTCAGTATCCTCGACGAATCCTGGTGGATGGTGAACATAGACTTCCTCCTGCAGCTCACCATTGAGGAAGGCAGATTTTACATCCATGTGGTGGACCTGCCATCCTCCCTGTACTGCCAAAGCAAGCAGAAGCCGAACTGTTTCCATACGGGCTACAGGTGCAAAAACTTCCTCAAAATCCATACCTTGCCGCTGTGCGTACCCCTTTGCCACCAGCCGAGCCTTGTGTTTCACTACATTCCCCGCTGGATCTCTTTTGACCTTGAATACCCATTTGACTCCAATAGCGCGATGACCGCGAGGCAGAGTCGCCGGTGTCCAAGTGGCATTGCTTCGTATGGATTCAAGCTCCTGCTCCATTGCCATTCTCCATTCCTTGCATGCTAATGCTTCCTCTATGCTCGCAGGTTCTTCTGCTGCAACCAGCCCGAGCACTTCATCATCGAACGGAGTGACCGCATCGAGAATGTTCTCGACACGCCGATACCGGTGGGGCCTCACCGATTCAGTGTCGAGGTTGTCATCATCGGTGAGCGGCGTTGCGAACTCCACGCGAGGCGGGGATGGTGTCCTTGGTTCTTCAGAACCTGAGTTTGGAGAGGACATGAGCGTGCCAGCTCCCGGCGTGCCCGCGCCTTCCACTGAATTTCCTGCCGCGGCAGGGAAAGTGCCGCTTTTCTCTGCCGTCGCGGCAACGGTTTCTCCCTCCTTTTCTGCCACGGTATGCTGCTCTTTTGTACTTCCTTCTGCATCTGAGTACTCCACCGTGATCGTGCTTGATCGTGTGACGTTGCTGTCACCGCTCTGCTCATCCCATGTCCATGAGCGCTGCTCCTCAAACTCCACATCGCGCGTCACGAACACGCGCTTTCCCACCGGATCATAAACCCGATAGGCCTTCGCACCATCTTCGTATCCAACGAAAATGCCAGGCACTGATCTGTCAGCTAATTTGTGGAGTCCAGGGCCAAGCTTCTTGACATGAGCTACGCACCCGAATGTCCTCAAGTGGTGTACGCTTGGTTTACTGCCTCGCCAAGCCTCATAAGGTGTCATGCCCTGAATGCTTCTCGACGGCGCTCTGTTCAGCAGGTAGACGGCTGTCTTCACTGCCTCCCCCCAAAACTGACCTGGTACGCCTTTTGTTTTCAGCAGACAACGAGCCATTTCTACCACCGTTTGATTCCTCCTTTCAACCACTCCATTTTGCTGCGGAGTATAGGGGGCGGTTGTGTAGTGTTTGACTCCATTCTCATCACAGAAATCTGAAAATTCTGTCGAATTTAACTCACCACCACGGTCTGATCTGAAAGCCAGTAGCTTGCACTTCCCCTCGTTTTCTGCTAGAGCTTTCACCTTCTTGAAGAACCTGAGGGCCTCATCCTTAGTTTTGATCAGCTCGATCCACATGAACCTGGTGTGATCATCCACGATCAAGAGGAAATATTTCTTGCCTCCGACAGTTTCCGGTGAGATTGGTCCGCAGAGGTCAGTATGACGCAGCTCCAGTGCTGTTCCTGCTCGATAACTTGTGGCATGTGGGAATGGTTTGCGATGCTGTTTCCCAATTGCGCACCCGTCACAAAATTCCTCCACATGTTTGATTGCAGGCAGTCCTTTCACCATCTCCTTGCTGGCTAGGCTGCTGAGCGCACGGAAGTGAAGATGCCCCTACCGGCCATGCCACAACCACGCGGGGTTGTCCTGCTGTGTGAGCAGACTCACTGGTGCCGCCATCTTCAGACTCACCGTGTACAGGCGGTTGCTGGTCCGCCCCACTCTTGCGAGCAGCTTCCTTGGCTTGTCGAGGATGCACATTACGCCATCCTCGATTACTATCTTGCAGCCGTGCTCGTCGAGCCGCCCGAGTGACACGATGTTGCTGCGAAGACTTGGGATGAAGTAGACATCGACCAGCGCCCTCTGATCTCCGGTGAGACACTCGAACGTCACAGTGCCGCGTCCCTTGATGCCCACTGCCGATCCGTCCCCGAACCGCACGGTGCCTCGCACGCCCTCGTCGAGCTCGGAGAACATGTCGCGGTTCCCAGTCATGTGACTGCTCGCCCCAGTGTCCAGGTACCAAATACCCGTGGGAGACGGCACGGGGATCACGCGTTCTTCATTCAGATGCACCTCCTGCACCGCCACCTCGTCCGTGGTCACCACTAGGGCGCACTCCTGCGTCATCAGCAACCCGCAGGCCTCATCTCCCTCTTCCACTTGCGCGAGGTTCGCGGCCTCGCCGCGCTTCTCACGGTCACGACGTGCCTTGTGGCACTCGTTTTTCCAGTGTCCGGGCTTCCCGCAATATCTGCAGTTCCCGGGCTTGCGATCGCCGTTCCCGGTCCCCGTCCCGGCATGTGCCTTCTTCTCTGCGGACGGGGCCTTGGCTTTGCCCTTCCCCTGCTTGTCGCCGCTGTTATACGACGACTGACCTTGTGAGCGCTGACGTTGTCGAGCCGCCCACTCCTCCTCCGTGAGTAGCAGCTTCCCGCCGCTCTCCGCTTCCGGTTCGCCACCGCGTCCATCTGTGGCAGATAGACGCCCGCTTAATTCTTCAATGGACATGTCACTCAGATCGAGAAGGGTCTCGATCGAGCATGCCATCTGAGAATATCGCGGAGGAACCACGCGCAGGAACTTTTGCACTGCGGCGAGTTCGGTCACCGGATCCCCCAGCGATTGCAGCTCTGTGACGATTCCGGCGAGACGGAGCGAGAAGTCTTCAATTGCCTCGTTCCCCTTGAAGCAGAGGTTCTCGAAGTCCCGGCGCAGCTTCTGGCGCCGTGCCTCACGAACGCGATCGACTCCAACACGCATCACCTTGATCGTGTCCCACGCGGCCTTCGCGTTGTCTTTCGCGGCGATGACTGGGACCATCTCGGGAGGCACTGAGCGAAGAATCGCTCCCAGCGCCTGACGCTCCTGGCGATCGTCTTCATCATCCTCGATCCCTGGATCGATTGCTTCCCACAGACGCGCGCCCTGCAGCTGGACGCGCATCAAGATGGCGCACTCCGTGTAGTTTGTCTGTGTCAGCATTGATAGATGCATTGAGCCGCCGCCGCCACCGCCGATCTCCCTCACCACCTCTCTCACCACGATCTCGCGCCCGCCGCTTGCCTGGCCACCCCGTGACAGGCTTCTTCCTCGGCTGCGCTCACGCGGGGTCTTGGGAGGTGGAGTCTTGGACTTGGCTGGCGCCTTCGAGGAGGACCTCGATCCATCCTTGTCATCCACCATTGCTTCTGGATCTCACAGCTCGCTCTGATACCAAATGTTGTTGCAGTCCCTCTAATCGAACTCACTCGGATGCGTGGAACAGAGAGAATTCAGAGAGAGAGAGAGAGCACGCTCGTATTTTTGGCGCAGCGTACAACTGTGCTGCTTTTCTGTTTTCTGTTCCTTTTATTCATGCCTACGATCGAGGGCCACGTTCATCGACTGGGTCGTGCCATCCCACAACCAGATCGTGAGCCAAGTCGATCCTACTCCTATGCAGAGGGACGCACAGACCGCGTCCTTGCCAGCTACCGTTAGCTAGAAAATAGCTAACTGAAAAACGACTGAACCTATACTGTACCTAATCCTGAAACTGTCGACAATAGACAAGCTACAGTGTGGTTTGACAGTTTCAGACTTATTAACTGAACACTAAAACAAATGTATGAAGGTTTGAACAACAATCATCAATGCCCCGTGTACTCTTCAAGGTTAGGAAAGTCCTCACCTTAACATCTACCTTATCCATGCAAGGTAACACTACTTTAGCCTTCTCACTAACAACAGTAACACGCCTCAGTTTTGACATACTTTCACCCCTTAGTGTTTCAACATCTCCAATAAAACATTCTTCTTTTGATATATTTAAAGCAAGTTGTCTTAAGAGGTCATGCATTCTGCATCTTGCCTGGTTAAAAGAATTGTTATCTGCTTGAAGAAGATTCCGATGAATTAGCTCGTAGTAGTACTCTTCAGCTATGTCTTCTAATAATTGGCCTTGTTGGTCCCCAACAAAGCCTTCAACAATCCAGAGCTTGGTAATTCTCGCACAGTTAATTGCAGAACCTTCAATATAGAGAGCACAATAAAGGAAACATTGTTTCAGATGATGTGGTAACTCATCATAGCTGAGATACAGAATTCCTTCTATTTCATTAGAGAACGTGCTTTGAGAGCTAACACATTTGTCCGAAAACTCTTTCCACTTATTCTCTGTTAGATCTCTGCTTGCCAAAGCACTAGCGGTAACTTTGATTGCAAGAGGGAGGCGGCCACATTTACGAACAATCTCAACCCCTATGTCTTTTAAGTCCTGCACTTCTTTCTCTTCGCCAATGTTCATGCTCTTCCAAAGTAGCTCCCATCCCACCTCTGCTGACATGAGATCAACTTGATGAATATGTTGCACACCTATTCTCATTGCAATTTGATCATCTCGTGTGGTCACTAATATTACTCCGGTAGCTACATGGAATGGTGTTCTCAGTAATTCCGACCATACATTGGAATGCCACACATCATCTAGAACCAGAAAGAAACTCTTTCCTTCAATTGTTTCTACAAGCTTCCTCTGCAACTCTGCGATGGTTTCCCCTTGGTCATGATGCACACCAATATTTCTGAGAACCTCTTTTAGAAGAGTAACTTCATTATAGTCTTGTGAGACACAAATCCATCCCTGAAACTTGAAGATTCCTTTGATTTTTTGGTCATTGTATATTTTCTGAGCTAATGTTGTCTTACCAACACCTCCTGTTCCAACAGTAGCAAGCCTATAAGATTTACTCTGTTTGTGTTCAAGCACCAAGTCAACTAACTTCCTGCTAGAACGCACGATCTCCTTTCCCACAAGGTTGGGCTCAACAAGGTTGGAACTTCTTACTAGTCGGGATGTTGGAACATTAATATTTCTCGTTGATTGTATGCTACTGTTGAATGTTAGAAATATTTTGTCCTTTGAAATGTTCTCTATGTTTTTGTTGAGGCTTCTAATCCGAACAGCAACATCACGACATTACCCAATGCTACAGAAGCAAGAGGAAACCGAAAGACCTTTATGTACAGCGGATTTTCTTGGTGTTAACGAAGGATGTTCATACAATAGCTTGCTTCCTTTAGATCGAGCCACGTCCAGTATTTCATCAACGTCATATATAGCATCTCTCAGTTGAGCAAGCCAATTGTTCACTGCTAGCTCTTTTGTCCTCCTTTTTTCAGCATCATATATACAACACCGTATTAGTTCCATTCGTTGCAGCACTTGTGCCAGCTCTTTTTCCACCCCTAGGAGTAGTATGGCCTCATCAGTAATGGTATCTTGCAACTTATTGACACAGGACTTAACCAAAGATTCTAGTATGGCTGCCATTCAGACAAACTCGTTGCTACAGATCCAGCAGAAAAACCAAGAGAGGCTTGTTTGTGAGAATGAAAATAGTGAAGGCTGAAAAGAAGTGGACAAGGTATGTCAACATGCTTTCAAAATGAAACAAGATTCACTAAATTTACTGATATGCTCACTTCAACAGGAGAGTGGCACGGTGGGCATTAGCACGAACTGCGCTCCTGAGGATCACACACGCACCAATTAACCTGCTCTGGATCAAGTAGACCACAGGCACACACACACACACACACACACCAATTAACAGGAGAATATGAAGAAGAAAAATGGAATGATCAAAACCATCAGGTTTCCTGATATGCCTTACCTGAGCTAGTAGCAGCAAGCGAACTGGAGCGAGGCAAAAGATCAACGGACAGCGCACGAAACTAGATGATAAAATCCCTGGCCAATGATGAACTGCGCTCCGGAGTCCGGAGGATCACTTGTGTCTACAGCGACCAAGAGGAAACTGGCTCTGAGTGTAGCAGAGTACAGGCACACGTCCGCTTGTTAATCTTCAGGGTTTCTAAGATATGCAAAAAAGTGCAAGACGGGATACTGGTTGACTAGCTACTGGATACCACACAACACTAGATGGTGCATTTGTGGCCCTCCTCTGCTCCCCTTTATGGCCACGCACCACAGTCCACAAAGGCGGCCTGATTGAAAGAGATTGCCGAGCTTCGCATTAGCTCATTATTGACAGTGATTTTTTAATCGACTAGTACCAACCAACAGATTAAATTAAGGCCAATGTAAACCATAGTCATGATTAATTCGTGTGGCCCTAAGTATATTTTCATGTTTTTATGGCATTTTTTTCATATATCCACCATTAAATATCAAGTTCATGTATATAGTTTTGTGTGCGCCAACAAACATGAATCCGTGTACAATAGCCTACAATGTTGAAAGGCATGCATGTATTGATCCCAAATCAGTTAAATACAAGTACCTTAAGTAAACCTTTAGCATATAAGGTACGAGAACATCCGTTTTATACCATTATCAGAAACACTTTTATGCTATAACAGATGCGCTTAATAAAGATGGATTGGTAGTTGGCTAAGTAGCACTTAGCAGTTGGTACAATTGAAAAGGTTAATTAACTTATTACGACAAAAATAATTAGATTAACTTGCTAAGGAGTGAACTGCTTAGGATTGAACATAAAACAATTAATTGTCGACTAATAATATAGATTACAAAAGTCTCATTAGCTCAACTTGTTGGGGAGTAGATGTACGGACCCAACACCCAAGTTCAAGTCCTCACGGGCACGAATTTAGGTTCCTATTTCTACTCGAGGACCATGCCTTCCTGCTACTCATGCAATTTATGTAAACGAGATAAAAATCCTGATACTCATGCATATATGGATGTGTGCATCCCTAGTTGGTGCGGTTTGTAATGAGATAAAAATCCTGATACTCATGCATATATGGCTGTGTGCATCCCTAGTTGGTGCAGATGCCGGAGAAGTGAAATTCTCCCCCCAAAGGTGAAATTCTCCCCCCAAAGTTTAGAAGGACAGACAGAGCACGACTATAGTTTCACCTTTCGGTCCGACGCCATATAGACGACGACTACGACGGGCGATGGCGCCTCCGGCCCCGTCACTGAGGCTGTAGCGCCGCCGGGTGATGGCCGCCTTGGCGCGCAGCCGGAGAGGAGGGCGCGGCGGCTAACCATGGCCACCGGTGGGCTCGGTGCACAGTTTTCCCCCGGATCGTGATCCCGGTCCGCCGTGCTGGTTGACGGCTTGGAACCCGGGAATCTGCGGGCTGAGGAGACGGCGAGGGCGTGCAGGGAGCATGTGTTGGCGGAGGTTCGTGACGTTCGGCGGGCCCCTAAGTCCGACGAGGAACTCGCGAGGGAGTTTTGGGACGAGATGGGGTTCCCGACGCCGTCGTCGCGTTTCTGGGAGAAGGCAGCGTCGGCATCCGAAGGTGAGTCTTCTTGCAGGTCTGACGACGGGGTGGAGGCGCCGCCGAAGTCGGGAGTGAAGTGGGCCGGGATCGGGCGGGGCCATGGCTACATGAGGCCTCCCGATGCGGATCTCGCCGGTGAAGCTGGGGTGGCGTGGCCCGCTACCTCGCCCTAGGGTCACGCCTCCCGCCTGCTTCGGAGACTTCCTCCCGCCGGGATTTCGTGAGGCTGATGGCCGGGTGTCGCAGGCCGGCGGCTCGGTCGAGTTTTCGAGCCCCGCCGATCCGTGTTTCACGCGTGGGTCCGGGGTTCAAACTCCCGAGACGCTGACTGGTGGACCCAGGCTGGGGCCCACAACCTCGGCCGACTGGGGCCATCTGGATGATCGCTTCGCTGGACTTTGGATACGGGACTTCGATCGTTACTTCGACAAGAACTCTTTTGTCCAGCCGCCACCGAATCCTAGCGATCCGCCGCGTGACGAAATGATCCATGCCGAGTCGTCTGCAAGGGATCCGAGCCGGCGGTCGTTCGCGCAGGTCCTCATGGCGGCACCGCGCCCGGAGGTGTCCCTCCTCCCGCGGTCGCTGCGGGGCGGGGAAGTGGAGGCGTTGTCTTCGGGGCCTTCGCCGGACCTCCCACGTTTGCCCCGGCTGTTTCGAGAGCGGTGGCTCCGGCCGGGGGCGGACAGCAAGCCTTTGCGGCCGCACAAGTTATCGGCACCGTGCCGCATGTGACGGGGCTGCTTTCGGCCGTGGAACGCCTGTGTTTGCCCCTGTTCCTCCAGGGACGGGGATGCCAAACATCGGCGCTAGTCAACAGCCGGGAGAACCCGCGTTTGCTTTCGGTGTGGCGCAGCCCGCGGCGCCGGAGCCGAGTCAGAAGAGGAAGAAAAAGAAGAAGAAGCCTGCTGCACAGCCCGCGGCCCAGCAGCAGGATGGTGGGGTGCCTGTACCGCATGACGTGCCGTCGCAGCAGGTTGTCGTGTCACAACATATGAGCGCGCCGGTTGCTGTGGCTACAGTGGTGGCTGATATGGGTTCAAAGAAGGGCAAATCTTGGTGTTGGAAGTGCGGAGTCGATTCTCATGCGACAAAAGATTGCACAGTGCAGCACAATTGCTTTGTGTGTGATAATGGAGCGCATCCCACGAAGAAATGTCCAGTTTTGAAGTTGCCGAGGCCAAATGTGATAGTTGCGGGGCAAGGTAACAGGGAGACTATGTTCAGTTGCTACGTGATGGCGTCTTCAAGGCGGGTCTGGCGCCTAGTTCCTCTCCGACAGCTCTAGTCATGGTGGAGGGGACGGCGGCGACGACGTCGCAGGTAGAGACACAGATTGCGAGGATGTGCCCGACACCATCTTGGGCGTGGGAGGCGGTACCTAGAGGAGATGATTCTTTCACGGTGCGTTTTCCCACCAAAGATGATTTGCTGCGGTTCGACGGAATGGTCCTTGGTATACCAGCGCAATCTACAAGACTGTTATTCAGCCAGTGGTCCCCGGCAGTGGTTGAACCTATTATGGAGCTGCATCAGCAATGGGTTCATGTTACTGGGGTACCGGATCGGATGAGACACTTTCTTGGTCTGTGGGATGCGGGTTCTCTTATTGGTACAACTATTGATGTGGATTTTCTTGCGCTTCGTCAGTAGGGTTTAGTCCGCACTCTTATTGGTATGGTTGATGATGACTGCTTCAAGAAGACTGATAGACTGGGACCATTCATTACGAAGATAGGGGTGCTTTTGCTGATGGGATATGCCTTTACTTACCGGCCAGAGCCGGCGGATTATGTACCCGAGCCTGATTTTGTACCGTTTATGTGGGAACATCGTGAGTACTCAGATAGAGGTATGGAGGAGGGTGACTCGGCGGGACAGCAGAGGCATGGAGATCCACCGGTGCAGGGTTCTACGGACAGTGACCATATGGTGATTGATCCGAGACCCGAGGTTGGTCCATCTCAGCAGCAGGGGATGTCTTTGGCGGTGTTGTTGAGGGATGTGGCGGTTACTCCCGTAAATCTTAACCCTCAGACGCCGTGAGGTAAGGAGATTGTACGCCAGTTCTGCTCTTCTGAGGCTAGGAGTGTGGTGGATGTGGTGCTGTGGAATTATGGGTTGGCTCCGAGACAGCTGGTTTCTAGAGTGGACGGACGTACGGAGTTGATGGGGAAGTTCGATGCGGCAGGGGTGGATCAGTTGGCTGCAATTACACATAACAGAGAGCAGCCACGGACAGTTTGTTCCCAGGTGGGCCAGTCGAGTCCGTGTGACGTCGATGTGGGCGGCGCACAGCGTGGTGCGGTGGTTCTGCAGCGCGCAGCTGCCTATCGCGCAGGAGGCGAGCCCAGCTCGGGATCGGCCCACTGCCGGTTCCTCCGGTGGGCAGGCGCGGCTCCAGGTCGCTGCGGGGCGACGTCCAGCTTGGGGCAGCCCTGCTGGATCGGGCTGCACTGAGCCCAGCTGCGCGGCCCACGGTGGTCGGTATAGAGGGCGGGCCAGCACCGGTGGCAGCTGCGTCGAGCGTTCGGCTGTCCTCCGCTCGGGAGTCGTCCCAGGGCGGCCTGGCAGCGGCCCAAGCTGGAACGGACTTCGGCTCTTCGGGTTCTTCTGCACCGGGCTACACTGTGGTCGAGGGGGCATCTTCGCCACTGCCGCCCCTTCTGCAGTGCCGACGGCTTCTGTGGTGAACAACGCATCGATTCGGCGTAGTGCTCGGCACGCAGTGGCGGCGGATGGATTTTCGGCTACGGATGAAGATGCGCTCGCCAAGGCTATGCGTCGTAAAATGGCAATGTTTTCTACTAATGCTGTGGGTACGTCTGCCAACTCTAGCTCATTTATACCATTTTCGACTTCTAAAATATCATCTTGTTTAGCTGATGTAGGAGTTGTTTAGCTGATGTAGGAGTTATGTTAGGTAGAAATGAGAATGAAATTAATGTCTCGGCTAATGTATTGAAACACGTGGAGTATGATCGCCTTCGGGTTTCTCCAAGTGGATCTACTAAGCCGATTATCTCACCCTTAGATGATGAGGAAGTGCATGCCACGATTGATGGACAACTTCTATCACATTTGGTGGGTGAGGTGACGGAGGTGGGTATGTATGAGGATGGGCTAGGATCTTTAAATGATCTGTATGCCTCAAGCCGTAAATCTAATTCTGCCAAGGACAAAAGAAATAAGTTAACTCGTAAAAACGAGAAGAAAACAAAAACTCCATATGTTTCCCAATGAACGGAATATTCGCTAATAGCAGAGGTCTCAGTGACTTGGCTAAGAACTTGAATTTTGCTCAGTATGTGGTGGATCATAGGTTGGAGGTTTTGGCTATTTCAGAAACGGGTAGAAGGGATTTTACACCGAGTGTTTTGGACCGTCTTTCAGGCGATGTCCAGTTTACTTGGCATTCTATTCCTCCTCGTGGAAGATCTGGCGGCATTCTATTAGGCGTTAAATCAGATTCTATGGATGTATTGGCAGTCTCGGATGGTGACTTTCGTATCAAGGCACATATCTGGAACATGGTTGATAATTTCATATGGAGTTTGGTTGCCGTCTATGGTGCTGCCCAAGAAGAGCATAAAGCAGCATTCCTTCGCGAGTTGGTGAACCTCTCAAATGAGAACCCGTATCCTATGATTATAGGTGGGGATTTCACTATGCTAAGATTCCAACATGAAAAAAGCAAAGGAAGATTCGATAGCCATTGGCCTTTCTTGTTCAATGCGGTCATTGACAGTTTGGATTTGAGAGAGGTTCATATGACCGGGAGACAGTTCACATGGGCTAATAGTCTCCCGGAGCCGACATACGAAAAACTAGATCGAGTACTTATGACTACTGATTGGGAAGATAAATACCCATTGGTCACAGTACGAGCTCTAGAACGTATTGAATCTCTATCGGATCATGCACCCATTCTACTTTCTACTGGTACATTAAGGCCAACGATTCGACCACAGTTCAAATTCGAATTGGGATGGTTGTTGCGTGATGGTTTTGATGAACTAGTTAAAAAGGAATGGGCTAAACCAGTGGTTGGGAGTACTCCGATCGGAAGATGGTACATTAAGTTACAAAATGTTCGTAGATATCTTCGGGGTTGGGCTAGACATACCGCTGGTAACTTAAAAAAAGAAAAAGAGCGCTTGTGCACCATTATTAATGAACTTGACCTTATAGTAGAAAGTAGGCTACTAAATCAGCAGGAAATTGAGCTAAAAAGCCAATCTAATGCGAAAATAGCCACATTGTTTCGTGAGGAAGAGATCAAATGGTACCAGAGATCAAAGGCTAAATTCATCTTAGAAGGAGACTCGAATACACGCTATTTCCGTAATGTAGCCAATGGGCGACATTGGAAAAAGCGGATTCACTCTCTGGTACAGGATGAAGGCCTGATCGAAGGACAAGAACAGCTCAAGGCCTATATTACAAAGTTCTATAAAGATTTGTTTGGGGCTCCGATGGATACTAATGTATCGATGGATGAGTCGCGAACGGATGATATTCCCCAAATATCTGTCGAAGAGAATAATTTCCTTAATGCTCCCTTCACTGAAGAGGAGATTAAGAAGGCTATCTTTTTGATGGAACACAATAAGGCGCCAGGACAAGATGGCTTTCCGGCAGAGTTTTACCAGCATTTCTCGGATATCGTCAAGTATGATTTACTGGAATTATTTGGTTGCTTGCATGCGGGCCAACTGGATCTGTTTCGCCTTAACTTTGGGGATATCATTTTGTTGCCTAAGGTTATGGAAGCAGAAAGGATTCAACAATACCGACCTATCTGCCTACTTAATGTTAGCTTCAAAATCTTTACGAAAGTTGCTACCATGCGGCTAAACGCGGTGGCTGATCATGTGGTGAAACCTACACAAACTGCGTTTATGCAGGGTAGGAATATCCTTGATGGGGTCGTGGTTTTACACGGGACTGTCCATGCGATGCACACCAAAAAGTTAAATGGAGTGATTATCAAAATTGACTTTGAAAAGGCATATGATAAAGTTAATTGGTCGTTTCTACATCAAACTCTGAGAATGAAAGGTTTCTCGGAAGAATGGTGTGCCATGATTCTTAATTTTGTCTCTGGGGGTAGTGTTGCTGTTAAAATCAATGATGATATAGGCAAATACTTCCAGACAAAAGAAGGATTGAGGCAAGGTGATCCATTATCGACCATACTTTTTAATGTTGTGGCGGATATGTTAGCGATCATGATTGGACAAGCAAAAGAAAATGGTCTCATTGAAGGAGTGGTACCTCACCTTGTGGATGGGGGACTATCTATTCTTCAATATGCAGACGACACAATTCTTTTTATGGATCATGATCTCCAGAAAGCAACGAATCTAAAGTTAATTCTTTCAGCATTCGAGTAGCTATCTGGATTAAAGATCAATTTTCATAAGAGTGAATTGTTCTGCTTTGGCGAATCCCAGGAGGCAATTGCTCAATACTCCGAGCTATTCGGATGTGAGCAAGGTCAGTTTCCTATTCAGTATTTGGGTATTGCAATACATTATATGAGACTGACTAATGCCGAATGGAAACACGTTGAAAAACGTTTGCAAAATAGGCTAGCAAGTTGGAAAGGAAAATTATTATCCCTAGGTGGAAGATTGGTACTCATAAATTCAGTCCTCACTAACATGGTACTGTATATGATATCATTCTTCCAATTACCCAAAGGAGTCTTGAAGAAGTTGGATTACTTCAGATCGAGGGTTTTTTTGGCAAGGGGATAATGAGAAGGAAAAATATCGACTGGCAAGATGGGATGTGGTTTGCAGACCCAAAGATCAGGGAGTGCTGGGGATTCATGACCTTAAGGTCAAAAACTCAGCACTTCTAGGTAAATGGCTATTTAAGCTGCTTACAGAAAATGGTGTTTGGCAAACTCTCCTAGAGAGAAAATACATCGGCACAAAAGCGTTATCACAGGTTGTTTGGAAACCAGGTGACTCGCATTTTTGGGCCGGCCTAATGGCAACAAGGAAGCATTTCTTTCGCTATGAGGTATTTAACATCAGGGATGGATCTCAGATACGGTTTTGGGAGGATCAATGGTTAGGAAATGCCACCCTCCGAGACCAGTATCCGGCCTTATACAATATTGTTCGTCACAAAGGTGATACGTTAGCTACAGTAATGCAAATGGTCCCACCAAATGTGTCGTTCAGGCGAGATGTTATCGGACCAAGACTACAATCTTGGAATGCGCTGCTTGATAGACTGGTTGTGATCCAACTATCACAAGGCACCGATGAATTTCGATGGAGTTTAACTAAGAACGGGCAGTTCTCAGTTCACTCCTTGTATAGGGCGTTGGCACATTCAGATGTGCCGGTCGATAACAATAAAAAAATATGGCGCATGAAGATAGCTCTGAAGATGAAAATCTTTGCATGGTACCTTCGTAAAGGAGTCATATTAACTAAAGATAATCTTGTCAAGCGCAATTGGCATGGAAGTACAAAGTGTGTCTCCTGTACTAGGGATGAGACAATAAAACACGTATTCTTCGAGTGTGTCTTTGCGAGGTCTATATGGTCAGCTATCCAAATGACTTCGAACTTATATTCTCCAACATCCATTGCAAATATTTTTGGCAATTGGTTGAATAGAATTGATAATAGGTTTAAAACTATGTTTAGGGTAGCAGCGTTAGCCGTAATATGGTCGCTCTGGCTGTGTAGAAATGACAAGATTTTTAATGATACGAATTTCTCTCGTTTGCAGGTTCTATTCCATTGCACAGGTATTCTCCGTTCGTGGTGCATATTACAATGAGCGGAGTTACGAGGCCTTTTTACGGAGGCGTGTGTACGGCTGAAAAAAGTGGTGAGGGATATTTTTATCCCACAGGGATGGCCGCTTGATTTACGGATTACGGCTCCATAGGCTACAGTTGATTCTTCATCTTGATTGTAATTGACTTGTCGCGTTCTAATACACTTTTATTTTATACTTTGTCGACCGTGTGCATCATGTTATGCAGAAGCCGGGTGTAATACTTTTTTTAAAGTAATAAAGCCCATTATAAAAAAAATGTATCAATCCTCTCACATAGGCCAATTCGACCTAGGTAACAAACGTGGGTGATGGGGTTCCCATGGCGTGCGGCGCCAAATGTAACGACTTGACCGACTGTGGGCTCGTGCCCTAGAGGCGCGAGAACGGTCCTAGTGTGAACACGTGTCCTCAAGGTGTCGACATCATTCGGTACATGGTTACCCGGGTGATTCGAACATTTCCAGAAAACTTTATTGTCTCATGGTTTAGTTGTTTGTTTTTCCCCGGTGTAGGGACATCAAATGGAAGCAACATATCAAGCCATGAAAAATGTTGCTTTTTTTTGTAATATATTATCTATTACAACATACATAACTTTTATTTTATCTGATCAGCCCACCTTGTTGATCAACAAATATTATTTGGTACCCCACATGTTAGCCCATAAATCCGTGTATGTATACAATGCAACTTAGTTTTGTATTAAGATTTGACAAAAAAATTTGAATCTATATATCAACATATAGAATATTAAATTAGTATCAATATCATGAAATATATTTATATATATTTTTTGGATGTTTATATTTTTTATAGACTTGGTCAACTTAAACATGTTTGACTTCAGAGTAGACTAAGTGACTTTGTATACGTAGATTGAGAGGGTAATTTAGGCCAGCTCTAGTCATGAAAGGAAAGCCACAAGATTTCAAGTACTCTTAGTTCCAATTCTTACCTCAGAAACTAGTCTTCCAACAAGGAAAACACCACAATGATAAGAATCAATAGTGATAATTGTTGTTTCCGGGACAGAAGACGCACACGTACTAGAGTGGAGTTTACACACACTAGAGTGCAGAAGACGTGTGAGTGAGAGACTGAATTGGGTGGTGCTGCCTTGAACGTTGCAGCCTTGGCTTCTCCTTTTATACACGTACAAAGGAAACTATACGAGGAAAGTACCTAGCTGAAACTACACGAAAATTGCCTAGCTATTCTACATGCTAAGGAAATGCAAAGACTTAACCCATGAGTTGCCCTGTATCACACTAGCGTAGACTTGAGTCAAATCAAGTCAACTAGCTACTTAGAACTAATTATTAAAATGTTTATTTAGCCTAACATTAACCCCATCTAACTTGCTTCCATTATGCCAAATCCATGACACCAAGATTTTGTCTCATCTCCACGAATTTAACCCTGCCCAGCGCCTTGGTGAAGATGTTTGCGAGTTGCCATTAGTGCAAACATGCACAACATCGATCTTGCCTTCTTCGATGCAATCACGGATGTAGTGGAACTTTTTATCGATGTTCTTGCTCCGATCGTGATGCACCGGGTTCTTGCTCAGCGCAATTGCTGACTTGTTGTCCACCATGAGTTTCACCTTGACGGGAGTGGTTCCGAAAAGTTCGGCTACCAGCCTCCTCAACGACACCGCGTGGCATGATGCAGTAGTTGGAGCCACATACTCAGCCTCATAAGAGGAGAGTGTCACCACTTTCTGCTTCTGTGATATCCATGTAACCGGAATTGACCCGAGAAAGAAGACCATACCGGCGAGGTCGCTGTTGCTGTACCGCACCAACGTCCGCATCGTTGTGTCTCCCGTCCTGTATCTGCAGCCGTAGTTCGCCATGCCACGAATATACCTTAGTAGCTGCTTGACCGCAGCCCAATGCTTCTCCGCCGGTGATTCCATGAATCGACCGAGGATGCCGACCACATAGGATATGTTCGACCTTATGTTCACCAAGTAGAGGAGGCTACCGATGATGCTCCTGTACCGAGTCACATCCATTCTTCACCGGCGTTCTTCTTCCCAAGTTTGTGTCTACACTCCATGGGTGTGCGACATGAGCTGCAACCAGTCATGCCTGCTATCTCCGAGATTCTTTCAGCATAGTTGCTCTGCTCAATAGTGATTTCACCATCAGTTTGCTTGACCTCGAGCCCCAGGTAGTAGCTGAGGAGACCAAGGTCGCTCATGGAGAACAGCCTATGCATCTCGGCTTTCAACTTGCTGATGTCGATGATGCTGGAGCCGGTGATGATCAGGTCATCGACGTACACTCGAACAAGAAGGTATCTGTCACCCGTTGCTCGTTTGTACATTGCATGCTCCATTGGACAACGCTCGAACCTAAGTGACATGTCCAACTTGGCGTACCAATCTCTTGGCGCCCGCCGGAGTCCGTACAACGAATTTCAAAGGCGTAGCTCATGGCCCTCCTTGTTCTTCTTCTCATAGCCCGCGGGCTGATGCACATATAGCTCCTCGGCCAGATCACCATTGAGCCGAGTTGATTTCAATATGATGGACTTCCACCCTCCATGTGCGGCGAGCACGAGAACTAGGCACACTGTCTCCATCTGCACCACTAGTGCGAACACCTCGTCAAAGTCCACCCGCTCTCGCTAGGCATATCCTTTTGCGACTAGACAGGCTTTGTGCTTAATGATGTTGCTGGCAGAGTCACGCTTCATCTTGAACACCCACTTGAGCCCAATGGTTCATAGGCCAGCCGGAGCGTCCTGAGCTCTCATGTCTTGTTCTCGAGGATTGTCGCCATCTCGGTGTCCATGGCTTGCTTCCAACAATCCTCGCCAAGTGCCTCCTGCACACTGGCCGACTCGTTGACTACGAGCAAGCAGAAGCCACTTTACTCCGCTTCAACTTCAGTGGTGTCGTTGTACAGAATATCGATTCGCCGATAATGATGCGGTCCAGAATCGAAGTCCAGGTTGCCGTCATGCTCAAGAGGAGTCGCCCAACCGCCATGATAGGGCATCGCCGCAATAGGTGTACGTGGCTCCGGCGATGCCTCCGGGGTAGCCACTTCCTGTGGCGTCCTGAGGTGGCCGCCTGCACCCCCGGTGGTGACCTTGTTGTGCACATCGTATGCCACCGTGAATGTCATGGGAGCAGCAAGTGCACTAGAGCGCTTCGCTGTCGCGTATTCACTGTTCCATTCTCATGAACATTGCTCCTCAAACACCACATCCATCGAGAGGTGCAGCTTCTTTATTGAGGGATCATACACTTTAGCAGTATTTCCCTTCCTCATAGCCAATCAACACCATCGGTGTTGAGCGGTTCGAGAGTTTGTTCAACCCTAACCCAATATTCTTCACATGTGCTATGCAACCGAATGTACGTAAGTGTTGAACATGTGGCTTCTTGTCATGCCAGGTTCATATGGCGTTTTCCCATCCAAACTCCAGGTTGGCGCCCGAGTCAAGATGTACACTACCGTGCGCACTGCCTCGCCTGAGAACATGCAGGCATGCTCATGCTTTTCAACAGACACCTCGCTATTTCGACGACGGTTTGTTTTTGGCATTCGAAGAAACCGTTCTGTTGCGAGGAGTAAGGCGACATGGTGAAGTGCTTGATGATGTTATCTTCATAGAATGCATCAAACTCGCCAGATTTGAACTCGCGTTCGCGATCAGAATGGAAAGCAAGAAGTTTACACTTCTTTTCTGACTAAGCACGTGCCTTGATCTTGCGGAAACGAGTGAATGCTTCATCCTTGCTCCTGAGCAGCTCCGGCCACATTACCTACTGAAGACATCAACCAGAAGAAAAAAATTTGTTGCCACTGGGTGTAGCCAACGTGATTGGCCCGCACAAGTCAGTGTGCACGAGATCGAGCCTCTCCTTGGCTCGGTATTTGGATGCTTGTGGAAATGGACCGCGATGCTACTTTCCAAGCGTGCATCCATCACGGACCTGTTCGACTTGGTCGATGATGGGCTTACCAAGCACCATATTCTTGCGCGTCATGTCCCGAAGTGCTCGAAAGTGGAGGTGGCCGTAGCGAGCATGCCACAGCCATGCCATGTCATCGAGATTTGACATCATGCACACCGGAGCCGTCAAGTTATGTTAACCGTGTAAAGCCGGTTCTTGCTCCGCGACACACGCGTCAGCAACTTCCGCGCACGGTCGTAGATGTGAAACTCACCATTCTCGACCAGGACCTTGCATCACTGTTCATCCATTTGTCCGAGTGAGATAATACTGTTTATCAAGTCGGGGATGTAGTATACCTTGTTGAGAACACGATGCTCGCCTTCTGGCACTTGAAAAGTACGGACCCGCTCCCACGAATGGTGAAAAGAGACCCATCTCCAAACTTCTCCGTGCCATGGACCCTCTTGTTTAGCACTGTTTGGTGCCAGTCATGTGACGACTCACACCCGTGTCAAGGTACCAAATGTCGTTGGTGGTCCACTTGGGGAAGACCTTCTCTTTGTTCAGGAACACAACCTCGTCGCCATGTCCCTTGCATGCCTCGTTCAAGAACACGGTTTCGTTTCCGTGCTCCACGAGTGCCTTGTCGATGTTGACGACATGTGCCAGCATGAGTGCAGACTTGTCATCCGCCTCGCCGACCGCCAGGAGTTTGATAATAGGGTTTAGGGTTTTCCGTGGGGCTATGCCTCCACCTCTCATCTTTTTATATATACATGACAGGTACATGGTTGTATTACAGCACTATAGGATTCACCTAAGTACATGTACGTGACCGATTCTAACACACCCCCTCAATCTAAACTACTACATACAAGGTTTAGATTGGACTTGAAACAGTCTAACATCTGTCGAGTTGTTGGCTTCGTAAACACATCAGCCAACTGATCATTGGAGGAGATAAACCGAACCTCAAGTGCACCCGCTGCAACACGCTCCCGCACGAAGTGAAAATCAATCTCAATGTGCTTAGTACGAGCATGAAAGAGATGATTTGCTGTGAGACAGGTGGCTCCTGGGTTTTCACACCAAAGTATGGGTGTGCGCTGCTGGATCACGCCGAGCTCCTTGAGCAGTGAGTCAACCCAAATAGCTTCAGCAGCGCCATTCGCAAGTGCCTTGTATTCAGCCTCTGTACTGGATCTAGAGATTGTAGGTTGTTTCTTCGAACTCCAAGAAATCAAGTTTGGTCCAACAAACAGAGCAAAACCACTCGTGGATCGGCGATCGTCCACACTTCCAGCCCAGTCAGCATCAGGGAATATGCTAATACCAGTAGAGGGAGACTTGCGGAACCATAATCCTGTATGCATCGTTCCCTTGACATGTCGCAAAATACGCTTAACTGCCTCCCAATGAACATCAGTGGGCTGTGAAAGAAAATGACACACCTTGTTCACATCAAACGAGATATCTGGTCTGGTGAGTGTCAAATACTTTAGACCACCAACAATGCTTCGGTATCTGAAAGAATCCTCGGTACCAAGCAATGTACCAGTGTTTTGCGACAGACTCCCTGACGTCGAAAGTGGTGTGGGAGTGGACTTACAATTCTCCATGTTAATTCTACGAAGAAGATCCAATGCGTACTTACGTTGAGTGACAGTGATCCCCCCTGAATTCTAGGACACTTCCAATCCCAGAGAGTATTCCTACCTGCCCATGTCCTTAATAGGAAAGGCAGCAGCCAGTGATTTCATCAGACAGTCAACATCAGCTGAAGTTGAGCCAGCAATAACAATGTCATCAACATAGAACATCATATAGATCTGAACAACATGACGTGAGAAAATGAAGAAGGACGTATAAGCTTTGGAGGCCACAAAACCAAGCTGAAGGAGGAGTTGACTTAGACGCGCGTACCATGCGCGAGGCGACTGCTTCACAACGTATAAGGACCGCGAAAGCTTACACACATGAGAGGGATACTGTTCATCCTCGAACCCCGGCGGCTGTTGCATGTAGACATCCTCCGACAAGAACCCATGGAGAAAGGCATTACTGACGTCGATCTGGCGAAGAAACCAATATCGAGATACTGCCAGAGAGAGAACCAGACGCACAGTGGAAGGCTTCACCACTGGATTAGACGTGTCGCCGTAGTCTATGCCATGTTGCTAAGTTAAACCACAAGCAACCAAACACGCCTTGTACTTGTCGATGCTACCATCAGGACGATGTTTGGTTTTGAAGATCCATTTAATGCCAACAATGTTCACCCCGGGAGGACGAGGAATAGGAGCCCATGTCTGCGTCGCACGAAGGGCAGTAATCTCATCGGCCATGGCCACGCGCCATGCAGGCTCGTGCAAGGCCTCACGATGAGACGACGGAGCAGCAAAGAACGCGCACCGACGAGGATCATACTTCACGGTACCATCCTTGAACTCCTTCTCCTTCCGCATATTATCGCGGAGACGCGTCACCAACTGGTGAGTAGTGGACGTGGCAGGGGCGTTGAGTGGCCCAACCGTAAGTGTCGCGGCCGGTGAAAACACGAAACAAGGCGACACGGGTTGGGCCGGAACCGTGGACGGCGCAGAAGAAGCAAGCGTGGGTGACGACATGCCCACGCGGGAGATCATGGGCCGGCCTAGTGCAGGCGAATCCACGGCGCCAGGGGACACAGGAGCGAGTGATGCATGTAAAATGCATAGATGAATTTTGCATATTTTCACATGGTTTTCTATTACATATTGCATCATATAAGGGTATAATTCAATGTTTTATAGTATTTTGGGGTTAAATTACAAAGTCCCCCAACTTTTATGGAATTAACCCTGCCTGTCAGAAACCCCGTTTTCTATATTTTTGACGTTTCAGGGGGCATACTTCCGCGAAATCACCTGAAAATCTGCGGGGGTCATTTTCTTGGAAGGAGAAGACTTGCGGGCGAAGGATCCACGAGAATTGGGCAAGGAGGCCCAAAAGAGGACCCTCCACGCGGCCAGATTCCTTGGCCGCGTGAGAGGCCCCCTTTTGGCCCCTATGGCCCCAATTCCTTCCATCTTCGACTTACTGACTCCGTCTTGACCTAAAACCGATTATAAAAAGGGTCCCCCGTACCCTTACGGAGAGAAGCGCCGCCGAAACACCAAAACAGAGACCTGGAGTTCAAGATTGGAGGGGGAAAACTCCAGCGGGGCGCCGCCGGTGTGATCTCCTACCCCTCCAACGTCATCTCCATCGACATCTCCATGAAGAGGGAGTAGTCCACCCCAGGGCCATGGGTTTGTGGAAGTAGCACTTGTATCTCTATCTCTATGTGCTTCACTAATTAGATCCGTATGATCTGCCTCACGTGATTACGGGCACCGTTGTAATTCCTATGTGGTGGATCTTTTCTATGAGTTATTGAATCTGAGATTGCAATTGTTTCTCTTGAGTTATTTGAGTAGATGTATCTTATGTACCCCGTTCTTATTTGCTAGATTTGATCAATCTAGTTCTTGAGAGCGTGTGTGGGGTGATGGGTGCATTAGTTGGAGTAACAGGGGGTGGCTAGTGCTGTGAAAGTGACAGAAGTTCAGCGATCCACTTAGGTTTTGTTAAACCTTTCTCAGTTACCTCACTAGGGATAAAAATGAGTACCTTGTTACCGGGGATTTGAAGTAACAGTAATCAATCTCCATGACTAGATCTAGCAAGTTCTTACTTCAACTTCATGTCACATTTCTTAAACCTATACTCTGGTTTTTCCTTAATTATCGAGGTGTTATGATTTATTTCGCATCTTGGTGGAGTATAAGAGGGATCAATATGACCGTAGAGATCTCTATGCTAGGACGTGATGCCCATATGAAAGTACTCAATGTTAAACATCTTATTGTAATCTCACATGTAATTCTTTATGTCCACCGTCTACCACTTTATTTGAGAGAATGCAAGTGTGAAACCATGAACCCCTGTCCTATTTTAATTATAAGAAAACAATCTAGTTACTTTGCTGCAATTTACTTTACTTGCACTTTACTTTACTTGCATCTCCAATTCGAATTTACATTATCTCCATCACCACTTGCATCACAAAAATACAAAAACAATCCATTGCATATTTATTTTCTCATTTGCATTTAGTAGTAGATTTAATTATTGCACATTTACTTTCAGTTTTGCATTGCAATTTAGAAGTCTCACACCTTGTTCTTGACAACCACTTGGTGAGGTTGAGGGCACAAAACTCCCTATTTGTTTGCAGGATCCTGGAGGAAGCTTGGAAGACAACTGCTGAAATACTGGCTCCCCAAGAGTTCGATATAAACCCTCTGAGTCACCCTCGTCGGGAAGAAGGCTTGCCACTAGCTACACACTCTGCACTTGGAGTCTCAACCTAGCCATCAGCGGGCGACACAGGTTCTGGCGCGTGCCCCGAGGCATGCACTCCATGCACGTCGATCGGCCAAGAGCTGGCCGCGCCATGGACATCAACCACCTGCAACTAACTCTGAGAATATAATTTTTCGTTCCTCCAACTAACTCTGAGAATGAAAGGTTTTTCAGTAGAGTGGTGTGTTATGATCCAAAATTTTGTTTCTGGAGGTAGTGACGCTGCTAAAGTCAATGATGACGCTACTATGATCCAAAAGGGATTAAGGCAAGGTGATCCTATATCGTCCATATAATTGATTCATATATCCGAATATTGAAGTATTGATAATCCCCATCACCCTTTTATAGAACACGACCTAGATAAAGCAGTGAACCTGCAATCAATGTTATCAACGTTTGAGCAATTATGAAGGTTGAAGATTAATTTCTATAAAACTTTTTTTTTTGTCGATGCTCATGATGAAGTTTCTCAATACACCGAGTTATTTGGTTGTTGGTAAGGTAAATTTACCATTAAGTATTTGGGTACTCCAATAAACTATAGGATGATGTAAATAAAGGACTTTTCAACAGGTCGCTCGCGTTTGCTCCTAGGGGGCAGCACGGGCGAACCCTAGCCGCCGCCGCCCCACACCCCCTCCTTCCCATCCACCCGCCGCCACCGGAGGAAGACACCGGGGGCACAACCCTCTGCGTGGTGGACGGCGGCCGGCGGGTCCTCGCCTCCTCAGCACAAACGCGGCGGGAGGCCTCCGGCCAGATGCGTTGGTCGGCCATGGACGCCTTGCACGGACGCCGAGGCGGCGGCCCTGGTTCCTCTGGCGGCGGCTAGTGGCTGGGTCTGCGTGGGCAGCCGGCGCTGGCCGGGGTGGTGGCGCCGCCGATGGGATCTGTGGTGGCTCGGCCATGGTGCGGCGGCCGCGTGGCGGCGGCGCCATTGGCTTGGCTCCCGGGCGGCGCGGCCTCCTCTGTCTTTGGTGGCGGGAGGCGGTGGTGCTAGGGACCGTCGGTGGCAGGGCTCCCGGTGGCGGCGGATGCGGAACCCTCCCGCAAATTCCCTGTTGGGAGTCGTTTCGCGGCGTTGGGGCTGCGAGGCATCAGAATAAAGGAGGTGGTCCTTGGGTTTCCCATCGCGCGAAGATGAAGATCCTGATGTAGCTTCTCTTTGATCAAGCCGGGGTGTCGACCCGAAAGGCTCCGCCGGCGAACTCCCATGGGCGACGCCTGGATATTGCTAGATCGGTGGAATTCGGTCACAATGCTCAGTCATCGAAGGTGAGATTGGAGGACTAACAACGGTGTTCGGAGTCTTTGCATCGATGGGGAACTGGCTTGGAGTTACAAGATTCGTGGCAGCCGTATGTAAGAGGGGGCGACAGCATGCGTGAAGTCCAAAGTCCTACCTTTCAGGGTGAAAGCCCAAGGTCTGGCCTTAATTGGTTGTGTCTGGCACTGGTCTTCTTGGAGCCGTTGTTTTGAGAGCGAGGATTATCTTTAGGGTGAAAACCCAAGGTGTGGCCATAATTGGTTGTGCCTGGCACCGTTCTTCTTGGAGACGTTGTTTTCGAAGAGATGGACATCAACTGTTGTTTATGTGGTGGTTGTGCGGATACCGCGAGTACTGTAACTCTGTAGCGGGATTTTTCTTTTTATTTCTTCTTTTTATTGCCTTTTGGCTGTGTGCATCCATTGCGTTGTTGCAGAGGCCGGGTGTAATTTGTATCTCCACGATATTAATATACTTCCCTTTATCAATAAACTATAGGATGTTGACTAAAGTGGAATGGAGTCATTTCAATGAACATCTGCAAAAAAAGGCTAGCAAGCTAGAAAGGAAATTACTATGTCCGTGTGGAAGATGGGTCCTCAAAAACACGACGCTAATTAACATGGTATTGTATATGACACCATTGTTTCAGCTTCTAAAAGGGATCTTACAAAGATTTGATTACTTCTAGTGGATATTCTTTTCGCAAGGGATAGTGAGATAAATTATCGAGTTGCTACATGGAACGTCATTTGTCGGCCAAAGGATCGGGGAGGACTAGATATTCACGACCTTTAAGTCAAAAACACAACTCTCCTGGTTAAGTGGCTTTTTAAATTACTTATGGAAGATGGTGTCGGGCAAATGCTCCTTAAACAAAAATATATAGGCTCAAAGGCATTATCTAAGATTATTCGTATTCTCACTTTTGGCTGGCCTAATGTCGACTAAAAATATTTCTTTCACTATGGCGTATTTAAAATTAAGGGATAATCAAAGATCACATTCTGGAAGGATAGATGGCTAGGTAATATCATCTTCCGAGAGCAATATCCTGATCTATACAATATTGTGCATCATAAGGGAGATAAACTTGCCACAAGTATGCAAACTTCGCCTCCCAATGTTACGATCAGGTGAGATTTGATTGGTGTGAGACTTGTGTCTTGGCTTGCCTTGCTGGATACGATAGCACTGGTCCAATTGTCACAAGGAGCCGATGATTTTCGCTAGAATATATCAGAAATGAAAATTTCTCGACCGATTCCATCTATAGGGCACTGGTTCACTCCGAGGTCACATTCGATATTAACACAAAAAATACAGCAAATGAAGGTACCTTTAAAGCTGAAAATATTCGCATGGCACCCTCGTAAAGGTGTCATTTTAACTAAAACTAATCTTATCAAGCGTAAATGGCATGGGAGTACGGAGTGTATTATTTGTCCCCACGAGGAGATACTAAAACTCTTATTGTTCGAGTACAACCTTGCGCGGTCTAGCTGGTCAGCTATCAAAATGGGTTCGAATTTGTATCCATCCACATCCATTGTAAAATGTTGTTGGCAATTGGTTACATGTGTAGATAATAAGTATAGAACCATCCAAATGGTCTCTTTGTCTATAGAAATGGAAAGGTTTTCAATGATAATAATTGCTCTCATTTGCAGTTTCTATTCTGTTCCACACGTATTATCTGTTAATGGTCATCCTCTTTATGGAGCCTTGCGCACGACTGAAAAATGTGGCGATGGATATTTTTAACTCATATGGATGGCATCTTGATCTCCGGATACGCCCTCCATAGGCGCCTCTACGATTGTAACTCGTCTGTTGGTACCTTTTTACTTATTTTCAATACTTGTGGTTCACAGCTGTGTGGATCTTGATTATGTGGAGGCCGGATGTAATTCTTAAACTGGATGTAATTTTTAAACTTCCTAAGTAATAAAAGCCCTTTATAAAAAATATACTTCAGCAACTTCTTAAAAATAATGAGCTACCTCCATCTTCAGAGTTTCAAATAGAGTCAGATTGTAATGCTTGCAAAAAGTGAGGAGTCATCGGCTTCCCTATCCAAAGTGTACTAGCATATATACTTCTCCTCTAGAACTTGTGTTCTCAGATGTTTGGGGACATGCACCTTGTGAAGTTGGAAGAAATCTTAATGGTACCAGTTTTACGGATGGTTTTAGAACTACTTGTATTTATCTTTTGAAGAAGCGTTCTGATGTTTGCTCTGTTTTCTAAAATTTTCAAAAACATGTTGAACGAAGTGAAAATTATTTCCATGCAAACCGGTGGGGGAGGCCGGTATAAAAAATTGAAAATATTTTTTCAAAAAATCGGTATAACTCATGCTTCTATGATAGGCTAGTTTCATGCATACAACTAGTTTTATATTAAAATTGCCAATATGCAGCGTGATAGAATTTCCATGCCTCTATAATAGGCTAGTTTCATGCCTCCATGATAGTCGGCAAAACGGTTCCGCTGAAAGAAAGGATCGACATGTCGGTCTTTCCCTTATAAGTCAAGCTTCTATGCCTCTTAAACTTCGTGATGAAGTCTTTCTCACGGCCACACACCTTATCAATGTCACACCTAGCAAGGTTCCCAACCATGAAATCCCTCTAGAGCAATTATATATAGCATCGCAAACCAGATTATTCATTCTTATAAGTGTTTGGATGTGCCCCGTTTGACACACTTCCTGTCAGGCGATCGTCTAGATCTGATGAAGTACAGTACTCCCTCCGATCCTATATAAGTGTCAGAGGTTAACCAAAGTTTTGCTTAGATCTAGTTCAAACTTCTGACACTTATATCGGTTCGGAGGTAGTACTATTTTTGGTCCACACAGATTCACTAGTTCTCTCGTATAATATGTAGTTTCATGCATGCAAATAGTAGGATGCAAATGTGAGAATAGAAAAGAAAGGCAAAGAGTATAGCACAAATTCAGATAGTAAGAACAAGGCTAGATCTAGCGGCCGATGTGCATTAGACCAATAGAGAGCCACGACTAACATTGATCTAGCTTATTCGTAATTTCATACCACAAAGTGTTGCAAGCAGGCCCGGATTTATTTGTTCACTTCTTGAGCACGTAGGCGAAGATGTCGAGCACCATGCCAAGAAGGAGTGTCACAACGGACGCGTAGAGGATTCTCTTCCCGGCGACGGCGCGTCCGTGGGTGTTGCGGGAGACCCAGAGCGCTCCAAGCATCTCCGCCAAGGCGGCGACAAAGACGCTTCCTAGGGCGAGGAGGTAAGCCACCTCGTACCTGCTGTCACCAGACGCGAATATCTCACGCATGCCTTTGTGGATAGCTGCTACGGTGGCCGCTCCATCACTCAGAAGGGCCAAAAGGAGTGCCTTCCGAGAGAGGTTGGGGTCGCCCTGGGTGGTGTCGTCGGCACCCATGCCCGTCTCCGGCAGGTCGACGACAACATGGCCTGACATTGTTGGAGGTTAAGTCGGAGAGCAAGAGATGGAAGAGGCAGTGGCCGTAGAGCCGAGAGTTATAGGCGCGTTGTGATGGGGTCCCTTCATGTGCTGTGATGGATGATGGATCGGTTCTATGCGGTGGTCTCTGATGCATCGTTGAAGTATGTGCAGAGAAGATGCGTATAGCTGACCCACAGGCCACACCACCCCGACGCTATATGTTATCTCAAGCGATTTCTGTATTTTTTTCCATTGATGGTCGCATAGCGGAGAACAGAACAACTGCACAAGTGAGCTGCATGACGCCTCCAAGGTTGGAAGCATACCATGTACCGCCTACATAAAAAACGTATGTACTACTGATACAAATAGTGCAGCACTCTTATTTGGCGTAAAATTTCCATCATTCTCAGTTAATATGGGGTTTCTTAAGTTAGTGTCGGCACACCGACATGTCATTGTATCTTATAACAGCCACAACGCCCGAGCGCTAATAAAGACGCTTGTGGAGCAGTTAACCTATGTACCTAGGCGCCCGCAGCCAGCTATTCGAATATTGCCCTTGTTTTATAAGCGTTGGACTCCTATTTAGCCATCGATGTTAGAAAAACTACCGGGAACTAGACAAAACGGTCGGGATTTAATCCTTAGTGCCTCTAGATAAGCGCCCCCACTGTGGATGCTCTTAGACGCTGAGCACGATGTGAATCAATATGTGTTGTTTGAGTTTGATTAGAAGCACGATACGCGAAACAATCCGACTGGCTCTTTTTATATCCGATGAAACCCTTGTTAGGATACGTATTATGCATAGACTTAGAGATAGATCTTGTATTCCAAGTCATAGGCTACTTGCCTCTCAAGTTTTGTACCTCTTATATACCCCACGAGGGTCTAAAGCAATAAAACACAAAATTAGAGTTCTACAATTTCCACATGGTATCAGAGCGGTTTGCCTCACGGCGCCGATCCTAGGTTTCTCCACCACTTCCGCAGCGCGCCGTCCCCGGGGAGATTTCTCCTCGGGGGCGCGGCACCCGGTTTCGATCAATGATCGGATCGGTTCTTTAGATTAGATTTTAGCCAATTTCGATATTCCCGTAGATTAGATCTATTAGCCACAAATAAATTCCCAATTCTCAACAGTATCCGTCATCATCATCCCCTCAAATCTGTCCTCGTCGGATGAAGATAAGTGCGCGGCTACGCTGCAGCTACCACGCGCGTCGAAGATCGAGATCTTCACCAGGCAAACCGGGGCAGCAGTACACGACCATCCATGCAGCAACTAGTAGCGCCCCGGCCTACGTACACCGGACGTCCAGCACCAAGGAGGCACATGACCTTGCATCATCAGGGCATGCATGCACGGGGAGAGAGATTCATCAAGACTGCGCCCACGTCACGCACAGGCAGCGCGGCGCCAAGATTCACGACCATCCAGGGTTCCGCGCCGAGTGCGTCGGCATACTGCGATCTGCGCTGCGTGGGTCAAACTACACCGAGCCAAGCACATCGACTACGCCAAGATACGACCCAAAATCTTCATCGAGACTATCCATAAGAAGCGACGACATCCACCACACGCTAGGCTGGTGTGGAACTTCGTCGACTTCTCCCACACCATGACATCTACATCATCCTCGCCACGAGGGACGCCTCCAAGCGACGGACTACATCACGCATTATCATCGACATCACATCGCCAAGGTCTACATCACGTGGTTTTCATCAACAACCTCGTCAACACACCGCTGATGCCGCTACAACTACGACGTCCACAAGGCTGGACACGCGTCCTCTGACAGTACAACTGCAAGACGCCACAACACCGACGACGGTATTGACCGCGTCCGACGACTAAGACTGCATCGACAACCCGGCATCACTACGGTGAAAGCCCCTACAACCGCGCACACGGTTCTGGCAAAACCATGTGTGCTTGGTGAGCTTCTCTCAGTCCTGGCAAAACTGGTGGACTCACTTATGACCTACGACCGCGTCCTTTTGACGCCCGCGACGGTACCTCTCAAGGTGCGAAACGTCGTAAAAAAAAACACAACTGCAGCATCGTCATACACATCGCGCAATTTTTTGCGCCTCCGGTATTGCGGCTACAACGACTACGGCGAGTACTATATCGACCACTACTACCTCGACTACGGCTACATCACGATCGACTACTTCGACATCGACATCACGGGCTACGTCTACAGCAAACATCGGCAACAACTCCAGTCAACAACGTACGCGTCGTCACTTGCGTCCGCCACTCCCGTTGTGACTGCGGGAGGGAAGAGAAGGAAGACACCAGAAGGGGACGCAGTCACCGTCCTAGGTGTCGAATCAGAATCATAGAGACGCAATTGATGATGCTAAACATGAGAACACGACGGAAGCGCGGGAGTTAAAATCCAGTCGCTAAGCGTCCGCTTCACTCCCGCTACGACTGAGGGGGGATGTTAGGATACGTATTATGCATAGACTTAGAGATAGACTAGGAATTAGACTCCGTCTTGTATTCCAAGTCATAGGCTACTTGCCTCTCAAGTTTTGTACCTCTTATATACCCCACGAGGGTCTAAAGCAATAAAACACAAAATTAGAGTTCTACAATTTCCACAACCCTAACCGGGAGAAAGGGAGACATTGGAGCTTACGACAATTATGAGTTGAACTAGATAGATCCACCCGCCTCTAGTTAGATTTTCACAGATCAACCAAATTAAATCTATACAACGTTGTTTAAGACGGGAAGCAAGCAAAAGATGTAGATTCGCGGTTGTTGTTGACAAATTCACTAACTTTGCTGATTTTATCCACCTAAAATTACTCATCCAGAGCTGTGATTATGGCTGAACATTTTTTACAATGTGTATCAACCAAGATTTTATTTCTTGATAAAAAGAAGAAAAAAAATTCCCAAGGGGGCTCGGGATTCCTGGTTACCGCGGTAACCGAGCAATCCCGGATGGTTAACGGACAATTTAAATTTTAAATTCTGAATTCCAATTTCTGCGATAGGCTTATTTAGTGTTCAAACTCGATATAGAGACAAGCCTTGTTGCGGCGTAGCAGTAATACCCATTTCCCTCGATTATGCACTTATCAAGTCACAAGTTCCAATATACACATTATTTTTCATTATTCTGGACAATTGGTCTCGTGCAATTGGACATAACTCAGATACGGCACCTTACGCCGGCTTGGTGTAAGAGCTGATCGTCATTACCAGATTTACCGACCGGTAACCCAAACCTTGGTATCGCATCCATGGTATGCATAACGTAGTAGTTTTAGACCCTACTAAGATTTTCATCCGTTCCTTTAGGCAACAATTATTCAGTTAGGCTGATACTGCACTCAACCTTAGCTCATCTTACTACCAACAAACAGATGGGAAAACATAGTGGCCCAATCAATGTTCGGAGACCTAGCCCTGGTGTTTTTTCAATGCATGACCTCGACAAATGGCCTTGATGGCTCACATCGGTTATTTATGGGTATAATATTGTCTATGTTTGGCGGAAACGATGCCCTTTGGAGTCTTCGGATTATCGTGTTTATATGGTGAGGAAAAACCCCTCTCGTGGTAGGTAGAACCGGACGCGGATGCAGTGGAGACTCTCCATAGGTATAGGCACGGTACAAATACAGTTCAACACCGTCCCTTAATCTAAACATGTACAAAGGTTTGGATTAAGACTAAAATCATCTAAGCTTTTAACAGGAAGGGATTTGGTAAAACCATCGGCTACTTGATCCTTGCTAGAAATAAACTTTACCTCTAGTTGTTTGTTTGCTACTCTTTCCTTTACAAAGTGATAATCTATTTCTATGTGTTTAGTACGAGCATGAAAATCAGGATTAGATGACAAGTAGGTAGCATCCAAGTTGGCACGCCAAAGACATGGTTTTCTATCAACTTCTCTCAAAGCTCATGAAGTAATGCTTCAACCCATATCAACTCTGCTATAGAATTTTCTAATTATTTGTATTCAGCTTCAGTACTAGAACGTGTTATCTTTGGTTGTTTGCGAGTCCAAGAAATCAAGTTGGGTCCAAAGAAAATAGCAAAACCTCCAATGTATCTTCTATCATGAGGACAGTAAGCCCAATGTACATCTAAAAAGTACTCAAAAGCATGGATGGTGAATGCATGAAAGTAATACCAACATTCATTGTATTCTGAACATGTCTAAAAATCCGTTTGGCGGTTGTCCAATGAGTTGTTGTGGGAGCATACTGATACTTTATTAACTGCAAAAGACAAGTCTAGGTGGAGGATAATAGTGTAGGAGCCGGTTCGCAGTTCATCATGCCAACTCGAGCTAGCAAATCATTAGCATATTTTTCCTGTGTCAACAGTAAACCATCTTGAGTCTTTTTAACCTCAATGCCTAGAAAGTAATGTAAATCACCAAGATCATTGATGAAAAAGTGTGCATTAAGATCTTGTAACAAGGCAGGAATAACATCAGTTGAAGAACCTTGTATTATGATATCATCAACATAAATTAACTTAAACATACTAATTCCTGACTTCTGGCGTAGAAATAATGAGGTGACAACCTTAGATGGAACAAACCCAAGATTCTGCAGTTTAGAACTAAGCCCGGAATACCAAGCCCTTGTATCTTGTATTAACCCATAGAGGGTTTTGTCAAGTTTGCAAATATAGTGAGGAGTGTCACGGTTTTCAAAACCTGGAGGTTGTTTCTTATAAACCTCCTCTTCTAGAAAACCATGAAGAAAGAAGCGCGTTCTTGACATCTAGCTGCCATAAACTCCATCCTCGAGAGACTGCGACTGGTGAAACAAGTCTTATGGTTGCAGCTTTAACAACATGATTGCACGTGTCTTCATAGTATATGACAAACCTTTGCTTGAACCCTTTGCAATAAGATGTGCTTTATATCTGTCTATGGCTCCATCAACATTTTTATTGATGCGATAGACCCATTTAAAGTTAATGAGATTTTTGTTTGAGCTGGGAGGAATGAGCTGCCATGTCTTGTTCTGTATCGTGGGCTGTACCCTAAGAAGACACAACGTATAGAACGAAAAGCAAGTTTTCGTTTGTTATAAGGCCGGAGATTTGGCCAACATGTACATCCAAATTTTCGGAGGGAGTCATAGTTTGGCTTTGTGTGTAGAAGACTGATGACGTGTGAACACACGTTCGTTGGGAGACCCCAAGTGGAAGGTATGATGATTACAACATCAAAAAAAAATCTCAGAAAGAAACCAAGGTTTCATCGGACCAGTAGGAAAGAAAAATCTCTTCTGAAGGTTGTTGACAGCTGATGCTGGCAGGGCGCACTACCAGGCTCAGGAGTAACGTGGAATCTGCACACAACACGACCAAGATACTTTGCCCCAACGAAACAGTGAGATTGTCAATCTCACCGGTCTTGCTGAAAACAACGGATTAGACGTATAGTGTGGAAAATGATGTTTGTTTGCAGTGAATGAAATAAGAACATTGTTTGCAGTGAAAAAGAACAATGTTTGCAGTAGGTTGTATTATCAGTTTAAAAGAATGGACCGGGATCCACAATTCACTAGTGGTGTCTCTCCATAGGAGATAAATAAAATTCTGCGTGAACAAATTACAACTTGGCAATTCACAAAATAAAGAGTGCAGCGTAATGCATATACATGACATGATGATTACTATGAGATTCATTTGGGCATTACAACATGATACATACACCGTCATACAACTACATCTATGATTAATAATCGACCCTTAGAACGTAATCCAAGCAAACTTTGGGTATTAAGTTGCAAGAAATAGATTATTGCATTAAGTAAAGTGCGTAATGTAAACAATACAATTATCCGTAAACAAAGCATTGTTGTTTTACCGCTAGGGGAAACGTAACATCCAAAATCTTTAAAGTTATTGTCACTCTCTCAAATTACTGGTGGCATGAACCCACTATCTAGCATAAATACACCTCTTGGAGTCACAAGCATCTACTTGGTCAGAACATCTACTAGTAACAAAGAGCATGCAACATCACAAATAACATATATGATAGATCTATATTCAACTTGACATAGTATTCAATATGCATCGGATCCCACCAAACACAACATGTAACATTACAATAAGATGATCTTGATCATGTTAGGCAGCTCCCAAGATCTAAACATGATGGACAATAAAAGTTGAAGACAACCATATAGCTACTGCTATGCACCCGTAGTCCAAGGATGAGCTACTAAAGCATCACTCAGGAGGAATGCATGGTGATGAAGATCCCTCGAGTGATGATTTACCCTTCCAGCAGGTTGCCCGGGAGAGCTTTAGAACCCTCCCGAACTAGGGTTGACAACGGCGACAACTACAGAACTTTTCGTGGATGGAGGCTCCGGAACTTAGGGTTTTCCCGAGGAAGGAAATTTATAGGAGGAAGGGCGATGTGAGTGGGTGCCCAGGGAGCCCACACCACGTGGTCGTTCAACCAAGAGGGGGGACGCGCCACCCTATGGTGTGGCCGCCTCCCTTGCCCCCTTCGAGTCCCCTCCGGACTCCGTGTGCATGACAGAAAAATAGGGACTTCGGCTTTTGTTTCGTCCAATTCCGAGAATATTTCCGGAACAACTTTTCCGAAACCAAAAACAGCAGAAAACAGGAACTGACACTGTGGCATCTTGTAAACTGGTTAGTCCCAGAAAATGCATAAAAATGCTATGAAGTGTATAAAAACATGTAGAAATTGGCATAATAACAACATGGAACATAAGAAATTATAGATATGTTGGAGAAGTATCAAGCATCCCCAAGCTTAGTTCTACTCGTCCTCAAGTAGGTAAAACGATAACAACAAAATAATTGCTGAGGTGACATGCTACTACACAATCTTGATCAACATTATTGTAAAATCATTGCAAGCTGAGATCAAAGTACTCTAAACATAGTCATGATAGATATAATTTCAACAATGTGACTTAGCAACTATGTTGCAACATGAAAAGTAACACAAACAAAATATCATGAATAATAATGCATTGAAAGTTATACGTTTGTTTAGAGCATAGAACACATAGCAGAGTGGTATGCAGCTTGTCCTTAAAGGGATATCAAAACTTAAATTTCAGGGCACCATCAAAGTTCAAGTGGTGACTAGATAGAAATTATTTTAGAACAAGTAATAACATAACCATGAATTAATCAGTAATAAATTTTGGGAATGATGCACATTATACTCAGAATGAGAATTATGCTCTCTTAATTGGTTTATAAAGTAATAAGATCAAGACTCAGCATAAAAGTATTATAAAGGCCCTTCACATAGGGAAGCTGGGATTACTCATGTGCTAGAGCTTTTTATTTGACAAACAGAGGTATTGAAAACAATTTTGAGAAAGGTGTATGTCTATGTGAACGAATGGTAATGAAAAACTTATCATGACTCATGCCAAGCAAAGTGTTTAGACTTTTCAGAGCGATTTCTGCGTTTTATTAGTTTGGCACTTCCCCCCACCTTTCTTTCACAAACCAGAGCTAGCCTTGTTTACGCGTACCCACCAACTTTCATGGAACCATGGGGAAGTCCCTTTTTTTATTATGTTAATTGGCATCAGCTCTCCTTGTTCACGCGTACCCACCAACTTTCATCAAACCATGGGGAAGTGCTTTTTTAATTATGTTAATTGGCATCAGCTCTCTGCAAATTTAGATGAGCACAAATTCTATACTCATGAAACAACAAGAAGATCTTTGCTTGACATAAGACACAATAAACTTTAAACCACTTCCTCATGAGCTAAAACTGGGTCACAAAACAGGTATAATTTAGAAAGTTTTAAAGGTAGCACACGAGAAATTTACTTGGAGTGGCAGTTAAATACCACATATAGCTAGATAGATATGGTGGACACATTTGGCAAACTTTGGGTTTTTGGGAGTTGGATGCACGAGTAGAGATCATACTCAGTACAAGTGAAGTCTAGCAAGAGACTGGGAGCGACAAACTAAGAGAGCAATAATGGTCATAATCATGCATAGAGAAAAAACATTATTAATCAAAGCATAAACGATATTACAAGTCAAAAACTAAATGATCATAGAGGCTAGAGGTGACTGACTTGTAGTCATAACATGGTGAGAGCATTCGCCAAGTCAACAAAAATGAAGCATTCAAGGGAGAATACCACCATATTATGATTCGGTATGATTAAAACAACTCATGATTTCTTTCAATGGCACATTAAGCACTCTCAGATATTTGAGACAAGTCATGCTACATCAATAAATACTAAGCATTAAAATAATATCTACCATGACATTTTAAAATCTAAGCCACTGTCTAAACAAGCTTATCTTTGAATCATTATAAGAATGAAATATTTTATTCTTTTCCAACACCAATCACTTTATTTCAACAAAAACTCTCCAAATAATTTATCAATAAAATAAGAGAGTACTACTCTACAAGAACTAACAGCTAAAGACTTGCAGCAGGTAGACAGTAATTGAAGAATACGAGTATTCATTATGAAAAAGCGGAGCATGTCTCTCTCCCACACAAGAATGCTAGGATCCAACCAAGTTTATTATAGAAAATAAAAGAAAATAAAAGCAAACATACGCTCCAAGCAAAGTACATAAGATGTGACCGATTAAAAATATAGTTTCACTATAAGTGATCTAGTAAGATGTGGATGAAGAAGGGGATTCCTTGGGTATCCCCAAGCTTAGACTCTTGAGTCTTCTTGAAATTTCCTGGGATGATCCACAGGGGCGTCCCCAAGCTTAGGATTTTAACTCTTCTTGATCATATTATATCATTCTCTTCTCTTGACCCTTGAAAACTTCCTTCACACCAAACTCGAAGTAATTCTCATTAGAGGGTTCGTGCATAATCAAAAACTCAGATGTTCTGCATGGACACAAGCATTACCCATACTTTCGAAATATTAGCTAAAACCACTGATGTTTTGTGGAGGAAAGGACTCCACTCAACATAGTAAAATAAAGAATGCAAAGTAAAAAAGACAGAATCTGTCAAAACCAGAACAATCTGTAAAGAAGAATTTATTCGAGGCACTTACATTTCTCATATGAGAAAACTCAGAACTAAAAAAGTTGCGCAAAAATCTAAGGATCACACATAAAAAAATTCAGGATGTTTCGATTTTTCTGTAATTTATTACGAATTAAACGGTCGACAACAAAAATTTGTTCCTGCGCAGAAATCCGGATCTAGCATCAACTTTCCACTACAGACTTTACTTGGCACAAAAAATCGAAAAAGTAAAGATACAAAGGAGTTGTTACAGAAGTAAACTACACATTGACTCAAATGAAACAAAAGAAAATTATAGAAATAAAATAGGGGTTATGTCCCAAGAGTGCTTTTCTTTAACGCCTTTCAGCTACGCACAAAGCAAGAAGATACTCACTTAAGAAATATGAATTAAGCAAAAGAGAGCTTCAATAAGAAAGTTTAAAACAAATTTAAGTCTAACCCACTTCCTATGTATAGGAATCTTGTAAAGAAATAAATTAAAAAAGCTCAAACTAGAAATCATGGGAAGGTAGAACAAGAGTAGTTTCAAAACTTTCAACACAAAGAGAGGTGTTTTAGGAACATGAAAATTCCTACAACCATATTTTCCTCTCTCATAATAATTTTTAGTAGCATCATGAACAAACTCAACAACATAATTATCAAATAAAGCATGTTTTTCATGGCCTAAAAGCACATACTTCATATCAAGCTAAAAATTTGTGGGATCAAAATTAAAAATAAAGACCTCTTGTTTCGCACTTTTAGCAATAGAAAAAGAAGATAATTGGTCACTCTTAAAAGGTTTTAGACGCATTATAGCAATCCTATTTTTAGTAGCATTATAATTTATAAGATCAAGTAACATAGGACCATCATCTAGAGCATTATCATATAAATTTTCTAAACAAACTTCCTCATTATCATGCATATCAATAATTGAAATAAATAGAGGATTATCATAATATTTATCAAAGTAGCATAGATTATCATAAATAACAGTAGAAATATCATTCTCACAAGTTACATTCATAGTAGTATCAAGGTCATAAGTATAGCAAATATCAATTTCATCAAAAAGGGATATTTCAAAAGAATCAATAATATTATCAATATAACACTCATTCTCCTTTGGTAAGCATGGAGGGAAATCAAATAAGGTATGAGTTAAAGATTTATTCTTATTGGGAGGTAGACATGGTAGCTACTCCATTCTTCCTCCTCTTGATCATCATTGTCCTCCTCTTTTTCATCCAATGAGCTTCCAGATTTCAGCAATTTTTTCTTCCATGGGCTCCTGCAAGGCATTAGTCTCTTCCTTTGGTAGAGAGCATTTATAAAGATATTTAAGAATATAGCCATTTTTTCCTTGTAATCATCAAAGCAAAATTGAACTATATAATTAATCTCATATTTATAAGGTGCATCGTAAATATTTTCAACCAGATAAGCAATTTCGAATGCACCCTTCCTAGCAATAAATTCATAAATTTGTTCCACATCATAAACGTCATAATTTCCCTTAACATAAGAATATATGGTAACATTATGATTATACTCACAATGAAAAGGGAGGTGTTTATACCTCCTACAACAACAAGATTTATCAAAGAAATAAGTAACATTATAAGTAGAGTACAAGTTTGTAGCATAGTTATTCAATTTATTAATTTATTCCCATGAGTGTATCCCTTTTTGTGACAAGCGGTGTTCCTTATAATATTTTTGTTGTTCTTACGTGAACCCACCTTGCCAATAAGATCTAGTTTCAAAGAAATCAACCATTGATAGGAAGCATGATAAAGCAAGTAAGAAGCAAGACAATAACAAAGTAAAGAGATTGGAAGTGAGAGACTCCCCTTGCAGAAATCCTTTTCCTCTCCGGCAACGACGCCAGAAAAGATCTTGATGGCGTGTGAACACACGTTCGTTGGGAGACCCCAAGAAGAAGGTATGATGAGTACAACAATAAGATTTCCTCAGGAAGAAACCAAGGTTTAATCGGACCAGTAGGAGAAAGAAATCACTTCTGAAAGTTGTTGACAGCTGATGTTGGCAGGGCGCACTACCAGGCTCAGCGGCAACGTGGAATCTTCACACAACACAACCGAGATACTTTGCCCCAATGAAACAGTGAGGTTGTCAATCTCACTGGTCTTGCTGAAAACAAAGGATTAGACGTATAGTGTGGAAAATGATGTTTGTTTGCAAGGAATAAAATGGTAACAGTGTTTGTAGTGAAAAAGAACAGTGTTTGCATTAGGTTGTATTATCAGTGTAAAAGAGTGGAACGGGGTCCACAGTTCACTAGTGGTGTCTCTCCATAAAAGATAAATAACATGTTGGGTGAAGAAATTACAGCTAGGAAATTGACAAAATAAAGAGTGCACCGTAATGCATATATATGACATGATGATTACCATGAGATTTATTTGGGCATTACAACATGATACATAGACCGTCTTCCAATAGCATCTATGACTAATAATCCACCATCAGGATGTCATCCGCGCAAACTTTGGATATTAAGTTGCAAGCAACAGATTATAGCATTAAGTAAAGTGTGTAATGTAAACAATACAATTATCCTTAGACAAAGGATTGTTGTTTTACCCCTAGTGGCAACATCACATCCACAATCTTAAAAGTTATTGTCACTCTCCTGGATTGCTGTAGGCATGAACTCACTATCTAGCAGAAATACCCCTCTTGGAGTCACAAACATCTACTTGGACAGAGCATATACTATTAACGGAGAGCATGCAAGATCACAAATAAAATATATGATAGATCTATAATCAAGTTGACATAGTATTCAATATTCATCGGATCCCAGCAAACACAACATGTAGCATTACACTAAGATGATCTTGGTCATGTTAGGTAGCTCACAAGATCTAAACATGATGGCACTAGTCCAAGGATGAACTACTCACGCATTACTTCGGAGGCAGTCATGGTGATGAAGTGCCCTCCAGTGATTATTTCCCCCTTCGACAGGATGTCGGGCATAGTTTCAGAACGCTCCTGAACTAGGGTTGACGACGGCGGAGACGGAACTTTTCCTCGATCGAGACTCGGGTCCTTAGGGTTGTCCCGAGGAAGGGAATTTATTGGTGGCAAGGAGATGTCGGTGGGTTGCCAAGGGGACCACATCATGTGGCTGCGCGGACAAGGGGGGTCCGCGCTACCCTATGGTGTGGCCGCCTCCCTTACCCCCTTCGAGTCCCCTCTGGACTCCGTGTACATGACAGAAAAATAGGGACTTTCGCTTTTTTTCATGCAGTTCCGAGAATATTTTCAGAACAGCTTTTCTGAGACAAAAAACAACAGCAAACAAGAATTGGTACCGTGGCATCTTGTCAATAGGTTAGTCCCAGAAAATGTATAAAAATGATATGAATTTTATAGAAAAAATGTAGCAATTGGCATAATAGCAATAGTGAACATCAGAAATTATAGATACGTTGGACACGTATCAAAGACGTTACACAGGAAACACGAATTATAGGACCTTTCTAGGGAGTATATTGATGAGAAAAATAGTTGTGAGGAAGGCTTCATCCCCAAAATTGAGAGGCATGGCAACATGAGTAAGAACGGCAAGACCAGCCTTTACAATGTGATGGTATTTGCGCTCAGCTGAGCCATTCTGTTGATGGGCATGAGGATATGACACATGATGTGTAATGCCTACTTGTTGAAAGAACCTATTAAGTTTTTCATATACACCTCCCCAATCAGTTTGCATGGTTATTATTTTGCGGATAAATTTGCGTTCAACAAATTGTTGGAAATTAAAAAGTTGATACACATCAGACCGTTTCTTATGTAAATAAATCCATTTAAATTTGGTAAAATCATCGATAAAGCTTACATAGAAAGTGCGCTTGCCAACCGAGGTTGGGGCAGGTCCCCATGAATCAGAAAATATCCGCTCTAGAGGAACAGTGGAGATACTAGTGGATAGAGATAATGGAACCTGGTGGTTCTTAGCTAGTTTACAGGAATCACGTATGTAAGAGTTTATTTATGTATACTGAGCTAAATCATTTTTCTAAGAACATGTTGACTAATAAATGATGAAGGATTCCCTAAACGATGATGCCATGTAGAGGATGGAGGCTTTGTGTGGAAAGCATGCTTGGACGACCCCGAATAGAATGGCACTAAGGGGTAAAGGCTACCATAGAAAGGACCATGAAACATAATTCTCCTTGTTACCAAATCCTTGATCAAAAAGAAAAATGCATGAAACTCAATGATTACATCTTTATCAAGAGAAAGTTTATAAATGGACAAGAAGTTTTTGTTTGAGCTAGGAACATGAAGAACATTATTTAGGTGCAAGGAAGCATTGGGAGTTTGCAAAGTTGAATGACCAATATAACTAATGGGAATACCTTGACCATCTGTCGTGTGAATACGGTCGCGTCCCTTGTACTTCTCGTGCGTGGAGAGGTTGTTCAGGGCACTAGTGATGTGATCAGTCGCACCCGTGTCGGAGTACCAATTGGTATCGACACCATATGATGCAACATTTGCCGTCTTCTTCGCCGCGCGATCACTGTCACTATCAGAGTCGATATCGTTCTTGTAGCACCACCAACAGTACGCAGTAGGGTGGTAGTGGATCTTGCAAATTTGGAAAGTCACATACACATAGGGTGTGGGGGCACGATCACGACGACCACGTCCATCAGTGCGACGAAGCCACCATCGCACGTTGGTCCATCATCACAGCGAGATCTGTCATGGCGACCACCGACATAATGGCATCAATGATCATTACGGTAGCTCCCGCCCTAATCATCATCTTGGTGCCACCTATATCCATGTAGAGTCCTTCTTCACGGCGACGCACGTCGTCACTACGGTAGCGCCCTGCATCAGCGCTGTCACCACGTTGATCACAATCACCGCGATCACCGCCACGGTCATCCTGGTGTTCACGGTCACCATCCGACACGGGATGTCTGTCCTTGCGTGTCGGGTGACGTTTGCTGAGGAAGTTAAAGCCCACATTCTGACCGGTTTCGGACAACATGGCTTCGCGGGTGTCGTAAGCATAGATTTGGCTGAAGACATCGTCGAGGCTGGTGTTGACACTCGAATTGGCGGAGGCGACGATGGATTCTTAGGAGCTGTCAAGCCCGTTGAGTAGATACCCAACCAGCTCGTCTTCCTCGACTGTTTTCCTGGCCGCTGCGAGCTCGAAGGAGAACCCCTTCAACTTGGCGAAGTATTTTGCGGCGGTGAGCTTGTTCTTCTTCGTGTTGTCGAGGGCACCATGGAGGTTGTTTGTCCTGGATCGAGAGTGTGAAGAAAACATGGTTGTAACAATGTTTCATACCTATGTTGTTATGTCAAGACCAACCACTTGAGACAAGATCTACGGAGAGAAGGACTTGAGGAGGAAGGTGAGGACAGATTAATCCTTCACCAACCATGTGGCATAGACAGGGTTTCGGATGGAAATCTTCTTCCCCTTGGCATCTTCGGACTCTAGGGTTTTTGGCGGTGCACCATAAGATCCGTCTACCAACCCTCCGTCTTGGGTGCTGCGGATGGCGGGGGAAACCATGGTCTTCGAGAATAGGAGGCTCCCACGGTTCAGCTTCTCGGACATCGGCGTGCCTAGGGCAGAGTTGAGGCAAATGGATGTTGTCGATGATGACATGGTTTTCTTGGGTCGTGGTTCTATATATCTTGGCTTTGGGTCATGGGTTTTGATCTCGTCGTGGTTTTTTTTATCGTAGTCTTTAGGCTTGAGATTGGATCATAGTTCTTGGTTGCAGTTTGGGATGTAGGTTTTGTGGATTTGGAAATATAGTGGCTAGGTCAGGGAGAATAGCTGATCTGATACCATGTTGGTGTTTTGCGGAAACGATTCTCACTTTTACAGCAATCTAAAAAAATATACACCATAGAGCTGAACGAAATTCATAAGTGTATTCTCTGTGGAAATTTGTAGAAACCCTAATATTGTGTTGTATTGATTTGACCCTCAATATGGGGTATATAAGGAGGTACACGGGGGTAGGTGGATACTTGGAGTACAAGACGTAGAGTCCTAGTCTATCCTAACACCCCCCCTCAGTTGTAGCGGGAGTGAAGCGGACGCTTGCGACTGGATTTGAAGTTTTTACGTTTCCGTCGTTCCTCCTCTCCGTCATCATCATCTCTCCTCTCTTCCCTCCTGCAGTCACAGCGGGAGTGGCGTGACGCAAGTGACGACGCGGACGTTGTTGACTGGAGTTGTTGCCGATGTGTTTCTGTACACGTTTCCCATGATGTCGATGTCGAGGTAGCCGATCGTTATGTAGCCATAGTCGAGCTAGTAGTGGTCGATGTAGTACTCGCCGTAGTTGTTGTAGCCGCAATGCCGGAGGCGCAAAAAATTGCGCAATGTGTATGACGGTGCTGCATTTGTATTTTTTTTACGACGTTTCGCACCATAAGAGGTACCGTCGCGGGCGTCAGATGACGCGGTCGTAGGTCATAAGTGAGTCCACCAGTTTTGCCAGGACTGGGAGAAGCTCACCAAGCACACATGGTTTTGCCAGAACCGTGTGCGCGGTTGTAGGGGCTTTCACCGTAGTGATGCCGGGTTGTCGATGCAGTATTAGCCGTCGGACGCGGTCAATGCCGTCGTCGGTGTCGTGGCGTCTTGCAGTTGTACTGTCAGAGGACGCGTGTCCAGTTTTGTGGACGTCGTAGTTGTAGCGGCAGCGGCGGTGTGTCGACGAGGTTGTTGATGAAGACCACGTTGATGTAGACCTTGGCGATGTGGTGTTAGTGATGAGGCGGCAGGCATGAACTGATACGTCGCTTGGAGGCGTCCCTCGCGGCGATGATGATGTAGATGCCATGGTGTCGGAGAAGTCGACGAAATTCCACACCGGCCTGCGTGTGGGCGTCGCTTCTCGTAGATGTGCTCGACGAAGATCTTGAATCGTAGACAGCCGTAATCATACAGCTTGATGTCGATGTTGTTCCGGCTCGATGGAGTGGTGATTGCTCGGATAGGTCACCGTCGCCACGTCTCATCTATTGACGCTCGGCTGTAATACAAGCCTGCGTGCAGTCGTGGAAGTAGATGGCGGCCCTGATGCTGTATGCGAAGATGTGCACCCAGCCTTACCATGTACTCTATGCGCGATATATTAAATCTTGCAACCTGCATGCACGTGTATGTCATATCTGGCAACCTAGCCCCGCTTCTCATGGAAAAACATACGATGTGATGGCTAGGTTGAGACTCCAAGTGCAGAGTGTGTAGCTAGTGGCAAGCCTTCTTCCCCACGAGGGTGACTCGAGGGTTTATATCAAACTCTTGGGGAGTCAGTATTTCAGCAGTTGTCTTCCAAGCTTCCTCCAGGATCCTGCAAACAAATAGAGAGTTTTGTGTCCTCAACCTCACCAAGTGGTTGTCAATAACAAGGTGTGAGACTTCTAAATTGCTATGCAAAACTGAAAGTAAATGTGCAATAATTAAATCTACTACTAAATGCAAATGAGAAAATAAATATGCAATGGATTGTTTTTGTATTTTTGTGATGCAAGTGGTGATGGAGATAATGTAAATTCGAATTGGAGATGCAAGTAAAGTAAAGTGAAAGTAAAGTAAATTGCAGGAAAGTAACTAGAGTGTTTTCTTATAATTAAAATAGGACCGGGGTTCATGGTTTCACACTTGCATTCTCTCAAATAAAGTGGTAGACGGTGGACATAAAGAATTACATGTGAGATTACAATAACATGTTTAACATTGAGTACTTTCATATGGGCATCACGTCCTAGCATAGAGATCTCTACGGTCATATTGATCCCTCTTATACTCCACCAAGATGCGAAATAAATCATAACACCTCGATAATTGAGGAAAAACCAGAGTATAGCTTTAAGCAATGTGACATGAAGTTGAAGTAAGAACTTGCTAGATCTAGTCATGGAGATTGATTAGTGTCACTTTAAATCCCCGGTAACAAGGTAATCCTTTTTATCCCTAGTGAGGTAACTAAGAAAGGTTTAACAAAATCTAAGTGGATCGCTGAACTTCTGTCACTTTCACAGCACAACCACCCCCGTTACTCCAACTAATGCACCTATCACCCTACACACGCTCTCAAGAACTAGATTGATCAAAGCTAGCAAATAAGAACGGGGTACATAAGAGACAACTACTCAAATAACTCAAGAGAAACAATTGCAATCTCAGATTCAATAACTCATAGAAAAGATCCACCACATAGGAATTACAACGGTGCCCGTAATCATGTGAGGCAGCTCATACGGATCTAATTAGTGAAGCCCATAGAGAGAGAGAGATACAAGTGCTACTTCCACAAACCCATAGCCCTGGGGTGGACTACTCCCTCTTCATGGAGATGTCGATGGAGATGACGTTGGAGGGGTAGGAGATCACACCGGCGGCGCCCCGCCGGAGTTTTCCCCCTCCAATCTGGAACTTCTGGTCTCTGTTTCGGTGTTTCGGCGGCCCTCCTCTCCGTAAGGGTACGGGGGACCCTTTTTATAGTCGGTTTTAGGTCAAGACGGAGTCGGTAAGTCGAAGATGGAAGGAATTGGGGCCACAGGGGCCAAAAGGGGGCCTCTCACGCGGCCAAGGAATCAGGCCGCATGGAGGGTCCTATTTTGGGCCTCCTTGCCCAATTCTCGTGGATCCTTCGCCCGCAAGTCTTCTCCTTCCAAGAAAATGTCCCCCGCAGATTTTCAGGTGATTTCGCGGAAGTTTGCCCCCCTGAAACGTCAAAAATATAGAAAACGGGGTTTCTGACAGGCAGGGTTAATTCCATAAAAGTTGGGGGACTTTGTAATTTAACCCCAAAATACTATAAAACATTGAATTATACCATTATATGATGCAATATTTAATAGAAAACCATGTGAAAATATGCAAAATTCATCTATGCATTTTACATGCATCAACATCCCCAAGCTTAACCCATGCTCGTCCTCGAGTATGAAGGTGATAAAACTAAGATGGGTTTTGCATATTGAAACAATCAAGGGATATCAAGGAGGATTATTCATGCTACATATGATCAAATGATTAATACTAGAAATGAGTAGCAATATACAATTCATGTTGTAAGAAATATCAAATATGCAAGCAAAGATGCTTCATGAAAGTTCACAAAGTGTATAATGAAATAAAAGCACTATGGACCAAATGCATACACAAAATGAAAAATAAAATCCTATATTGGTCAAAGAATAGCATAATGGAGAATAGAAAATATGGTGGACACTTTGGAGAAAATTGAGTAGAGGTAAAACATGATGAAGTCTTATTTAGCCTCTAAATTATTCAACTATAATTACTAATTGAAATGTGGTATCCATTGATCTAGGACTCTCATTGCCCCTTTATCACTAGCATCTTAAAATTGTGAGTATTGAAGTAATGAGAATGACAAGGTGGTTGAAAGCCCCATGCCCCGTGAGTGTGAAAACCTACTCCACGATTACTCAACTTAAGATTCCTAATAAGATTTGTACAATCATAATAAGTATTAATGACATCATAGAGAACCGCAAATAGGTACCTTTTGCCCCATGACATGGAAACAAGCCCATGTTACAATGACAAGATGAACAAATGGAGTAGACTCATCATCCTTTTTATTTTCATTCACTATTATGCATAGCTTCTTATTTTATTATAGGATGTGTTGTAGAGTCACTCAAGCTGTAAGTAAATTTCCACCATGATAAAGCATGGCTTGGGTTAGCGTCCCAATGCGTTTCTCTAGTCATATAGATACTTACTCATCAAAACTTACTATTCCTCTATTTCATTTCGGCATGGCAGGAGTCCAAAAACAAAATTACATGATATCAACCAAATGTAATTTTTTTGTGCAATGTTGAAATCTTTCCGGTGATACACGTTTATAGCTAGCTCCCAACCACACACTTGTCAAACGCAAAACTTGTGGCTCCCATTATTGGGTCATGTTTATTAGATGCATAAAAAGTAAAGTGTGCCTTCAAAAGTTCGTGAGAGTCCTATCCCAAGTTCAGCCCGTGACAATTAATAAAGTGAATATCTTAATTTATAACATAAGTAACACAATAACATGGTGAACATACTCGGAATAGCAATGAAGCTAATGGGAAGATATGGTGGACTCACTGAAAATACTTGGCTAAGGAGTGTCGAAACAAGTTTTTACTTGTTGGAATTTTTAAATTTTTGGGCTAGCAAGAGGGAGATAGTTGACCAGCTACTATGCATGCATATGTCCATAGAACTACTCATTTCATGACAAAATAAATAAACCAGCAATTAACATCAAGGACATGAATAAGAGATAGCTCAAGACAACATTATTGCAAATTTCTACACATAAAAAGTCTATAAATCATGCAAACATATGTAGCTCTTCAAATCAACCATGGCATCCCTATTCCAAGTCATAATACTAGCATCAAATACATTACAACCCCAAACTCCAGTAGCTCAATCTAATATAAAATGATGGTGGTCTTATCAAAACAAAAATAAAAACAAAAACTAGACGCTTCAAGTCTCCACGATAAATGCTTTGCTTAGAAAAACAGAAAGTAGACGTGTGTTAACCAAAAGAGTGTAGCTCCAGTGGGGTGTTAATCACATCCCCGAGCTTATAGCTTTCACCATTCTTGGATGTCTTGAGGCGCAGCTCCTCTATTCCCTGTGAAAAAACTTCACAAAACATGTTTCTCCCATTCTTTTTCTGTGGGGTGAGATTAGCAAGGACAAACATATCACATGCTTTCTGTGTAAAATTCCAAATCAAATGCTTCAGTAGATAGAAAATAAGGTTCATTATGTTGTATGTTCACTCTCTTGCTTGAAAGAATCATGGAAATTCGATTCCCAAGCCCAAAGAGTGCATAAAACAAAAGAAGGCAGAATCTGTCCAGAAAAGCAACAGCAGACAAACGAACGTTTTCCCTAAGCTAGACTCGTCAAACAATTAAGCCAATTTTTGTTATTACATAGGACGAAAAGGTTAAGAACATACTAAAAAATTAGCTCAATCCAACATACCAATAAAAAACGTAAATTCATACGGTGAGCAGACTCGTGCTGAAACAGAAATTTCATGCACTAGGATAGCAACTTATAAGTCCAAATGGGTTTGACTTGACTCTTTATTGAAAACTCCAGAATTAAAACAAAAAAACTAATCTCTTGAGACAGCAAGAGGACACTAGGAAAATCCAAACAAAAACAACCGGGTTGCCTCCCGTAAAGCGCTTTCTTTATAGTCATATAGCTAGGCTTTACTTACTTGATAATCAACAGGGATAAAGCTCATGAGGGAGCTTGTTCTTCAGCGTGCCCCTCTTCCTTGGGAAGTGCTCCATGCTTTTATTGTGATGGAACTGAAACTTGGCATTCCCTTCCTTGGAGTCTATGATTGCACCTGTAGTACGAAGAAAAGGTCTACCCAAAATAATAGGACTAGGGGTTTTATCCCCCATATCCATAATAATGAAATCAACGGGTACAAAAGTCATGTGCAATTCAATCATAACATCTTTTACTTGTCCTATAGCATGTTTAGTAGAGTTATCAGCAAGGACAAATTCACTTGAGCACTTTTCTAAATTTTCTAGTTCTAGCAATTCATATAATTCTTTAGAGAGTACCGATACAGTAGAACCTAGATCTAACATAGCATGGTGAATTTCTTTTCTAATTGAAACTAGCACCTTGGGGTTCCATGCATCCCCAAGCTTAGGAGGTATCATGGCCTCATTCTTGTACCTAGCAACTTTTTCTTGCAAGACATGATTAGCAATATAAGATCCAAAGCCAGATTGATTAACATTTATAGTGGGATCACTAGCAAATTTTTGTAGAGTAGCAATAAGTTCTTGCAAGCTACTTTTTTCTAGATCAAGCAATGGATCCTTAATTTAAGTAAGCATCATAATTTCCTCTACTTTACTCTCTAATTTAGCTAGCATGCTTGATTCATGAGGACTAATTTCATCTTTGCTAGCAAGATAAGACATATATGGAAGTAAATATTCAGGGTACTTCACTATTTCATTCAAAGTTTCTTCTTAGCTAGTAGGGACATTCTCACTTGTATTCTCAGCAATATGATCAATGCTTTCAATAATAGGAGCAGCAATAGTAATAGAATTCATTCCTACACTAGGTTGTGCTTGTGGCTTTCCTGCTGACATGCTTAATAGAGTTGCTTGATTATCATCTAATTTTGACAATGCTTTATTTAAATTCGAAGATTGAAGTTGCAATCCTTTAATATCACTACTAATGGATGCAATAGACTTATTTAACTCATGTATCATAGCATTGTGACTAGCAACTTGTTCCATAAGAAATTTATTAGATTCAGAAATTTCACTAGAAGGCTTCCACTTATATTCATTAGCATTAGGATATGGAACAAAAGGTTTATTTGGCACATAAGGAGGTTTACTATATGAATTGTAAGCATTACCAAAACCATTGCTACCATAATTCCTAACAAAATTAACATCCACACTTTCGGAATTACTACCAACTAGCTCCTGCAAAGGCACATTCTCCATATTTTGTTTATTAATAAAGGCAAGAATAGTGTCCATTTTAGAAGACAAATCATTGATTTCTTCAATTGAGTTTATTTTCTTAGTGGTATTGGGTGCTCTTTCAGTATTCCATTTATTATAATTTTGCAATATACTTTCTAATATTCTCTTAGCCTCTCCTACAGTTTTACTCATAAAGGCACCTCCAGCAGCAGAATCAAGTATATTTCTAGACATGTAGTTTAGACCATTATAAAAAGAGTATAGTACGGTCCATTCATTTACTCCATGTGATGGGCATGTTCTAAGCATTAATTTAATTCTATCCCATGCCATGGCTATAGGTTCATTATCATTTTGCCTAAATGAGAGGATATTATTCCTATTTTGCAAAATTTTAACAGGAGGATAATATTCTTAATGAAAGCTTCTTTTAAATCATCCCAAGACTTTATACTAGCTGTAGGTAGTGAAAGTAACCATTCTTTAGCCTTTCCTCTAAGTGAAAAAGAAAATAATTTCAGTTTTAAAACACCACTTTCCATATTTTTAAAATTTTGCATATCACATATTTCCATGAAATCACGAAGATGCATAGAGGCATCCTCCATAGCACTACCACCAAATTGCTCTCTAGTAATTAAATTCAATAAACTAGGACTTACTTCATAGCTTTCAGCTTGTATTTCAGGTGTAGTAATTGGCCTAGCAATGAATTGGTCATTGGGTGTATTTGTGTAGGCAATTAATTTAGTTCTATCACCCATTTTAACAGTTTTTATGTAGTTTTTAATTTTTTACGCAAAAATGAAAAGTAAAGTAACTAGAAAAATTCGAAATACTAAAATAAACTAGAAAACTAATTGCAAAACTAAAATGCAAACTAAAATAAAATATGCAAGACAAAACAAAAACAAGAACAAAAACAAAACAAAAACAAAAACAAGACAAGAAACAAAACAATCTACTTGAAAGAAGGTGGAGATAGAAAGGACGGTACTCACGTAGGTGCAACCTCCCCAAGCTTAGGTGTTTTCACACCTTGTTGGTGATGAAGACTTCTTGTGAGCTCCCTTGGACAACTCCTTCACCTATGGCTCCCCGGCAACGGCGCCAGAAAAACGCTTGATGGCTAGGTTGAGACTCCAAGTGCAGAGTGTGTAGCTAGTGGCAAGCCTTCTTCCCCACGAGGGTGACTCGAGGGTTTATATCGAACTCTTGGGGAGCCAGTATTTCAGCAGTTGTCTTCCAAGCTTCCTCCAGGATCCTGCAAACAAATAGAGAGTTTTGTGCCCTCAACCCAACCAAGTGGTTGTCAAGCACAAGGTGTGAGACTTCTAAATTGCAATGCAAAACTAAAAGTAAATGTGCAATAATTAAATCTACTACTAAATGCAAATGAGAAAATAAATATGCAATGGATTGTTTTTGATATTTTTGTGATGCAAGTGGTGATGGAGATAATGTAAATTCGAATTGGAGATGCAAGTAAACTAAAGTGCAAGTAAAGTAAATTGCAGCAAAGTAACTAGAGTGTTTTCTTATAATTAAAATAGGACCGGGGTTCATGGTTTCACACTTGCATTCTCTCAAATAAAGTGGTAGACGATGGACATAAACAATTACATGTGAGATTACAATAACATGTTTAACATTGAGTACTTTCATATGGGCATCACGTCCTAGCATAGAGATCTCTACGGTCATATTGATCCCTCTTATACTCCACCAAGATGCGAAATAAATCATAACACCTCGATAGTTAAGAAAAAACCAGAGTATAGCTTTAAGCAATGTGACATGAAGTTGAAATAAAAACTTGCTAGATCTAGTCATGGATATTGATTAGTGTCACTTCAAATCCCCGGTAACAAGGTAATCCTTTTTATCCCTAGTGAGGTAACTAAGAAAGGTTTAACAAAATCTAAGTGGATCGCTGAACTTCTGTCACTTTCACAGCACTAGCCACCCCCCGTTACTCCAACTAATGCACCCATCACCCCACACACGCTCTCAAGAACTAGATTGATCAAAGCTATCAAATAAGAACGGGGTACATAAGATACATCTACTAAAATAACTCAAGAGAAACAATTGCAATCTCAGATTCTATAACTCATAGAAAAGATCCACCACATAGGAATTACAACGGTGCCCGTAATCATGTGAGACAGCTCATACGGATCTAATTAGTGAAGCACATAGAGAGAGAGATACAAGTGCTACTTCCACAAACCCATAGCCCTGGGGTAGACTACTCCCTCTTCATGGAGATGTCGATGGAGATGACGTTGGAGGGGTAGGAGATCACACCGGCGGCGTCCCGCCAGAGTTTTCCCCCTCCAATCTGGAACTTCTGGTCTCTGTTTTGGTGTTTCAGTGTTTCGGCGGCGCTCCTCTCCGTTGGGGGACCCTTTTTTATAGTCGGTTTTAGGTCAAGACGGAGTCGGTAAGTCGAAGATGGAAGGAATTGGGGCCACAGGGGCCAAAACGGGGCCTCTCACGCGACCAAGGAATCTGGCCGCGTGGAGGGTCCTCTTTTGGGCCTCCTTGCCCAATTCTCGTGGATCCTTCGCCCGCAAGTCTTCTCCTTCCAAGAAAATAAACCCCGCAGATTTTCAGGTGATTTCGCGTAAGTTTGCCCCCTGAAATGTCAAAAATATAGAAAACGGGGTTTCTGACAGGCAGGGTTAATTCCATAAAAGTTGGGGGACTTTGTAATTTAACCCAAAAATACTATAAAACATTGAATTATACCCTTATATGATGCAATATGTAATAGAAAACCATGTGAAAATATGCAAAATTCATCTATGCATTTTAAATGCATCAACGAGGCGACGAAGCTGATGTTCTGTGGCCGCGTGCTGACGCAGGTTGAGGAAGCTGGTGCTGGTGCTCGCGTTACGGCGGCTATCCGGCTGGTGAAGATCGCGTGTGCGTGGTAGCGCTATGCACGACAAATTCAGATCCTGCACCCTGGGCCGCATCTAGCAGGGCGTGTACAGCGCCGCCGGCGGATCAGCGCTCGGTTCTCACCGAAACATGGAGGAACGTGGAGATTTAGAAACTTATTTGGTGGCTAAACTGAATCTAATCTATGCAACTGGAATTTAGAAATTTGGATTTAATCTACTAAAAAACCGATGGGATCTTTTATCAGACCGGGTGCCGCGCCCCCGAGGAGAGATCTCCCCGAGGGCGGCGCGCTGCGGAAGAGTTTAGAACCCTAAAATCGGCGCCGTGAGGCTAACCGCTCTGATACCATGTGGAAATTTGTAGAAACCCTAATATTGTGTTGTATTGATTTGACCCTCAATGTGGGTTATATAAGGAGGTACACGGGGTAGGTGGAGACTTGGAGTACAAGCCGTAGAGTCCTAGTCTATCCTAACATGTACGTATCCCAACATTCTCAAGCTAAACGTTTACCTAGTGGAATTATTTTTCTCCATACCTATCTTGTTCTTCTTCCTGTGGTGAAGGTTGTCCAGTGAGTGGCGATCAGTTGATCGCGCTGTGCTGGCCCAAAAGGTGTACGTAACGTTATCGATGAAGGTTTGGCTGGCCATAGCTAGCCAGGTGGCGCCGTTGTTATTGACTTGCATGCCCATATATATATGCCCCCGCCATGCGGGCCATCTAGCTGGAATCCAAGGATCTTTGGGTTCAAGTAACTGACACTGCATGCATATTAATTTGTCGTGCTCTCTATCTAGGATTATGATTATTGCTCTCGGACCCGTTGTATCGTCAACTTTCCTGCAATTATAGGTTTCGACAGTCTGCTAAGCTGTGATCCTGCATTTTGTTTCTGTCGCGTAGCCGTTTCACACCCTTTTTGACCAGCGCCTCACCGTCACCACGCGACCAGCCGGCGACGTGGCACGAGATGATACGTATGGGGACGTGGAATCGACCCAGACCGGCTTGCTTGTTGGAAGTTCACTCAACCTATCTAGCAAAGTTGCTGAGTACAGCGCTGAAATCTCTAAGTACAGCAAAATCGTATAGATAGAAAAACTAAATTTTGTCAGTTTAAGGAAAAACATGGCTCGCTACTGCTCCCTCCGTTCCATAATGTAAACCTGTTTAGAAAACTACTTGCGCTCTGCCCATGACAAAAATGGAAGTTGTCGAGCATACCACACATCTGTTGAATATATTAGCAATTTAGCACATGATTTAATGCGAAATAGCAGCAGATGAATTGCGACAGTAGCAAATACAGTAATCATGCAAATATCTAGATCTAGTACAGTAGACAAACTGATCCAATCTATAGCTAGAACTAGACATAAGAATTCCAGGAGTATCTCATACAGATGGAATAGAATTACGTACGATGGAGCGGTAGCGACACCGCTGTTGTTGTTGTCCACGTCGGCCATGTCGTCGATGAAGAGGTTGCCGATGTCGGGGAAGAAATCGTCGTTGGGGAAGTGGTCGCCGTCAGCAGTCGCGCTCATGCGCTCTCCAAAAACCTGATTATAGGCAATTTCTTGCACCTGCGCCGTCTGTCATTGCGGCGACAAGGCCAATCCCTTTCAAGGGTGTGGACTATAAGAGGTGGCGCACGAGAGCAGTGCTATGGTTTCAAACCTTGCGCTGCTATGCGGCCACCAAGGGCAAGCCTGAGGGCGATCTCAATCCAGCACAGCTGGAGGCCTTTGAGAATATGGACACTATGTTTAAAAGTGCCCTCCTCGGTATTATCGATGATTCCATCGTCGATCCGTATATGTCGTTTGATAACGGCAAGGATATGTGGGCTGCACTCGAGGCCAAATTTGAGGCCTCGGATGCTGGCAGCGAGTTGTATGTCATGGAGCAATTCTATGACTACAGGATGACTGATGAGCGCTCTGTTGTTCAACAGGCTCATGAGATACAGTCACTCGCTAAAAAACTTGAGCACTTCAAGTGTATGTTACCGGACAAGTTTGTGGCCGGAGGCATTATTGCCAAGCTTCCATCTTCATGGAGCACCTTTGCTACTTCTCTAAAACACAAGAGACAGGAGTTTTCCGTAATGGACCTCATCGGATCTCTTGATGTGGAAGAGAAGGCGAGAGCAAAGGATACACGTGCTCGGGTTGCTGAGGTAGGTTCTTCTGCTCATGTGGTACAGAAGAAACATTACCCGCCCAACAAGCCTAAATATAACAAGAAGAAATCCGAGGGTAAAGGCAAGCCCGATGGCAAGTTTAAGCCGTCGCACTCTACCAACTTCAAGAAGAGAAAGGGGTCATGTCACGTTTGCGGTGAACTGACCCATTGGGATCCAAAGTGCCCTAAGCGTTATGAGCTGCAGCAGCAGGAGAACAGCGGCAAGACCGCTAATGTTGTCATGGCTGACACTGAGATGAAGGATTCTGGGTACGGTATAGTTCCCACTATTCTTTCAGTTTGTCATTCACCTGAATGGTTAGTTGACACAGGTGCCAATGTACATGTTTGTGCTGATGCTTCCATGTTCTCTTCTTATCAGGTCACAGGGACTTCCCCCGTGCTTATGGGGAACGGGTCACATGCTACTGTTCGTGGTGTTGGTACGGTTGATCTGAAGTTTACTTCGGGGAAGATCGTGCGGCTGAAGAACGTTCATCATGTGCCCTCCATCAATAAAAATCTCGTCAGCGGCTCACGTTTATGTCGAGATGGTTTTAAGTTGGTTTTCGAGTCTAATAAAGTTGTAATTTCCAAGTATGGACAATTTATTGGTAAAGGCTATGAGTGCGGAGGCTTGTTCCGCTTATCCTTGTCAGATATTTGCACCAAAGTTATTAATAATGTTTGCCACGATAATGATTGTGATGTTTGGCATTCACGACTATGTCATATTAATTTTGGTTGCATGACGCGGTTAGCAAATATGAGTTTAATTCCGAAATTCAGTACTGTTAAAGGTTCCAAATGTCAAGTGTGTGTTCAAGCTAAGCAACCTCGCAAATCTCATAAGACTGCGGAGGCGAGAGACTTGGCACCACTAGAACTTATACATTCTGATCTTTGTGAGATGAATGGCGTATTGACAAAAGGTGGAAAGAAATATTTTATGACACTTATTGATGACTCCACTAGATATTGTTATGTGTATCTTCTGAAATGTAAAGATGAAGCTTTAACTTATTTCAAGAACTATAAGGCCGAAGCTAAGAACCAACTTGATCGTAAAATTAAACGGCTTAGGTCTGATCGTGGTGGAGAGTATTTTTCCAACGAGTTTAATTCTTTTTGTGCTGAACACGGTATTATTCATGAGAGGACGCCTCCCTACTCACCCCAGTCAAATGGGGTGGCTGAAAGAAAGAACCGAACGTTGTCTGATTTGGTTAACGCCATGTTAGACACTTCGGGTCTCTCCAAGGCATGGTGGGGGGAGGCACTAATGACTGCATGTCATGTCCTAAACCGAGTTCCCACAAAGAATAAAACCATTACTCCGTTTGAGGAATGGGAAAGGAAAAGATTGAAACTCTCCTACCTACGTACTTGGGGTTGTTTGGCGAAAGTCAATATACCAATTCCCAAGAAGCGCAAGCTTGGACCTAAAACCGTAGATTGTGTTCTTCTGGGCTATGCTTTTAATAGCATTGGTTATAGATTCTTGGTAGTAAAATCTGAGGTATCCGACATGCATGTTGGTACGATTATGGAGTCGAATGATGCGACTTTCTTTGAGAACATATTTCCTATGAAGGATATGTCTAGCTCATCAAATCAGAAGAAACCTGTTTCATCTAGTCAGGAATTAGCTGAGATTCCTGAATCCACCATTCCGATAGAACACGTTGAGAATCCCGAGGAGGATGACAATGAAGTTCCTTTAAGGAGCAAGAGATAGAGGACTGCAAAGTCCTTTGGTAATGATTTCATTGTGTACCTCGTGGATGACACACTCAAGACTATTTCAGAAGCCTATGCGTCTCTTGATGCTGACTACTGTAAGGAGGCTGTCCGTTGCGAGATGGATTCCATCTTGGCTAACGGAACCTGGGAAATCACTGATCGTCCTTATGGGTGTAAACCTGTAGGATGTAAGTGGGTGTTCAAGAAAAAGCTTAGGCCTGATGGTACAATTGAAAAGTACAAGGCAAGGCTTGTGGCCAAGGGTTATACCCAGAAAGAAGGTGAAGACTTCTTTGATACTTACTCACCTGTTGCTAGACTGACCACTATTCGTGTGCTACTATCACTGGCTGCCTCACACGGTCTTCTCGTTCATCAAATGGACGTTAAGACAGCTTTCCTTAATGGAGAGTTGGACGAGGAAATTTACATGGATCAGCCAGATGGTTTCGTAGTACCCGGTCAGGAAGGCAAGGTGTGCAAGTTATTGAAGTCATTATACGGCCTCAAGCAAGCACCTAAGCAATGGCATGAAAAGTTCGAAAGGACTTTGACTGCTGAAGGCTTTGTTGTAAACGAAGCTGACAAGTGTGTGTACTATCGCCATGGTGGGGGCGAGGGAGTTATTCTATGTCTATACGTTGATGACATATTGATCTTTGGGACCAATCTTGATTTAATCAAGGAAGTTAAGGATTTCTTATCTCGCTGCTTTGAGATGAAGGATCTAGGAGTAGCTGATGTTATCTTGAACATCAAGCTGTTGAGAGATGATAATGGTGGGATCACACTGCTTCAATCTCACTATGTGGAAAAGGTCTTGCGCGGATTAGGGTCTCAATCTAAACCACGCGCGGGATGCAAGCAACATTATAAATATTGCGTGTTGTAGTAATATGCATGTATAAGCAATCTTCGTGCGTGTGTAGAAGAGCAAATACATATTTTCCCAAACGTGACACCTTTCAAAAAGCACCTTACCCTAGAAAGAGGGGTTAATTTCTACTAGAATGTCAAACTCACGTTGAGGGCACCCATGAGTGAATCTTTTGACAACTTGAGCTCAAATATGGGTTTGCATGGTTGATAGGACCTAAACTAACACAAAAAACAGAAAAAACCAAATGCTCTACCTTTTTCAAAGCCGGTTAATGTGGTAGACGACATGGTCCAATTACCTAGACCGTCCACACAAATTTGGGCCATCCGAGTGCTTCCTTCGCCTATCCGATTAATTTTGGCGGCGACTTCGCTCGTATTGCCTAGCCCGACCCGCCCAAAATTTCGCCCACGTGCCCATAGATTTTCGCCATCCTCTTTCGAATATATAATAATACCTCCAGTATCCCTCTCGCTTCCACCGTCCCGAACCCCCCATGATGGAGGGATGATAACCCGGTAGGCCAACGCCAAGGTGTAACTCGGCCCAAAGGACGCTGCGCAAGATCCGGCTAAGGATAAAGGAACTTCTAGAAGGCCCAAGTTTGTAGGCCTCGTAACCCGGATTGTGGGTTACGGTAAGGAAAGTTAGGGTTTTGTATGCGGTGTCCGGGTAGGATTCAGGGTGCGCCTTGGAGGGCAAGCCAGGGGGTCCGGGTTCTTTATAAGCCGGCCCCTAGGTCTAGTTTAGAGAGATCCAAGAGTTCTAGCAATATCGCCTGATATCGAATATCCAGTGTAACACGAGAGTTGAGTTAATATATTGAGATCGGAGACTCGGCGACTTGCTTGCCGGCTACCAGATCGAGTATCATCATGTTTTCCTAGGTCTAGTTTAGAGAGATCCAAGAGTTCTAGCAATATCGCCTGATATCGAATATCCAGTGTAACACGAGAGTTGAGTTAATATATTGAGATCGGAGACTCGGCGACTTGCTTGCCGGCCCCAAGATAAGTTACCCCCGGTAACGTCTGCAGTGATTATCCCACGACAGTTGGCGCCCACCGTGGGGCCTGCGTCCAAAGGTGTTTACATCACGGGAGAAGCTCGGAAGAACATGGAGAATCTTGTCATCGGCGAGATCTACACCGACCGTGAAGGAGAGAAGATGGTGGACGATTCCGGCTGGGGGCCAGAGTCGGATCACCTCGAATCCGGATCTATCGTGACAATCGGCCGGATCAACGACTTCATCGGTATGGTACGTACTTCCGATTCGATCCCTGATGACTTTGGATTCGATTCTGTGTCAGGGGAGGCCACCTATATTCAATCAGATAGAGAAGAATCAGTTGGAACAACAGATCCGACAGAAGAACCCACCACGAAGAGGGAACAGCCAGAGGAGCCGGCATGGACCCCGCGTGGCCGGGTCGAAAGAGAAGATGATACCGAGTCTATCCTGCATCTGCTGGAGAACCGGTATGAGGAAAAAAGCAGCGAAGAGGAACAACATGAATTCGCGCCAAGCATTGTGCGCCGGGTTGCAGTTTACACGGCTCCCGCGACCAATCTAAATCAGGAGAACGTGACCGTGGCCACAGTCGGAGCAGCACAAGCATTGGCCCAGCAACAAGGTGCGGCTAACGGAAACCCGGTCCTGGTCCGGGTTGACGGAGAGTCGGCATCGGTTACGAGTCAAGCGGCGGAAAACGAGTTGCACGCAAACACGTTTGGATTCCTAGCAAACCGGACACCAGGGGCGGGTCCCTCCAATCCACAACACCCGGCCCTGTTCGACAACAATCTGATTCTAGATCCCACAGTTCTTGCCACAGTTATCACTCCAGAAAACGCGGCGGAACGTGTTAGGGATCTGGATGTAGCCCGTCGTGCATTGGAGCAACAGAGAAGGCAAGTAGAAGCAGAAAGGCAAGGGATGGCCACACGCCAACGTGAGCTAGATGCACTGGAAACCCGGCTCCGAGAGGAAACAACTAGAATGCATCAAAGGCACCAAACCAGATTACCAGCGTTAGGTGGAGTTATAAATCCGGCTGCACTGTTTATCACACCTCAAGATCAGCCGATCCCAGCGGTGAACCAAGCAACTGCACCTCAACCGGTAACTGTGGGAACACATCCGGCAAACGTGCAAGCCGGGTTACCTTTGCCACAGACTGGAGTTACAACCGGCAATACATTACCACCACCACCACCGTCACAATTTCGCACACCGGCAGGCCATTACAACAATCCCATGGACAATGTGTACGCAGCAACACTCGCACTGAATCAAATCCCCGTGAGAGAGTCACCCCACGCAGAGGAGACCCGGCGGGCGATATATATGCTGCACACCGCGGTGGCGCAGCAAGCCAATTATCCGGATCACAGAAGTGGAATGCATGGGACACCATATGTCAGTCAGCAACGAGGCAATACCGGCAATATCCAGACAAGTTCAGCACGGCGGAGGGAAGAGCAGCAGCAAATGCTGCCTCCTCCGCGTGTTCAGGCAGCACCAGCAGCACAAGCTATCGTGGATAGTTCTAGAGCCAGGAGAGCCGTGGCCGGGTCTGCGGTGCATAGACCGCCAGCAGTACCGCGTCCAGCCGTGCCCCCCGCAGGATCACACGTTTCCCGAGTAAGGCCAGTTCTGACCAATCTTGCAGGACCTAAGTGTCTCTCGGATAGCATCAGGGCTGAACCTTACCCGTAAAAATTCAAAGAACCGGGTAAAGTAGTGAACTATGAGCCGACTATGGATCCAGAAACATGGTTGAGCAGTTATGAGATGGCTATGTCAATTCGCAATGCGTCCGAGAATCTCCAAGCCAAGTTCATGTACTTGATTATGTCAGAAGGAGCAGCAAAGTTATGGTTCACCAATCTACCGGAAGGATCTATCAAGTCATGGGAGGAGTTGAAAACTGCGTTTATCAAGCACTTTCATGGGACGTGCAGAAAGTTATTCACTATTGACGACCTAGAACGATGCGTCCAGAAGAAGGGAGAGTCGACGCGCAGCTGGGTACGCCGAGTTATGGAAATACTTCATTCATCCACAGATATTCAGCCCAAGGATGCGTTACAAGCTATGGCAAAAACGTGCAAGTACACAACTTTAGTGCAAAAGTTGACTCACATGAAATCTAGTCGGAATGCTTCAGAGGTTACGATGGGAGAACTGATGGATGCATGCAACAAACACGCCGCAACGGATACCACAGAAGAGTAAGTTGATGACAAAAAAGCAAAAGCAAACACAGGTAATAGTGGAAGAACCGGCAATGGATCAGTGCCGGGTAACAACGGAAACAGCCAGAACAAGCGCCCGTTTGAGGGAGGCTCCGAGTTTGTCGCCAACACGGAAGCCGGGTCTTCAAGACCCAGAGCAGAAGGAAATTTCAATACCGGAAATCACAATGAAGGAAATTATCAAGGGCCGCCAAGGCCGAGTAACAATTGGGACATCTTTAGAATGGCGTGCCCGAAGCACAGCAGGAACGGTAGGCCGGCTAACCACTCCTTAGAGCAGTGCGCCGACCTACAGAGATGGAAAGAATAGAACACCCGGGAGTCTTAGCATTCTTAGTTGCACCGCAGGTCAATGGGTATGAGCTGAAAAAGGTCCTGATGGATGGTCGAAGTAGCATCAATATCCTATATTGGGAGACCTTTCTACGCATGGGTCTCAAGGAGTCTCAGCTACAGAAAAGTTCAACAATTTTTCATGGGATAGTGCCGGGTCACTCAGCGTGCCCCGAGGGAAAAATCGCATTGGAGGTAGCTTTTGGGGAATCAAAGGACAATTATCGAGTTGAGTGGCTCACTTTCGAGGTGGTCAAGTTGCACAGTCCTTATCACGCGCTATTCAGAAGGCCGGCTTATGCTAAATTCATGGCTAGGCCGTGTTATGTGTATCTACAGCTAAAAATCCCAGGTCCTAAGCAGACCATCACCATACATGGAAGCCGGGATATAGCGGCTGAGTGCGACGAAGGAGACGCAGCAATGGCTGAGCAAGCTTGCAGAAAGGAGGAACTCAAGCATTACCGGTCTCAAGAAGACCCGGATGACAGAACAGCAATGAAAAGGCCGAGTACTGAAGATGAAACAACAAAGTTCAAGGCATCACAAGACACCAAGATGGTGGCTTTCATCAAGGGTGATCCCCCCAAACAATCTGCCATAGGAGAAGAAGTTGCACGGCCGTTCACAGCCAGCCGCGTCGCGGAAACGCCTCACCCGGATTGGCTAGCAAACCCGGTATTCATAATAAAAAAGACCATCAAGTGAAGAATGTGTATCGATTACGTCAGTTCCGGACAGATTCCCAAGAAGAACTAAACAATGTAACGGGCAGCAGGTTTCAGACGCACTCTTTTCCTATCTATGGTACCTAAGGGGACTGGAAGGTTTTTAATGAGGCGGCCTGCTGACCCAAACTTTCTCGTATCAATAAAGAGATGGTTAAGCAATATATCTTCTTCACGTGCGTTATCAAGTCTTATTTTGTTATGATCCTTACTTCGGTTACAAGTAAGTATTATTTGTTGTTATCAGTACATCAGTTTCATTAAGTATGTTGCATATATCTAGGTCTTGGGGGCTGATTGCTTGAATAGCACAGCTACAAACTCAAAGACCCCGCCTTGATGCCTATGAGTTATAAGGGCCGATTACTCGCAAACGAGTACGGCTGCAATCTTATAACCGGACAAAGGAGCCAAATTTTCTTGACTTTTCTTACTTAAGCTCGATGTGACTCGCACTAAAGTGGCATGATTTGCTCGCTTACGATTACAATCAGCCATGAAGCCCAATGGGACTTGCCTGACCCTGTTTTCGTATAGATGTAACAACGTGATATCCACGCGAAAGCCGGCTTATAGTACAAGATAGTCAAAAGGGTCATCTAAACCACAAGTTATGCAGAGTACAGGGCTAATAGCCGGAAACTCAACGTTTATTAAGCATAACTTCAATACCTATGTGAAACGGCTCTAGGTTTTGGGCTTAGTAGAAAACAATTTGTTCTCTTGGAAAGTCCACACATCCCAGACTCGGATTTCGGGCCTTGGGGACTGGGGATTTCGAAACAGAAACAAGTTGCTTAGTTGCCAAGCTCGAAAAACCTTAACCATCCGAGTCTTGGGGACTTGGGGACTTAGAGAAAAGTCCACTTGTCAAAACCCACGATACTCGGAAACCGAGCCTCACAAAAGGAACCATAAAGAAAGTCGGATATCAAGAATGAGCTCAAAAACAGACAAGTATCAAATTCATCCAAAGGCCAGGAGAGGCACGAGGTATATCAAGGAATGAAAATGCATTACAAATCCCAATACTAGTATCAAAGGTGCACAGGTGCACCGTCAAAAGAATATCTGTTTCGAATAAAAGCATCGAACGGCCAAGGTATCATGATGGCATTTGTTTACTCGGCTTCCTGAGTTGGGTCCACATCTTTGCCCTTGCCCTCCGGGTCTTGGTCCTGGGCTTGCTCTTCAGCTTTCCCAGCATCATCACCCGGATTCTTTGCATCAGGACGGACAGGCGGGCGGACAGCCGGCGTAGAGGTGGTTGGCTCTGATCCTAACTCGGCTTCCCTCTTCGCGGTTTCTTCCCTTTTCCTGGCCGAATCGGCATTCCATTTCTCCAAAATATCGAAGGGTGGGGGTGCTTCCTCCTTCACGACCTTGTTTTCAGCATCGTACGAACTCATAAACGTGCGTAGGTCCATGCTATCGGCCAAAGTGGTTGCCGAGTGACGCACTGCGGATTGTACGGCCTTGAAGTCCTTGGGCCCAAACCTGGAGCCATCCGCTTTGAATTCTGGAAACCCGGATATCACCTTTGCCGGCTCAAGCTTAGGAAAGTAAGCCTTCGCCAGCGTAAAGGCCCGGGTCATACCAACCCGGCATGCCGAGCGTTTCCAGAGCTTGATCCACGCAGGCACGGTGGAGCATGCTTGGATAAGGTTTTCTTCACCCGGATATGCCTCAGTCGGCCATTGCACGGTGTCCAATATCCACTTGATACCGGCGAAGAAGGTTCAGAGCACAGTCTTTAAAGTTTTAGCCTTTTTAACAACATCTTCTTCTGGGGCCGCAAGGTTGGCACCTGCAGTTGAAACAAAGAAAGGCCCTATCAGTAATTCCGAGTATCATGTAACAAAGCAGAGGTATGAAAGCAGTCAGCAGCACTTACTAAGCAAGATGGGATAAGTATCGGTAACTTGGTCCGATAATTTCTTCAGTGCGGTTTGAGCGGTGGTGCACCTTTTCTTGTATTTGGAAACATCTTTATTTAAGGTTTCCACTTCAGCCTCAAGGGCCTCTCTCCGCTTTACCTCGGCAAGCAGAAGTTGTTCGGTTTTGAGCAAAATTTCATCAGACCGGGTGGCCTGTGCCTGTAAGGGACAAAAAGTACAAGTATCAGTCGGGTATCATGGCAAGCCAAATATCGCATAGAGTACCGCGCGCAACTTCAACAAGTTATGCTCGGAACTTGGGGACTAGATGGATACCACGAGGCATCAAGTATTGTTACCTGGTGCTCTGCTGCCATACGCTCTAGAATATCGCTCTCCGAGGCCTTCATAGCAAGGAGAGCGTTCATCATCTGATCGAAAGTATTGTTGCCCAAGTTGGAAGACCCGGGATCTTGGAGACTCGGAGAAGGAGCTCTCTTGTTGGCGGGAGAAGGTATCCGGGTCGTCCGAATATCGGAGTCTGGTGCTCCTCCTCCCGTGCCCAAAGCTGCAGCTTCTTCCTCCTCGTGCGCGTGCGAGGCTATTGGGTACCCGGCTTATTGATCGGCCGGGTTTATTGGTGGCACTTGTTGTTCTTTGCCGCTAGCTGCAGCCGTCATATCATCAATCGGGTTCTGCTTACCCGGGTCATCGGTCTCCATATTTTCTTGGTCGCTAATAGTGACCGCGACTCTACGGACAGTATAAGTAAGCAGTTAGTGTACAACTGGAAAATAGTGATGGAAAGGTGATAAAGCATTAGGAAAGGAACTTTACCCGGGATTCACCATATAGTCCGAGGGGAACTCGCTGCTGGACCCAGACGAAACTGAAAAACATCAAGCAAGACATGGAATTATCCCGTAAGGGGATGGTTCGGAAAGACTTTGATATTCAAGAAAGGATTAAGAGAATACCAGCGCGTCGAGCCGGAGACGACGAAATACCCGGATTAAGAGCGCCATCACCCGGAAAGTTCCGAGTCATTCGACGCTTGGTCACGAGCGGATCCTTCAAATACGGCCAATTGGATAACTTCCGGTTCAGCTCGTGCATGTTATCAAAGGAATATGGTTTAGAGGCAAGGAAACGGTATGGAACCTTGAAGACGACCCCTCGAGGTTTCCTCTTTGCTCCGACCTTGACTGTCGGCTCAGCGTTGTCCTCGTCGCTCGCTGACTCCACCTTGCCTTCAGTTTCTTCTTCTTCGTCCTTGTCCTCTTGTTCTGAAAGTTATCAAGGTTTACAGTCGGAAAATGAAGAACGAGCAACAACGAGCTCAAAGAAACTAAGTAAAACTCGGAATGTACCTTCATCCGAGTTAACGGCGTCTTCTTTCTCCTCTGGACTTTCAGAGTTAGGAGGAGTTTCAATCTTCCAAAAAGCATCATCGGTCTGAGATGAAGATATAAGAATGAAGGTTGTCAGCTATATCGAGTGGAAAGTGTGAAGGTAAAAATATGGAAGCCGGATCTTTACCTCGGGGGCCGGGTTCTCGCGCGTGAAGGGTTCTAACCCGGCTATATTCCGGATTACCTCCAACTTCTCTGTCAAGAAGCCCTTGATAGTCTTGTTGGTGTCACCGGCTGCAAAGCTATTGGTGGAGTATCGGAGCGAGTCCGTGGTGTGCCCCGAGTACTCGCACATTAACTTTGTGCGGATGGAATTGGGTTGGATCCGGAAATCGACCCAAGTTTTCACCAGGTTAAGCCCAATGAGACCTTGGGCCGAAAGAATAGCAATTTTGGCCAATAAAGGTTGGATTGCCTCCCTGTCCGAGTCACGGGCAAAGGCGTTGAAGGTCTCGGAGATATCGAGGAGGCCCTCCGAGTAACCCGGCAATTTCTTTTCGCCGGGTGGGGAGGTGTCTCGGCAGTAAAAGTATGAGAGTTGCCAGTGTTTGACGTGGGAGTTGAGAGTGAGAGGTGGCATTAGAGAATTCTTGCGGCGCTGGATAGAGACCCCGCCGCAAGCGAGAAGTGCTCCGTCACCGCTTTCTGGGCACGGTTTGCACTGAAAAAGTTCGATAAAGAGAGCCAAACTTGGCGGAGTGCACAAGTATGACTCGGAAAGAACGATGAAGTGGGAAATATTTAACACAGAGTTAGGCCCTATGTCAAATATCCGGAGGCCATAGTGGCTCAGAATATCTCGAAAGAAAGGGTGACCCGGAGGACGGAACCCCCGGGTCACGTGCTCTACGAAACATATTACCTCATCGTCGGCAGGCGTGGGCCGGGTCTCGTTACCCGGCACCCTCCAATGGATATCTTTTTGAGAGGGGAGAACCCCTAACTCGGCCAGTTCTTCTAACTTGGCCTTCGTAACCGTGGATCGCGCCCAGTTGGCGGATATGGAGTTGGTGGTCTTGGCCTTGGCCGGCTGCTTCCCCTGCTTTTTGGGAGCCATGGGATCAACCTGCAAAACGCAAGGTAAAAAGGTACAAGAAGTAAGACTCGGAAACCATGAGCTGTCCGAGTATTTGCGAGCGATATCGAGAAAACATGGAAGTTAAGAGTTATCTGGGTATCAAGCATCATTATAAAAACTATGGGGTACTTACGTATTGAAAAGTGTTTGAGGAAGACGGATGATTGTCCACGTATTTATTGCAAGCTAAAGAACCGGAAGAAGAGGATTTTCCGGGTGTCAGAGGCAGGTGCGGAAAATTGGGGCGGCCCGAGCCTAGATTGGAGATTTCATTTCCAGATTCTTGGTGAAATTAATGACTATGGGCGATAGGGGAATGAAGTGGAGTCTATATTCAAGCCATTGGATGAACTAGAGTGAATCTGAGGGACCTAATTCGGCGCGGCAAGAAAAAAACGACCGGCGGATTGACTTAGATCCAATCTGAAATAAATCGAGAAATTGCAAGGGCAAGTTAATGGGTACGGGAAACTTACTGGAGGAGATTGAAGTAAAGCCCGACGGAGGCAAATAGCACAGTCTTGGTGCCCCTTTGCGACTCCCGGCGGGCAGGTTGGGGGTGCAGCGGCGGATCTTGGCGGCGGCGCGGGGAGAACCGTGGCGGAGCGTAGCCGGCGGCGGATTGGCTCCGGTGACGCGCGCGAGGTCTCCGTGACGGTGCTCTGCGAGCTTGAGCGCGGAAGCAAAGAGAAAGAGGAAAAGGGGGAAATGAGCCGTTGGGGTTAGGTTTACCCCTAAGTACCTATTTATAAGGGTGCGGGCGGATAAACCTAGTCCAACGGGCGGGAGCCAGAAATTTCGGATTAACGGCTATCTGCCTGGATTTTGTGAGATATACTTTAAGTGCTGGACGAGATATCCGGACCAAGATAAGAAAGAGATCTTCTCCGCAATATCGGGATCAATTATCGAGTAAAGTAAGCCGGATCTTTGACATTCTTATCAGGGCGTTGACCCGGAAAGCTAAGCAAAGGACTTGGAGAAAGCCGGGTTACTATATGGCCACCATGGAGTTAGGCCTAGCTGATTATCAAAGCAGTTTAACCCGGCCTCCATGAATTTGTATGTTTGATAATTTTGCAGGGAATAGCGTGCGCTTCAAAGAGAATCTCGTGAAGCTCAAGCTATTCTGGGGACTACTGATGGAGGAATGATAACCCGGTAGGCCAACGCCAAGGTGTAACTCGGCCGAAAGGACGCTGCGCAAGATCCGGCTAAGGATAAAGGAACTTCTAGAAGGCCCAAGTTTGTAGGCCTCGTAACCCGGATTGTGGGTTACGGTAAGGAAAGTTAGGGTTTTGTATGCGGTGTCCGGGTAGGATTCAGGGTGCGCCTTGGAGGGCAAGCCAGGGGGTCCGGGTGCTTTATAAGCCGGCCCCTAGGTCTAGTTTAGAGAGATCCAAGAGTTCTAGCAATATCGCATGATATCGAATATCCAGTGTAACACGAGAGTTGAGTTAATATATTGAGATCGGAGACTCGGCGACTTGCTTGCCGGCTACCAGATCGAGTATCCTCATGTTTTCCTCTGAGCTAAACCCTCTCCCAAACACCTGTGTCGTCTTGCCCCAAGATAAGTTACCCCCGGTAACGTCTGCCGTGATTATCCCACGACACCCCACCCCCTCCCTCCCTCCGATATGTTGCCTCGCCGGAGTAGAACCACCCACCCCCACACGAAGGAACCGAGGCCCCATCAATATGACCTCCGCAAAAACATCAAAGAATCACATGGCTCCTATACCCCGGTGTTGTAGTCGGCTGCACCCGCCCGTAGAGTCGGGTAAGACTTCCGAGGGCGCCGACACGAAAGATTTCGTCCAGCAAACCAAGGGTCTAGCCGGCGTTGCCGCCGCAGAGGCTTTCCTTGCAAAAAATGTGGACGATGTCGGAGGAGCCGCTTCGGGAAAATTCCTCGTTGCAGATGAGGTTGATGTCGTGGAAAGGACTACCGCCACCCCAGGTAGTATTGATGTAGTTCCTCGAACCCACACCGCGGTCGACAAGGACCTCACCATGCCGTAGACTAGGGCTGGAATTCGAGCCGAGCCGAGTCAGCTCGGCTCGACTCGCTCAAGCTCGGTCAACGGACGAGTCGAGCTCGGCTCGACTCGTTCAACAAACGAGTCCGAAAAGAAAACTCGGCTCGGCTCGGTGAACTCGCGAGTAGCTCGCGAGCTACTCGTTTAACTTTTTTTATTTTATAAAACTATAAAAAGTCAACATTATGTATTGTATATATACTTATTTTTTATTATTTGGGGCACGTATAATAAAATCATCACAATAATCGATGAAAAGATGTCACCATAAAATAATTTTTCATAAATAAACTACAATAATCAGTAAAAAAATATTCACATATATAAGAATATCATTAGAAATTCTTTTTACCGAGTTAAACGAGCTAAACGAGTACTCGTAAACTCGGCTCGTTTAGCTTGAACTCGTTTACTGTCGAAAACGAAAACTCGACTCGGCTCGTTGGACAGCGAGCTCGAGCCGAGCCGAGTCGAGTTGCGAGCTACTCGTTTAACTCGCGAGCTTCGAGTTTTAATTCCAGCCCTACCGTAGACCTCTTCGACACCTACTTAATTATAATTACTACTCATTTTTAGGATTTTTAGTTTCGAGTATTTAGTTAACTCATCTGATGTTGGACAGTTCAATATGTTCCAAAATACTTGATTTATCTTACAATTAGTCCTTCAAGTTAGACTTATGTTATACGAAGCAATGTTGTTTTGCATTCGACATATGCATATTGTAAACACGTATTTTTAGGTCGATTTTTCATTGGAAGCAGTCAATAATTTCACTAGTTTTGTTCCATTTAATCAATTCAGTGGTTTTAAGAACTCAACTTTAACCATTTTTTGTAATTGAAAGTTTAGGCCAGACCTGTTTTCCCTTTATAACGACGTATTCTAGAGAACTGAATTGACTATTAGCAGTAGTCTATTTTCGATAATATACTCAGCTGCCAAACCAAGTCTTAGCCATTCGATTTAATATATTTGTTGATATTTATTGAGTATCATGCATATAAGTACTTACTCTTGTTTATTTCTTCCACTCCCTCCATCTCATATTAGTTGTCTTAAAGTTGGACAAAAATGAATGTATCTAACACTAAAACATGTCTAGATACATCAACTTTCTTCAAACTTTGAAACAATTAATTAGAGACAGAGGGAGTAGATCTATTGATTATATTGCATATATGTGAATTTTACATTTTCTTGTAAATAAACATTCTACAGGCATGTGCCTAACTTGCAAGTTTCGCCATGTTCACACGCACTACATGTAAAAAAAAATCTCCGTAAAGGCGAAGGCAAGAAGGAATCCAAGCGGTCACCTTTCGCGTTAACCGTTGACCTCAATCTGTAAGAATACGGGAGCTCAGTTTGAACCAGAGACAGCTAGAAAAAAGTTTGGGACAGTTTTTCGTATAGTCGCACGGGACCGAGTTTCTATCCTCTTTCGGTCCTGGAAACAAATTTCGCAGCAGCTTCGTGAGACTGTCGCAAATGAGATCCTCGAGTACTTCAACCTTCCTTTGAGTGTAATCACACCTCGTGTTAAACGAACAACTTTACTAACTGCTGCCAAGGCTTGGAAGAACTGGAAGACCAACCTAGTGATAGAGTTCGCGCATCACGGTAAGTGTCGTCTGCAGTTGTATCCGTGTATCCAAGAAAACGAATGACATGAATTTGCGAAGGTGAAGTTGACGCCTGATTTCAAGGCAAAGGGTGCTCTTGCTCGGATACGTTCCTTGAAATTTAAGTACCCTCACAGAATGGAGACCGCTAAGTATGCAGACATGTCTAAGGTTTGGGCCAATCAGGATGCAGAGGCGCTGAAGTCTTGACGATCTCCTCCATTTTCACACATTAATGACCGGAGGGCTAGAAACTGGGCCAGATCTTGAGCTGATCTATACTTCTTATAAAGCAAAACCACACTAACATGCATTAATGGTTTTTCTATCCCAACATGCAACCCATCCACACCATCCATTCTCTTAGTCAACCAATTGTCCATGTCATCTACGCTAATATTTATTAATCATTACATACACACTACACACCATCCATTTCTAAAGTCATCCAATTATATATATTAATAATTTCAAATATATATACTATGATCAATTTAATTTTGCGTATAAACTTAGAACACATAATGTGTCATATCTCTTATAAACTTTTATTTAGAATATACTGTAATTTCTAAAGCGATTCCCGCAGCAACGCGCTGGGTATCATTCTAGTTCAGTAGATGAAGTAACCGGCATTTCGATATTTACTAATTTGCCATATATGCTTAAATATGATAGTTTGGTGAGAGTTCGATCGTTCTCTAATTGTTCGCGAAGCCATAAATGTTTTTTATATTTCTGACTACTGCATGTTATGATGTTTTACAGAAGCAATTTGATCTGGACAACTAAATTGGAAAATTTCATGGATGTGTGCTCGTACATGGGTTAGGAACCAAGGAGCACACTTGCCGCACAAGGGGTATATGTAGCATAGTCATGGGGTGATATGGCCGTGACCAGACTCGGGACGACAAGCAAGAACGAAAAGGACTGATGAAAGAGCTCGCACACTAAGAGATGCACGAGAACATAAGAGCTGAAGTATTGGAGCTAGTACAAGTAGAATTCATGCAGCAGGGCCGTGGCCAGGGCACCACGGCAACATCGGTACCCAGCCCCTACGGACTCCGGAATAGTTGTTCTCTGGGACTCGCCCGTACTCCTGTCAAGGATGTGAGTTACGTGTGTGATCTCATAGAGGTAATATTTCAGCAATTTATCATGAAGCATACATGGAATTATGACACCCAAGCTTAATTACTTGAATACTTTCCATCCAGGCTCCCACTAAGTGCCGGCTAGGATTGAGGTTCGGGTCAACGGGAGCCATCGTGGAGGCTGCGTTGGGCCAAGTGTATTCTGAAAGCCAAGGTCAGATGATAGACACCACTCCTATTCTAAGTAAACATGCCATGGTGAACATCGATGGCGTCCATGAGCTGTTCAAGTCGTTCCCTCTGCTACTACCTCCCAACGAAGAAGTCCGCACTCTGTTAGATGCAAAAGGCACCTTCATCCAGTGGCTCAAGGAAGATATCATTATTGACAACCCAATACCAACCGATATGATGCGCCAGTCACAATCATTCACCTCGATATTACAACCCCCCCAAGAAACTAGAAACACGGATCGTGGCACACGAAGTCATGACAAAGAACCCAGGACTATGGCCAAGATATCGGAACCACCCCTTGCACCAGTAGCTGATGTACAGCTGAATGAATCCGTGCCATCGATGAGAAAGTCATCGTCGCTGAAGAAGGGGAGTGGTCTTCTGCCGGAAGTCGGTGGAAATACAGTCCAGGAGCTAGGCATTCATTGTGCAACTCTGAGGACGTTCTATAAAGAAACTCTTGAGAACAAGGGCATCGAGCACTAATCCAAAATTGTCGTCAGATACAAACATCATGTAAAGGATCCGAAAGCCCGTGAGTTCACTGTCATGTGGAAAGCCGTGTACGACATGATGCACATGAACACCTTGTCACCGAGCATCATGAGATGCTTGGCATTCTATGTATTTATTGTCAATATATGCTTCCATGTCAATGATAGTAATATTCGAAGAATCTAAAGTAGTAATATCCGTCGACCCTATTTCGATTTTAAATGCACTTTCTGACGGAAATGAGAGGCTTGTCGAAGATTGCATCGTCCATATGATGATAAATTATGCAAATAGAGAGTTCATCCTATGGCCTTTGAACGCAAGGTATAGTAAAACATACTTTTGTTTTAAAATTATTCTTTTCACTAGATGACTCCAATTAGACAACAACGATTCATTTGAAACGAGTACATATTTTGCAGTCATCGGATTCTTGTCGCCTTCTCCGTTTAGAGTGGTTGTGTGTACTATATTGAATCCCATCCGGATAATATGCATGTTGAGAATATAGTGAAGCTTCTTGACATGTGACTGATTATTTTCATGTACAAACACATTTATGTGTACTAATGATACACATGTAAGTTAAAGTCATCACATACTATTTCAGAGCAGTCATCTTCGCGATGGGAAAAAAAACTAGCTATATCTAGGAAGGGCTATCAAATACTAACCCACATCCACGACCATCAGGTAAGTTTCCACCTTTTCTTCATATGACACATGCTGATACATTAATTAGCTCTACATATTTTGGCGAATATGTAATGAATTATATACGTCTTTTGTCTCACCGTGCCAGAAACAGCTGCCGTCGGTACCGCTCGACTTGTCTGCGTTCTATGTTGCCTACCATATTAACATCGTTATATTTGAGTTGCTAGGTAGTAAAAAAATGATGGCTTCAAAAATACATCTTATATTTTCCTTATCTGAGCATCTTCATATTCTTTCATACTTCGGCATAATCACGGCCAGAGCCCTAATCATTATCTACAACTTCCACAACTCGACGACAAGGAAGTTCCAAACACCAAGCTAGGAGAACTCCGTCAGGAAATGTCTTAAGTTCTTCCTTACTAAGGTGCTTTCTCAAAGGTTGGAGGATGACAGTCCCAAACTCTGTGTGCTTATGCACGGATAAAGTTATGTCGTAAACTGGGCGCTTAGTTTGTGGTGCCTTTTAAAACATTTACATTTTGGTTTGACCACTGTTAAGTAATGTTGTAAACTGACATTTGCTAATACATGTAGTTTATGATGTTTAGTTACAAAATTTGGACGCATCTGAAAGTGTAGGCAAATAGTTCAGCCCTTCCGAATATCGGAGGCGGTCCGCAATAACCAGCTCTGGAGGGAGCGGGAGCCATCCGGACATAGTTGGACTCTCCAAACACGATGAGCCGGTTGTAAAATGGAACCGCCACTGCACATCTGGAGGCGGTTTATTTCCGTGTCCGTCTCAGAATATTCGGACCGTCCGCGTTCTCGTAGTCATCCGAACATGTGGGAGCCGGCCAGATTACTAAATCGCCTTAAGTTGGGGGAGTCGAACCCTCAGAATGAACGACGCGGATTGTTGAACTATCGGAGTCGCGTGTGTTTTAAAACCGCCCGAGGACAAGAGATTCCCAGCCGGCCCATGTGCCCTCCTGCAATAGGCCCGACTATTAGCACCAAATAGAGCGAGCCGGTCAGGGAAACGCCTATGCACCAGAACCGCCTGAGATTGTGGGTATCGTAGTAGTGTGGGTTTGTATCGGTCCGGTTTCCCTATAGTTTAGTCAGAAAAAATTACGAAAAGGTTCCAATTTAATGCAGAAAATTCTTCTTTAAGCCTGGAGCAGCTTCCATATGTATAATTCATCAAAAAGAGTTCGGATAGTTTAAATTGAACTATGGACACATCTTATATATATTAGAAACATAGGGGATAAAATGTTTGGCAAACATCATACTCCCTCCGATCCAAATAGAGTTAGTTAAAAACCGCTACACTGGACTTAGTATTATTTTTTTTCGCGAAAACGCAAAAGCTTTGCGTTTCAATGCATTGATAGAAAAAAAGGAGAGTTTATGTACAAGCCAAGAGATAGGCCAACCCCACACCGTACAACTCGACCCAATAAAACCTAACTAGGGGAGTAGCTGGCGAAGGCCTCGGGCACCCGCGTTCGCCCAGTCCTGAGCTTCCGCCTTGATTGTGTCGAACAACGATGCCACCGAGGGATGAGTGATGTCAAAGACCGTCGCGTTCCGGTGCTTCCAGATCCACCAAGCTGTGAGCATAATCAGCGTGGATGTACCCTTACGCATGGCGCGGGGGGAGGCGCGCAGCGCCTGCGACCACCACTCTACGAAGGCCCCCTCACCCGCTCTTATCTTGTAGAGCACGTTTATAGTTCTTTCAGCTCTCAATGAATTTGATTAATAGATTGTACTATACATAAAATCATTTAGAGTAGATTCGTGTATATTGTATTGTTATTCATAAAAACAGTTAAATTGCTTGTCCATCGTACAATTGTATTCTGTGATACAGATTCTCCACCTGACTCAAATTTTTTCCGTCCTCCGACACTGGGTGCACGACTGCAAGTCCCGCCGGGAAACCACCTTGTACTATGACCGCCTGTGCCACGGCCAGATCCGAAGGCCTCGGGTTTTGGTTTCAGGTTTGTGTGTGGTGTCTTGTGTGGCAATTGTCCAGAACTGCATGGCCTCGTCAAGGTACAAGAGCATGGATGGTGTCGCATATGACCGCAAGATCTTCACGTGTTTGCCCCTCGCCGTGGAACGCTGCCGGTTGTGCGAAGACAACAATGAATGTAAGTATGCATAGCCGTGGTTGTTGCGTCCTTGTATTGTGTAAAAGGGCTGTGCGAGATCCCGCAGCTCGGTCCTGAGTAGTGGGTCCTCCGGCATGACCAGCTTCTGGGCCCGCTCTATACTGCCACGGGCTGCTGCCAGTGAAGCATTTGCCACTCCTGCCGCGTACTGGATCCGGTCCACTACCTGCAAATGGGCCTTTTCCGCGTCTAGCTCCTTGAGCCACTGCTTGTCCTCCTCCACGCGGTAGGTGGTCCGCCACACGGTGAGCGGCCTAATAACAAACCATTCCCTTCCACCTGAAGAGCTGCTGCATTTAGTCGATTCGATTCGATAGTCAGACAAGCGGCTGACTGTTTTTCAAGTATAATAAATAAATACTACCTATATTTACTAGGAGTATTTTATATCATATACCTGCTGCTGCTGCTGCTGTACGAGTATGTGACGTTGAGGAACTCCAAGTTGTGGTCGGTATTGCGTGCAGCGAAGCGGAGGTCCACAATGACCTTGCGCACTTCCCCACTGTAGAGATTGCCGAAACGTACAGTCACCGAGCCATGGCCGCCCTTGAGCTGTATCTGCGGGTAGCTCCCTGCGCTCGTCTTCACCATACTCGACTCGTCTCCAACGGGTGCCAGCAGCGTCAGCTCGAGGTCCTGAACTGACACTGTAAGCAGGCCCGCCACGCACTGGGACAAGGCCATGGTAAGTCCGCCCCTGCTCTCGTCCACGCCCTCGCTTATGTGGGAGAAAGTACCTCCCAGGCTATTGGCCGCCACAGCGCTGAGCACCGCGTGCTTTCCCGTGCCATAACCAAACGTGTAGACGGGCACGTCGCCCACACTCACCTTACAAGCGTTGCCTTGGTTCTGTGCATTTTCGCACACCAGAACGATGGCGGCAACGCGTCCGGCTCCGGCTCTGGCCGTGCGATCGGCAAGGACCTTGAGCCCCGCAACGAGTCCATCCTCGATGCTGTTTCCCCAGTCAGAGGCTTCTATGCGCTCGTCGATGACCTCCACCAGCTCCTCCCGTGTGCTCTCACGCAGAGGGAACAACTTCGTGGTGGCACACCCGACAACGGAGAGCCGGTCGATGGGGCCCAGTTTCCGTACGACGAACCGCATGGCGGTCTTCAGCTCCTGCTGGCAGGTGCTGACGTCCATGACGAGCACGAGATCCAGGCCTGGCCGGTCACTGGTGCAGTCGCCGCCGGTGAGCTCCAGCATCACCGTTTGCTCATTCTCCGCCAATGGAGCCGTTTTGTTCCTCTTAATCACCAGCTGCACTCTCCCAGGTTCCGTGGGCCTCGAGCTTGTCCCTGCAATTCAACACAGGCATGTCACGTAGTATATTATTGGTTTGTTGGTTCTGTACGAACTACCAACATGCATGAAGCAAAAGCCTTAATCCCGACCTGAAATTATTGGAGACGTAATTGCTGGCTCCTCGTCATCTGCAAATTCATGCAAACACTTAAGATTGTAAACCTACATATGGAACAGTAGATCGATTGCTTTGGTATACCACTCTCAAATATCACTTAAACTCGCTTGTCCATCCTAGCTAATTCGTTTCTTGGTCCAGTACTCCAGTGTATATACGAATCATCGGGAGAACTCCCTTATCCTCCTGCCGCTTTGAGAGTCTCTCGTGGGAGTCGCCTCCCGGGGTGGATCCGAGCCTACCTCGATGGCGTAGCCGGAGAGGGGCGGCGAGGTGAGAGCACCGGCGTTAGATGTAGTAGTAGGATAGTTATTTTTCTTTGCTGGTTGCCCTATGTGGCTGTGTGGAGTAGCTTCTTGGCCATCGACAGCCATGGCCAAGATCTCCTGCATCTTGTTCCTCCGATGGCGGCGTTGGAGTGGCGTCCGGCGGTGTGTGCGGTGGAAGGGATGAAGGGCATCTCCTTAAATAAGGCTTGTCAAGGCAGCTATATCGGCGTCGCTGCGAGGTCCTCGCCGGAGTGGTCGACTTTCATTTCTCCCTTTGCTCCATGGAGGAGGAAGGAGAGGAGGCAAATCGGCCGCTGCCCAATAAACCTTGCCTCTCAGATCTGCGCTCATCGGTATCATCTACGCTTGCTCCTCCGGGTCCGTGGCAGGTACTCTGGAGACGGTGAGTCGATTTCTTTGTGCTGGTGTGCTTGGATCTTCTTCACTTCCGAGCAGGAACAGCTTGCTCTCGCCTTCTACTCGGAAATCGTCGCGGTGGCGACCACGATTGGAGGTGACAATTGGACTGTTGCTGTTTGGGAGTGGATCTGGAGTTTTGGAACCAACCCTTGGAGCAGATTATCAGTGAACAAGTGTGTTCATCTGATATCAATGGCGATGAAGATGCCACTTATGCCGGTGATGAATTCTGGCAAAAATTCAACCTCCAGATGGAGGCCCTTGAGCTGTGCTACTGAGGTTATTGCCAGGGTAGGGGCAAGTGGTGCTGTCCCCGCCGCTACTCATGGCTGCAGTATCGCAGTTCTCTCCGCTCCGCACTGGGGAAGAAGATGGACTCGATTGCGCTTTTACTTTCTGTTCAAGGTCCATTTTACATATGCTAGGGGCCTATGTGTGATTTTTCATTTTTATGAGGCCTCTTGTACTTTCTGGTTCACCCAGTGGTTGTAATCCGATGGTTCTGGTCCCTTTGGGGCCACTCCAATGTTCAAAAAAAAATATATATATATATACGAATCATCGGAACATGAAGCACAAAGGACACGTTTGGTAGCCTGCAGCCCGCCAGGCCAGGCCCTGGTGGTGCTAGGCAGGCCGCGCGTTTGGTTTCGTGCGGCCGAAAATATGGCCCACACGAAACTCAAAGCGCCTCTGCTCAAGGCCCGCTAGGAACGGCCGAATCGGCTGTTTCCGTGAAGAAAACCCTTGTCTGCCATGTCCGCCGTTGCTCCTTCACCTCCTCTTCCACCACCGTCGGGTCATGACCCGTGCATGAAGCCATACGGCCACCGGTCCTCGGTGGCGACCAAGCGCGCGGTCGCTGAGTTCGAAACCGCACAGAAGAGGAGCGTCGCGGCGCAAATCGACGCTGGCAAGCTCCCCCTTCTGAATCGGGCGTCCCCCGTCTAACATCGACCTTCGGCGGCCACGATGGACGCACAGAGGAGGGAGGCGGCTGCGGTGGAGCAGCGTCAGGCGTTAAACTCATGGCATCCGGCCGCGCATTTGCGCCAGCCCGTGACGCCATGTCGCCGCCTTCGCACCCGTCGGGATTCGGCCCCGTATCGGCGCACCCTCCGGCGCCGGGATATGCAGCGGCGCACGCTGGATCTTCAAGGTCGCCGACGCCTGATCAAGCAGGCCCCTCCATCCCGCCTGCTCCTTCGGCTCCCTCGACCTTGAAATCAATGGTACGTACCCCTAGATTTTACTAGAACCGTAAGAACTACTGGATAGTCTTTGCTAGCACGTAGATCAAGAATTGCTCGTTCTTGCAACGATCAATCCAGCAATGTTGAATTGGGCATTGCTCAATAGGGCAATGCTGAACTCAGCATTGCTCAAATTCTCAATTGGGTAATGCTCAATCTAGCATTGGTGAAATGCTGATTGTCTTGCTCATAGTGTTAGTCTTGTAAATGTGTTGCTCCAATGTGTCCAGTTGGATATTCGTACTGTTGTAACTTAACAATGTGCTGCTCCAATGTGTTTAGTGGTAGTCCAATGTGTTCAGTTGCATGTTCGTAGTATTCTATGTGTTTTTTCAATCATGGTATTGTCCAATGTGTTCAGTTGCATGTTCTGTAGTGTTGTATGTGTTCTTTTCGATCATGGTATTGTCCAATGTGTTGTGTTAGATCTTCATAGTGTTCTATGTGTTCAGTAGGATCATGCTAGTGTTGTGTCTCTTCTATTCGATCATTGTTGTGATGTATGTGTTATGTTCGATCATATGGTAGTGTTCGATGACAGTTTCAATTCTGACAGACCTCGGAGGAGCTATGCCGGCTCCAGGGCAATGGGATGGAGGATACTGTGTGGCACAACGATTTCTACTCACGCACCAAGCCTCTCCTTCCTCAGTTGGTCCCGGCATTGAAGGAGCAGACCATCAAGAAGGCCAAGAACCAAGCTACACTCGGGCGTAAACCGTGGGTTGGGAAGTAGGAACTGGAGCCGAAGCCAAAACGCTTCTGCGTGTAGGTCACCCAGCTCGAATTGCAGGCCTTGATCATCCCCAAGGTGATCACCCCCTCCTCGTCGACGAATTGAACCTCAAGAAGCAGAAGAATAAGAGCGAGAAGATGGTGGAGAGCGAGCCGACGCTGTGCATTCGCAATCGCACCACCACATGCTGCCCGTTCTACATGCAGCTGAGGTGCTTTGACGGCCACTTAATAATCTTCTAGGGGTGGGAAGAGTTCGCCCGGAGCATCAAGCTTGGGCTGGGCGATCTCATCTTCCTCGAGTTCGATGGAGTGGGCTTCAAGGTGCTGGTGTGCAAGAAGGCCAACTCCACCTAGGAAGTCTTCTTCTGCGACGTCCACCGACGGTGCTGAACTTGTTTAAGAAGGGGTTGATGAACTTGTTGATCTTTTGTTGTAGGGGCAATACATTGGATGCCCCTACTGTTTTTGATGCAAGGGTGTGTACCCTTGGCTTAACTAATTATGCTACCTGCTAGTTTGTGCCAGGGGTGTGTACCCCTGGCTGTTAATTACCTAGCTAGTATGCTATTAGTTGTGATGTCGTTTTGTTTGCTGTTGTTCTTGTTCTTCTCTTCTTCTTCTTCTTCTTTGCCCGCACCCGAGCTGGTAATCTCACACTTTTTGAAAGTGGCGAGTGAGTTTGGTGTTAGTGCATCACAGAACAGAACCAAACACCGTGCATTCGTTTCTACACGGAGTATGCAGCCTACCAAACGCACTGTCACTTTCGACCCTGTTCTCTGATGCAGGCAAACAAACAACATGCAAAATGTGTATACTTCTCATCTCTGGCCGGCCTGCCCCCGCAGCCCCAAAAAGGGTGCATGCTACCAAACGCGCCCAAAGTTTAATCCAGACCTAAAGTTGGAGGCGCATTCCTCGGCTCTTCATCAATAACTCCCAACTCATGTGCCATGTCTGAATATAGAGATGAATCATTTGCATATTTACCAACCACTTAAGATAATGAACCTGTACTATGTACTCTCTCCATTTTTTTTACTCCGCGTATTAGAATTGTCATAAGTCAAACATTGCAAAGTTTGACCAAATTTATAGAATAAAATATCAATAATTATAATACCAAATTGATATAATATGAAAGTATATTACATGGGGAATCAAACGATATTGATTTGGTATTACGAATATTGATGTTTTTTGCTATAAAATTGGTCAAACTTTAGCAAGTTTGACTTTAGATAAATCTAATACGCGGAGTAAAAAGAAACGGATGGAGTACTACATAGGCAGCAAGATTAATATAATCCACGATTGCTTTGGTACACCTCTTCTAAAAGTTACTAGTAACAAGGATTTTTCCTCCTCATTAATTAGTTTTTATTACCAGCTTCACAACTAAGGGCATCTCCAGCCGTCCCCCCAACGCCCCCCAGGACCACTTTATGTGTCAAAAAGCGCCGTTTTAGCGCCGAATTCTACCTGTCAGCCCCCAGGAGTCCAAATAGCGCCGTTTTAGCGCCGGCGCACCCCAAGCCGAACCCAAGGGGCTGGGTTTGGCCTGGGGGGAGCAAAATGCGCCGTTTTGCATGCAAAAAGGAATCTTTCTCCTACTTTTGCCCACTTTGCATGCAAAGATGCCTCTCTCTCCTAGTTTTGTCCCACTTTGCATGCAAAAGCCCCCCATTTTCGCTGCTTGGGTGGGCTACGGCTGGTAAATGACCTCGCCCAAGTTTTGGTTTTGCGCCGTTTTCGCTACTTTTTGTGATTTTTTTGTGCTGGGGGGTTAACACGGCTGGAGATGCCCTGATACCAAGGGCGGTACATGCATGAACTTGCGGTTACACGATAGCCATGAAATACCGATCGAGCAATTACCATCCTAGTTCATCCACAAAGATTTTGTAAGGCTGAAGTAAATTAGAACGCGAAACACCACAACTTGATTCATTACTCAGTTTAATATCTCTGTCAATATATTTGAAGAAAGCTTAAATAAAGAAGATCAACATTCGCAAAAAAAAAATCAAGAATATTCTGCTATTTTTTTATCGGTAACACACTATTTCTGGTGGGTACTGGGCGGCAACGAATTTACCATATCATATGAGTAAATTATTCAGCTAATTCTGGTGAGTCTTGCCTGCTCTTTTCCAGATTTACCGGATTCTCGGACCTGTTAATAGTTAACGCATGTTCTCACACGGATCACTAGCCACAAAAAATCTATTGGTTTCTACAACTTCCTTTTTCCTTCTGCGAAAACTCTCTTGACGTGAACAGATATTTTCCCGTCTAACCGCTTTGCTCCCCAGCGCAGGCGATTAGATCTGCCCCAAGATACACCGGCCGCCGCCGGTCCCTACCTCCTCCGTTAGCCACTCCAGCGATGCGAGGAGGTGGGGACCATGGTGCTTTGGCGCCGGCATGTGGTTAGTGTTTGTCTACTGTTTTGTTGGGGCGCCGTTGGGGCGGTGGGAGCGGCGTCCCGCCAAATAAATCCGCCTCAACTTCACTCCCATACCGGCGGCGATCTTCGCGACGGCGTCTCGGAGTTGATGGCAAAGTGTGCTGCTCGGTCCTTCAGATCGGCGGCTTGGTCTTCTCGTCGTTCATCAGATCTGGCGAGATCAATTTCTCGGTGTATCGCTGCGTTCGTGGTTATTCGCGATGGCTGGCGGCCGGGATGAGGTGGTTCTTCTGGAGCGAGGATGCTGGTCCAGAGGTGGTGAATTTGTCGTTCATCTCCGACTTCGTCGATAGGAGGCGACAGATCTTGGTCCAAGACAGCACGGGGACGTCCCCGGTCGACGTGCCACAGCGACATGTGCCTTGCTGCGTGCAGCGGGCCTGTTCATTGACTCACAAAGCCTCGTTGGCAATGGTGATTTCTTGGATCTTGCAATGGTGGAGGCTCGGCGTTTCTTCCCGGCGTTCGTCTCGGCGGCGCTGGACTTGAACGGCGGCCGCTCGCTACAGTGATTGCACTAAACCCTACGGGTCGTTTTGTATTTCTCGACCTATTAGGTTTTTATCTGCAAATTCAGGAGAATTATTTTATCCCCGTTTGTCTTTTAGTTTCCGAATGTGTTGTTTATTGTAACGTGATTTTCTATTAATGAAATATGTGGTTGCTTCAAAAAAAAAAAACTCTCTTGACGTTAAATAAGCATACCCGCATACCATGTCCCGTGGCACAAGTTCTTGAAGGGACTTTAAATGACCTCATATGGACGAAGCCCAGGCTATCTATCCTAATAAACAAATTAACGTACCCCAACTAAAACTTGGTACATACTCGAAACAGTACTATTTCATCAGTGGCAACATTATTATTCCCAACATTAATTGATTAAGCAGGCGCTTTGAGTAACCAATCTGAATTCTACCTTGCAGTGTAAGTTAATCAATGACTGAGAGTGACATCAATGATCTATGTATCAATGCAAAATCTTGAGATGTCATGGAAAACACATGTATACGTACCTGACATAGTGCATTGTTTCTTGCCCTCCATGCTTGGGAAGTCGACGACCTGGTTACACAAAACTTATGAGTTCGTACCTGAAGTTCTAGTTTGCACTGACCTCTTCCCTATAGTGATTATACAGAACTATTTTTACATATATTTTATTCCTACTTAAACATTGAATTTTTTTAAACTTAATTGCTACGCGCACAATCTGGCTACCGACGTGTTTCGGTCTTCCTCTCGGATATCTCTACTTGTTGGCGTAGGGCGCCACTGAATATCAAGATCGGAATTGATCCGGTCGTGTGCGGTTTATCTTTGGCCAGAGTCTTCATGCATGATGGCGATGCGCAAAGCTTCGCCGTCTTCCCATGGGACATGTCTAAAATAGATTTTCATGATATTGACAGTGGTGAAGAAATTTATGTTGGCTACAATCCGGAGGCTTCTGATGGTGGAAAGAAGTTTTGGTTGCAACAAAGACTTGCGGCACATGTTTTCCTTTGTGTCAGGTGTTAGGGACTTGCAGCAGCGGCCATGGCAGGAGGGGGCGGAAACACAGGTGGATAGCATTTCGATGGTGCATTTCGAGGACCGAGCCACGATTTCTAGGGTGAAAGACCAAGATCTGGCCTTCATTGGTTGTACATGGCAATGGCCTTGCTGAAGGCATTGTTTTGGGATCCCGATCCTTTTCCAAGGTGAAAACTCAAGATCCTTGATCGGCCGACGAAAACACCTACGCGTTGTTTCCTTCTTGGAGGCATTGCTTTTGGTAAATCTCTTTTCGGTCTGGATGTTCTCTTTGGCGGTGGTTAGAGTGTTTATGTTGCGAGTGATTCATCATTGCGACAGGCCTTTATTTTATTTCTTTTTTATATATATATATTTTGTTCTTTGATGTGTGCATCCTTGATGTCTTTTGATATCTTGTTGGTGCAGAGGTTGGGTATAGTTGGTATCTTCACGACATTACTATATTCCTTTTATAATAAAAACCAAAAATAATAATAAGCTAATGGAGAAAAACATACAATTCACCTGTACTTCAATATCCTAGAACTTTTTAACCCTCTTAACACTGCCATTAACATTGGCTATCACTTTGCTCACCACATTTTTCGAATGTTATATAAAACTATTATAAAAGGGAAGAAGTCCAAGGTTGCAGTAACCATTAAAGCATTGATTCATCTGATTTCTTGAACTGATGGACATGGAACAACTGATAAGACAATTCGAGATCTCGAACTAGTTGAAGCGAATGGATGTTGTACTCATGTTGACGGACATGGAAATACCATTAGACATCTCGATTTTGTTGATCGAGCTGAAAATTTTAAGATATGGATGTGCACGAAGATTACAGATTTTATCACACGGCTCTACTAGCTCTCGTGTTTAAATTTATGTGTGATGGTCGGACGTACTAAGTATAGTAGCCATTGTCGCACGAGTACCATTCACCATTCACCGGAAATGTCGGTAGTATGTTGTAAGATTTCGATAATATGTACTACATCGAGTTACAATATTGTTGGCATGACGATTTACTTACCCTCTTGATCGATTTTCTCTAATGTGTAAAACATTTAGACCCCCAAGAAAAGCAAACGGATTTTGCGGTGGAATCGTTTAACAAACAAAGAATAATGATATCCCTATAGGGTTTTAAGCCTAGGTAGAGACATCAAACGATAAAATATTGGCACCTTGCATGCTCACATCAATGGAGAATGTATTTCCATTGTCCTTGTGGTCCATACTCCATATGAGGTTTCAACTAGGAGAGATCACACGTTTCCAACGGCCTTTGTTCCATCAATTTGTGATTGAGATTTTAACTATTATTTTCGTGTGATTCAAATTCCGTTATAAGGATAAAGCAAATTTCTGATGAGCGGAGCGAGGCCCGTCACCGGGAGGTTTAGGGCCGATGCGGATCGTTATTGATCAAGATTTTTACCGCTTAGGGTTTCTACCCCTTTATATATCTCATGTAAGCCACCGGTTTAGAATAATCGCAAGTTATAAATTTTTTGTGTTTGTATCAACACCCAATATAGTGAAGTTTTGCTAGCTACGCCCGTGGTTTTTTCTCTTCCTCCTTGGAAGGGGTTTCGACGTCAAAATCTCATGTCCCCTGTCGTGATTGATCTTTTCTGTTCATCAGTTTGTTTCTATCGTTTATAACATTAACTTCCCACCTCTGTATAGTTTTGATTGAAAGGGCTCAAGACCTCTCATTGGCAAGTGTTGCTCGGTTGTTAGGCTTGTGGGTACAGTTTTGAATTTGAGTGAAGGGGTCCAAGATTGTATATCAAGTTATATTGGGTACTTGGTTACGAGATACATGTCACATTGGACTCACTGTTTGTATCGTGGTTGCAAGACAGGCACATGATGTACGACTGATGTTTGAAAATATAGCTGTTGTATGTAGTTCACATTGATTGTATAAGGAGCGGAGCATGACGGACAAGGAAGAACATGGATCCTTCTTTCAAGCTAGTCTTATAGGCAATATGGTCTGAGACTTCTTATAAGATCGTGTTGCTCTATGGTTGAGTTTGAACAATCCAATGCACTAGTGTAGGTGACTATGGTGCACTAGGGGATGAATTTAATTTTTGTGGGTCTGCACAGAAGCCAAAGACATGCCTATCCCAACAAATGTATTAGAGATTCATGATCGTTGGTAGGGGAGCTTGCGGTCGGTGTTATTTTGGTATGATCCAAATTCAGTTATGTTCATAAAAGGCAGAACTTCTGATGAGTAGAGCATGGAGTCACGATATGAGTTGTTACTGATTTGAAACCGAATTCTACCTTGTTTAGAGTTTTACCTCTTTATATAACTCATGTAAGTCATCGGTTGGGATAAATCGCAAGTTGTAAATCCCCGACGTTTGTAACCGTACCTGATATAGTGAAGTTTTGATGGATGGCGCCTGTGATTTTTTCTTCTCCTCATTGGAAAGGTTTTCCACGTTAAAAATCTTGTGTCCCCTATCGGGCTAGATCTCTTTTTTTACATCGTTTTTGTGCTATAGTCTATAACAGTCGGTGACTTCGCTTGCGCCTCCTTCCTCCCGCCGCCTGGCACCAGCGAGAACTTTCTGAATAACCTCTTATTGGCGGAGTACCAGCACAATCACTGTCGCACAACGTCGAACATGTGGCGGGAACGGGTCCTCATATCTGTCACCAATAGACATGGTGCCTAGGCTGCCGTTCTAGAGTATCTTGATGTACGAACGCGCCGAGAACATGCTGCCAGAGGAGGGAAAGCATCATCCACCTCGAACCACCAGCAACGCGGCCTAGGGAACCAATCTAGAAAGATGAGGTCATGGCAACGCAGGTAAAGGGATGCGACTGCCCGGGACGAAACGCCAACCGAAATGAGACTATTTGTGCCACCACCAGAGTGACATTCGGGGTGGTGCCAACCAGGAGCCTAGAGACTCAAACTAGATCCTAGCAGAGGAATAACATGAGATCTTTATACTATCAAATATAAATGGGAGTATATAGATTTTTTATACATTATATACTGGCCTCACATTTTTGGCTGCTCTAGTGACGAAAATATATTTCTTGCGCTTTAGATCATTTGTGACACTAATCATCATAATGGTGGAAAGCACCACCTTGTTTGTCAATAAGGGGAAGCGGAGTTTGGGGGAGCAAATTGTCTATGAAAGATGAATTTATCGGGCAAATAGGAACATATACATGGATTAATCGGGCCGCTAGCTATGGATAAAATTTAACTTGTTTACATTTGCAATTGTATAAACCACATGGATGACATAGTCAAATCAAGGAAATCACAACGAGGATAACATTTTTGTTAACCATAATCCTAGTGTGTCACAGATTTTCACGATCAATGGTGAAGTGTTTTTTTTTTTAGAAATGGGAGCCTCGCCCCAGTGTTAATTTATTTAACCTTCAAGTGTAAGTTATAGCCCAACATAATTCTTGTGTTGATCTAAGTTCTTAAGAAACTGAAGCTTCTGCTAAGTAAGGCAATTAATTTATTTGCAAGTATAGTTAAGTAACTAAGCTCACCGTGGATCCTGCCTTTGCTGGCGGCACGTCTGATTCATATGGAATGTTCAGATCCACTTTGGATACATCGGCCTTGTATATAACCGTCAGAGTCACCTCATCTACTAGTTTACCCTCCTCTATGTTGAATATATCTTCATTTATGTCCTCGTCTATAAGAATCTCATTCACTTTGGTGCTCCGCACAATGAAATTTCTGGTGCGCTCCTTGTCTAGTGGTGGTGCCCTGTCCAATGGTTGCAATGTTATGTTCACACTACGCCTGGATTGTGGTTGCACAATACCTTTCCCTGGCTGCGTACAGTATGGTAGGTGGCTAGTCGTTTGGATGATGAAGGCAATATAAGAGTTTGTCTCGTTGGTTAGCTCGATTGAGCATAGTATCTTCTTGTTGAGCTCAAAATGAAAATTTAGCTCGAGTGGCTCAATCCCAAGCATGTCATCCTCGAAATAGGGGCTTATCTGCATGAATAAGATAATTTCATTAAAAGCATCTAGACTTAAAGGTGTTGTTAAAAGCTTCTAGGTTTTGGGAAGATATTTGGTTGGGAGATACGCCTCTTTCTCAACAATACCCTATGCTATATTATATAGCTTACCGAAAACAAGTTTTAGTGGCTAATATTTTTACAAATGACAACCAGAATTTGAACATAACTTTCAGATGAGCTTTAACAGGAAATAAATGCGAGAAATGGCTAGAACTAGTTCAACAATATTGGAGTTTAACTTTTCTGATGAACAAGATAAGTTCGTTTGGAATTAAACGGGTTTTGGAATATTCACGGTCAAGTACATGTATCTAGACCTACTCAATGGTCATACGAAATAGTTACGCAAGTATATTTGGAAGATGAAGATTTATTTGAAAATAAAGATTTACATGTGGTTTCTTCACCGGAAGGTCATCCTCACTTAAGGATAATCTAGCTAAGAGAAGTTGGAATGGAAACAAGTCGTTGCTTTTGTGACGAACTCAATTCAACATTTTGTTTTCTAAATGCCCCTTAGCTAAACTAGTTTGGCATGTCGTTCATATGTCTTTTTGGTCCCACTCCTTCCAAAAACATTACAAGCATGTTTGGTAATTGGCTTAAGAGCATAGATAAAACAAATTTCAAACCTATACGGGCGGGAGTTTGCGTTGCACTACGAGTAATTTGGAATGTCTGAAATGATTTTGCTTTTAGCAAACCAACAACATTTTCTTTTTTACAGGTTACCCCTTTGACTACGCATTGGATCCGTATGTGGTCTTATCTCCAGCCAGCGGAAAAACGTCTCGCAATACATTTTGGGTGAAACACTTTGAAGATGGTAGGAAAGGATTTATACAATCAGTTCGCCTGACGACCGCATACTAGGTTCGGATCATGATGCCTCGTATGGACTAACTTTTTTCGCTGGTTGATACATGTCTCAACTTTTTGCGACTCGAGATGTGAAACTATGTGACAACACTTTTCAATAAGGAAATAAAAGCCATATGAATCACAATGATGCAAAGGCCGAGAGAGACCCCATTTCGGAAAAAAAAAATTAGATAAAGAATATATATTGATATCGAGGAGATACAATTTACATCCAGCCTCTGCAACAACGCAATAGCGAGAGCCATTACAGATGCACACAGCCGAAAGACAATAAGAAGAAGAAATTTAAAAGAAAAGTCCCGCTACAGAGTTACAGTCTTTGCAGCAGCCGCACAACCACCATCATAACAACACCTGATGTCTAGTTCTTCAAAAGCAACATCTTCAAGATGAACATTGCTAGGCACAACTAATTAAGGCCAGACCTTGGGTTTTTCACCCTGAAGATAATCCTCGCGCTCAAAACAATGACTCAAACAAGATCACTGTCAGGCACAACCAATTAAGGCCAAACCTTGGATTTTCACACTGAAAGGTAGAACTTTGAACTTCACCTGTGTTATCGCCCCCGCTTACTTACTGCTGCCACGATTCCTGAAACTCCAACCAAATTCCTCATCGACGCAAAGACTCCAATCACCCATGCTAGTCCTCCAATCTCATCTTCTATGTCATTCTCCGCCTCTGACTTCACCACGGATTTGCCCATGATGGTAACAGAAGCAGAGCTTCACGCCACTCTTGTGTTGCGATCGAATACCACCCGATCTAGCAATCTCTAGGCATAACGTCCATTCGAGATCGTCGACGGAGCCTTCCGGAACCCGCCATTCCGGCCAGATCGAAGAGGACATGCATTAGGAAGATCTTCATCCTTGCTCAAGTTGGAACCCTAGGACCGCCACCATTATTTGAGCACACCGGCAAGCCCCCACGTCACCGATCGGAGAAGCAAACGAATTGGTCGAAAAAGCCACCCCGAAAGAGACGGCCTCAGTTCCTCCTCCAATTCGCCACCCCGGCTCCGCCCTCCAGCAGGTAGGCATTAGAGGAGATGTCAGCACCATGCAGATTACTGAGAAAAAATCCCTCCGCATCTGCCCAAATTGGGTCCAGATCGGAACCCTCAAGGCACAGATTGAATCCAACTGCCACCACCGACCAAAGCGGCCGTCAGCGGCGCGCTGTTCTCCTCACCGCCTTTCCACTGGAAGACCTCAGACCCCGACAGGCCGGCCAGCTGCGCCGCACTTGTCCTTCGCATGCGCCCCATCTTCTCCCATGATGCGCCGCCGAGAACACCGCCAGCCCTCCGCCGAGTCGACGAGACGGGCGCCACTGTCGTCGCAGTTGACAGCAGCAGCGACGACCAGGGATCGTGGATGGCTGGGTGTTTCTAGGGTTCGGGAGGGAGGGGGCCTCCGGAACCGCTCGGGAGAGGAGCGGCTCGGAGGGAGGGGTGGGAGGGTGAACATTGTTGGAAATGAAACATTGTGTACTTGTAATAGGCACATAGTGTTGCTTTTACACTACTAATTACACTTATAGGTGCCAATGGAAAACCCAACACCCCCTCAAATCGGACAATTATGTCTGTTTTGATCCTCACGGGAAAACTCATCCCAACGCCCCCACAAACTGACCGGGAGGGGGCTCGTTTACTCCAGACCTAGCCCAATTTTGGTCCATATTAGGGCACGGTCCGCGGACGTGCTCTGCGGCCTCCCTGTCCCTGCTGGCAACTGTCCAATGTCTACGCTTATCAAACCAGCCCCACCTGGCAGCCTCCCACTGTCGGATCACCTACCATGTCCGGTCCTATTAAATGGGACCGCTTCCTCATCCCCACTCCCACTCCTGGTTCCCACTCACCCACTGACTCAAACACTAGGTAAAAACGCTCACCGCCGGTGATGACGAACAAGATTGCGAGGTGGTGGCGCACTCGTGGCTACCACGATCACGAGGCATCTTCCTCGTCCCACTACCATCGTAGTGAGCTCGTCTACATCTTGGTGGACGTGGTGACGCTCTTCGGGCGGGAGTGCATGCCTCTCCCGTGTCCGGTGGCGGCGGAGAAGACGTCATGTGCTGGTGTCGCCCATGCCGCAGGTTGTCAACCTTGATGACGAGTCATACATTGACGACTCTGTTGGCGCCTACCCCGACATCCTTGAAGACGAGGAAAGCGACCGACGCGGACGCCGTGCCAGCTGCACGTGTCCCGCGTCACCCGATCCCACCATGCCACAAAAGGTGGATAGAAACAGCCGCCTAGACGAATTCCTCGACATCGATGACGATGAAGACGGGTTGACGCTTGTCTGTATTCCCGCTTTGCCCACGCCACAGGAGGAGGATAGCGACAACCTCTGCCGCACCATCGAGGCCTCCAATCTTGAGGAGCTAGGGGATGTAGCCGGATCTGATGCTTCACTCCTCCAGACCACCAAGGAGCCGTTGACGCCGCCTCTACACCCATGGTCGCCATGGTAGGACCGCGAGGCGGGGCAAGCCAGGGAGCCTACGCTGGCATGGCCACAGCTGCCTCTGGCGCCTGAGACTGTTATTTTGGTGTGATCCAAATTCGTATTCGTATATACTGATAAAGGCCGAACTTCTGTTGCGGTACAAGTCGTTTCCGAGTTGGACACGAATACCACCTTGTCTAGGGTTTCGTCCCCTTTATATACCTCATGTAAGCCGCCGGTTGGGATAAGTCATACGTTGTAGATCCCCGGCGTTTGTAACCTCACCCCATCATAGTGAAGATTTGTTGGCTGGCGCCCGTGGTTTTTTCTCTTCCTCGTTGGAAGGGTTTTCCACGTTAAAAATCTTGGGTCCCCTGTCGTGCTAAATCTCTTTTATTCATCGTTTTTGTGCTATCATTTATAACAGAGACGTCGCCATCGAATCTGTTCCACGCGCCTCTGTACATCGTCCTCAACGACGACGAGTAGGCCAGCGACACATGCGGCGACAACAGAAGTGGGATAGGAGGCGGCAGCACCGAGCGAGATCCCCTAGTTAGTAGGGATTTTTTTTGTTTATATGGTAGTTCAAATTTGTGTTTGTCATGAACTTGGGCCCTATATGGCCTTTATGAATATGATTTTTAAATTTCAGTTTAAAATTATGTTTCTTTTCTTCATTTGGGGTACCCCGCTGGGATGAATCCCCTACCCCCCCCCCCCCCCCCCCCCCCCCCCCCCCCCGAACAATTGTCCGCCCATTTTTTTGTCCACGTACCGTCCTAAACGGATCAAAGGAGAACATTTTTGTGTCCGGATTAGGGGAGGGGCAGTACCCCATGCGATGCCTGATTCGCAAAAACAAAGTACCTATGCGTTGCGTTGCCATGGAAAGAAAATAATGATACGAATTAAGGATTCTATATTTCACCAGACACTAGTACGTAAAAAGCGTCGTGGAGTAACACCAAAGGCTGCATGCAACTAATGCCGCTGATCCTTTTGGCTCTTGGTATACACCCCTCCAACGTTGCTAGCAAGAAAAAGTTCTACAATGTGGTAGCAACAATGTAGGATTTCTCTGTGTTGTTGTCAGCACCATATTGAAAAAAAAAAACCTTGTCACGGCGGGATCACCTATTTCATTCTAATTTTTGGTATCCTACCAATGGAAAATAAACTTTGGATATATGATTTTTCTACGGTGGTATTTTACCAACGGACAATCAACTTTGGATACATGATCTATGGCCAGTGCAATTCTGGGTATATATACAAAATTTACATTATGAAAAACGGATGTAAAGCTGGGTGCCATGTCATAGCGAGATCACCTATCTCATTGTAATATGTAAAACAACAATGATATCAAAAGAACAAGGGAGAAAACAATGAGTATTACTGCTCTTGAAGTCATGTGGAGCACATGAGCTTACCTGCTCAATCGTATATTTGTTCACATTGCAGATTTTCTGATCCACGTTTTCCAGTTCGTTGACATCACTTATTATTTGTGATATAAATGGCCTCTTATTGGGGTCTTTATCCTGGCAGAGTAGCCCAATCTCGATGAGTTTAGATATCTGCAGGTATTTTAATGGTGTTTCTTGCCCTGATTTCCGCCCTCTGTGCCTCCATCTTCTAAGTACCTGTCATTTGACAAAGCCGATATGGAATAATGACCAATTTTTCAATGATATGAATTTGTATATGCATAAGGTAGACAATGCACGTCAGCTCGATCCTGAGATCCAATTCTGGTAAAAGATCTTTGAATAAAAAGTACTGTTAATTAGGATCTTTTCTAGACAATATCACCATGAAAATTTTAGTGTGTCATATCCAATATGCTAGGAATGCAAATTAAGGAGAGAAGCAAAACCAGGAACACAATTCATATTTCGCTAGGAAATATTTGGAGTGCTCATTAATCAATTACCTTTTACCATTATTATCAAAAAGGATAAAATACTTGTGATGCTAACTAACTCCAGAGGATACTAAATCTGTAATTAGGAACATATTTAGATTTGTTGCAAGATAAACCCTGCTGCTGCTTCCCTGAATGCAGCCAACGGGTAAATAAAATATTTATGATATTTTATGGCTTTTTATAAAATATATCACATTTATTAGCGGTAGCGGGATTCCAAATTAAACCTCTTAACAATATGCAATCAAAATATTTTGGTCAACTCGGAAAAAGGGAAGCATCTATGATATAAAAGCACACTTACATTATTATTTATGGGTGTACTCTTCTGTCCTGTCACTAGCTCGATTATTATGACACCCAAGCTATACACATCAGACTTGTCTGACATGTTTCCATTTAGTAGGTATTCTGGAGCGCAGTATCCTCTGCATGAGAATAATCATTGCAGGATATAGAACATGGAATTTAGTGAAGGTAAACAAATAGTAGTTTATTAAGTGGGTATGTTGCTCACAATGATAAGAAGCGGTTTGGACTTTTGGTGTGTGTGTATTCGTCCATTCTTGACAAACCAAAGTCGGCAATTTTTACCACCATATGATTGTCTAGTAATATGTTGGCTGGTTTCAGATCCATATGAATAAGATGCTTGTCCACATGAAGATACTTCAAACCCTCGCATATGCCCTTTATCATTTCGTAACGAGTGTTCCACTCAACGCCTCTTAATTCATCTGAATAATAGAAATGGAAGTAGAGCGTGAGGTCCTTCAACATTTAACTTGTGCATTGCTACACTTCAAAGTAAATGAAGTGTCGAAGTAAATATAAGAGAGAAGAGTTGCAATTATCCCATTTTAGAGTGTACGTACCTGTGATATATTTGTCAAGGCTTCCATTATTAATGTACTCGAAACAAAGTATTCTTTCTCTAACCTCGGCGTAAATGTATTCTCCCGGTCCTCCATGCTCAACCGCTTTATGCATGGTAGTAGAACAGAAGCCAAGAAACTGAACTATATTTTTATGATTGAGCTTCCTCAAGATGTCAACCTCCTGACGGAAAAACTTCTCATCGATTGTCAGGCTGTTCTTAATCCTCTTCACAGCGACCTTGCCATTTCGGAGGATACCCTGTTTAAACTTGGACCCATTAGAAAATATTTTACAGAAGTGCGGTATACCAAATACAAGGCATATGTAAGATATGGTGTATTGCAATCTACCGCACCATTGGAGATCGTGCTAAGATAAAAAGTAATCGCAGTGGACTTATAGAACGGGAAGCACTCGCCGTAACTAATGAACTGAACCCCTAATTTGCATATATTATTTTTTGTAATTCAATGAAGAACGAGAATGTTGGTCTGCTCACATGACATTAGAAGAGGAACCTACATATTTCAACACATGATACACAATCCTTTAAATATGCTTTGCTCCAGATGGAGCCGTTAGGGGCTCCTGCGGAGGCGACCGTGGTGGTCAGCCAAGGCGCCGGCGGCCACTGCGTCTATGGGACTTCGTCGACAACTAGATCGAGGGAGGGGACTGCACGCATGACCTCAGAGGCTGTCTGCCCTTCGGCGGACGACATTGCTGATGGGGAAATCCCCTCGGTGGATGCCAGAGGCTGTCTGCCCTTGAGCGGAGGCTCACCTGAGGCGGAAACGGCTGTGGCGCCATTCGAGGTGGCTTACCGGACGCCATGGGATTCATCGTTAGTAATCCCACCGACGATCCCTAGTCCCGTGTCCGTGCCTCCGTGGTGGACACGCCGCCGGCACCTGTTGGAGGTCGGTTTTGGTGTCTTGCCGAGGATGATTCGGACTCGGAGATCAACCATGTGACGGACAAAGGTACGGTTAGCAAGGATCCTTCGTTTTACTTTGATGTGTGCAGGACTCCGTTGACGGATCCTGATCGGCAACTTCAATCGGAGGAGAAGAAAGGGATCAAGAAGGCTCTTAAGAAGCGTAGGCAGCAGGAGGATGCGAGGATACTTTGTTCACCCGTTACCCAGGTTTGTTCTGCGCCGAAATTCAGAGTACCGAAGATCCCACTAATGCCCGCATCCTTCTTCGTGGAGGATGGTTTCAATGAGCTGGAGTGGACGACGGTATCACGACGTGAACTGAGATCCAGCGAAATCTGCTTCGCCGGCGATCCGAGATTAACGGATCTTACGTTCGTCATTCAAATTTTCGCCATCAGGGGGGCCTTCGACGGGCCAGACCTGACAAGAGTTTTAGCCCGCTTCGTGTGGGCCCAGTCCTGGGATCGACCATTGCCTGTGATCAAGTTACGCCTGTGAAGGAAGGGTTAGGGTTACGTCGTCTGTTCGGTTTCTTCTGGTCACGCACAGAGCAGCCGTCGCCCATGGCGTACCGTGGGGGCCGAGGGAATGGTGATCACCAGGATGGTTTCAACCAAGATCATGGGGGTGGCTACAATCGTTTCTCCAACTTTGAAGAAGGGGGACCGAGTGGAATTGCTGGATCATCGGATGTACCCCCCTTCGAGCAAGGGGCTCCTTTTCATGCTGGATCGGGATTTGGCGCTTTTCGTGGGCGCCGAGGAGAGGTTTTCATTATGGTCGTGGCTGTGGGCGCCGCTACGATGGCAGGGGTGGTCAGTGCCGGACTGACTTCTATCGCCATGATGGTGGCTACAATGGCCAGGGGTATAATTCTTATGATCATCGTGGTGTAAGAGGTAGATACGGGGATGTGCAAAACGGTGGCAGACATGCTGTTCTTAACAATGGGAATCAGCCTAGGGCTATTCAGCACGGTCCGCCGACGTCGCAGCAGAGACCGGTTCATGTTGGGCCGGTGGCACCCCAGCAGCAACCCAATGCCCCGATGCAAGGACTACACACCAAGCGCAACAGGTAGTGGCTGTATTACAGAATGGGGCTTCGTCAGTTTCAGCAGTGTTGGTTCCCGTGGTGGCGCCTGTTGCTAATCCGGTGATGGTTCCTGCTGTTGCTAATCCGGCGATGGTTCCTGCTGCTGCTGCTTCGATTACTACTGTATCACCCCCTCTGGTTGCAGTGAGCCAAGATCAGGGAAGGAGTTTGGTGTCTGCTGAGAACCTAGAAACAGCTTTAGATAAAGCTGCTCCTAGGAAGACAAAGAAGTGTTATCGGTGTGGTATTGCAGGTCATCGTTCTAAGGCTTCTACGGTGGACATTTGTCAGATTTGTGAGGGTCCATCGCATGGTGAGAGGAAATGTCATTTGTTGACGGCCCCCAAACCTCAGATTTTGGTCTATGGATATGGCCACGAGGAGTTGATCTTATTTAAATTCCCTTGCACTGAGACGTACAAACCGAAGATGGAGAATCATTGTCTTGCTTCTTTGGTGGTGTCAGGGGGAGAGTTGACCATTCCTGGCATTACGAGACAACTACATCGGCTGGTACCTTCGGACAGTTTTGTTTGGAACGTTACTAGGATGGGGCACAACATTTTTCAGGTGGAATTCCCAAACAGTACTGAACTGGAGAGACTCAAGGTTTTTGGCAGATGTATTGTACCCAATAGTTCATGTGAGATCACCACTGACTGTTGGGCTCAGGCACCTCAGCCGACAGATTATCTTCCTGAGGTTTGGTTGCGAGTGGAAGGGATTCCCAGTCCTCATATAGGTGATTATTTAGCTCTTTGGGCGGTGGGTGATACGTTTGGTATGACCTTAGAGATTGATATGCCTTTTACTCGGAAGCATGGGATTCTTCGTATTAGAATTGGGTGCATAAATCATTGGAAGATTCCTAAATGTTTTCAGATGTATATTAGAGATGGGTTCTATAGGCTCTCTTTTGAGGTTGAAGGTTTGGAACAACCACCGTTAGAGGATGTTGACATGGTTGGTGATGGCGGGGAGGATGAGGACAACGATGACGACGAGGATGAGATAGGAGATAAGTTTAAAAAGGATGTGGACAAATTAACGGGTAAAATTTTGGATGATGGCATTGCGGTAACTAAGGACTCGGGTCCGAATGCACCAATTGGAGAAGGAAGTGAAAAAACACCTATTTCTTCGGTTTCTCGTGGCATTATTTGTTCACCTCTCGTTCGAAGGTCATTTGATCTTGCTCGCCAGGAGATTGCTTGTTTGCTCTCCACTCCGTATGATGGTTCAACTTTGAAGCAACATTTGCATAGGGGACGGTGGAAGCACAGACTAAGGCTCCAAGTGGTGGGTTGGAATTGGCATAGGGATCGGACGGAGGGGTGAAGGTTACTGGACTCTCTGTGGCTGCGGCAGAGCAACATGCAGTTGCTTCTGCTGGCTCGGCAGCCTGTTGTGATGTTTCGGATGCTGCTGAGATCCTTGCCTTGGGAGCTGATGCTGTCACCTTGGGAATGCAGCGTGAATCCCCTACACGGCTGGCTGGGCTTGCTGCAGCTGCCAGTTGTGACATGATGGATTCTGGTAATATTAAGGAGGCATGTTCTTTGGTGGGGGCAGAGGTACAGGACTTCCCTATTTCAGAGGTACTCCCTCCGTTCTATATTAGATGATTCCCAAATAGATGTATCTAGTACTAAAATATGTCTAGATACATCAATGTGAGAGTCATCTAATATGGAACAGAGGGATTACATGGCTCGGATGTGTGTGCAGATGGTGATGCTGGTTCGGCTACGTATATTGCTGATTCGGATGCTGGATTTTTCGGATCAGTTTCTTTGGATGGTGCTACTGCTACTACGGCAGGGAAGCAGGTTCCTGCTGTTTTTCTTTCAGCTTGTTCGCCTAGGGACGAGGTGGTCTCTCCTTCTGGCTTAGTTGGTGTGATTCCATTAGGCGCCAACGGGGCTGGGGCTGAGGATGCTTCGATGGCATCAACACCAGTTCCCTCGTTTCCTATTATCTTTTCCGGAGATGAATCTGCTAGGGAGGCATCCAGGAGGAAGATTATGGAGTTTGGGGGTATTTCTGATGCATCTGCTTCTGGCCTGCGTTCGAGTGGCCGCATCCGTGCTCAGCACAATGTGGATGATACCCAGCTGGAGAGGGCTATGGAGCTGGCCTCTCGGAGGGATTCTGCTCTAGGTACGAATTTAAATAAAAGTCTTCGATTTTCTCCTTTTCAGATACAGTTATTGCTGATAGGGCTGCTAGCTTGGGGGTTTCTTTGGGTTCCACTCATGCTAAAGTTGTTGAGTCTGCTAAAATTATTAAGGATAATGATTGAAACAGAACTATTTAAAAGGCACCAAATTGTTTAAAATGCCTTACCAGGTTATTCAGATACAACAACCACGTTTAAAAAAAATGGATGGAGCTGTCAGATTATTTACAAACAGCTAGGGGGTTATTTCAAAATTTAAGCACGTTATTCGGATACCGCTACCATGTTTTTCAACCAGAGCCACCATCTTTTAGGTTGCAACTACCGGATTATTTACAAACAACTAACTACCACACGATGTAGAAACACTTTAATCTTGTATTCTGATATAGCTACCATATTTCACTAAACAATTGCAAGGTTTTTGAATGCAGCTACAAACAGCTCTCAGATTGTTTAGAAACCCTTACTGGGTTATTCTAACACAGCTACCATATATATTTCAAAAGCAACTAACAGATTTTTAGATGCATCTCACATGTTATTTTTAAACACCTATCAGATTGTTTAAAAACACATATCAACTTATTTCCTGACACCAATCATATTTAAAAATAATAATTATCAGGTTTTTAAATACAACTAACAGATTATCTATAAATAGCTATCAGATTGTTTAGAAACCATCACTAGGTTATTCTGATATAGCTATCATATTTTTTCAAATAATTACAAGGTTTTTTAATGCATATCCCATATTATTTGCATACAACCATCAGATTATATAGAAACACTATTTCTCACCCAACTTTCATATATATTTTTAAAAAGTATCCGATTTTATAATGCACTTACCAGCTTATCTACAAACAATTTGATACCTTATTAGATAGGTTATTCTCATACAACTACCATATTAAAAAAAAACAACTACCATATTTTTATATGCTAACAATAGTCATCTCTATCAAAAAGAACTACGGGGTTCTCCAATATCATTACCGTTGTATTAATACATTTATCATGGTTTTTGAAACAACTACCGAGTTCTTCGATATTCTTTTATTTGCATATAATTTATTTTTTATATTGTCGGACCTATGGATATTAGGGTAGCTTGGGCTGTCTTCTGCAGGCCCAGCCCACGCGGTAGGGAAGGAGTCCGTACCGGCTCACCACAGGAGATGGGCACGCTAGGCTCATTCTCGCTAAAGAAAACCTCTCGCGAAGAGCCTTCCTCGTCGATATCGCCAGACATCGTTGGGGAGGAGCCTTGCTTTGTCCACGCTCCTCCTCGGAGGAACCCCCACCCGTTGCGGGACAACTCATGTGGGGGTGACGTCCGAGCCTCTACGCGAGTGATGGAGGCGCCGCAGGGCGACAACGCGACTTTGGCCGCATTTGTCGTTCTCGTGAATAAAGCAAGGAGCGCCGCTGCGTGCGCCAAAGCTTTGGCCGAGGCTTTCCTCCTTGGTGCAAGGAAACCGGTCTACCGCTACAAGTCGGAGGGAACGTCACCGGAGCCCCCACCTCTCTGCCATGGACGGTGGAGCTGTCCTCGACGACCAAGACTGCTTAGGCGGCGCAGAGTACGGATTGCTCCGCACTTTGGCACCTTGTGGGAACCCTTTCCTGCCAAATGAGCTGGAAAGAGGCCCGACCGTCGCTATAATTAAGAAGGGCTCCCTCGCCCTCATAGAAAAGGACCCCGGAGGAAGAAACCAATCGGGAGATAGATAGCTGCATCCGTAGAACAGCCCAAGTAGAATCATCCGAGCACAAGCTCACATTGCACTGTAGTCACCACGGTGCAATCGATCAGACATGCATGAGTAGGGTTTTACACCATCAGGTTGGCCTGAACCTGGGTAAACTCTCCGTGTCTCCATTGTCGACCTTTCGCGAGCTCCACTCCCGAGGCCTCTCGAGTTGCGATAGAACGTGGTTAGCCCCCAGTGTTCGAACCTCTAGAAGCAATCATGTCCGGAATAGAACGCTTCTCCGACATACATGTTAAATTCACGGCCAAATTTTGGACACAAAAGTTTAGATTTATTTTAATTACTGAGGCTAGTCATAGTCTGAGTAACCAAGCTAGTAACATCACACACTTTAAGACAAATTTGTTTATGTGGCAAGGAGTTAATGAGAGAGGTGTTAGTGGTAACCGTAACATCACATATTCCAATGTAAATTGAGTCCATAAACCTAATAAGTGCACATTTGCATGACACTAAACTAATGTTATTCTCCACCATGGATCATAGACTAGTACTATTGCCTAGTTACTAGCCTAAGTTACTCTCTCAACTATGAGCAACCTGAAGGAGAAATATATATCCATAAATATTTAGCAGTTAATTAAAAATAATTGCATTCACCTATAAAAATATTCGGATATCGTCACGAGAATCATGTAGTCATGCCTACGACATTAATTGTCAGATACTTATGCGACTGTGAAATCAATCCGTCGGAATTTTTGCCGCTAATCCATCTCACAGAGCACAACAAAAGTCGGACAAGAAATAGTGATGCACAACAATTTCGTAATATGAACCCTACCTGATGTGTCGGTTACCCTAGGGCTTCGTCTACGCTCCGGCGATTGTGGCGATTTCTAGGCCTCTCGAGATCTCTGGTGGGAGGCGGGATCTCCACGCCTCCATCTGTCTCATCCTCTCCCTGGCCTCTTCTCCGCTCTACGATCCACCTTGGATCTCGCCTCTCTCAAGTGTCACACGTAAGTTCGGGACGACCTCGAGGTAGACCTAGTCGGCTACCCGTCCTTGGCTCCGTGGATAGTGGGATCGGCGAGGAGGGATGGCGGAGATGAAGCATCTGTCGGCAGAAAGAAAAGCTGGCGGGCGTAGCGCTAGCCGGGATCGGGCGGTCCTCTCACCGGATCGACCAAGAAACGATAGGTGGGCGACCCATCAAAAAAGAACGCTGCAGGCGACGATGGAGTCTCTGAGATGTTGGGCCGCCTGCGACTCACACCCCAGGAATCAACTCCGTTCGTCCTAGAGGAAGGAGATGAGGCTCTAGATGCCCGGAGTGGGTGCTGATTGGGAAGGTAATGGCTGCTAATACTCTGCACATCACAACTATCAAGGCGGCACTACACCCGGCTTGAGGTAACCTGAGAGGGCTGGAATTCCGTCCGATGGGAGCCAATATTTTTCTCGCTGAATTTGCAAAAGAAGCTGACAGAACCAGAATCAAGAATGGGGCGCCATGGACGGTTGGAAAGTGCGCGGTGATTCTCAATGATTTTGATCATGTGGTGAACCCGAATGAGGCCTGCTTTGATAAACTTGCAGTGTGGGCAAGGATCTTACGGCTACCATTTGGCTTGATGAATGATCAACGCGGTAAGATTTTTGCGAGCAAACTGGGCTCTATTGAGAGGATGGAGGTTGATGAGAAAGGACGAGCATGGGGTGATTACCTGCGGGTGAGGGTGCTGATCGATGTGACACAACCCCTGATGCGCTATCTTTCGGTTTTTTCTCAAAGTCGTCAAGCCATGGATTTCTATACGGTGATGTATGAACGACTGCCAACCTTCTTGTTTTTCCTGTGGTTTGATCGGACAGTCGTCAGTTAGCTTTCCAACACCGGTGGAGCGTGATGGGGAAGGGTTGTTGCCCTATAATGGTTCCAAGTTGTGTGTTCCTGATGAGAAGAGAAGAGAGTCGGGGACAAACTCTGGTAATGGCTCTTTCTAAAGTGAACATAGCTCTTGGTCCGGCAATGGCCAGTCTGGCCAATCATCGCAGGATCCAAGTGCACCTGCCCGTCAAGGTCGTGAAAAGGAAACTGTTGGGGAGGTGACATCCCCGTCTAAGCCCAAGAAGCAACAAGCAAATAAAGTGAAGGAAAATGTTGGGGCAGGGAAGGCTGTGGTGCCGGCTGCGAAAGGGGCTCTAAGTATTAGTGGCAACAAAAGGAAAGTTTACCGTCACAAAGAGCCTCATGCGGAAGCTATTGCGCCAGTTGCTCCTGGTCATCTTATGATTATGCCTGCTGCAACAACAGATGTGTCAACCGTTCCATTGGCCACAGGAAATGGTGCTGAAAAATAGGTGGCTGGCTCAAACAAGAAGCAAAAAACTAACAACTCTGAGGTGGATCGATCGGCGAATCAGGCGGCAACTGCGCAACAGTCCCACCCGACGCAATGAGTCTTCTATGTTACAACTGCCGAGGTTTGGGGTCGGACTGGGTAGTTGGAGAGATCCGCTGGCTCCTGCGGAAATATCGCCCCTCCTTCCTCTTCTTATCTCAAACAAAGATGTAGGATACAAAATCTCAGAATTTTATGTGGGCGCTTGGTTTCTCTGGAAGCTTTGCGGTCATTAGTGTGGGGCTAAGTGGTAGTCTTGTGTTTTTCTGGTTGCCGCAGTTCTCAGTGTCTCTTGAGGGTTTTAATGCCCATTGTATTGATGCGAGGATATCATCGGAGAACTGTGTATCATGGCGTGCAACATTTGTTTATGGTGAATCTCGTAGAGATCACAGGCATGAATTTTGGGAGTTACTACGTCGGCTTAGGCCACAATGGGACGGCCCATGGATCTGTTGTGGTGACTTTAACGAGGCTTTGCACCAAGATGAACACTCGAGTGCGTGTGAAAAATCTGAATCACAGATGGCGCGGTTCCGAGAATGTTTGGATGATTGTGGACTGGTGGATCTTGGTTTCTCCGGTCCAAAATATACATGGCCGGAGTAACCGCCAAAATGGTGAGGATTTTGTCAAGGTCAGGTTGGACATGGCAGTAGCAAATGATGTTTTTAGTACTTTGTTTGAGGACTGTCAAGTGGAGAATGTGGTCACAACTACCTCGGACCACCTGGCAGTCTTGGATTCACTTACTCCGGCGCATGATGCCGTGAATAGAAATCCAGTGCAGATGGGTTTTCGTTTCGAAGCGGCATGGCTCAGATCGCCAGAGCTGAAGGGAATATGCCCGAGAGGCAATAATAAAGTGTTTATTATGTTATTCCTTGTTTATGATAGATGTTTATTTCTCATGCTAGAATTGTATTAACCGGAAACGTTGATACATGTGTGATTAATAAACAAACCAACGTTCCTAGTGAAGCCTCTCTTTTAACTAGCCCGTTGATTAAACAGATGATCAAGGTTTCCTGATCATGAACATTGGATGTTGTTGATAACGGGGTCATGTCATTAGGAGAATGACATGATGAACTTAAACCCTAAACTAAGTATAACAATACGATCAAGTCATTTAGTTTTGTTGTTATGTCTTACATTCGGAGTAACATTATTCCTTAGACCATGAGATCATGTTAATCACTAATACCGAAAGAATACTTTGATGACATCAAACATCACACCGTAAAAGGGTGACTATAAAGGTGGCATTGGATATTCGGAAAGTATTGGTTGAAGCTCATGGATCGAGAATGGGATTTGTCCATCCAATATGACGGATAGATATACTCAGGGCCCTCTCGGTGATATCACATCAACACCGCTTGCAAGCAAGTGATTTGATCACTAGGATGTTATATCACGGGAACGAGAAAAGAGTACTTGTCGGATAACGAGATCGAACAAAGTATAGTGGATACCGATGATCGGATCTCGGACAAGTAATATATCGCGAGACAAAAGGAAATCGTTACGACGTTGAAAGGTTCACACGATCACTAGAGTCATCGTTGAATATATAGGAGTCATCACGGTTTTCCAGACCCCGCTGTTGATTATTGATCGGAGAGGAGTCTCGATCATGTCTATAATATTCACGAACCGTAGGGAGACACACTTAAGGTTCGATGAAGCGTTTAGAGAGGATACGGAATACCGAAGAATATTTTGGGCAGCTCCGGAATTGTTTCGGGGAAAATTGAAATAGTTCAAGGGGTTTTTCGTCGAACGGTTGTTAATAGAATTAACAAATGGTTCGAGGTGCTGCATGCAAATGTTTGTTAATGGAATTAACAAATATAAATAAAGAAATAAAAATGTTTTATTTATTTATTAAAGAAAAACCTTTGGATTTTCCAAGTGGGAAATTAAGGGAATTTTGAGTGGGTTTGAGTGGAGCTTCCACTCACATGAAGAGAGGAAGGGGTGGGGGCACCCATGGCTGGCCGCACCCCCCCTTGGGCTGCCTCCCCCTCCCCTATAAAAGGAGGGTGAGGGCTCTCTCTTCCACACACACTTGCTCACACATTTTCCCTTCCATCCGCTGCTCCATTCCATGGTCTCCGGCTTGGCGAAGCCCTGACCGTGGGATTCTTCACCACCACCACGCCGTCGTGCTGCTGGAATTCCAGAGGGATCTTCTACTTCCGCAACCCGCTGGAACGAGGGAACGGAAGTCTTCATCGAGCTGAACGTGTGACCGATTACGGAGGCACCGCCGGATTGCGGTGCTCTTCTTCTCGCTCGGGATCGGTGTGAGAACGACTACGCCAACCACGAGATCTTTTCTCGTACCACTTTGAGTCTTCGAGGGTATGTTATCTCAAGACTCTCTTTCTCCCCGTTACCTTTCATCTCATAGATTAGATCTTGGCCATTTGGGTTTATCGCGTGTAGGAAAATTTTTGTTTTCTATGCTACGTTCCCCTTCAGTGGTATCAGAGCCGGATCTATGCGTAGATGAATTATACGGGTAGAATACATAGGAGTATGTGGGCGTTGATGATCATGTTTTTGTCTCTTTGAGTATTTTATGATCTTAGTGGCATAGTAGGATGAAGCGGCCCGGACTAACTTTACATGTCCACGTACATGAGACTTGTTCCACAACTGACATGCAACTTGAATTGCATAACTGGCTTGCGGGTGTCGGTTTCTCCTACTATAGTTAAGATCTAATCTACAAAGGGATGTTCAAAAATATGTTTTATCAACGTTGTGGTTTTTTGTACGTAGATATGAACGGTTCTATCCTCGTAAGCCCAAAGCCACGTAAAATATGTAAAAATAAATTAGAGGCGTCTAACTTGTTTTTGCAGGGCATGTGATGTGATATGGTCAATGTTACAAACGTTATGTATGAGATGATATCTTTTGTAAATTATTGACATACCGGCTGGAGCCATATGGTTGTCTTATTCTATGGCCTGCGTGCTGTATGTCATATCCATGTGATATGTTGTAATGGACAATCAAGATGGAGGTGCCACGGACCTTGGTGCCACGCCGGTAGAATGATGGAGATCATACCATGATGCACAAGATGGAGATCAAGTGCAAGAAGGACCATATCATATCACATTATCCATGCATGTGATGTTTATCCTTTTATGCATCTTATTTTGCTTAGATCGCGACGGTAGCATTATAAGATGATCCCTCTCACTTAATATCGAGATAATAATGTGTTCTTCCTTAAGTATGCACCGTTAAGAAAGTTCGTCGTTTCGAGACACCACGTGATGATCGGGTGTGATAGACTCAACGTTCGCATACAACGGGTGTTTTCAAGCCTAGCATGTACAGACATGGCCTTGAAACACATGCAATACAATGGTTCTACTTGGCGAGCCTAGCATGTACAGACATGGCCTCGGAACACGTAACCGAAAGGTAAAGTATGAGTCATATGAATGATATGATGAACATGTTGATGTTCGCCTTTGCAACTACACCGTCTCACGTGATGATCGGTTTCGGTGTAGTGAATTTGGTTCGTGTAATCACTAAAGACAACTAAGAGGGATGTTGTTTTTGAGTGGGAGTTCATGGGATAATTTTAGAATTAACTTGAACTTAATTTATCATAAACATAGTCTAAATAGTCTTTGCAAATATGTTGTAGATCATGGCACCACCTACCTTCAATTTCAATATGTTCATGGAGAAAGAGAAATTAGCGAACAATGGAAGCAACTTTACCAACTGGGCACTTAACCTGAGGATTCTCCTCACCGCTTGCAAGAAGCTCTATGTGCTTGATGCACCTCTAGGTGACCAACCCGCTGATGATGCTTCTGATGAGGATAAAAATGTTTATCTGACTCAACAAGAAGACCACAGTGTAGTTCACTGCGGCATCCTCTATGGATTAGACCCAGAGCTGCGAAAACGTTTCGAGAACAGCACTGCTTATGCCACAATGGGAGAATTGAAAATGATTTTCGATACCCATGCCGCAGTTGAGAGTTATGACGCTTCAGAAAAGTTCTTTAGCTGCATGATGGAAGAGAACAGCTCCGTTAGTGAGCACGTACTAAAAATGTCTGCGTACGCTGATAAGCTCATAGCCTTGGGAATATCGATTCCCATTGAGCTAGGGATACATCGTGTTCTCCAATCTCTGCCACCTAGTTACAAGAACTTCGTGATGAACTATAATATGCAGAGCATGAAGAAGTCTCTTCCTGAGCTTCTCTCGATGCTTAAAACTGCTGAAGTGGAGATCAAGAAAGAACATCAAGTGTTGATGATCAATAAGACCACTAGTTTCAAGAAAGGCAAGAAAGGCAAGCCAAGGGTAAACTTCAAGAAGGGTGGCAAATCTGTTGCTACTGCTGAGAAGAAAACCAGGCATGGCCCTAAGTCTGAGACTGAGTGTTTCTATTGCAAGGGTACTGGCCACTGGAAGCGCAATTGCCCCAAGTATCTGGCAGATAAGAAGGCCGGCAAAGTGAACAAAGGTATATATGATATACTTGTTATTGATGTGTACCTTACTAGTACTCGCAGTAGCACCTGGGTATTTGATACTGGTTCGGTTGCTCACATATGTAACTCGAAACAGGAGCTGCAGAACAAGCGACCACTAGCAAAGGATGAGGTGACGATGCGCGTCGGCAATGGATCAAGAGTTGATGTGATCGCCGTCGGGACGCTACCTCTACGTCTACCATCGGGATTAGTTATAAACCTCAATAAATGTTATTTGGTGCCCGCATTAAGCATGAATATCGTTTCTGGATCTTGCTTAATGCGGGACGGTTATTCCTTTAAGTCCGAGAACAATGGTTGTTCGATTTATATGAATAATATCTTTTATGGTCATGCACCTGAGAAGAATGGTTTATTTCTTTTGAATCTTGATAATGTTGATACACATATTCATAATGTGAATGCCAAAAGAATTAAGTTAAATGATGATATTGCTACTTATTTGTGGCATTGCCGCTTAGGTCATATTGGTGTTAAACGCATGAAGAAGCTCCATTCTGATGGACTCTTAGAATCACTTGATTATGAATCATTTGAAACATGTGAACCATGCCTTATGGGCAAGATGACTAGAACCCCGTTTTCTGGATCTATGGAACGGGCGACAGACTTACTGGAAATCATACATACTGATGTATGTGGACCAATGAGTGTATCGGCGCGCGGTGGATATCGTTATTTTGTCACTTTCACAGATGATTTGAGTAGATATGGGTATATTTACTTAATGAAACACAAATCTGAAACGTTTGAAAAGTTCAAAGAATTTCAGTGTGAAGTTGAAAATCATCGCAACAGAAAGATTAAATTTCTACGATCTGATCGTGGAGGTGAATATCTAAGTTACGAGTTTGGCATGCATATGAAACAATGTGGAATAGTTTCGCAACTCACACCTGCCGGAACACCAGAGCGAAATGGTGTTTCCGAACGTCGTAATCGTACTTTATTAGATATGGTTCGGTCTATGATGTCTCTTACAGATTTGCCACTATCGTTTTGGGGTTATGCACTAGAGACCGCTACATTCACTTTAAATAGGGCACCATCTAAATCCGTTGAAACGACACCGTATGAATTATGGTTTGGAAACAAACCTAAGCTGTCATTTCTAAAAGTTTGGGGATGCGATGTTTATGTGAAGAAGCTTCAACCTGATAAACTCGAACCCAAAGCGGAAAAATGCGTCTTCATAGGATACCCTAAAGAAACAATAGGGTACACCTTCTATCACAGATCCGAAGGCAAGATTTTTGTTGCCAAGAATGGATCCTTTTTGGAGAAGGAGTTTCTCTCGAAAGGTGTGAATAGTAGGAAGGTAGAACTCGACGAGGTTGTTGAACCTTCTCTTCTTGGAATGGCGAGTAGCGCAGCGCCGGAAGTTGTTCCGGAGCCGACCCCGTCAGATGAAGAGAGAGTTAATGATCAAGATCATGAAACTCCAATAGAGGAAACTACCGCACCTCGCAGGTCAACTAGGGAGCGTGCAGCTCCTGAACTATACGGAGATCCCGTATTAAACTTCATGGTAGATGGAGTTGATGACCCTGCGACATATGAGGAAGCGATGATGAGCCCAGATTCCAACAAATGGCTTGAAGCCATGAAATCCGAAATAGGATCCATGTACGAAAACCAAGTTTGGACTTTGGTGGATTTACCCAATGACCGCAAGGCCGTTGAGAACAAATGGATCTTTAAAAAGAAAACTGATGCTGATGGTAATGTGACCGTCTATAAAGCTCGACTTGTCGCAAAAGGTTTCCGACAAATTCAAGGAGTTGACTATGATGAGACTTTCTCACCAGTAGCGATGCTTAAGTCAGTTAGGATTATGTTAGCAGTTGCTGCATTTTTCGATTATGAAATATGGCAGATGGATGTCAAAACGGCGTTCCTTAATGGTGACATTGAGGAAGAGTTGTATATGATGCAACCCAAAGGTTTTGTTGATCCTAAGGATGCTGACAAGGTGTGTAAGCTTCAACGTTCCATTTATGGACTGAAGCAAGCATCCCGAAGTTGGAACCTCCGTTTTGATAAGGTGATCAAAGGTTTTGGATTTGTCCAAACATACGGAGAAGCTTGTATTTACAAGAAAGTGAGTGGGAGCTCTGTAGCATTTCTGGTACTATATGTGGATGACATATTGTTGATTGGAAATGATATAGAACTTTTAGAAAGCGTAAAAGGTTATTTGAACAATAGTTTTTCGATGAAAGACCTCGGTGAAGCAGCTTATATATTGGGCATCAAAATCTACAGGGATAGATCAAGACGCTTAATTGGACTTTCGCAAAGTACATACCTTGACAAGATTTTGAAGAAGTTCAAAATGGAAGATAGTAGGAAAGGGTTCCTACCTATGTTGCAAGGCAAGACGTTGAGTAAGACTCAATGTCCAGCTACAGCAGAAGATAGAGAAAAAATGGATAAGACTCCCTATGCTTCAGCCATAGGTTCTATCATGTATGCTATGCTATGTACAAGACCGGATGTGGCACATGCTATTAGTTTGACTAGTAGGTACCAATCCAATCCAGGTTTGGAACACTGGACTGCGGTCAAGAATATCCTAAAGTACTTAAGAAGAACTAAGGACATGTTTCTCGTATATGGCGGTGAAGAAGAGCTCGTCGCAAGATGTTACGTCGATGCTAGCTTCGACACTGATCCGGATGACTCTAAGTCTCAGTCCGGGTACGTATTTATTATGAATGGAGGAGCTGTAAGCTGGAGGAGTTCCAAGCAATCCGTGGTGGCGGGATCATCAACAGAAGCGGAATATGTTGCTGCCTCGGAGGCAACACAGGAAGCAGTTTGGATGAAGGAGTTCATATCCGAACTAGGCGTGGTTCCAAGTGCGTTGGATCCAATGGTTGTCTATTGTGACAACAATGGTGCCATAGCCAATGCTAAGGAACCAAGGTCTCACAAGAATTCCAAGCATATCAAGCGTCGTTTTCACTCCATCCGTGAGCATGTCGCAGATGGGGATGTGAAGATTTGCAAAGTACATACGGATCTGAATGTGGCAGATCCATTGACTAAAACTCTCTCAAGGACAAAACATGATCAACACCAGAACTCCATGGGTGTTAGATTCATCACTATGTAATATAGATTATTGCCCCTAGTGCAAGTGGGAGACTGAAGGGAATATGCCCGAGAGGCAATAATAAAGTGTTTATTATGTTATTCCTTGTTTATGATAGATGTTTATTTCTCATGCTAGAATTGTATTAACCGGAAACGTTGATACATGTGTGATTAATAAACAAACCAACGTTCCTAGTGAAGCCTCTCTTTTAACTAGCCCGTTGATTAAACAGATGATCAAGGTTTCCTGATCATGAACATTGGATGTTGTTGATAACGGGGTCATGTCATTAGGAGAATGACATGATGAACTTAAACCCTAAACTAAGTATAACAATACGATCAAGTCATTTAGTTTTGTTTTTATGTCTTACATTCGGAGTAACATTATTCCTTAGACCATGAGATCATGTTAATCACTAATACCGAAAGAATACTTTGATGACATCAAACATCACACCGTAAAAGGGTGACTATAAAGGTGGCATTGGATATTCGGAAAGTATTGGTTGAAGCTCATGGATCGAGAATGGGATTTGTCCATCCAATATGACGGATAGATATACTCAGGGCCCTCTCGGTGATATCACATCAACACCGCTTGCAAGCAAGTGATTTGATCACTAGGATGTTATATCACGGGAACGAGAAAAGAGTACTTGTCGGATAACGAGATCGAACAAAGTATAGTGGATACCGATGATCGGATCTCGGAAAAGTAATATATCGCGAGACAAAAGGAAATCGTTACGACGTTGAAAGGTTCACACGATCACGAGAGTCATCGTTGAATATATAGGAGTCATCACGGTTTTCCAGACCCCGCTGTTGATTATTGATCGGAGAGGAGTCTCGATCATGTCTATAATATTCACGAACCGTAGGGAGACACACTTAAGGTTCGATGAAGCGTTTAGAGAGGATACGGAATACCGAAGAATATTTTGGGCAGCTCCGGAATTGTTTCGGGGAAAATTGAAATAGTTCAAGGGGTTTTTCGTCGAACGGTTGTTAATAGAATTAACAAATGGTTCGAGGTGCTGCATGCAAATGTTTGTTAATGGAATTAACAAATATAAATAAAGAAATAAAAATGTTTTATTTATTTATTAAAGAAAAACCTTTGGATTTTCCAAGTGGGAAATTAAGGGAATTTTGAGTGGGTTTGAGTGGAGCTTCCACTCACATGAAGAGAGGAAGGGGTGGGGCACCCATGGCTGGCCGCACCCCCCCCTTGGGCTGCCTCCCCCTCCCCTATAAAAGGAGGGTGAGGGCTCTCTCTTCCACACACACTTGCTCACACATTTTCCCTTCCATCCGCTGCTCCATTCCATGGTCTCCGGCTTGGCGAAGCCCTGACCGTGGGATTCTTCACCACCACCACGCCGTCGTGCTGCTGGAATTCCGGAGGGATCTTCTACTTCCGCAACCCGCTGGAACGAGGGAACGGAAGTCTTCATCGAGCTGAACGTGTGACCGATTACGGAGGCACCGCCGGATTGCGGTGCTCTTCTTCTCGCTCGGGATCGGCGTGAGAACGACTACGCCAACCACGAGATCTTTTCTCGTACCACTTTGAGTCTTCGAGGGTATGTTATCTCAAGACTCTCTTTCTCCCCGTTACCTTTCATCTCATAGATTAGATCTTGGCCATTTGGGTTTATCGCGTGTAGGAAAATTTTTGTTTTCTATGCTACGTTCCCCTTCAAGAGCATAGGGAACAAATGGAGAGAATGTGGTCAGAGGGAAGCGACAGAACTGAATCGCTGCAAGCAACTTGGGCCACGCTGCCGCGGGTGGCCATGTCGCTGAAGAGGTGGGGACGTGAAGCCTTTGGTGTTGTACGGAAGAAAATCAATAATATGGAACGGAAATTAAAATCTATGCGCCTTGGCAACTCTAATGGTACAGAAGCAGAGATACAACTAGCTGAAAGGGAGCTTTGTGAATTGTTTGAGCAAGAGAAAATTATGGCACACCAGGGATCGAGAATAGAGTGGCTAAAAGAAGGCGACTAACACGTTCTTTTTTCCATGCTCGAGCTTCTGCACGGAAACACACTAATAAAATCAAAGCACTGGTTAGAGAAGATGGTTCTCACTCTGAGGATCTAGAGGGGATTAAGGGTATGGTTAAAATGTTCTATGAGAGCTTATTTTCCTCCGAACCAACCATCTCTATTGATGCTGTCTTAGATGCTATACCCTGCAAAGTCACCGATGAGATAAATGCCGATTTAGCTCATGAATAAACAGATGCTAAAATCAGGACACCTTTATTCCAAATGGGTCCAACGAACGCTCCGGGGCCTCATGGATTCCCGGCGCTGTTTTACTAGACCCATTGGGATTTTTTAAATAAACAGATCTGTCATGTAGTTCGGAGGTTTTTGGAAGGGGGTGAGATTCCGGAGGGCCTTTGTGACTCAATTGTGGTTCTGATCCCGAAGGTGACAAATCTTGTACACTTAAAAAACTTCCGCCCTATAAGCTTGTGCGATGTTCTTTATAATATTGACTCAAAGTTGTTGGCTAACCGTTTGAAGAAGATCTTACCGTCGATTGTTTCAGAACAGCAGAGTACCTTTGTTCCCGGACGGTTGATCACAGATAATGCACTCATCGCCTTTGAGTGTTTACATACTATTAAGCAACAACAGGCAAAGAGGCCTTTTTTTGCTTTAAAGGTGGACATGATAAAAGCCTATGACCAGGTCGAATGGAACTATCTAGAGGGCTGCCTTTTAAAGCTTGGTTTTTCACATGCATGGACTAGCACAGTGATGAGGTGTGTCACGCCAGCCAGATATGCAGTCCGTGTGAATGGTGAGTTAACTGATCCAGCGGTACCGACAAGTGGTATCCGACAAGGGGACCCTATAAGTACCTATCTTTTTCTTCTCTGTACGGAAGGATTATCTTGTCTTCTGCAAAAAAGGGAGTCCCAAGGTGAACTGCAAGGTATTCGCAATGGCCGACTTCGACCCCCTATATCACATTTATTATTCGCAGACGACAGTATTTTCTTTGACCCCAGTGATAGGAAAAGTGTCGAAGCCCTGCATAGTACCCTTGAGGCGTTTTGTGAGGGCCCTAGACAGAAAATAAATTAGGAAAAGTTGACCATCTTATTCGGTTCACGTTGGTCTGAAGGAGTCAAAAATGAGGTGATGCAGATTTTGGGAATTCATACGGAGGACTTGAAGGACTATTATTTGGGAATGCCCACGGATGTGGGTCGTTCTCCTATTAGTACCTTTAGGTACTTGTTTGATCGCATGTGGAAGCGCTTGAATGCATGCTCGGATAGGCCGATGTCTAGAGCTGGGAAAGAGACATTCCTAAAAACGGTTATCCAGGCAATTCCAACCTATGTCATGAGCTGTTTTCAGCTGCCTACATTGTTATGTGAAGAGATGAGCAAAATTATTGCAAATTTCTAGTGGGGAACAAAAAATGATAAGAATAAACTTCATTGGCAATCTTGGCAGTGGCTCACGACACATAAAACATTAGGAGGCATGCGTTTTAGAGATATAGGCATCTTTAATCAAGCAATGTTGGCATGTCAGGGATCGCGGCTGTTAACTGATCCGACCTTGCTATGTGCTCGAGTTCTTAAGGGACGATATTTCCCTAACATTTCCTTCTCGGATGCTCCACGCCCTCGGTCCTCTTCATATACATGGAGGAGCATCTTGTTTGGAAGAGAATTATTGAAAGAAGGAGTGAGATGGGGTGTTGGCAATGGCGATGAAATAAGAATCAGAACTGACAATTGGATTCCCGGTGTACCTCCTGTGTCAATAAGGCCTCTTGTACGTCTGGTTGAAGAGAAAAAAGTAAACATGTTTAGTAATGATTCATGGTCATGGGATACAGATGTGGTACGTGTTGTTTTTCCATAGGATGTGGCGGAGAAAGTACTCCAGATTCCAATCAGCAAACTTGGTGGCGAGGATTTCATTTCATGGCAATATACTCGATTTGGGTTTTATACTGTGCGATCAGGTTACAACCTTGCAAGGTCTCGGAGATTCAGTAATCAGCAGAGCATCGCCAAGAAGGGTTTACCATCAGATACCGAGAGGGAGGCTAAACTTTGGAAATCCCAATTGGCGACGAAGGCCCCTGGGAAGATGAAAGTAACTGTGTGGCGCTTTGCCCACAATTGTCTTCCCAGTGGGCAGCAACTTCAAGTTAGACATGTGCCAGCGAAAGCGGAATGCTTTTTCTGTGGAAGATATGAAACTATCGAGCATACCATGCCTTTTTACTGCTTTGCCCGCGAAGTCTGAGAACTAGTTGGGGCTGAACATGACATTCAGTTACATCGGCGGTACTTTATCTCAACTCGAACGTGGACTCTAGACTTTATGGAGAAAAGCTCTGCCACAGTGTTGATGGTTACTTTGTGGCATATTTGGGATGCTAGAAATAGAGTGAGAGAAGGGGAAACTCTGATGCATCCACGATCTATAGCTGAGAAAATTCTGGCTTACATTCAGATGATTGCTAAATGGTCACCGCCGCCGGAATGTACAATGTTGTAACACCCGGGGATTTTCCCCAATTAGTTTTGTTTGTTTTCTTTTGCATCGTCATGCATCTTGCCGTCATGTCATCCGCATTATAAAACTCACCAAACATTTAAATTTTTGCCAATTCTATTTTTCATGAATCTAAGTGGAGTTTGTGGGCTCCAAAAACTATTTTAAGTAGTGCCAAAACAATCTCTGAAAATTAACAAAACAAACAAAAAAAATGTTTTAAGTAGGAGAGAGAGCATCCTAGCTGGTCAGGCCTAAAAAGGCCCAACCGAACCGGTCCAAGCCCACCCACACCAAAACCCAACCTGCAGCCCACCTCCTCTCCTTTCTTCTCCGTCCGTACAAGAACGAGGAGGGGGTGACTGCATGTCGTTGTCCACCTCCACCACCGATCCCACCTGCTCCCTTTCCCTCCCTGCTTAAAGCCGCCCCCTTCTTGCCGCGTGAACCCTAGCCCCTCTCCCCTCTCCCTCCTTTCCGCCGCCATCTCCCTCCCTCTCTTCCTCCTCTGCTCCTTTCTCTGAATTTTTTCTTCTGAACCGAGAGGGACAACAGGAGTTCATCGCCGACGCCCCGTCGCCATGATCGCCTTCGACCTCACCTGTCTGTCGGAACGGAACCGCCTCGCCGTCCTCTTCCTCTACGCTGAAGATCGGGAGACGGAGCTTCCTGGGACGTCGCCGATGAGGGCGTCTTCATCCTCCGTTCACGAGTACATCAACGCCAAGGCCGAGTTCTTCTTCCTCGACGTCACCCGTCTCTTTTGTCCTCGCTTCTACAGATCACGCCGGGAGCCTCGTGGTGAGCCTCCGTCCTTCGGGACACCTTCCCGCCCTTCTCCCCATACTCTGCGTGTCCGCCGTCGAGCGGCACGATCGTCACCGTCGTTTTCTGTCCGTCGTCGATCCGCAGGAGAACGCACACAAAGCTTTCTTCAGTTTCGTGAAACAATATCCGCGACTTTAACTTCTTCTCGCTTCAGATCTGTATACGTATAGAAACAGGCACACAGCCCAGTGGCTAGCGCCCGATCCGCACCCCTGGGAGGCCCGGGTTCGATTCCCGTTCGAGGCAAATCCTCCCCTTTTTCTTGTTTTACCGCACGCAGCGCCAGGGTCCATCAGTCGGTGACCACGGTTGCCACCGTGGCTCAACCGCACCTAGTCAGCGCCCGCGTGGCATCGGGCCCCGCCAGTCATACTCTCGGGCGGGATCTCCACCCGGTGACCGAAGACAGATCGAGATCTGGATCTGGATCCTTTTCGTCCAGACCCCTGGCCTTTTTCATTTTGCACCGGAGCCCTTCCACTCTCTGTTTTCATCACGAACTCGTCCCAGTTTTTACAGAAAACACCCAAAATTCAAATGCTCATATCTTTTGTTTTACTAATCGAATTAATGCAAACTTTATGTCTATATTTATCAGAAAAATGCAAGGAATATTAATATGCCATCCATGCTCATGTTTGCATCTTTTATCTTGCATTTTAAGTAGTGTTATGCATGTCCACCTTAATAATAACCATGGAATGTGTTGGGTAATTAATTCAATTTGTCCCCTATTCCATTTAATTTGGTTTAGCTCACCTATTATTCGTTATCCATGTTAACCAAAATTTAATTTGATGGCTAGATAAATAACTTAAACTTGTAATTAATTGTTGGGACTCCGGTTCCACTAAAATTGGTTAAGTTGCATCTCGCGTGTCATGCATCCATTCTTTGATCATGCTAGATCTTTTACCGTAGTAGTAAGTGTTGCATCCGTTGTTTCTTTTAGTGCTTTGCTTCTTCACGGATAGGACGTTGAGATGATGTGAGCACCGACAAGTTTTGCTACCTCTACAAGCTGGATTCCAGGCAAGCTTTACTCACTTGCTACCTATGGCTGCCTTTCATCACCTGTTACCGATTCTTTCCGTTGTCTTTATTCTAGCCTTATGATTCGATGCTTGTGTCCCGATCCTATCACACGTTACCTTGCCGCCATGATACAGCCTTCCCTCCACTTCCTATTAATTGTTGCTTGTTTACCTTGTTGGCCCTCATGTCGTAGTTGCATGCATAGTGTTGTTTGCGCTTGAGTCTTGTTGTCCTTTGTCATATCACCTGTTTAGTATGATACTTGGGTTTGAACTTAATCAACAACATGTTAATGTTTGGGATAATAATAATTTGATGATAAGGCACCGGCAGGAGGCCCGGCGTGGTTTTGGAGCCTGGTAGTGTCGAACTTAGGAAAAGAGTCTTGTCCATTGATCCATGATGAGCGCGCTAACCGCATCCGGGAGGTAGTATGGGACCCCCTCGGCCTTCACTGAATTTGCTGTTCGTCCAGGGACCACACCTAGTTCGGGTTTTCCATTTGGCACGATAACTTGCAGGTCCGAGCTCATGGTGCTACGGAGACCTGATTTAGTCGTTGAGGCTAGGTGCGGCATGGTCTTAGAGTTCTACAAGGGTCCCGCTTTCTTCCGGGGGTTTAGTAGCCATGCACGCGACAGCTCCCGTGGTTTCTGGATTGGCAGTGGAGACGGAAAGGGTCGTGTCGAGCTAACCTGAGTTTTAGTTGGTGGCTCGAGTGTGTTTGGGTACTGTAGCGCAACTTGCAGGGATAAATCTTCTCGGGGAGCCGTGTCGTCCGTGGTTATGTGATGACTTGGTGAAAGTGCTGGCTAACAAGTACTCAGACAACTTACACTTAACGATGATAACTTGAGTAGTAAGATAGGTATACCTTCAGCATATTATCAATGTCACCTTAATCAACAGTGTGAGTTTCCTTGGGTTGCTTCCTTAGTAGGGGGTAACACTGGATGGGTATTGTTTTTGGTGAGTAGTTATAGTTGGTTTTGTCGCGCTCTCTCATCCCTTTCTAATAGATGAGAGTTGTAGCGCGTCTCTGTAGATTGCTTAATGCTGCCCGCTGCCGCTTCATTACAACAACTTCTTCCTTTGTACCCAAAGTATTTGTATCTTGTGATGGATGGTTGCAATAGTATCTTGTGAGTATTGCTTGCCGTTGTCAGTACATTCAAAGTACTGACCCAATGATTCGGGGCTGTATTCACAATGCAGTCAGCAGGTTGAAGTTGGACGACGTTAGCTTGGGAATCCCTCCGGCTTGGCCTGGGCAGGGATTGGACGCCATCGGTTATCTTCAGGACTCTTAGTCCAATTTGTATCTTGTCCGTCGTCGGATATTTTCGTCTTCCGCTGTTATTTGGATCTTTGTATTGTATAAGTTGTATCCTTGACTCATTTGAGTCGTCTTGTATATATATCTCTTATGTTGTTGTTGTGGATTGTTCGTGAACTGTTGTAATGGTATCAGAAATGACAACTCAGGATCAGATATTGTGTGGATTCTAGCGGGAACGCTGAAATCCCCATAGTACCCGATCCAGGGGCGTCATAAATGGTATCAGAGCATGGTTCCGATTCCCAATATTGTTTCGATACGAATGATTATCGAAGCAACGGGTCCGCAAAGCCTGTAGGATAACCTTGCTAACGGTCGTGTATCTAGAGTGTCAAAACTATTTTGCTAAACCCATTTTTGAAAAGATTTGAATAGGATTCTTGTTTACTCCTTACCTTCGATTGCTCTTCCATCTTATCTTTCTGTGTTTCGGAGTCTTCTCTCCGATCTACCTTTCAAAGTACTAGGATCATACGTGGGTTGGACGTTCTCTTAGCCTTTTAACCTAATAGGTTCGATCTTCGGAAGATTTCTCAACGGGAGGACATCATCATCGACGGGAGTAAGAACCCCTTGTTAGTGGTGTCGAGAAGATCAACAATGCGACCAAAGACTCGATAGCTCCGACTTCTTTCCTTCCCCGTGGTTGTGAGCGGATTGCGAGGGCGCAATCCCTTGTAAGTTGTGTCGTCTGTAACACCCGGGGATTTTCCCCAATTAGTTTTGTTTGTTTTCTTTTGCATCGTCATGCATCTTGCCGTCATGTCATCCGCATTATAAAACTCACCAAACATTTAAATTTTTGCCAATTCTATTTTTCATGAAATCTAAGTAGAGTTTGTGGGCTCCAAAAATTATTTTAAGTAGTGCCAAAACAATCTCTGAAAATTAACAAAAACAAACCAAAAAAAATGTTTTAAGTGGGAGAGAGAGCATCCTCGCTGGTCAGGCCTAAAAAGGCCCAACCGAACCGGTCCAAGCCCACCCACACCAAAACCCAACCTGCAGCCCACCTCCTCTCCTTTCTTCTCTGTCCGTACAAGCACGAGGAGGGGGTGACTGCATGTCCCTATCCACCTCCACCACCGATCCGACCTGCTCCCTTTCCCTCCCTGCTTAAAGCCGCCCCCTTCTGGCCGCGTGAACCCTAGCCCCTCTCCCCTCTCCCTCCTTTCCGCCGCCATCTCCCTCCCTCTCTTCCTCCTCTGCTCCTTTCTCTGAATTTTTTCTTCTGGACCGAGAGGGACAGCAGGAGTTCATCGCCGACGCCCCGTCGCCATGATCGCCTTCGACCTCACCTGTCTGTCGGAACGGAACCGCCTCGCCGTCCTCTTCCTCTACGCTGAAGATCGGGAGACGGTGCTTCCCGGGACGTCGCCGATGAGGGCGTCTTCATCCTCCGTTCACGAGTACATCAACGCCAAGGCCGAGTTCTTCTTCCTCGATGTCGCCCGTCTCTTTTGTCCTCGCGTCTACAGATCACGCCGGGAGCCTCGTGGTGAGCCTCCGTCCTTCGGGACACCTTCCCGCCCTTCTCCCCATGCTCCGCGTGTCCGCCGTCGAGCGGCACGGTCGTCACCGTCGTTTTCTGTCCGTCGTCGGTCCGCAGGAGAACGCACACAAAGCTTTCTTCAGTTTCGTCAGACAATATCCGCGACTTTAACTTCTTCTCGCTTCAGATCTGTATACGTACAGAAACAGGCACACAGCCCAGTGGCTAGCGCCCGATCCGCACCCCTGGGAGGCCCGGGTTCGATTCCCGTTCGAGGCAAAGCCTCCCCTTTTTCTTGTATTACCGCGCGCAGCGCTAGGGTCCACCAGTCGGTGACCACGGTTGCCACCATGGCTCAACCACACCTAGTCAGCGCCCGCGTGGCATCGGTCCCCGCCAGTCATACTCTCGGGCGGGATCTCCACCCGGTGACCGAAGACAGATCGAGATCTGGATCTGGATCCTTTTCGTCCAGACCCCTGGCCTTTTTCATTTTGCACCGGAGCCCTTCCACTCTCTGTTTTCATCACGAACTCGTCCCAGTTTTTACAGAAAACACCCAAAATTCAAATGCTCGTATCTTTTGTTTTACTAATCCAATTAATGCAAACTTTGTGTCTATCTTTATCACAAAAAATGCAAGGAATATTAATATGCCATCCATGCTCATGTTTGCATCTTTTATTTTGCATTTTAAGTAGTGTTATGCATGTCCACCTTAATAATAACCATGGAATGTGTTGGGTAATTAATTCAATTTGTCCCCTATTCCATTTAATTTGGTTTAGCTCACCTATTATTCGTTATCCATGTTAACCAACATTTAATTTGATGGCTAGATAAATAACTTAAACTTGTAATTAATTGTTGGGACTCCGGTTCCACTTAAATTGGTTAAGTTGCATCTCGCGTGTCATGCATCCATTCTTTGATCATGCTGGATCTTTTACCGTAGTAGTAAGTGTTGCATCCGTTGTTTCTTTTAGTGCTTTGCTTCTTTGCGGATAGGACGTTGAGATGATGTGAGCACCGACAAGTTTTGCTACCTCTACAAGCTGGATTCTAGGCAAGCTTTACTCACTTGCTACCTATGGCTGCCTTTCATCACCTGTTACCGATTCTTTCCGTTGTCTTTATTCTAGCCCTATGATTCGATGCTTGTGTCCCGATCCTATCACACGTTACCTTGCAGCCATGATACAGCCTTCCCTCCACTTCCTATTAATTGTTGCTTGTTTGCCTTGTTGGCCCTCGTGTCGTAGTTGCATGCTTAGTGTTGTTTACGCTCGAGTCTTGTTGTCCTTTGTCATATCACCTGTTTAGTATGATAGTTGGGTTTGAACTTAATCAACAACATGTTAATGTTTGGGGTAATAATAGTTTGATGATAAGGCACCGGCAGTAGGCCCGGCGTGGTTTTGGAGCCTGCTAGTGTCGAACTTAGGAAAAGAGTCTTGTCCATTGATCCATTATGAGCGCGCTAACCGCATCCGGGAGGTAGTATGGGACCCCCCCCTCGGCCTTGAATGAATTTGCTGTTCGTCCAGGGACCACACCTAGTTCGGGTTTTCCATTTGGCACGATAACTTGCAGGTACGAGCTCATGGTGCTACGGAGACCTGATGTAGTCGTTGCGGCTAGGTGCGGCATGGTCTTAGAGTGCTACAAGGGTCCCACTTTCTTCCGGGGGTTGAGTAGCCATGCACGCGACAGCTCCCGTGGTTTCTGGATTGGCAGTGGAGACGGAAAGGGTTGTGTCGAGCTAACCTGAGTTTTAGTTGGTGGCTCGAGTGTGTTCGGGTACTGTAGCGCACCCTGCAGGGATAAATCTTCTCGAGGAGCCTTGTCGTCCGCGGTTATGTGACGACTTGGTGAAAGTGCTGGCTAACAAGTACTCATACAACTTACACTTAACGATGATAACTTGAGTAGTAAGATAGGTATACCTTCACCATATTATCAATGTCACCTTAATCAACAGTGTGAGTTTCCTTGGGTTGCTTCCTTAGTAGGGGGTAACACTGGATGGGTATTGTTTTTGGTGAGTAGTTATAGTTGGTTTTGTCGTGCTGTCTCATCCCTTTCTAATAGACGAGAGTTGTAGCGCGTCTCGGTAGATTGCTTAGTGCTGACCGCTGCTGCTTCATTACAACAACTTCTTCCTTTGTAACCAAAGTATTTGTATCTTGTGATGGATGGTTGCATTGCTATCTTGTGATTATTGCTTGCCGTTGTCGGTACATTCAAAGTACTGACCCCATGATTCGGGGCTGTATTCACAATGCATCCAGCAGGTTGAAGTTGGACGACGTTAGCTTGGGAATCCCTCCGGCTTGGCCTGGGCAGGGATTGGACGCCATCGGTTATCTTCAGGACTCTTAGTCCAATTTGTATCTTGGCTGTAGTCGGATATTTTCGTCTTCCGCTGTTATTCGGATCTTTGTATTGTATAAGTTGTATCCTTGACTCATTTGAGTCGTATTTTATATATATCTCTTCTGTTGTTGTTGTGGATTGTTCGTGAACTGTTGTAATGGTATCAGAAATGACAACTCGAGATCAGATAGTATGTGGATTCTAGCGGGAACGCTGAAATCCCCATAGTACCCGATCCAGGGGCGTCACAAATCTTCAGTTCTACTCGTAGAATGGGGATAGGCGCCATCATCGGGGACCACAATGGCTTGTGCTTAGCTGCATGCAGCGAGCGCAAAGAAGAGGTGGTGGCGCCGGAAGTTGCCGAAGCCCTTGCAATGCGTCGACCTATGATCTTTGCAAAAAGATGAAGGATTTTCCAAGATTATTGTCGGCTCTGATTATCTCTCAGTGGTGAATCGAGTGACATCTGGGCAAAACGATCGATCCTTGTGTGGTCCTATGATCGGTGACATCAGGAGGTTGACAGATTCTTTTGCTTCCTACTCCTTTTGTCATGTGTATGGCTATTTAAATGCTGCTGCTCATTCTTTAGCTAAACTTAGCAAGGCTACTGTGTGTTCTGTGTGGCGTTCGGGTGTTCTGGATTGTATCCGTGAGATACTTTGTAATGACATTTTAATTATGTGATCAATAAAGCCCGCGTTTCTGTCAAAAAAAAAAGAACATTTTCGTAATATCTTGCTTGTTCCATGCAGCCATGCTAGAAGTATAACTAGCGCCGATATATAGAGTTGGGAAAAAGATATATGGTCACTACAAAATAATACGTATACACTACACGGAGCCAAGCAAAGCTAGCCAAAGTACTAGCGTATATATGCTCCCCTGCAGTGTCTCGTATCACTGGCTAGTAGAAGGCAGCGGCAGTGCGAATAGATAACCGAATAAATAAGAGCAACTTCAAAGCGCCGACCCATTTAGGGTCCACGCTTTGCTCCGATTTCATCCGTTTCGGCCCGACAAACGGACAGAGAAATCCGCGTGCGTGCGTTAGTGCACAACTTAAATGCACCCAGCGTCCGACCTAGTTCACAGTTTTATTTTAAAAAATAGATGCATTTCATATAGGACCCGAAGGCCATGCATACATTTTGTCCCGAAGGCTAGTACATACATATAAAACAAACATAAAAAAATTAACAAAAAAAAACACTAGCTAGCCGCTAGGGTTCGCCGCTGTGCCGCCCGCCGACGTGGTGACCTCCTGCCGGCTGGTGCGCCTACACGTTGTCGTCGTCGACGTCGATGTTGGTCGGCGCCTGCTCCGTAGTTGGAGCCTCTGGCGTGGGAGGGGTCTGTGGCCATGCGGGCGGAGGAGCCAATGGTTGCCTCGCCTCGCAGGCATGCCACGGTGACCATGGTTCCGCGGGAGCCTCGGTCGCTGAGACCTCGAGGGCGGCCAACAGATCTAACCACATCTTGGCCCCTGCCGCCTGCGAGGCCTCAATGCCGCAACGGAGGTCCACGGCCTTCTCCTGCACCTGGTCCTCCTCCTGCGGGAGCTCCTCGGCGTCGTCGACGTCCATCCCCTGGTCCTCCTCCGTCTCGGCCTCCTCCTCCGTCCCCATGGTGTTGAGCTCGTCGAGGTACTCGAAGAGGGAGCCTCCGTCGCTGTCGTAAACGTCGAGGAGTTCGTGGATGCCGGGCGGCAGTGGAACGCAGGTGGCGCTCAGATGTCAGCCGGTCGGGAGGTGCACCCGTGGCCACGGGACTGGCCGGCGCGGTAAAATATGTTGGCGATGTCGCGAGATCCTCATCGCCGGGGGGGTGGGGTGGGGGGCATGGCCGCGGTAGAAGGTGCTCCAGTGGGGTTTTGGGTGCTAGGGTTAGAGTGTGGGGAATGCAGAAGGTGCACCGGTCTCATTAAAAGAACGCGGCGAGGTAGGCGAGAGGACGGTGTGCCACTGGCGGCTGAGCCCGGAAGGCAAGTGGGCGTCGTTGACCAGTCCCGTGGGGACGCACGCACGCGATCCACACGCCCTCCGTCCACGTCCACGCCAACACATTTCTATCCAAAATAAGAGAAAAAATGAGTCGAGACGGAGCAAAACGGGCCATCCACTCGTCCTTTTCCTAAATGGGTCGGCGCGGTGGGCCGTGATTTCGCAGCACGCAGAGCTAAACGGACGCGCGGATCAAAGGTCGGCGTGTTGGAGTTGCTCTAAAGCTAACGTTAGATGACCAGAGTGGAAATGTACGCGCGGATTAGACCGCCGCACGCTAGCGGTGCTCGTCCGTTTCCTAAATGGATCGGCGCGTTGGGCCGTGATTTCGCAGCGCGCAGAGCTAAACGTACGCACGCGGACCAAATGAGTGGGCATGTTGAAGTTGCTCTAAGACCGGGGCTTTTGCTCCCTTTTCTAAAAAAAAAAGATGGCCTTAGTGGAAATGGACGCGCGGTAGATTTTTCCAACATTAAAAGCCATAAAGAGTTAATGCTACCGAGAAGGATTAAAGTCAGAAACACCTAAGCTTCGGCTAAATCAATATCCATAGGTACCTTTCAAACGTTTCTAGCAACACCTAAGCTTCGACACAACAAACGTCGGACAGGAAATAGTAATAACTAGTAAAATTGCCCGTGCATTGCAACGGGTCGGAGTAAGCACAACCTAAGATTAACCGGATAGTAAATCGATCAATCTAGAATAAGTTTTTTGACCAAGTTGACAGAACATTAAAAATAGCGCGATTGGCTGGCTGAGTCGGAAGCAAAACAAGAAAAATTATATGCCATCAAAACACCAGAATCACATAGAGTTGCAGGTGACGGTGAGTTATCTTCGGCGACCATCGATGCAACAGAAACCACTGATGTCGATTCCCGCAGCTCGATGGTACCTCATGCCACAAGAATATCTCCTTGCTTCGAAAGCGACTCCCGTCTGAGACCGGACGCTACACCGAGTCAGAGCACAACTCCCGTCCGAGATGGAGCGTGACTCCGAGTTGGATCACGAGCCCCGAGTGAAACCGGCCACGACTCTAGGAGAGGTGGAGTGAGACACCGAGTTGGAGCACGACTCCCGTCCGAGATGGAGCGTGACTCCAAGTTGGATCACGAGCCCCGAGTAAAACCGAGAACGAATCTAGTAGAGGCGGAGTGAGACACTGAATCGGAGCACGACTCCCATTCGAGATGGAGCGTGACTCCTAAGTGAAACCGAACACAACTATAGGAGAGTCGGAGTCTGATACCGAGTCGGAGCACGACTCCCATCCAAGACGGAGCGCGACTCTCGCACGACGAACGGTGAGCCGCACACGACTACTGACTAACAATAATCACGTCTCCCAGTTAAGACTTCAGACATTATTTACATATATGGTCTATAGAAATATGCCACCAAGTCCTTGTTGGTCTCTTTTTTTAGAGAAGTCCAAAAAAATCTGTAACAACTCTCGTGTATACTAATTCAGATGAATCTATGTGTATTTAGAATGGAAAAACTATTAGTAATAATCAATTAATATTAATATTCATAGAACCGCAAACTAATAGCCCATTCTTGCATGATACTACAGCCTAGTGACCCATTTCATTAAACTTTCCAAGAAATCTCTACAATGAATTTTTTTTTTTACAAAAGACCCCAGCGGAGCCAGGTTCCATTAGTAGACATAACAGAACATATGTTTTTTGTGGCAAAACAAAAACAAACAACAGAAGGAAAAAACAGCTAAGAGGAAAGAGCACTTGAAACAGGCCGAACTCCCCCAAGAGTGAGGAGAATACAATAAAAATTTATACCATATATACAAAGTTCCATCAAGCATATACGCTGACACCAGCCGGCTCGGGTCAGCTAGTAGCTACGAACACAATCTTCTTTGAGGTTATTACAAGTTTAGAACCGATAGTCCCTCAATCCATAAAAGAATTCTCTTGAAATTAGAATTTAGGACATCTCCAGTCGTCCCCCCAGAGCCCCCCCAGGGGTTTTTTTTCGCGGCGGAAGCGGCGAATAGCGCCGCTTCTTCACCACTCGGCCCCCCCACAGAGGCCCAAATAGAGCCGTTTCGGCGCTAAATAGCGCCGCGGCACCCAGGCCAAACCCAGCCTGCTGGATTCGGCCTGGGGGGGCGAAACTGCGCGGCCGCGCGCGTGGGCCAGCTCGGTCAGCGACGCAACGGGAAAGCGCGGGAACAGAAGCCACCGCCCGTGACCTCCTTCTCGGCGCCCGCGCCGTCAAAGGCTGCCGGAATTATGGCGTGGCGGCCGGCCAGTGCATGCACCCCGGTCAAAGGCTGCCGGATTAATGGCGGGGCGGCAGCGGTGACACGCGCGGCGCGGCGACTGGCCCGCCAAGCTATAAAAATGGTGCCCGCCCCCTCCCCGTACGCACATTCTCGCCTCCTCCCTCGCCGTTCTTTCTCCATCTTCTCCGTCCTCACCCTCGCCGCAATGGATCGTCTCTGGGACGCGTGGCCCGAGAGCGACTACGACGACGAGCTGCAGCCAGCGGCGCCGGAGCAGCTTCAGCCGCAGCAGGTGGCGCCGGAGCCGCAGCAGGTGGCGCCGGAGCCGCAGCAGGACGAGGCACGAGAAGCACGGCGGGCTGCCCGTCAGTGGAGGCGGGAGGTGAGGCGGCAGCCGGTATGGCCCGAGCAGCACGCCGGGCTGCACTCGTTCGAGACGTTGCAGAACGAGGACGCGTACCGTGAGGTTCGCGGCGTCCTCGAGCAGGCGGCGCAGGCGGCGGAGGCGGCCGCCATCCGGGCCTCTCTGGAGACACACCAGAGGGAGGAAGCGGCGCGAGAGGTGCGCCGGCAGATGGCCGCGCGCGCTGCCTCGGCCGAGCAGGCGGGCATCATCGCCCTCTACGAGGCCGACCGGCGGCAGGTGGCGCTGCAGGGCGAGCGCCGCAGCCGCCCGCCCTCCGAGCAGGCGCAGCTGCACCGGCTGCGCCTGCAAACCCGAGTGGAGCGGGCGGAGCAACGCTGGCTCGCCGCGGCGAGCCAGAGCGTAACTGGCCCCTCCAACCAGCTGGTGGTGAAGGACCGCCGCGACGAGGACACCGCTGAAGATGACGACGCGTAGGGGTAGTCGCCGCGTAGATCGAAAATAAAGTTTAGTTTAAATTTCCGTCGATGTTTTTAGTTTGAATTTCCGTCGAATATGTACGCAATTTGCTTAAATCAATAAGTTTCGCCTAGCTTTTCAAATTGCGTTGTTTTGGGCCGATTCTTGGGCTCGGGACGCGACTGGGAGCGCTGCCCCCCTAGGTTCCAGAATAGCGCCGTTTGGCGCCGCGGCGGCCCCAAAACGGCGGTGTTTTGGGCCCTGGGGGGGCGCAACGGCTGGAGATGCCCTTAGAAGATCGAGACCATTTTATCACAAAACATTGCTATAGAGTCTAGTATTTGACTTGGGACATTTTTGTAAGATTTTCTTCATCACACGAGCCACTCTCGGACTTTTTTGTCCATGCATAGCAGGGATGCCTTGTGTGATTTGCGAGCAGGTGGGTTGATGATCATAGCAATACACCACTTCCTCTGTTTTCTCGACTGGTAACACAGTATCAGATGGTATAATACCTCACCATGAACCTTCACAGTACACACCTCGCCTTATGCTTTGCTGCTTCTTGTAGTCGTATCACAAACCAAGCCATTGTGTGGCCGATGTCCGCCTCGTTCTCAAGTTCCACACCTTGTATTTCGGACTACATAAGGACACCTATTCTCAAGTTGACATGTGTAGAGCTTGTTCATTACACACCCCATCGTAGCCGTAGCTGCAAATGTTTGGAAACTGACCTTCAATACAATCAGAATCTGGTCGCGTAGTGGCGCGGCCTACATGCTACAGCGTGGTGCGCGTCGGCTTGCGGCGCTGGGAAACGGTTCCATGCGACTCCTCGTTTAGGAAGGAGCGGTAGGCCACACCACCCTCCAACTTGATCCTCTCTCGTCCGTCGAGGTGGTGTGGAACCCAGTGCTGCTGCTAGTGCTGGTGTACTGGCGGTCGGGACAACGCCCTGCTAGCGTGCCGGCATAGCTTCCACGCCCGCTGCATCGAGCGGTTGCTCGCCCCGGCAGTCACCACTGCTCCTCTTGCCTAACCAGCTGCCGCGTGACGGTCACGATGTTGCCGGCACCGGCACGCGCCCGCAAGCGACAGTCCCTTCCTCTAGAGGAATCCCAGCAATGGCCACTGATTCATGCATCCTGGCACTGATCAAGCTGCCACCGCCCTTCGACAACGTTTTACAATCAATACAGAGAAGTGGCGCACGAATCAACAATCAGCTACCTGGAGTTCTTCAACTCTTCAGTCTCCTCTGCAGGCTCGCATAGGCAGCGCATTGCTGAGGTGGGGCCATGTACGGCATGTTCGTCATCCTCGACCTCAAGATCCATCCGGCACGTGATCCATCCTCCTCTCTCTTCTCATGGATAGCACCTCTACCGCCGGTAAAAATCCATCCATACGGGGCCTCATCCTACCCGCCACTCTCCGCATCGATTCCCAAACGAAGGCAGGTCAGATTCGACGAAAGAACGATCGCACGCTGTTCGGCCCCTCCAGGTGGACTCCCCGAAAGCGCATCTTATGGAGCGGCGCCCGAGGCCCGACCCGCTGGATGCAGCGAACAGGAGGTGCATTCCCCGGAGCGGCGCCATGCATGGACTCCGGAGGCTTACTGATAAGTCTCTTTCTCAGGTTGAGGTTAGGCCTACTGATTCGCCCTTTTGGAAGGAGTGATGGGAGTGAAATAGGAATTCTTTCATAGGACTGAATTTTATGTTGGGCATGGGTTAGACATAAAATTCTAGGAAGATGTGTGGCTGGGTAGTACACCCCTTGCAGCTCAATACCCAAATCCGTATGACATTGTTAGACATAAGGGCATCTTGGTGGCGGAGGTTTTTAATCACGAACATCCTAATATTCAGTTTAGGAGAAATTTGGTAGGTAATACGTGGTCTGCCTGGCTGAATTTAGTAGAGAGACTGATGGGAGTGACTCTTTCGGATGCTCCTGATAAGATTCGATGGAAATTAAGGACATCGGGCGTATTTTCTGTTAAATCGTTTTATGCAGATTTTATGGCTGGTCCCGTTGCGAGTTTACGATCTAGGCTTTGGAAATTAAAAGTGCCTCTCAAGATAAATTTTTTCATGTGGTTTCTTTCTAGAAAGGAATTATTGACTAAAGACAATCTTGCTAGGAGGAAGTGGAGTGGTTGCACTAAGTGTGTCTTTTGTGGCTCACAAGAGACGGTGCAGCATCTTTTTTTGGATTGTGACTTTGTTAAAAAGATTTGGCGTCTCTTCCACTTTACTTTTAGCGTTGCAAAGCCTTCGTCTATTAATCATTTATTTGGGAGTTGGTTGGGTAGTCTGGACAAGCATGTTAAGGTAATTATACGCATATTGGAGTGTGTGGTTTTTTGTGGGCTGTTTGGAATAGCCGTAATGGTGTGGTTTTTAACAATGAGGTGGCGGGAAATTTTTTGCAGGTGGTTCATCGGGCTATACATTGGATCAATCTATGGTCCAATCTGGTTCCTATGGAGCAACTACGGCGTTTGGATACTGGATGCATATGACTGATGGCGGTCGTTCGGGCTATCTTCAAGCAGGCTGGCTGGTTGCGCACTAGAAGATTGGACTATGGCTGATTGGGTTGCTCCACTTTTTCGTTGGCTCGTTTTTGTATCAACTTTATCCGACCCGTGAGAACGGTGCTTTCTTTGTATTTCGAGATGTTAAACTATTATATTAATATAAATAAGCCGTATGCATCGTCCTGATACAGAGGCTGGGGTGACTCATTTCAAAAAAAAGGACTCCGGAGGAAGGTCGTGTCACAGCAGGCCAAGGAAGCCGCGGTTGAGCAGGCCTTGACGTGGGTTCATAGCAGGCCGGCTAGAGGAGGCAAGCAGGACATGCGGGGTTGCCTCCTTGCGAAGCTCCTCGCTGGAGTAGGCCTGGTGACTAACTCAATGCGGAGCGCCCGCGCCCCGTCGCGCAGCGCTGTGATGCCGGTGTCCACAGTTTGAAGGCAGCGACGGTGGGCTGGGCCGAGTGCCCGAGTCGGCTGCGCCGAGGATGTACAATTCTTTTTGGTTCCCGATTACGATCAATAATTTATTGAATCCCGTATGATCACCGTCGGTCATGATGTGTTGGGCGGGGCCATCCAATCATAATTGAGATTGACATAATTATCAACGAAGAATGAGACGTACAAAGATGACATAGCGCACCGGCCAGAGCCTATTGCCGCCGCCGCTGTGTTGTTGTGGAGGCTTGTCGGCGACGGATCCAAAGCAAGTGCGGTGCCGCTCGGGCGGGGACGAGCGCGTTGAGCAGCCTCGCGCCAGGAGCTCTCTCGCCAGCGCGGCCTTAGGGGCATGTTGCGGCTTCTCCAGCGGCGACGCCTAGTACATTGGTAGCATCACCCTGGATGTCGTCGTGCAGCTGGGAGCAGACGTGAAAGATGATGACGGCTAATGTTGCTCGTGGCGCTGCCGCTCACGGCCGGTTCGGCGTGTTGCGCTCCTATGGTATAAATTTTCCTTCGAATTAACCTTGAGCTTCCCTTCATTGGATCACGAAACAACTATTTTGGAAACCGACCTAGACATAGACTTCCACTCCTAAACGTTGCCTAAACTGAACCTGTGTACACTCTTGAGCAGATCGGTTTCCTTAGGAATAGGAATTTGGGACGCACCGGAAGTTGTACATGACTTACCCGTGGCATTGGTGGGTAATTATTTTTTAACTTTATAGATGATTTCAACGACGTACCGACCAACCAACCAACCAGAAAAGTCTTAACGCTTTTATTATTATATATATATATATATATATTATAATTATTAGGTAAAGATTTGGTCTTTTTTGAAATAAAGAAAAGTTTCTGTTCAACTTGAGATATGTAAGCAATACAAACTTAACTTCTTCTTAAAGAAATCTACAGAGAACAAATTCTGAAAAAAAATATGAAGTTTACCTTGTAAACGTCTCCGAATCCACCCTTACCAATGATCAGCTCTTCGGAGAAATTTTCGGTGATTTCCTCTAAAACGGATAACCGTATATCCTGTGGTTCTATGCTCCCCTCGAGTATACGCTCCAGTTGTTCCATGTATCTCTCCCCCATCTCAAGCAGACTGGGATTTCTAAATAAAGCATGAACCATCAAACAATTACTTTGCCGAGTTGGACATACTTGCAGAAATCTGTAGTAAGTGGTGGCCCATGACAGTAAAAGCATCTAGAAAAGTAGTCGCGTACCTTGTAGATGTTCAAGGGAGTACAAACTCAGGAACTGTTTATGCTGATGTCGAATGATAGATGTGATCAGAAAAATCACGCATTAAAGAAGAAGCAAATGTGTTACAACGAAGAACAGATTTATGAATACGGTCGTGTGTTAGATATAGTAGAACAGGAACAAATTAACAAACCAAAAAGACATAGGAAGTCTAAGCTTGCACGCATACCTTTTAGCAATGGAGCCGGCCGGTTGGGGAAGAGATGGTCCAGATCTGGATCTGATCTTTGCAATGAAACCGATGGCGATGACGATATTTGCAATGAAACCTGCCGCCAAGTCAATGGACCTTTCAACAACTTCCACTTGCCACCTCTGGTTTGCCTGAGTCAAAAATTCTTATAGTATCCCTACACCTCTATTTTAATTTTCTGGCAAGGAGTACCCTTACTCTCCACTTGACACGTGAAAATATTCTGGGAAGAAATCCATGCACGCGTCGGTAAGTGTTCAAATCTTACCACGCATACACCATCTCCAACAGCCGACTATAATTTAGCACCTAAAAACGGGTTTGCAGCGCCACGCGGGTGAAAAGAAATCCAGTGGCACTAAATTTTGCGTGCGCTCGGCTATGGTTTACCGGGGCCCAAAAAAACCGCGCGCAGAAACCTCTCACCAACAAATATGCATATCATAGAAGATCAAACAAAGACACGTACAATAAAAATTAAGTAGCGTAATTATTCTTACAACATAAATAAATAGTAGACAACAATACAAACAATAGTTCATCAACAATACAACAAAATGTTCGTCAAGTAGCCGTCGAATAAAAACATAAAACTACTGGTTTGTTCTCCATGCCATTTGCACCGGTCCTCCATGACATCTTCTTGAATATCATCATGCGCATCGTTGTCGCGAATGGCATGATACGATACAACAAATCGAGCAAATTATCTCTTCTCTTCTTCTCACTTGTACGGGTTGCCCCATCAAATCGTAGACCGAGTAGTCTAAATCTTGTCCACGCTCGTTCTCTATGATCATGTTATGCATGATCACACAAGCAGTCATAATGTACGAAAGCATCTCTTGATCCCAAAATCTAGCGGCCGGTTCTCTAACAATAACAAATTGACATTGCAAAATACCAAATGCTCTCTCCACATCTTTTCTAGTCGCCGCTTCTGCATTATGAAAAACACATTGTTTCCTACCTTGTGGTTGCTTCACCGGCTTCACAAATGTTCGCCAACTTGGATAGATGTCGTCCGCGAGATAGTAGGCATAGTTGTTTGTATACCTGTTTGCTTGAAACTGCACCGGTGGCAACTCACCGTTAGCAATCTGATTCATCAGTGGTGACCGGTGAAGAACATTGATGTCATTGAGAGATCCAGACAGTCCAAAGAAAGCATGCCAGATTCAAATCTCGTAATCAGCCACGGCTTGAAGGATTATTGTGGCATCCTTTTTGTGCCCCTGAAATTGTCCATGCCAAGCCACTGGAATTTTTTTCCATATCCAATGCGTGCAATCAATAGAGCCAAGCATGCCTAGAAATCCAGGAGGTTTCTTCAACTCCAACAGTCTAGCTGTGTCTTGAGCATTGGGGGATCTCAAGTATTCGTCACCGAACACTTCCACAATGGCTACCTTTGATAGCTTGACTCTCACCCATTGCCAAATAGTCATCAACTAGATCCGCCAGAATACCATATACCAACATACGCAATGCGGCGGTCACCTTCTGGTAGGTGCTATGGCCAAGCTCTCCGGCGGCATTCGTCCTTTGCGTGAAAACGATCATGCTTCATCACCTCCTCCGAGATCTTCTTGAACAACTTGGTGCCCATCCTAAAACGGCGACAGGAATATCTCTCAGGATATACGGGATTTTCCGCAAAATAATTACGCATCAACTTGTTGTGGCCATCAATCCTTTTTCTCCACAACCTTTGTCGACCAACAACTTGTTTCGGCTTCTTATTGGCGTGGTGCAAAGCCAAAATAATGACTATGTCTTCTCCCTATTGCAAATCCCATTCTTCATCAGATGAATCATATGATGAACTTATCTAAAGAAAATGATTCATGATTTAGTGTTCAAACTACAAAAATAGGCATTGAAATGAATAATTCGGCTAGACATACCTTTGAGAAATTGCATCGAACACCTTGCGCGCGGTGGGTCGCTGCACTGCCGCGACAGGCGACTGGGAGCTGGGCGCGTCGAATCGGCGGGGGAGGAGTTGCCCGGCGGCGACTGCGAGCTGGGCGCGGGGACGGGTATGTCGACTGCAACTAGTTGGGCGCGGCAGCGACTGCGAGCTGGGCGCGGCGACGGGGAGGGAAGGCGTGGGAGCAGCGAAAAGGGACGGGGTGGCGCCGCATTGAATGGGGGCTGCGCGCGGCAATGGGGTGGCGCAGCGGCGGCCAGATTTCAGCGGTTGGAGGGGATAGGATGAATTGTCGCGAGCGCGCAAGGAAAGTTCACCGACCGTTGCTTCTTCGCGCGCTCGCTCGACAGACGCGCGCGCTGGACTGGACGTTGCAGATGATGGGCGCCGGATGGGGCTTTCTGTCGTGCTCTGGCCAAATTTTGCAGCGCGCCTAGTTTTCGCGCGGCCGCTGGTGTGCCGTGTTTCGTCGCGCGCGCTAAAAAGGCGGTTTATTTGGGGCGTGCTCCATTTAGGGCGCCTGTTGGAGATGCTTTTAGGGCATCTCCAATAGTTTGTATTAGTCTTGTTGGTAAAATTGTTCATTTCATCAACCAACAAGATATCATACAACTACTCCAATGATTATATCGAAATTGTCCAATTAGAGAAGAGATAATAGATGTGGGTGCTCTCTACTTCTCCTTGAGCTTGTGCAATAGTTGTTGGTTAATCTACATACAAACATTACTCTCGCCTCATTTATTTGTTGCCACATCATCATATATCATAGGTGACAAAGTTTACGAACACCTATCTTACAACAGTTGGAGATGCCCTTACTCTTAACTCTATTTTTTTCCAGTTTGACCAAATTTATCCCTCCCTTCCAAAATACATTACTTCCATTTATTCAAATATGGATGTATGAGGACATGTTTTAGTGTATACATACATACATATTTAGACAATTGAGCACTAGTGGAGAATGGGGCTTTTGCTCGGTGGAGAACACCCCTTTCGCCCCGGCTCGGCTACGGCCCGGTGTAAAAGGGTGTATAGCTGGCGCTGGGGTGAACAGAGCGACTTGTGGGGGGGGGGGGGGGGGGTTGGTGGCTCCAACCGGGGTAAAAGGCCCGCAACACCTTTTACCCCGGTTGGTGGCTCCAACCGAGGCAAAAGACCCCCACACTATATAAATCCCGCCATCCCTCTCCTCTCATCATACCACTCACTTTGAAGGACATATTATTGTTGTGGGGTGTGTGATTATTTGTTTTTCCGTCCGATGCACAAGAGGTGTTCGATGAAATGCCCGGGAGCATAACGCCTCTCAGCTCGTAGAAAACAAACATGATTTAATTTGTCCAAGCCACACTTAATTAAATAAACTTTGTCCTACTTCTTTTCTCCTCGGTCGAGGTAACAACTTTAATGTTTCGTCTGTCGATGTAACATTGATCATTTCTCTATTCACGGTGTTCTTTAACGGTTCTTAATTAATAATCATATAATGCAGATGAACCGACAATGGATATACGCTGACCGACGCTCTGCCACGTTCATGAAAGGCGTGGGTTATTTTATCGAGGTAGCCCATGCAAATGATGTGTGTGAACACACGTTCGTTGGGAGACCCCAAGAGGAAGGTATGAAGAGTGCAACATCAAGTTTCCCCTAGAAAGAAATCAAGGTTGAATCGACCAGTAGGAGGAAGGAGTAACTTCAGAAGGTTGAAGCAGCTGAGATGGCAGGGCGCACTACCGGTTCAGCAGCATCGTGGAACCTACACAACACAATCAAATCACTTTGCCCCAACGAAGCAATGAGATTGTCAATCTCACCGGTTTTCCTGAATACAAAGAGGTTAAACGTATGGTGTGGAAAACAGTAGAAACAATATGAAGCAATATGAAAACAGTAGGTGTTTTATCACTATGAGGAAAATGGATCGGGGTCCATAGTTCACTAGTGGTGTCTCTCCGTGAAAGATAAATAACATGTGTGGTGAACAAATTAAAACTAGGCAATTGACATGAATGAAGGCTGCACCATAGTGCATATACAAGACATAAAGATTACTATGTGATTGATGCGGGCATTCAACAAAATACATAGACCGTCATCCAACTGCATCTATGACTAATAATCCACCCTCCGAATAACATCCGAACAAAGGTTGGGTATTAAGTTGCAAGCAACAGATAATCGCAGTAAGCAAAGTGTGTAATGTAAACAATAACATCATCCTTAGAAAAAAGCATTGTTGTTTTCTTCCTAATGGCAACAGCACATTCTCCATCCATCATGTTTCTGTCACTTGAGCACATATGAAAAGGATGCATGAACCCACTATCGAGCATAAATACTCCCTCTTGGAGTTACTAGCATCTACTTGGCCAGAGAATCTACTAATAACGGAGAGCATGCAAGATCATAAATAACATAAACATGAAGATAACATGATAGATTGATAATCAGAAGACATAGCATTCAACATTCATCAGATCCCAGCAAACACAACATGTAGCATTACATAAAGATGATCTTGATCATGATTGGCAGCTCACAAGATCTAAACATGAGGTACAAAGTGAAGAGAACAACCATCTAGTTACTGCTATGGACCCGTAGTCCAGGGATGAACTAGTCACACATCACTTCGGAGGAGGGCATGGTGGTGTAGACCCCTCCGGTGATGATTTCCCCCTCCTGCAGTGTGCCAGGGAGAGCTCCAGAACCCTCCCAATCTCGGGATGACGATGACGGCGGCCTTGGGTGTTTTTGGGAAAAAGTGGGATATATTTAAGGTTTACGTCTCGAGGGGATTAAATAGGCGAAAGGGAAAATGCGGTGAAGATGCTACACTGTAGAGCGTCACTAGCAGATGCTAAACTGGGCCAAATCCAAAACTAAAATTCTGAGTTCCTCCAACTGGTTCAGAGTTCAAACACGTGAGCACTGTATATTTTTCCTAGACAGTTCTGTCACTTGGTCTTTTGTCAACCCGAGCGATCGACAAAAAACTGATGGAGTACACCACACGCAGCGAATCCTCTCCATGCTACTATGACCAGATTGGTGCTACTACATGATACGTCCATAACGTATCTATAATTTTTGATTGTTTCATGCTAATATTATACTTTGGACACTTGTTTTCATATAAAGTTTATAATTTGTTTGGACTAACCTATTAATAGTTGCAAGAGTGCAAAACTTTCTTGTTTTACTCTTTGATGTGTAGGAATTAAGAAGAAAACATAAAAGGAGACTTGTTGGAAAATGACTCTGACTTTCCTGAAATCTATCCACCAATAGTTTTTAGTGATCATCAGTTTTACCCCCAAAGACAACATCAACTGAAGATCAAATTGCCTACAAAGTTGTTTGCGATTTCCATACCTTTCATTTAAGCCCAAGAACAGCCCAATCCGAGTTATTATGCGACCTGTGGACCCATTTTACTGGAGGATATATATCTGATTACGGGATTACGGGAATCGGTGATGGGATTGAGTCCAACTCTTACCATATTTAATGGATTCGGACAAGTCACGACTTTGGGGCTGAGAGGGGTCCCTAGGAAAGTTCTAGAGGTTCCCAAGAGCCTTTTGATCAAGGGTCCTTTAACATCCCAAGTATGAAAATCTCCCCCTAGAATGTTTTATTTCTTGTTAAATTATTGCTTTGCATCATGTCATCATATTCTTTGCATTTGTTTGCATTTGATTCCATTTTTTTTCTATATGATTTCCAAACAAAATTCAAATTATTGTCCATACTTGTTATGTTACATGTTTCAAATAAAAAACTACAAAACAAACAAATAATTTGTTCCACTAAAATTGGAATCAAAAACTTTAATTTGGCTTAAGTGGCATTTATTCTTTTGATACCACAATTGATCAATTCACTTAATTTTCCAAACAACAATCATCAATTAAATTTATCTGGAAAACAAAAGTTTGTTTTAAGGTGCTGTTACAAAAAAACAAAACAATACAATTTTTCCCAAAATTTTATCTAGCCCAAAACCTCTCTCTTCTCTCTCTTTTCCAAATCTGCAAAAAAAAAAGAAGAAAAAGAATAAAGAAGAGGGGGGATAGGGCAGCCAGCCCTTTGGGCCAGCCCAACTGCCCCTGGCCCGTACCCCCACCTATCGTCCCTAACCTTCTGTACGGCTGGACATCCATGGTGTCCACGTCGACAGAGCAGGCAGGGAACGGTCCCGAGCTGCCCTCCTCCTCCCTTTTAGCCACGAGCACCTCCTCCTCGGTGCCCTAACCCTCCTCCCCTCTTTCCTCTTGCCGCCACCTTCTTCTTCTCCCTCTCTCTGCCCTCTTTCCTCTCTCTGTTCCCCACCGAGGTCCTCCACCGCAGCCACCCATCTCCGGCGATCGCCGCGCCACCGGTGCCCTCCCGGCCGCGTTAGGGCCGGGAACGGAAAGGCCCCGCTCCCCTCTTCCTCGCAGTGCCCTCCGTCTCCCCCGAGGATCACCGGAGCGCCGCCGCCATCCCCGAGTTCGCCACCGTCGCTCCTCCCTGCACCGACCGCTCCCTCTGTACGTCCATCGCTGTGAGCTCCCTTCCCTCGCCCTTCCCTCTCCTCCATTCCCTCACCACGCAGCACACCGGCCACAGCACGCACACACCCGCCCCAGTCGCGAGCAGTGGCAGCCGCATCGTCAGCCATCGCCGGCGGGCGCTGTCCCTCCGTCCAGATTTCAGTAACGCACCTGCAACAGAAAGGTTCAGTTAAAACTTCCCGCGAAACTGCACCTTATACACCCACATGCTCCTTGCCTATCACAAATCGCAGAGAACCGCACTGGCAGTGCACCTGTGCGCGCAAGCGTGAGCACTAGGGTTCGAATACCCAGCCCCCCACCTTTTTCTGTCTATTTTCCGAATTGTTCAGATGCAGGTTCTGAACCTTAACCACCCTGCTAGCTGTCCCCTTTCAACACCGCAGCAGCAGCCCAGTTGGTTGCTATTCCTTGCGCGCAAGCCTCAGGTCCCGAGTTCGATCCCCCAAAGCCCCACCTTTTATTTATGTTTTTTTTTTGTTCTTTTCTGCCCGAATTTCAGAAACTCAGATCTGAGCACTTAATTCTAAAATCCATATAAAATTGAATATTGCTCCAATTTGAATGATTCAAAATCCTGTGGCTTCATAATTTTGTGCTCTTTCTATTAATGTCAAGTTTGCAATTTGTTTCTGTACTAATTTTTGCACTAAATAATTAATTACTGAAAATGCAATAAAAAGTGGAAACTTTGGAATTTCATAACTTTAGTTCTGCTCATCCAATTTAAGCAAATTTGGGCTCTAAAAATTTGTCTTAACAAACTCTACACATTGGTATTTTATTTGGGCACAATTGAGTTAATTTTGAACATGTTTTCCTCTGTTTAGTAAAAAGGGCAGAATAAAACTATTTATGGAAAATTGCATAATAAATTCAATAATAACCCAAAAATTATGTTTGATAGCTCCAAATGTTCAGTGAAACATTTGCTACATGTTTTCAACCTTTTCAATGCAATTTGTTTACTGTTTTTCCTAATTAAAGTTGGTGCAATAATTCAATGGTTTAATTAAATCTTTTAAATTGCAAAATTCATAACTTGCTCAATTAAATTCCAATTTCAACAAACAAAATATGTTTTCCATCCCATTTTTCATGAACTTTGCAAATATCAACTTTGTTTTCTATTTTGAATAATTTAAATTGCTGAAAACAACTGTTTCTTATTTAATGCAATTAAAATTGCCAAATTAATAACTTGCTCATTTTAAATCCAAATTCAACAAGTGAAACATGTATTCCACCAAAAATTTTGTGTATTTTCCAAATATGAATTTTGTTACCTATTTTGAACAATTAAAATTGGTGAAAACAACAAATGCTTGTGTACCACCTTTAAGAAGCAAATTTTCATAACTTAATAAATAAAATTCTAAACTTGGTAAACCTTATTTCTAATTGTTTCTATTGTTGTTATTTTTCTGTTTTCCTCATCCATGAATCATACTAATCCACTTTCACCTGTTGATTAGTTGTAAAACAATTACTCCAACCTTAATTCATGGGCTTTCCATATGCAATCGAAATTGCATATGTGTCCATTTAAATTGTGTTACCATGTCAACTAGTTTATTTTTTATGCATCAATTAAATTGTCATGCATCATCCCATGATTGTGCACTATCCTGTTATTGATTGTTCGTCTCTTTTCGATTGTGTGTTTGCTTCTTCTCGATTAGACGACGACGTTGAGACAGACGATCTTTACGACACTACTTCTGAGGAGTTAGCTCAGTACCAGGCTACTGAGTTTGCAGGCAAGTATTCACTCACATGAACCATCGTGTTCCTTTCAACATTGGATACCGATACTTTCCGTTGTCTATTCTGCTAGCCTATGTATCGTTGCTTGTTCTCCGAACCTATCACATGAATCCCTTAACCCTGATATTGCCTCACCTCCACTCCTATAACCCCGTTGTTTGAGCCCGTGTCTTACTAGCATGCTTAGGGTTGTTGCTGCTCGAGTCTGCTGTCAGTTACCTTCTGTTATCATATTTTATTATGTTCTGGGGCTCGATGTTAAACAATCAACCTGTTAATGTTGGGTAATAATAATTTGATGATAAGGCACCGGCAGGAGGCCCGGCGTGGTTTTGAGGCCTGCTAGTGTCGACCCTAATTAGGAAAAGTGTCTTGTCTACTGATCCATGATGAGCGTGCTCACCGCATCCGGGTGGTAGTATGGAACCCCCCTCGACTTTGACCTGATCCGCAGTTTGTCCGAAGAGCCACACTTAGTTCGGGAGTTCCATTTGCGCATAAGCATGAATGGGTCGCTCCCATGGTTACTGTTGGTGATGATTATGATGATGATGCATATAGGGCGAGGCCTGTGGTGCCGGGGGGTGTGGTTTTCACCCTTGCGCTTAGGTTAGGTCGGACTGGCCGGGACCTTATAGCTCCGTGGCTCCTAGGACAGGTTGTAGAAATGGTTCGAGTCGTGTCGAGCCAATCTGAGTTTTATTTGGTGGCTTGAGTGTGTACGGGTACTGGAGCACACCCTGCAGGGATGAATCTTCTCGAGAAGCCGTGTTGTCCGCGGTTATGTGACGAATTGGGGAAAGTACTGGCTAACATGTACTCAGAAGAACTTACACCTAACTAATACGAAGTTGACTAGTAATAGAATTATTAACACAATAACCTGAATCATCATTAATCCAACTGTGTGAGTTATCCTTGGGTTGCTTCCTTAGAAGGGGGTGACATTGGATGGGTTTGTTTGGTGGTTAACTGTAGTTGGTTACGATATGCTATCTTATCTTCTTTCTGTTAGCCGGAAGTTGTAGCGTGTCTCTGTAGTTGGTTACTGCAGCCCGCTGCCTTGCTTTTGTATCACCTATTCTTCCGTTGAACCTAAAGCATTTGTACCTGGTGTTGCCGGGTACACTTTGATGAAGTGTGAGTCTTGCTTGCCAGTACGTTGTTGTACTGACCCCTTTGGGGCTGTGGTTTCCGCAGACGACGTTTCCGAGGATCCCCATGGTGGCTACCACGTGGAGTACGACGAGGCTGTGGACGAGTAGATAGCGGACCCGGGCAGGATCCGAGACTTCGTGGATGGGCTCCGTTTTCCTTTCTTTGCCGGCCTCTTAGGCCTATTTGGATTTTGTCTGTACTCAGACACCTTGTTTGCTTCCGCTGCTATGTAATGATGATATGTTGGGACATGTGTCCTCTGGATGATTGTGTTTGCTATTCTCTGCTCTAGTGAGAGCCAGTTGCAACTTATTTCCGTCTTTTGTGTCTTAGAGATATGTTGTGGTATCATTCCGTTTAACGACGTTGACGTACCATGTGTGAATGGTATGAAGTACGTCAATGGTAGTATCTTGATCTCTATGGGATAGTTTACATCGACGATGGAATAGTAGAGTTTGGTTGTCGCACATAAGTGCTGGCCTACTCGTAAGAGGATGCGGGAGCAGTTAGGCCCCGTAATCCAAACATCTACTATCCAGTTCGGAACGTTGAGTATCCTCTAGAGGTCAGGGTGCGACAAATGGTATCAGAGCCTGTCTGCCTGTAGGATCCCTTTTACTGGTCGCAGTTGAGTCTAGAAACTATTTTGTAGCTATATAGGAAAAATGAAACGTGAGAGTAGGAATTCTGTTCTTTTTCTTCTTTCCCCACCCACCCTCCCTTTTCTGGTAAGGAAGTGCAACGTTGTTTTTCTCTTCTCATCTAAACTTCCAAGTTAGGATTTCACGTATCCTGGTTTCTCTAGGATGGTTATATCTACTAGACCATAGGAATGGAGGTGGTTGTGACATGATTTATCATGTTGCCTACTCACGATTGAGAACGGTGGCAAATAAGCCCCGGAAGCAGATCCTCTATTCCTTAAGCAGTAGATATTGATCCTTTAGAAGCCCGGATGGGGTTTTTCTCCGTAGTACCTCAGGTTTTTGTGGTCTCCTGTTTCCCAGTTGTTGCTTCGATATCGTCCTTCACAAATCGTCTCTTTCGTTGTTAACCTCCATCCGTTTTGTTTCGGAGATTTTCTTCTTCAACACCGCACCCGTGTGGTACTCGAACCATTTATGGTGAACGTTGAGGGTAGTATAGGTTTGCTCCATGCTACCTTCTTACCGTCTGAAGTAATCCTTTTAAGCACTTATATTGGATTTTGTTATCCGGTTAGTGTGTTAACCTTGGTATCCTCTTCAGGATGGAAAGTGGTGACGAAGAACACACACTGCCACCCGAGATAGGGAAAGTGCTGTCTCAGATGACACAAGTTATAAGGCAGATGCAGCAGAACCAAGACCTTGGGAGTAATGGCAACGCCCGGGTCTCTATTCGGGAGTTCCTTGAGCTCAATCCGCGCACGTTTGATACCTCCTCCGAGCCATTGGATGCTGATGACTGGCTCCGTGAAATGAACCGTACTCTTATGGTAGCTCATGTGGCTGACGAGGACCGTGTTCCTTACGTGACCTACCTTCTCCGTGGACAATCCATGTCTTGGTGGGAGAACTTACAAGAATTGAGAGATCCTAGTGTGGCAATCACATGGGAGGATTTCAAGCAAGCCTTCGTGCGCCATCACATTCCCGATGGGCTCATGGAGAAAATGCGTGAGGAATTCTATTCTTTCACACAAGGCAGTTTGGACGTTCTCGAATACCAAAGAGAGTTCAATCATCTGGCTCGCTACGCCGGAGATGAAATCTCCACGGAAGCGAGAAAGATGGCAAAGTTCCGCAGGGGTCTCAACCCGGAACTCAAGTATGCTCTCACCAACGTCAAGGCCAAGAATTTTGAGGACCTCATCAACATCGCTCTAAATGAAGAGCATGGGCGCAAGTTGGTTGAGGAATCTCGTAAGCACTCTCGTGAACAGGCTAATCTCTCAAAAGCTATCATGCCTCCACAAAAACGAAGAGTTTGGGTTCCATATACCACTCCAACACCGCCCATCTGCTTGCCAAGCCCGGCAGGATTTCTTGCCCGCCCTCCCACCCCAGTGGTATCTTCAGGAGGTGCTCCATCTCAGCCAGATCCAACAACTCCTCGTTCTGTTGTTACATGCTACAAGTGTGGACAGCCGGGCCACTATTCCGATAAGTGTCCGCAAAGGCACCTCTTTCCACCTCCACCTCGCCACAGGTCGACCCCGACAAGAATACGTGGTCCTCCGTTGGGTTGCTACAACAGCAACGACCTTGGCGTAAGAACCGTTAAGGTGAACCATGTCAAGGCCCAGGGAGCAGAAGAATCTCCAGAGGTTGTAATGGGCACACTTCTTGTGAACTCGTTTCGTGCTAAAGTCTTGTTCGATTCTGGTGCTTTGTCGCACCCTGGTTTCTAGGGGATACTCATCGGGCCGAACTGGATAACAGATGCTTGGATTATGGGGCATAACTGCTCCCACGTCCCAGCTTCCTGGTAGGCCTGCGCTTATGCGCGACAAAACAAGCCCTGCTATTCCACCGTCGATGTAAACTATCCACTAGAGACCATAGGCACTACTGTCGACGTACTTCATACCAATCACACATGGTACGTCAACAGCGTTAAACGGAATGATACCACAACATATCTCTAAGACACAAAAGATTGAAATAAGATTGCAAATGGCCTTCACTAAGGCAGAGAATAGCAAATACAATCATCCAGAGGACACATGTCCCAACATGACATTCATTACATAGCAGCGGAAGCATTCAACATGTCTGAGTACAGACAAATCCAAATAGGCCTAAGAAGCCGGCAATGAAAGGAAAACGGAGCCCATCCACGTAGGTCTTGGATCCTGCCCGGGTCCGCTATCTACTCGTCAACAGCGTCGTCGTACTCCACGAAGTAGCCATCCTGGTGATCATCGTAGCCGTAGTCGTAGTCTGCGTAAACCACAGCCCCAACGGGGTCAGTACATCCAAGTACTGGCAAGCAAGACTCACACTTCATCAAAGAGTTACCCGTCAACACAAGCATTGATGCTTGGGATCAACGGAAGAGATAGGTATTATAAAAGCTGCAGCGGGCTGCTCTAACCAACTACAGAAAATACTACAAGTTCCGGCTAACAGAAGGAGATAAGATCGAGGATTGTAACCAACTAAAAGATAACTTCAAACAAACCCATCCTGGATCTCGCCCCTTATCCGAAGAAGCAATCCGGGGATACTCACACCGTTGTGTTAAAGATGAGTCAAGTTATTGTGTGAATAACCTATTACTAGTCAAGTTATTTAGCATTGGGTGATACATGCTTGATCATTATGTTTAAGTTGTCCTGAGTACTTGTTAGCCAGTACTTTCACCAAGTAATCCATAACCGCGGAAAACACGGCTTCTCGAGAAGATTTATCCCTGCAGGGTGTGCTCCAGTACCCGTACACACTCAAGCCACCAACTAAAACTTAGGTGGACTTGACACGACCCAAACCATCTCTACAATCCATCCTAGGAGCCACGGAGCTATAAGGTCCCGGCCAGTCCGCCTAACCTAAGCGCAAGGGTGAAAACCACACCCCCCGGCACCACAGGCCTCGCCCTATATGCATCATCATCATCACCAGTAACCAATGGGGGTACCTCCCATTATGCAAGGAGCAAATGGAACACCCGAACTAAGTGTGGCTCTTCGGACAAACTGCAGATCAAGTCTAAGTCGAGGGGGGTCCCATACTACCACCCGGATGCGGTGAGCACGCTCATCATGGATCAGTAGACAAGACCCTTTTCCTATTAGGGTCGACACTAGCAGGCCTCAAAACCACTTAGGGCCTCCTGCCGGTGCCTTATCATCAAATTATTATTACCAGTAGCAATTAACAGGATTGATTGATTAAATTCGAGCCCCCGGTACAATAATAATAGTAGAAGAAGTAACCGACAACAGACTCGAGCAAAAGCAACCCTAAGCATGCTAGATGAGAACAGGCACAAGCAATGGCTGTAGGTATGGAGGTGAGGCAATATCATTGGTTCAGGGTATCATGTGATAGGTTCGGAGAACAAGCAACGATACATAGGGCTAGCAATAATAGACAAAAGGATAGTATCGACAACAAGTGTGGAAGGGAACTCGATGATTCATGTGAGTGATAACTTGCCTGCAAACCCAGTAGCCTGGTACTGAGCAAAAATCCTTAGAAGGGGGTACCGTACGTCTCTTCGGTCTCAACGTCGTCGTCTAAAGCGAGAAGAAGCAAACACACCATCGAAAGAGACGAACAATCAATACATGGCATAGGATGCACAACCATGGGATGATGCATGTCATGTTAATAGATGCAGCAAAGTAAACTACTTGACAAGGTAACACAATTTAATTGGACCCATATGCAATGTGAATTGCATATGGATGCAAATGGTTTAGGTTGAAGCAATGATCTACATTTGATTAACAAGTGTAAGTAGTTAAACATGATGCATGCATGATGATAATAAGAAGTAAACAAAGTTAGATGCAATTGGAATTATAGTTAACAAGTTAGGGAATTTATTATTAAGTTTGGAAATTTTGGTTACTTAATAGTGTTACACAAATAGTTGTTGTTTTCATCAAGTTAAGTTGCTCATAACAAATGACAGAGTTGATATTTGAAAAGGTTATGTTTTTCTGGTTGGAAAACATATTTTACATGTTCAAGAATAATTTAATTTGAGCAAGTTATGGTTTTATCAAATTTAAATGAATTAAACAAGTATTAAATTATTTAGGCAATTTAAATTATTCAAAACATGAAACAAAATTTATATTTGAATTGGTGGTTCAAAATGGTATGGAAAACATATTTTATTTGTATGATTTGGATTAATAATGAATTAGTTATGGATTTTACCAAATTGCAATTGAATTATTTGAATTCAAATTTGAATTGCATTTTGAAAATTCAAAACAGGAAACAAAATTCATATTTGGGTAGAATACACTTTTCTGATTGGATTACATATTTTATTTGTTCAATTCTGAGTTAGAATGGCCAAGATATGGTTTTTACAAATTGTTTGGTTCAAAAAAAAACATTCTGTGAAAAGAAAAAAACACAGCAGGACTTTTCCCACCGTGGGGAAAAGAACCCACACTGGCTGGCCAGTGGGCCAGTGCCACGGTGGCGCTGACTGGTGCGGGTAGAGGTGATGTGGCCTCCAGGGCCGATGACGAGCGGGTCCCACGCGGGGCGCGCGCAGAAGGAAAAAAGGGGGAGGCAAATGCCTCCCCTGGGATTCGATCCCGGAACCTCCACCTTGGGCGCACGGGACTTGGCCAGTTGGGCTGTGAGCGCTTCGTGATAGGTACAGAGAAGGTTGCAAGTTAAGGTTCCGTTACGCGCTTTAACTGAAACTAACTGAATTTCTATCGTGCGTGCAGGTTCAGGCTACAGGCATCGATCGGAGGCAAACGGAGCGGGCCAGCGGCCGGCGGGCGCCGCGCGCGGTGGCTGTCCGCGGTGCTAGTGCGGAGCTGCCGTGTGCGGTGCGGGCGGTGCGCGCGCGGCCCCGAGGGAAAGGGGAAGGGGTGCGGTTGGTCGTGCTCACCTGCGAGGGGAAGGCAAACGGAGGGAGCAGGGGCGGTCGGTGCGGAAACCGGCGATGGTGATGACGCTCCGGCGGTCGTCGGCGGGAGCCGAGGACACGGCGTGGAAGAGGGCAACGGCCCCTTTCCGTTCCCGGCCCTAGCTTGGGCGCTAGGGCACCGTGGCGGTGACCACCGGAGAGGGAAGGCGGCGGTGGTGATGAAGCTTCGGTTACAGAGAAGAAACGCCGGGAGGGGAAGAGGTGGAAGGATGGGTAACCAGTGGCGGCGGCGTGAGAGAGGTGGAGGGCAGAGAGTGGAGCCCTAGGGCTAGGGTTATAGGGGAGGTGGAGGCTCGATCGACCGTTCTCTGCCTCCGATGCGTACGTGGACTCCATAGATGGAGTTCGTACCTGTACGGAGGAAGAAGACAACAGAGGGGGGTACGGGCCAGGGGGTAGTTGGGCTAGCCCAATTGGGCTGAATGCCCCTTTGCCCCCCTCTCTTTTTATTCTTTATTCTTTTCTTCCTTTTATTTTTTTTCAGATTTGGGAAAAGGGAGAGAACAAATGGTTTTAGGGTTAGACAATTTTGGAATAAATTTGGTATTGCTTCGTTTTGCAACAGCACTTGAAAACAACTTTTGTTTTTCCAAATAAATTCAATTGATGTTATTGTTTGGTAATTAAATGATTTGAGCAAATTTTGGTATCAAAAGAAATAAATGAACCTAAGCCAAAATTAAAGTTTTGATAACAATTTTGGTGGAAACAATTGTTGGTTTGTTTTGTAGTTTTTTATTTGAAACAGGTAACATAACAAGTATGACAAATGATTTGAATGTTTTGTTTGGAATTTCATATAGAAAACAAATGGAACCAAATAGAAAACAAGTGCAAAGATGATGACATGATGCAGTACTTGAATTAAACATGAAACAAAACATTCTAGGGGGTAGATTTTCATACTTGGGATGTTACAAAACGCCCCCCCCCCTTGAAGGAAACGCGCCCCGAGATTCCTTACTGAGAAGTGAAAAGGTCCGGATACTTCTTGCGAAGATCCTCTTCGGTCTCCCACGTTGCCTCTTTATCGGAATGATGCGACCATTGCACTTTCAAGAACTTGGTTCTCTTGTTGCGAGTCTTACGCTCGGTCTCATCGAGAATACGAACAGGGTGCTCCTCATAAGAAAGATCATCTTGCAGTTCAATGGAATCATGATCAACTGCACGATCTGGATCTTTGAAACACTTCTTGAGCTGTGACACGTGGAACACATCGTGCACCTTAGATAGTTTTTCTGGAAGTTCAAGACGATAAGCATTTTCTGCACGCCTTGAGAGGATGTTGAAAGGACCAATGTATCTTGGTGCCAGCTTTCCTTTCACACCAAAACGATGAGTGCCTCTGAGGGGAGTTACACGGAGATATGCTTTGTCACCAGGTGCATAAATCATATCCCTGTGCTTGCTGTCATAGTAGCTTTTCTGACGAGACTGAGCAATCTTGAGATTGTCACGAATGATGCGAACTTTCTCCTCGGCTTCCTTAACAATGTCAGGGCCTAAGAGTGAACGTTCACCAGCTCCAGACCAATTGATTGGACTCCTGCATCTGCGGCCATAGAGTGCTTCAAATGGAGCCATGCCTAGGCTTGCCTGGAAGCTGTTGTTGTAGGAGAATTCAGCATATGGAAGGCAATCCTCCCATTTCATGCCAAAGGATAGACCACATGCTCTGAGCATATCCTCGAGAATCTGATTGACTCTTTCGACTTGCCCCTGAGACTGAGGGTGATAAGTTGTGCTGAACAGAAGTTTAGTGCCCAATGCTTCTTGAAAACTCTTCCAGAAATGAGAAGTGAAGATACTTCCACGGTCTGAGCTTATTTCCAATGGAACACCATGAAGAGGAACAATCTTTGCTGTGTAGAGCTCTGCTAACTGGCTAGCTGAGATAGTTTCCTTTACAGCGAAGAAGTGAGCAACCTTAGTGAGACGATCAATAACAACGAAGATTGCATCGTTGCCCTTCTTGGACTTTGGAAACCCAGTAACGAAGTCCATTTCAATCATGTCCCACTTCCACTCAGGAATTTTCAGAGGTTGGAGGAGACCGGCTGTTTTCTGATGAACTGCCTTAACACGTTGACAAACGTCGCATTCAGAAACGTATTTAGCAATTTCACGTTTCATGCCAGACCACCAATACAGTGTCTTAAGATCCTGGTACATCTTTGTACTTCCAGGGTGGATGGAGAGAGGAGTTTCATGAGCCTCCTTGAGAATGACATCTTTGAGACTCTGAATTTGAGGAACTGCAATGCGTCCTTCGAAGAACACCGTTCCCTTGTCATCAATTGAGAAGCACTCATACTTCACATTGCCTGCTTTGATGTTATTTGCAATCTTCTTGATCTCAGCATCACGAAGTTGTTCAGAACGAATCTTGTCCTCGAGAGTTGGACTGGCTGTCAAGTTCGCAAGATAACCTTCAGGAACAAGACCAAGGTTCAGCTTCTGGAATTCTTCATGAAGTGGAGGTTGGCTTTCCATGATCATGAGATTATTGCAATAAGACTTGCGACTGAGAGCATCGGCCATAACATTAGCCTTGCCTGGAGTGTAAGAAATGGTAAGATCGAAGTCTTTGATCTTTTCAATCCATCTCCTTTGCCTGAGGTTTACATCTGGTTGAGTGAAGATGTATTTCAGACTCTTATGATCGGAAAAGATTTCAGTGCGATTACCCAACAAGTATTGCCTCCATTTCTTGAGGGCAAACACAACTGCTGCGAGTTCAAGATCATGAGTGGGATAGTTTTGCTCATGTGGGTTCAACTGACGTGAAGCATAAGCCACAACTTGACGTTCTTGCATAAGAACTGCACCTAGACCTTGGAGGGAAGCATCACAGAATATCTGGAAAGGTTTGGTAGTATCTGGGCCAACCAGAACTGGTGTAGAAGTGAGTTTAGTCTTCAGGAGATTGAAACTTTTATCACATTGTGGAGACCAAACGAACTTGTTGTCCTTCTTTGTGAGATCAGTGAGAGGTTTGGCAATCTTGGAGAAGTTTTGGACGAAACGACGGCAATAGCTAGCCAAACCAAGAAAACTTCTGACTTGCTTCACCGTCTTAGGAGGTTTCCAATCAACAATTTCCTTAACCTTTTCTGGATCAATGGCTATGCCCTTGGCAGAGATGACATGGCCAAGGTAAGCAACTTCTGGAATCCAGAACTCACATTTGGAGAACTTGGCATACAGACGATGCTCGCGAAGCTTCATGAGAGTGAGACGAAGATGTTCTCCATGCTCTTCCTCGGATTTTGAGTAGACCAGAATGTCATCAAGATATACCACAACGAACTTGTCGAGGTATTCATGGAAGACAGAATGCATGAGTCTAGAGAACGTCGCCGGTGCATTGGTGAGACCAAAGGACATGACGGTGTATTCATATAGACCGTAGCGAGTGGTGAAAGATGTCTTAGGAATATCTTCCTTTCTGATCTTTATTTGATGGTAACCCATCCTCAAGTCCAGCTTGGAGAATATTGAGGCTCCAGCAAGTTGATCAAAAAGATCATCGATACGAGGAATTGGATATTTGTTCTTGATTGTTTTCTCGTTGAGAGGACGATAGTCAACCACGAGTCTCTTTGTTTGATCCTTCTTCGCAACGAACAGAGTTGGGCATCCCCAAGCCGAGGAGCTAGGTTGAATGTAACCTTTCTCCATGTACATATCGATTTGCTCCTTCAACAACTTCAGTTCAGGAGGAGCTATCTTGTATGGATGCTTAGAGATTGGAGCAGTGCCTGGTTCAAGTTCGATCACGAACTCAACTGCTCTGTCCGGAGGCATTCCTGGCAATTCTTCTGGAAAGACATCAGGGAATTCACAAACCACCGGAATAGTTTCAATAGATGGTAGAGGATTTGCATTGAGAGTGTAGAGTTGAGCAACTGGATTTTCAGCATGGAAGTAGACTATCTGGCCAGAAGGGTGTGTGATTTTGACAGATTTAGCAGGACAATCAATGACTGCTTTGTTGGCTACCAACCAATCCATCCCAGAATGACATCAATATCTGAAGAGTGGAGAGCTATCAAGGATGCCTGGAATGGAAGGTTTCCAATTGTGATCTCGATGTTCTGGCTAACTTTATTGCTTTGCCAGCTAGATCCCGGTGATTTCACTAGGAGAGGGATAGACAACTGTTCGAAGTTTATTCCACTGTTGTTTGCAAAGCATTGAGAGATGAAAGAGTGTGAAGCACCAGAATCGAACAAGACTTTAGCACGAAACGAGTCCACAAGAAGTGTGCCCATTACAACCTCTGGAGATTCTTCTGCTCCCTGGGCCTTGACATGGTTCACCTTAACGGTTCTCACGCCAAGCTCGTTGTTGTTGTAGCAACCCAACGGAGGACCACGTATTCTTGTCGGGGTCGACCTGTGGCGAGGTGGAGGTGGAAAGAGGTGCCTTTGCGGACACTTATCGGAATAGTGGCCCGGCTGTCCACACTTGTAGCATGTAACAACAGAACGAGGAGTTGTTGGACCTGGCTGAGACGGAGCACCTCCTGAAGATACCACTGGGGTGGGAGGGCGGGGAAGAATTCCTGCCGGGCTTGGCAAGCAGATGGGCGGTGTTGGAGTGGTATATGGAACCCAAACTCTCCGTTTTTGTGGTGGCATGATAGCTTTTGAAAGATTAGCCTGTTCACGAGAGTGCTTACGAGATTCCTCAACCAACTTGCGCCCATGCTCTTCATTTAGAGCGATGTTGACGAGGTCCTCAAAATTCTTGGCCTTGACGTTGGTGAGAGCATACTTGAGTTCCGGGTTGAGACCCCTGCGGAACTTTGCCATCTTTCTCGCTTCCGTGGAGATTTCATCTCCGGCGTAGCGAGCCAGACGATTGAACTCTCTTTGGTATTCGAGAACGTCCAGATTGCCTTGTGTGAAAGAATAGAATTCCTCACGCATTTTCTCCATGAGCCCATCGGGAATGTGATGGCGCACGAAGGCTTGCTTGAAATCCTCCCATGTGATTGCCACACTAGAACCTCTCATTTCTTGGAAATTCTCCCACCAAGACATAGATTGTCCACGGAGAAGGTAGGTCACGTAAGGAACACGGTCCTCGTCAGCCACATGAGCTACCACAAGAGTACGGTTCATTTCACGGAGCCAGTCATCAGCATCCAATGGCTCGGAGGCGGTATCAAACGTGCGCGGATTGAGCTCAAGGAACTCCCGAATAGACACCCGGGCGTTGCCATTACTCCCAAGGTCTTGGTTCTGCTGCATCTGCTTTATAACTTGTGTCATCTGAGACAGCACTTTCCCCATCTCAGGTGGCAGTGTGGGTTCTTCGTCACCACTTTCCATCCTGAAGAGGATACCAAGGTTAACACACTAACCGGATAACAAAATCCAATATAAGTGCTTAAAAGGATTACTTCAGACGGTAAGAAGGTAGCATGGATCAAACATATACTACCCTCAACGTTCACCATAAATGGTTTGAGTACGAAAGGATAACTAAACATAGCTAGGAATGGATACATCAATGGACGAAAGGTTCTTGAGAGAAACATGATATTGAAGCAACATCGGGAACTCGCGACCAAAACTCCTAAGGTACTACAGAAGAACCCAGAACACGTGAAATCCTAACTTGAAAGTTTAGATGAGAAGGGAAAATCAACGTTGCACTTCCTTACCAGAAAAGGGAGGGTGGGTGGGGAAAGAAATAAAATGGCAGAATTCCTACTCTCACGTTTCATTTTTCCTATATAGCTACAAAATAGTTTCTAGACTCAACTGCGACCAGTAAAAGGGATCCTACAGGCAGACAGGCTCTGATACCATTTGTCGCACCCTGGTTTCTAGGGGATACTCATCGGGCCGAACTGGATAGCAGATGCTTGGATTATGGGGCATAACTGCTCCCACGTCCCAGCTTCCTGGTAGGCCTGCGCTTATGCGCGACAACACAAGCCCTGCTATTCCACCGTCGATGTAAACTATCCACTAGAGACCATAGGCACTACTGTCGACGTACTTCATACCAATCACACATGGTACGTCAACAGCGTTAAACGGAATGATACCACAACATATCTCTAAGACACAAAAGATTGAAATAAGATTGCAAATGGCCTTCACTAAGGCAGAGAATAGCAAATACAATCATCCAGAGGACACATGTCCCAACATGACATTCATTACATAGCAGCGGAAGCATTCAACATGTCTGAGTACAGACAAATCCAAATAGGCCTAAGAAGCCGGCAATGAAAGGAAAACGGAGCCCATCCACGTAGGTCTTGGATCCTGCCCGGGTCCGCTATCTACTCGTCAACAGCGTCGTCGTACTCCACGAAGTAGCCATCCTGGTGATCATCGTAGCCATAGTCGTAGTCTGCGTAAACCACAGCCCCAACGGGGTCAGTACATCCAAGTACTGGCAAGCAAGACTCGCACTTCATCAAAGAGTTACCCGTCAACACAAGCATTGATGCTTGGGATCAACGGAAGAGATAGGTATTATAAAAGCTGCAGCGGGCTGCTCTAACCAACTACAGAAAATACTACAAGTTCCGGCTAACAGAAGGAGATAAGATCGAGGATTGTAACCAACTGAAAGATAACTTCAAACAAACCCATCCTGGATCTCGCCCCTTATCCGAAGAAGCAATCCGAGGATACTCACACCGTTGTGTTAAAGATGAGTCAAGTTATTGTGTGAATAACCTATTACTAGTCAAGTTATTTAGCATTGGGTGATACATGGTTGATCATTATGTTTAAGTTGTCCTGAGTACTTGTTAGCCAGTACTTTCACCAAGTAATCCATAACCGCGGAAAACACGGCTTCTCGAGAAGATTTATCCCTGCAGGGTGTGCTCCAGTACCCGTACACACTCAAGCCACCAACTAAAACTTAGGTGGACTTGACACGACCCAAACCATCTCTACAATCCATCCTAGGAGCCATGGAGCTATAAGGTCCCGGCCAGTCCGCCTAACCTAAGCGCAAGGGTGAAAACCACACCCCCCGGCACCACAGGCCTCGCCCTATATGCATCATCATCATCACCAGTAACCAATGGGGGTACCTCCCATTATGCAAGGAGCAAATGGAACACCCGAACTAAGTGTGGCTCTTCGGACAAACTGCAGATCAAGTCTAAGTCGAGGGGGGTCCCATACTACCACCCGGATGCGGTGAGCACGCTCATCATGGATCAGTAGACAAGACCCTTTTCCTATTAGGGTCGACACTAGCAGGCCTCAAAACCACTTAGGGCCTCCTGCCGGTGCCTTATCATCAAATTATTATTACCGGTAGCAATTAACAGGATTGATTGATTAAATTCGAGCCCCCGGTACAATAATAATAGTAGAAGAAGTAACCGACAACAGACTCGAGCAAAAGCAACCCTAAGCATGCTAGATGAGAACAGGCACAAGCAATGGCTGTAGGTATGGAGGTGAGGCAATATCATTGGTTCAGGGTATCATGTGATAGGTTCGGAGAACAAGCAACGATACATAGGGCTAGCAATAATAGACAAAAGGATAGTATCGACAACAAGTGTGGAAGGGAACTCGATGATTCATGTGAGTGATAACTTGCCTGCAAACCCAGTAGCCTGGTACTGAGCAAAAATCCTTAGAAGGGGGTACTGTACGTCTCTTCGGTCTCAACGTCGTCGTCTAAAGCGAGAAGAAGCAAACACACCATCGAAAGAGACGAACAATCAATACATGGCATAGGATGCACAACCATGGGATGATGCATGTCATGTTAATAGATGCAGCAAAGTAAACTACTTGACAAGGTAACACAATTTAATTGGACCCATATGCAATGTGAATTGCATATGGATGCAAATGGTTTAGGTTGAAGCAATGATCTACATTTGATTAACAAGTGTAAGTAGTTAAACATGATGCATGCATGATGATAATAAGAAGTAAACAAAGTTAGATGCAATTGGAATGATAGTTAACAAGTTAGGGAATTTATTATTAAGTTTGGAAATTTTGGTTACTTAATAGTGTTACACAAATAGTTGTTGTTTTCATCAAGTTAAGTTGCTCATAACAAATGACAGAGTTGATATTTGAAAAGGTTATGTTTTTCTGGTTGGAAAACATATTTTACATGTTCAAGAATAATTTAATTTGAGCAAGTTATGGTTTTATCAAATTTAAATGAATTAAACAAGTATTAAATTATTTAGGCAATTTAAATTATTCAAAACATGAAACAAAATTTATATTTGAATTGGTGGTTCAAAATGGTATGGAAAACATATTTTATTTGTATGATTTGGATTAATAATGAATTAGTTATGGATTTTACCAAATTGCAATTGAATTATTTGAATTCAAATTTGAATTGCATTTTGAAAATTCAAAACAGGAAACAAAATTCATATTTGGGTAGAATACACTTTTCTGATTGGATTACATATTTTATTTGTTCAATTCTGAGTTAGAATGGCCAAGATATGGTTTTTACAAATTGTTTGGTTAAAAAAAAAAACATTCTGTGAAAAGAAAAAAACACAGCAGGACTTTTCCCACCGTGGGGAAAAGAACCCACACTGGCTGGCCAGTGGGCCAGTGCCACGGTGGCGCTGACTGGTGCGGGTAGAGGTGATGTGGCCTCCAGGGCCGATGACGAGCGGGTCCCACGCGGGGCGCGCGCAGAAGGAAAAAAGGGGGAGGCAAATGCCTCCCCTGGGATTCGATCCCGGAACCTCCACCTTGGGCGCACGGGACTTGGCCAGTTGGGCTGTGAGCGCTTCGTGATAGGTACAGAGAAGGTTGCAAGTTAAGGTTCCATTACGCGCTTTAACTGAAACTAACTGAATTTCTATCGTGCGTGCAGGTTCAGGCTACAGGCATCGATCGGAGGCAAATGGAGCGGGCCAGCGGCCGGCGGGCGCCGCGCGCGGTGGCTGTCCGCGGTGCTAGTGCGGAGCTGCCGTGTGCGGTGCGGGCGGTGCGCGCGCGGCCCCGAGGGAAAGGGGAAGGGGTGCGGTTGGTCGTGCTCACCTGCGAGGGGAAGGCAAACGGAGGGAGCAGGGGCGGTCGGTGCGGAAACCGGCGATGGTGATGACGCTCCGGCGGTCGTCGGCGGGAGCCGAGGACACGGCGTGGAAGAGGGCAACGGCCCCTTTCCGTTCCCGGCCCTAGCTTGGGCGCTAGGGCACCGTGGCGGTGACCACCGGAGAGGGAAGGCGGCGGTGGTGATGAAGCTTCGGTTACAGAGAAGAAACGCCGGGAGGGGAAGAGGTGGAAGGAGGGGTAACCAGTGGCGGCGGCGTGAGAGAGGTGGAGGGCAGAGAGTGGAGCCCTAGGGCTAGGGTTATAGGGGAGGTGGAGGCTCGATCGACCGTTCTCTGCCTCCGATGCGTACGTGGACTCCATAGACGGAGTTCGTACCTGTACGGAGGAAGAAGACAACAGAGGGGGGTACGGGCCAGGGGGTAGTTGGGCTAGCCCAATTGGGCTGAATGCCCCTTTGCCCCCCTCTCTTTTTATTCTTTATTCTTTTCTTCCTTTTATTTTTTTTTCAGATTTGGGAAAAGGGAGAGAACAAATGGTTTTAGGGTTAGACAATTTTGGAATAAATTTGGTATTGCTTCGTTTTGCAACAGCACTTGAAAACAACTTTTGTTTTTCCAAATAAATTCAATTGATGTTATTGTTTGGTAATTAAATGATTTGAGAAAATTTTGGTATCAAAAGAAATAAATGAACCTAAGCCAAAATTAAAGTTTTGATAACAATTTTGGTGGAAACAATTGTTGGTTTGTTTTGTAGTTTTTTATTTGAAACAGGTAACATAACAAGTATGACAAATGATTTGAATGTTTTGTTTGGAATTTCATATAGAAAACAAATGGAACCAAATAGAAAACAAGTGCAAAGATGATGACATGATGCAATACTTGAATTAAACATGAAACAAAACATTCTAGGGGGTAGATTTTCATACTTGGGATGTTACATGCTTCACACTCTTTCATCTCTCAATGCTTTGCAAACACCAGTAAAATCAACTTGGAACAATTGTCTATCCCTCTCCTAGTGAAATCACCGGGATCTAGCTGGCAAAGCAATAAAGTTAGCCAGAACATCGAGATCACAATTGGAAACCTTCCATTCCAGGCATCTCTGATAGCTCTCCACTCTTCAGATATTGTTGTCATTCTTGGGATGGATTGGCTGGTAGCCAACAAAGCAGTCATTGATTGTCCTGCTAAGTCTGTCAAAATCACACACCCTTCTGGCCAGATAGTCTACTTCCATGCTGAAAATCCAGTTGTTCAACTCTACACTCTCAATGCAAATCCTCTACCATCTATTGAAACTATTCCGGTGGTTTGTGAATTCCCCGATGTCTTTCCAGAAGAATTGCCAGGAATGCCTCCTGACAGAGCAGTTGAGTTCGTGATCGAACTTGAACCAGGTACTGCTCCAATCTCTAAGCATCCATATAAGATAGCTCCTCCTGAACTGAAGTTGTTGAAGGAGCAAATCGATATGTACATGGAGAAAGCTTACATTCAACCTAGTTCCTCGGCTTGGGGTTGCCCAACTCTGTTCGTTGCGAAGAAGGATCAAACAAAGAGACTCGTTGTTGACTATCGTCCTCTTAACGAGAAAACCATCAAAAACAAGTATCCAATTCCTCGTATCGATGATCTTTTTGATCAACTTGCTGGAGCCTCAATATTCTCTAAGTTGGACTTGATGATGGGTTACCATCAAATAAAGATCAGAAAGGAAGATATTCCAAAGGCAACCTTCACCACTCGCTACGGTCTATATGAATACACCGTCATGTCCTTTGGTCTCACCAATGCACCGGCGACCTTCTCTCGACTCATGAATTCTGTCTTCCATGAATACCTCGACAAGTTCGTTGTGGTATATCTTGATGACATTCTTGTCTACTCAAAATCCGAAGAAGAGCATGGAGAACATCTTCGTCTCACTCTCATGAAACTTCGCGAGCATCGTCTTTATGCCAAGTTCTCCAAATGTGAGTTCTGGATTTCAGAAGTTGCTTATCTTGGTCATATCATCTCTGCCAAGGGCATAGCCATTGATCCAGAAAAGGTTAAGGCAATTGTTGATTGGAAACCTCCTAAGACGGTGAAGCAAGTCAGAAGTTTTCTTGGCTTGGCTAGCTATTGCCGTCGTTTCGTCCAAAACTTCTCCAAGATTGCCAAACCTCTCACTGATCTCACAAAGAAGGACAAGAAGTTCGTTTGGTCTCCACAATGTGATGAAAGTTTCAATCTCCTGAAGGCTAAACTCACTTCTACACCAGTTCTGGTTGGCCCAGATACTACCAAACCTTTCCAGATATTTTGTGGTGCTTCTCTACAAGGTCTAGGTGCAGTTCTTATGCAAGAACGTCAAGTTGTGGCTTATGCTTCACGTCAGTTGAACGCACATGAGCTCAATTATCCCACACATGACCTTGAACTTGCAGCAGTTGTGTTTGCCCTCAAGAAATGGAGACAATACTTGTTGGGTAACCGCACTGAAATCTTTTCCGATCATAAGAGTCTGAAATACATCTTCACTCAACCAGATCTAAACCTCAGACAAAGGAGATGGATTGAAAAGATCAAAGACTTCGATCTTACCATTTCTTACACTCCAGGCAAGGCTAATGTTATGGCCGATGCTCTCAGTCGCAAGTCGTATTGCAATAATCTCATGATCATGGAAAGCCAACCTCCACTTCATGAAGAATTCCAGAAGCTGAACCTTGGTCTTGTTCCTCAAGGTTATCTCGCGAACTTGACAGCCAGTCCAACTCTCGAGGACAAGATTCGTTCTGAACAACTTCGTGATGCTGAGATCAAGAAGATCGCAAATAACATCAAAGCAGGCAATGTGAAGTATGAGTGCTTCTCAATTGATGGCAAGGGAACTGTGTTCTTCGAAGGACGCATTGCAGTTCCTCAAATTCAAAGTCTCAAAGATGTCATTCTCAAGGAGGCTCATGAAACTCCTCTCTCCATACACCCTGGAAGTACAAAGATGTACCAAGATCTCAAGACACTGTATTGGTGGTCTGGCATGAAACGTGAAATTGCTCAATACGTTTCTGAATGCGACGTTTGTCAACGTGTTAAGGCAGTTCATCAGAAAACAGCCGGTCTTCTCCAACCTCTGAAAATCCCCGAGTGGAAGTGGGACATGATTGAAATGGACTTCGTCACTGGTTTTCCAAAGTCCAAGAGAGGCAACGATGCAATCTTCGTTGTCATTGATCGACTCACTAAGGTAGCTCACTTCTTTCCTGTCAAAGAAACAATCTCAGCTAGCCAGTTAGCAGAGCTCTACACAACAAAGATTGTTCCTCTTCATGGTGTTCCATTGGAAATAAGCTCAGACCGTGGAAGCATATTCACTTCTCATTTCTGGAAGAGTTTTCAAGAAGCATTAGGCACCAAACTTCTGTTCAGCACAGCTTATCACCCTCAGTCTCAGGGGCAAGTCGAAAGAGTCAATCAGATTCTCGAGGATATGCTCAGAGCATGTGGTCTCTCCTTTGGCATGAAATGGGAAGAATGTCTTCCATATGCTGAATTCTCCTACAACAACAGCTTCCAGGCAAGCCTAGGCATGGCACCATTTGAATCACTCTATGGCCGCATATGCAGGAGTCCAATCAATTGGTCTGGAGCTGGTGAACGTTCACTCTTAGGCCCTGACATTGTTAAGGAAGCCGAAGAGAAAGTTCGCATTATTCGTGACAATCTCAAGATTGCTCAGTCTCGTCAGAAAAGCTACTATGACAGCAAGCACAGGGATATGATTTATGCACCTGGTGACAAAGCATATCTCCGTGTAACTCCCCTCAGAGGCACTCATCGTTTTGGTGTCAAAGGAAAGCTAGCACCAAGATACATTGGTCCGTTCAACATTCTCTCAAGGCGTGCGGAAAATGCCTATCGTCTTGAACTTCCAGAAAAACTATCCAAGGTACACGATGTGTTTCACGTGTCAAAGCTCAAGAAGTGCTTCAAAGATCCAGATCGTGCAGTTGATCATGATTCCATTGAACTGCAAGAAGATCTCTCTTATGTGGAGCACCATGTTCGAATTCTCGATGAGACCGAGCGTAAGACTCGCAACAAGAGCACCAAGTTCTTAAAAGTGCAGTGGTCTCATCATTCCGATAAAGAGGTAACATGGGAGACCGAAGAGGATCTTCGCAAGAAGTATCCGGACCTTTTCTCTTCTCAGTAGGAATCTCGGGGCGCGATTCCTTCAAGGGGGGGCGTTTTTGTAACATCCCAAGTATGAAAATCTCCCCCTAGAATGTTTTATTTCTTGTTAAATTATTGCTTTGCATCATGTCATCATATTCTTTGCATTTCTTTGCATTTGATTCCATTTGTTTTCTATATGATTTCCAAACAAAATTCAAATTATTGTCCATACTTGTTATGTTACATGTTTCAAATAAAAAACTACAAAACAAACAAATAATTTGTTCCACTAAAATTGGAATAAAAAACTTTAATTTGGCTTAAGTGGCATTTATTCTTTTGATACCACAATTGCTCAATTCATTTAATTTTCCAAACAACAATCATCAATTAAATTTATTTGGAAAACAAAAGTTTGTTTTAAGGTGCTGTTACAAAAAGAACAAAACAATAGAATTTTTCCCAAAATTTTATCTAGCCCAAAACCTCTCTCTTCTCTCTCTTTTCCAAATCTGCAAAAAAAAAAAAAAAAAAGAAGAAAAAGAATAAAGAAGAGGGGGGGAATAGGGCAGCCAGCCCTTTGGGCCAGCCCAACTGCCCCCTGGCCCGTACACCCCACCTATCGTCCCTAACCTTCTGTACGGCTGGACATCGATGGTGTCCACGTCGACAGAGCAGGCAGGGAACGGTCCCGAGCTGCCCTCCTCCTCCCTTTTAGCCACGAGCACCTCCTCCTCGGTGCCCTAACCCTCCTCCCCTCTTTCCTCTCGCCGCCACCTTCTTCTTCTCCCTCTCTCTGCCCTTTTTCCTCTCTCTGTTCCCCACCGAGGTCCTCCACCGCAGCCACCCATCTCCGGCGATCGCCGCGCCACCGGTGCCCTCCCGGCCGCGTTAGGGCCGAGAACGGAAAGGCCCCGCTCCCCTCTTCCTCGCAGTGCCCTCCGTCTCCCCCGAGGATCACCGGAGCGCCGCCGCCATCCCCGATTTCGCCACCGTCGCTCCTCCCTGCACCGACCGCTCCCTCTGTACGTCCATCGCTGTGAGCTCCCTTCCCTCACCCTTCCCTCTCCTCCGTTCCCTCACCACGTAGCACACAGGCCACAGCACACACACACCCGCCCCAGTCGCAAGCAGTGGCAGCCGCATCGTCAGCCATCGCCGGCGGGCGCTGTCCCTCCGTCCAGATTTCAGTAACGCACCTGCAACAGAAAGGTTCAGTTAAAACTTCCCGCGAAACTGCACCTTATACACCCACCTGCTCCTTGCCTATCACAAATCGCAGAGAACCGCACTGGCAGTGCACCTGTCCGCGCAAGCGTGAGCACTAGGGTTCGAATCCCCAGCCCCCCACCTTTTTCTGTCTATTTTCCGAATTGTTCAGATGCAGGTTCTGAACCTTAACCACCCTGCTAGCTGTCCCCTTTCAACACCGCAACAGCAGCCCAGTTGGTTGCTGTTTCTTGCGCGCAAGCCTCAGGTCCCGAGTTCGATCCCCCAAAGCCCCACCTTTTATTTCTGTTTTTTTTGTTCTTTTCTGCCCGAATTTCAGAAACTCAGATCTGAGCACTTAATTCTAAAATCCATATAAAATTGAATATTGCTCCAATTTGAATGATTCAAAATCCTGTGGCTTCATAATTTTGTGCTCTTTCTATTAATGTCAAGTTTGCAATTTGTTTCTGTACTAATTTTTGCACTAAATAATTAATTACTGAAAATGCAATAAAAAGAGGAAACTTTGGAATTTCATAACTTTAGTTCTGCTCATCCAATTTAAGCAAATTTGGGCTCTAAAAATTTGTCTTAACAAACTCTACACATTGGTATTTTATTTGGGCACAATTGAGTTAATTTTGAACATGTTTTCCTTTGTTTAGTAAAAAGGGCAGAATAAAACTATTTATGGAAAATTGCATAATAAATTCAATAATAACCCAAAAATTATGTTTGATAGCTCCAAATGTTCAGTGAAACATTTGCTACATGTTTTCAACCTTTTCAATGCAATTTGTTTACTGTTTTTCCTAATTAAAGTTGGTGCAATAATTCAATGGCTTAATTAAATCTTTTAAATTGCAAAATTCATAACTTGCTCAATTAAATTCCAATTTCAACAAACAAAATATGTTTTCCATCCCATTTTTCATGAACTTTGCAAATATCAACTTTGTTTTCTATTTTGAATAATTTAAATTGCTGAAAACAACTGTTTCTTATTTAATGCAATTAAAATTGCCAAATTAATAACTTGCTCATTTTAAATCCAAATTCAACAAGTGAAACATGTATTCCACCTAAAATTTTGTGTATTTTCCAAATATGAATTTTGTTACCTATTTTGAACAATTAAAATTGGTGAAAACAACAAATGCTTGTGTACCACCTTTAAGAAGCAAATTTTCATAACTTAATAAATAAAATTCCAAACTTGGTAAACCTTATTTCTAATTGTTTCTATTGTTGTTATTTTTCGGTTTTTCTCATCCATGCATCATACTAATCCACTTTCACCTGTTGATTAGTTGTAAAACAATTACTCCAACCTTAATTCATGGGCTTTCCCTATGCAATCCAAATTGCATATGTGTCCATTTAAATTGTGTTACCATGTCAACTAGTTTATTTTTGATGCATCAATTAAATTGTCATGCATCATCCCATGATTGTGCACTATCCTGTTATTGATTGTTCGTCTCTTTTCGATTGTGTGTTTGCTTCTTCTCGATTAGACGACGACGTTGAGACAGACAATCTTTACGACACTACTTCTGAGGAGTTAGCTCAGTACCAGGCTACTGAGTTTGCAGGCAAGTATTCACTCACATGAACCATCGTGTTCCTTTCAACATTGGATACCGATACTTTCCGTTGTCTATTCTGCTAGCCTATGTATCGTTGCTTGTTCTCCGAACCTATCACATGAATCCCTTAACCCTGATATTGCCTCACCTCCACTCCTATAACCCCGTTGTTTGAGCCCGTGTCTTACTAGCATGCTTAGGGTTGTTGCTGCTCGAGTCTGCTGTCAGTTACCTTCTGTTATCATATTTTATTATGTTCTGGGGCTCGATGTTAAACAATCAACCTGTTAATGTTGGGTAATAATAATTTGATGATAAGGCACCGGCAGGAGGCCCGGCGTGGTTTTGAGGCCTGCTAGTGTCGACCCTAATTAGGAAAAGTGTCTTGTCTACTGATCCATGATGAGCGTGCTCACCGCATCCGGGTGGTAGTATGGAACCCCCCTCGACTTTGACCTGATCCGCAGTTTGTCCGAAGAGCCACACTTAGTTCGGGAGTTCCATTTGCGCATAAGCATGAATGGGTCGCTCCCATGGTTACTGTTGGTGATGATTATGATGATGATGCATATAGGGCGAGGCCTGTGGTGCCGGGGGGTGTGGTTTTCACCCTTGCGCTTAGGTTAGGTCGGACTGGCCGGGACCTTATAGCTCCGTGGCTCCTAGGACAGGTTGTAGAGATGGTTCGAGTCGTCTCGAGCCAACCTGAGTTTTAGTTGGTGGCTTGAGTGTGTACGGGTACTGGAGCACACCCTGCAGGGATGAATCTTCTCGAGAAGCCGTGTTGTCCGCGGTTATGTGACGACTTGGTGAAAGTACTGGCTAACAAGTACTCAGAACAACTTACACCTAACTAATACGAAGTTGACTAGTAATAGAATTATTGACACAATAACCTGAATCATCATTAATCCAACTGTGTGAGTTATCCTTGGGTTGCTTCCTTAGAAGGGGGTGACATTGGATGGGTTTGTTTGGTGGTTAACTGTAGTTGATTACGATACGCTATCTTATCTTCTTTCTGTTAGCCGGAAGTTGTAGCGTGTCTCTGTAGTTGGTTACTGCAGCCCGCTGCCTTGCTTTTGTATCACCTATTCTTCCGTTGAACCTAAAACATTTGTACCTGGTGTTGCCGGGTACACTTTGATGAAGTGTGAGTCTTGCTTCCCAGTACGTTGTTGTACTGACCCCTTTGGGGCTGTGGTTTCCGCAGACGATGTTTCCGAGGATCCCCATGGTGGCTACTACGTGGAGTACGACGAGGCTGTGGACGAGTAGATAGCGGACCCGGGCAGGATCCGAGACTTCGTGGATGGGCTTCGTTTTCCTTTCTTTGCCGGCCTCTTAGGCCTATTTGGATTTTGTCTGTACTTAGACACCTTGTTTGCTTCCGCTGCTATGTAATGATGATATGTTGGGACATGTGTCCTCTGGATGATTGTGTTTGCTATTCTCTGCTCTAGTGAGAGCCAGTTGCAACTTATTTCCGTCTTTTGTGTCTTAGAGATATGTTGTGGTATCATTCCGTTTAACGCCGTTGACGTACCATGTGTGAATGGTATGAAGTACGTCAATGGTAGTATCTTGATCTCTATGGGATAGTTTACATCGACGATGGAATAGTAGAGTTTGGTTGTCGCACATAAGTGTTGGCCTACTCGTAAGAGGATGCGGGAGCAGTTAGGCCCCGTAATCCAAACATCTACTATCCAGTTCGGAACGGTGAGTATCCTCTAGAGGTCAGGGTGCGACAGGTCCATCCATCGGAGGGCTGGGGAGCATTGTCCCATCACATATAAGGAGATGAAAACCTAATTCTTGGGCAGCCACCAAAAGACACGAATTTTGCGTCCCCCATGGTATTATCTCCATGAGGGAGGGATCATCTACAGTACCAAGAAGCCATGGAGGAAGGTGGCTAAGGGGCGGCGCTCCCCCATGATGGCCGGCCGGCGCAGGAGGAGCCCCCTGCGCTGCCGCCGGCCGCCGGCGCCGCCCTGCACCTCACGTGCTGCCCCGTCTCCATCCTCTCCGCCATGATGCCGCCTTCACCAACACCTCCATCATAATCTCCTCCTTGTATTCAGGGGTTCATCCTCCCACAAAACTCTGTACCGTCCTATGTAAACATGGTGTTTGATGCTATAATATTTATCCTATGATCTATGTCATGTTTGTGTAGTTTATTTGTCTTTTGATTGCTTGGTTGAATGTCTTTGGTTCATTAGAGTTGTAAACTTTATATAAAAACAAGTGTCAAAAACATAATATTAGCATGAAACAATCAAAAAAACGTATCAACATCCCTAAGCTTAATTCCTGCTCGTCCTCGAGTAAGTAAATGATAATAAAGTTGTTTTTGATTGTGGAGCAAAACAGAAATGCCAGGGCACCTCTGAAGTTCAAGGGAAGACTAGAAGTAAAGATATTAAAGATACAGGTATCCAAGTTATACCACTTTGGGACAAACACATGACACTAAGAATGACAATTATGCTCTCAAGAAGGTGCTCAAAGAATATGGTGGAGACTCAACATAAAAGTAAAAGAAAGACCCTTCGCGGAGGGAAGCAGGGATCACTCATGTGCTAAAGACTTTATTTTATTAAACAGAGGTATTAAAATTTTGACACTCCTCCCATCCATCTTACACAAACCATGGCTAACCGAATCCTCGGGTGCCTGCCAACAATCCCATACCATGGAAGAGTGTCTATATTTTAAGAGAGGTGTATGGTAGTTTCAACGAATGGTAAACATAAAATACAGTACGTCATAAGCCAACTAGATTTCACAAGAGCGGCTCCCATATGAAGGACACATCTGGGTAGAAGGTCATCTCTCTTTCTCCCTTGTTTACATAATTATGCTTTGACTGATAAATCAGGGGCAAAAATAGTGAAGAGAATTTTTTTGCATTAATTTGGGGCTGGGCACCCCGCTGCTAGCTCTTCTATCAATTGGATAAGCGAATGAAGCCACTAGTCCAGCGTGTGAAATCCAATCAACAAGTGAGATAAAGATTCTCTATTTACGTCCTCATGAGCAAAAACAAGAACACAAAACATGAGTAATTTTGAAAGTTGTAAAGGTAGCACATGAGCAATTTACTTTGGACTGGCAGTTAAATACCACATGGGAGTTTATAGTGGACTCTGTGGAATAACTTGGTTTTCAGGGATTTGGAGGCACGAGTAGAGCTCATACTCAGTTCAAGTGAAGGTTAGCAATAGACTGGGAAGCGACAATCAAGAGAGCAATAATTACCATAATCATGTTTGCGACAAAGTAAAATTAACCGAGGCATAAAATTGATACTAGAACTCTCAGGCAAAATAAATCATCAAGGCTTATTGAATTTTTGTTTTCAGTATTAGCATGCGTGAGCATGTGCCAAGTCAATTCAAATGAAACAAATAGAGGAGTATACCACAATGCCATACCCTACTATGAATAGGACAATGCATGTTAAGATCAAAATGACATAATATACACTATTAGCAAGTTGAAACTAACCATAAGAAACATAAACTACTAAACAATATCATTTGCACATCATTTTTAAGTTTACTAAACTTTGAACCATCTCTCTAAACAGAGGATAAATAAAAGATATGACGATCAATTTATTAATATAACTGGTGTTTGATGCAAAGACAACTAAATAGTAAGATACAGACGCTCCAAGTTTCTATGTTGCTCCAAAAACAAAGTTTAAATGTTTCAAAACCGAGGGTTTGTTGATGAAGAGGGATGCAGAGACATCCCCAAGCTTATGACTTTGGCCATTCTTCAATATATTTCTGTTTGGTGTTCCTTCATTCTCTGTGAAAAAACTTCAACACAAAAACTTTCCCCTTCTTTTCCGCGGTTAGACATTAGTGCAATAGATAATATTTCCCAAGTGCTACTATTAAAACACATAAAATTTTGTTTTAAAGTTACAGAAAGGTTGCTTAAGTGGCCAACTTCTAAATAAAAGGTAAGACCCAAAAGGACTCAAATGAAAACGTAAAAGAGGCCACTCTTTTAACAAAAGTCAGAATCTGTTCAGAAAAACAACAGTCATAATTTTTAGGTGCACTTAAAAATGTCATAAAATTTTGCCACTTTTTTGCATGTAGAGGATTAGGTGATACATAATCTATAAAAATTTCGTGACTTTTCGAGTTTCCAGTAAAATATGAAAAATCGCGCAGTGGGTAGTAGATGCTGAAAACAGAAAAACCATTTTTTTTACATATGTATCAACTAAGCAATATGGGTAAAACTTGGTACTTTATTTTTTATAAACTAAGATACCAGAGGCTAAACAAGAGCTAAACATTCTAGCTACATCAAGGGAAACAAAACAAAACTGAAAGAAAAAATAAATGAAGCTCCAAGAATAACACATAATATATGAAGTAATAAAAATATAGTGTCTTGAAAGAGGACCTGATATTTTTGTTGATGAAGAAGGGAATGCCTTGGGCATCCCTAAGCTTTGAAGCTTGTAATTCTTGGATATATATTGGCGTGACATGGGCATCCCCAAGCTTGAGCTTTTGCCCATTCTTCATCTTCTCGTATCATTCTTCTCTCCCTACACTTGAAAACTCACTCCATACAGAACTTCACACAATCTTCATTAGCAACGTTAGTGTAACCGAAATAGTAAATCTACTTTGGTTCAGTTTCAACACAAGTCTAACACCCATTAAAACATTAGCTATTGTCACAACTTCTTTTAAAGCTCTTCCCCTCAAAAGAACACTAACAGAAAAAGATTAAGAGGCAAATGCAAATATTGGGAGAAATCTGTCAAAACAGAAAAGCAGGTAAAGATCAATTTTTTCGAAAATCTTATGTTCATCAAATCAAAAAGTGCAAAAGTAATGAAAGTTGTATAACAACCTGGGGCATATGCACTAAATGTTTCAGCTCAATTCGATGTTCTGGCTGAGAGAAATATTTTTTTGGTGGCAGCACATAATCTGTTTTAGGACAGCAACTTCCCCAGATCTTACTTCCTCCCTATTAGAGTCTATTCTTGGCACAAAAACAAAATAAAAAGGATAATAATAGGTTTCTGCAGAGGTAACAACTTCTAAGACTCAAAGAAAACAAAATAAACTGAAAGAAAACAACACGAAAACGGAATAAAACATGGGTTATCACCCAAGAAGTGCTTTTCTTTAACGTCTTTTAGCTAGGCATGGAAAAAGGAGGGATGCCTTGGTCATCCCCAAGATTTGATGATTGAATAGTATTGAATATTTAATTGAGGTGCACTCGGGAGTTCTCAAGATTGAGCTTTTTCTCTACTCATTTATCTCGTATCACCATCTCTATTGGATCTGAAATACTACATTCGCATAAAATTTGATAAAAACTCATTAGTAGGGTTAGTACTCATTAAATAAAATCCACTCATGTTCAAGCTTTGACAAGTTTAAATTAAGATTACCTACTGTATACGAACCAATTTATTACATTGAGTATATGCACAATACAAAATAAGCATGACAATCGAGATATCTACGTAGATCAAATGATGAAACCCGAAAGTAATTAAAGAAGGATAATGATCTCAAGTTTATGCACAAAAAATTTCAAGTAAAAATAATATTCCGAGATTTATCACAATTTTTTAAGTGAAGCACAGGAAATCTCTCTAAACAGAACCAGTGATCGAACTATTATACCTATCTACGTATCTCAAATCATAAAAAGTACTTCTAATGAAAGAAAGATAATAATCATTACTTTGCACTCAAGAAATTTCACATCAATATCACTTTCTTGTGATTTTTAAAATTCTCTACGGCAGAGCCCAGAAATCTGTTTCTACGCAGCAAACTTGCATCATAAACAAACTAGAAGTTATCTATACATTTTATTTTTATGGTACAAAGGAATATGTACAATATATACAAAAATTTAACTGAAAATCTTCCATGGAAAAAATTGTTTTGGTTTCATAGGCATGAACACAAGTGTTCAAGGTCGACCCCCACTTAACCATTACTCATCTTTCCAATCACTTTCCTTTTTGAAAACAAAATTAGATACCAAGTACAACTAATTTTTTTTTTGTAATTGGTGTTCCCTATCCATAATTAAAGATAGCAAACAACTTAAAACTGAAAAATAAACTACTTATAACTGAAAGCAAGATTACTTAGATACAAAGCAAACAAGTGCACACAAGAACATTCACCCCACGCTATTGCTCCACGGCAACGACGCCAGAAAAGGTCTTGATATCCCAGAAGTATAGGGGATTGTGTGTAGCCTTTTCGATAAGTAAGGGTGTCGAACCCAACGAGGAGCTAAAGGTAGGATACATATTATCTCAAGTTCAATCAACCACTGATACAATTCTACACACACTAAATGTTTGCATTATCTAGGAAATAAAGTTAGAGCAATAATACGGGTATGAGAGATAGTTTTGCAAGATAATAAATACAAGAAAGTAAATGTTAGTGCTGCAGCAATAAAATATACTAAGTAACCATAAACTAACAGTACCATGAGCATGGAAAAGTGGTCGTAATTGTGGTGGCTTTGTCCAAGATTAATTAGTGAAGATATCGGGTTCATTGTCTTCGACGCAGTTTTCTATGTGGGAGAGGAAAGCTAACAAGCTCTCACTATCCAATGATTGCAAGTACTTATGATTGGGACTCTAGCAAACATCCGTAACTACTAGAAGATACATTAAGGTAAAAATACCCAACCATAGTCTTAAGTTAATTGTCCTCTTACTCCCATATGTGGAACTAACCGATTTGAGTCCTTAGGTTTCTGTCACTCCGGCAGAACTACGCCCCTTCCTTTGCACATACTACTAACCCTATGGTGTTGATCTAATCGCGCACAAATATAATAGACACCAAAGAACTGTACCATATCAACATACAACAACCAAAGACATTCAACCAAGCAATCAAAAGACAAATAAACTACACAAACATGACATAGGTCATAGGATAAATATTATAGCATCACACACCATGTTTACATAGGATGGTACAGAGGTTTATGGGAGGATGAACCACTGAATACAAGGAGGAGATGATGATGGAGGTGTTGGTGAAGGCGGGATAATGGCGGAGAGGCTGGATAAGGGGCAGCACATGAGGTGCAGGGCGGCGCTGGCGGCCGTCGGCGGTGCAGGGGGCTCCTACTGCGCCGGCCGACCGTCATGGCGGAGAGCTTCCCCTTAGACCCATTCGTTCATGGATTCTTGGTGCTGTAGATGAGCCCTCCCCCATGGAGATGAGATCATGGAGGAGGAAAAATTCGTGGTTTTCCCCTCCTTATATGTGATGGGACAATGCTCCCCGGCCCTCCGATTGATGGCCCCTTGATTCAAAGGCTCTTGGGCACCTCTAGAACCTTCCTAGGGACCCCTATCAGCCCCAAAGTCATGGCTTGGCCGAATCCATCAAATATGGTAAGAGTTGGACTCAATCCCGTCACCGATTCTCGTAATCTCGTAATCAGATATATATCCTTCAGTAAAATGGGTCCGCATGTCGCATACGAATTTGGATTGGGCTGTTATTGGGTTTAAATGAAAGGTATGGAAATGTCCAACAAATTTGTAGGCAATTTGATTTTCAGTTGACGTTGCCTTTGGGGGTAAGACTGATGATCTCTATAAACTGTTGGTGGACAGATTTCAGGAAAGTCAGAGTCATTTTTCAACAAGTCTCCTTTTGTATTTTCTTGTTAATTCCTACACATCAAAGAGTAAAACAAGAATATTGTGTACTCTTGCAATTATTAATAGGTTAGTCCAAATAAATGATAAACTTTATATTAAAACAAGTGTCGAAAGCATAATATTAGGATGAAACAATCAAAAATTATAGATACGTTATGGACGTATCACCCCTCTCCAGCGCAAGTCCGTGCACTTCTACATCCCCACTCCCCGTATTCAAGACGACGCGACCTCCCCATCTCCCCATCGCCTTCAAGCCGCGTCCCTTCGACGTCCTCTCCCGCCGTCTATGGCATCACGGGGCTCGAGGTGCACATCGCCGGATATTCCTTGGACCGCGTGCTCTCACGCTCCAAGCTCAATGACGCGTGTTGTACTGCCCGACTCGATGGCTCATCAAGTCCGTGCCATGGCCTCCATAAACAGCATGCCAGACACTACACCCCCACCCGCTCACCCCCTGCCCATGCGACATCTTCATCGCTCACACGCCGTCTATGTTCGCTCCATCCGCTGCTCCCGCTGCCAGGCGCTCGGGCACCGTCGCAGTGACTGTCGCGATCCCGCACGGTGTGCAGCCTACCGTCGTTGGGGCCACTGCGAGCGGGAGTGCCGCCCCAGCGTCTCTTCCATGCCTGCATATCGCTCCCCTCCGGCTACCGCACGTTGTCTCCGTGGCGCGCTTGCTGCGCCGGCGCCCTCCTCTCCAGAGATGGATTTCCCCGACATGAAATTTCAGGAGGACCCCGTCACCCGTGGCATGGATTGTCTCGGCGCCCCGGCGACGCACCTGGAAGCCGACCACGTCACCATGGCCACCTCCTTCGACCTCGACACTGCCCGCCTCGACTAGGAGCGCTCCTGTCCCTGCCGCCAGGCACAGACCGCACGACCGTCGAGTCGGCCTTCCAGAAGGAGTTCAACCTCAACGCCGCTCAGCTCTCTGTAAGCTCTCAGTATCCCAAGCCCTACCTAGTGAAGTTTGAATCGGCAGCGTTGCGCGAGGAGGTGATGCGGAAGAAGAGGGCCACCTTCAAGAGGTACCAGATGGACATCCACAACGCCTACGGTGCTAGCTTCCACTACAGGGTCCACCTCCGTGTTGAGGGGCTGCCTCCGTTCGCCTGGAGCCCTGATATCGTGGACAAGGTGGTTGGCACGCGCTGTGCTGTGCAGCGTCTCGCTTCCGGCTTCTCAACCGTGGAGGACATGGCCTCCTTCGGGCTGAGGGCATGGAAGGCAGACCCACACCTGATCCCCAAGGTGATGTGGTGCACCTTCGCCAACAAAGCTTCGGGAGGCGTCTCATCCCTGGTTTGGGCCGCAGAGGATCGCCCCGACCAGTGGAAGCGAGGCATGACTTTCCGCATGCTCCTGCATCTCGTGAGGATCCAAGACTTCTCGGACGCGCCACAACTCGACCGTGATGCTCCTATTTCCGCCTTCCGGCCTTCAACGAGAGTACTGCCGGAGTGGTACTAGTACTGCCGGAGTGGTACTACAGCGTCATCGATGGAGCGAACGGTGCTAGCGCAAGCACTATACTCCTGGCCGCCATCCCTCCGCTTGGCCAGGACCACATGGACCACTCTGACCACTTAAGGAGCCGCAGACATGCCAAAGATGAAGAGGACACGCACGACGACAGTAAGTGCGGGGACGCCTCTGGCTGTAGGCGAGCCAACTCGGTCCGGCTCGGGCCGAGCCTGGGAAAAGCCCGAGCCGAAACGGCGAGCCTCGAGCCAGCTCGAGATGTGTCACGAGCCGCACTAGCAGGCTCGGACCGAGCTAGCCTCAGACTCGGTCAGAAACGAGCCCGCTCGCGAGCCTGGAAAAGGAAAAGGCAAAAGTGGTGGCCGCAGGGTTCGAACCTGGGTTATCACCGCAGCGCACGGTGTGAGCCATTGGGATATCTTCGCGTTTGTGATGTCGCCCGCATCTGATTGCTACGTGTTTGGTTCGATCGTTTTCACCCGTGATCTGATTACGCTGTGAATTGTTTCCCTTAAACATGTTTGGTGGGCTTGGCCCGTAATCGAATACCACGTAAATGGATAACGGGCTAGAGGAAATCTGATACCGCCCCGCACGCACCGGAAACGGTTCGCGTTACCTCCGATCGCTACTCCGTGGGCAGTTCGCCGATCCCTGGCTCCGTCTCCAGGAGCGAACCAAACAAAATAGCGAAAAGTCTGGTTACATGGAAATAACACTGTTACCTGATTCCATTACCGTTTGCGTTACCATCGGCTGAAACAAACACGTCCAAATCCTTAGTGACCTTCAGACACGACACCTAACTGAATAACTGAAGTCTGAAGACATTGTCCTGCGTTTGTTTTGACTCACAATCCATAGAAATTAAGTACCAAATCATCCAAAATTTATTCCAAGAAATTAACAAACTGAAATTAAAACATAGATGAACCCATTTTCATACAAATGGATGAGCTTAGGCGACGAGGAGGGGCAGCGCATGAGCTCACCATGGCACTGCTGGTGACCGCGACAATGGGCCATGGAATGATCGGCATACTGCCAGCGCGCGGGATGGGCCTGGTGGTGCGCAGCCTCGTGGAGGAGGACATCATCGGCAAGGGATGCATGGACGCCGGCGAGACAATCGCGGTCAAGAAGCTGTGCCGGCCATGACGGCCGCCGTGGTTGCGTCCAAGGAGGTCGAGCGGAACTAAAACAAGCGAGCTATCGGGCCAGACCGAGCAGAGCCAGGCTCGGCCCGAGGTCCTCGCGGTCCGTCAAAAGAGGATCGGCTCGGTCCCTGGAAGTAGTGGGCCGAGTGCTGGACCGAGCAAGCTGGCCGAAGCTCGGTGCGAGCCTCGAAGCTCGGTCGGTACGTCCAGCAAGGGGGACGCCCGCGGCAGCACCCGCGACACTCAGCGTCGACACACCTCCAGGAGTGGACGCCGCTGCGACGATCGGACCCCGCGATGAGGCCACCGCGATGAAGACAATGATGACGAGCGGCGGCGGGATGGCGGCCATTCCAGGCGCAGCCCTTCGCGCCGCCCAAGTTCGGGCAGGAGCGTGCGCGGGTCCTCGCGCCGCGACGACGCCGCCCGGGACCGCTCACCTCGCCGACGCTCCTCATGCCGCGGCTAGAGGCATCATGGAGGACCTCTGTCTTCCTAAGCTGCGTCTCTTTCCTGTCCCCCACAACTGATCGTCGCCGCGATCCCTGCCCCGAAGCCTGCGCCCGCCCCAACTTACGACCAGATCACAGCACAGCTCAAGGACCTCATGGCTACCTGCCTGCAGACCGCGCGCGACGTGGTGCCGGCTTTTCTTTGCAACAGGAAGACACCGCCCCCGACACGCGCGCCGGCGGCACCTGCCGCTCAGTCGGCGTTCACCCTGGTGTGCAGGGACTGGTTCCAGGGCATCCGCTCCTCGCCACCAGGCTTCACCGCCACCTCGAGCTGCCTTGCCTCGCCGATCCTCTCCTTTGGTAGCTCGGCCCACCACGACGACGACAATGCTGGCCGCCTGCAGCCACTCCTGTCTACCTCGAGCTCGACGCCTAGGATTCCTCTATCCCTCTGTCTGAGGCAGTGGCAGCTCCTACCGTGCCTCAGCCGCGCCTGGAGGTGCGCGAAGTCCCAAACGACTGGAAGATGACGTCAGGGAGGAGGCCTGGTCCGATGTGATTGATGCCGCTTCTGAAGAGGAAGGTCACGCACTGCTGCTGCCCGAACATGCGGAGTTTGCTACCATCGATGACCTGCTCTCCCCTGGCCCCTTTCCGGCCGGGGCTGGTAATGCCGATGCTGGCGACGACCCGGGCTTGGAGTCTGTGGAGGATCTTTTCGACCGCCCAAGCATGGTTGTGCTGCCCATGCCCACGATCACCACCAGGAAGCCAAGGTCGTGTGCTTTCGTAGATGGCAATGAGTCAATGACCATGTCAGGCGCAGCGCCAGGCTAGCTCTAAAGCCACACTTTCTAGCAACGGAGAAGGCCTTGTGGGTTCTCAACTCAAAGATGGGCATCAAGAACGTGCCTGGTGCAACACTCGAGCAGGCACGGCTGGACTTTGTGAATGGTTTCAAGACGGTGCTGCGGGATGCGACCATCAACGCCCTTATAGCCCTCTTCAGGTTTTTTTTTTTACACAAACGGCACCCCCGAAAAGGGTCCGCATTCCATTATATTTCAAACGGAAACACCACCACAACATTCCTCGAGTTTTAGCTCAACGCCCCAAACCAGCCAGAAGTATATGTACAACAAAAGATGAGTACGAAAACAGGTCTAAACAGCCAAGCTCAACAGGAGCTCGAGCACAGTCACAGAAAGCCAACCAGTAAGTTTTAAACAGCAACATACCAACTTCAATCCCTTGCAGCAACATTCTCCGATTCCTCTTCCTCCATGTTAGCGCCTTGATCGTTCTCGTCGGTTCCATCAGTGTTAAGGGGGCGCCCAGGAGCACCATTGCGGCTCGACTCCAAAGAAGAAGCAACCTGAATGAGGACATTGGCACCAGCTCGGATATCACTCTGCTCCTGCGGTGGATGTAGACCTGCCCAGTAAGATAAGAAAACACAAGTGTAACTAATTAACTCAAAAGGGGATCTGATCAGATTTTTTCGAAACAAGCTCGATTCCTAATTTTCCAAATGGCCCAGCAAACTGCTGCAACCCCAGTTATCTGAACATTTCGACTCGCCGAGAGATATTTAGGAATCCACCAGAAATACTGGAGGAAAGAAGCAGGCCTATTACCAGCCCCCACAGCTGTCCCGATCACACTCCAAACATACTTTGCAGCAGCACACTCAAAAAATAAGTGCAGAATAGTTTCATCTTTATCACATAACTGACATTTGAAATTCCCTGTCCATTTCCTCTTCTTCATGTTGTCATTTGTAGCAATTGCATCATGCCAGATGAGCCACAGCCAGACTTTAATCTTAAATGGTATCTTGGCTTTCCACATATGTCTAAAGGACCTGTCAACACCATTGCTAGAAAGATGTTCATACATGGATTTCACAGAGAAAATCCCATTTTTAGTCCACTTCCACTTAGGGGTATCCAAACCATCACTCAGGGCCACAGTAGCTAGCTTATTCTGCAAAGCTCTCATTTTACCTTGGAGTTCACCATTAAGCCACCTTCTAAAGGAAGGTGTCCATCTCTGCCTGGCCATCCCTGCCACTGAAATAGCTTGTTCATTACATATTTCAAACAACTCAGGAAACAATTCCTTCAAAGGCCTGTGACCACACCAGGCATCACCCCAAAAATCAGTCTTCTCTCCATTACCAACCACCATAAACCTCCCTTGAAGGTAAACCTGTCTAACATGTAATAGATCAGACCAAAAAGCAGAGTCCATTGCCCTGTGTTTTGCTTGGTAAATGCCACCCCTAGCCAAGTATTTGGCTCTCATGAATTCCTGCCAAGGGCCCTCACCAGCCTCTAGTTTCCACCACCACTTACACATTAGACTAATGTTAAATCTTGCAAGATTCATGATGCACAAACCTCCTTTAGACTTAGGTTTGCAGATAAGGTTCCAGGATACCAAGTGGTACCTCCTTTTTGTTGGGCTGCTCTGCCACAGGAAGGCCCTTCTTGGTTTGTCCAATTCTTCAAGAGTGGTTTTATGAAGCAGGAACATGGACATGTGATACACAGCAACCGATGATAGGCACACATCAGTTCTGATTACTCTGCCCCCAATAGACAGAGCTCCACTCATCCATCCCTCCATCATTCCCTTCACCTTCTCAACCAAAAACCTCATGTCCTGGACAGAATTCCTTCTTGCATTAACTGGGACACCCAGATATTTAATAGGCCAACATCCTTTTTGACAGTTAAAAATATCAGCATACTCCTGTAGCCTGGCATCATCCTCCTGTATCAACATGACTTCACTTTTTTAAAAATTAATTTTGAGCCCAGACATGCTCTCAAAAATATATAGCAACAATTTAAGAATCCTGGCCACCTCACATCATCTTGAATGAGAAAAATTGTGTCATCAGCATACTGTAGAATAGCCACACCTTTATCAATAAAGTGTTGAGCTAAACCAACCACCAATCCTGCATCTTGAGCTCTATGAACCATCTTGGAAAGATTTTCAGCTGCAGCATTGAACAGGAAAGGAGACACTGGATCCCCTTGCCTCACACCTTTGTAACTACAGAAGTAGGGACCAATTGTGTCATTAATTTTGACACTAAGAGTCCCTGAGTCACAACACTCTTAAACCAACCCATCCATCTATCACTAAAACCTTTTTGCTTGCAAGTCCTGAACAAAAACTCCCAGTTAACCTTGTCATAGGCTTTTTCAAAGTCAATTTTTAAGATTACCCCTTGTTTTTTCTTGAACTTGGTTTCTCTCAAGATTTCCTGGAGTAGCTCCACTCCATCCATGATGTTCCTCCCTTTTATGAAAGCTGATTGGCATTGGTTGATGATCTTACCCATGTAACTTTCCAGCCTGGAAGTCATAGCTTTAGAGAAGATTTTAAACAACACCTGCAGCAAGCAAATTGGCCTATACTTCTGAATTCTATCAGCATCCTCCCCTTTTGGCAGCAAAGTAATGATGCCATAATTAATTCTGGCCAAATCCAACTTGTGATTGAAAAAATCCTCAAAAAGCAGGATCAGATCATTCTTGATAACAGGCCAACTGGCCTGATAGAATTCAACAGGAATTCCATCAGGTCCAGCTACCTTATTCTTTTCCATAGAATCAATCACTTCCTTTATTTCATTTTCTGAAAAAGGACAGTCTAGACTCTCTCTGTCATTGGCAGACAACCTTTCATGAGTCTCCCACACATCATCATTCACATGAATACCACCACAACCTGACTGCCCAAACAAATCTTTATAGAAGGCAGTAGCATGTTCCAGCAAATTTGGAGTTCCCTGTATTATATCTTGACCCTTTTTCAAAAAGAAAATCATTTTCTTTCTCCTTCTACCGTTGGCTATCCTGTGGAAAAATTCAGTATTTTTGTCACCTTTGAGAAGCCAGTTTTCACTAGATCGTTGATGCCAGTAGGCCTCTTCCTCCTCATGCAGCTTCAACAAAGCTTTCTGAATTTGGCCTTTCCTAATCAACTGCTCATTTGACAGAGGAACATTTTCTTCCAAATCTTCCAACACTTGCAGTTCAGCTAGTAATTGTTTCTTAAGCCTTCTAGATTCACCTCTCAAGTTGGCACCCCAACCCTTCAGGTTTTTCTTAACTAGCTTGATCTTCAGCAGGAAAGCATCTAAATTATTTCTTACTCTAGCAGGTTTGTTCCAAACAGTTTCAACCCTGGACAAAAAATCTGGCTCTTTCAACCAATTCTTCTCAAACCTAAACTCCTTACACTTCACATCCTGCTTGTCCATGGTATCAATGATAATAGGGCTATGATCTGACATCTCTCTAGTGAGTTTGTGCACAGTTGCCAATGGAAATAATTGGTCCCAGCTCTTACTCATGAGAAACCTATCCAGTTTCTCCAAGGTTGGGTCTATCTGATTATTAGAACAAGTGTATTGCCCACCTGTCATATCAATCTCTATCAATTCATGAGTATGAATCAAGCTATTAAACATATCCCCCCATCTCATCGACCTGATTGGTTTATTTTTGTCACTAGCTTTTCTCAGGAGATTGAAATCCCCTCCAATCAGAAGAGGAATCTGTTGATCAGAACAAATACTTGCCAATTCAGTAATGAAATCTTCTTTATCTTCATCATATGCAGCACCATAGACATTGACCCAACACCACTCCATCTGCATTTTAATGTCAAACACTACTGTTTTAACATGAAACTTGCCCATAGACACAGACTTCACATTGAATTTGTCTGTCCTCAAACCACCCAAAACCCCTTCCGATTTTCCAACAGAAGGAAGCCAATTCCATGAAAATTGATTCATAGGATCAATTTTCCTGAAAAAAGCAGGAGAGTAGTTCTTCTTCATTGTTTCCTGCAGACCAATAAAGTCTACTACATTGGATCTCCAAAAGTCTTGAAGACAGTCACCCATCCCCTTCTTGCTCACACTCCTGCAATTCCAACTGGCTCCAATCATTGATACTTAGGATTCTTTTTCCTAGACCTGGGACCAGCCAGAATGCCACTCAAAGGGTGGTTATTCATGACTTTCCCTGAGGCAGCACATGATTTGGATTGTGTGCCTCCAACAGGAGATAAACCAGCAATTTTTAATTTTTTCTTAGCACTCCTGGACAAAACAGGAATAAAACCATCATCCTGGCCCCCCTTGTCCTCCCAATCCAACAAAAACACCTTATCACCTGTATCCTGAGTTTCATTTGCTAATTCCACTTGTTTATCATCAATACTATGTCTAGCTATTTCCATGTCTTTAATACAGTTAATCTTATCAAAATTAAAACTACCAGGATCAATCCCAAGTTCTAGGGCTCTATGCATTATAATATCATCATCAAGACAGGCAAAAGAATTACTAGTGGTAAGATTAGTACCTTCCAGGTTCCTTGCACTAACAAGGGCCCTAGCCCTATCTTCAATTCTCACCTAGGTCTCTTGCCTATTTTGAAGTCTGGAACTGGACCTTATAGGTTGGGGTGCAACTGTAGAAGATTCAGATTCCATCTCAGCATTAGTTTGCTCTTCATCAACAGTGGTTTCCATTTCTTGAGTTAGAACCACCTCAGGCTGCGAGCCATCCAAAGGAATAACCTCAGCACGTCCAGAGGGAGCACCCAAAGCAGGGAGAGCAAAAACTACAGCTCCTCTAGGCAGATATGGAACATCAGTATCCATATCAGACACTTGATCTTCACTGGAGGATGAGGAAGAGTCCTCCACTAGTGTTTCTTCATCACTGGCTTGCTCCTCCAACTCCTCTTGCTCCACAATAGGTTCCAGCAAGTGTTTGTATTTGCTTTTGACACCATCCACTTTATCACTGCCATTCTTAGCAAGTTTATGAATGAAGATTCTGAAGGCTGGGTCCATTTCCTGATTATTATTATTCACCATATTATCATCTTCAACAGCTTCATCCTGCACCTCTCCTTGAGCAATGACATCATTAGGTTCCAGCACAGGGGAAGCAAATGCTAGAGCTATCTGTTGCTGCACCTCACTCACAACATTGATTCTCAAATTATTCTGCCTGTTATTTGGTGGGGCATCACCTCTACTAGACCAATCACCATAAAACACCTGGTTCATTCTAGTGCCAAAGGAGACACTTCTAGATTTAGAAGACTGGCCTGTTTCAAAAACTGAGCCTGCTACTTCCTTACCTTTATTTCCAGCAACACCATCATTCATCTGATTACCCTGCTGTGTCCCCAGCCCCCTGGCATTGCTGCTACAATTCTGACCCATACCTCCATCAGCAGCAGCACCATTAGTCTGAGTAGCAGGAGCAGAGGGATTATTCATATTCCTATCCCTGTCTTGTGCTAACTCCCCATCACCTGCAGCCTCCACAATAGCCTGGCTATACACAAGCTTAGGATTGATGTATGGTTCAAAAAGCTCCCTTGTATACTGGATTTCATAGAAAGCCCCATTGATCTCTGCCTCTCTAGTATTAGGAACTAAAGATACATCACGAAAACCCAGTTTAACTCTGACATAACTGTAATTCCTGATGGTATTCTTGTCAAGAGTCAATGGTTTCCCAGCCAGGCCTGCAACATAGAAGATAGTAGATCTCTGTCTAAATTTCATAGAAATGCCTTTAATTTTGTACCAGGCTTCATCAAGAACAGCAATTGGTGTTACATCTCCAGTCCATTTTTTGATCTCAAGCAGCACATCAGGCTTAGTTTTCATAAAGAATCTGCCAAAATGAGACAATTCTTCGAGACTCTTGGCATTTGGAACTCAGATTCTGAAATCACTTTTGCATAGAAACGCCAGTTGATCTGCATGGATTCAGCCCAGACTTGGAACTCATGTTCCAGATCTCTACCTGTCGCCTCTCCTGACACGATATTTAACATAGCATGGTGTAAAACTTCCTGAGGCCTGACATCAGTCTCTATTGCAGGGATGGAGAAGAACCCCTAATCAAAATCAGCACAGCCAAAGAAAGCCGCAGCATTTTCCCACGGGTCCCTGAGTTGACAACCAGCTAAGCCATGCGCACCGCCACAACAACTACATCTTCCCCCACTCACTTGTCCACTCTCATCAATAGCAACATTGTCGACACTAGTTCCTGGTGCATCACCACCAATCACAGGTGCAAAGGACCGTGATTGGTTTGTGTTCTGCACTACACTAGTAGAGAAGTGCCTTTCTATGGAACAGATTCTGTGGCGCATGGCTTCTTGGTGCGCCACAGAAATATATTTTTGTGGCGCACGGGTGGGCATGCGCCACAGAAAAGAGGCATTCTGTGGCGCACGGAACCGTGGTGCGCCACAGAAAATAGGAATTCTGTGGCGCACGGGATAGGGGTGCGCCACAGAAATAAGCTGGGGACCACACCAATCATTGCCACACTCCTATTCTGTGGCGCATGGTGGTTAGTGCGCCACAGAAATATGACATTTCTGTGGCGCACCACTGCCCCGTGCGCCACAGAATTCCCATCCCCAAAAAATTCTATCCATGCACGAACTCCACCCCCCCCCCCCCCGGAACGCCTTTTCTAGTTTTTGACGGAAGAGTTCGCGGTCTAAAAAGCATCAAAAAATAAATCCCTTATAGATGCACGGAGAGTTTAAGGTCTACTTTTTTTATCAAATTTTGAAATATGAATTTCGACTTTCCTAGCAAAAGTTCGTTAAAAAAAGTAAAATGGGCATAACTTTTGCATACGATGTCGAAAAAAAATGATCAAGATATCAAAAAAAACTAGAGAGAAAAAGGAACCCAACCTCACTCGCCTTCGGCCTGTGAGCTTTTTTTAGAATCGCCAAATTCGAAAAGGAACAAAAGTTATGGCCATTTAAAGATTTTGACTAGAAAATATAAAAAAAAAAGAAAAAAAATTCTGTGGCGCACCCCTTCATTTGGTGCGCCACAGAATTGGGGAGGCAGGATTCGAAATCCTGCCTCCTCCCCTCCTCTTCTTCCTCTTCTACCCTCCTCCCCTCCACTTCTTCCCTTCTCCCCTCCACTTCTCCTCCACTTCTCATCTTCTACCTCTCTCTATCTCTCTACTTCTCTCCTCTCCTCCACCTACTACTCTGTGACGCCCCGAGATCGGGCACTATGCAGATTTCAGCATTCCCGCCAAATCCGCATAATAACCGATTCCAGGTTGCCATTTATGATAACATTACAATAGTTCACGAATAATCCACAATTACAACAGAAACAGATAGATACAAGATGACTCACACGAGCCGGGGTTACCACTGATACAATACAAAGATCCAAATAACAGCGGAAGAAACAAACGTCCCGGCTACGGACAAGATCCAAATTGGACTAGAGTCCTGAAGATAACCGAGAGCGTCCAATCCCTGCCCAGGCCAAGCCGGAGGGATCCCAAGCTAACGTCGTCAGACTTCAAACCTGTTGACTGCAAGTTGGAATTTGCAGCCACGAAAGAGATTCGTGGGTCAGTCGGTTAAGTACTGGCAAGGGGATAAAACCCATACTCACAAGTTACCGGCGTAGCCAGTCATCACAAGATACAAATACTTTAGGATCAACGGAAAGGAAGGGGTTATTGCAAATAAGCAACAGCAGGCTGCACTAACCAACTACAGAGATTCTATTACTTCCAACTATCAGAAAGGAGATAAGATCGAGTGATAGTAACCAACTGAAAGATAACTTCAAACAAACCCATCCTGGATCTCGCCCCCCTTATCCAAAGAAGCAATCCGAGGATAACTCACACCGTGGTATTAAAGATGAGTCAAGTTATTGTGTGAATAACCTATTACTAGTCAAGTTATTAATCATTGGGTGTGAAAACATGATTGATCATTATGTTGAAGTTGTCCTGAGTACTTGTTAGCCAGTACTTTCACCAAGTAATCCATAACGCGGAGAAAACACGGCTTCTCGAGTAGATTTACCCTGCAGGGGTGCACCATAGTAACCACACTCATGAATATCCGCCAGATGGAATGCCTCCCACGAGCGGGGCACTCAACACAATCCAACCCTTCTTCGCATCAAGCCCAAAGCACCTTGGGCGCACGGCTACTCGGGCCCAGAAGAAAATGGACCCTCATAGCACTCTAAGACCGTGTCCCCCTATATGCGACTACGAAGTTCCACCCGGGGGTACCAAGGGCTCGCAAGATCATGCATGGCAGCAAATGGGAAAAACCCGAACTAAATGAGGGCGATTTGGACGGAGATGCGAATCGGGGTCAAACTGAGGGGGAGCCCAACTCCCCAAATGCGGGTAGTGCGCTCATCATGGATCAGTAGACAAGACCCTTTCCTATTAGGGTCGACACTAGCAGGCCTCAAAACCACAAAGGGCCTCCTGCCGGTGCCTTATCATCAAATTATTATTATTATTACCATTAGCAATTAACAGGTTTGATTGATTAACATCGAGCCCCAGAACATAATAGATATAGTAACAGAAGTAACGGATAACAGACTCGAGCAAAAGCAACCTAAGCATGATAGTAAGACACGGGCAACAAGCAATGGTTATAGGTGTGGAGGTGAGGCAAATAACAGGGTTAAAGGATTCATGTGATAGGTTCGTAACAGAAACAACTACTACTAAGGCTAGCAGAAAAGAATCAACGGAAAGAATCGGTAACAAGTGATGAAAGGCAGCCATATGGCATGCAAGTGAGTATACTTGCCTGAGATCCCGCAAGGTAGCAGAACTTGTCGTTGCTCACATCACCTCAACGTCCTATCCGGGAAAGAAGCAATGAACCTCGAACAAACACCGGATGCAACAATTACTACTACGGCAAAAGATCCAGCATGATCCTATTTTATATGCATGGCAGGGCAAGATGCAACAGGGAAAACAACTTAAGCAAGTTAATCGGAACCGGAGTCCGGAGAAATAGGAATTGGTTCAAGTTGTTTATCTAACCATCAAGTTAAATGTTGTTTAGCATGGAAGACAATAAAGTAGATGGGTTAGGCAATTTAAATGGAAGGGGGCAACAGCTGGAATTAATTAGCCCACACATCCCATATGTTGTCATATAGGTGAACATGCATAACAAGATCTAAAATGCACAAGATAAGATGCAAACAGAGATATGAATGGCATAAGCATGATAAGGACATGAAACTGATTGGAAAACATACTTTATTTGTTTGATTGGAATTAAAATGAACTGGTTATGAATTTTGGTAATTTCAGTTGCATTAAATAAGAGGTGAAACAATTATTCAATTTAAAGGTTGCAAACCAGGAAACAAAGTTGATATTTGAAAAGGTTATCAAATTTTAGTTGGATTACATGTTTCACATTTGGAAATTGGACTTTGGATAATTTAATTATGAATTAAACAATATTAAACAAGTTTTTAATTGAATTAAACAAGAATTAAAATGTTTAGGCAATTTAAATTGTTCAAACCAGGAAACAAATTTTATATTTGAATAGGGTATTCAAAAAGGTGTGAAAAACATATTTTATTTGAATTATTTGAAAACAGTATGAAATAGTTATGAATTATTACAAATGGCATTTGAATTATTTGGATTTGAATTTAAATTGCATTTTGAAAATTCAAAACAGAACACAAATAAGTTATTTGGAAAGTTTGTTAAATTTTGAACAGAAAACATATATAACTTTTAGTTGTTGGATTAACAGATTAAAAGTTATTGAATTTCAAAGTGTATTGATTTATTCTGTTATTTAAAAGAAAAATTAAAACAGATTTCTTTTTATTCCTTTTTATACGCACTGGAGGCGTACCCACAGGCACTGCCCTGTGGGCCTGCGAGGCCAGCGTGGCACGCTGCGCTGGCGTGGCAGCCAGGGTCACCGACTGGTGGCCCCTGCCTGTCAGCCACGCGGGGAAAACAAAAGGGGTGGGTTTATTCGCGTAGGCGAGGACTCGAACCCGCGACGGCCTGCTTGCGCGTTGCGGTCTGAACCAAGTGTGCTGTGTGCGCGCGTTTGACAGTAACAAGGGCGCAGCTAGGATAAGGTTACTGAAAACGAAACTGAAACTTTCTGAAGATCAACACCTGCCGCGACCTGAACGCTGACAGAGGGAAGTTCACCGGCGACGTGCTCGCGCGGTGTGTTGCCGATGGATGCGTGCGTGAGCAGACTTGGATGCACAACAGAGAGGAGAGGGAGGGAGGAGATCTCGGTGGCTCACCAACGTCTGTCGCCGTGCAGAGGCTCGACGAAGACGCTCCCGTCGGCGAGGTGACAGTGGCGGGGTCGACGATGACGGCGGCGTCGTCCTGGCGGCTGAGCGGGTTCCCTCCGGTGTCCAAACGACAGGAGACGTCGCGGTGGTGCGGTTCCCGCGGTTGGCGCGGCTGAAGGAGGCCCGCAACGGCGCCGGCGTGCAAAGTTTCAGAAAAGGGGCGTCTCGGTGGCCGGCGGCGATGTCGACCACGGCGGCGTCGACTCCGCACGTCTCCGAGGATGCTGCGGTGTGCGAAAGGAAGAGTTCAAGGAGGCGGGGTGATTCCGGTGATCAGGTGGGTGGATGGCGTGTTGTGGCGGTGGCGGCGATCGGAGTTCAGAGGAGACGCCGGCGAGGTGGCAGAGAGTTTCAGAGAACGGAGGTCGACGGGAGAGAGAGAGAACAGCGGCGGAAGAGAGGGGAGGTAGGGAGTAGGGCTAGGTTTTAGGGTTGCTGCGGGGCTAGGGGTCCTTATAGGCGCCTGCGCTCGCCCCTGGCCGTCGTGATCAGGCGCTGCTGCCGTGGCGCACCCCGATGTGCTGCCGTACGCAGCGAAGACGACGGGGGCGGCCGAGCGAATCGTTACGCAGGGTAGCGGGCTGGGCTGGCTGCGAGCGAGAGATAGGATGCGGGCTGGGCCGCGCGGCAGGTAGTTAGTTTTTCTATTTTCTGCTTTATATTATTTTTTTTTTGCTGAAACAGTTTTTGGAATAAGTTGTTAAGGTTTTGATTAAGAAAATTTCCAAGAAAATTTAGTTAAGCTTTTTAAGTAATTAGAAACCACATTGTAAGCTTGGATTTCACAAATTACATTTTTAAAATAGTAGTTTGTGTTTGAACCCAAAATAGAAGGATTTTGATATTAGTAAAACCTTATTTCAAACAACACTTTTAAATAGGGTTGTCCCTAAGTTTTAAAGTGATTTTTAAGAGGGCAAAAAGATAGTGGTGAACTTTAAGGTTTAAAAGGGTACTAATTTGAAAACTTGGTTTGAATTTGGAAATTTTTGAGCAAGGGTGAAAAGTTTAAATTGTTTTGAAATTTTCAGTTGTGATGCAAACATGGTGCAATGCAATGAGATGCATATGATGCAAGCAAACAAACAGGTAACACCCCAGGTGTTACAGACGACACCACTAACAAGGGATTGCGCCCTCGCAATCCACCTGCTAACCCGGGAGGGGAAAGAAGTTCGACTATCGATTCTTCGTGCTTCCAGTTGATCTCCTCGACACCACTAACAAGGGCTTCTCGACACCACTAACAAGAGATTCTTGCTCGGAGTGACGACGATGTTCTTCCACCAGGAATCTTCCGATGATCGAACCTATTAGGTTAAAGGCTCAGAAAACGTCCACCCACGTAGGATCCTAACACTTTGAAAGATAGACAAGAGGGGAGACTCCAAAACAAAGAAGATGGGAGGGGAAATAGAATAGAGGTAAGGAGAAAACAAGAATCCTATTGAGATGTTTTTCCAAAATAGTTTAGCAGAAATAGTTTTTGACACTCTAGAAACAACGACCGTTAGCGAGGTTAACCTACAGGCTTTGCGGACCCGTTGCTTCGATAACCATTCGTATCGAAACAATATCGGGAATCGGAACCAAGGCTCTGATACCATTTGTGACGCCCCGAGATCGGGCACTATGCAGATTTCAGCATTCCCGCCAAATCCGCATAATAACCGATTCCAGGTTGCCATTTATGATAACATTACAATAGTTCACGAATAATCCACAATTACAACAGAAACAGATAGATACAAGATGACTCACACGAGCCGGGGTTACCACTGATACAATACAAAGATCCAAATAACAGCGGAAGAAACAAACGTCCGGCTACGGACAAGATCCAAATTGGACTAAGAGTCCTGAAGATAACCGAGAGCGTCCAATCCCTGCCCAGGCCAAGCCGGAGGGATTCCCAAGCTAACGTCGTCAGACTTCAAACCTGTTGACTGCAAGTTGGAATTTGCAGCCACGAAAGAGATTCGTGGGTCAGTACGGTTAAGTACTGGCAAGGGGGATAAAACCCATACTCACAAGTTACCGGCGTAGCCAGTCATCACAAGATACAAATACTTTAGGATCAACGGAAATGAAGGGGTTATTGCAAATAAGCAACAGCAGGCTGCACTAACCAACTACAGAGATTCTATTACTTCCAACTATCAGAAAGGAGATAAGATCGAGTGATAGTAACCAACTGAAAGATAACTTCAAACAAACCCATCCTGGATCTCGCCCCTTATCCAAAGAAGCAATCCGAGGATAACTCACACCGTGGTATTAAAGATGAGTCAAGTTATTGTGTGAATAACCTATTACTAGTCAAGTTATTAATCATTGGGTGAAACATGATTGATCATTATGTTGAAGTTGTCCTGAGTACTTGTTAGCCAGTACTTTCACCAAGTAATCCATAACCGCGGAAAACACGGCTTCTCGAGAAGATTTACCCTGCAGGGGTGCACCATAGTAACCACACTCATGAATATCCCGCCAGAAGGAATGCCTCCCACCGAGCGGGGCACTCAACACAATCCAACCCTTCTTCGCATCAAGCCCAAAGCACCTTGGGCGCACGGCTACTCGGGCCCAGAAGAAAATGGACCCTCATAGCACTCTAAGACCGTGTCCCCCTATATGCCGACTACGAAAGTTCCACCCGGGTACCAAGGGCTCGCAAGATCATGCATGCAGCAAATGGAAAACCCGAACTAAATGAGGCGATTTGGACGAGATGCGAATCGGGTCAAACTGAGGGGGAGCCCATACTCCCCAAATGCGGGTAGTGCGCTCATCATGGATCAGTAGACAAGACCCTTTTCCTATTAGGGTCGACACTAGCAGGCCTCAAAACCACAAAGGGCCTCCTGCCGGTGCCTTATCATCAAATTATTATTATTATTACCATTAGCAATTAACAGGTTTGATTGATTAACATCGAGCCCCCAGAACATAATAGATATAGTAACAGAAGTAACGGATAACAGACTCGAGCAAAAGCAACCTAAGCATGATAGTAAGACACGGGCAACAAGCAATGGTTATAGGTGTGGAGGTGAGGCAAATAACAGGGTTAAAGGATTCATGTGATAGGTTCGTAACAGAAACAACTACTACTAAGGCTAGCAGAAAAGAATCAACGGAAAGAATCGGTAACAAGTGATGAAAGGCAGCCATATGGCATGCAAGTGAGTATACTTGCCTGAGATCCCGCAAGGTAGCAGAACTTGTCGTTGCTCACATCACCTCAACGTCCTATCCGGGAAGAAGCAATGAACCTCGAACAAACACCGGATGCAACAATTACTACTACGGCAAAAGATCCAGCATGATCCTATTTTATATGCATGGCAGGGCAAGATGCAACAGGGAAAACAACTTAAGCAAGTTAATCGGAACCGGAGTCCGGAGAAATAGGAATTGGTTCAAGTTGTTTATCTAACCATCAAGTTAAATGTTGTTTAGCATGGAAGACAATAAAGTAGATGGGTTAGGCAATTTAAATGGAAGGGGGCAACAGCTGGAATTAATTAGCCCACACATCCCATATGTTGTCATATAGGTGAACATGCATAACAAGATCTAAAATGCACAAGATAAGATGCAAACAGAGATATGAATGGCATAAGCATGATAAGGACATGAAACTGATTGGAAAACATACTTTATTTGTTTGATTGGAATTAAAATGAACTGGTTATGAATTTTGGTAATTTCAGTTGCATTAAATAAGAGGTGAAACAATTATTCAATTTAAAGGTTGCAAACCAGGAAACAAAGTTGATATTTGAAAAGGTTATCAAATTTTAGTTGGATTACATGTTTCACATTTGGAAATTGGACTTTGGATAATTTAATTATGAATTAAACAATATTAAACAAGTTTTTAATTGAATTAAACAAGAATTAAAATGTTTAGGCAATTTAAATTGTTCAAACCAGGAAACAAATTTTATATTTGAATAGGGTATTCAAAAAGGTGTGAAAAACATATTTTATTTGAATTATTTGAAAACAGTATGAAATAGTTATGAATTATTACAAATGGCATTTGAATTATTTGGATTTGAATTTAAATTGCATTTTGAAAATTCAAAACAGAACACAAATAAGTTATTTGGAAAGTTTGTTAAATTTTGAACAGAAAACATATATAACTTTTAGTTGTTGGATTAACAGATTAAAAGTTATTGAATTTCAAAGTGTATTGCTTTATTCTGTTATTTAAAAGAAAAATTAAAACAGATTTCTTTTTATTCCTTTTTATACGCACTGGAGGCGTACCCACAGGCACTGCCCTGTGGGCCTGCGAGGCCAGCGTGGCACGCTGCGCTGGCGTGGCAGCCAGGGTCACCGACTGGTGGCCCCTGCCTGTCAGCCACGCGGGGAAAACAAAAGGGGTGGGTTTATTCGCGTAGGCGAGGACTCGAACCCGCGACGGCCTGCTTGCGCGTTGCGGTCTGAACCAAGTGTGCTGTGTGCGCGCGTTTGACAGTAACAAGGGCGCAGCTAGGATAAGGTTACTGAAAACGAAACTGAAACTTTCTGAAGATCAACACCTGCCGCGACCTGAACGCTGACAGAGGGAAGTTCACCGGCGACGTGCTCGCGCGGTGTGTTGCTGATGGATGCGTGCGTGAGCAGACTTGGATGCACAACAGAGAGGAGAGGGAGGGAGGAGATCTCGGTGGCTCACCAACGTCTGTCGCCGTGCAGAGGCTCGACGAAGACGCTCCCGTCGGCGAGGTGACAGTGGCGGGGTCGACGATGACGGCGGCGTCGTCCTGGCGGCTGAGCGGGTTCCCTCCGGTGTCCAAACGACAGGAGACGTCGCGGTGGTGCGGTTCCCGCGGTTGGCGCGGCTGAAGGAGGCCCGCAACGGCGCCGGCGTGCAAAGTTTCAGAAAAGGGGCGTCTCGGTGGCCGGCGGCGATGTCGACCACGGCGGCGTCGACTCCGCACGTCTCCGAGGATGCTGCGGTGTGCGAAAGGAAGAGTTCAAGGAGGCGGGGTGATTCCGGTGATCAGGTGGGTGGATGGCGTGTTGTGGCGGTGGCGGCGATCGGAGTTCAGAGGAGACGCCGGCGAGGTGGCAGAGAGTTTCAGAGAACGGAGGTCGACGGGAGAGAGAGAGAACAGCGGCGGAAGAGAGGGGAGGTAGGGAGTAGGGCTAGGTTTTAGGGTTGCTGCGGGGCTAGGGGTCCTTATAGGCGCCTGCGCTCGCCCCTGGCCGTCGTGATCAGGCGCTGCTGCCGTGGCGCACCCCGATGTGCTGCCGTACGCAGCGAAGACGACGGGGGCGGCCGAGCGAATCGTTACGCAGGGTAGCGGGCTGGGCTGGCTGCGAGCGAGAGATAGGATGCGGGCTGGGCCGCGCGGCAGGTAGTTAGTTTTTCTATTTTCTGCTTTATATTTTTTTTTTTTTTGCTGAAACAGTTTTTGGAATAAGTTGTTAAGGTTTTGATTAAGAAAATTTCCAAGAAAATTTAGTTAAGCTTTTTAAGTAATTAGAAACCACATTGTAAGCTTGGATTTCACAAATTACATTTTTAAAATAGTAGTTTGTGTTTGAACCCAAAATAGAAGGATTTTGATATTAGTAAAACCTTATTTCAAACAACACTTTTAAATAGGGTTGTCCCTAAGTTTTAAAGTGATTTTTAAGAGGGCAAAAAGATAGTGGTGAACTTTAAGGTTTAAAAGGGTACTAATTTGAAAACTTGGTTTGAATTTGGAAATTTTTGAGCAAGGGTGAAAAGTTTAAATTGTTTTGAAATTTTCAGTTGTGATGCAAACATGGTGCAATGCAATGAGATGCATATGATGCAAGCAAACAAACAGGTAACACCCCAGGTGTTACATACTCCACCTACTACTCCACCTACTACTCCACCTCTCCTCCTCCTCCACCACCACCTCTCCTCCTCCTCCTCCACCACCACCACCCCTCCTCCTCCACCACCACCACCTCCGGCGAGCTCCTCCTCCTCCTCCACCACCTCCGGCGAGCTCCTCCTCCTCCACCACCACCTCTCCTCCTCCTCCTCCTCCACAACCACCTCTCCTCCTCCTCCTCCTCCACCACCACCACCATCTCCAGCGAGCTTCTCCTTCTCCTCCCCACCAACTCCGGTGACCCCCATCCTTCACCCACCAACTCCGGCAAGCATCCGAAGAAATCCGGCGAAGTTTCGAAATTTCGAAAAATTCCTGCGGCCAGATCTGGCCGCCTTTTTTTTTGAAATTGAAAAAAAAATTATGTGGCGCACCCCCCTTGGTGCGCCACAGAATTGCAAATTTCTGTGGCGCACGGCTGAGGTGCGCCACAGAATTGACATTTCTGTGGCGCACGGCTGAGGTGCGCCACAGAAAAAAATTTAGTGGCGTGTATTCTGTGGCGCACCCCTCTGGCCCCTAGGTGCGCCACAGAATGCCAATTTGGTGCGCCACAGAAAGGCATTTTCCTACTAGTGCTAAAGGAACCGTCGCAACAGTATTGGCAGTCAGAAGAGGATTTGCCACCGTATTCGATTGCACAGATGGACTAACAACAGTTGGATTAAGCACAAGATCACGTCTCACCCCTTCCCCAGGATTTGGAACAGACTCACCTTGTGGAATAGAAGAGGTAGAAGCTGATGCTGCGATAGATTCAGAAGCAGAGCCTTGTCCAATCATTTCTTGACGATGATTCCAACGATCTCTTCCCCCAGCCGCAGCACCTTCACGGTGTCGCTCCTCCACAAGGGCCCTCTCCCTGGCCAGCCTCTCCGATTCCCGAGTCCTCGCTGCACGTCTCTGCTCATCTTCCTGCTTCCTCAGATCCTCTCTGCGCCTTGCTTCCATCTCCTCTCTGTGCCGCTCCTCAGATCTGCGACGATCTTCATCTTGTCTCCACTCCTCATCGCGACGGCGGTCTTCCTCCCTACGGATCTCCTCTTCCCTTCGCGCAGCATCATCGCCAAGCCTTGATCTACCACCATACGACCCTGGCCGGAAAGTATTCCGCGGCGGCGACCGCCTAGGGCCATAACCCCTACCAGGTGCACCACCTCCTCCTCCCCTCCCAAATCTGCGATCCATGGGATCTCTGACAACTTGCGCAAAGGAACGCTAATCACCAGAGATAACACCAGTCCAGCCCTTCGGATTTGCGGTGGAAGGTGAGGTAGGGAGAGGAGCTTGGTTGGATTTGACGAAGACGAGCCGCAGGCTCTTCTAGGGTTTGGCCTTAGCCGATCTGAATCGAGGGGGGAAATGAGGACCAACTCCCCGTGCCCTCCGTCTTCCCCTAGGGTAGGTGGCGCGCTGATGAGTGGGTCTTCACCACCACCCGTCGCTGCTGGCGCCGACGCGTGGCGAGATCTGAGCCGAACCGCACCGCACACCCGCGCCAAGGGCGGTGCACGGTGGGACGCGCTCGTGTTTGGCAACGTACACGGAACGTGACAACACGGGCCAATCACTGCCATATATTGCGCAAATCGAACCGTTGCGCCGTGGGAGACTCCGGCGATCGCCGGAGCTGATCGCGAATCCACCTCTCTGCCATCTCCTCGACAGAGCAAGATCCTCTCCCTGCCATCCCATCGCACGGTGCCCTTGAACCTCCCATCACGAGCACCAGAGCGTGCATGATAGATCGCATGCCACGCCTGGGTGTAGGACTAGCCCTCTTCAGGCTAAACATGCCATCCCTCTCAGTTGCGGATGATGCCCTGGTCATCATGGCCGGCTCTGGGTGTACTGAGCTCGCCAGCAATTCTAACATTGTTAGCACCTCCGCCTAGATTGTTTTGTCACTTCCGTGCTGTGTTGTTCCTACACCTTTAGTTCTTCCGCCACGCTACGTTATTCTACTGCATCTTCACAAACCTTCAGTAAAGCTCTCTACTGTCTCCGTCGCCAAGCAATTTTTCGCCACCTACTGTCGTCTACGCCTCTGCAAAGCATTTTTTCGCGCCCTCTCCACTCGCTCCCAATGTTAGGCCTCATCCTCGACGTCCTCTGCTATAACGTCTGCGGACTCAACGACCAGTCTCGCAAATATTTGGTGAACACGATCATCACCCAAACCACTTGCCGCATTGCCTGCATCCAGGAAACAAAGATTGACTTCATCGACCACCAGACCGCAGCTTATATTGGAGGTACCCTCCTGAGATCCTTTGCCTATCGCCTGGACATTGGCACCAGGGGGATCCTCTTGCTCTGGAACGAGGACTTTGTCGACATCACCAACATCAACATTGGAACTCACCTTATTTCTGCTCATGTGATTGTGCGCTCCCGCGGCACCGAATTCAAGCTCACCACGGTCTATGGACCATTCCTTGACTCCTAAAAGAGAGGCTTTCTAGATGAAGTAACTGCTGCGGCTTCTGCCGATGACTCAAAGTGGCTTATTATCGGCGATTTCGTCCAAATCTATCAAGTTGCGGATAAAAATAACGACAACCTCAACCTCTGTCTCATGGGTTAGTTCCGCCGTGCTCTAAACACCTGTCAGCTAAAGGAGATCAAGCTGCAAAATTGGAAATTCACCTAGAGCAACGAAAGGGATGACCCAACACTGGTTTGCCTTGACCGGACTTTCTGCAACACTTCCTGGGACCTGGATTTTGACTCCCACACAATGCATTCCCTCTCGTGATCTCTGTCCGACCCTGATTTCTAACCACAGTGGCCCTCTCAAGCCGCCCTCTTTCCGGTTCGAGAATTTCTGGACGAAGATCTCAGGCTTCTCGGACTTGATCTCCTCTGTTTGGGCTGAACCCAACTCCTACACGCAGCCGGTCTACATCCTTAACCACAAGCTCAAGTCAGTGGCTAAGCGGTTGCACTCTTGGAGTAAAGGCATGTTCTCCAACCATAAGCAGGAATTCATCATGGTCACATACGTTCTCCTCCAGGTTGGCATCGCCCAAGAGACTAGAGGTCTATCTCCTGCTGAAACCACTCTTAGGACTTCTCTCAAATGTTGTCTTCAGGGTACTGTGGTTCTTGAGCAGTCATGAAAGAGGCAGGCCTCAAGGATCAACTTCCTTTGGGAGGGGGGCGCAAACACAAAATTATTCCATCTACACGTTAAGGGGCTGTTTGGTTTTTGCTTGTGCCAGCCACGCCAAACATTGGCGAGCCAAATATTTGGCGACCAATTCCTCCGCCTGCAACTTGCCAAAATTTTGGCAGAGAATTAAACTACGAAAGGTAGGGTGGGCTAGGCACGCCAATTAATTGGCAGCAATCCGAACGGGCTATAAAGTCTGGTCAATGACCAATTTTTTGGTCGGGCAGCCTAGGGCTCTAATCCAAACATGCACTAACTCTCGAAGGCCCAAGAATATGATCCATTGGCTTAAGCGAACTGGGGGATGGGTCGTCAATCACACCGAGAAAGAGCAACTCATCCACAACTACTTCATGACCACCCTGGGCCCCTGCTAGCTCGCCCCATCGACTTCAACTAGAACACAATCGACCCAGCCTTCGAAGATCTCGATAGTTTGGGGCCGCCTTTCTCTGAGGACGAGATCAAGAATATGATTCTCGACTTTCCTTCAGGCAAAGCCCCGGCCCTGATGGTTTCACGATAAATTTCTTTCGCTCCTGCTGGAACATCATCAAGCCTGACCTCATGAAGGTCGTCTTCTCATTCTCTGAGCTAACCGTCAACAACTTCCATCTGCTCAACACTGCTAGCATTGCGCTTCTCCCCAAGAAAGAGGGGGTGGACTGCATTTCTGATTTTCGCCCCATCGGCTTGATTCACGTTATTCCAAGGATCATAGGCAAAGAAATGGCTACCAGATTGCGTCCCAAGATGAACAACATCATCTCTTCCAGCCATAGTGCCTTCATCAAGAAGCGCAGCATCCACGACAACTTTATGTACGTCCGCAATGACGCCAGGCACCTTCACCGCGACCGCACCCCGACACTGCTGATAAAGCTCGACATCGTCAAAGCTTTCGGTACTGTGGGAAGGGATTATCTTTTGTACCTCGTGCAATGTTGCGGCCTCCCCCAGCGCTGGCGTGCTTCAGCCGCGCTGCTTTTTTTGACTGCAACGTCTAGAGTGCTCCTCAATGGCATCCCCGGATAAGAAATTATTCACGACCGGGGGTTGCGGTAGGGCGACCCTCTTTCTCCGCTTCTTTTTTATTTGCCATCGACACCTTGCCTAGATGCCTCGAGCTAGCCACTGAATCCGGCCTTCTTCACCAGCTTCCTAGAAATTATATCAAGTCCCGCATCTACCTCTATGCCGATGATGCCGTTATTTTTCTGAAGCCGGACCCCCAAGACATTCATAACCTGGCTACTTTGCTTGAGAACTTTCGCCAGGTTACAGGGCTATAACATCCCAGAATTTTGAAAATTTTAAAACCTTCATACATACGTGTGCACCATAGCATTCTTGCATTTTGATTGCATAAGAATTGGCATTTAATTTGATAAACATAATATTTTAGGTGATACTACCTATTAAACCACCTTTTGAATTTAAATCACTTTCTAAAAGTAAGTATTTTATTTTAGGAAATTTAGTACCAAAATGTTCCTTAAGTTCTAAGCTTTTTTAAACATATTTTTATGTATTTTGCTGAAATGTTTTGGTTGGGTTTTGATTTGTTTTTGGATCATTTGTTAAAAAAAAAAACAGAAGAAATAAAGAGAAAACTGCAACACAGCAGGGCCAGCGCACCTCGCTCTCTCTCCATTCTCTCGGGCCCAGGCCCATCTCCCCTTTATTTTCTCGCGCGCGCAGCACACCAAGTAGGCCGAGCCCACCTAAAGCCTAATAGAAACCAGCGCAGCCCGCCGCGCACTCACTCTTCTCCCTCTCGCTGACACGCTAGCCCCGCTGGTGACGTAACCGTGACTTCGTGGGGATAAAATCGACGCCGAGACGGATTCAATGTCCGTGCACGCCAGGGACACCGCCCCCGCCTCTCCATGCGACCTAGCCCCTCCAGCACGTCTACGGCCCTATAAAACCCTAGCCTCTACGTCTGTGACCCTCCTCTGCAAACCTTAGCCCTTGCAACGCTCGAAATCTCCGCCGGCGAGCTCCCGATCTCGCCACTGCCGCTGCCGTGTTCGAACTCCTTCCGGTGGCCATCGTTGCCCTTACCCCTCCGCTCTATCTCCTCTCGGATCCTCTCATCTCCGTGCATCCTTCTGGCATGGTTACGCCTTGTTCTTGCCCTCAGGTCGACGCCCCCGTCCATAGCAGGAAGTCACCGCCGCGCCGAGCACCTCCTGCGAGGAATTGCGAAAGGAAAGGGCCACGCCGACGCACGCCACCTCGCCATCGACCTCGCGACGTCCCCCTACACCCCACGCTATGTTCCAGAGACCGCCTAGCGTCGTAGTTAGCCCCGCCGTGCCCGTGCTCTTGTCTGCCATCGCGCGCACTGAATTCCGGCGAGCTCTCGGGCGATCCCGAAGCAGAGGAGAAGTGGTGTCCGTCAGATCTTCATCGGAGGGTTCAAATTAGAAGGAGCCGTTGAAAGGGTACGGTGGATCTAGGCCACCCGTAGCACATTATATATAGTGGTTGGAGAGCGCGATCCACGTTGAAGTGGTACCAGCCAATCAGAGCGCCCCATTGACCTCTCCTCGGATCGATCTCCTTTTTATTTAAAACATATTTGAATCAAAACTTCAAAAAATCATAACTCGAGTTCTGTAATTCCAAATTCAATGATCTTGGGCTTTTTTGAAATCAGCACAGTGTGTAGAATAATTTAGGCAATTCAAATTTCAATTTTGTAACATGCACTCACATGTTAATTGTATATCTACGCTAATCACTAATTTGGGCATAACTATTAATCTACAAAACCTTTTTAGGTGATCCAAATTTCTATATTTTTGTTTTGATGTCCTCTATCCAGTAGAATCAAAGGAAAAATTATTTGTGCAACTTTGTAACAGAAACTCTATTAGTCTTCATATTAGCCTATATTAACACCCTAGTAATGTTAATAATTAAAATTTGATAATCAATTTTATTTTTGGATTCATCATAACTGTCGTGGGATAATCACGGCAGATGTTACCTGGGGTAACTGATCTTGGGGCAAGTCGACACAGGTATTCGGGAGAGGGTTTAGCTCAAAGGAAGACATGGCGAAAGCGATCTAAGAACCGGAAAGCAACTCGCCGGCTCTCGATATGATTATACTGGATACTCGATAACAGGTGTTACAACTATGACTTGAATCTCTCAGGCTAAGCTTAGGGGTTGGTTTATATAGCACTCATACCCCCCCTTGGCCTGCCCTACGGAGTGCTCTCTGAGTCCTACTCGAACTCTTCATACAAATCCTAACTTTCCTTACCGTAACCCACAATCCGGGTTACGAACCTTACAAGCCCTGGGCCTTCCAGAAGTTTCTTTGTCTCCAGCCAGATTGGGCCCAGCCGTCGCTTGGGCCGGATCACACCCGGGAGTTAGCCTACCGGGTTACTATCCCCTCATCAGTAGTCCCCAGGATAGCGCGGGCTTCACGGATTCATCCTCGGAGCGCTCGCTATTCCCTGAAAAAGATGTAAAACGCCCAAGCCTATGGGAACCGGTTAAGTTGCTTTAACAGATGACCAGGCACAGCTCCATGTCTGTCATGTGATAGCTCGATCCTTCCTTGAATGCTTAACTGGCCTTTCCAAATTTAAACCCTAAAATGTCGGGGCCCTACTCGATAAAGATCCCTGATATCTCGGGGCAAGCTGCACTTCCCCCGTCAACGGGATATTTTGCCTAATTCCGAATGCATATGCCGCCAGATCCTCACGGATAATTACTGTTCCGTAATTTCCGGCTTTCGGGCCGTAGGTGAGCTCACCACCTCCCTTATAAATATCAGCCGATGGTAACCCTAAGCCATTCATCTCGTCTCATCATCCCTTTTCTCCACGCTCCCTCGCAATTTCTGCCACCGGGCTCGCACGCTCCAAGAAAGATAAGGCCACCACCGGCCGCACTCGTCCTCGAGCTATCCAGCACCGCCATTAAGCATCGCTGTCACACCCGCGCTTCCTCATCGAGGGCCGTGACGTGACACTCAAGCCGCGCCACGCTCCACCCTCACTTCGGACCTCAACTCCTTTGGTAAGCCTTTCTCAACCATTCAATTGAAACTCGCAGCCTTTTCAATCTGACCAAGATTGGATCTGGGTCAACCCGTAAACTAATTTTCTGATATCATCAAATTGAACCGCTTCGATAGACCTTAGTTCCTTTAATCACCTGATGCGTAGTCGCAGCTCATCCCCGCGCCTTTATTGGCCATCCAACTTTGCATAAGATTGCTTGCAAGCTTTTCGATCTAGATCCATTCCACCTTGTTCTTTCCGCCTGTCGCATTAACACCCGAAAAATCCTCTTTTTCCAGCTAATCCCTCCACAATAAAGGTATGGGCAACCATCCATGTTCACCCAATTCACCTCAACGCGTAAGTAATTAACAATTTACTCAACCTCATCTGACACCCGGAAAATCTTCCGCATTTAACATCGTAGTGCATTATCCGGGTTTCATTTTAGCTTTCAACGCCTTGACGTCTCCGGACTCGAATGATTTGATGTTCCGAATCTTACTCCATACATTTCCTGTCCCTTGCAGGTCAACTCCATGGCTCCTAAAAGACAAGGAAAACACCCGGCTTCTGCAAAGGCCTCTCGAACCACTTCTGCCAACTGGGGTCGGTCTTCAACGACAAAGGCCAAGCTAGATGGGATGGCCGAGTTAGGAATCCTTCCTTCTCAAAAGGAAATACACTGGAGGGCTCCTGGCGATGAGACCCATCCCACTCCCATCGGGAACGAGGTAATTTGTTTTACCGAGCATGTGACCCGGGGATTCCGTCCTCCGGGTCACCCTTTTTTCCGGGAAGTCTTGAGCCACTACGGCCTCCGGGTGTTCGACATAGGGCCTAACTCTATGCTGAACATCACCCACTTCATAGTTTTGTCCGAGTCGTACTTATGCACCCCACCAAACCTTGCTCTTTTTACCGAATTATTCCAATGCGAACCATGCCATGAGAGCGGTGACAGAACGCTTCTTACCTGCGGCGGGGTATCCATCCAGCGCCGCAAACACTCATTGATGCCACCTCTCAACCTGAACTCCAACGCCAAAAACTGGCAATTATCCTTCTTTTATTGCCACGACACTTCTCCGGATGGTGAGAGGAAACTACCGGGTTATTCGGAGAGCCTTCTCGAGCCCTCCGAATCTTTCAGTGCTTTTGCATCTGATCTTGATAGGGAAGCGACTCAGCCCCTTCTGGCCAAACTAGCAGCTCTCTCAGCCCACGGCCTTATTGGGCTCAATCTAATAAAGACTTGGGTAGACTTCCGGGTTCAGCCCAACTCGATTCGCTCGAAGCTGTTACACGAATATTCGGGTCACGTCACAGATTCCCTCCGCTACTCCACCAAGAACTTCCCTGCCGGTAACACCAACAAGACCATCAAGGGCTTCCTGATGGAGAAACTAGATGTTATAAAGAACACTGCCGGGTTACCCCCGTTTACTCGGGAAAATCCCGCCCCAGCGGTAAGACCTGACTCCTTTTTCTTATTTCAGTACTTTCGTCCGTTATAGTCTCTAACCACCACTTGTGTTTATTTGTTCACAGGCTGACGATCCCTTCTGGAAAGTCGAAAACCCTCCTCCTTCTCAAGACCCCGAAGAGGAAACCGAATCTGTTGATGATGATGAGGGTACTCTCCCACACCCTTTACACCTGCCCTTCATTTGTGTTATTTCTCTTATCTGATACTTACTCGGCTTTCAGGGTCGGGGGATGAAGAGGAGGAAGAAGAAAATGATCCGGAAGCCACCGAGTCTGACCAGGAGCCCTCAGTTGGAAACAAAAGGAAGGCTAGAGGGGTAGTTGAAAAGGTTCCCTTCTCTTCTATGTCTAGTGCGCCTTACTCCTTTGCTGCTATGCATGAACTTAACGAGCGATTATCACATTCACCCTTCTTGAAGGACCCTCTCCCGACTAAACGTAGGGTGACCCGGAATTCTCCGGGGGATGATCCCCTTAACCCGGGTATCTCCACTTCACCCACTCATCGAGCCAGTACCCCTCCAGCTCAACCTTCCCAATCTCCTCAACGTCATCCGTCTCCTAATCATCCACTTGCCGGGCAATTTCGCGTACCGCAGCCAGTGCTCATACCAACGTCATCCGCCTCCAGCGGCGAACTTCCCCCGGATTATGCCGTGAACACCGGGTAAACTACCTTTACTTACATTTTCTCGTACTGGTTACCTTTTTTTTTTTTCCGTATATTCCATTGATCAATGTCTCCCTTCTTCTCTTCAGCGCCACAGTTACGCTGAGCGACCCGGATATCCCTGAATCAGAAGAGCAGGGAGAAGAGAAGCCGAGTGATGACATGGACGTTGAGGTTGAGGACGAGGCCGAGGACGGAAATGGAGAAGATCCTTTTAAGGACCCAATTCCACCAAAGACTGCATCACCCCAGCCCTCTGAAGAAGTGGACGAAGACATCATTGTGGAGACCAAGTCGGGCTCTCCTATCCCGGACGTTCAAACAATCCGGGTTTCGACCCCCAAACCCGGAACAACTCCTCCACAAGAGGGCCAATCCTCCGGCCCTTCTCAACTTCGCCCTGAAGACATGACCTTTGCTCAAATGCTAGATGCCCTCCATACCTTAAAGGGCGATGAAGAAAACATACTAGATGCCTTAATAACCAAGCACGAGGTAATCCCGACTAATCATCAATTATTTCCATACATAGTCCCCAAGTTCCGAGTAAATTACTAGGTAACTTGCTTGGAACTTTGTATAATGTTTCTGGCTGATCCCTCTTCATGCTTCTTTACAGGACTATGTTTCACAGTTGGAGAAGAAGCTGGCCAAGTCCACCAAGCGTATTGAAAAGGAAACGGCCCTTCGTGAAGCTGCTGAGACTGAGGCTCGCAGGTGCCAAAAGATGACAAAAAAGTACAGGAAGAGAGCTCACAGGGCTAAGGACAAACTTACAACTCTTTCTGCTCAAATTGCTGATGTTCACCGTACTGCGACTGGTAAGATTTTTAAATTTCACCTTTTTATGACTCGGATTGCTTTGATTTGAACAACTGCACTTGCTTGCCTACTATCTTTGCTCCTTTTGCCTTTTTTAGCAGGCCCACGTGATGCTGCCCCCGAAGAAGATGATGCTGCCAAGCTTAAAACCATCAAGAATACTCTTCGCCAACTTTGCAGCGGAGTCAGTTGGATACTTGACGAGTTGCGACTGCCGGGTGTCAGGCCAGATAATATGAAGAGATTACTGGAATGCTGCTCTACAATCCCCGAGTGGATTTGGCACTGGAAACGGTCCTCCTGCCGATTTGGGGTAACCCGGGGACTCGCGTTGGCTAAGGCCTACGCTCCCAAGCTAGAGCTGGCCAAACTTATGAGCGGATTCCCGGAGTTCAACTTGGATGGGTCCAAGTTTTTGCCAAAGGACTTCAAGGCTATTCAGAAAGAAGTCCGTCATCCGGCTAGTGTTATCGCTGATGCCCTAGAAATTGATGTGATTCTCCCGGCTTATGATGCTAATGACAAGGTTGTCAAGGCGAACCGCCCCCAGCCGTTCGATATGCTTGCCCGTTGGAGGGAGGAGGCGATCAAGATGAAGGAAGAAGCCGCCAAGAAGACCGAGGCCGACTCTGCTCCTGCAATTTCTGCTGCACAACCCGGGACTGCTGCTGACCCGAGTGGCGCCGCAACTACCGGTGGCGACAAGGGCAAGGCCAAGATGGACCCTGCAGCTTGAAGTAATACCTATCATTCCACATACGTCAGCCGGCAAAGCATTGTTAAAACAGCTTTACTATTCGTTTAAGCAGAGCGCCTGTGCTCTTTTGATACTTTATGGTTTTTGTAATACTTTTATTGAAACTCCCGATGCACTTTGCGCCCCTTTGGGCTTTTGATGAATGTGTCTTTGCATTTGCTTGTTCTTGATATCCACTTGCTTTATTCTCGATACCTTATACTTTTTTTATACTTTCCTTAGCAAGACCCGTCCTCCGGGTGTCGTTGGCGTCTAGGGAACGGTTTTGCACCTGAATCCCTAAGCTCCTGAGACCCGGATGCGTGGCTCGTTGTAATTTTATCGGCTGGATGATGCTGTTTCTTCCTTAGAGCTCATAAGTCCCCAGTCCGGGTTTCCGCGTCTAGGACACATGATTGTTTGTTTTTTTTTTTTTTTTCAAGGAAACGAATCGCCTGTCGCTGAATGCCCAAGACTTCAGGACAGCTTTTTATGAGGTTTGAAGTTATGCTTGATAACCGTTGAGTTTCCGGCTGTCGGCCTTATACTCTGCATAACTTGTGGTTTAGATGACCCTTTCGACTATCTTGTACTATAAGCCGGCTTTCGCGTGGATACCATGTTGTTACATCAATACGAAAACGGGGTCAAGCAAGTCCCGTTTGGGTCTCATGACCGACATTAATCGTAAGCGAACGAATCATGCCACTTCGTTGCGAGTCACATCGAGCTTAAGTAAGAATAGCCGAGAAATTTGGACTTCTTTGTCCGGTTATAAGATTGTAGCCGCACTCGTTTTTTCGAGTGACGGCCCCTATAACTCATTGGCATCAAGGCCGGGTCTTTTTTGAGTTTGCAGCTGTGCTTATAGGAGCAACCAGCCCTCAAGACCTAAAATATGCACACCGTATAAATGATAATTGCCTCTTTTCTTGATAACCTCCTTTTTATTTGATATGAGAAAATTGAGTCAGCAAGCCGCCTCATTAAAAACCCATCCAGTCCCCAAGGGTGCCCCGGATAGGAAAAGAGTGCGTCTGAAACCTGCTGCCTGTTACATCGTTTTCTGCTAAGTGTAGTACGGACGTAGCTGAGCCACGTTCCATGGTCTATCTCTCTCTTGCATAGGTGCAGTAGTGTGAGCAGTGTCGTTGATTGTGGCCGATTCTTCTCTTGCATCTATCAAGTAATATGACCCATTATGCAGACTCCGGCTTACGATGAAAGGTCCTTCCCATGGTGACGATAGTTTGTGCTTTCCCTCGTTTGTCTGAACCAAGCGCAGGACCAAGTCTCCCTCCTGGAAGACCCGGCTTTTCACCCGCCGGCTATGATATCTTCGCAAGTCCTGCTGATATATGGCTGATCTTTCCAAGGCTTGCTCCCTTTGTTCTTCTAACATATCCACGGCGTCTTGCCGGGTTTTCTCGTTCTCTACTTCCACATAAGCTGTCACTCTTGGTGAATCATGAATGATGTCGCTTGGTAATACCGCTTCTGCGCCGTAGACCATGAAGAAAGGTGTCATCTGGGTGGATCGGTTGGGTGTAGTGTTAATACCCCAGACCACGGAAGGAAGTTCTTCAACCCATGCCCCAGCGGCCCTGATACAGGGAACCCTCAGTCTTGGCTTCAATCCACGAAGTAGTTCTTGGTTCGCCCTCTCCACTTGCCCGTTGGCTTGCGGATGTGCTACTGATGCTACATCAAGCCTGATTCCATTGCTGCCACAAAATTTTTCCATCTCTCCAAGGGACATGTTGGTTCCATTGTCGGTAATTATGCTGTGGGGGTACCCGAACCGGTATATAATTCTTTTCAGGAACTTGACTGCTGTGGCCGCTTCGCAATTGGTGACCGGCATAACCTCCACCCATTTGGTAAACTTATCAACAGCAACTAAAAGGTGCGTCTTCTTGCAAGGCGACATATGGAAGGGGCCAACCATGTCCATACCCCAAACAGCGAATGGCCAAGTTAATGGAATGGTCCGTAACTCCATAGCCGGCACATGAGTTTGGCGAGCGTACCTTTGACATCCGTCGCACCTTGCCACTATCCGTTCCGCGTCTGCTAGAGCTGTGAGCCAGAAGAACCCATGTCGATAGGCCTTGGCCACAAGGGACCTTGTGGACGCATGATGCCCGCAATCACCTTCATGGATCTCCTTAAGAATCTGTCGGCCTTCTTCTGGTGTCACACAGCGCAAAAAGACTCCTGCCGCACTTCTCTTGTACAACTCTCCATTGATAATAGCGTATCCTTTTGCCCGCCTCACGATTTGTCTTGCTAGTACCTCCTGTTCTGGTAGTTCGCCCCGTGATAAGTATGCCAGATATGGCTCCGTCCATTCGGGGACGCCGCGTATCGTAGCCACGAGCTCCACGTCCGGGTCTCGATTTGCTAATTCTTCTTCAGACTCGGATTTAACTGACGGCCGCCATAGCTCGTCCACGAAAACATTAGGTGGAACCGGCTCCCTGCGCGAGCCGAGTCTGGCGAGTGCGTCCGTCGCCTCGTTCTTTCTTCTGTCTATGTGCTCCACTTCATACCCGGAGAAACACCCGGCAACCCTATCAACCTCCCTGCGGTACGCTGCCATAGTGGCGTCCTTCCTGTCCCAGGTTCCTGATACCTGCTGCACCACGAGATCCGAGTCCCCAAAGCATCGTATCCTTCTAATGTTCATCTCCTTGGCTACCTTCAAGCCGTGCAACAGAGCCTCATACTCGGCCACGTTGTTTGAGCAATCAAAATGAATCTGTAGCACGTAACTTAGTTTATCCCCCTTTGGCGATGTCAGCACCACTCCGGCTCCTGACCCCTCGTACTGCTTTGATCCATCGAAGTGCATGGTCCATGACTCGGAACTTGGAACTGCGGTAACCATTCCAGTGTGCGTCCAGTCGTTAACGAAATCAACCAAGGCCTGGGACTTGATTGCCGATCTGGGCTCGTAGCTGATATGATAATCTCCCATTTCTATTGCCCATTTGGCTATTCTGCCCGTCGCATCCGAGTTTCTGATGATATCCGACATTGGTATTGAACTAACCACTGTTATGGGATGTTCTTGGAAATATGGCTTCAACTTCCGGCTGGCCATAAAGACCCCGAACACCAATTTTTGCCAATGCGGGTAACGCTGCTTCGCTTCCGATAACACCTCACTGACATAGTAAACCGGCCTCTGGACCGGGTAACCTTTCCCGTCTTCTTTGCGTTCCACGACAACTACTGCGCTGACGGCTCGGGGACCGGCTGCCACGTATAATAACATAGGCTCTTTAGGACCCGGCGCCGCTAGTACTGGCGCTTCAGATAACTGCTTCTTTAGTGCTTCAAACGCCTCATCTGCCTCCTGATCCCATACGAACTTATCTGATTTCCGCAAAAGCCGGTACAAGGGTATTGCCTTTTCTCCAAGCCTGGATATGAATCGGCTCAGGGCTGCCACACAGCCCGTGAGTTTTTGAACGTGCTTCAAATTTTCCGGTTTCTTCAAATTCTGGATGGCCTTGATTTTATCCGGGTTTGCCTCAATTCCTCTCTCGGAGACTATAAAACCAAGTAACTTCCCGGCCGGGACTCCGAATACACACTTCGTTGGGTTAAGCTTCATCTGATACCTCCTCAAGTTTTTAAACGTTTCTTTTAAATCATCAATAAATGTTTCTGCCTTCCGGGTCTTAATAACCACATCATCCACATACGCGTGCACGTTACGCCCAATTTGATCTTCGAAGCACTTCTGAATACACCGCTGATACGTTGCGCCCGCATTTTTCAATCCAAACGTCATGGTTTTGTAGCAGAAGGCCCCAAAAGGGGTTATAAATGAGGTTTTTTCCCAATCCTCCCTTTTGAGTTTAATCTGGTGGTATCCCGAATATGCGTCCAAGAAACATAGCAAGTCGCTTCCGGCTACCGCATCTATGATTTGGTCTATCCTTGGCAGCGCGAACGGATCCTTTGGGCAATGCTTGTTGAGGCTCGTGAAATCGATGCACATCCTCCATTCATTTGTCTTTTTCATCACTAGAACCGGATTCGCTAACCAGTCCGGGTGAAATACTTCCATGATAAAGCCTGCGGTTAATAGTCGTGCGATTTCCTCACCTATAGCTCTTCTCCTTTCCTCGTTCATTTTTCTCAAACCTTGCTTCACAGGCCTGGCCCTGGGATCCACATGCAAACTGTGCTCTGCCAAATCGGTGGGGATACCCGGCATGTCGCTGGGTGTCGATGCGAACACATCCGCATTTGAGCGTATAAATTCCACTAGGGCCTTTTCTTGCGCGTCTTCCAGGTTGGACCCTATAGTGAACTGCTTGGTGGGGTCTCCTTCCACAAAATCTACTTTCTTGGTGTCTTGAGCCGCCTTAAATTTTACTCTTTCGTCTTCAGAGTCTGGTCTTCTCAATGCCGTGCCATCTTCCGGATCCACCTGAGACCGGTAATATTTAAGCTCTTCCTTTCTGCAGGCTTGCTCGGCCATCACCGAATCTCCCTCATCACACTCTGCTGCTATATCCCGGTTTCCATGGATAGTGATGGTCTGCTTGGGGCCTGGAATCTTTAACTGCAAATATACATAGCACGGCCTAGCCATGAATCTAGCATAAGCTGGTCTCCCGAACAATGCGTGGTAAGGACTGTGCAACCGGACCACCTCAAACGTGAGCCATTCTACCCGATAGTTATCTACCAACTCTCCGAAGGCTACTTCCAATGTAATTTTTCCTTCGGGGCGCGCCGAATGACCCGGCACGATTCCATGAAAAACCGTCGAACTTTTCTGTAGCTGAGACTCTTTGAGGTTCATGCGCAAGAAGGTTTCCCAATATAGGATGTTGATGCTGCTTCCTCCGTCCATCAACACCTTTTTCAATTCGTAACCATTGACCTGTGGCGAAACTACTAACGCCAAGGTCCCGGGGCGCTCTATTCCTTCTGGATGATCTCTCCTGCTCCACGTTACCTCTTGCTCTGCCCATCTCAAGTATCCCGGAGGGCTCGAGAAGGCTGGATTCACTGTTTGTTTCAACGCCCCTTTGTCCCTGCTGGAAATCCCTGTAACATGCACATGATATTGTCCTTTCAAATTGAGCGTACGTACCATGCCGATGAAGATACTGATTTGGCCGATTGACACCATGGATCCGGATGCGAAGTGATCCGGCTCCAACTCCCATCCGGAATTGTCCACTATCTTTTCTCCTTCGTCATTGGAGTAGATCTCGCCGATGACAAAGTTCTTCATGTTCTTCCGAGCTTCTCCCGTGATGTAAACACCTTTGGACGCAGGCCCCACGGTGGGCGCCAACTGTCGTGGGATAATCACGGCAGATGTTACCTAGGGTAACTGATCTTGGGGCAAGTCGACGCAGGTATTCGGGAGAGGGTTTAGCTCAAAGGAAGACATGGCGAAAGCGATCTAAGAACCGGAAAGCAACTCGCCGGCTCTCGATATGATTATACTGGATACTCGATAACAGGTGTTACAACTATGACTTGAATCTCTCAGGCTAAGCTTAGGGGTTGGTTTATATAGCACTCATACCCCCCCTTGGCCTGCCCTACGGAGTGCTCTCTGAGTCCTACTCGAACTCTTCATACAAATCCTAACTTTCCTTACCGTAACCCACAATCCGGGTTACGAACCTTACAAGCCCTGGGCCTTCCAGAAGTTTCTTTGTCTCCAGCCAGATTGGGCCCAGCCGTCGCTTGGGCCGGATCACACCCGGGAGTTAGCCTACCGGGTTACTATCCCCTCATCAATAACCATGTTATTAACATCGGAGAACTTCATTATTAGTAATTATTGCATATCATGCAAACATGTTTTTGTATTGTTATTTTGTTTTCTATGTTATGTATGCTTTGTATGTTTATGTGTGGCTTGTTTTTCTTGTATTAGATTGTGAAGAAGAGCAAGGCTCCCCTTGTTGCTGTTATTCTTGTTGTGATTGTTCCTTCTATTTCCAAGGCAAGTGACGCACCATCAAATCCCCCATATTTTTACTATACATTACTAGTGTTTTGAGTAGTATGCATGATAGGGAATTTTACTAATTTATTATTATGCTATTTAAAATCCAAGTAGTGTGTAGCCATCCTTTAGGCTTGTTATCTTGCAGAATTATACTTGGTAGATGCTTAGACTTAATACAAATTTGTTTTACTCAATGTTGTGGAAAAGTTCTAAGTATAAACTTTAATGAATCACCTGTGTGGATTTGGTTGTTTGGTTGATGAGAGCTGAGTGGGTATTCAATTGCGGATTGCCACTCAGGAAACAAACATATTACCAAGTTCTCTAAGTTTAGTAGCTTCCCGTGCAACCCTTTGACAATATGGGTTGTGTCTTGATACACTAAGTTGTGAGAGTTCATCCTAGGCTTGACAAGCAGTTGTAGAATAATTATACGTGAAATGCGTCTTGCCGGTTGGGTTGAATTTCTTCTTCTGAAAGATCTTGTCTCAATTCTCTCCTTTCCATGATGCACTCCATGTGTATAAAATGTTTGGGCTAATTGAAGACAAAGGGTTAAAGTACACAACCTCTACAGAGTTAGAAACTATGATCATAGTCATGTCCCCGGTAATGGACGACTTCAAGCTGCTGGACAAGGATGGACAGAAGAATCTCAACACCGTTTTGAAGAAGTAAAATTTGGCTAAGGAAATATTAGCTGCGGTGCACATGGGTTTGTCCCATGGTGCCATTCTTTGAAAAGAAAACTCTTTTTCAAAAGTGTTAGGGAAAAACTCGCTTTTTGCAAATAGCCTAAACTTAGACTTGTTATTTTATATCCACTATAGTGTCATTTGCTAGTACATCAAATTGTACTGACCTCCTTCGGGGCTGCATATTCCAACGTGCAGGAAGTTCTGATGATGAAGTTTGAACAAGTGCTTGGACTTGAGTCTGCACCCAACATGTAATGCCTCTAACGCATGATTGAAGATGGAGGCTCATTACTACCTTTATTTGTGGTGTTTAGAACTCTGAGTTTTGCTAGTCTTTCAAGACTATGCACCTTGTAATAAAGCTATACTTGGCTATTCTAGATCTTTTGTAATAATTTTGATACTTATGCAATGATACTTTACGTTTTGTTCTGTGGTGGAAGCATTGATCCAGGGACTAGCACTTAACACATTAGTTCTTACATTATTAAATGCGAGGGTACTACAAGGGCTTGTCACAAACAACGGCAAGAGCTCCGTGGCCCCTATTCGCTGCGATGTCATCAACACAGGAGACATTCTGGTGAATTTCGCCGCGTCTACTTCACACTTCCCTATCAAGTATTTGGGCCTCCCGCTCTCGCTGGGTAGGCTGAGAAGGCTAAAATTCATAACAGAGCCGGAAGCGCTGCGTTGGTCAAAGCGGTTCTTGCAACCTTGCCAATATTCTACCTGGTGGCTCTCAAAGCGGATAAGGGTTCTACCAAGGTCTTTGACAAGATCAGAAGAAGTATGCTTTGGGCTACTAGTGACAAAGTGAGCGGCAGAAAATGCAAGGTTACCTGGTCAAAGGTATGTCGACCGGAGCAATTAGGGGCTCAGTTCCCTAGACCTGGAGAAGTTTGTCTGCGCCTTGCATCTGTGATGGTTGTGGCATGAGTGGAAGTCTCCAGAAAACCTTGGGTTGGCCTTGAAACCCGAAATGACAGTGCTAACACGGAGTTGTTCAACGCCGCGACAAGCGTGACCATCGGTGGTGGCTTAGGTTCAAATTCTAGACTTCATCCTAGCTCAATGGCTCCTCGCCTAAGGCCGTCGCCCCTAAAATCTTCGAAGCCTCCAAGAAAAAGAATAGAACAGTACACAACAACCTTCACAACCAAGCGTGGATCACCGACATCTCCATGCATGACTTCTCAGCCCAATGATGACGTGAGGACACACATTCGTTGGGAGACCCCAAGAGGAAGGTATGAAGAGCACATCAGCAAGTTTCTCTTAGAAAGAAACCAAAGTTGAATCGACTAGTAGGAGAAAGAAATCACTTCTAAAGGTTGTTGGCAGCTGATGGTTGCAGGGTGCACTACCGGTTCAGCAGCAACGTGAAATCTACACAACACAACCAAGTTACTTTTCCCCAACGAAACAGTGAGGTTGTCAATCTCACCGGTTTTGCTGAAAACAAAGGATAATACATATAGTGTGGAAAACAAGGTTTGTTTGCAGAAAATGAAAAAAAGAATAATGATTGTAGTGAATGAAAGTAAAGTAGTGTTTGCAGTGGTTGTATTATCAGTGTAAATGAAAGTACCGAGGTCCATAGTTCACTAGTGGTGTCTCTCCAAAACAGATAGATAACACATTGGGTGAACAAATTACAGTTGGGCAATTGACAGATATAAAGGCTGCACCGTAGTGCATATGCATGACATGGTGATCACTATGTGAGTCATGCGGGCATTACAACATAACTCATAATAATCCACTCTCGAAGTGTAATCCAATCAAACCTCGGGTATTAAGTTCAAAGCAACAGATAATTGCATTAAGTAAAGTGTGTAATGTAAACAATGTAAACATCGTTGTTTTCTCCCTAATGGCAACAACACATCCCCCATCTGTTACGTTTTTGTCACTCAAGCGTGGATAAAAGGGAGGCATCTACCTACTATCTAGCATAAATACTCCCTCTTGGAGTTACAAGCATCAACTTGGCCAAAGCATCTATTAGTAACGGAGAGCATGCAAGATCATAAATAACATAAACATGAAAGAACATGATAGATTGATAATCACTGGACATAGCATTCAATATTTATCAGATACCAGCAAACACAAGATATAACATTACAATAAGATGATCTTGATCATGTTAGGCAGCTCACAAGATCTAAACTTGAGGCATAAAGAGGAGAAGACAACCATCTAGCTACTGCTATGGACCCGTAGTCCAAGGATGAACTACAAACGCATCACTCCGGAGGAGGGCATGGTGGTGTAGATCCCTCCGGTGATGATTTCCCCTCCCGGCAGGGTGCTGGGGAGAGCTTCAGAGCCCTCCCGAACTAGGGTTAACGATGAAGGCGGCTACATAAATTTTGGTGGAAAAAGGCTCGGGTCTTTAGGGTTTTCCCGAGGAGGAGCTTATTTAGGCAAAAGGGAAACGTCGATGGGTGGCCAGGGGGGCCACACTACCCGGTGGCGCGACCAGGAGGACCCGCGCCACCCTATGGTGTGGGCCCTCCAGGGCCCCCCTCAGGGTCTCCTCCGGACTCCGTGTACGTGGCAGAATTCTAAGGTCCTGGATTTTTGTTTTATCTAATTCCAAGAATATTTCCAGAACAACTTTTCTGAAACCAAAAACAGCAGAAAATAGGAACTGAAGATGTGGCATCTTATTAATAGGTTAGTCCCAGGAAATCCATAAAAATGATGTGACGTGTATAGAAAACATGTAGCAATTGGCATGAAAACAATATAGAACATCAAAAATTATAGCTACGTTTAAGACGTATCGACATCCCCAAGCTTTGTTTTACTCGTCCTCGAGTAGGCAAAACGATAAAAACAAAATAATTTCTGAGGTGACATGCTACCAACATAATTTTGATCATCATAATTGTAAAAGAATTTGTAAACTTGAGATCATAGTACTCTAAACACATGCATGATAAGACATAGTTATATGTTTCTTTCATGAATAATAATGCATTTGAAAGTTATATGTTTCTTTCGAGCAATAAGAAAGCATAACAATGTGGTATTCCGCTTGTCCTTAAAAGTGGAGCAAAACATAAATGCCAGGACACCTTGAAACTTCAAGTGGTGACTAGAAACAAATAGTTTGAGAGCAAATAATAACATAATATGAATCAATCAATAATAATCTTTGGAAAAAATGCACATTAAACTGAGAATGGAAACTACTCTCTCTTAATCGTGCTTAAAGTTAGAAGATGAAGACCCAACATAAAAGTAAAAGAAAGGCCCTTCGTAGAGGGAAGCAGGGATCAACTCATGTGCTAGAGATTTTTATTTTATTAAAACTGAGGTTTTGAAAACAATTTTGAGAGATGTGTATGTTTATGTCAACGAATGGCAAACATAAAATATAGTACGTCACAAGCCAACTAGAATTCACAACAGCGACTTCCATTGAAGGACGCAACTGGGGTAGTAGATTGTCCCTCTTCTCATTTGTTTACACAATTATGCTTTGGCTAATAAATCAGGGGCAAAAATAGTGAAGAGAATTTATATAACCACATTTTGGGGCTGGGCAACCCGATGCCAGCTCTTATAGCGTTTGGATAAGCGGATGTGCAACTATTCCAGGTGTGTGAAGTCCTCATGAGCTAAAATAGGGGCACAAAACAGGTGTAATTTTGATGGTTTTAAAGGTAGCACATGAGCAATTTACTTTGGAGTGGCGGTTAAATACCACATATAGGTAGGTATGGTGGACACATTTGGCATACTTTGGTTTTTGGGAGTTGGATGCACGAGTAGAGCTCATACTTAGTGCATGTGAAGGCTAGCAAAGACTGGGAGTGACAAATCAAGAGAGCATAATGGGCATAATCATGCATAGCGACAAAAACTTTATTGATGAACGCATACATGGTATTGCAAGTAAAAAACTAAATGATAATGGAGGCTAAAGGTGACAGGTTTATAGTCATAACATGGTGTAAGCATGCGCCAAATCAACCAAATAAAGTATTCAAAGGAGAATAGCACAATATTAGGGTTCGATATGATAAAAATAACGCATGATTCTTTCAACGACACATTAAGCACTCTAGACGTTTAGTACAAGTAATGCTACATCAATAATTACTAGGCACATAATTAGAATAACATCCAACATGACATGATAAGGTCTAGCCATAGTCTAAACAAGCTTCTATTTGCACCGTTATAAGCATAAAATATTTTATTGCTTTCCAACACCATCATATTATTTAAACAAAAACTCTCCATATTATATATCAATTAAAAAAGAGAGTAGCACTACTGTACAAGAACTAACAGCTCTGAAAAAGAGATGAATGAAAAACACAAGCGAAAAAGAGGAGGAGATGCGGTAGCTAGAAGAAAAACGAAGAATACGAGCATGATAATGAGGAATACGAGTATTCATATGAAAAAGTGAAGCGTGTCTCTCTCCCACACAAGAATGCTGGGTTCCAACTAAGTTTATTGTATCAAGGAAAAAAAACAGACGCTCCAAGTAAAATGCATTTGATGTGACCGAATAAAAAATATTTTCATTAGAAGTGACCTGATAAGTTGTTGATGAAGAAGGGGATGCCTTGGGCATACCCAAGCTTAGACGCTTGAGTCTTCTTGAAATTTTCTAGGATGAACCACGGGGGAATCCCCAAGCTTAGGATTTTCAATCTTCTTGATCACATTATATCACCCTCTTCTCTTGACCCTTGAAAACTTCATTCACATCAAAGTCGAAGTAATTTTCATTAGTGGGTTAGTGCATAATCAAAAACTGATATGTTCTGCATGGACACAAGCATTATTAATACTTTTTAAACATTAGCTACAGCCACTAATGTTTTAGGGAGCAAAGAAATCCACTCAACATATTAAAAGAGAGAATGCAAAGTAAAAGGCAGAATCTATCAAAACAAGAACAGTCTGTAAAGACAAAAAAAAATCGAGGAACTTACGTTGCTAAAAAACATGGGTTATCTCCCAAGAAGGAACTTGTTGTTTTTCTTTTAACGCCTTTCAGCTAGGCATGGAAAGAGAGAATCAAATGTTTTAAAATGAAGAACCATCCAAAGCATAGTTTGTTCGAATTATAGAATCAAAAGGTAACTGTATTCTCTTCCTAGGAAAGTGTTCCATACTTTTCTTGACTAGGAATTGATATTTAATATTCCCCTCTTTCATATCAATAACAACACCAAGAGTTCTAAGAAAAGGTCTTCCAAAAACAATAGGACAAGAAGCATTGGATTCAATATTCATAACAACAAAATCAACGGGGACAAGGTTATTGTTAACCATAATAAAAACATCATCAACTCTCCCAAAAGATTTCTTTCTAGCATTATCAGCAAGACGATCCAAATAACATTGTTCCAAAGTTGGTAAATCAAGTATATCATAAAGTTTCTTAGGCACAACAGAGATACTAGCACCAAGATCACATAAAGCATTAAAATCAAAATCATCCACCTTCATTTTAATGATGGGATCCCAACCATCTTCTATCTTTCTAGGAACAGAGGCTTCATATTTTAATTCTTCCTTTCTAATTTGTATGAGAGCATTTGCAATATGTTTTGTAAAATCCATATTCATATTGAAAGGACACAGATGTCGCCTAGAGGGGGGGGGGTGAATAGGCGTTTAAAAGTAATTATGGTTAAGGCTTGAATAAATGCGGAAAAAAACTAGCGTTTAATTTATCAAGCCAAAACTTAAAAAAACTAGGTTCACCTGTGTGCACCAACAACTTTATGCTAAACAATTCAAGAAACTATGTGATAGCAAGATATGTTACTCCAAGCTCGATGGCTATCAGAAAGTAACACTAGTAGGAAACATCTTATAGCCACCAGTATACTGCTGGCGAACAGCAATTCAGCTTGGCCAGCGCTAATACCACTGGCGAACAGGCTTTTCTGTTCGCCAGCGTTGTTCCTGCTACCGCTGGTGAACATATCCGGGCCTTCGCCAGCGCTACGGGTGGGACCCACCTGCGCGCGCACCAACCGCTCCCTGAAACTTCGCCAGCGCTACGTTCACTACCGCTGGCGAACAGCTCTGGTTGTTCGCCAGCGCTAACATATATGTTTATGTCCCTCCTAACACCATTTCTACCCAAAATTTTCCCTCCCTAGCCATCTAGATCTAGAATTACCCCCTCTCCCTCCAAAGCTCCAAAATTCTCCGGATATCATCGTGTAGCCATCTATTCATTTGAGGTGGGATGAATGATAATATATAATTAAATGAGTTTGTATATAAATTTTATCCGGATACACGCGATATGCAATATGTGTGAAATTTCACCGGATTCAACAATGGTCGTGTGATGGAGACGATAAATGCATATGTGCGCAATTTGTTGTGGAATGAAATTGAGTAGCCAACTATCGCCGGAATGTTGATTCATTTCTGTCTCGGCATAGTTTGGCACTCCCTAATAACCTCCTATTTGTAGGAAGGTCATGCCGATTTTTTTTCGTGAATACGACATGAAGTGAAATTTTGGATATGAAAATGAGTTGCCACTTTGCCGGAATGTTGATTCATTTCCGTCTCGGCAAAGTTTGGCACTCCTCTAACCTCCAATTTGTAGGAGGGTCATGCCGATTTTTTTCGTGAATATCGAAATATATATATATATATTATGTTTGGTTCTAATATTAATTATATCGGCGCGCTCTCGTGCAGGCGACATATAATGGTGGTCGTTAAGAGTGAACGTGTCGTGAATAGTTACTTGAGACACGCGACAGAAGACATGTTACAAAATGGCCGCAAGGAGATACGATGTCCATGTCGAAAGTGCAAACTAGGGGACTTGCTCAATCCCTTTACCGGAGACTTGCTCAGTCACCTCCTCAGGTATGGTTTCATGGATGGGTATAACAGTCAGTGGGTAAGTGATGATGAAGATGATGAAGTCCATGGGGCGGCTGCGGTAGGAAATGATGTGCAACAGGAGAATAACAACGATCGACTAGAACTACAACAGGACCAAGATCAGCCTCATGACCCCGCACATGATCATGGAGAACATGCTGAACAAGACGTGGAAGAAGATCACGAGGACACAGGGACACCCCTAACGGAAGTTGTGCGTGACCCTCATCTGAAAGAACTGCTTTTGAGAAAGACGACTAACTCGATATCTGCTGCTAGAGAGCAATCAAAGCTGGCGCAACTAGAGATAGACTCGAAGACACCGTTGTATGCAGGCTGCGGTCCGGGAGAGTCCCGCCTGAGAGTGGCCCTCGATATTCTGTAGATGAAGGCGAGATACAAATGGAGCGACATAAGCGTCGATGCAAGCCTGCAATACTGGCACGATGTCCTTCCAGAGGGCAACACCTGTCCTAAAAGTTGCGACGAGGCCAAGAAAGTCATGTGCCCCTTTGATTTACCTCACGAAAAATACCATGTGTGCATCAACGTTTGCTACATTTATCGGAAAGAGGACGCGAACAAAACCATTTGTCCAGTTTGCAACGCCGCTCGATACAAGAAAGGGAAGAAGAAAGTTCCTCGGAAAGTTGTGTGGTACTTTCCGCTCATTCCCCGTCTGCAACGGTATTTCGCGGACCGCAAGGAAGCAGAGCTCATGCGCTGGCACGCGAAAAGGAGGAATAAAGTTTTGAAAGATCCAAATCGGAGTGAAAAAGTAATTCTGACACATCCTTCAGATGCAAGTCAATGGAAAGAAATTGACTCTGAATATGCAACATTCGGGGCGGAGGCAAGGAACATCAGGTTGGGTGTGAGCACCGACGGACTCAACCCGTTTGGCAACCAGAGAAGCACCCATAGCATCTGGCCCGTGTTTGTATGGATGTACAACATCTCTCCCTGGTTGTGCATGAAGAGGAAGTATATTCACATGAGTATGCTAATTCAAGGGCCGAAACAACCAGGCAACGACATCAATCTATACCTGAAGCTGCTTAAAGATGAGCTGGACACACTATGGGCCGAGGAAGGGGTGAACACATGGGACGCCTTCGGTGAACAATATTTCCCAATGAGAGCTGTCTTACTCTGTACGGTTCACGACCTACTCGGCTACGGATATGTGGCGGGCCAGGTGTGCCACGGACATAACGGTTGCGTGAGGTGCATGGATGACCCCACGTTTATGCAACTTCCGAAAGATCCTGGGTCTTCGAAAACAGTTTTCGTTGGCCATCGAAGGTGGCTACCCAACAAAGACCCGTGGAGAAGGCGAGGAGACCTTTTTAACGGCGAGGATGAGCTCCGTGGACCTCCACGTAAGAGGTGCGGCGAAGAAATCTACAAGTTGCTGAATGATTGGAAGGAATGCCCAGAGCCGGGAAAGAAGTAAAAGGCGCCAAAACCTCTTCTGGATGTATGGAAGACGAGGTCGGTGTTTTGGGACTTGCCATACTGGCCCATTCTCGATACGCCTCACTGCCTTGATCTGATGCATATCACGAAGAATGTGTTTGAAAGTTTGTTTGGCACGCTGCTCAACATGCTGGAGAGGACCAAAGACGGGGTGAAAGCAAGAAACGACCTGAAATATTTTGGTATTAGGGTAGATCTTCAGGGGGGATGCCCGGATGATGACGACAGCGATCAATCATGTGATGAGGAGACGGAGGGTCGCAAGGCCAAAAGGGTTAAAAGGAATGACTATTACTGCCCCCTCCTGCTTCACTCTTAGTCCGGACGAGATCACAAAATTGATGATGTGCCTTCTCGGAGTCAAAGTCCCTAGCATCTGTGCGTCCGTCGCTCAATGAGCTCCGGAGAAGACGGTCGACGAGCTTGTGAACGAGAGGCTCAATGAGCTCCTCCCTACCATCTGTGCGTCCGTCGCTCAGTCCTTAGCGCCGTGGATGGCAGGTGGAGGACAAGGACCGCTCCCGGAGATAAACATCGCCCAAATGGTGCAGCCAGCGGCGCAGAACGTGGCCCCCTTTGTGGCGCCTACTGCGCAGAACGTGGCCCCCGTCGTGGCGCCTGCTGCGCAGAACGAGCCGGCCCCCAACCCTCAGCCGGAAGGTCGCAAAGATCCGTCGCCGCCCCGCCACATCTCTTCAACGCCGCCGCCGACACTTAGCGGTCCATCCCCCTTGTCCGAGCTCAATACCCTCACGGTAATTCAACGTCCACTGCTTAATTATATATTATGACTTGATTCGTGACGACATCAGTCTCTAACAACGATCGCGCGACGTTTCGCAGGCCGACGAGACGGGATGCACATTGCTCCTTCGTGTGAACGGAGAGTTAAAGGACGTGGCCAAAGGAAAAATCATAACACCTCTCAACCGCGTATCACACGGCGTTCGTATGCCCGAGGATGTGTTCAGAGTGACATTAAGTCGGGTTCTCCCTGGTTGCGGTGCTCTCGATCCTCCGAACCAACCACCCGCAGCCGACAGCGAGTTGAACCTGGAGCAATGCTTGGTTTGGCCATTGACCTGGCAGAAATCACTAATTCGTTTGGAAAGTACTCCTGTCAACACTCCAACACTGGTCCAGGGGTCGGGTCACCCGAGCCAACACAAGGATTTCTCACCTGCAAAGTCCGTGCAACACGACGGCGACGATGCTGAAGATGAGAACCCCAATGACTACCTCGTCGACGATCCTTACGAGGGGGCGCCCGGCCTGGATGATCTTGATCAACTTCTCTTGCCAACGGAGGAAGCGGATAAATATCGATGCACAAAGCGTCTTTTCTCTTCTCAAGAACCGGCAGTCCCCGAGCAAGAAGTCATCAGCCAGGATGCCCTCAAAGAGGCGGTAGCGGATGTATTTCATCAGACTCAGCCTAAGAAGACGGTACGGAAAAGAACTAAGAAGAGTTCTGCCGTTGCATCGATGAGCCAACCGATGGAGGGGACCAAGTCTAAGCCACAGACATGACGTGTATTGGACAGGATACCCATAACCGACTAGCATCAGATCCATGAGTTGGGCAAACCAATGCTTCCGCCGAGGTTGGTCTCCTTGCTATCAGGTGATATGCGTAGCGTCCATGATGGTATTCTATATATGGAGGGGACGTTTCTGAAAGAGAAAAATCCAACGCTGCCAGTTTTGGTCGCAAAGGTGCCATCTAGGGCGGGATTTGTCACTGAAGGCAACGCAAACAAGATCATCGTGAGATTTGACGACATTTTTCGGATGTTCCACATGAAATCCCTCCACTCGTTAATCGTCCGTCTGTTTACGCTCAGTTTGGCGCATCAGCTATCCATAGAGAATGTCAAAAACATCGGGCTAGCAGACCCCTACTACATGCACGACATGTACTTGAACAACCCCAAGGGTAGGGCAAAAGCGACAAAGTACCTCGAACAAGTGTTGCTCACTAATTATACACACAAGAGGATCACCCTCGTGCCTTACTTTCCCGAGTAAGTTATATTTCCCATCTTTACATTGGTTTGCGCATATACAATTTTTGAGGATTATATATATGGACTCCTGTTTTGCGCCGAAACAAATACGGCACCCTCATCATGCTCTACCCGAGAGACGCGCACACAACATATCTCGACTCCGGGAGTACGATGAAGGATAAGAACTACTCCCTCTTCAAGTCTGTTCTCAATGATGCTATGGACGGCTACATTAGGGCGGAAGGATAGTGTGACAGAATGAAACAAATTCAACGAAAATATGTGTTCAGACACAAAACTAAGTTTCCCTGCCCCAAGCAGGCGCCAGGCGGCCATATGGAGGCATGGTACTTCCTCCAACACATGACGGAGATTGTGAAGGACCTACATAGTCTACAATACATGTCTGCTGTGCACAAATGGTCTCGGAGCATCGTCGAATGGTCTGATGCTGAATTCAGACAAAACTTTGGTCGCCTCCAGCGCAAAATCTGCTCCATCATCTATAGGGACGTAGTAACTAAGGACTCGGTCTTCCACTGGAACTCCCCACCATCTAACGATGAGTTGCGCCGATGTGTACTGGAGCAGGCTGACGAGAGACCGTTCAACTCGTTAGAAGGTGTTCTTCCGTTCCCTCCGGTGAAGAAACAGAAGATCACAACAACAACGAAGAAGAAATGATCGACGATATGTATTCGGTTCGGTACGAATTGCTTCTAATAAGAACTTGTGATTTCCTTTACCGGTCTAATGCTTTTATCTTGGTCTACAGAGAGATGAAGAAGTGGACGGCGCGCTGGCCCTAGCGAAATATCGCAAGCGGAGGCGGAAGCTAAAGCGGAGGCGGACCGTATATCTAGTCTTCTTTGCGATTGATCTCTATATCGCGCGTACGTTGTATAGATGTCGTCATACCTTTGTAATCGTTGAACTAATTAGATGGCTATATTTTGGGTTCGAAATCTTCCGACATAAACGTGTTATTGAGATCAATGTGTATTCGTACTTATGAGAATTGGATGGATGCATATGTATCGATGTGTTAATTTCGTTATCGATGTGTTAAATTCGTTATGGATGGATGCATATGTATCTAAGAGTGATTTATATGTGTGAAGTTTATATATTACATAAATTGAATGTATTTGGACCTGTATAGTATAATACGAGAATATACAAACTGTTATACAAAATAAAATAAATACAAACCTGGGAGATTTACCGCTGGCGAACTAAATAGCTACCGTTGGCCAACACTACCACTGGCGAACCAGGGATCTAGCGCTGGCGAACCACTACCGCTGGCGAACAAGGTAGCTACCGCTGACGAACCTAGCGCTGGCGAACAAGGCTCTGTTCGCCAGTGGTAACATGCACTACCACTGGCGAAGCGTTGTTCGCCAGTGGTACCCTGCTACCACTGGCGGTGTACTGCTGGCGAACCCTTGTTCGCCAGCGGTAGCTAGATATTGTTCGTCACTGGTAGGCTATTTCCTACTAGTGTAAATTACATAAGTAAAGAGATCGGGTATAAAAATAACCGAGACACATGGAGATGATGATTTATCCTAAAGTACACTTTCCAATGGAAGCTAATCTCCGTTGGAGGGGTGTGGAGTCACAATGACTCCAAGCGCCCAATGGCTCACCTTATTCTCCTCGTGCCTCCACCAATTTGCAGTGCCACGATCCACTATGGGACCTTTGAGGACGGTGACCGATCCCGTACAAGGTGTAACATCCCAACTTTTTCTAACAAGTGTTGTGGTGTTGTCATCATGTCATTCATGCATGAAACAAATTGGAATCAATTTAAATTTTGAATTTAAATGGAAATTGAGAAAAAAAATCCACAAATACTACTTAATGCGGTTTTAAAAAATTTGAACTGAAAAATATTTCCATTTCACCAAAGCAAAACATGGTGAGGTTGAAAATTTTATAAGGTTTCGAAATATCATTTTTGCAAAAAGACCCTCAAAAACCCTGTTTTTGTCCAGTCGTTAAAGAGAAAAGGACCTCTCTATGGTTTCTAGTTTTTCCAGGGGATTTTCCGCAAAACTTCCATTTTATTGTCTTCCTCGTGACAGAAGGACGGAAGCTCGCCGACGACGCCTTTTCCACGTCCTGCTCAGCCTCGCGGGTGGATAAGGTCGAGGAGAGACCCCCCGAGCACTCCTCTCTCGCCTCAACACTCGCGCCCTCCCTCTCTGTCTCTCTTCCCTGCCAAACAAAACCCTAAACCGAAACCCAAGCTCGCCGGACATTCGACGCCGCCGCCGTTACACGCCCACTGCCGCCGAGTTGAGGCTTCCAGAAGCTCCGCCGTATTCCACTCGTCCTCCACGAGCGAGATGAGCAGCCGGGATGGTCAGAATCAACGGAATCGCGTTGTCTTCCTGACGGCCGTCCGAGCGCCACTCGCCTCCCCGAGACCTCCATCGGGTTTATGGTGAGTTGAGGGTCCTCAGGGACCCCTCCCCTCACTCCCTCCACCTCTGTGCCGTGCTGCCTACGTGTACCACCTCCGACCACCGCAGTTTGCTCACGGCACCGATGCTCCGGCGACCTTTAGCGGGTGGCACTGCCACAGTAGAGTCCGCCTCGACGAGATGAACCCAACAGGCCAAACCGCGCGAGTTGGGACGCCGGGAATCGCCGCTGGCGACCATGGCCCTGCTCCGCCAGCCATCCGTTGACGTCACCATGGCATCAGCGTGGTGTCAGCTAGGCCCCACCTGTCATGTTTTCAAATTAGAAAAATTAATAAAAAGAAAATGAATTGACACGTGGTCCCCACCCCTTTACTTTTTACAGAAAATGAATAAAACTTGTAAAATTATTATCTGTTAATCTGTAAATCAGAAAAATAAAATAAAAATATAGAAATGTTTAGAAAAATGAATATGTCATTTTCAAACATTTTTTACAAACTTCAATTTTGGGCATTATTTAAATGTTTTTTAATTCATTTAAAATAGAGAAAATAAGTTTTTATTCAATAAAATTAGAAAAATACAAGTTATATACCAAATTGCTCACAATGACAAATGCAACATAGTTATGGTGTTTTCAAACGCATTTGAGAAATTAAAATTGTACTCACTTTCAGAATTGCCCAAAGTGCCCTCCAGGGTCTATTTCGGGATAATTTCAGTAAAAGTGCATAATTGCCATACGAACCCTAGCAACCCATCGAACATGTTTAGGCCTTTATTTCAGTGCATTAACTTGCTCATGCATACATATTGTGCATTGCATCGATGCCATGTGTTGATTGTTGTTCTTCTTTTAGATGTTGTTTCCCCCTCGGTAGAATGCGACTCCGAAGTGAAGGTCAGCAACTCCAATGGCGAATACTTTGTCCTAACCGACAAGTCAAGTACTTATTCTAGAAGATCTTTATCTGGTTTTCTTAACCAATGCAAGCATAACCTCTTATCTTCTCATATATGGTTTTCGAAATGTTTTGGAATCTCGTATATTGCATGCGGTTCAAAGTATTTATGGTCTCAAGTAGAGTTCTCCTATACTTGTTGCATTGCCTAAAATACCCTGATCCACTGCTCCTAGAAGCTATAGGTTTGTTTGTGAGCGCCTCGTTAAAGCCTGTGAGTCTTGCTTAGCCATGCCTAGTTGTGACTTGATCCATCCGGTTGATGAATCTGGTCAATTCGTGAATCTAGTATGTCAGGTTGTTGTGAGTTGAATTAACTTTGATAAATTGACTAATGCTAGCATGGATGTGAGGCCACAATGGGTTGTGGCATTTTGTCCTGTTCATGCCCCTAGGAGTTCTCGCCTTCAAAGCCAAGACTGAGCGTGCAACCACATGCGGGGCCTAACAGACTGCACTCGACCAACTAACTTGTTTGGCCACGTCCATGAGTCACATAGTTTGAGCTTTCCATATGCGTGTGAGACAGAAAACAATTTGGAGAAAACTTAGGGCGTGACCGGGACAAGTGATGGACGTACAGGGATCTTGATCCCTACTCACTGAACAGGTGCCATCGGGAGGTGGCCAACTCCCTGTTGACGGGGTGGCCCTGTTTGGGTTGACTCATGGATAGGGTCGAGCAAGGTAAAGGTCTTGGCCAGCCACCCTCTGTCGCGCTCCATGGACGAGCGTACATCTGGCGTTAAGAGTTGGATGGTACGTGTGGGTAAAGTGTACCCCCTGCAGGGATAAATCTCCTCGAGAAGTCGTGTCCACAGTTACTGGCGACTTGGCAACGGATTCTATGATCATAGATAAGTTGAACGGAATGGCTAAAACTTGTTAACAATGAATGAAGGATGCCTCCTCGGAGATGCCGAGAGGGGTGATCCTTGTAACATGTGAGATGCTGGGAAAGACTATTGGTGGAATGAAATGATGATGATATCCTTAGTTGAGTAGCTTTCTCATCTGTTTTGAAAACATTCCTTGAGACGTGCTATTCTTCCTCGATTTGGAGAACAAAGATTTCTTTACGCAAAATAGCCATCATAAAACCCTTTCTGAATGTAGCAGATATATAATAGGTTAACTAAGTCTTGTTGAGTACCTCCTGTACTCATGTTTGCTTAATTTTGCTTCGGGTGAAGTTACTCACATCGGTGGTGATTCAACGTGGACATCGACGAGTAGTTTGGGGTTCCCAGGTAGCAGCCTGGAATTTATGGGCTGGGACATTGCCTTATGTTGCAGCCTCTTAGGGCTTTTTGCTTCTTTTTGATTAGCAACATAATTTGCCTTCCGTTGTCTAATGTAATGTTGGGTCATGTGACCTCTGTTTGTAAGCTATACTCTAGTAGCACATGTTTAATACAACTTCCATGTCTAGAGTGCTGCTTTGATTGGTTGTTGGTTTCGAGCTTATTGTTATACAGTTTTGGCTATGCCTGCATAGCTGTCGCAGTCGAGGGGTTGTGGAGCTAATGATCCATTTCCGAGCACGCATGCCGATGTGATTTGGCCGGGGGGCTTGGTAACCCCAGTAACCCTTGATTGTTGTTGCACTTTCTGGACACATAGCAGCTATGTATAGCTTTGGTCCCGTTCCTTCAGTTTCATCCGACTCGTGGAAGCTTGGTTATGAATAATTGGTTATGAGTAGCATGGACACAAGGAGTAGTAGTACCGTGGTGATCCGGCCTGCGTGCCGATGAATCCGGTCTACCTGCCGTTGTTTGTTGCGGCCGGAGCTGGTAACCCTGAAGCCCTTGTGGGTCCATGACTAGGAGAACATAACAGTATGTATATCTCTAGGTCCGGGGTCTGACACAAGGTTAGGCATATCTCCACAACTCAATTGGAGGCTCCTAACAATATTCCACGAGCCACCAAAACTCCGAGATAGAAAAAACAGTCTAGGGCACTCCAAGTACCCAAGAGAACAAGCTCAAGGGCACTCTAAGAACCCAAGAGTAACTAGCTTATCAACCTTTTACTCGAACGAATCCTCGTAGAGAACTCAAACCGATGCAACCTATGCAATGTCAAGAACACAAGAAGTGCTCAAATCCTTCACTCTCTTTTCCCATAAAAACTGAACAAATGAATACACAAGATCTAGATCGAAAGGCTTACCCTCACTAAGAGGAGGGATGGATTGGTGGAATAGTAGATCTACATCTCCTATCTCTTTTCCCACTAATTGGAGGTAAGAATCATGGAGGGATAGAGAGAAAGCAAGCTCCAAAGGTCAAAAATTGTGGGGGAAAACTGGCTACAAAGGTGATGAACTATTGGGGAAGAAGACCCCTTAAATAGGCCCCCCCAAAATCTGCTCGTTGGGAAGTTGTGCGCGACCCGGCCTGGGAGCCCGACCAAGCCGGCCTCTCTGCACATAGGCCGGACACCTAATAGACCGCCCCTGCCTGGAACCCCATTGAGGCCGGCTAGAGCCCGGCCTGGGGCCGGCTGCCCCTCCCACCTCGGCCTGGAGACCTTGTGAGGCCGGCTGGAACCTAGCCTGGGGCCAGTGTTGCTGCTGCATTAGGCCGGGACACTGCCCGAGCCACCCGACCTGAGAGCCCGGCCAAGCAAGTCGGTTTTTCTGGGAGACCCGGAGAACACTAAAAACACGATATCTTTTGCCTCCGGACTACGTTTTTGATGATCTTGGGCTCGTTGAGATCGCAATAACAAGCACTAAATGATTATGTAAAGAAACATCATAGTACATAATCTGAGGATAAAACCAAATGATGAAAGGTTTGACTCTCTATAAAGGAACAATCGGTAAAACCTCAAATATAAAAACGCAATAAGTTTTTCATGCGAAACCCGTTTTTGATAAAATTGAGCTTGTATTGAAGCACATGACAAGATATAAAACCACACATGGAGAAAACACAAATAATAACCAAGAAATATTACGCCAAGTATGTAAAGGTTTGAGCTCTCTTTGAATGATGTGATCAAGTTGCTAATATGAGAGCCCCTCTTGATAGTACGTTTATCTATCCTATAAACCGGGCTCCCAACTAATGCTATGATACCGGTAAAATAGAAAAACTATCAAGATCGTACCTTTGCCTAGAGAATTCCACTTGAGCTAGAGATGAAGATCTTGACCTCCTCAAGATGGAACACCTTTCTTGATTTCACTTTGCTCGGTGAAGACACATAGATTGCTCCCCCATACGCCACTAAGGGAGAGGCTATTTTAGGTACATATTCACTTGGAAATTATCTCCAAAAGAGTGGAAAGCGTCAAGAATATGATCTCTTTGATATGATCCCCTTGAACTTGATGACGACCACAACTTGACGTCATCCACCATAGACTAAATGAAATCTTCCTTTTGATGCAAGCCCATGGAAAGATACCTAACCCCACATAGATATATGATCAATTACTTACCATACCATCATCCCACATGGTACATCTTCTTTCTTTGTGAGTTGATCAATATAAACCATCGCTTAGCACTTTTTCTTGATCAACCTTGTATATTTTCTTCTCTCTTCATAATAATGATGTCTTGGGATATTCACATGAATAGAACCTTGGTCACCACTTGATCATCTTGAATCAAACACATGGACATCAAGCATTGCCTATGGACGCACTCTACAGGTATAGCTCAATTCAACCATTAGTCCATACTGATTGTCATCAATTACCAAAACCACACATTAGGCAACCATGCTCTTTAAATCTCCCCTTTTTTGGCAATTGATGACAAACACTTTTACGAGGATTTATATAATGAATTTGAGCAACCATGCAAATAAAAAAGAAAGGATGCATGAGCATGAAAGGCAAGTGCTTAAGAACAAAACCAAAGCATAAAACCAAATTTCCTTAAACCCTCTAAACTTTCTCCCCCATTGGCATCCATTTCAAAAATGGGATCATAGAAATTTTAGATGGCCAATATTGTAGGTGTTCCTCCGTAGGATGTGCACTTCTCATAATATGAGTGAAATCAAATACACTTATCCAATGATGAATAATGGGAGGAAATCAAACTATACCGAGGATGCAAAGATTGCAAATAAGATGGTCTACGAATCTCAAATCTTATCCTAAAGAGAAGCAAGCAATCAAAAAGATCCAACAAACCAAATGAATAAGGTATATTATGGTTTGAGAAAAATGAGTGTTTTTAAAGAAAATAGAGGAGCTCCCCAATATTTGTGCATGATTTAGAAATATTGCATTTTGAATGCAAAGTGCACAAACATGGAATCATAACTTCCCCACTGTTGTTCAAAACTCAAAGCAAGTGCAAGTGAGCATAAAGGAAACTAAGGCATATCACTTGGAGCAAGAGGTGGTTGAGCCATAAGAGAAGTTATCAATAAACGGATGGACACCGAACCATTAGGATACCAACAAGACATGTAATTCTTATCATGTGTATAAGTTTCTAAATAGACCACAATCATGATGATGTACATCCATAAAGAAACATGTACACACCATATAGTTACAAGGAGAAAGAGCGAGATATCCAATTTGAAGACATAAATACGACAACAAGATCTTCGCTTGAAAGCATAGCACATACACTAGTAGGAAACTACCTTTTTATGTAAGGCTTTCTGTGGCGCACCAGAGAAGGGGGCGCCATAGAAATTAAATTTTGTGGCGCACACCAAAATATGCGCCACAGAAATGTCAAATTACGTGGAGCACATGAGAAGGGTGCGCTACAGAAACTGGGTGGGGCCCGCTCCAATCATTGCATGCGAACATTTCCGTGGCGCACGTGATCTGGTGCGTCACGTAAATGTCGTATTCTGTGGCGCATGTGGATTGGTGCGCCACATAATATGACATTTCTGTGGCGCACCAACCACACATGAACCACATTTTTTTTTCACGGGAGAGTTGCAGGTCTAAAAAGCATCAAAAAAATAAATCCCTTATAGATGCACAGAGAGTTTAAGGTCTACTTTTTTAATCAAAATTTGAAATATGAATTTCGACTTTCTGAGCAAAAGTTCGTTAAAAAAAGTAAAATGGGCATAACGATTGCATACGATGTCAGAAAAAATTGATCAAAATATAAAAAAAAACTAGAGAAAAAAGTAACTCAACCTCACTGGCCTTCGGCCTGTGAGGTTTTTTTAGATTCTCGAAATTCCAAAAGGAAAATAAGTTATGCCTATTTGAAGATTTTTTCCTACAAAATCAATAAAAAAATGGAAAAAACAATTTTGTGGCGCATGGGGGGGGGGGGGGTGCGCCATAGAAGTTCTCATTTCTGTGGCGCACTGAGGGGTGGGTGCGCCATAGAATTGCTTATTTATGTGGCGCAATGGTGGTGGGTGCGCCACAGAATTGTTTGGCGGGATTCGAAATTTGAATCCCGCCCAACAGCCCTCCTCTTTTCCCTCTTCTTTCTCCTTCTCTCCTTTCTCTCATTTCGGTCCTCTTTCCTTCTCCTCTTCTCCTCTCCCCTTCTCTCCTCTACGTCAACTCTACACCTTCTCCTCCTCCTCCTCCTCCACCACCACCTCCGACGAGCTTCTCTCCTACTCCACCAACTCCGGCGAGCTCCTCCACCACCACCTTCTCCGGCAAGCTCCTCCTCCTCCTCCTCCACCACCTTCTCCTCCTCCTCCACCTCCTCCACCACCTCCTCCTCCACCTCCTCCTTCACCACCTCTTCCTCCTCCACCACCTTCTCCTCCTCCTGCACCACCTCCGGTGACCCCCATCTTCCACCCACCACCTTCTTCTCCCCCTACCTAAGGACATGGATAAATTCCAAAATTTCGAAATTCCGGCGGCCAGATCCCTTTTTTTTGAAATTCAAAAAAAAAATTGTGTCGCAACGCAGCCCATGCGCCATAGAATTTGCATTTTTGTGGCGCACAAATAGGATGCGCCACAGAATTTGCATTTTTGTGGCGCATGGGCTGGGGTGCGCCACATAAATTAAATTTATATGGCGCATTGGCTGGGGTGTGCCACGGAAATTAAATTTAGTGGCGTGGATTCTGTGGCGCACCCCTGTGGTCCCTGGGTTCGCCACAGAATCCCAAAATGGTGCGCCACAGATAGGCATTTTCCTACTAGTTATAGCTTTAATTTTTTTAATGATATGAATGACCTTCCAACAAAAACACATCAAAGACACCACAATCATCAATGAGAGAAAAAGAGATAGTTGGGATATTTTGATAAAAGCAACAAGTATCACAAGGAGTAAATATGTTTCGTACCATGATAAAACCTACAAAAGGTTGAAATGTTAGAGTATGTGCATGAGGTAGATACTTGTTACCGAGGTAGCATTGGTGATGTTGTACTATATAAGAATTCATCCATCATCACAGCTTGACTCCAATACGCATGTGGTGATAACACCTTATTTGTGAATGCATCTCAAATTTACCTAAGAAATATTCAAGTACAAAAATGGTCCCCAAACTCATTGGGTCCAAACTAGTTACACAAACTACAATACATAGGAAAAAATCCACACTAATATATGCATATAGATATGAAATTTAATTTCATGCACATCTTAGACGATTTAGGATTTGATGGAGATTATCCTATAAACATATTGGATCAAGGAGGATAAACATGCCATAACATATACATTATAAATTATGCATGCAACCACTTTCAAGAACCAAAAGCGATGTAATTTGGAGAAAATGCCAAGTCAACCAAGACGTGCACACAAAGGTATGAAAAGGCATAAAGGTTGACCAAATTATATCAATGATCCAAGTCAACACATGAAAGGAGATACCAATTGGAACCAAACAAAATCAACTCATGATTGATAAGATACCAATTTGAAAATATACCAAGTGAAAATAAAATAATAAAGGAAATAATTATCACTTGAGGGATACCAATAGAAATGCATCAAAGAGTAAAATATTGAGATCCCATTTGACATCAAATGAACCATGTCAAAATTCCAAGAGATGCCAATTGAAGAAAATATCTATGGATGAGATATCAACCTCCAATTAATACCGATTGAGGGCATCAAAGCAAAACAAATGAGCATAAAAGATGAAAATACAAAATATGCTCAAATACTTATCCCATTCAAAACGATAGAACGCAAAACAAGGAATGAGATAACCAAGCCCTCTAAACTTTTTATGATGGCACAAAGTACCAAAAAGAAAAGGTGTGCCTTCCACAAACATAGAAGAAAGTGATTAAAATACCAATTAAAAAGATGTAACATCAATTGATGATAACTAGTGTTCAAAAGAATCTATGAGAGCTCCCCCATGATCTATGCATTTTTTATTTATTTTGCACACAAATAGGATCATCACTCTCCATACTCATACACTAGAAACTCATTAAGTCGCAAGAATATCCAATTGAAAATATAGTGTTCTAAAGGAAGTAAGATAGCTCTCCCATGACTTGTGCATTATATGGATGTTTGCATTTGAATACAAAAATCACTATAAGGGGATCCTCGCTTTTCTTACAACCATTACACTAGAATTTTATTCGAATATAAGACAGAGATCTTCAAGAGGCAAGGAAGACAATAAGTGTTAATACAAAACAATTTCTTGGCACAAAGGTAAGAAATTAATGAATCAAAGTCTAATGTGAATATGATCAATAATGTATTCCACATATATAATTGTCACTTGTCCAAGGACAAGGAGGGTATGTGTTACTTCTAGGTGGTATATTGCAAAGATAGTCATGATCATTTTCACAACACAAACGCATATGGAAAAGGATAGGAGTTAATTATCATGCTTACATAGAGATTCTTGGTGGCTTCAACTAGTCAAATGATCATGCAAAGCAATGCTTAATATATCTTGAAGCAACCGGTTTCCCAAATAATGCAAAATAGTGCACATTTGAGGAACACGCATGAAGAAACTCTCTTAAATATAAGAAACCAAAATATGAGATACAAAGACTCATTTAAGTAAATATGGAACTTGTTTGAGCTAATCATGCCACGTAGTAACAAGATAATTTAGAATGTAAATACTAAGTGGCATAACCTCACATGTTCACATTTTCTAGGATTGTAATATGCACATAGCTTATTACTCCCCCATAATGTGATAATCCATTTCTTTTCAACAAGAGGCAAGTGAAATGCAATAAGATATCATAGAACTTAAGGATATGTAAGCCGAGATCATAGAACTTAAGCATGAGCATGATAAATAAAACTTTAATAATAAAGCATAGCAATCACCTAGCATCGATCATGAGGAGTAACACAAATAAAAGATTATGAATAACAATGCATCGAAAGTTATACTTTTGTTTAAAGTATAGAGAAAGCATGGAAAAGTGATATCTCGCTAGTCCATAAGAGTGGGGAAAAACATAAATACCAGGACACCTTCAAAGATTATGAGGAAGACTAGAACAAATAATTTTAGAGCAAGCAATAACACACCATGAATCAATTAATAATGTTTCCGGGACAAATGCACATTAAACTTAGAATGGAAACTATGCTCTGTCAACTGTGCATAAAGTTAGAAGATGGAGACTCAACATAAAAAGTAAAATAAAGGACCTTCGCAGAGGGAAGCATCAATCACTCATGTGCTAGAGCTTTTATTTTATTAAACAGAGGTATAAAATGTTTGACACTCCTCCCATCCATCTTACACAAACCATGGCTAACCTAATCCTTGGATGTTTGCCAACAATCACATACCGTGGAGGTGTATGCTAATGTCAACGAATGGTAAACAGAAAATACAGTACGTCACAAGCCAACTAGACTTCACAAGAGCGGATCCCATATGAAGGTCACAACTGGTGTAGAAGGTCATTCCTCTTTCTCTTTTATTTACACAATTATGCTTTGACTGATAAATCAGGGGAAAACATAGTGAAGAGAATTTGTTTGTATTAATTTGGGGCTGGGCACCCCGTTGCCAGCTCTTCTATCAATTGGATAAGCGGACGAAGCCACGAGTCCAGGGTGTGAAATCCAATCAAAAAGTGAGATAAAGATTCTTTATTTACGTCCTCATGAGCAATAACAGGAACACAAAACAGGAGTAATTTTGAATGTTTTAAAGGTAGCACATGAGCAATTTACTTAGAGTGGCTATTAATTACCACATATAGATAGGTATGGTGGATATATTTGGCATACTTTGGTTTTAGGGAGTTGGATTGCACGAGTAGAGCTCATACTCAGTACAGGTGGAGGCTAGCAAAAGATTGGGAGCGACAAATAAAGAGAGCAATAATGGTCGTAATCATGCATAGCGACATAAACATCATTAATCAAAGCATAAGTGGTACCACAAGTTCAAAAACTAAATGATCATAGAGGCTATTAGATACTGGTTCATAGTCATAAACGTGGTGTGAGCATGCGCCAAGTCAACCAAATAAAACATTCAAAGGAGAACACCACAAATTTATTCTTCAATATGACAAGAACAACTCATGATTCTTTTAATGGCACATTAAAAACTCTCAGCTATTTGAGACAGATCATGCTACTCAATAACCACTAGGATTTAGAAATAAAATAAAATCTAGCATGATATGAAAAATTCTAGCCATGGTCCATACAAGCTTCTATTTGCATCGTTTATAATTCTACCAAATGCAGCAGTTTCTTTTCCCAACAAGCACCATACAAAATATGTTTTAACAAAAACTCTTTAAACGATACAGAAATCAAACATGAGAGTACTCACATAATGCTACTGAAACAAACAACTATGAATAAGATATGCAATTAAAACACGATCTAAACAAGAATTTTCGCAGCAGCTAGAAGAAGAACTAAGAATACGAGCATAACGAGTATTCAAACAAAAAAGCAGAGCGTGTCTCTCTCCAAAACAAGGATGATAGGTTCCAATGATATTATTGTAGAAAGGAAAACAAAATAAAACAAAAAAATAACAGATGTCCCAGTAAATTTCATATGATGTGACCGAATAAAAATATAGTTTCACTAGAAGTGGCCTGATAAATGGTTGATGAAGAAGGGGAGGCCTTGGGCATCCCCAATCTTAGATGCTTGAGTCTTGTTAATATTTGATGGGATGAACCATGGGAGCATCCCCAAGCTTTGACCTTGTACTCTTTTTGATCACAAATATCACCTCCTCTTTTGACCCTTGAAAACTTCCTTCACACCACACTAAAAGATTAATTCGCATTAGAGGGTTAGTGCAACAATCAAAAATCCATGGGTTCTGTATGGGCACAAGTGCTATTGATACTTATAAACATTAGCTACAGCCACTGCTGTTTCGTGAAGCAAACAAATCCACTTGACATCGTAAAAGAGCAAATGTTAGAAAATTGGCAGAATCTGCCAAAACCAGAAAAGTCTATAAAGACGAATTTTTTCGGGGCACTTCCACTGCTCAAATCAAAAAACTTACAGAATGAAAAAAGTTTCAGAATTAGCTGAGAAATAAGCACAAAAAGTTGCAGGTCATTTGCATTTTTCTGTGAATTATACGATTTTTTACGGTGATCAACAGAAATCTGTTTGCTGCGCAGAAAACCCAAAACAACTCCAACTTTTGTTAGAAACTTTACTTGGCACAACTAATACATGAAAATAAAGATACAAAGGAGCTGCTACAGAAGTATAGATCCCCTTGACTCAAAGAAAACAGAGAAAAACAACGCAAAAATAAAACCATGGGTTATCTCCCAAGAAGCGCTTTTCTTTCACGCCTTTTAGCTAGGCCTAGAAAAGTGGATTCACGTGTTTTCAAGTAAATAAGCATCCAAATCAAGATAGGGAAATTTCTCAATATTGCGTTTTATTTTATCTAAATGTTTCATATGTTATTCTCTTAGAATTGTTAGGTTTACTACTCTCATCAAAAAGATTCTCACGAACAATCCAGTCAAAATTTGGTATTTTCTCCTCATTTTCATTTTGAGGTTCATCTTTTTCGAGAGCACCAACAATATCTACACATGAGCCTCACATATTGAAACGATCGAATACTTTTCTAGCTTCTATAGCAACATCTCAAAATTCTTTAAGCATGGTTTCTAAAATAAAATTTCATTTTTCAATGTCTTCAATATTGTTTAAGTTGAGGAACATATGCTGCAATATGGGATGTCGGTTAACAAACCTAGTTTCTAACATGTGAATCAAAGAAGTTGCAGCAGTTTCATAATTTGGAGCAAGTTCTACTATGGATTTTTCCTCTATATTTTCATGCTTACTAACATGATTAAAGAATTCTTTAATGGTATCCTTTCAAAGTATAGAACCACTACCAACTGGAAGATCTTTCGGGGTAAACTTACGAAGCAACATGATGAAGAAAAACAACAAGATAATAAAAATAACAACTAGAATAAGAACTAACCTCTTTCGTGTTTTTGATATAGAGAAGCAAACAAGATAAAATAAAATAAATTAAGCAAAACTAAAACAAAGTAAAGAGATTGGAAGTGAGAGACTCCCCTTGAATAAATTCTCTTCCTCCCTGGAAACGGCGCTAGAAAATAGCTGGTGCTAGAGTTTACGAGGGACTGGTTGCTTCTTGATATATCGGGGGGATTATATAGGCGAAAGAGCGATGACGGAGCGCACCTGGGGGCCCAGACCACCCCCACGCGCGGCCAGGGGGCGCCGCCCTATGGTGTGCCCCCCTTGGCCCCTCTCTGGGCTCTTTCGGACTCCATGGAACCTTTCTAAAACTTTTCTAAAACTAAAAACAACAGAAAACATGGAACTAGCTCCGTGGCATCTTGTTAATAGGTTAGTCTTGGAAATATATAAAAATGACATAAAGTGTATAGAAAACATGTGGGAAATAACATGAAAACAACATGGAACATCAGACATTAAGGACGCGTTTATCACGTATCAGATTACAATAAGATGATCTTTAGCATGTAGGGCACCTCACAAGATCTAAATATGAGGCATAAAGAGGAGAGAACAACCATCTAGGTACTACTATGGACCCGTAGTCCAAGGATGAACTACTCATGTATAATTCGGAGGCGGGCATGGTGGTGTAGAGCCCTCCGATGATGATCCCCCCCCCTACAGGGTGCCGAGGAGTGCTCCAGAACCCTCCCGAACTAGGGCTGACGATGACGGCGGCTTCGGGTGTTTTTTGTTGAAAAGGCATCTGTATCTAGGGTTAACCTTCAGAGAGGTATAAATAGGCGAGAGGGCAACGTTGGTGGGTGGCCAGGGGGCCCACACAACCCCTGGGTGCGGCCAAGGGGGGCGCCGCCCTATGGTGTGGGGCCCCTGTGGCCCCCCTCCTGATCCCCTCCGGACTCCGTGTGCGCGACAGATTTGTAAGACCTCTGGGCTTCGAATCGTCCAGTTCCGAGAATATTTCCTGAAAAAACTTTTCTGAAACTAAAAAAAAAGTAAACATGAACTGGCTCTATGGTATCTTGTCAATAGGTTAGTCCCAGAATGTCAATAAAAATTGCATAAAGTGTATAGCAAACATGTAGCACATATCATGAAAATAACATGGAACTTCAGAAATTATGGATACGTTTATGACGTATCAGTGCTACCTTTAAAACCTTTAAAATTATACCTGCTATGTGCCCCTGTTTAGCTCATGAGGATGCAGGTAGAAGATCTTTATCTAACTTGTTCATTATACTTTACACACCTGTACTAGTGGCACATCCGTTTATCCAACTGCTATAAGAGCTGACAACGGGGTGCCCAACCCTAAAATGTGGTTATTACAATTCTCTTCACTCGTTTTTCCCCTTATTTATCAGTTAAAGCATGATTGTGTAAAAAGAATAGAAGTGGGATGATCTACCGACCCCAGTAGCATCCTTAAATGGGAGACGCTCTTGTAAAGTCTAGCTAACTTGTGACGTATAGTATTTTCTGTTTGTTATTCGTTGACATAAACATACACCTGTCTCAAAATTGTTTTCAATACGTCTGTTTTAATCAAATAAAAAGCTCTAGAACATGAGTTAATCCCTGCTTCCCTCTGCGAAGGTCCTTTCTTTTACTTTTATGTTGAGTCTTCACCTTCTAACTTTATGCACCTTCTCGAGAGCATAGCTGTCATTCTTAGTGTAATATGCTTGTCCCAGGATACGGTTAATTGTGGTATAACTTTGATGATTTTATCTTTGATTTCTTTACTTCTAGACTTCACTTGAACCTCAGAGGTTCCCTATCATTTATGTTTTGCTCTACAATTAAGGAAAGCGAGATACCACTTTATTATTTCCCAGTATGAACATTGCAAACCTGCAAATTGATATATTCCATGTTGATTATTGTTAGTGTGTTGGTATATCTTCATGGTTTGCGTAACTATTAGGTGACTTTATTTGCATACTTCTTATTATGAATTGCCTAAGCACTTGATCATATAGTGAGAATATTTACATCATATGAAGCAAATGTGTTTGTAAAAGTTCTTTTATCGCACCGAGTTGTTCACTAAATTGCTTGAGGACAAGCAATTAGATAAGCTTAGGGGAGTTGATACGTCCGAAATGTATCAACTTTTCCGAATACTTTTGATATTTTTTCCTCTAAACTTGTGAGTTTTGGATACAACTAACACTGACTAACGATGTTCTCAGCTGAATTGTCTGGTGTCTCGTTTTTGTGCAGAAAATCAACCTTTAGGAAAATGCCCGGAAACGATACCAATGTCCCTATTTTACCCGAAGACCCCCGGAGCTAGAAGATGAGCCGAAGAGGGGCCACATGGGCCTACAACACCTGACAGCCTCCCTAGGCCGCGCCACCACATGGTGTGGCCGCCTCGGGCGCCCCCTGGTGCCCCCCTTTCGAGCACTTATACCCCTTGACCTAAGAAAAAAGGGGGGTTTCTCATATTCCAGAGAAAACACCAAAGTGCTGACGCCACCCCGAAACCCGATTCGGGAACCAGAAGTTCATGTTCTATCACCCTGCCGGGATGCGGATTCGGAGGACATCATTGTCATCGCCACCACTTCTCCATCAAATATCCATGATTCCCCCATCCATGTGTGAGTAATCCCTGCTGTAGGCTGAGAGGGATGGTAGGGATTGGATGAGATCGTTCAAGTAATAATGCCCGAGTATTAGTGCATGGTGCCTAGTATCCATTGTTAGTGCTATCTATCGTTGTTGCAACTTGTTATTCCTAATGCTTGTCACATACACCCTGTTGTTGTGGTCTGACGTAAAGAAACGCTGAGTCGACTCGTGGGTAATGTTTCGTTTCTACTTTTCTTCGTCATTGCATCATCCTTTCACCTACTCATGACCCGAATCTTCTTTTAAATATGTGCTTGGATAGTTGAACTTATTTGTGCTTTCTGTGAACCTGTCAGTGCCAAATTTCAAGCAGAACTGAACCGTCTATAAAGAGGCTGTACTACCTAAAGGATCTTGCATGCACTTAGGCTTTGCTTATTTATTTTTTCTCCCACTATTATGTCGCTTCATATTCCTTCTGTTTCTGCTTTTGAAGTATAGCCTGCAGAGGTTAGTAGGTATATCTTGGAACAATCGGAACAAGCTTACCATTTCTACAAAAAATATACATATTGGATAATGAACAAGGGTTTTATTTTTATTATTTTCATGGAAGTAGGACAAGCCAGTCGTCACATAGAATTTGAACCTTGATGAAGTAGTTAAGCATTTCTCAGCTTATCAACTTTTGGTTTCATATTTGCAACTTATAGTATATTGCTTTGTGCATTTGCCCGTGATCTTTAAAGCTGCTGAGTTGGATTTATTTTTTATCTTTTAGAACGAGAAGAGTGTGCGTTTAATAATGTACCTAAGAGAACAGTTCCTTGTTGAGGGGTTATAGTTCTCCCATCCATTTTGATTCTGATCTGATTGAGAATTACTTTTATTCCTTACTTGCTAATCTAGAAGAATTTAACAAGTTTCTTCTCATTTTCCCATTAAATATATGTGCCTTTTAATGGAGAGTTGAATGTAGCTGTTATTTTATTCCTTTGATCCAAGACATGTCAAGTATAAGATTTTTATTCGTGATTTATGTCAAATCTCAATGGTGCATATACAAAATTGTGTTTCACAAGCATACTTAGGGCCCTGAAGTTTTGAAGACAATAGTTAAGATGATCATGTAGTAATTGGGGAAACAAAACTTACGAGAAATACTCCCTTCTGAACATCATGACACTGAAATTATGTCTACTTATTGGTGCGAAATTATGTGTTGGCTCTCCTCACTCAACAACGGTAGGGTACATGATTTTTTTCAGAGATGGTACTATGATTTTAGGTTAAGTAGCCCCAAACTTACCATGCATTTTTTGTGTTTTCTTGATTTCTCTACATTGTATGCCATTGGGGCGGCCGAAGCTGGTTTGGAATGCACACAGAAAGATCCAGTATCACCTCAGTTCTCCTAAGAATCATATAAAGCATAAAAGACAAGATCACGATAGTAGTAGAATCTATGTTGTCATTTATGTTTTATGTGCTATTAGTACCATCCAAATGCTTTATGCTCTTTCTGAGAAGTTAGTTAATCTTTAACAAATAAACCCGTTCAATTGTAACACTAGAATTGGATATCAAAGATGAGTATGATGACATAGACATGTACCGTGTAGAATTTATGAGCAGCTTTGTGTGATTTAGTTGTTACAGCTTCCGCTCTTATCTTATCTACTTTTAATGCCAGTATCATTATTGTTATTAGACCATTTATGTTTAGTTGTTGAGATTGTCTGTTCACTGTGGTTCGGTGGTCTAAAAATTACAAATTCTCAAGAATCAATGTATGCCGGAGTACTGAATGGGCTACTATTCTAAAAATATTGGTACCACTTTGCCAAAGTGCCACTAACTCAATCAGTGGCACTTTGCTAAAGTGCATCTAATTCAATCAGGGGCACTTTGCCGAAGTGTCACTAATACTTTTGGTGGCACCTTGTCAAATTTCCTCTAGTAATTTTAGTGGCACTTTAGCAAAGTACCACTAAAAGTATTAGTGGCACTTTTGAAAGTGCCACTATCACTACCAAATTCCGCGCGGTCTGAGACGTTTCGATAACATTGCGGATGAGCTCCAAACCGTTGCTAAGGGCAATCTGCGATGGTTTACGTGACAAAGTGAGAACGTGCCTGATCACGAACGATTCTGCGATGATTAAGTTAACACTAAACCGTCGCGCGCTACTAGCCGGCCCAGCACAAGGCCCAATACGGAGCGGCGTTATTTTTCGTTGCAGCGTGTGTACACGTGGCATCATATATACCGTTACCTATTACAGGCGCCACTGACGTCACTTCTACCGTTCCTGACCCCATCATCGTCTTGACATTTTTAAAACGTCGTGAGTGGAAATACTGTTACCTTTGTTTATGACGTCATTGTTCCCGTTTTATGACATCATAATACGTGCGACGTTTATTTTCTCGTTGCGGGTTCAAGTACTATAGGGTGCCATGTGGCACTCTCATAAAGTTCCACGTATACGCTTATTATCGACGAATTTATAACGTTCTCCGACGATGCGACGTTTTAGTTCGCCGTAAGACGCTACGAATCGTGAGCCAGCACGTGGACCAACACGGCATCTCCACGTCGAAACGTATCCGTGACGTGTTTTTTCGTCGCAATTTCCATCCAACAAGGTGCCGCCTCATGGACCTACCATACAGTAAATCAAACACAACAAATACATAAATTCCGAATAAGGTCACAAGCTAGCTCACCAGCGAAGGCAATCAAATGCAGTTCAACAGACAACACGCGGTTTCACAAAGGGATATTCAATTCCATATCTTGGATGAACTTGAGCCAACATGCCACCAATAAGGGTTTGTACATTTCTTGACTCTTCTTCATACATCTGTGTTCCTCCATCATACACAGCTATTCTTGTCGAAGCTTCATCCTATCTGCATCAGCTTGTTCCATGGCCTGCTTCAACTCTTCAACTACAGACTACAGGTCTTTCCTCTCTTTTCTCTCATAATCAAGTTGAAGGTGAAGCTGACACTTTGTTGCTGTTGCAATGGTTGTGGCCCCACCTATGGTATTAAGGAACGAAGACTTTAGACGGACCTTGGTTAGCACGACAGCGACAACTTCGGCGGCAGCAAGAGGTTCCTTGATAGCGCCATCCACTGAAGTAGGTTCTAGCATCTTCATTTGCATTTCTCCCTATAAAGCATGTAAAAAGCTTAACATGAAATAGAAGCTGAACTAGCTTGTAAGAAGCATTAATATCATGAAAAGCGTGTAAGGAACATGTATGAAAAATAGCAGGCAACAAGGTTGTACATAACAAATATGCAAATATCAGATGACAAGCAATTAATCACACATAACAAGCTTGTAAGGAACATAAATGAAAAACATCACATGACAGGCATGTAAGTAAACATGTCTGAAAATAGCATACGAAAAGCATGTACAGAACATAGATGAAAATACCTGCTCACAAGGATAGATGAATTTGCCGATGACAAGCAAGCAGTATGCATGTGCATGAACTATGAGATGACAATCATATGTGAAATAGCTGACTACATGAGTTTGCATCAGAATTCACAAAGGGAAGCATTAGTAAGTATCTAGAAGAATCTATTGAGTTAATTGTTGATCCCAGAGATAAACAGAATTCTGAGGGACTTATAGTTGCTCTTTTCACGGGTGAAGAGAATCCACATGTCTTGCTGTTGTGCGTAGATTTAAACAATTCAAAGGCATGTTCCCCCATGTTGCAGCAAACCTCGTAGCTACGAGAACCTGTGGCGCTATGGAACTGGAAGGCCTGTCTACTTTGCTTGGCTTTCATACAAGCCATCTACATAAACGAAGTATGAACTAATTAGACTCAGTCCAGGTTATGGAATAGAAATAGTGGCAATGTAGAGTGAACAAAGACAATACATGTTACCTGACTGAGGACCAGTTATCGACTAACCTGCACATTTTTGCTTTTCTTATGTGTCCAACTGCATAAGGAGGCATTCGTACAACTCTACTCTTGTCTGCAACGCTGTTAAAAAATTCTTGCTTCAGAATATGGCGTATTTTTCTTGTACAGTTCTTGAGATGCATCAGAAGAGATTGACGAATAACAGTCTCTAGGGTTCAGATGAAACTTTGACTGAAACAAAAGAAAGAGCATTTTTCAGTTATATGAACAGCAATGGAATGAACTGGAAGGTTGGGTTACAAAACTTACGTACACGTGGCCGTAGTAGGACGAAAATATATCTTCCCTTTCCTTGTACGCTTTCCAATGGGGGAAGATAGGGACAGTGTGCTTCACAGCTATTGAACATGCAGTAGCACACATGGAAACAATCTTTAGGTCCACTGGCCTAGTCTTTCCCGAAGGAATAACCATTCTGGTCTTTTTTCCTTTGGACATGTTTCTTCTCCTCCCAGCCGCACCACTCGAAACAATGTCTTCACATGGGTAATCTACAGAAATTGTGGCATTTCTAGAGTTAGTATTCTGCATTTTAGATTTCCCTCCGCACATGGCCCCTCGTAGAGCATGCAATCTCTATAATATGTCATCTTTCTCTTCGTTGCAGGCAACTTGCTCCTCGACTTGGGAACCTTGCCCTCGCCTAGGATTGGTGGCAGCTCGCCTTGCACACCTGACAGCTCACCGTAGGGAGGTTCCTGCTCGCATTGGACGGCTACCTCCTCACGGTGGTCAGCTTCACCTTCTGTTGGGAAGCTTCCGGCTGGCCATCGGAAAGTGCATGCTCGCCTTGGGCAGCTTCTTGCTGGCCTTGGGGAGCTGCCTCCTCGCCTTGGACCACTAGTCGCTTGAGTTCATCATCTCCATACAGATGGAAATGCTCGCTATGGGCCTTGACGCGCTTGCCACTACATCCATGTCCACCAGGAGCCATATTTGTCCTACCAGAAGTTGCACAGTTCATATGTACCCAATCAACTACAAGATAGTAGCACAAAATACATGGCAGAACAGAAATTAAGCCAGCAGTCCCACACAACATAAGTACCTTTATTGTTGAGCTATCATGCAAGCCATGCCTTATCTAGATGGTGTACATGGTATAAATGGAAATAAATAGCTTACACTATAAGTTTAGAATTGATTATTTACGAGAATAAATAATTAAAATAAATGGTTGATACATGTTCTTTACAAATAGCCTTATCTTCCATTGGGATGTGACAACATAGAGTTGGAAAATCTTAGTGATGTAATTCGTTGTTTGACCATACCAGTAATCTAATTTGTGGACCTAAGTATGATAGGACCATCGGAGAAGTGATCTTAAGATTTATACAAGCTCGAAAATAAGAAAACTCTAACCAAAGGAACTTGATGGTTACCAAGCCAGCGAGGTGGAAGATCTTGACGGTGACCTGGACAACGAGGTATCAAATCTGGACGGCGAGGTGGCCGATCTGGATGGCGTCCTGGACGGCGAGGTGGAAGCCTGGAAAGGCGAGTTGAGCGGCGGGGTGGAAGATCGGGGACGGCAAGGTGGAAGCCCGGGAAGGCAAACTGCACGGCGAAGTGGAAGACCGGGGACGGCCATGTGGAAGCCCGGGAAGGCGAGATATAGAGTGAGGTGGAAGGCCGGGACGGGGTAGATGGGGTTTAGGAGGAAAGGGGGATTTGGGACAAGAGGAGGGGAAATTTTGGCGAGGGGGCAGATAAGAGGGAGAGGTTCGAAATTTAGGGCGGCATAGGCGGCAAAGTTTTTGGTTGATAATTTGGGTGGGCGACGCGAAATTTTCTGCGCGCGCCAGATTTTGGTACATTTGCTGGAGAGCATTGCTGGCCGTTGGATCCATGATGGATGGCCTAAAAAGATAACCATTATTGAAATATGTTATTTAAGGATAATGGGAAGACATCTTCTCCCTCCGTATCAAAATGTAAGATTTTTTAGTTCCTAAACAAAATGTATGTAGACATGTTTTAATGTGTAGATTCAAATGCATCTTGCACTAAAACATGTCTAGATACATTTTGTCTACAAAAATCTAAAACATATTACATTTCGATACAGAGGTAGTATAAATTACTGACCTAAACTATTACTAATAAATAAATAAATTACCCTACCATTTTTTGGGTGTTCCTTTATCCTATCCTAACACAACCAAACAATTGGTTCCACTTTGCTATCCCCTTTCGGCTCACGTAGAGGGGCCAAAACGGCAATTCTGTCTTTTTTCCGAGTGGCTATGGTTTCTCCGAGGAGGGGGCTCTGGATCGTCTGAATGCCACCACAACACATGGTATGCCATACCATGTGTGTTATAGTGTATCATGGGCCTTGGATTCCCAAGACTCCCTCGCTCTCTGTGTTAGGGCTTCACCAGCGTCGGATTTTCTCTACCGGGTTCCGGGACTACTTAGAGCCCGAAACTCCCGGATTTGACGGAACTAGAAGAATCTTGCAAATAGGTGGACCCAACCATTTTATTTGGTGTTCCTTTGGCCTAACCTAACACAACAAAGCAATTGGTTCCACTTTGCTACCCCCTTCCGACTCACGTAGAGGGGTCAGAACGGCAGTTCCGCCTTTTTCCTCAACGTCGCTATGGTTTCTCCTGAGGGGGGCTCTGGATCGTCTGAATGCCACCAAATACCATGGTATGACATACCATGTGTAATTGGTCTTGGATGGCCAAGATTTCCTAGCTCTCTGTGTTAGGGCTTCACTAGCGTTAGCTTCTCTATGGTGTGTTCCAAAACTACTTAGAGCCCGAAACTCCCGGAACTGACGGAACTGCGGGAATCTTGCCAAGAGGCGGGCCATACCATTGTCTTGGGTGTTTCTTGGTCCTAAACTAACACAACCAAGAAATTGATTCCACATTGATACCCCCTTCGGGCTCACGTAGAGGGACCAGAACGACAGTTCCGTCTTTTTCCCTAGTGGGGCTATGGTTTCTCCGGAGAGGGGGCTCCAGATCGTCTAGATGCCACCAAATCCCATTGTATGTCATACCATGTGTGTTAGAGTGTTTAATGGGTATTGGATGTACAAGATTCCCTCGCTCTCTATGTTAGGGCTTCGCCGGCGTCAGATACTCTCTGCGGGTTCTAGGACTACTAAATGTGAGCCTCAAACTCCTGGATCCGACGGGACTGGGGGAATTTTTCCAAGAGGTAGGCCCTAACATTGTATTGGGTGTTCCAGGGTCCTAACCTAACAAAACCAAGCAATTGGGTCCACTTTTCTACCCCCTTCCGGCTCGAGTAGAGGGGCTAGAACAACAGTTCTGTCTTTTTTCCCAGCGGCGCTATGGTTTCTCCGAAGAGAGGGCTCCATGTGTGTTACAGTGTGTCATGGGTCTTGGATCCCCAAGATTCCCTCGCTCTTTGTGTTAGGGTTTCACCGGCGTCGGATTCTCTGTGGAGGGTTCCAGGATTACTTAATGAGAGACCGAAACTCACGGATCTGAAGGAAATGGCGGAATCTTTCCAATAGGTGGACCATACCATTGACTTGGTTGTTCCTTGGTCCTAACCTTACACAAACAAGAAATTGGTTCCACTTTGCTGCCCCCTTTCGGAACATGTAGAGGGGCCAGAATGATAGTTCCGTCTTTTTCCCCAACGCAGCTATTATTTCTCCGGAGAGGGGGCTCCATATTGTCTGAATACCACCAAAACACATGTTATTCCATACCATGTGTGTTAGAGTGTATCATGGGTTTTGGATGCCAAAGATTCCCTCACTCTCTGTGTTAGGGCTTCACCAGCGTTAGATTCTGTCTCCGGGTTCTAGGACTACTTAATTAGAGCCCGAAACTCCCGGATCTTATGGGACTGTGGGGATCTTTCCAAGAGGTAGGCACTACCATTGTATTGGGTGTTCCTTGGTCCTAACCTAACACAACCAAGCACTTGGTTCCATTTTGCTACCCCCTTCCGGCTCACGTATAACGGGCCAGAACGACAGTTCCGTCTTTTTTCTCGGGAGAGGGGGCTCTGGATCAGCTTAATGCCACCTAATCCCATGGTATACCATTCCATATGGGTTAGAGTGTGGAATGAGTCTTGGATACCCAATATTGCCTCGCTCCCTGTGTTAGGCCTTCACCAGTGTCAGATTCTCTCTCGCGGGTTCCAGGACTACTTAGAGTCTGAAACTCCCGGATCTGACGGAACTTGGGGAATCTTGCCAAGAGGTGAACCCTACCATTGTCTTGGGTGTTCCTTCGGCCTGAACTAACACATCCGAGCAATTGGTTCCACTTTTCTATCCCATTCCAGCTCACGTAGAGAGGCCAGAATGGTAGTTCCGCTTTTCCCCAGTGGGGCTATGGTTTCTCCTGAGGGGGCTCCGGATCGTCTGAATGCCACCAAATCCCATGGTATGACATACCATGTGTGTTATATAGTGTGTCATGGGTCTTGGATTCCCACGATTCCCTATCTCTCTGTGTTAGGGCTTCACCAGTGACGGATTCTCTCTAGCGTGTTCCAAGACTACTAAGAGCCCGAAACTCCCCGAACTGACGGAACTGGCGGAATCTTGCCAAGAGGTGGTCCCGTTTTTTAGAAATGGGAGCCTCGCCCCAGCCTCTGCATCAAAATAATGCACACGGCGGTTTTTTATTAAAGAATAAAAAGTGATAGTAAGAGTTTGCAATTCAGGGATCACAAAGAGTGGCAACAAACACTAGCCACAAAAATATAGTCAAACTATGCATCTATGCCGCAATGCGTCGCGGATTAAGCCACCCACCCTGGTTGTAAATAGCCCGAACGACCACCATCATACGTGCACACCCTGAATCCATAAGTCCTCGCTGCTCCACATGAAGGAGGAAGGACCATGTGTGGATGTAGGACACCGTCATGTTGATAGCCTGCAAAAAGTGAACACCCTTTTTCTTGTGAAAAACAACTCCATTGTGGCAATTCCAAATAGACAATAAAACAGCTGCCACACCTATCCAAATGTGTGACTTTGTTTTATTATCAGTACCATTAAGCCAAGAACCAAACATATTAGAAATAGTGGTGGGAGGATGGATACTAAAAGTGAAATGAATAAGGCACCAAAGATCACGGGCAAATGGGCAAGATATAAAAAGATGATGAACAGATTCATCGGTGTCGCTGAATACACACTTCTTACACCCTATCCAACCACGTTTACTCAAATTATCTTTCGTAAGGATAACTTTATGGTTTAGAAACCACAGAAAAATCTTTATCTTTAGTGGCACTTTCAATTTCCACAAGTACTTACGAAAGTACGGAGCATCACCATGCATTAAATCAGCATACATGGATTTTACTGTGAATTTACCATCCATGTTCAAATTCCACCGAAAGGAGTCCTTCTCATCGGATAGCTCGACATACATCAACCTCTCTACTAGATGTAACCACGGAGCACGTCCAACTCCTGCAATGGATCTTCTAAATTGGATGTTTAAGGGGACGTTTGCTAAGACGCTTGCTACCGCCCCGCCCTGATGCCAAGCCACATTATAAAGGGTCGGATACTACAGAGATAACGGTTCATCTCCAAGCCACCGGTCCTCCCAAAACCGTACCTTATTCCCGTTACCTATCTCAAAGGAGCCACGTGAATACAAATTCTCCCTGCATCCCATAAGACCCTTCCAAATCGGAGAGTCCGACGTACTAACTTGTACTTGAGATAACAGTTTATTCCCAATGTATTTGTTAGTCAACAATTCATGCCAGAGAATCCCTTTCTCTCTGTGTTCCTTGGTCCTAAACTAACACAACCAAGAAACTGGTTCCACTTTGCTACCCCCTTCCGGCTCACGTAGAGGGGCCAGAACGACAGTTCCGTCTTTTTCCCTAGCGGGGCTATGGTTTCTCCGGAGATGGGGATCTGGATCACTTGAATGCCACCAAATCCCATTGTATTCCATATCATGTGTGTTAGAGTGTGGAATGGGTCTTGTATGCACAATATGCCCGCTCTCTATGTGTTAGGGCTTCACTGGCGTCAGATTCTCACTATGGGTTCCAAAACTACTTAATGGGAGCTTGAAACTCCCGGATCCGACGAGACTGGGGGAATATTTCCAAGAGGTGGTCCCTACCATTTTCTTGGGTGTTACTTGGTCCTAACCTAACACAACCAAGAAATTGTTTACACTTTTCTACCCTCTTCCGGCTCGCGTAGAGGGGCCATAACAACATTTCCGTCTTTTTCCCCGACGGGGCTACGGTTTAACCGAAGAGGGGGCTCGGGAGTGTCTGAATGCCACCAAATCCCATAGTATCCAATACCATGTGTTTTAGAGTGTGTCATGGGTCTTGCATCCCCAAGATTCCCTCACTCTTTGTGTTCGGGTTTCACCGGCATTGGATCCTCTCTAGCGGGTTCTAGAATTACTTAATGGGAGCCCGAAAATCCCGGATCTAAAGGAACTAGGGAATCTTTCCAATCGGTGGGACCTACCATTGTCTTGGGTGTTCTTTGATCCTAAACTAACACAACCAATCAATTGTTCCACTTTTCTACCCCCTTTCGGCTCACGTAGAGGGGCCAGAACGACGGTTCCGTCTTTTCCTCTAACGGAACTATGGTTTCTCCGGAGAGGGGGCTCCAGATTGTCTGAATTCCACCTCGACACGTGGTATTCCATACCATGGTATGGTAGAGTGTATCATGTTTCTTGTATGCCCAAGATTCCCTCTCTCTCTGTGTTAGGGCTTCACCAGCGTGATATTCTGTCTGCGGTTTCCAGGACTACTTAATTAGAGACCGAAACTCCCGGATCTAATGGGACTGGGGGAATCTTTCCAAGGAGTGGGCACTACCATTTTATTGGGTTTTCCTTTGGCATAACCTAACACAACCAATCACTTGGTTCCATTTTGGTACCCCCTTCCGTCTAACGTATAAGGGGCCCAAACGGCAGTTCCATCTTCCCCCCTCCCCCCCCGCGGGGCTATGGTTTCTCGGGAGAAGGGCCTCCAGATTGTCTGAATGCCACCTAATCTTATGGTATGCAATACCATGTGTGTTAGAGTGTGGAATGTGTCTTGGATGCCCAAGATTCCCTAGCTCTCTTTGTTAGGACTTCACTGGCGTCAGATTCTCTCTCAAGGGTTCCAGGACTACTTAGTGCCCGAAACTCCCGTATCTGGCGGAACTGGGGTAATCTTGCCAAGAGGTGAGCCCTACCAATGTCTTGGGTGTTCCTTCGGCCTAACCTAACACAACCAAGAAATTGGTTCCACTTTTCTACCCCTTCTGGCTCACGTAGTGGGGCTAGAACGGCAGTTCTGCCTTTTTCCCCCAACGGGGCTATGGTTTCTCCGGAGGGCTCTCCGGATCGTCTGAACGCCACCAAATCCCATGGAATGCCATACCATGTGTGTTAGAGTGTTTCATGGGTCTTGGATTCCCAATACTCCCTCACTCTCTGTGTTAGGGCTTCACCGGCGTCGGATTCTCTCTAGCGGGTTCCAGGATTACTTAATGAGAGCCTTGTGGGGTCTCAACTCAAAGATGGGCATCAAGGACGTGCCTGGTGCAACACTCGAGCAGGCGCGGCTTTACTTTGTGAATGGTTTCAAGACAGTGCTGCGAGATGCGACCATCAACGCCCTCATAGCCCTCTTCAGGGTAAACATGCCATCCCTCTCAGTTGCGGATGAGGCCCTGGTCATCATGGCCGGCTCTGGGTGTACCGAGCTCGCCAGCAATTCCATCATCGTTAGAACCTCCGCCTAGATTGTTTTGTCACTTCTGTGCTGTGTTTTTCCTACACCTTTAGCTCTTCCGCTACGCTACGTTATTCTACTGCATCTTCACAAACCTCCAGTAAAGCTCTCTACTGTCTCCGCCCCGAAGCAATTTTTCGCCACCTACTGCCGTCTACGCCTCTGCAAAGAATTTTTTCGCGCCCGCTCCAATCGCTCCCAATGTTAGGCCTCATCCTCGATGTCCTCTGCTAGAACGTCTGCGGACTCAATGACCAGTCTCGCAAAGACGTGGTGAACACGATCATCACCCAAACAACTTGCCGCATCGCCTGCATCCAGGAAACAAAGATTGACTTCATTGACCACCAGACCGCAACTTATATTGGAGGTACCCTTCTGAGATCCTTTGCCCATCTCCCGACCATTGGCACCAGGGGGATCCTCTTGCTCTGGAACGAGGACTTCGTCAACATCACCAACATCAACATTGGAACTCACCTTATTTCTGCTGATGTGATTGTCCGCTCCTGCGGCACCGAATTCAAGCTCACCACGGTCTATGGACCATGCCTTGACTCCTAAAAGAGAGTCTTTCTAGATGAAGCAACTGCTGCGGCTCCTGCCGATGACTCAAAGTGGCTGATTATCGGCGATTTCGTCCTAATCTATCAAGTTGCAGATAAAAATAACGACACCCTCAACCTCCGTCTCATGGGTCAGTTCCGCCGTGCTCTAAACACCTGTCCGCTAAAGGAGATCAAGTTGCAAAATTGGAAATTCACCTGGAGCAACGAAAGGGATGACCCAACACTGGTTTGCCTTGACCCGACTTTCTGCAACACTTCCTGGGACCCGGCTTTTGACTCCCACACAATGCATGCCCTCTCGTTATCTCTGTCCGACCACTGCCCGCTCCTGCTTTCCAACCACAGTGGCCCTCTCAAGCCGCCCTCTTTCCGGTTCGAGAATTGCTGGATGAAGATCTCAGGCTACTCGGACTTGATCTCCTCTGTTTGGGCTGAACCCAACTCCTACATGCAGCCGGTCTACATCCTTAACCACAAGCTCAAGTCAGTGGCTAAGCGGTTGCGCTCTTGGAGTAAAGGCATGTTCTCCAACCATAAGAAGGAATTCATCATGGTCACAGACGTTCTCCTCCAGGTTGACATAGACCAAGAGACTATAGGTCTATCTCCTGTTGAAACCAATCTTAGGATTTCTTTCAAATGCTGTCTTCTGGGTATTGTGGTTCTTGAGAGGACACGGAAGAGGCAGGCCTCAAGGATCAACTTCCTTTGGGAGGGGGGCGCGAACACGAAATTCTTCCATCTACACGTTAAGGGACTGGTTGGGTTTTGCATGTGCCAGCCACGCCAAACATTGGCGAGCCAAATATTTGGCGACTGATTCCTCCGCCCGCAACTTGCCAAAATTTTGGCAGAGAATTAAACCACGGAAGGTAGGGTGGGCTGGGCAAGCCAATTAATTGGCAGCAATCCGAACGGGCTATAAAGTCTGGTCAATGACCAATTTTTTGGCTGGGCAGCCTAGGACTCTAATCCAAACATGCCCTAACTCTTGAAGGCCCAAGAATATGAGCCAATGGCTTAAGCGAACTGGGGGATGGGTCGTCAATCACGCCGAGAAAGAGCAACTCATCCACAACCACTTCACGACCACCCTGGGCCCCCTGCTAGCTCGCCCCATCGACTTCAACTAGAACACAATCGACCCAGTCTTCGAAGATCTCGACAGTTTGGGGCTGCCTTTCTCTGAGGACGAGATCAAGAATCTGATTATCGACTTTCCTTCTGGCAAAGCATCGGGCCCTGATGGTTTCACGATAAATTTCTTTCGCTCCTACTGGAACATCATCAAGCCTGACCTCATGAAGGTCATCTTCTCGTTCTCTGAGCTAACCGTCAACAACTTCCATGTGCTCAACACTGCTAGCATTGCGCTTCTCCCCAAGAAAGAGGGGGTGGACTGCATTTCTGATTTTCGCCCCATCGGCTTGATTCACATTATTCCAAGGATCATAGTCAAGGAAATGGCTACCAGATTGCGTCCCAAGATGAACAACATCATCTCTTCTAGCCAGAGTGCCTTCATCAAGAAGCGTAGCATCCACGACAACTTAATGTACGTCCGCCATGACGCCAGGCACCTTCACCGCGACCGCACCCCGACACTGCCAATAAAGCTCGACATCGCAAAAGCTTTCGATTCTTTGGGAATGGATTATCTTTTGGACCTCGTGCAATGTTGCGGCCTCCCCAGCGCTGGCGCGCTTCATCCGCGCTACTTTTTTTGACTGCAACGTCTAGAGTGGTCCTCAATGGCATCCCTGGATAAGAAATTATTCACGGCCGGGGGTTGCGGCAGGGCGAATCTCTTTCTCCGCTTCTTTTTTATTTGGCCATCGACACCTTGCCTAGATTCCTCGAGCTAGCCACTGAATCCGGCCTTCTTCACCAGCTTCCTAGAAATTATATCAAGTCCCGCATCTACCTCTATGCCGATGATGCCGTTATTTTTTTGAAGTCGGATCCCCAAGACATTCATAAACTGGCTACTTTGCTTGAGAACTTTCGCCAGGTTACAGATCTATAACATCCCAGAATTTTGAAAATTTTGAAAAATTTAAAAACTTCATACATACGTGTGCACCATAGAATTCTTGCATTTTGATTGGATAATAATTGGCTTTCAATTTGATAAACATAATATTTTAGGTGATATTACCTATTAAACCACCTTTTGAGTTTAAATCATTTCCTAAAAGTAAGTATTTTATTTTAGGAAAATTTAGTACCAAAATGTTCCTTATGTTCTAAGCTTTTCAAAACATATTTTTATGTATTTTTCTGAAATGTTTTGGTTGGGTTTTGATTTGTTTTTGGATCATTTGTTAAAAAAACAGAAGAAATAAAGAGAAAACTGCAACACAGCAGCGCCAGCGATCTCCCCTCTATTTTCTCTCTCACGCGCGCAACACACCAAGCAGGGCGAGCCCACCTAAAGCCCAGTAGAAACCAGCGCGCAGCCCGCCCCGCACTCACTCTTCTCCCTCTCGCTAACATGCTGGCCCCGCTGGTGACGCAACCATGACGCCGCGGTGACGAAATCGACGCCGAGACGGATTCGACGTCCGTGCACGCCAGGGACACCGCCGCCTAGCACCTACCGCACGTCTACGGCCCTATAAAACCCCGCCCTCTACGTCTGTGACCCTCCTATGCAAACCCTAGCCCCTGCAACGCTTGAAATCGCCGCCGGCGACCTCCCGATCTCGCCACTGCCGCCGCCGTGTTCGGACTCCTTCTGGTGGCCATCGTCGTCCTCACCCCTCCTCTCTATCTCCTCTAGGATCCTCTCATCTCCGTGCATCCTTCTTGCATGGTTACGCCTCGTTCTTGCCCTCAGGTCGACGCCGTCGTCCACAACAGGAAGGCACCGCCGCGCCGAGCACCTCCGGCGAGGAATTGCGAAAGGAAAGGGCCACGCCGATGCACGCCACCTCACCATCGACCACGCAACGTCCCCCTACACCCCACGCTATGTTCCAGCTACCTCCTAGCGTCGTAGTTATCCCATCCGTGCTCGCGCTCTTGTGTGCCATCGCGCGCACTCAATTCCGGCGAGCTCTCGGTCGACCCCGAAGCAGAGGAGAAGCGGTGTCCGTCAGATCTTCATCGGAGGGTTCAAATTAGAAGGAGCCGTCGAAGCGGTACGGTGGATCTAGGCCACTTGTACCACATTAGATATAGTGGTTGCAGAGCGCGATTAACGTTGAATTCATACCATCCAATCAGAGCGCCCCGTTGACCTCTCCTCGGATCGATCACCTTTTAATTTAAAACAAAATAAAACAAATTTGAATTAAAACTTCAAAAAATCATAAATCGAGTTCTGTAATTCGAAATTCAATGATCTTGGGCTTTTTGAAATCAGCACAATGTGTAGAATAATTTAGGCAATTCAAATTTCAATTTTGTAACGTGCACTCACATGTTAATTGTTGATATACGTTAATCACTAATTTGGGCATAACTATTAATCTACAAATCCTTTTTAGGTGATCTAAATTGCTATAGTTTTGTTTTGATATCCTGTATCTAGTAGAATCAAAGGAAAAATTATTTGTGCAACTTTGTAACAGAAACTCTATTAATCTTCATATTAGCCTATATTAAAACCCTAGTAATGTTAATAATTAAATTTTTTGATAATTAATTTTCTTTTTGCATGCATCATAACCATGTTATTAACATCAGAGAACATCGTTATCAGTAATTATTGCTAGTTGTGAATTCTGTGAATTAATTTGATCATTGCATATCATGCAAACATGTTTTTGTATTGTTATTTTGTTTTCTATGTTATGTTTGCTTTGTATGTTTATCTGTGGCTTGTTTTGTTTGTATTAGATTGTGAATAAGAGCAAGGCTACCCTTGTTGTTGTTATTCTTGTTGTGATTGTTCCTTCTATTGCCAAGGCAAGTGACACACCATCAAACCCCCCATATTTTTACTATACAATACTAGTGTTTTGAGTAGTATGCGTGATAGAGAATTTTACTAAGTTATTATTATCCTATGCAAAATCCAAGTAGTGTGTAGCCATCCTTTAGCCTTGTTATCTTACAGACTTGTACTTGGTAGATGCATAGCCTTGCTACAAATTTGTTTTACTCAATGTTGTGGAAAAGTTCTAAGTATAAACTTTAATGAATCACCTGGGTGGATTTGGTTGGTTGGTTGATGAGAGTTGAGTGTCTCCCCGAGGGGTGTTCCCTTGCGGATTGCCACTCAGGAAACAAAGAGATTACCAAGTCCTCTAACTTTAGTAGCTTCCTGTGCAACCCTTTGACAATATGGGCTATGACTTGATCAACAAAGTTGTGAGAGTTCATCCTAGGCTTGAGAAGAAGATGTAGAATAATTATATGTGGAATCGGTCTTGCCGGTTGGGTTGAATTTATTCTTCTGAAAGATCTCGTCTCAATCTCTCCTTTCCATGATGCACTCTGTGTGTATAGGATGTTTGGGCTAATTCAAGAAAAAGGGTTAAAGTGCACAACCTCTACAGAGTTAGAAACTATGATCATAGCCGTGTCCCGGGTAATGGACGACTTCGAGCCGCTGGACAAGGATGGACAGAAGAATCTCAACACCGTTTTGAAGAAGTAAAATTTGGCTAAGGAAATATTAGTTGAGGTGCACATGGGTTTGTCCCATGGTGCCAATCTTTGAAAAGAAAACTCTTTTTTAAAAGTGTTAGGGAAAAACTTGCTTTTTGCAAATAGCTTAAACTCCACTAAACCAGATATGCATGTAGTTTAGACTTGTTATTTTATATCCATAGTGTCATTTGCCAGTACATCAAATTGTACTGACCTCCTTTGGGGCTGCATATTCCAACGTGCAGGAAATTCTGATGATGAAGTTTGAACAAGTGCTTGGACTTGAGTCTACACCCAACATGCAATGCCTCTAACGCATGATTGAAGATGGAGGATCATTGCTACCTTTATTTCTGTTGTTTAGAACTCTGAGTTTTACTAGTCTTTCAAGACTATGCACCTTGTAATAAAGCTATACTTGGCTATTCTAGATCTTTTGTAATAATTTTGATACTTATGCAATGATACTTTACGTTTTGTTCTGTGGTGGTAGCATTGATCCAGGGACTAGCACTTAACAGAGTAGTTCTTACATTATTAAATGCGAGGGTGCTACAAGGGCTTGTCACAAAAATCGGCAAGAGCTTCGTGGCCCCTATTCGCTGCGATGACATCAGCACTAGCGGCATTCTAGTGAATTTTGCCGCGTCTACTTCACACTTCCCTATCAAGTATTTGGGCCTCCCGCTCTCGCTGGGTAGGCTGAGAAGGCTAAAATTCTTAACAGAGCCGGAAGCGATGCGTTGGTCAAAGCGGTTCTCGCAACCGTGCAAATATTCTACCTGGTGGCTCTCAAAGCGGATAAGGGTTCTATCAAGGTCTTTGACAAGATAAGAAGAAGTATGCTTTGGGATTCTAGTGAAAAAGTGGGCGGCAGAAAATGCAAGGTTACCTGGTCAAAGGTATGTCGACCGGAGCAATTAGGGGCTCGGTTCCCTAGACCTGGAGAAGTTTTTCTGTGCCTTGCGTCTGCGATGGTTGTGGCATGAGTGGAAGTCTCCGGAAAACCTTAGGTTGGCCTTGAAACCCGAAATGACAGTGCTGACACGGAGTTGTTCTACGCCGTGACAAGCGTGACCATCGGTGGTGGCTTAAGTTCAAAATTTTGGACTTAATCCTAGCTCAATGGCTCCTCTCCTAAGGTCGTCGCCCCTAAAATCATCGAAGCCTCCAAGAAAAAGAATAGAACAGTACACAACAGCCTTCACAACCAAGCGTGGATCACCGACATCTCCATGCATGACTTCTTAGCCCAATGATGACGTGAGGACTTGGGAGACCCCAAGAGGAAGGTATGAAGAGCACAGAAGCAAGTTTCTCTCAGAAAGAAACCAAAGTTGAATCGACCAGTAGGAGAAAGAAATCACTTATAAAAATCGTTGGCAGCTGATGTTGGCAGGACGCACTACCGGTTCAGCAGCAACGTGAAATCTACACAACACAACCAAGTTCTTTTCCCCAACGAAACAGTGAGGTTGTCAATCTCACCGGTTTTGCTGAAAACAAAGGACTAGACATATAGTGTGGAAAACAAGGTTTCTTTGCAGCAAATAAAAAAAAGAACAATGATTAAAGTGTTTGCCGTCGTTGTATTATCAGTGTAAATGAAAGGACCGAGGTCCATAGTTCACTAGTGGTGTCTCTCCAAAACAGATAGATAACATATTGGATGAACAAATTATAGTTGGGCAATTGACAGATATAAAGGCTGCACCGTAGTGCATATGCATGACATGGTGATTACTATGTGAGTCATGCGGGCATTATAACATAACTCATAGACCGTTGTCCAACTGTATCTATGGCTAATAATCCACTCTTGGAGTGTAATCCAATCAAACCTCGGGTATTAAGTTGCAAGCAACAGATAATTGCATTAAGGAAAGTGTGTAATGTAAACATCATTGTTTTGTCCCTAATGGCAACAGCACATCCCCCATCCGTTACGTTTTTGTCACTCGAACATGGATAAAAGGGAGGCATGAACCCACTATCTAGCATAAATACTCCTTCTTGGAGTTACAAGCATCAACTTGGCCAAAGCACCTATTAGTAATGGAGAGCATGCAAGATTGTAAATAACATAAACATGAAAGAACATTACAGATTGATAATTACTTGACATAGCATTCAATATTCATCGGATCCCAGTAAACACGAGATATAACATTACAATAAGATGATCTTGATCATGTTAGGCAGCTCACAAGATCTAAACATGAGGCATAAAGAGGAGAAGACAACCATCTAGCTACTGCTATGGACCCGTAGTCCAAGGATGAACTACTAACGCATCACTCCGGAGGCGGGCATGGTGGTTTAGAGCCCTCCGGTGATGATTTCCCCTCCCGACAGGGTGCTGGGGAGAGCTTCTGAGCCCTCTCGAACAAGGGTTAACGATGACGGTGGCTACATAACTTTTGGTGGAAAAAGGCTCGGGTCTTTAGGTTTTTCCCGAGGAGGAGCTTATATAGGCAAAAGGGAAACGTCGATGGGTGGCCAGGGGACCACACTACCTGGTGGCGCGGCCAGGGGGACCCGTGCCACCCTATGGTGTCGGCCCTCCAGGGCCACCCTCAGGGTCTCCTCCGAACTCCGTGTACGTGGCAGAATTCTAAGGTCCTGGATTTTTGTTTCATCTAATTTCGAGAATATTTCCAGAACAACTTTTCTAAAACTAAAAACAGCAGAAAACAGGAACTGGCGATGTGGCATCTTATTAATAGGTTAGTCCCAGGAAATCCATAAAAATGATGTGAAGTGTATAGAAAACATGTAGCAATTGGCATGAAAACAATATAGAACATCAGAAATTATAGCTATGCTTAAGACGTATCGACATCCCCAAGCTTAGTTCTACTCGTCCTCGAGTAGGCAAAAAAGTAAAACAAAATAATTTTTGAGGTGACATGCTACCAACATAATTTTGATCATCATAATTGTAAAAGAATTTGTAAACTTGAGATCATCGTAATCTAAACACAGGCATGATAAGACATAATTCTAACAATAAAACTTCGCAACCATGTTGCAACATGAGAAGTAACACAAACAAAAGTTCGTGAATAATAATGCATTTGAAAGTTATATGTTTGTTTCGAGCAATAAGAAAGCATAACAATGTGGTATTCCTCTTGTCCTTAAAAGTGGAGCAAAACATAAATGCCAGGACTCCTTGAAAGTTCAAGTGGTGACTAGAAACAAATAGTTTGAGAGCAAATAATAACATAACATGAATCAATCAATAATAATCTTTGGGAGAAATGCACATTAAACTGAGAATGGAAACTACTCTCTCTTAACCGTGCTTAAAGTTAGAAGATGAAGACTCAACATAAAAGTAAAAGAACCGTGCTAGAGATTTTTATTTTATTAAAACTGAGGTTTTAAAAACAATTTTGTGAGAGGTGTATGTTTATGTCAACGAATGGCAAACATACAATATAGTACGTCACAAACCAACTAGAATTCACAAGAGAGACTCCCATTGAAGGACGCAACTGGGGTAGCAGATTATCCCTCTTCTCATTTGTTTACACATTTATGCTTTGGCTGATAAATCAGGGGCAAAAATAGTGAAGAGAATTTATATAACCACATCTTGGGGCAGGGCAACCCGATACCAGCTCTTATAGCGTTTGGATAAGCGGATGTGCTACTAGTCCAGGTGTGTGAAGTCCTCATGAGCTAAAATAGGGGCACAAAATAGGTGTAATTTTGATGGTTTTAAAGGTAGCACATGAGAAATTTACTTTGGAGTGGCGGTTAAATACCACATATAGGTAGGTATGGTGGACACATTTGGCATACTTTGGTTTTTGGGAGTTGGATGCACGAGTAGAGCTCATACTCAGTACATGTGAAGGCTAGCAAAGACTGGGAGTGACAAATCAAGAGAGTATAATGGCCATAATCATGCGTAGCGACAAAAACTTTATTGATCAACGCATACATGGTATTGCAATTAAAAAACTAAATGATAATGGAGGCTAAAGGTGACTGGTTTATAGCCATAACATGGTGTAAGAATGTGCCAAGTCAACCAAATAAAGCATTCAAAGGAGAATAGCACAATATTATGGTTCGATATGATAAAAATAACGCATGATTCTTTCAACGACACATTAAGCACACTCAGAAATTTAGTACAAGTCATGCTACATCAATAATTACTAGGAATAGAATTAGAATAACATCCAACATGACATGATAAGGTCTAGCCATAGTCTAAACAAGCTTCTATTTGCACCGTTATAAGCATAAAATATTTTATTGCTTTCCAACACCATCATATTATTTAAACAAAAACTCTCCATATTATATATCAATTAAAAAAGAGAGTAGCACTACTCTACAAGAACTAACAGCTCTGAAAAAGAGATGAATGAAAAACACGAGCAAAAAAGAGGAGGAGATGCAGTAGCTAGAAGAAAAACGAAGAATACGAGCATGAGAATGAGGAATACGAGTATTCATATGAAAAAGTGAAGCGTGTCTCTCTCCCACACAAGAATGCTGGGTTCCAACTAAGTTTATTGTATCAAGGAAAAAAAACAGATGCTCCAAGTAAAATGCATTTGATGTGACCGAATAAAAATATAGTTTCATTAGAAGTGACCTGATAAGTTGCTGATGAAGAAGGGGATGCCTTGGGCATCCCCAAGCTTAGACGCTTGAGTTTTCTTGAAAATTTCTAGGATGAACCACGGGGGCATCCCCAAGCTTAGGCTTTTCAATCTTCTTGATCACATTATATCACCCTCTTCTCTTGACCCTTGAAAACTTCCTTCACACCAAAGTCGAAGTTATTCTCATTAGAGGGTTAGTGCATAATAAAAAGCTCACATGTTCTGCATCGACACAAGCATTATGAATACTTTTTAAACATAAGCTACACTAAAGTTTTAGGGAGCAAGGAAATCCACTCAACATAGTAAAAGAGAGAATGCAAAGTAAAAGCCAGAATCTATCAAAACCAGAACAGTTTGTAACGACAAAAAAATTTGAGGAACTTATGTTGCTCAAATAAAAAAATTATAACTAGAAAAAGTTTCTGAAATAGCTGAATATTAAGCAAAAAAAAATCAGGTAATTTTGATCTTTCTGGATTTTTGTACGAATTTAACAGTGGACAGCAGAAATCTGTTTTCTGCGCAGAAATCCAAATCTAGCACCAACTTTCACTAGAGACTTTACTTGGCACAACTAATACGTGAAAATAAAGATACAAAGGAGTTACTACAGAAGTAAACAACAGCTTGAATCAAAGAGAACAGAGAAAAATAATGAAAAAATAAAAACATGGGTTATCTCCCAAGAAGTGTTTTTCTTTAACGCCTTTCAGCTAGGCATGGAAAGAGAGAATCAACTGTTTTCAAATGAAGAACCATCCAAAGCATAATTTATTCGAATTATAGAATCAAAAGGTCTTCATTCTCTTCCTAGGAAAGTGTTCCATAGCTTTCTTGACTAGGAATTGATATTTAATATTCCCCTCTTTCATATCAATAACAACACCAACAGTACTAGGAAAAGGTCTTCCCAAAACAATAGGACAAGAAGCATTGCATTCAATATTCATAACAACAAAATCAATGGGGACAAGGTTATTGTTAACCATAATAAGAGCATCATCAAGTCTACCAAAAGATTTCTTTCTAGCATTATCAACAAGACGAACATCCAAATAATAGTGTTCCAAAGGTGGTAAATCAAGCATATCATAAAGTTTCTTAGGCACAACAGAGATACTAGCACCAAGATCACATAAAGCATTAAAATCAAAATCATCCGCCTTCATTTTAATGATCGGATCCCAACCATCTTCTAGCTTTCTAGGGACAGAGGCTTCACATTTTAATTCTTATTTTCTAATTTGTATGAGAGAATTTGCAATATGTTTTGTAAAATCCATATTCATACTGAAAGGACATGGATGTCGCCTAGAGGGGGTGAATAGGCGTTTAAAAATAATTACGGTAAAGGCTTGAACAAACACGGAATAAAAACTAGCGTTTAATTTATCAAGCCAAAACCTAGAAAAACTAGGTTCACCTATGTGCACCAACAACTTTATGCTAAACAATTCAAGCAACTATGTGATAGCAAGATATGTTACTCCAAGCTCGATGGCTATCACAAAGTAAATTGCATACGTAAAGAGATCAGGTATAGAAATAACCGAGACACATGGAGGCGATGATTTATCCTAAAGTTTACTTCCCAATTAAAGATAATCTCCGTTGGAGGGGTATGGAGTCACAATGACTCCAAGCGCCCAATGGCTCACCTTATTCTCCTCGTGCCTCCACCAACGCGGAGTGCCACGATCCACTATGGGACCTTTGAGGGCGGTCACCGTTCCCGTACAAGGTGTAACATCCCAACTTCTGCTAACAAGTGTTGTGGTGTTGTGCTCATGTCATTCATGCATGAAAAAAATTGGAACCAATTTAAATTTTGAATTTAAATGGAAATTGAGAAAAATTCCACAAATACTACTTAATGCGGTTTTAAAAACTTTGAACAGAAAAATATTTCAATTTCACCAAAGCATAACATGGTGAGGTTGAAAATTTTATAAGGTTTTGAAATATCATTTTTGCAAAGAAAATCTGTTTGCAAAAAGACCCTCAAAAACCCGGTTTCTGTCCTGTCTTTAAAGAGAAAAGGACCTCTCTGTGGTTTCTAGTTTTTCCAGGGGGTTTTCCGCAAAACTTCCGTTTTATTGTTTTCCTCGTGACAGAAGGACGGAAGCTCGCTAACGACGCCCTTCCCACGTCCTGCTCGGCCTCGCGGGTGGATAAGGTCGAGGAGAGACCCCCCGAGCACTCCTCTCTCGCCTCCCCACTCGCGCCCTCCCTATGTGTCTCTCTTACCTGCCAAACGAAACCCTAACCCGAAACCCTAGCTCGCCGGAGATTCAACGCCGCCGTCGTTACACGCCCCCTGCCGCCCAGCTGAGGCTTCCAGAAGATCCGCCGTGTTCCACTCGTCCTACACGAGCGAGATGAGCAGCCGGGATGGTTGGAATCAACCACTACAAGAAATATGCTATCTTGTGACACACCATATTGGTCACTGAATGGTAACGTAAAATCATTTGTGACCATTTTGCGACCAATATGGGTTGTTCAGGTTACGGGCGGCGCAAATGAACCAACGTGACCTTATATAGCCAAAATGGAAGGTCATGGAGTTTCTGACCAGTTGTTTTGGTCACTTGCATTCTGGCCGAGGCACGTTGGATTCCAACGTGGCAAAACTGACGTGGCATAGAACCAGCCCGGTCCATTTCAGCCTTCTATATGGGCCTGGCCCATTTAATTTTTGTCCTTCACAATTTGGACGTCTACATTCCTTTTTGAAGTCCATTTTGATCAGGGTTTTTTTGTCCTGGGCTATGGCCTTTTTGTAGGGAATTCGCGTTAAGGCTTTTATTCTGGGCCGTGGGCTTTTTGCAGTGCATTTTGTGCAGCCCATGGCCTTTATGAAATCAAGTATAGATTAGACTTTTGCCTTTTGACAGGCAGAACGTTTAATACCACATATTTCAATTTCAAACATAATAATTCGCTAGAAATAATTAAAATCCATAAATGATTCAATCATATATTTACAATAGAATTACATGTCGTCCGGAGTGGCAATCCACAACATGCCAGAAAAAAACTATCCTAGATACATCATACAAAACAAAAGCAGCAGCTGTCAACCGAATAGAAGTTTCTCCCTCAAACTAGATAAGTTGCGTCAGATTCCTCTATTCAGCATTGACATGTCCTACAAATTCAAAAGAATTTGGGATGAGTTATATAGAGAATGAAGAATACAGGCGGTGCATACACAACAGAATTAGAAGGAAGACAGCAATTCCATGAAGATAACAACATTGGCTGAGTTCCTGGAAGTCGGTAGACCTGGAAGCAACATCCATACTAGCATCAGTAGCTTGTGCATACTACATGAAGGAAAAAAAATATGCGATGCATTCATAGATAGAAAATTCCTGGAAAATATAGCAACATCTCTGTGTAATCATGCATAAAGCATAGGTTAGTCCAGAAATCTCAAATAGTTTTTCTATGCAATGAGAATGTTTCCTTGTCCAGCATCTAAGTACGTCAAGCAAACTTACATGGATGAGAGTGGTGTTTTGTTCTTACCGCACCAGCACAAGCGAGACAATGCTAGATTCGCCCTGCTTCTCCACAAGAGTTGAGCAGCAGCAAACATCCTCGATGGAACCACCAGCTTTCTTTCCTCCCTTGGCCTAGCTCCTTGCGGTGGAGGAAGGACAGGACTGGAATATAGAGCTCCCTGCACACGGTATATTGTGTCAATGCTAGCAGCAACAGAGGGAACTCACATATCATGGAACTTATAGCATATCAACACTAGAAAGAACAAGGCATTATAAAATTCTCAAAGAACACATTAAGGTTAATAAATTACCACTATACTACCACCACCGTCCATTCAACCGATAGGATTTAGAAAATACTAAGTCATGCAGCACACACAGACACACATCACCAGAACGAGAACGATATGGTCAGATACCTCATAACCATTGTATAAAATTTTAAAGATCAAAATAGGTGAAGCTGACAATAGAATATGAACACATGCCAACTCTTACTATTTTTTTTTACCAGGCGAGGAAATAATGTACCAGAAGTGTCGCAACAGATAAAAACATGAGCTAACTTGGCTCCAAAATTACAGAAGGAAAGTTAAATGCTAAGTGGAGGACAGTATGAGCCCACTAGCAACAAGACACAACTATAGTAAGAAAAGTAAGTACGAATAATTATTTCAGACAAACTAATCTGCCGCTGTATACCGAAACAAGATACATCAATCAAGCTCATGCTAGGGATGAACAACACAAACCTATGGGTACCATGGCATGGTATCAGCAAATAGTGCAAGACAACAACACATTAAAAAGAACCTAATATAAAGCTATTCCGACCATAGCATCCACATCAGAGGGACTAGACACAATAACACATGTTATCACACCATGGCCATCAAGCAACCAGTACAAAAAGGAAGAGGATTTGGACAGACTAGAGGCTTAGGACGTGTTTGGTTCGATCGTTTTCACCCGTGATCTGATTACGCTGTCAATTGTTTCCCTTAAACATGTTTGGTGGGCTTGGCCCGTAATCGAATACCACGTAAACGGATAACGGGCTAGAGGAAATCTGATACCGCCTCGCACGCACCGGAAACGGTTCGCGTTACCTCCGATCGCTACTCCGTGGGCAGTTCGTCGATCGCTGGCTCCGTCTCCAGGAGCGAACTAAACAAAATAGCGAAAAGTCTGGTTACATGGAAATAACACTGTTACCTGATTCCATTACCGTTTGCGTTACAATCGGCTGAAACAAACACGTCCTTATATGGAGAAGGCAGTGTTGCTGTAGTTGCAGCACGATGAACTTGAAACTATAATTGTGGTGAAGTGTCCAGGTTTGATGAGCTCCATCACACTGGGTAAGAGTCATGGTTGTCCTTTGCAGCTGCCAAAAAGAAATAATCAATTGAGATCATAATTTATTCCACATTTATAACTATACTAATATCCTTGTTGCAAAACAGCAAAATAACAACAATGCTGACAGATGACATAGTTTGATGAGGCTCCAGAGTAATTGTTTAAATTAGAGCAGTTCGTTGGAAGTAATTAAGCTCATATTTTTTATGTAAGCATAGAAATTATAGAGGTTTTCTTGAATAACATAAGAAAATAAAATTGTTCAGAACATATGTTTCGCAAATTTTCTGATGACAGAGACGACCTGAAGCAGACAGATAACTAGGAGAACAAAAAACAATTCCTTACACGCTAGTATCAGCACTCATGTTCAGTCTACTTTCAGGAAGTAATCATCGTAACAAGGAGACATAACAACTTGGATCGGACATGGAACTAGGGGAATGAAAAACAATATCTTAATGGCAAGTAGCATCAATGGTATTCACAGTCTAGTACTAGGAGAGATCAATCAAGAATGACACTGAACCTCACCATCTCCCACGAATCTAGAACAAACAGCAGGGTGTCGGATAGATCTATTATTCATCACGGTTGTACGATCCACCCAAAAATTGACACCCAGCCTAGACACGAGAGAGAGAGCGAGATGAGGGGAGAAGATCAAGATGCTTACCACCACCAGCAGGGTGCTCGGGCTGCTTCTACTGGTCGTCAGGATCGTCGCTGTTGTCGTCCTCCTTGGGCTGAGATTCCTTCACGACCTCGATGATGGTGGTCAAGGCCTCGTCCCTCATGGCGTCCCCGGCGAGCTCGAGCAGATCGAAGATCCCCATGGGCGGCGGTGGGTTAGGGTTTGCGCGCGCGGGCAGCGCCCCCCCGGAGCGCGCAGAGCAGCGCGACGACCAGGTTCTCGGAGATCAAGTCCCCCACGATCCCGATCCGGCGCCCCCTGGACGCGGAAAGGAACGCGGCGGGGTCGACCCTCGGGACGACACTGCCGCCGCAGCGGGAGGGGCCCCAGGAGAGCGCGGCGACAGGGGGCCTGCCGTTGCGGAGGCAGTTCCAGGCGTTAAGGTCGAAGGGGCAGGACGGATCGTAGAGGGGCGGCGGAGACTGTGACGCTACGGGGAGATGGGGAGAGCCAGACAGGGACGCGGTGAGCGCACAAAGGAGAGGTTTGACTTAGGGTTTCCTCCTCGCATCGTTTTGTTCCGGCCAGGATCGACAACGTCCGTTGATATGCATCGGACGGTTCTCAGCACCTCCAGCCAAACAATAGGCCATCCAGCAGAATATTGGGCCGAATTTGGGGTCGGTTGGGCCTGGCTGGCTGCCCTCTTGAAACTTATTTTTTTCTCTTCAAATATTTTTTTTTTACATAAAAGAGGATAAAAGGTTTTGCAAACAAAGGAAGGTAAAAATATTTTTATAAAAGTTGCAAAATTTTAAAACAGGTTAAACAAAACTTTTGGAATAGGTTAAAATTTAAATCAGTATTATGCAAATGCACGTTACATGATATCATGTGATGGCTCACAAAAAAAATCTAATCAGGGATGTTACAAGAAGACAGATGTTATGGCCACATCCATGGCATAGTTTCTTTAAATGTGCCCATATTCCACACAATAATGCATATTGGAACAAAGAACAATGTTGCCGAAAAAAGTTTTATTTTTCGTTGAATAAAAACACCATTTTCCATTTCCGGAGTGTAAAAACCGGGTTTTTTTGTGAAGCATCTACCAAAAATATGTTACAAAATTGCACCTAATAAAAATATATAGTTAATAGAACACATTGTATCTACAAAAACTCAAATTAATTACACTAAAAATATTTCCATCCACCTCTTTGGAAAAAGACAAATTTTAGCCGATTCAGCTGAAACCGAGCCAAATTTGAACTACAGGTGCCTCGTAGTTTACACGTGATTTTTTGCAAAAATCGTTTTTAGGTACCCAAGTACCTATTTCAACATAGATGCACCAAGAGTTCATCAAGATTCAACCCTTAGGTACTAACGGTCACGCCCCCCGTTTTGACCGTATTCAGAAGCCGGCTTAGAAAATTCCAGAAAATTCAAAAAAAACCTCGAAATGAAGCAAGACCTTCGCGTGGTGTCATAATAAGTGATCTAGTATCCATAAAAAATAATAAACTTAGAATACGGAAGTTATCTCGAAAAAGTGTTCACATAAATGAGCTATCATCTACGAAGATTTATGGCTTTCGGGCCAAATGACGGATGTTATGGCCACATCCATGGCATAATTTCTTTAAATGTTCCCATATTCCACACAAAGATGCATATTGGAACAAAGAAAAATGTTGCCGAAGAAAGTTTTATTTTTCGTTGAATAAAAACACCATTTTCCATTTCTGGAGTGTAAAAAACGTGTTTTTTTGTGAAGCATCTACCAAACTTATGTTTCAAAATTGCACCAAATAAAAATATAGAGTTACTAGACCACATTTTATCTATATAAACTCAAATTACTTCCTCTAAAAATCTTTCCATAAACCTCTTTTTAAAAAGACAAATTTATGCCGATTCAGCTTAAACCGGGCCAAATTTGAACTACAGGTGCCTCGTAGTTTACTCTTGATTTTTTGAAAAAAAATCTATTTTAGGTACCCAATTACCTATTTCAACATATATGCACCAAGACTTCATCAAGATTCAATCCCTAGGTACGAACGGTCACGCCCCCCGTTTTGACCGTATTAAGAAACCGCCTTCGAAAATTCCAGAAAATTCAAAAAAAAAACTCGAAGGGATGCAAGCCTTCGCGTGGTGTCATAATAAGTGATCTAGTATCCATCAAAAATAATAAACTTGGAATACGGAAGTTATCTCGAAAAAGTGTTCACACAAATGAGCTATCATCTACGAAGATTCATGGCTTTCGAGCCAAATGACGGATGTTATGGCCACATCCATGGCATAGTTTCTTTAAATGTTCCCATATTCCACACAAAGATGCATATTGGAACAAAGAATAATGTTGCCAAAGAAAGTTTTATTTTTCAATGAATAGAAACACCATTTTCCATTTCCGGAGTGTAAAAAACAGGTTTTTTTGTGAAGCATCTACCAAACTTATGTTTCAAAATTGCACCAAATAAAAATATAGAGTTACTAGACCACATTTTATCCACATAAACTGAAATTACTTCCTCTAAAAATCTTTCCATAAACCTCTTTGGAAAAAGACAAATTTCTGCCGATTTAGCTGTGACCGGGCCAAATTTGAACTACAGGTGCCTCGTAGTTTACTCGTGATTTTTTGAAAAAAATCATTTTTAGGTACCCAAGTACCTATTTCAACATATATGCACCAAGAGTTCCTCAAGATTCAACCCCTAGGTACAAACGTGCACGCCCCCCGTTTTGACCGTATTCCGAAACCGGCTTCGAAAATTCCAGAAAATTCAAAAAGACTCGAAATGATGCAAGACCTTCGCGTGGTGTCATAATAAGTGATCTAGTATCCATCAAAAATAATAAACTTGGAATACGGAAGTTATCTCGAAAAAGTGTTCACATAGATGAGTTACCATCTACGAAGATTCATGGCTTTCGGGCCAAATGACGGATGTTATGGCCATATCCATGGCATAGTTTCTTTAAATGTTCCCATATTCCACACAAATATGCATATTGGAACAAAGAACAATGTTGCCGAAGAAAAAAAAATCGTTGAATAAAAACACCATTTTCCATTTCCGGAGTGTAAAAAACGGGTTTTTTTGTGAAGCATCTACCAAACTTATGTTTCAAAATTGCACCAAATAAAAATATAGAGTTACTAGACCACATTTTATCTACATAAACTCAAATTACTTCCTCTAAATTTTTTTCCCTAAACCTCTTTTGAAAAAAACAAATTTATGCCAATTCAGCTGAAACCGGGCCAAATTTGAACTACAGGTGCCTCGTAGTTTACTCTTGATTTTTTGAAAAAAATTTATTTTAGGTACCCAAGTACCTATTTAGACATATATGCACCAAGAGTTCATCAAGATTCAACCCCTAGGTACAAACGGTCACGCCCCCCGTTTTGACCGTACTAAGAAACCGCCTTCGAAAATTCCAGAAAATTCAAAAAAAAACTCGAAGGGATGCAAGACCTTCGCGTGGTGTCATAATAAGTGATCTAGTATCCATCAAAAATAATAAACTTTGAATACGGAAGTTATCTCGAAAAAGTGTTCACATAAATGAGCTATCATCTACGAAGATTAATCGCTTTCGGGCCAAATGACGGATGTTATGGCCACATCCATGGCATAGTTTCTTTAAATGTTCCCATATTCCACACAAAGATGCATATTGGAACAAAGAACAATGTTGCCAAAGAAAGTTTTATTTTTCGTTGAATAAAAACACCATTTTCCATTTCCGGAGTGTAAAAAACAGTTTTTTTGTGAAGCATCTACCAAACTTATGTTTCAAAATTGCACCAAATAAAAATATAGAGTTATTAGACCACATTTTATCTACATAAACTCAAATTACTTCCTCTAAAAAACTTTTCATAAACCTCTTTGGAAAAACACAAATTTCTGCCGATTCAGCTGCGACCGGGCCAAATTTGAACTACAGGTGCCTCGTAGTTTACTCGTGATTTTTTGAAAAAAAAAATTTAGGTACCCAAGTATCTATTTCAATATATATATGCACCAAGAGTTCCACAAGATTCAACCCCTAGGTACGAACGGTCACGCCGCCCGTTTTGACCGTATTCAGAAACCGGCTTCGAAAATTCCAGAAAATTCAAAAGAACTCGAAATGATGCAAGACCTTCGTGTGGTGTCATAATAAGTGATCTAGTATCCATAAAAAATAATATACTTAGAATACGGAAGTTATCTCGAAAAAGTGTTCACATAAATGAGTTATCATCTACGAAGATTCATGGCTTTCGAGCCAAATGACGGATGTTATGGCCACATCCATGACATAGTTTCTTTAAATGTTCCCATATTCCCCGCAAAGATGCATATTGGAACAAAGAACAATGTTGCCGAAGAAAGTTTTATTTTTCGTCGAATAAAAACACCATTTTCCATTTCCGGAGTGTAAAAAACAAATTTTTTTGTGAAGCATCTACGAAAAATATGTTGCAAAATTGCACCAAATAAAAATATATAGTTAATAGACCATATTGTATCTACAAAAACTCAAATTAATTACACTAAAAATATTTCCATCCACCTCTTTGGAAAAAGACAAATTTCACCCGAATCAGTTGAAACCGTGCCAAATTTGAGCTACAGGTGCCTCGTAGTTTACTCGTGATTTTTTACAAAAAATATTTTTAGGTACCCAAGTACCATTTTCTTCAGAGATATGCCAATAATTACTCAAGATTCAGCTCCTTTATACGAACAGTCATGTCCCCCGTTTTGACCGTACTTCGAAACCGACATACGAAATTCTAGAACAATCATGTCATAATTTCAAAACCAATATTTTATGTGATTTTTTAATTTATTGTATAATTATAGAGTATATATTTAAAGTATTTTGAAATTTTATTTGGTTGAAATTGGAGTTCAAAATCAAAAGTTCTAAAAGAAAACAGCCAATAATAAAATGAAAAGAAAAAAAAACTGGCGGGGGCAAACTGAACATGCCAAATAGAGGAGCCGAACAGCCCATTCTCGTCACCGTGGCCGCACCTAATATCGGCCTATGGGCTGTTGGCCCACTCGGCAGACGAAAATAAAAGAAACAAATGGACTTGCTCTTTGAGGGCCAATCCCAGCGGGCGGATTTTTTGTTTAAAGAGAACAAGTGCGGTATTGTGTCAACAACGTTGTCGTGGCCCGTTGTTCAGCCGAGCGTTGCTAGGTCGAACTTGGAGGTCGCGAGTTCGAGTAACGATCGTGACCCATATTTTGCTGTATTATTTCTCCATGAGGAGAATGTTATATGATGTATCTTGGACCGCTACCACCTGTCAGTAGGTTTGGTCGTTGGGTCCCACATGTCATTCGTGTGTCTTGGTGCTAGTGTTTGTGATTGGCCCATGTGGGTCCCGCGTGTCATATTTGTTGTGGACCAGGGCCCTTTAAATTGACACATGTACGACATGTAGGCGCATACTTGACACATAAGCCTGACACACGGGCAAAACTACTAAGTTGGCCGCCACATCATTTAATCGCATCCCATCACCATTTAAATAGGTCTCAATCGGTTCAGAATAGGGAAACAAACCACTGTTGTTTGTATTGTGACCAACTCATGTGCAGGCTTAGACCCTATCAAACAACCGACGGCAAATACGTGACCAATTTTTTTGAGGTCACTGATAAAGGGTCACTAGTTGACATATTTCTTGTAGTGAACGGAATCGCCCCGTCTTCCTCGCGGACGTCCGAGCGCCGCCGTGTGCCATTGCCGATGTTTCCGAGATCCACTCGCCTCCCCGAGACCTCCATCGAGTTTATGGTGAGCTGGGGGTCCGCAGGGACCCCTCCCCTCGCTCCCTCCCCCTCTGTGTCGTGCTGCCGCCGTGTACCACCTCCGGCCACCGCAGTTTGCTCACGGCGCCGACGCTCCGGCGACCATTAGCGGGTGGCACCGCCACAGTAGGGTCCGCCTCGACGAGACGAACCCAACGCGCCAAACCGCGCATGTTGGGACGCCGGGAATCGCCCCCGGCGACCATGGCCGTGCTCAGTCGGCCATCCGCTGACGTCACCATGACATCAGCGTGGTGTCAGCTAGGCCCCACCTGTCATGTTTTCAAATTAGAACAATTAATAAAAATAAAATGAATTGACACGTGGTCCCCACCCATTTACTGTTTACAGAAAATGAATAAAACTTGTAAAATTATTATCTCTTAATCTGTAAATCAGAAAAATAAAATAAAAACATAGAAATGTTTAGAAAAATAAAATCTATCTGAATATGTCATTTTCAAACATATTTGACAAACTTAAATTTTGGGCATTATTTAAATGTTTTATAATTCGTTTAAAATAGAGAAAATAAGTTTTTATTCAATAAAATTAGAAAAATACAAGTTATATACCAAATTGCTCAAAATGACAAATGCACCCTAGTTATGGTGTTTTCAAATGCATTTGAGCAATTAAAATTGTACTCACTTTCATAATTTCCCGAAGTGCCCTCCAGGGTCTATTTCGGGATAATTTCAGTAAAAGTGCCTAATTGCCATACGAACCCTAGCAACCCATCGAACATGTTTAGGGCTTTATTTGAGTGCATTAACTTTCTCATGCATACATATTGTGCATTGCATAGATGCCATGTGTTGATTGTTGTTCTTGTTTGCGATGTTGTTTCCCCCTCGGTAGAATGCGACTCCAAAGTGAAGGTCAGCAACTCCAATGGCGAATACTTTGTCCTAACCGACAATTCAAGCATTTATTTCAGAAGATCTTTATCTGTTTTCTTAACCAACGCAAGCATAACCTCTTATCTTCTCATATATGGTTTTCGAAGTGTTTTGGAATCTCGTATATTGCATGCGGTTCAAAGTATTTATGGTCTCAGGTAGAGTTCTCCTGTACTTGTTGCATCGCCTAAATATCCTGATCCAGAAGCTATAGGTTTGTTTGTGCACGCCTCGTTAAAACCTGTGAGTCTTGCTTAGCCATGCCTAGTTGTGACTTGATCCATCCGGTTGATGAATCTAGTCAATGTGTGAATCTAGTATGTCAGGTTGTTGTGATTTGAATTACCTTGGATAAATTGACTAATACTAGCATGGATGTGAGGCCACAATGGGTTGTGGCGTTTTGTCCTGTTCATGCCCCTAGGAGCGATTTCTCACCTTCGAAGCCAAGACTGAGCGTGCAACCACACGCCGGGCCTAACAGACCGCGCGACCAACTAACTTGTTTGGCCAAGTCCATGAGTCACGTAGTTTGAGCTTTCCATCTGCGTGTGAGTCAGAAAACGATTTGGAGAAAACTTAGGGCGTGACCGGGACAAGTAATGGACGAACATGGATCTTGATCCTGACCCACAGAACAAGTGCCGCCAACTCCCTGTTGACGGGGTGGCCCTGTTTGGGTTGACTCATGAATAGGGTCGAGCAAGGTAAAGGTCTTGGCCAGCCACCCTCTGCCGCGCTCAATGGACGAGCGTACATGTGGCATTAATAGTCGGATGGTACGTGTGGGTAAAGTGTACCCCCTGCAGGGATAAATCTCCTCGAGAAGTCATGTTCGCGGTTACTAACGACTTGGCAACGGATTCTATGATCATAGATAAGTTGAACGGAATGGCTAAAACTTGTTAACAATGAATGAAGGATGCCTCCTCGGAGATGCTAAGAGGGGTGATCCTTGTAACATGTGAGATGCTGGGAAAGACTATTGGTGGAATGAAATGATGATGATATCCTTAGTTGAGTAGCTTTCTCATCTGTTTTCAAAACACTCCTTGAGACGTCGGATGACTCCCAAGTGCAGGAGATCAATTGTAGTACCTTTCAATAAGTATTTGAGTGTCGAACCCACGAGGAGCTGAAGGTAAGCTATCTATTCTCTAAAGCCCTATAACCCTCTTATATGGCTGTTTATGCAAAGCAATAAGTTTGACTAAAAGGAACTAAGTAATTAAAAGCAAGTGACGTGGAGTGTGGTTTGTCTAGTAACTAGTGAAGCAAGTTTAAAATGCAAGTAATCCTAAAGCAAGTTTCTAAAGCAAGTTTCACAAGTAGCAAGCAGCAACTATCTCAATGGAGCAAGTGTTCTAGCAATAGGTGTTTCGTTCGTGTGGTTGTCACAATTAGTGAAGCACATGTTTTAGTCTTAGTTGTTTCTTCTAGGAAGGAGTCATGAATAGGTATAGTCAAGTATATGATCTACAACCCCTTATGATGGATCATGTGGCCAAGTACATGACTGCACAAGATTGATTAAGACATAAAGTCCCACCATAGCCTTACGTTCTAAGGTCGCCTATATATATCCCCCAATAACTTAACTTTGTGGCTCGGTCTCAGGTTACTGTCACTCCCAAGTCACCACCACTCCATTATGCTACCGGTGATCACCTTAAATGCATTCCCCAACATATGCGTGCACTCATATATTGTACATAAAGACAATCATAGAAGATAACAAACTTGTATGCAACCAATCAACGAACTATTTAACCATTGCCAAGAACAATTCACTACTCAAACATAGACGGCAAGACACAATACATCAAGGGAATATAGTATTGAATCATACATCGTGTTTTCCAAGAGATTACAGTGGAGAGATGGAGCTGATCTTGCTGTAGATGTTGATGATGAACACGCCGGAGGGGGGTGGAGCCCTCCGGGGGTGATCCCGGCGGCGTTTCCCCCCTCCGATCTTCTCCGGCGGCAGCCTTCTGTCTCTCTGTTTTTTGGTTTCGTCTCTCGGCGCCGCCTCCTTCTCGATAAGGCCAGTGGACCCTTTATATAGTCGTTTTTAGGTCACGAGACACTCGGGAGAAGAAAGACGGCATCGGAGCCACGGGGGCAAAAAGGGAGCCCCACACGCGGCCTAGGAATCTGGCCGCGTGGAGGGTCCTCTTTTCCACCTGGTTGGCCTTTTGGCCCTCTACTTTGGCCCATGGTCTTCGTCTCAAAAATTCTGAACCTTGCTCTTTGGCCTTGCCCTTTTTGGAGTCCCGAAGCTCCCGGAAAGTCTGAAACACTAAAAAGTACGTTTTCTGGAAAAACAGGGTTAGAACCAAAAGAAGGGGGATTGTTCAGAAAATCCCCCAAATCATTATAAAACATGAATATAAGTTTCTAATATGTAGGAAAAACAAGTAATAACATGCAAAGTTCATGTATGCATTTTACATGAATCAACATCCCCAAGCTTAACCCATACTCGTCCTCGAGTATGAAGGTGATAAAACTAACATGGACTTTGTATTTTAAAACAATCATAGAATATCAAAGAAGATTATTCATGCTACATATAATCAAATGATCCATAATGTAGATGAGTAGCAACATACAATTCATGTTATAAGAAATATCAAATATGCAAGCAAAGATGCTTCATGAAAGTTCACAAAGTGTATATTGAAATAAAAGCACTATGGACCAAATGCATACATGTCGCACCCTGACTTCTAGGGGATACTCACCGTACGAACTGGATAGCAGATGCTTGGATTATGGGGCATAACTGCTCCCACGTCCCAGCTTCCTGGTAGGCCTGCGCTTATGCGCGACAACACAAGCCCTGCTATTCCATCGTCGATGTAAACTATCCACTAGAGATCAAAGGCACTTCCGTCGACGTACTTCAAACCATACACACATGGTACGTCAACGGCGATTAACAAGTGATATCACAACAGATCTCTACGACCCAAAAGATTGAAATAAGTTGCAAATGGCTCTCATTAGAGCAGAGATAGCAAATACAGTCATTCAAAGGGCACCTGCCCCAACAATACATCATTACAATACAGCGGAAGCATTCAACATGTCTGAGTACAGACAAGAACCAAATAGGCCTAAGAGGCCGGGAACAAACAGACGGAGCCCATCCACGAAGTCTCGGATCCTGCCCGGGTCCGCTATCTACTCGTCAGCAGTCTCGTCATACTCCACGTAGTAGCCACCATGTAGATCCTCGGAAACGTCGTCTGCGTAAACCACAGCCCCAAAGGGGTCAGTACATAAACGTACTGGCAAGCAAGACTCACAGTTCACCAAAGTGTAACCCGTCAACACCAAGCACAGATGCCTTGGGTTCAACGGAAGAGAGGGGATATAAAAGATGCTGCAACTGGATGCGCTAACCAACTACAGAGATTCTACCACTTCCGGCTAACAGAAAGGAGATAAGATCGAGGGTTTTAACCAACTGAAAGATAACTTCAAGCAAACCCATCCTGGATCTCGCCCCTTATCCAAAGAAGCAATCCGAGGATAACTCACACAGTTGTAATAGTGATGGTTCAAATTATTGTGTCAATAAGTCTATTACTAGTCAAATTATTAATCATGGGGTGTAACATGTTTGATCATTATGTTTAAGTTGTCCTGAGTACTTGTTAGCCAGTACTTTCACCAAGTAATCCATAACCGCGGAAAACACGGCTTCTCGAGAAGATTTACCCTGCAGGGGTGCACCATAGTAACCGTACACGCAAGAATAACCCGCCAGATGGGATGCCTCCCACCAAGCGGGGTACTCTACACAACCAACTGTTCTTCGCATCAAGCCCAAAGCACCGCATGCTGTGCGTGCGCGGCTAATCGAGCCCCACGAAGAAAAGGGGACCCTCATAGCACTCTAAGACCACGCCGCCCTAAATGCCGACTACAAAAGTTCCACCCTGGCCTCGGGTTCGTACCTGCATATGATGCAGCAAATGGAAAGCCCGAACTAGTACGGCGATTTGGACGAGATGCGAATCGAGTCAAGTTGAGGGGGGCGCCCATACTCGCTTCCCACATGCGGGTAGTGCGCTCATCATGGATCAGTAGACAAGACCCTTTTCCTATTAGGGTCGACACTAGCAGGCCTCAAAACCACAAAGGGCCTCCTGCCGGTGCCTTATCATCAAATTTATTATTAACAGCAGCATTAACAGGATTGATTGATTAACATCGAGCCCCCACAACGTAAAAAAAGATATAACAACTGAAAGTAACGGGTAACAGACTCGAGCAAAACAACCTAAGCATGCTAGTAAGACTCTGGCTCAATCAATGGGTGATAGGAGGGGAGGTGAGGCAATATCAAGGTTAAGGGATTCATGTGATGGGTTCGTAACAGAAACAACTACTACTAAGGCTAGCAGAAAAGAACAACGGAAAGTATCGGTAACCAATGTTGAAAGGAACACAGTGGTTCATGTGAGTGATAACTTGCCTGCAAAACCCAGTAGCCTGGTACTGAGCTAGATCCTTAGAAGGGGTGTCGTAAGTATCGTCGGTCTCAACGTCGTCGTGTATCCGAGAAGAAGCAAACAAACAATGCAGAAAAGGTAGACAATCATTATCATGGCATTGTGCACAATCAAAGATGATGCATGTCAAGTTAATGGTTGCATCAAAATAAACTAATTGACAAGATAGAAACAGGATTAAATGGACCCACATGCAATTGGATTGCATATGAAAAGCCCATGAATTTTGGTTGAATTAATTGTTTTACAACTAATCATCATATGAAAGTGGATTAGCATGATGCATGGATGAGGAAAACAACAAAATAACAACAATAGAACCAAATAGAAATAAGGTTTACCAAGTTTGGAATTTGTTTATTAAGTGTTGGAATTTTGGTTCCTTAAAGGTGTCACAAAAGCATTTGTTGTTTTCATCAAATTAAATTGTTCAAAACAGATCACCAAGTTTATATTTGAAAAGAAAACAAGATTTTAGTTGGAATACATGTTTCACTTATTGAAAAAGGATTTCAAATGAATTATTTAGGAATTAAACAAGTTAAACAAGAATTAAATTGGAATTAATTCAAGTGTGGATGTTAATTGAATTTTATTTGATCAAAACATTAAACCAAGTTCATATTTGAAAAGGTTATGCTTTGATGGTTTGAAAACATATTTTATATGTCCCAAAAGAGTTTGATTTGATCAAGCTATGAATTTAGCAATATTAAATGATTTAAACAAGGTTTAAATCATTTAACCAATTTTAATTATTCAAAACATGAAACCAATTTTATATGTGCAAAGGTGGTTTAATTTTGCATGGAAAGCATATTTCATTTGTGGAAATTGGATTTAAAATGAGCAAGTTATTATTTTGGCAATTTTAAATGCAATAATTAAGAAACAGTTGTTTTCAGCAATTTAAATTATTCAAAACAGCAAACAAAATTTATATTTGGAAAGTACATGAAAAATTGATTGGAAAACATATTTGGTTTGTGAAATTTGGAATTTTTATGAGCAAGTTATGAATTTTGCAAGTTTAAGTGAATTTGACAAGTTTTCAAATTTTGCACCAATTTAAAATATTCAAAACAGTAAACAAATTTTATATTTGGATAGAACATTTAATTTGGTATTGAAAACATATTAAAAATGTTGAAATTGGAGTTAGGATGAATTTCTTATGCAATTTACAATTTTGGGTGCAAATCTGCCATTTTTATGGATCTAGGGACTTGGAAAATTTTTTACAGGGGTTGGAAAAGAACTAGCAGGGATCTATTGGTGATTACTGAGGTTTGTGCAGTACCAAAACAAAAGGAAAAAAAGATTTGGTTAATTGAGGGAGGGGGGACTCGAACCCCTCACCTCCTGCTGAGCTCAAGGGACCTAAACCAGTAGGGCTGTTGTTCTGTGTGTTGAAAGGAAGGGGATCTCGGGGGGCTTAAGGTTCAGCTGCGGGCTTAACTGAAACAAAACGAATAAAAGAGCAGAAAAAGGGGTGGAGCTGGGACTTGAACTCGCGATCTGGGGCTTCGCTGCGCGCGCTCCAAACCAGTGGGTCTAATGCGGCTGGTTTGGAAGGAAGGGAAACTCGAGGGAGTAAAGGTGTGGTTGGCGGGTGGTTTTTCTCTGAAAAATCTGCACGTAACCTGTACCTGTACGTGCCATGGCTGCACCTCAACGGAGGGATCCCGAGCGGATATGGCGAGGGGGGATGAGCGGCCGCTAGGGGAGGAGGTAGAGGGCGAGAGGAAGGAGGGGAGCGGCCTCACCTTGGGCGGATGGAGGCGCAGGTGGTGCTCGGGGCAGCAGAGGTCGGTGATGGACAGGGAGCGACGGCCGGCTTGAGGAGGACGGCGGCGGAGCATCCAGCTCTCCCGGCTCGAGCCGAGGGGGTGGAGAGGAAGCCCGTGGTGGGGGCTTTCCATTCCCACCCCCACCGCGGCCGGAGGGGACCCGGACGGCCGGCGACCACCGGAGCCAAAGGAGGCACTTTCTGGTTCAGGTTGTGGTGTACAGGTTACAGACAAAAGTACAGAGATGAGAGAGATGGAGGAAGAGGGAGGAGTGGAGGCGGTGAGAGGGAAGAAGGAGGGAGAGAACTAGGGTTAGGGGAACCCTAGGGCAGGAGCATGGAGTTATAGGGAGGGGGGAGGTGGAGATCACCGTTGCCTGTATCTGCTCTGTCGACGTGTGCCCTCTGGATGGAGTCCGTACGAAGAAGACGACTGGGAAAGGGTATTGGGCCTAGGAGAAGGTAAGTTGGGCTGGGCTTCCTGCATGCCCCTCTCTCCTCTCTTGCTAGCTTTATTATTTTTATTTGTTTTTTTTTTTTTTTTGCTGATTTGGAAATAGGAAGAAAGGAGGGGTTTTGAGGTTAGTAAAAATTTCAGAAAAAATTGGGTTAACTCCTTTATGTAATATTAACCAAATGCAAGTGTTGGAATTTCAAATTAATTGAATTATGGGGCTGTTTTGACTTGGAAAGAATTTGATTGAAATTTATGGTTAAGTGGTTATTGAAAACAATATTTTAATTATGGTGATCAAATGATTTTAATTGGAAACAAATGATTGATTTGTTTTGCAATTTTCATAATTTCAACATGGTTGTTGTTTTGGAAGAAAAACATAATTGAATTTGAGAAGGGTTTGATATTCAATGAATTTTTGATAGAAACAACACAACAGTTTTGAAATCACACTTTAATGGAAACAAACAATTGTTTTATTTTGAAATATCATTTTAGAAATTGTAACATCACAAGGATGAAACAAAAGGTTTGAATTTTGGTTTGGAATTCAAATAGAAAACAAAGGAAAACAACTGAAAACAGTTGGAAAACAAATCAAAAACAGAGGAAAACAAATGGAAAACAAACAAAACAAATGCAATCAACATGATGCCATGATGCAAAACATAAAATAACAGAGAGCAAACATTCTAATGGCTATTTTTCAGACTTGGGATGTTACAAAACGCCCCCCCTTGAAGGAATCGCGCCCCGAGATTCCTACTGAGAAAATAAAAGGTCCGGAAACTTCTTGGGAAGATCCACTTGAGTTGTTACACGTGAAACACATCCTGCACCTTGGATAGACGTCAGGGAATTTGGAAACCACCGGAACATTTTCAAATAAAGGGAGAGGTTTTGTACCAAGGGTGTATAGCTGGATAGAATTTGATTCATTTGGAGAATAGATTATCTGGCTAGAATGGTGGAACAGAGTTATTGACATCAATGCAACACCAAGAATAATCATCAATGTCAGAATCAGCAACATGAGAGTAACGAGGAATATGTGGCCTCTCATTAGAATTGGATTGTTCTTACTTATCTTGGAAGTCAACATTTGAGATCCCGGGGAGTGAACAGAGTTTTGATTGCTTAGTGGAACCAGAATTGGGTTGTATGTTGTGAAAAAGGTTGTTGACACAAAGGAATGTGATTCTCCGGTATGAAATAACACTTTAGTTGGACAAGAGTTTACGAGGAAGTTTTGTTTAGACGCCGGTAGAAGATTTGAAGTGGAACACAACAACAAGATTTCAACGGACGAAAGGTTCTTTAAAAGAACAGGATATTGAAGCAACACCGGGAAAAACGAGAACAACACACTCCTGAGGTACTACGGAAAACCCATCCGGGCTTCTAAAGGATCAATATCTACTGCTTAAGGAATAGAGGATCTGCTTCCGGGGCTTACACGCCTCCGTTCTCAATCATGAGTAGGCAACATGATAAATCATGTCACAACCACCTCCATTCCTATGGTCTAGTAGATATAACCATCCTAGAGAAACCAGAATACGTGAAATCCTAACTTGAAAGTTTAGATGAGAAGGGGAAAACAACGTTGCACTTCCTTACCAGAAAAAGGGAGGGTGGGTGGGGAAAGAAGAAAAAGAACAGAATTCCTACTCTCACGTTTCATTTTTCCTATATAGCTACAAAATAGTTTCTAGACTCAACTGCGACCAGTAAAAAGGGATCCTACAGGCAGACAGGCTCTGATACCATTTGTCGCACCCTGACTTCTAGGGGATACTCACCGTACGAACTGGATAGCAGATGCTTGGATTATGGGGCATAACTGCTCCCACGTCCCAGCTTCCTGGTAGGCCTGCGCTTATGCGCGACAACACAAGCCCTGCTATTCCATCGTCGATGTAAACTATCCACTAGAGATCAAAGGCACTTCCGTCGACGTACTTCAAACCATACACACATGGTACGTCAACGGCGATTAACAAGTGATATCACAACAGATCTCTACGACCCAAAAGATTGAAATAAGTTGCAAATGGCTCTCATTAGAGCAGAGATAGCAAATACAGTCATTCAAAGGGCACCTGCCCCAACAATACATCATTACAATACAGCGGAAGCATTCAACATGTCTGAGTACAGACAAGAACCAAATAGGCCTAAGAGGCCGGGAACAAACAGACGGAGCCCATCCACGAAGTCTCGGATCCTGCCCGGGTCCGCTATCTACTCGTCAGCAGTCTCGTCATACTCCACGTAGTAGCCACCATGTAGATCCTCGGAAACGTCGTCTGCGTAAACCACAGCCCCAAAGGGGTCAGTACATAAACGTACTGGCAAGCAAGACTCACAGTTCACCAAAGTGTAACCCGTCAACACCAAGCACAGATGCCTTGGGTTCAACGGAAGAGAGGGGATATAAAAGATGCTGCAACTGGATGCGCTAACCAACTACAGAGATTCTACCACTTCCGGCTAACAGAAAGGAGATAAGATCGAGGGTTGTAACCAACTGAAAGATAACTTCAAGCAAACCCATCCTGGATCTCGCCCCTTATCCAAAGAAGCAATCCGAGGATAACTCACACAGTTGTAATAGTGATGGTTCAAATTATTGTGTCAATAAGTCTATTACTAGTCAAATTATTAATCATGGGGTGTAACATGTTTGATCATTATGTTTAAGTTGTCCTGAGTACTTGTTAGCCAGTACTTTCACCAAGTAATCCATAACCGCGGAAAACACGGCTTCTCGAGAAGATTTACCCTACAGGGGTGCACCATAGTAACCGTACACGCAAGAATAACCCGCCAGATGGGATGCCTCCCACCAAGCGGGGTACTCTACACAACCAACTGTTCTTCGCATCAAGCCCAAAGCACCGCATGCTGTGCGTGCGCGGCTAATCGAGCCCCACGAAGAAAAGGGGACCCTCATAGCACTCTAAGACCACGCCGCCCTAAATGCCGACTACAAAAGTTCCACCCTGGCCTCGGGTTCGTACCTGCATATGATGCAGCAAATGGAAAGCCCGAACTAGTACGGCGATTTGGACGAGATGCGAATCGAGTCAAGTTGAGGGGGGCGCCCATACTCGCTTCCCACATGCGGGTAGTGCGCTCATCATGGATCAGTAGACAAGACCCTTTTCCTATTAGGGTCGACACTAGCAGGCCTCAAAACCACAAAGGGCCTCCTGCCGGTGCCTTATCATCAAATTTATTATTAACAGCAGCATTAACAGGATTGATTGATTAACATCGAGCCCCCACAACGTAAAAAAAGATATAACAACTGAAAGTAACGGGTAACAGACTCGAGCAAAACAACCTAAGCATGCTAGTAAGACTCTGGCTCAATCAATGGGTGATAGGAGGGGAGGTGAGGCAATATCAAGGTTAAGGGATTCATGTGATGGGTTCGTAACAGAAACAACTACTACTAAGGCTAGCAGAAAAGAACAACGGAAAGTATCGGTAACCAATGTTGAAAGGAACACAGTGGTTCATGTGAGTGATAACTTGCCTGCAAAACCCAGTAGCCTGGTACTGAGCTAGATCCTTAGAAGGGGTGTCGTAAGTATCGTCGGTCTCAACGTCGTCGTGTATCCGAGAAGAAGCAAACAAACAATGCAGAAAAGGTAGACAATCATTATCATGGCATTGTGCACAATCAAAGATGATGCATGTCAAGTTAATGGTTGCATCAAAATAAACTAATTGACAAGATAGAAACAGGATTAAATGGACCCACATGCAATTGGATTGCATATGAAAAGCCCATGAATTTTGGTTGAATTAATTGTTTTACAACTAATCATCATATGAAAGTGGATTAGCATGATGCATGGATGAGGAAAACAACAAAATAACAACAATAGAACCAAATAGAAATAAGGTTTACCAAGTTTGGAATTTGTTTATTAAGTGTTGGAATTTTGGTTCCTTAAAGGTGTCACAAAAGCATTTGTTGTTTTCATCAAATTAAATTGTTCAAAACAGATCACCAAGTTTATATTTGAAAAGAAAACAAGATTTTAGTTGGAATACATGTTTCACTTATTGAAAAAGGATTTCAAATGAATTATTTAGGAATTAAACAAGTTAAACAAGAATTAAATTGGAATTAATTCAAGTGTGGATGTTAATTGAATTTTATTTGATCAAAACATTAAACCAAGTTCATATTTGAAAAGGTTATGCTTTGATGGTTTGAAAACATATTTTATATGTCCCAAAAGAGTTTGATTTGATCAAGCTATGAATTTAGCAATATTAAATGATTTAAACAAGGTTTAAATCATTTAACCAATTTTAATTATTCAAAACATGAAACCAATTTTATATGTGCAAAGGTGGTTTAATTTTGCATGGAAAGCATATTTCATTTGTGGAAATTGGATTTAAAATGAGCAAGTTATTATTTTGGCAATTTTAAATGCAATAATTAAGAAACAGTTGTTTTCAGCAATTTAAATTATTCAAAACAGCAAACAAAATTTATATTTGGAAAGTACATGAAAAATTGATTGGAAAACATATTTGGTTTGTGAAATTTGGAATTTTTATGAGCAAGTTATGAATTTTGCAAGTTTAAGTGAATTTGACAAGTTTTCAAATTTTGCACCAATTTAAAATATTCAAAACAGTAAACAAATTTTATATTTGGATAGAACATTTAATTTGGTATTGAAAACATATTAAAAATGTTGAAATTGGAGTTAGGATGAATTTCTTATGCAATTTACAATTTTGGGTGCAAATCTGCCATTTTTATGGATCTAGGGACTTGGAAAATTTTTTACAGGGGTTGGAAAAGAACTAGCAGGGATCTATTGGTGATTACTGAGGTTTGTGCAGTACCAAAACAAAAGGAAAAAAAGATTTGGTTAATTGAGGGAGGGGGGACTCGAACCCCTCACTTCCTGCTGAGCTCAAGGGACCTAAACCAGTAGGGCTGTTGTTCTGTGTGTTGAAAGGAAGGGGATCTCGGGGGGCTTAAGGTTCAGCTGCGGGCTTAACTGAAACAAAACGAATAAAAGAGCAGAAAAAGGGGTGGGAGCTGGGACTTGAACTCGCGATCTGGGGCTTCGCTGCGCGCGCTCCAAACCAGTGGGTCTAATGCGGCTGGTTTGGAAGGAAGGGAAACTCGAGGGAGTAAAGGTGTGGTTGGCGGGTGGTTTTTCTCTGAAAAATCTGCACGTAACCTGTACCTGTACGTGCCATGGCTGCACCTCAACGGAGGGATCCCGAGCGGATATGGCGAGGGGGGATGAGCGGCCGCTAGGGGAGGAGGTAGAGGGCGAGAGGAAGGAGGGGAGCGGCCTCACCTTGGGCGGATGGAGGCGCAGGTGGTGCTCGGGGCAGCAGAGGTCGGTGATGGACAGGGAGCGACGGCCGGCTTGAGGAGGACGGCGGCGGAGCATCCAGCTCTCCCGGCTCGAGCCGAGGGGGTGGAGAGGAAGCCCGTGGTGGGGGCTTTCCATTCCCACCCCCACCGCGGCCGGAGGGGACCCGGACGGCCGGCGACCACCGGAGCCAAAGGAGGCACTTTCTGGTTCAGGTTGTGGTGTACAGGTTACAGACAAAAGTACGGAGATGAGAGAGATGGAGGAAGAGGGAGGAGTGGAGGCGGTGAGAGGGAAGAAGGAGGGAGAGAACTAGGGTTAGGGGAACCCTAGGGCAGGAGCATGGAGTTATAGGGAGGGGGGAGGTGGAGATCACCGTTGCCTGTATCTGCTCTGTCGACGTGTGCCCTCTGGATGGAGTCCGTACGAAGAAGACGACTGGGAAAGGGTATTGGGCCTAGGAGAAGGTAAGTTGGGCTGGGCTTCCTGCATGCCCCTCTCTCCTCTCTTGCTAGCTTTATTATTTTTATTTGTTTTTTTTTTTTTTTGCTGATTTGGAAATAGGAAGAAAGGAGGGGTTTTGAGGTTAGTAAAAATTTCAGAAAAAATTGGGTTAACTCCTTTATGTAATATTAACCAAATGCAAGTGTTTGAATTTCAAATTAATTGAATTATGGGGCTGTTTTGACTTGGAAAGAATTTGATTGAAATTTATGGTTAAGTGGTTATTGAAAACAATATTTTAATTATGGTGATCAAATGATTTTAATTGGAAACAAATGATTGATTTGTTTTGCAATTTTCATAATTTCAACATGGTTGTTGTTTTGGAAGAAAAACATAATTGAATTTGAGAAGGGTTTGATATTCAATGAATTTTTGATAGAAACAACACAACAGTTTTGAAATCACACTTTAATGGAAACAAACAATTGTTTTATTTTGAAATATCATTTTAGAAATTGTAACATCACAAGGATGAAACAAAAGGTTTGAATTTTGGTTTGGAATTCAAATAGAAAACAAAGGAAAACAACTGAAAACAGTTGGAAAACAAATCAAAAACAGAGGAAAACAAATGGAAAACAAACAAAACAAATGCAATCAACATGATGCCATGATGCAAAACATAAAATAACAGAGAGCAAACATTCTAATGGCTATTTTTCAGACTTGGGATGTTACAATACACAAAATGAAAAATAAAATCCTATATTGGTCAAAGAATAGCATAATGGAAAATAGAAAATATGGTGGACACTTTGGAGAAAATTGAGTAGAGGTAAAACATGATCAAGTCTTATTTAGCCTCTAAATTATTCAACTAAAATTACTAATTGAAATGTGGCATCCATTGGTCTAAGACTCTCATTGCCCCTTTATCACTAGCATCTTAAATTGTGAATGTTGAAGTAATGTGATTGACAAGGTGTTGGTTGAATGCCTCATGCCCCGTGAGTGTGAAAACCTACTCCATGATTACTCAACTTAAGATCCCTTATAAGCTTTGTACAATCATAATAAGTATTAATGACATCATAGAGAACCGCAAAGAGGTATCTCTTGCCCCATGACATGGAAACAAGCCCATGTCACAATGACAGGACAAACAAACGGAGTAGACTCATCATCCTTTTTATTTTCATTCACTATTATGCATAGCTTATTATTTTATTTTAGGATGTGTTGTAAAGTCACTCAAGCTGTAAGTAAATTTCCACCATGATAAAGCATGGCTTGGGTTAGTGGCCCAATGCGTTTCTCTAGTCATATAGATACTTATTCATCAAAACTTACTATTCCTCTATTTCATTTCGGCATGGCAGGAGTCCAAAAACAAAAGTACATGATATCAACCAAATGTAAATTTTTGTGCAATGTTGAAAGCTTTCCGGTGATACACGTTTATAGAGAGCTCCCAACCACACACTTGTCAAACGCAAAACTTGTGGCTCCCATTATTGGGTCATGTTTATTAGATGCATAAAAAGTAAAGTGTGCCTTCAAAAGTTCGTGAGAGTCCTATCCCAAGTTCAACCCATGACAATTAATAAAGTGAATATCTTAATTTAGAACATAAATAACACAATAACATTGTGAACATACTCGGAATAGCAATGAAGCTAATGGGAAGATATGGTCGACTCACTGGAAATACTTGGCTAAGGAGTGTTGGAAACAAGTTTTTACTTGTTGGAATTTTTAAATTTTTGGCTAGCAAGAGGGAGATAGTTGACCAGATACTATGCATGCATATGTCCATAGAACTACTAATTTCATGAAAAACTAAATAAACCAGCAATTAACATCAAGAAAATGAATAAGAGATAGCTCAAGACAACATTATTGCAAATTTCTACACATAAAAAGCCTATAAATCATGCAAACATATGTAGCTCTTCAAATCAACCATGGCATTCCTATTCCAAGTCATAATACTAGCATCCACTACATTCCAACCCCAAACTCCAGTAGCTCAATCTCATATAAAATGATGGGTGTGGTCTTATCAAAACAAAAACTAGACGCTTCAAGTCTCTACGATAAATGCTTTGCTTAGAAAAACAGAAAGTAGGCGTGTGCTAACCAAAAGAGTGTAGCTACAGTGGGGTGTTCATCACATCCCCAAGATTATGGCTTTCACCATTCTTGGATGTCTTGAGGCGCAGCTCCTCTATTCCCTGTGAAAAAAACTTCACAAAACATGTTTCTCCCATTCTTTTTCTGTGGGGTGAGATTAGCAAGGACAAACAAATCACATGCTTGCTGTGCAAAATTCCAAATCAAATGCTCCAGTAGATAGACAATAAGGTTCATTATGTTTTATGTTCACTCTCTTGCTTGAAGGAATCATGGAAATTCGATTTCCAAGCCCAAAGAGTGCATAAAACAAAAGAAGTCAGAATCTGTCCAGAAAAGCAGCAGCAGCAAAACGAACGTTTTTCCCTAAGCTAGACTCGTCAAAAAATTAAGCCAATTTTTGCGCTTACAGAGGACAAAAAGATGCAGAACATATTAAAAAATTAGCTCAATCCGACATACCAATAAAAAACGTAAAATTATACGGTGAGCAGACTCGTGCTGAAACAGAAATTTCATGCACTAGGATAGCAACTTATAAGTCCAAATGGGTTTGACTTGACTCTTTATTCAAAACTACAGAATTTAAAAAAAAAACTAATCTCTTTAGACAGCAAAGGACACTAGGAAAATCGAAACAAAAGCAACCGGGTTGCCTCCCATAAAGTTCTTTCTTTATAGCCATATAGCTAGGCTTTACTTACTTAACATCATGATGGTTGGAGTGAGGTGGCTCGGCATCCCCAAGCTTGGATTCTTGTACTTATTTGATACATGAAGGGTGAGCCCAGGGGTACATCCCCATGCTTGATTGGTTGTCCCTCTTGATCTTTGTTCATCTCACTCAACTCTTCCTCCTGAAAAATTCTTCTTACACAAATCTTAACATAAAACTTGATTAGAGGGGTTAGTGTCTCCATAAATAAAATCCACATAGGTACAGCAAAGACACATCATGAGTTGATTCTAAATATTAACTACTGTTACTACAGTTGTGCATTGCTCCTTGATCAAAAGAACCACACAAAACACAAGTACTGAGAGCAATGCAAAATAAAGACATAATCTGCCAAAAACTGAACAGCCCGAAAAGAGTGAATTTTTAGAGGCACTTAAGTTCCTCAAATCAGAAAACTTAAAACTAATTAAATATGTAGTGATAACTAAATATTGATGTCGTAAATTACCAGGTAAAAATTCCACTTCTGTGATTTTAAACATTTTTCGCAGTGAAGTTCAGGAATCTGTTTTCTTGACAGCTAATTACTATTGTTTAATCCTATCTCTCATATAAGATTATTCTTACCATTTAAGATGAGAAATAAGACAGAAATGTGATGTTACAGTAGTGAACTAATATTTTTATTGTTTTTAGCTTTGGAAAAAGTTTTAATGATAGAGACTTTGCAATGGTTTCATTGGCATGAACAACACATGTTCAAGGTCGACCCCAACTTCTCCATTACTCATCCTTCTCATTTACTTTCCCAAATTTTTTATAAAATTAAAATATTAAACTAAATGATACATAACAGTAGGTAAAGGCATTTTACATGTTGTAAAGACATAAATGTGTGCTCAAACCGAATAGGAAATTAAAGCATAAGGAACACACCAAAAAATATTAAACAATTTATTTTTAAGTCTAACCCATTTCCTATGCATTGGCATTTTGTAATGAAACAAATAAAAGAAGCACATAATAGCAAGCATAGAAAGGTATATCAAGTGCAACTTCAATACTTTCAGCATAAAGATGGGAAACTTAATATTGTTGAAATATGTGTAACCATGTTTCCCTCTCTCATAATAATTTTCAGTAGCATCATGAATAGATTCAACAATATGAATATCACATAAAAACATTATTATCATGAGCCACATGCATAAAAGAATCACTACTCTCCACATAAGTAAAATCCTAATTAGTGATAGTGGGAGTTAAACATTCATAATTTTCATTGCAATCATCATATATATGAGGCATAGTATCATCAAAGTGAATTTTCTCCTCCAAGCTTGGGGAACTAGAAATATCATGCTCATCAAAACCAACTTCCCCAAGCTTAAAAATTCCCATAGAATCAGCAAGTATATCATTTTTATCCTCAATAGTAGGGGGACAAAAAATATCATATTCATCAAGACAAACTTCCCCAAGCTCAAGGTTTTCCTTAGCAATAAAGGTGTTCAAAGAATTAGTACTACCACAAATATGATTGTTGTGCAAATAATTTTTCAATTTCTCCTCAAACACTTCATGTCCTAATTCAAGGTAGATATTATACAGTTCTAAAATTGTTTGGTTGTTTTCCTTTTTATTGTGTGTTTTAGGTTTATATGTTTGTATGCAATGCAAACAAGAATAAAAGCTTAGCACAACGCTCCCCGGCAATGGCGCCAAAAAAGTACTTGATGACTCCCAAGTGCAGGAGATCAATTGTAGTACCTTTCGATAAGTATTTGAGTGTCGAACCCAGGAGGAGCTGAAGGTAAGCTATCTATTCTCTAAAGCCCTATAACCCTCTTATATGGCTGTTTATGCAAAGCAATAAGTTTGACTAAAAGGAACTAACTAATTAAAAGCAAGTGACATGGAGTGTGGTTTGTCTAGTAACTAGTGAAGCAAGTTTAAAATGCAAGTAATCCTAAAGCAAGTTTCACAAGTAGGAAGCAGCAAATATCTCAAGGGAGCATGTGTTCTAGCAATAGGTGTTTCGTTCGTGTGGTTGTCACAATTAGTGAAGCACATGTTTTAGTCTTAGTTGTTTCTTCTAGGAAGGAGCCATGAATAGGTATAGTCAAGTAAATGATCTACAACCCCTTATGATGGATCATGTGGCCAAGTAAATGACTGCACAAGATTGATTAAGACATAAAGTCCCACCATAGCCTTACGTTCTAAGGCCCCCTATATATATCCCCCAATAACTTAACATTGTGGCTCGGTCTCAGGTTACTGTCACTCCCAAGTCACCACCACTCCATTATGCTACCGGTGATCACCTTACATGCATTCCCCAACATATGTGTGCACTCATATATTGTACATAAAGACAATCATAGAAGATAACAAACTTGTATGCAACCAATCAACGGACTATTTCACCTTTGCCAAGAACAATTCACCACTCAAACATAGACGGGGAGACACAATACATCAAGGGAATATAGTATTGCATCATACATCGTGTTTGCCAAGAGATTACAGTGGAGAGATGGAGCTGATCTTGCTGTAGATGTTGATGATGAACACGCCGGAGGGGGGTGGAGCCCTCCGGGGGTGATCCCGGCGGCGTTTCCCCCCTCCGATCTTCCCCGGCGACAGCCTTCTGTCTCTCTGTTTCGTGGTTTCGTCTCTCGGCGCCGCCTCCTTCTCGAAAAGGCCAGGGGACCCTTTATATAGTCGTTTTTAGGTCACGAGACACTCGGGAGAATAAAGATCGACGGCATCGGAGCCACGGGGGCAAAAAAGGGGGCCCCACACGCGGCCAAGGAATCTGGCCTCGTGGAGGATAGTGTTTTCCACCTGGTTGTCCTTTTGGCCCTCTACTTTGGCCCATGGTCTTCGTCTCAAAAATTCTGAACCGTGCTCTTTGGCCTTGCCCTTTTTGGAGTCCCGAAGCTCCCGGAAAGTCTGAAACACTAAAAAGTACGTTTTCTGGAAAAACAGGGTTAGAACCAAAAGAAGGGGGATTGTTCAGAAAATCCCCCAAATCATTCTAAAACATGAATATAAGTTGCTAATATGTAGGAAAAACAAGTAATAACATGCAAAGTTCATGTATGCATTTTACATGCATCAACGTGCTATTCTTCCTCGATTAGGAGAACAAAGATTGCTTTACGCAAAATAGCCATCATAAAACCCTTTCTGAATGCAGCAGATATATAATAGGTAACTAAGTCTTATTGAGTACCTCCCGTACTCATTTTTTCTTAATTTTGGTTCAGGTGAAGTTACTCACAGCGGTGGTGATTCAACGTGGACATCGACGAGTAGTTTGGGGTTCCCAGATAGCAGCCTGGAATCTATGGGCTGGGACGTTGCCTTATGTTGCGGCCTCTTAGCCCTTTTTGGTTATTTTTTATTAGCAACACAATTTGCTTTCTATTGTCTGATGTAATGTTGGGTCATGTGACCTCTGTTTTTAAGCTATACTCTAGTAACACATGTTTAATACAGCTTCCATGTCTAGAGTGTTGCTTTGATCGGTTGTTGGTTTCGAGCTCATTGTTATACAGTTTTGGCTATGCCTGCATAGCTGTCGCAGTCGAGGGGTTGTAGAGCCGATGATCCATTTCCGAGCACGCGTGTCGATGTGATTTGGCCTGGGGCTTGGTAACCCCAGTAACCCTTGATTGTTGTTGCACTTTCTGGACACATAGCAGCTATGTATAACTTTGGTCCCGTTCCTTCAGTTTCATCCGACTCGTGGAAGCTTGGTTATGCATAATTGGTTATGAGTAGCATGGACACAAGGAGTAGTAGTACCGTGGTGATCCGGCCTGCGTGCTGATGAATCCGGTCTGCCTGCCATTGTTTGTTGCGGCCGGGCTGGTAACCCTGAAGCCCTTGTGGGTCAATGACTAGGAGAACATAACAGTATGTATATCTCTGGGTTCGGGGTCTGACACAAGGTTAGGCATATCTCGACAACTCAATTGGAGGCTCCTAACAATATCCCACGAGCCACCAAAACTCCAAGATAGCAAAAACCGTCTAGGGCACTCCAAGTACCCAAGAGGACAAGCTCAAGGGCACTCCAAGAACCCAAGAGTAACTAGCTTATCAACCTTTCACTCGAACGAATCCTCATAGAGAACCTAAACAGATGCAACCTATGCAATGGCAAGAACACAAGAAGTGCTCAAATCCTTCACTCTCTTTTCCCACAAGATCTCAAGAAATGAAGAACAAGGAAGAACTCAACAAATGAATACACAAGATCTAGATCCGAAGACTTCCCCTCACTAAGAGGAGGGATGGATTGGTGGAATAGTAGATCTAGATCCCCTATCTCTTTTCCCACTAATAGGAGGGAAGAATCATGGAGGGATAGAGAGAAAGCAAGCTCCAAAGGTCAACAGTGGTGGGGGAAAACTTGCGAGAAAGGTGATGAACCAATGGGTAAGAAGAACCCTTAAATAGGTCCCCCCAAAATCTGCTCGTTGGGAAGTCGTGCGCGGCCTGACCTGGGAGCCCGACTAGGCCGGCCTCTCTGCACGTAGACCGGACACCTAACAGACCGCCCCTTCCTGGAACCCCATTGAGGCCGGCTGGAGCCCGGCCTGGGGCCGGCTGCCCCTCCCACCTCATCCTGGAGACCTTGTGAGGCCGGCTGGAACCCGACCTGGGGCCAGCGTGGCTGCTGCCTTAGGCCGGGACACTACCCGAGCCGCCCGACCTCAGAGCTCGGCCAAGCAAGTCGGTTTTTATGGGAGACCCGGAGAACACTAAAAACGCGATATCTTTTGCCTCCGGACTACGTTTTTGATGATCTTGGGCTCGTTGAGATCGCAATAACGAGCTATAAATGATTATGTAAAGAAACATCATAGTACATCATTGGAGGATAAAACCAAATGATGAAAGGTTTGACTCTCTATAAAGGAACAATTGGTAAAACCTCAAATATAAAAAATGCAATAAGTTTTTCATGCGAAACCCGTTTTTGATGAACTTGAGCTTGTATTGAAGCACATGAAAAGCTCTAAAACCACACATGAAGAAAACACAAATAATAACCAAGAAATATTATGCCAAGTATGTAAAGGTTTGAGCTCTCTTTGAATGATGCGATCAAGTTGTTAATATGAGAGCCCCTCTTGATAGTACGGTTATCTATCCTATAAACCGGTCTCCCAACTAATGATATGAGACCGGTAAAATAGAAAAACTATCAAGATCGTACCTTTGCCTAGAGCATTCCACTTGAGCTACATGATGAAGATCTTGACCTCCTTAAGATGGAACATCTTTCTTGATTTCACTTTGCTCGGTGAAGACACATAGATTGCTCCCCCATACGCCACTATGGGAGAGGCTCTTTTAGGTACATATTCACTTGGAAATTATCTCCAAAAGAGTGGAAAGCTTCAAGAATGTGATCTCTATGATATGATCCCCTTGAACTTGATGACGACCACAACTTGACGTCATCCACCATAGACTAAATGAAATCTTCCTTTTGATGCAAGCCCATGGAAAGATACCTAACCCCACATAGATATACCAGACACAAATATAATGGGTTAGAACACAAAGCTATATGAACAATTACTTACCATACCATGATCCCACATGGTACATCTTCTTGCTTTGTGAGTTGATCAATATAAACCATCGCTTAGCACTTCTCCTTGATCAACCTTGTATATTTTCTTCTCTCTTCATAATAATGATGACTTGGGATATTCACATGATTTGAACCTTGGTCACCACTTGATCATCTTGAATCGAACACATGGACATCAAGCATTGCCTATGGACAAACTCTACAGGTATAGCTCAATTCAACCATTAGTCCATACAGATTGTCATCAATTACCAAAACCACACATGGGGGCACTATGCTCTTTCAACCTCCCCCATTTTGGTAGTTGATGGCAAACTCTTTTACGAGGATATATATAATGAATTTGAGCAACCATTCAAATAAAAAATAAAGGGGGGAGTAGGGTGGGGTGGGGTGCACCATAGAGGATCTCATTTCTGTGTCGCACTGGGGGGTGGGTGCGCCAAAGAATTTCTCATTTCTGTGGCGCACTGGGGGTGGGTGCGCCACAGAATTGTTTTGGGGATTCGAAATTTGAATCCCGCCCAACAAACCTCCTCTTTTCCCTCTTCTTTCTCCTTCTCTCCTTTCTCTCATTTCACTTCTCCTCTTCCCTTCTCCTCTTCTACTCTCCCCTTCTCTCCTCTACTTCAAGTCTACACCTTCTCCTCCTCCTCCTCCTCCTCCTCCTCCTCAACAACCACCTCCGGCGAGCTCCTCCTCCTCCTCCACCACCACCTCTGGCGAGCTTCTTATCCTCCTCCACCAACTTCGGCGAACTCCTCCACCACCACCTACTCCGGCGAGCTTCTCCTCCTCCACCAAATCCGGTGATCTCCTCCTCCACCACCATCTCCTGCGAGCTCCTCCTCCACCACCTTCTCCTCCCCCCTCCACCACTTCCTCCTCCACCACCTCCTCCTCCTCCACCACTTTCTCCTCCTTCTCCACCACCTCCGGTGACCCCCATCTTCCACCCACCACCTTATTCTCCCCTACCTAAGGACATGGCAAAATTCCAAAATTTCAAAATTCCGGCGGCTAGATCCGGCGGACAGATCCCCTTTTTTTTGCATTTCTATGACGCACAAATAGGATGCTCCACATAATTTGCATTTATGTGGCGCATGGGCTAGGGTGCACCACATAAATTAAATTTCGGTGGCGCATGGGCTGGGGTGCGCCACATAAATTAAATTTAGTGGCGTGGATTCTGTGGCTCACCCCTCCGGCCCCTGGGTGCGCCACAGAATCCCAAAATGGTGCACCACAGATAGGCATTTTCCTACTAGTGTTATCTTTAATTTTTTGTAATGATATGAATGGCCTTCCAACAAAAACACATCAAAGACACCACAATCATCAATAAGAGAAAAAGAGATAGTTGGGACATTTTGATAAAAGCAACAAGTATCACAAGGAGTAAATAAGTTTCATGCCATGATACAACCTACAAAAGGTTGAAATGTTAGAGTATATGCATGAGGTAGATACTTGTTACCGAGGTAGCATTGGTGATGTTGTACTATATAAGAATTCATCCATCATCACAGCTTGACTCCAATAAGCATGTGGAGATAACACCTTCTTTGTGAATGAGGCAAGCACCCAATGCATCTCAAATTTACCTAAAACATATTTAAGTACAAAAATGGTCCCCAAACTCATTGGGTCCAAACTAGTTACACAAACTACAATACCTAGGAAAAACTCCACACAAATATATGCATATAGATATGAAATTTAATTTCATGCACATCTTAGACGATTTAGGATTTGATGGAGATTATCCTATAAACATGTTGGATCAAGGAAGATAAACACGCCATAACATATACATTATAAATTATGATGCAACCACTTTCAAGAACCAAAAGCGATGTAATTTGGACAAAACACCAAGTTAACCAAGATGTCCACACAAAGGTATGAAAAGGCATAAAGGTTCACCAAATTATATCAAAGATCTAAGTCAACACATGAAAGGAGATACCAATTGGAACCAAACAAAACTAACTCATGATTGATAAGATACCAAATTAAAAAATATACCAAGTGAAAATAAAATAATAAAGGAAATAATTATCACTTGAAGGATACCAATATAAATGCATCAAAGAGTAAAATATTGAGATCCCATTTGACATCAAATGAACCATGTAAAAATTCCAAGAGATGCCAATTGAAGAAAATATCTATGAATGAGATATCAACCTCCAATTAATACCAATTGAGGGCATCAAAGCAAAACAAATGAGCATAAAAGATGAAAATATAAAATATGCTCAAAGACTTATCTCATTCAAAACGATAGGATGCAAAACAAGGAATGAGATAACCAAGACCTCTAAACTTTTTATGATGGCACAAAGTACCAAAAAGAAAAGGTGTGCCTTCCACAAACTCAGAGGAAAGTGATTAAAATACAAATTAAAAAAGATCTAACATCAATTGACGATAACTAGTGTTCAAAAGAATCTATGAGAGCTCCCCCATGATCTATGCATGATTTTTTTGATTTTGCACACAAATAGGATCATCACTCTCCATACTCATACACTAGAAACTCATTAAGTGGCAAGAATATCCAATTGAAAATATAGTGTTCTAAAGGAAGTAAGATAGCTCTCCCATAACTTGTGCATTATATGGATGTTTGCATTTGAATACAAAAAGCACTATAAGGGGATCCTCGCTTTTGTTACAACCATTACACTAGAATTTTATTCGAATATAAGACAGAGATCTTCGAGAGGCAAGGAAGACAATAAGTGTTGATACAAAACAATTTCTTGGCACAAAGGTAAGAAATAAATGGAATCAAAGTCCAATGTGAATATGATCAATAATGTATTCCACATATATGATTGTCACTTGTCCAAGGACAAGGAGGGTATGGTGTTACTTCTAGGTGTTATATTGCAAAGATATTCATGATCATTTTCACAACACAAAAGCATATGGAAAAGGATAGGAGTTAATTATCATGCTTACATAGAGATTCTTGGTGGCTTCAACTAGTCAAATGATCATGCAAAGCAATTCTTAATATATCTTGAAGCAACCGGTTTCCCAAATAATACAAACTAGTGCACATTTGAAGAACACGCATGAAGAAACTCTCTTAAATATAAGAAACCAAAATATGAGATACAAAAACTCATTTAAGATAATATGGAACTTGTTTGAGATAATCATGCCACGTAGTAACAAGATAATTTAGAATATCAATACTAAGTGGCATTACCTCACATGTTCACATTTTCTAGGATTGTAATATGCACATAGCTTATTACTCCCCCATAATGTGATAATACATTTCTTTTCAACAAGAGGCAAGTGAAATCCAATAAGAGATCATAGAACTTAAGCATATGTAAGCTGAGATCATAGAACTTAAGCATGAGCATGATAAATAAAACTTTAATAATAAAGCATAGCAATCACCTTGCATCGATCATGAGGAGTAACACAAATAAAAGATCATGAATAACAAAGCATCAAAAGTTATACTTTTTTTTTCAAGTATAGAGAAAGCATGGAAAAGTGATATCTCTCTAGTCCATAAGAGTGGGGAAAAACATAAATACAAGGACACCTTCAAAGTTTATGAGGAAGACTAGAACAAATAATTTGAGAGCAAGCAATAACACACCTTGAATCAATTAATAATGTTTCTGGGACAAATGCACATTAAACTTAGAATGGCAACTATGCTCTCTCAACTTTGCATAAAGATAGAAGATGGAGACTCAACATAAAAAGTAAAAGAAAGGCCCTTCGCAAAGGGAAGCATGTATCACTCATGTGCTAGAGATTTTATTTTATTAAACAGAGGTATAAAATGTTTGACACTCCTCCCATCCATCTTACAGAAACCATGGCTAACCGAATCCTTGGGTGTTTGCCAACAATCACATACCGTGGAGGCGTGTCTATTTTTAGCGAGGTGTATGCTGATGTCAACGAATGGTAAACAGAAAATACAATACGTCGCAAGACAACTAGACTTCACAAGAGCGGATCCCATATGAAGGACGCAACTGGTGTAGAAGGTCATCCCTCTTTCTCTTTTATTTACGAAATTATGCTTTGACTGATAAATCAGGGGCAAACATAGTGAAGAGAATTTGTTTGTATTAATTTGGGGCCAGGCACCCCGCTGCCAGTTCTTCTATCAATTGGATAAGCGGATGAAGCCACGAGTTCAGGGTGTGAAATCCAATCAAAAAGTGAGATAAAGATTCTCTATTTACGTCCTCATGAGCAAAAAAAGGAACACAAAACAGGAGTAATTTTGAATGTTTTAAAGGTATCACATGAGCAATTTACGTAGAGTGGCGGTTAATTACCACATAGAGATAGGTATGGTGGATATATTTGGCATACTTTGGTTTTTGGGAGTTGGATTGCACGAGTAGAGCTCATACTCAGTACAGGTGGAGGCTAGCAGAAGACTGGGAGCGACAAATCAAGAGAGCAATAATGGCCATAATCATGCATAGCGACATAAACATCATTAATCAAAGCATAAGTGGTACCACAAGTTCAAAAACTAAATTATCATAGAGGATATTAGTGACTTGTTCATAGTCATAAACATGGTGTGAGCTTGCGCCAAGTCAACCAAATAAAACATTAAAAGGAGAACACCACAAATTTATGCTTCAATATGACAAGAACAACTCATGATTCTTTTAATGGCACATTAAAAATTCTCAACTATTTGAGACAGATCATTCTACTCAATAACCACTAGGATTTAGAAATAAAATAACATCTAGCATGATATGAAAAAGTCTAGCCACGGTCCATACAAGCTTCTATTTGCATTGTTTATAATTCTACCAAATGCACCAGTTTCTTTTCCCAACAAGCCACGGTCCATACAAAATATGTTTTAACAAAAACACTTTAAATGATACAGAAATCAAACATGAGATTACTCACATAACTCTACTGAAACTAACAGCTCTGAATAAGAGATGCAATGAAAACACGATCTAAACAAGAATTTTCGCAGCAACTAGAAGAAGAACTAAGAATACGAGCATAACGAGTATTCAAACAAAAAAGAAGAGTGTGTCTCTCTCCCAAACAAGGATGCTAGGTTCCAATGATATTATTGCAGAGAGGAAAAAAAACAGATGCTCCAAGTAAATTTCATCTGATGTGACCGAATAAAAATATAGTTTCACTAGAAGTGACCTGATAAACGGTTGATGAAGAAGGGGATGCCTTGGGCATCCCCAATCTTAGATGCTTGAGTCTTGTTAATATTTGATGGGATGAACCACGAGGGCATCCCCGAGCTTTGACCTTGTACTCTTCTTGATCACAAATATCACCTCTTCTTTGACCATTGAAAACTTTCTTCACACCACACTCAAAGATTAATTCGCATTAGAGGGTGGTGCAACAATCAAAAATCCATGGGTTCTGTATGGGCACAAGTTCTATTGATACTTATAAACATTAGCTATAGCCACTACTGTTTCGTGAAGCAAAAAAATCCACTTGACATCATAAAAGAGGAAATGCAAGAAAAATGGCAGAATCTGCCAAAACTAGAAAAGTCTGTAAAGACGAATTTTTTAGGGGCACTTCCACTGCTCAAATAAAAAACTTAAAGAATGAAAAAAGTTGCGGAATTAGCTGAGAAATAAGCACAAAAAGTTGCAGGTCATTTGGATTTTTCCGTGAATTATACGATTTTTTGCGGTGAACAACAGAAATCTGTATGCTGCGCAGAAAACCCAAAACAACTCCAACTTTCGTCAGAAACTTTACTTGGCACAACTAATACATGAAAATAAAGATTCAAAGGAGTTTCTACAGAAGTATAGATCCCCTTGACTCAAAGAAAACATAGAAAAACAACGCAAAAATAAAACCATGGGTTATCTCCCAAGAAGCGCTTTTCTTTCACGCCTTTTAGCTAGGCCTAGTAAACTGGATTCACGTGTTTTCAAGTAAATCGGCATCCAAATCAAGATAGGGAAATTTCTCAATATTGCATTGTATTTTATCTAAATGTGTTTCAGATGTTCTTCTCTTATAATTTTTAGGTTTACTATTCTCATCAAAAAGATTCTCAGGAACAATACAGTCAAAATTTAAAGGGAATTGGTATTTTCTCCTGATTTTCATTTTGAGGTCCATCTTTTTCGAGAGAACCAACAACATCTACACATGAGCCGAACATATTGAAACGATCGAATACTTTTCTATCTTCTATAGCAACATCTCCAAATTCTCTAAGCATGGTTTCTAAAATAAAATTTCATTTTTCAATGTCTTCAATATTGTATAAGTTAAGGAACATATGCTGCAATATGGGATGACGGTTAATAAACCTAGTTTCTAACATGTGAGTCAAATAAGTTGCAGCAGTTTCATAATTTGGAGCAAGTTCTACTATGGATTTTTCCTCTAGAATTTCATGCTTACTAACATGATTAAAGAATTATTTAATGGTATCCTTTCAAAGTATAGAACCACTACCAACTGGAAGATCTTTCAGGGTAAACTTAGGAAGCAACATGATGAATAAAAATAACAAGATAATAAAAATAACAACTAGAATAAGAACTAACCTTTTCGTGGTTTTGATATAGAGAAGCAAACAAGATAAAATAAAATAAAGTAAGCAAAACTAAAACAAAGTAAAGAGATTGGAAGTGAGAGACTCCCCTTGAATAAATTCTCTTCCTCCTTGGCAACGGCGCCAGAAAATAGCTGGTGCTAGAGTTGATGAGGGAGTGGTTGCTGGATATATCGGGGGATTATATAGGAAAAAGAGCGATGACAGAGCGCACCTAGGGGACTAGACCACCCCCATGCGCGGCCAGGGGGCGCCGCCCTATGGTGTGGCCCCCCTGGCCCCTCTCTGGGCTCTTTGGGACTCCGTGGAACCTTCAGGAATTCTAAGACTTTCGGGCCTCGAATTTTCCAATTCCGAGAATATTTCTAGAACAACTTTTCTAAAACTAAAAACAACAGAAAACAGGGAACTGGCTCCGTGGCATCTTGTTAATAGGTTAGTCTTGGAAATATATAAAAAGTGTATGGAAAACATGTGGGAAATAACATGAAAACAACATGGAACATCAGAAATTAAGGATACGTTTATGACGTATCACATTACAATACGATGATCTTTATCATGTAGGGCACCTCACAAGATCTAAATATGAGGCATAAAGAAGAGAGAACAACCATCTAGCTACTACTATGGACCCGTAGTCCAAGGATGAACTACTCACGTATCATTCCGGAAGCGGGCATGGTGGTGTAGAGCCCTCCGATGATGATTTCCCCTCCCGACAGGGTGCCGGGGAGAGCTCCAGAACCCTCCCAAACTAGGGTTGACGATGACGGCGGCCTCGGGTGTTTTTTGTTGAAAAGGCTTCTGTATATAGGGTTAACCTCTAGAGAGGTATAAATAGTCGAGAGGGCAACGTTGGTGGGTGGCCAGGGGCCCACACCACCCCTAGGCGCGGCCAAGGGGGGCGCCGCCCTATGGTGTGGGGCCCCTATGGGCCCCCTTCTGGTCCCCTCCGGACTCCGTGTGCGCGATAGATTTCTAAGACCTCCAGGCTTTGAATCGCCCAGTTCCGAGAATATTTCTTGAAAAACTTTTCTGAAACTAAAAACAGAAGTAAACAGGAACTGGCTCTGTGGTATCTTGTCAATAGGTTAGTCCCAGAATGTCGATAAAAAAATTGCATAAAGTGTATAGCAAACATGTAGCACATATCATGAAAATAACATGGAACTTCAAAAATTATGGACACGTTTATGACGTATCAGTGCTACCTTTAAAACCTTTAAAATTGTACCTGCTGTGTGCCCCTGTTTAGCTCATGAGAATGCAGGTAGATGATCTTTATCTCACTTGTTCATTATACTTTACACGCCTGGACTAGTGGCACATCCGTTTGTCCAACTGCTCTAAGAGCTGACAACGGGGTGCCCAGCCCCAATATGTGGTTATTACAATTCTCTTCACTCTTTTTGCCCCTGATTTATCAGTTAAATAATGATTGTGTAAAAAGAAGAGATGTGGGATGATCTACTGACTCCAGTAGCGTCCTTCAATGAGAGACGCTCTTGTAAAGTCTAGTTAACTTGTGACGTACTGTATTTTCTGTTTGTTATTGGTTGACATAAACATACACATGTCTCAAAATGTTTTCTATACGTCTGTTTTAATCAACTAAAAAACTCTAGCACATGAGTTAATCATTGCTTCCCTCTGCGAAGGGTCTTTCTTTTACTTTTATGTTGATTCTTCACCTTCTAACTTTATGCACCTTCTCGAGAACATAGCTGCAATTTTTAGTGTAATGTGCTTGTCCGAGGATACAGTTTATTGTGGTATAACTTTGATGATTTTAGCTTTGATTTCTTTACTTCTAGCCTTCACTTGAACCTCAGAGGTTCCCTGCCATTTATGTTTTGCTCTACAATTAAGAAAAGCGAGATACCACTTTATTATTTCCCATTATGAACATTGCAAACCTACAAATCTCTACTATATAATTTGTCTTAAGGTGGTGATGATTGGTAGGTCGTGCGAAAAAAATAATCCGTAATCATCAAAATCCCGATCATCAATGGAAACGGCTGAAACAATACAGATGAGATCTCATCCCCTGCGTGTACAACTCGACCGGACTTCAAAAGGGGAAAGCGATCGTCAGGACCAAACCTGGCCAGTGGGCCGGCACGACACGGCCCAGGCACGATTACGCCTTGGCGGGCCTGGCACGACACGGCCCACTAGGGCACGTTTAGTAAATGTGCCGTGCCGTGCCGGCACACGGGCCTGGCCTAAAGGCCTAGGCACGGCCCCTGAGATAAACGTGCCGACCCGCGGCAAGATTAGGCCCACGTGCCTATTTTGGCCCACGTGCTTGTTTTGACTGTTTTTCTTAGAAAAATGCAAAAAAATCAGAATTAAAGATAGAAAAATGTAATATGTGATACATGATAAAACATAGCTTTATTGCTAGCTGCCTCGTTAAAACCTTCTATCTCTAGATAGGAAAAAGAGTACATCTCTGCTCTAAAACGGCTAAAACTAGCCGACTACATCTCCTCTCCTGAGATGCGCGTCGTGGTGCCGAGTTTGGTGGCCGGTTGCTCCACCCCTCTACACGTGCAGCATCCTCGAGCAAACTTTGCACTTTGCTTGGAGCTGCTCCTCTCCATCCACCACGGTAATTACTTCATCGTAGTGCTCCCACACCCGGGAAGACCGAGGCCTAGGGTTTCCAGCTCCAGGAATCTGATTGTTTTGCTGGGGTTCAGCCATATTGTGTGTATGTGTGGCTGTGGGAGTTTGTGTGTGAGAAATGACAGCCGGAGAGCACTTTTATAGAGGAAATTTTGCAAGATATTTTGGAAAGCCGACCGAACCTTGTGCATGCAATTAATTGAAACACTGAATCACTGACTAAACTAGCGCATCCTTGGCCGCAACATGCATGTGTGTGTCAGTGTGTGTACATGCCTCATTAAATTGACTCGTCTCTTTTGGTGCATGCATGTGTGCGTAGAAATAATTTGTGTGTGTGCATGCATGAGGCAAAATACAAAAATAAGGCAAAGTGTAGAAATGAGGCAGAGTTTAGAAATAATTTGAATAGACAGGAAAGAAAATAAAACATTGTAGAAATGAGACAAAGTGTCATTTGGGATAAAAGTGAGCTTTATTATTTGCTGCCTCATTAAAACCTTCCATCCCTAGGAAGGAAAAAAAGTACAGCTTGCTCTAATCTAAATTACAAATAGTTTGTCCCATAGTTTTGAAAGAAAAAAAGATTACAAAAAGATTAAAAAATTACAAATACTATGGCTAGTGGTCTTCTTCTTCTTCTTCTCGAATGGCAAGATTATAGAACGAGGCTGCGAGTTCTTTGTTTTCGGAAGTGTGTTGGTTTCTCCTCCTTGCTAGTTCTGCATCCTTCACGGTCATCAGTGTTTTCACCATATCAGGAGTGAGACTGGTTCTTCTATCCTCGATTATTCTTCCAGCTAGATTGAAAGCAGACTCTGAGGATACCGATGAAACTGGTACAGATAACACATCCCGTGCTAATATTGATAGCACCGGATATGTAACCTTGTGGTCATCCCACCACTATAGTATGTTGAAAGCAACCTCTTCTTCTTCATCTTCATTGGCGTCGTAGTCGGCGTATGGGACTACAGAGCTGTTGAGGTATTTCGCTAGCTCCCCGTCACCTGCAAGAATAGGCACTGCTCGCCCGGAAGAGCTCGAAGTAGAGGATGATCCGCGGTAAATCTTGCTCCAAATTCATTTCCCTCTTCCTGAACTTGGTGCTAGTGGAGGACGTTGTACTCGAGCACCATACTTTTGTTCATACTTAGCAAAAAGAGTATAAAGCTTATCGGGAATGTCAGTGAAATAAGCACCGCCGTACGGTCTACCCGTGGCCTCCAATAGTAAAGACAAAGCAATACCAAGCTCTTCAGTTTTATCCCTAGGATCCAACATAAACGCAAAAGCATACAATGGAGGAATGTCCGTCCAATATTTTTCAAATTTACGTTTCATCCTCTCAATAGGTTCGTGTAAAATCAGATCATCTTCATATGTTTTCAAGTGACCGGAAATGTCTATGATTACATGGACCATCATAGGAGATATGGGATAATAAACCCCCGACAAAGTAATGGTATAATCATAAAACATCTCCAACAATTTTGTCAAGTGTTCACAAATATGCCAAATAAATGGGGTGAGTATCTCTTGTCCATATGATGCATTAATAAATCCACTAAAAGAAGTTCTGTCTTTAAGAAGTGACTTAAGCATCATATATATAGAGTTCCATCTAATAGGCATGTTCAAACTATATTTGTGAGCTGTCGTTCCAAATGCAATGCAATATTTCTTATAGTTTGCAATTCGACCATTATCACTATCGAGATAAGTAATTGCATCGCGCAATACTTCAATTTGGTTTTTCACCTTCTTTAAAGCACATTTAGCAATAAGATTAAGTATGTGACAAGCATAACGCTGATGCATTAAATAGGGTGCAGCATAGTGGGCAAATAAAGGAGTGAGGTAATTCATTGCACCTTTGTTTGCCGAAGCATTATCCATAGTTATTGAAAAAAATTGTTGTTGATAGAAAATTCTTGCACAACTTTATTTATAGCATTTGCAATGTTTGGACCACTATGTGAAACATCAATTAATTCGAATCCTATGACTCTTTTTTGTAGTTCCCACTTTCCATCAATATAATGGGCAACCACACAAATATAGTCTTTCTTAGCCCGACCACTCCAAATATCAGATGTTAAAGCGACAGAAAATGTGCATTCAGCAAAGTTGTCTTTAATTTCAACAAGTTTCTTTTTTCCTAATTTTTTCATATCCCTAGATGTAGTTTGCCTAGCAACGGGTTTAAAATTAGGATTCTGGAAGGCTTTAATATATTCAAGAAAAGCATCCGACTCGCCAAAACCTAATGATACATCATTAGAAGCAATCATAGCACAAAGACCTTCTCTTTGCAGAGCATGATCATAGGTCCAGTTACGTACTGAACCGTCGGGGTTGAATTGGAGTGTGGCCTGGACGCCGCCGGTCCCGTCTTCCTTGTCCTTCTTAGCCCTCTTCTCGTGGCCCTCGATGTGCATCGACAAGTGGCCGGTTCCTCCTTTGCTCTTCATGGACAACACACTCTTGCATCGACTCTGTTTGCACTTGGCCTTGATCTCCGGCTCACCTCCCCCCGGCGGCACAACTCTTTGTTCTTCAAAGTGATCCCACACCTTAGAGGTTCTTTTGCGTGTCCTATTTGCGGTGGAGGAGGTGGAGGTGGTGGCATGAGAAGTTTGGGAAGTATGTGATTGAGATAGTGAAGGATCACTATCGTGGTGGGTGTCGGCATAGTCAAAAAGAGGAGAAGAGGCATAGGGACCCCCAAAGTCGGGGTCGAGATCTTGAATGTTGAAGGTAGTATCCATGTTGGGATCAGCCATGTTTGAGTGTGGAAAATGAGAGGGGTGTGGAGCCCTTTTTATAGCAAAAAATGACATTTTTTGGACTAAAACAGCCCTCCAACGGATATATGGTCGAAATTCTGGTTGAAATGGCCTAATCTCGCTGAAAATGGGCCTAATCGCGCTTAAAAAGCCCCTAACCGGCCAAAAGTGACCGTTGCAACGCTCCCCCGCGCGCGTCAGCGCTCCAACGGGCAGAAAATCGACCCGCGCGCGCTCCAACGGGCAGAAAACTGCCGCCCAGGGCGGCACGTGCCGATGGGCCTCGCGTGCCTTCGCGTGCCTCCGCGGGCCTCCGCGTGCCTGGCCTGTTAACGGGCCGTGCTCGGGGTTCCCCTACATAGTGCTTATAGCACTACGTATCAGGGATCACCTATGTCCTACGCGTTATGGGCCGGCCCATTTACCTTTTTTTTCTTTTTCTTGAAAATTGTTCAAATACGAAATTTGTTCAAATTCGAAAATTGTTCAAATTAAAAATTTGTTCAAATTCGAAAATTGTTCAAATTCGAAATTTGTTCACATTCGAAAGTTGTTCAAATTCAAAATTTGTTCACATTTAAAATTTGTTCGAATTCAAATTCTTGTTTGAACATATTTCAAACAGAAAAATTCCCGAATAGAAAGGAAAAGAAAAAAGAAAACAGAAAAAAAAATATAAAACGGAAATAAGAATACAGAAATGGTAAAAGAAAAAATGGAAAAAGCTAAACTATAAAAAGTAAAAAAAGCTAAGTATACACAAGCCGCGTCGTGGCCCAGTGGCTTTGCCACGTCGGGCGCAAGAGGACGGCGCGGGTTCGAGCCCCCTCCCCTGCAATTTGTACCTCTATTTTCATGGATTAAATCCGTTTAATGGGCCGGCCCATGTAAGAAATTTACATGGGCGTGCTGTATTACGTAGTGCACTAGGCACTATATGGTATTTCCGCGTGCCCGTGCCACGTGGGCTCAGCCTACAGGCCCCAGCACGGCCCCAGGCGGGCCACGGGCAGGCGAGAGCCCGCCTAAGAACGTGCCGTGCCAGGCCCATGACGGGCCGTGCCTCCGTGCTCGTGGGCCGGCACGCTGGCACGGGCCCAGATGGCCAGCTTTGGTCAGGACACGGATCGGTCCAACATCATTAAGAAAGGAGTCCCGATCTGAAAGGAGTCCATTTTTGGGCCGTTGAGCCAGATGCTACCCGTAACATTTTTGTCAATTCCTCGCTTAGTCGCAGCTCTTGGGCGTTGGGCCCTGTAGGCCGATGCGAGCTATAGTATCATTTTTTTTTATCATTTCCTGCCTACCTAGCTGCGTTGGGTGCAGGCATATTTTTTTTTTGATCATTTCCTGGCTACCTTCATAGTGTTGGAACTTGTAAACGGTGACTAGCAGATCACTCTGCAATCAATTTAGTTCTTGAACACCACGCGTGCGCCAACTTGCTCCCGTGACTTCACAACGGGCCGCTAGGCAATTTGGCAACCGACAGGGAGATCTATGGCAGCCGTGACATACAGAGATCCATACATGTGTATGTGCAGGTACGGACTAGCCCAGTCAAGAGCAATCGAAACCATACATTTGTATGTGCAGGTATGGCCTGCGAGGTTGAAGCCTTAAATTCGCTACATGGCTTACTCATGACAGGAACCCAACGCAGCAGACAAGCGGTAGTGCATTGCACGTGTTGTGCTAAAAACAAAACCGTGCAAGTTGTGTTACAAGAAAAAATGACATCGCCACCAGTGCCGATCAGCAAAATCTAGCCAGCATACATTTGCACGGTCTGAAAAAAGAAAAGAAAAGGGTGTATTGCATTCTTGGGTAAAAGTTATTTTTGCACATCTTTCGAGTGCAGACTTCACTGAAATCTGAAGTCCAAACACGATGTATTTTTACTAACCCTTTTTTTACTGAAATCTGAAGTTAAATATTCGTCCAACATAGTTTGTCTTTGTTTAGAAAGAAGTCTGGAACACACTGCCGCTACCCTTAGTCTTGCCGGCTACCTCGTTCTAACCATGATGGTGGCGCAGGACCCTCTCTCCATCACGCGGCAAATCGGGCCAGAGGTAACCTCGGGATGTGAGGAGCCGGTGCCGCGCATATGAAAGCATTTTCACGACAGAGCCGTAGTTTGCATGGGTGAAGGCCATCGGTTCCTGAGACAGGGCGATGCCCAGTGCAACACGCAAGGGCTACGACCTAGGCGGGGTTTAGAGGAAGGGGAATGCGCTGCTTGAGATGAGAAGCAAGAGGATTGGAGGACGGCTTCGATGAGCAGGAAAATGGTGCTCGAAGGAGGAGTGCAGTGCGATGATGCACCGGTGGAAGGATTGTTGTCCTAGCGTTCTATCAGGGGTTCGCACGGTTTGGTCGGGTCAGGCATCACTGCATCACGATTGTTGGATTTCTGGGTATGGTTCTAAATAGTTATACTAATAAAAATAAACCCGTAGCAACGCACGGGTCTATCTGCTAGTTGATATATTCCATGTTGATTATTATTAGTGTGTTGGTATATCTTCATGGTTTGCATAACTATTAGGTGACTTTATTTACATACTTCTTATTATGAATTGTCTAAGCACTTGATCATATAGTGAGAATATTTACATCATATGAAGCAAATGTGTTTGTAAAAGTTCTTTTATCGCACCGAGTTGTTAACTAAATTGTTTAAGGACAAGCAATAAGATAAGCTTAGGGGAGTTGATACATCCAAAATGTTTTTACTTTTCCGAATACTTTTGATGTTTTTTCCTCTAAACTTGTGAGTTTTGGATACAACTAACACGGGCTAACGATGTTTTCAGCTGAATTGTCTGGTGTCTCGTTTTTGTGCAGAAAATCAACCTTCAGCAAAATGCCCGGAAAAGGTACTAATGTCCCTATTTTACCCGAAGACCCCCGGAGCCAGAAGATGAGCCGAAGAGGGGCCAGAGGGGCCCACACCACCTCATAGCCCCCCTAGGCCGCGCCACCACATGGTGTGGCCGCCTCGGGCGCCCCCTGGTGCCCCCCTTTCGACCACTTATACCCCTTGACCTAAGAACAAAGGGGGGTTTGTCATATTCCAGAAAAAACACCAAAGCGCTGATGCCACCCCGAAATCCAATTCGGGAACCAGAAGTTCATGTTCTGGCACCCTGCCGGGATGGGGATTCGGAAGAGATCATCGTCATCGCCACCACTTCTCCATCAATCATCCATGATTCCCCCATCCATGTGTGAGTAATCCCTGATGTAGGCTGAGAGGGATGGTAGGGATTGGATGAGATCGTTCAAGTAATAATGCCTGATTATTAGTGCATGGTGCCTAGTATCCGTTGTTAGTGCTATCTATCGTTTTTACAACTTGTTATGCTTAATGCTTGTCACATACGCCCTGTTGTTGTGGTCTGAAGTAAAGAAATGCCGAGTCGACTCGTGGGTAATGTTTCGTTTCTACTTTTCTTCGTCATTGCATCATCCTTGCACCTACTCCTGTCTCGAATCTTCTTTTATATATGTGCTTGGATAGTTGAACTTATTTGTGCTTTCTGTGGAGCTGCCAGTGCCAAATTTCAAGCAGAAGTAAACCGTCTATAAAGAGGCTGCACTACCTAAAGGATCTTGCATGCGCTTAGGCTTTGCTTATTTTTTTCTCTCCCACTGTTATGTCGCTTCATATTCCTTTTGTTTCTGCTTTTGAAGTGTAGGCTGCAGAGGTCAGTAGGTATATCTTGGAATAGTCGGAACAAGCTTACCATTTCTACAAAAAATATACATATTGGATAATGAACAAGGGTTTTATTTTTATTATTTTCATGGAAGTAGGACAAGCGAGTCGTCACATAGAATTTGAACCTTGATGAAGTAGTTAAGCATTCTCAGCTTATCAGCTTTTGGTTTCATATTTGCAACATATAGCATATTGCTTTGTGCATTTGCCCGTGATCTTTAAAGCTGCTGAGTTGGATTTATTTTTTATCTTTTAGAACGAGAAGAGTGTGCGTTTAATAATGTACCTAAGAGAACAGTTCCTTGTTGAGGGGCTATAGTTCTCCCATCCATTTTGATTCTGATCTGATTGAGAGTGACTTTTATTCCTTACTTGCTAATCTGGAAGAATTTAACAGGTTTCTTCTCATTTTCCCATTAAATATATGTGCCTTTTAGTGCAGAGTTGAATGTAGCTGTTATTTTGTTCCTTCGATCCAAGACATGTCAAGTATAAGATTTTTATTCATGATGTATTTCAAATCTCAATGGTGCATATACAAATTGTGTTTCCCAAAGCATACCTAGGGACCTAAAGTTGTGAAGACAATAATTAAGATGATCCTGTAGTAATTGGGGAAAGAAAACTTACGATAAATACTCCCTTCTGAACATCATGACACTAAAATTATGTCTACTTATTGGTGTGAAATTAAGTGTTGGCTCTCCTCACTAAACAACGGTAGGGTACATGATTTTGTTCAGACATGGTACTATGATTTTAGGTTAAGTAGCCCCAAACTTACCATGCATTTTTGTGTTTTCTTGATTTCTCTACATTGTATGCCATTGGGGCGACCGAAGCTGGTTTCGAATGCACACAGAAAGATCCAGTCTCACCTCAGTTCTCCTAAGCATCATCTAAAGCATAAAAGACAAGATCCCGATAGTAGTAACACCTCAGTTCAAATTCTATGTGACCTCAGTTCTCCTAAGCATCTATGTGGTCATTTATGTTTTATGTGCTATTATTACCATCCAAATGCTTTATACTCTTTCTGAGAAGTTATTTCATCTTTAACAAAAAAACTCGTTCAATTGTAACACTAGAAGTGCCAAAGTGCCACTAATTCAATCAGGGGCACTTTGCCAAAGTGCCTCTAATTCAATCAGGGGCACTTTGCCGAAGTGTCACTAATACTTTTGGTGGCACCTTGTCAAATTGCCTCTAGTAATTTTAGTGGCACTTTAGCAAAGTACCACTAAAAGTATTAGTGGCACTTTTGAAAGTGCCACTATCACTACCAAATTCCGCGCGCTCTGAGACGTTTCGATAACATTGCGGATGAGCTCCAAACCATCGCTAAGGGCAATCTGCGACGGGTTCCGCGACGAAGTAAAAACGTGCCTGATCACGAACGATTCTACGATGATTAAGTTAACACTAAACCGTTGCGAGCTACTAGGCGGCCCAGCACAAGGCCCAACACGGAGCGACGTTTCTTTCGTCGCAGCGTGTGTACACGTGGCATCGTATTTTTTGTTACTCGTTACAGGCACCACTGACGTCACTTCTACCGTTCCTGACGTCATCATCGTCTTGACATTTTTAAAACGTCGCGAGTGGAAATACTGTTACCTTTGTTTATGACGTCATTGTTCCCGTTTTATGACGTCATAATACGTGCGACATTTCTTTTCTTGTTGAGGGTTGAAGCACTATAGGGTGCCACGTGGCGCTCTCATAAAGTTCCACTTATACGCTTATTATCGACGAATTTATAATGTTGTCCGACGGTGCGACGTTTTAGTTTATCGTAAGACGCTGCAAATCATGAGCCAGCACGTGAACCAACACGACAACTCCACATCGAAACTTATCCGTGACGTGTTTTTTCGTCGCGATTTCCATCCAATAACGTGCCGCCTCATGGACCTACCATATAGTACCACGTGTCCTCGTATTTTTATGCATGGAAAATGCTATACTAGTTTTCACAGCAAATCAAACACAACAAATACATAAATTCCGAATAAGGTCACAACCTAGCTCACCAGAGAAGGCAATCAAATACAGTTCAACAGACAACAAGCGGTTTCACAAAGGGCTATCTAATTCCATATCTCGGATGAACTTGAGCCAACATGCCACCAATAAGAGTTTTTACATTTCTTGACTCTTCTTCATACATTTGTGTTCCTCCGTCATACGCATCTATTCTTGTTGAAGCTTTATCCTATCTGCATCAGCTTGTTCCATGGCCTGCTTCAACTCTTCAACTACAGACTGTAGGTCCTGCCTCTCTTTTCTCTCATAATCAAGTTGAAGGTGAAGCTGACACTTTGTTGCTCTTGCACTGGTTGTCACCCCACCTATGGTATTAAGGAACGAAGAATTTAGACGGCCCTTGGTCAGCACGGCAGCGACAGCTTTGGCGGTAGAAAGAGGTTCCTTGATAGCGCCATCCACTGAAGTAGGTTCTAGCATCTTCATTTGCATTTCTCCCTATAAAGCATGTAAAAGCTTAAAATGAAATAGAAGCTGAACTAGCTTGTAAGAAGCATTGATATCATGACAAGAATGTAAGGAACATGTATGAAAGATAGCATGCAACAAGGTTGTACATAATTAACAAAGATGCAAATAGAAGATGACAAGCAATTAAGCACGCATAACAAGTTTGCAAGGAACATAAATGAAAAACATCACATGACAGACATGTAAGTAAACATGGCTGAAAATAGTAGACGACAAGCATGTACAAAACATAGATGAAAATACCAGCTCACAAGGATAGATGAATCTGCCGATGACAAGCAAGCAGCGTGCATGTGCATGAACTATGAGATGACAATCATAGGTGAAATAGCTGACTACAGGCATTTGCATCAGAATTCACAAAGGGAAGCATCAGTAAGTATCTAGAAGAATCTATTGAGGTAATTGTTGATCCCAGAGATAAACAGAATTCCGAGGGACTTACAGTTACTCTTTTCACGGGTGAAGAGAATCGACATGTCTTTCTGTTGTGCGTAGCTTTAAACAATTCAAAGGCATGTTCCCCATGTCGCAGTAAACCTCGTAGCTACGAGAACCTGTGGCGCTATGGAACTGGACGGCATGTATACTTTGCTTGGCTTTCATACAAGCCATCCACATAAACGAAGTATGAACTGATTAGACTCAATCCAGGTTATGGAATAGAAATAGTGGCAATGTAGAGTGAACAAAGAAAATACATGTTACCTGACTGAAGACTAGTTATCGACTAACCTGCACCATTCTGCTTCGCTCATGTGTCCAACTGCATCAGGAGGCGTTCGTACAACTCTACTCTTGTCTGCAACGCTGTTAAAAAATTCTTGCTTCAGAATATGGCGTCTTTTTCTCGTATAGTTCTCGAGATGCATCAGAAGAGATTGACGAATAAGAGAGTCTCTGCGGTTGAGATAAAACTTTGACTGAAACAAAAGAAAGAGCATTTTTTAGTTATATGAACAACAATAGAATGAACTGGAAGGTTGGGTTAAAAAAATTACAGACACGTGGCCATAGTAGGACGAAAATATATCTTCCCTTCCCTTGTATTCTTTCCAATGGGGGAAGATAGGGACAGTGTGCTTCACAGCTATTGAACACGCAGTAGCATACATGGAAGAAACCTTTAGGTCCACTGGCCTTGTCTTTCCCGGAGGAATAACTATTCTGATCCTTTTTCCTTTGGACATGTTTCTTCTCCTCCTAGTCGCACCACTCGAAACAATGTCTTCGCATGGGTAATCTACAGAAATTGTGGCATTGCAAGAGTTAGTATTCTGCATTTTGGATTTCCCTCCGCATATGGCCCCTCGTAGAGCATGCAATCTCTATAATATGTCATCTTTCTCTTCGTTGCAGGAAACTTGCTCATCGAGTTGGGAACCTTGCCCCTCTCCTAGGAATGGTGGAAGCTCGCCTTGCACACCTGGCAGCTCACCGTAGGGAGGTGCCTGCTCGCATTGGGCGGCTACCTCCTCACGGTGGTCAGCTTCCACCTTCTGTTGGGCAGCTTCCAGCTGGCCATGGGAAAGTGCCTGCTCGCCTTGGGCAGCTTCTTGCTGGCCTTGGGGAGCTGCCTCCTCGTCTTGGACCACTAGTCGCTTAAGTTTTTCATCCGCGTACAGATGGACATGCTCGCGATGGGCCTTGACGCGCTTGCCACTACATCCATGTCCACCAGGAGCCATCTTTGTCCTACCAGAAATTGCACGGTTCATATGTACCAAATCAACTATAGGATAGTAGCACAAAATACATGGCAGGACAGAAATTAAGCCACCATTTCCACACAACATAAGTAACTTTATTGTTGAGCTATCATGCAAGGCATGCCTTATCTAGATGATGGACATGGTATAAATGGAAATAAATAGCTTACACTATAAGTTTAGAATTGATGATTTATGCGAATAAATAATTAAAATAAATAGTTGATACATGTTATTTACAAATAGCATTATCTTTCATTGGGATGTGACAACATAGAGTTAGAAAATCTTAGTGATGTAATTCGTTATTTGACCATACCAGTAATCTAATTTGTGGACCTACGTATGATAGGATCATAGGAGAAGTGATCTTAAGCTTTATACAAGCTCGAAAATAAGCAAACTCTAACCAAAGGAACTTGATGGTTACCAGGCCAGCGAGGTGGCAGATCTTGACGGCGACCTGGACGGCGAGGTGGCCGATCTGGATGGCGTCCTGGACGGCGAGGTGGAAGCCCAGAAAGGCGAGCTGAGCGGCGGGGTGGAAGACCGAGGACGGGAAGGTGGAAGCCCGGGAAGGCAAGCTTCACGGCGAGGTGGAAGACCGGGGACGGCAAGGTGGAAGCCCGGGAAGGCGAGCTATAGAGTGAGGTGGAAGGCCGGGGCGGGGTAGATGGGGTTTAGGAGGAAAGGGGGATTTGCGACAAGAGGAGGGGAAATTTCGGCGAGGGGGCAGATAAGAGGGAGAGGTTCGAAATTTAGGGCGGCATAGGCGGCAAAGTTTTTGGTTGATAATTTGGGTGGGCGGCGCGAAATTTTCTACGCGCGCCAAATTTTGGTACATTGGCTGGAGAACATTGTTGGCCGTTGGATCCACTATGGATGGACTAAAAAGATAACCATTATTTAAATATGTTATTTAAGGATAATGGGAAGACATCTTCTCCCTCCGTATCAAAATGTAAGATGTTTTAGTTTTTCCTGGAAAAAATGTATGTAGACATGTTTTAATGTGTAGATTCAAATGCATCTTGAACTAAAACATGTCTAGATACATTTTGTCTAGAAAAAAGCTAAAAGATCTTACCTTTGATACGGAGGTAGTATAAATTACTGACCTAAACTATTACTAATAAATAAATTACCCTACCATTTTCTTGGGTGTTCCTTTATCCTAAGCTAACACAACCAAACAATTGGTTCCACTTTGCTATACACTTTTGGCTCACGTAGAGGGGTCAAAACAACAATTTCCTCTTTTTTCCCAGCAGCTATTGTTTCTCCGAGGAGGGGGCTCTGGCTTGTTTGAATGCACCCACAACACATGGTATGCCATAGCATGTGTGTTATCGTGTATCATGGGTATTGGATTCCCAAGACTCCCTTGCTCTCTGTGTTAGGGCTTCACCGGCGTCGGATTTTATCTAGCGGGTTCCAGGACTACTTAGAGCCCAAACTCCCGGATTTGAAGGAACTAGGGGAATCTTGACAAGAGGTGGACCCTACCATTTTCTCTGGTGTTCCTTGGGCCTAACCTAATACAACAAAGAAATTGGTTCCACTTTTCTTCCCCCTTCCGGCTCACGTAGAGGGGCCAGAACGGCAGTTCCGCCTTTTTCCCCAACGGGGCTATGGTTTCTCCCGAGGGGCGCTCTGGATCGTCTGAATACCACCAAATCCCATGGTATGACATACCATGTGTAATTGGTCTTGGATGGCCAAGATTCCCTAGCTCTCTGTGTTAGGGCTTCACCTGCGTTAGCTTCTCTATGGCGTGTGCCAAGACTACTTAGAGCCGGAACTCCCGGATCTGACGGAACTGGGAGAACCTTGCCAAGAGGATGGCCATACCATTGTCTTGGGTGTTTCTTTGTCCTAAACTAACACAACAATAAATTTATTCTACATTTATACCCTTCTGGCTCATGTAGAGGGGCTAGAACGACAGTTCCATCTTTTTCCCTAGCGGGGCTATGGTTTATCCGGAGAGGGGATTCCGGATCGTATAAATGCCACAAAATCCCATTGTATGTCATACCATGTGTGTTAGAGTGTGTAATGGGTATTGGATGCACAAGATTCCCTCTCTCTCTATGTTAGGGCTTCACCGGCGTCGGATTCTCTCTACGGGTTCCAGGACTACTTAATGAGAGCCTCAAACTCTCGGATCCGACGGGACTGGGGGAATTTTGCCAAGAGATGGGACCTAATATTGTCTTGGGTGTTCCTTGGTCCTAAACTAACACAACCAAGCAATCGGTTCCATTTTTTTACCCCCTTCCGGCTCGCGTAAAGGGGCCAGAACAATAGTTCCGTCTTTTTCCCCATCGGGGCTACGATTTCTCCGAAGAGGGGGCTCCGGAGCTTCTGAATGCCACCAAATCCCATAGTATGCAATACCATTTGTTTTATAGTGTGTCATGGGTCTTTGATACCCAAGATTCCCTCGCTCTTTGTGTTAGGGTTTCATCGGCGTCGGATTCTCTCTAACGGGTTCCAGGATTACTTAATGAGAGCCCGGAACTCCTGGATCTGAAGGAGATGGCGGAATCTTTCCAATAGGTGGGCCATACCATTGTCTTGGGTGTTCCTTGGTCCTAACCTGACACAACCAAGAAATTGGTTCCACTTTGCTACCCCCTTTCGGCTCATGTAGAGGGTCCAGAATGACAGTTCTGTCTTTTTCCCCAACTGAGGTATGTTTTCCCCGGAGAGGGGGCTCCAGATTGTCTGAATACTACCAAAACACATGGTATTCCATACCATGTGTGTTAGAGTCTATCATGGGTTTTGTATTCCCAAGATTCCCTCGCTCTCTGTGTGAGGGCTTCACCAGCGTCAGATTCTGTCTCCGGGTTCCAGGACTACTTAATTAGAGCCCGAAACTCCCGGATCTGATGGGACTGGGGGGATGTTTCCAAGAGGTGGGGACTACCATTGTCTTGGGTGTTCCTTGGGGCTAACCTAACACAACCAAGCACTTGGTTCCATTTTGCTACCCCCTTCCGGCTCACGTATAAGGGGCCAGAACGACAGTTCTGTCTTTTTCCCCACCGGGGCTATGGTTTCTCGGGAGAGGGGGCTCCGGATCGTCTTAATGCCACCTAATACCATGGTATACCATACCATGTGGGTTAGAGTGTGGCATGAGTCTTGGATACCCAATATTCCCTCGCTCCCTATGTTAGGACTTCACCGGTGTCATATTCTCTCTCGCGGGTTCCAGGACTACTTAGAGCCTGCAACTCCCGGATCTGTCGGAACTAGGGAATCTTTCCAAGAGGTGAACCCTAAAATTGTCTTGGGTGTTCCTTAGGCCTAAAATGACACATCCGAGCCATTGGTTCCACTTTTCTACCCCATTCCGGCTCACGTAGAGGGGCTAGAACGGCAGTTCCGCTTTTCCCCAGCGGGTCTATGGTTTCTCCTGAGGGGGCTCCGGATCGTCTGAATGCCACCAAATCCCATGGTATTTCATACCATGTGTGTTATATAATGTGTAATGGGTCTTGGATGCCCAAGGTTCCCTAGCTCTCTGTGTTAGGGCTTCACCGGCGTCGACTTCTCTCTGGCGTGTTCCAGGACTACATAGAGCCCAAAACTCCCGGATCTGACGGAACTGGGGAATCTTGCCAAGAGGTGGGCCCTACCATTGTCTTGGGTGTTCCTTGGGCCTGAAATAACACAACCAAGAAATTGGTTCTACTTTGATACCCGCTTCCGGCTCACGTAGAGTGGCCAGAACGACCGTTGCGTCTTTTTCCCTAGCGGGGTTATGGTTTCTCCGGAGAGGGGGCTTCGGTTCGTTTGAATGCCACAAAATCCCATTGTATGCCATAACATCTGTGTTAGAGTGTGAAATGGGTCTTGTATGCACAATATTCCCTCGATCTCTGTGTTTGAGATTCACCGGCGTTGGATTCTCTCTGTGGGTTCCAGGACTACTTAATGAGAGCCTGAAACTCCTGGATCCGACGGGACTGGGGAATCTATCCAAGAGGTGGTCACTAGAATTATATTGTGTGTTCCTTGGGCCTAACCTAACACAACCAAGCAATTGGTTCCACTTTGCTACCCCTTCCGGCTCGTGTAGAGGGGCCAGAACAACATTTCCGTCTTTTTCCCGAGCGGGGCTGCTATGGTTTCTCCCAAGAGGGGGCTCCGGAGCGTATGAATGCCACCAGATCCCATAGTATGCAATACCTTATGGGTTATAGTGTGGCATGGTTCTTGGATTCCCAAGATTCGCTCGCTCTTTGTGTTAGGGTTTCACCGGCATTGGATTCTCTCTAGCGGGTTCCAGGATTACTTAATGAGAGCCCGAAACTCCTGGATCTGAAGGAACCGGGGGAATCTTTCCAATAGGTGGGACCTAATATTTTCTTGGGTGTTCCTTGGTCCTAACCTAAGACAATAAAGCAATTGGTTACACTTTGCTACCCCCTTTCGGCTCACGTAGAGGGGCTAGAACGATAGTTCCGTCTTTTTCCAGCGGAGCTATGGTTTCTCTGCAGAGGGGGCTACGGATCATCAGAATGCCACCACAACACATGGTATGCCATACCATGTGTCTTAGAGTGTATCATGGGTCTTGTATGCCCAAGATTCCCTCGCTCTCTGTGTTAGGGCTTCACCGACGTCGGATTATGTCTGTGGGTTCCACGACTACTTAATTAGAGCTCGGAACTCCCGGATCTGATGGGACTAGGGGAATCTTTCCAAGAACTGGGCAATACCAATGTCTTGGGTGTTACTTTGTCCTAACCTATCAAAACCAAGCACTTGGTTCCATTTTTCTACCCCCTTCCGGCTCACGTATAAGGGGCCAGAACAACAGTTCCTTATTTTTCCCCGGCGGGGCTATGGTTTCTCAAGAGAGGGGGCTCCGGATCGTCTAAAGGACACCTAATCCCATGGAATTCCATACCATGTGTGTTAGAGTGTGGCATGGGTATTGTATGCCCGAGATTCCCTCACTCACTGTGTTAGGACTTCACCGACGTCACATTCTCTCTTCCGGGTTCCAGGACTACATATAGCCTGAAACTCCCAGATCTGATGGAAATGGGGGAATCTTGCCAAGAGGTGAGACCTACCATTGTATTGGGTGTTCCTTGGTACTAACCTAACAAATCCATGAAATTGGTTCCACTTTGCTACCCCCTTCCGGCTCACGTAGAGGGGCCAGAATGACAGTTCCGCCTTTAACCCCAACGGGGCTATGGTTTCTTCGGAGGGGGCCCTGTATCGTGTGAATACCACCAAATCCCATGGTACTCCATTTCATGTGTGTTATAGTGTGTCATGGGTCTTGGATACCCAATACCTCCTCGCTCTCTGTGTTAGGGCTTCACCGGCGTCGGATTCTCTCTAGCAGGTTCCAGGACTACTTAGAGCCCAAAACTCCCATATTTGACCGAACTAGGGGAATCTTGCCAAGAGGTGGACCCTACCATATTCTTTCGTGTACCATATTCTTTCGTGTTCCTTCCCAAGAGGTGGACCAAAACATCTGTGGGGCACCTAGAAGGCACGCGCCATAGAAAAACAATTTTGTGGCGCATGGCCAGTGGTGCGCCACAGAAATTCCTAATTCTGTGGCGCATGGAAGAAATGTGTGCCACAGAAATTCTGTGGGGCCCACCCCAATCATTGGACTAGCTGTCAGAACACACATTTTTATGGCGTAGGCTCCCTGGTGCGCCACAGAATATGGCATTTCTGTGGCGCACTGCTGTGCTGCGCCACAAAAAATACACATTTTGTGGCGCACGTATCTCCATGCGCCACTGAATGTGTATTTTCTGTGGCGCAGCCCAGCAGTGCGCCACAGAAAAGGTGCATTGTGCACATAAATATGGTAGCCCCCCTCTGTCTCCCCCCACTCATTTCATTCCAAGTGGATGTTGCTCACTCGACCCCCCCTTCTCTCCACTCCAATTTTACACATTTAATTCTCCTTTTTTGTAGGTGAACCTATTTTTTTTTATGTATAATTGTTGGTGAAGTTTCTTGTTGTTGAGGGGAAGTCCTAACCTCCATCTATACTCCGGTTCCTCCCTCTCCTCGCTCTTTTCGCGTCTCGGTATCGAATCTAGTGATTCACTTCCATTTTGGCAAACTTTTTCACCCCATATGTCCTACTTATAGGAGAGGTCATGCCGAATTGGTTCTACTTTTCTACCCCCTTCCGGCTCACGTAGAGGGGCCAGAACGGCAGTTCCGCCTTTTTCCCTAGCGGGGCTATGGTTTCTCCTGAGGGGGCTTCGGATCGTCTGAATGCCACCAAGTACCATGGTATGACATACCATGTGTGTTATATAGTGTGTCATGAGTATTGAATTATCAAGATTACCTATCTCTCTATGTTAGGGCTTCACCAGCGACAGATTCTCTCTAGCGTGTTCCAAGACTACTTAGAGCCCGAAACTCCCGGAGCTGACGGAACTAGGGGAATCTTGCCAAGAGGTGGTCCCTACCATTCTCTTGGGTGTTCCTTGTGCCTAAACTAACACAACCAAGAAATTGGTTCCACTTTTCTACCCCCTTCCGGCTCACGTAGAGGGGCTAGAACGACAGTTCCGTCTTTTTCCCTAGCGGGGCTATGGTTTCTCCGGAGATGCGGATCTGGATCGTCTGAATGCCACCAAATCCCATTGTATGCCATATCATGTGTGTTATAGTGTGGAATGGGTCTTGGATGCATAATATTCCCGTTCTCTCTGTGTTAGGGATTCACCGGCGTCAGATTCTCTCTGCGGGTTCCAGAACTACTTAATGAGAGCCTGAAACTCCCGGATCCGACGGGACTAGGGGAATATTTACAAGAGGTGGACCCTACCATTTTTTTCGTGGTGGTATCACGGCAGATTCCATGGGATGGCTAAAGTTGGGGCCGATGGACGCTGGAGGTGCTCGGGGAGGGATCACACGGCGAGTAGCCGCGTGGGATGGATCACAAACACCAAGATCTTACCCAGGTTCAGGGCCCTCGTGTGGAGGTAACACCCCTACACCTGCCTCTCTCTTTATATGTGTGTTACCGAGTAGCCACAGTACAATCAGCCCTTCAACCGAGTAGCCACTCCTCTCTCTAGTTCTTTCTACGTGAAGCTAATGCCGGTATGATCTCGAACCTCTCACAGGAGGAGGCAGGGCACCTTATATACTGGTGCCCAGTTGAATAGAAAACTAGTTTAGAGTACAACGGGATGTGACAGGAGCCCTGCAGAACCGCGCACGCCTCCGGGTTCCCGCTGACACTCGCCCCGTAAGTCGTTGCGCCGTTCGGAGATGAGACCTGTCCACCCATGTCAGTGAGATAGGGTGGGCCCCTAGCCCCGTTCTGTCCCCTCTGTCAGTGACACGACTAGACAGGCGCCTACATCACTGTAGCCACGCCGTGGTGCCGATAGTCACGCACTCCGTAAGTTGAACCGCACGCCATACGGACACAGGATACGCGGGATCCTGTGTCAGAACGGCTCCATTGACTTCTGGTCCGAGTGGAATCCACTCCCTCTACTCGGACAACTTCCTCTACTCGGAAGAATACAACTTCCTTGATTCTTCCTGTTGGTCATTGGTAGGTACTACCGGATAGCTGTCCACCGGGTAGCGAGTACCGGGTAGCCAGCCAAGTTGGTCACAACTGCTCTTCTGGTCTTGCCTTTAGCACCTGCCTTACCCCTACTCGGGGGTAACCCCCCGACATTAGTCCCTGAAGCTGGTGAGTCCTGCGAACTTGTTCACTGGGCCCTTCCAGCTTAAAAACAAATCTTGCCTTCGAACCGTAAGATGCCGAGTAGCACCTCTGAGTAGCCCTTATCCTTGGCTTGAATCTCTTCTTCTCCGAGTAGCACCGTTTCTCTTCTCTGATGCCGAGTAAGAAGACTTAGTGAAATCTTTGAAAACGCAATACCGCCTCAATCGGTGCGAATCCACCTCTGCGTGTCGCAACGGGGCACGTGTCGCACCCCTGTCACTCCGACGCCTCGGTTCCCGGGATATGGCCGGCCACGCGCCCATAACTGCGGCCAGGGCCCACCAGCCCGTTAAGTCTCTTCAACCGCACTCAATAGCCCACGATCACGACGTGGGATTAACTGCGCCCGTTACGCGCGCAACATGCGCTGTGTGCGTTTCTAACCGGCGCGCAGCCCACACCGCATGATCTCAGCGCACGACTGATCCCACTATCCCCGCTCGTAACGGCAACTCGAGGGGAGAGATAAATACCCCCTCGGTAACTCCTCCTTCTCTTTCCTGCTCACTTCCACCTTCTGCCTCTTCGCTTCTCCGCCGCCGCAGAGCACTTCGCCGCCGCGCACCCTTGCCGTGCCGCTGCTTCGTGCGACGCCGGAAAGATAGAGGTTGCTCCCTCCACTCGAATCTCCCACAAATCTTCCATCAATCCATCTCATCTCCATGGCCCGCGGAGATGACGATGCTCGCGCCGGATGGGAGGGATCCGACGTCACGGCGGAAGATTGCAGGTGGCAGGTCAATACCTGCCGCGTCCCTCCCGGCGTGCAGTGCCGGCAGCCGGATGTCAAAACCATCCCCGCGCCGCAGGAGGGCGAGTTCGTCGTCTTCCTCGCGCACTTCAAGCGGGGATTTGGCCTCCCGGCGTTGGACTTCTTCAGGGAATTCGTCAATCACTTCGTTCTACAGCCACATCACCTGCCCCCCAATGCCATGGTGATGCTCGCCTTCCACGCCGTGGTCTGCGAGGCGTTCCTGGGCGTGCCCCGACTGTTCATACCTGGGCGCGGTACTTCTTCTTCCGGAAGCAAAGCATCCCCAAGCCCGGAAGCACGGAGAGCTCCCGCGCCATGACGAAGACGGGAAGCGCGATGATGCTGCAGCGCACCGCCGGCAGCCATCCGCGCGTCAAGGGGCTCGACACGGTACGTAAGTGGCAGCGCTCCTTCCTTTACGTTAAGAACGTTCCTGCCAAAGAAGGAGCACCAATCACGGACCGGATAAATCTCCCCAAGTGGACGAATACGCCGCCAACCTAGCAGAATTGGGGATACAAGCCGAAGAATCATGACGAAATCCTTCAGATCGAGAAGCGCCTTGCCGAGCTGACGGAGTTGGGATTCAAGCGCGATGATCCCATCGCGTGTTGGATCTCACGCCGAGTGCTCCATCTTCAACGCCGCTCCCACAAGATGTGCCACATGGGAGGCAGCCGGTGTCGCCGTCTGGGCGAGATCTATCATGAAGACCAGCCTCACCGACACCTGGCAATACGGCTTTGTGCCGTACAGCCGTACTAAGTGCATCGAACAGGTTAGCCCTCTCTTTTCTGTCTCTGTACCTTGATACCGAGTAGAACATCTCAAATATCCTGTAGGCCTTAAGTGCTTTGTGTTTGCACGCCATGTTGAGTAGCACACCCCGAGCATCTTAGTTGGCTTTATGTGCTTTGTGTTTGCACGCCCCGTTGAGTAGAGAACCTTAGCCTAATATGCTTTGTGTTTGCATGCTACTCTGAATAGGATTTTCTGGATTTATATGCTTTGTGTTTGCATCCTGTACCGGGTAGAACCCCTCAGCCTTGTACTCAATTGATTTGCACCACTTGCTTGTCTTTCCAGCATATCGATCGTCAAGCTGTTGAAGATGAGGAGCTCTTTGAGGCCAACTGGAGCAGTGACCGAGAAAAGGACGATGAGACTGCCTACGATACCCAGGACACCCTCTGTATCCCTCACGCCGAACAGCCGGGTAAGCATCAAGTTGACGCGTCCATTCGGGATTGGTCCGAGGACGAAGAAGGTGACTAAGTTCACCTCTCTTATTGCGAGTAGCGCAACCCAACCTCCCTTTCCGTTTCTCAACTCTTTTTTCCCTTCTATTTTGCAAATGATCCTGAGGCTGACGAGGAAGACGAGGATGCCCTCGCCATCGATTCTATCTCTGTAGCTGCTCCTACTACTCGGAAGAGGACAGGTAGCGGTGCCCAAGAGCCTGCCGCCAAGAAAACCAAGAAGGCCGAGAAGAAGAAGAAGGTTGCCATCGCCAAAAGGCAACTTCCACCTGCAAGGGGTAAGTAACTTTCATCTGAGTTGCATTCTACTCCTGCTTCTCGGTGTTCTCTTCCCTTCCTCTTTGTTTCTGAACTCCCCTTCTGTTTTAGTGATCCTCTGGATGTCGATGCTGCTGCGGCTCCCACCACCTCCAAGAGAAAACCTGCCATCGACCTCGAGAAACTCATTGACCTCTCCGAGGATGAGGAAGAGCCAGCAGCACGGGATAGGACGCGTGCGCCCTCTCCCGTGAAGGCAGAAGAAGAAAACGCCAGCGCTGAGGACATGGGCACTGGTGCCCAAAACATGGACTTGGAGCAGCAGGCCCGCGTGGATCAGAGCGCGCAGGATGCTGCTCACGATGAGACGCCTTCTTCTCCCCCAGCTGCCTCAGCTGGGGAGAATAACAATCAAGAAGCTGAGCACCAAGATCATGCCGCCCTTGAGCGGCAGTACGAGAACCTGGAGCAGCCGCTAGACGAAGCTGTGGTTCAATACGACCCCGCGGCCCAACCGCGGGTAGAAGAAGCAGAAGATGTACGCCCAAATCCCGCTGCCGAGCAGCGGGCTGAGGATACTGTGGTGGAGCAAAACCTGCAGGGCCAAGCGCAGCTGGACGCTGCGTTGGGTAGTCGGCCCCCTGTGCCGCCTACTCAGCAGGTTACTCCACCTACTGCACCGAGCCCTCCACGGCCACAGAAGAAAACCAAGACTGCCCCGAGCCCTCCCGCAAAGCAAAGCACGCAGAAGACCGCGCCGAGCCCTCCTTCCAAGCCAGGTACCAAGAAGCCTGCTTCTCAGACGGATGCTACCGGGAAGGAGGCCGTTCAGCCTGACGCCCCGACTCACCGGAACCCGCCGCGCCATGCTGCGCAGGACAATGCACTGATGCCACCGCCCAAATCAACCATGAAGCCTGCTGCTAAGAGCGCGCAGCTTACACTTGGCGCTCCTGGCAGTTCTAGTGGTGCAGGCGAAGGATCGAGCGTGAGCGCTCCTCAGTCGCATCCCAGCTTCCTGCCCTACACGCTGCAGATGGCCAAGCAGCACAGTATTGAGTCGACCAAGGGTGAGCAGCGGATCGCCCTTACGAAGGGCGCCCAGGCCAAGGCGGTGGACGCCAAGTTGTCGGAGAAGAAGAAAACCCTTGCGTTCCACTCACGCGAGGCCAACGAGACTGAAGTTCAAACCGAGGGGCTCCAGCAGGTGATCGACCGAGTAGGCTTCATTGATAAGGTGTGGGAGAGCAGCGTCCTTGGGAACAATACGTGGGATGGCATCACTGTAGGCACGCTGGACCACTGGCGTACTGACTGGAACAAGGGTGATATGGGCTACAATCACATGACCATCGCCTCCAACACATGTACGCTGGCCGCGAATCTATTCGTTCATCGCAAAGCCGCCGAAGACATCGAGCAGATATACGCTGTAAGGTTCTTTTGCTTGTTCCGAGTTGTGACTTTTCTTCTCTTCTGTACTTATTTTTCTCCTTAGGCACTATGCAGTCCCCGAGATTCGGGCCGAGTAGACGGGTGCTCAACCGAGTTGCCGTCTTCTCGGGCCAAATTTTCCAAAAATTGTCTAATTCGTTTTCTTCCTTTTTCCCAGAATAGCCTCATGAAGAGGACCAACTTGTTCCGGCGGCTGCTCTGGAACCATTGCATCGCTACCCTACGGCTCGCGGCCCTGGAAAAAGAGCGCAAGAACGACGCCGATTTGGAGCAGGCGGCAGTGAATCGTGCCCTTCAACTCTCTGCAATCGAAAGTAAGCCTTTAGCTATTCGGTTAGTGCGTTTTGTGTTTACGCCCGGATTTGCTCTTTGCTCTAACTCTGTTTACTCTGCAGGCAAATTCAAAGAACTGCAGGAGCAGCACCAGCACTGCCACGTCTTCACTGCCTCCTCCGAGAGCAAGATCAAGGAGATGGAAGGTGATTTGCTGATCCTTCTGTGCTTGTTTTTCTCCTTTTTCTTGGTTATTCTGCTCACCGTGCTGTTTCTTTCCGCAGAAGAGTACAAGAAGTTCCGTGAGGAGCATCTTGACTGCTTGAAGCCCGCGGAGGTGAAGCAGCAACTGGAGAACCAAGAAACAGAGCTCAAGAACAAATGCAACGCCGAGTTGGAACAGTTGCAGGTCCAATTGAGGACTGCTCTCCAGGACGCCCTAGACCAAGCCGCCGAGAAGGACAAAGTGAAGGAAGTAGCCAAGGCCAAGGAGAGGGCCCGCAAGGCAGAAAACGAGGTGCTGAAGAAGTGCAATGAGGATCTCATGCTCCAGCTTGGCACCGCACGCCAAGTCAAGGATAGGCATATTGCCGATGAGGAGTCCTGGAAGAACAAGATGCATGCGCTACTCATTGACCTCAATAGTAAGTTTGTGCTTTTCTGCATTTGACTGCTTCCTTCTTCTCTTCCCTTGGCTTTGTTTGCTTCTCCTCTTTCCTGCTTGACTTCATTTCCGCTCCGTTTCCATTTCTGACTCTTTCCGATAGCTTTCTCAGATATCTTCCCTGATCTCTGCGCGGTTAGCACGCCTGCTTTGGCCAAAGCTCAAGGAATCCGAGCTGAGAAAGGATTGCCCACTAGCACCAAGTCTACGATCGAGGACAACTTCACGAACATCCAGTCACAGCTCCGCCAGCTTAGGGGCTTGGGCACCGGCCTGGTATCCACGGCCTTCAAGCTGCACGATCTGTTCTAGCCTCGCGAGTCTGCGCCCAAAACTATTCGTGCCCTCGCCGAGAAGCTCGATGGTGCAAAGGCCGAGTTGAAGAAGTGGCGTGCATCCTCAGCTCGGGCAGGCGCCGATCTGCTGCTTCTCTTCATCTGTAGCTGGTACGAGAACCTAAACCTCGACACCATCCTTGAGGTGCGCCTGGGCTCGAAGTGGTCAGACGATCCCAACTGTGTGGCTCGCCGCAAGGCAGTTGCGTACGAGATCGCCTCCTACGCGGACACTGCCCTCTTGGTCGACGGCCCCACCGAGCCTGACACCGAGGTGAAAATCGAGGATGAAGACGAAGAGGAAGATGAAGATGAGGACACCGAGTCGGAGGACTTGAGTGTCTTTGAAAATACTGGTGCCGAGGAGGGATCCGGGAACGGGAAGGGCAAGGCTGTTGCGGATAGCTACAAGGAGCCGGAAATCGAGGGCCAAGATGCCACCATCACCACCGAGATGGTGACCCAGGTTGCGGCTCCCGAGCTGGGCTCGTCCTCTGGCGCGGCGCTTGATGACGCGGCGCTACTCCGCACTCAATCCAATGCTTCCACCTCAGCTACCGACCCCATCTCGGTGGCCACTGCCACCTCTGAGCGAGCCACCGCCAACACCGTAGCTGATGCTGCCAACGCCAACCTGGACAACACTGCTACTTCCAACCAGTGATCTCCTGCAAACACTTATGCCCTAGAATATTTATCAGATCCCCAGGATGTCGGGTGCATATGTATCAAACAATTATCATTTCCGTCGCTACTCAGTTTTATTTCCCTTGAAGTTTGAAGTTTATTAATTTGAGCAACATTGGCCTGATGTCGGGTTGCGTTATTATGCAAGTCCCCGAGTTGCATTTTTATCCGCTCTTTCCTTTTTATCTCAGCTCTTACCTGCAACTTGTTGCTTTGTTGGTAGTCGAGTCACAAGAGTTTAAAGTAGGAGTTTCAAATACTTAGCCACTTAGAAACATTCATAGTAACGCTGCCCACCACTTAGCCGGAAAGAAAAAACAGCAAAAAACACTCTACTCGGTTGCCACACGCTTCCTTTCCTTTGCAATTTTTCATGTGTTCATTGACTCTTTGGCTTGTTCTCTGGCTTGCCATGAAGCCGGGTTGCGGACAGCAGGAGAGTCGCGGAGTGTCCGGTGAGTTTAAACACACTACTTTGTATGCTTTTGAAATTCTGAGTGGTTCAACTGGATAGACAAAGTAAAGCAAAGTAAACACAAAGAACAGTTTGGACGAGGGTAGTCCCCGAGTTCAATTTCAGATTCCCGAATAGAAGTTTAACTCGGATGAGAGAGTACATACATAATTTGCTCACGAATGAAAACAGCGGAGTAGAGCTACATTCCAAGGGCGCTTGGATTCTTCTCCTGCTCTATCCGGCCTGTTCTTCTGGGATGGCTGTGCGTCAACAAGGTAATAAGCATCATTGTGCAGAGCCTTGCTCACAATGAACAGCCCTTCCCATGGAGGAGATAGCTTGTGCATCCCGGCTGTGCGCTGCACGAGCCTAAGCACCATGTCTCCTTCTCGGAAAACCCTTGGGTTCACTTTCCGGCTGTGATAACGCCTCAAGTTTTGCTGATAAACAGCTGAACGTGACAGAGTTAGCTCTCTTGCTTCTTCCAGCAGGTCAACGTCATTTTCTCGAGCTTCTCTAGCCTCAGCCTTCGTGTAGAGCGTTACACGGGGCGAGTCATGCTCTAGGTCAGTAGGCAACACGGCCTCAGCTCCATAAACCAGAAAGAATGGCGTGTAGCCGGTTGACCGGTTAGGGGTAGTCCTTAGACTCCACAACACCGCTGTCAACTCGTCTAGCCAACACCCAGGTGTTTTCAGCAGCGGCTCAATCAGCCTTGGCTTTATGCCTGATAGCACCATGACATTTGCTCTTTCCACTTGCCCATTGGAGGCGGGATGCGCAACAGATGCAACATCTAGCCGAATGCGCTTATATCTGCAGAACTTCGCAAACCTGCCTTCAGCAAAGTTTGTGCCATTATCCGTGATAATGCTATGCGGGTAGCCATACCTCCGGATCACATCCATTAGGAAACTCACAGCAGTGGCTCCATCACACTTCCGAATAGGTTTTACCTCGATCCACTTCATGAACTTGTCCACCATGACCAGAATGTGAGTCATGTTGCCTCTAGCCGGCTTGAAAGGACCCACCATATCCAAGCACCAAACAGCAAATGGCCAAGTAACGGGAATGGTCTTCAACTCGGAAGCTAGCATATGAATCTTGCTTGCGAATCTCTGACAGCCATTGCACTTTCTCACAATATCTTCAGCTTGCTTCAAGGCAGTGAGCCAAAAGAAGCCGTGTCGAAAGGCCTTGTTGACCAGAGCCCGAGAAGAGGCGTGATGCCCGCATTCTCCTTGGTGTATCTCCACCAATATCTCTTCTCCCTCTTCTGGCTCTACACAGCGATGCAGCACACCAGTAGGACTTCTTCTATGCAGCACATCTCTAAAGATTGTATAGCCCTTGGATCTTCTCTGAATTTGCCTCGAAGTAACCTCATCACTCGGCAAAGTGCCGTCTTTTAGAAAAGATAATATGGGCAGAGCCCAACTCGGTGTCTCCCGGATGGGAAACACTGGTTCGTCCAGTTCCATTGGATCAGCCACCACTTCTTCTTCTTCTGGGGCGGGGACGAGTCCCCGAGATCTCGTGCACGCAGCGAGAACTCCCTCAATGAATGCGACAGTCCCCGAGTTAGGAGGGGCAGTCCCCGAGTAAGAAGGGACAGTCCCCGGGTTGCAGGCGCCAGTCCCCGGGATGGAGACGGCAGTCCCCGGGTTCTCTTTTGCAGCCTCCCAGTCAATCTCCATTGGGACAACTTCCTCACCAGACAGAGAAGGAACAAATATGGATTCCGAGTTGGGGGATGGCTTGATAGATGGCTTCCTCAAATGCTCCAAGGCAACCCCAGCCGGGATGTATTGTCGAGAAGACCCCAACTTGGACAGTTCATCAGCTGCCTCATTCTCTGCTCGGTGTATGTGTTGGAACTCGCATCCTTCAAAGAATCCAGTCATGGTTTGCACCAGGAACCGATATGAAGCCATGTTGGCATCTAGAGCATACCAAGTGCGTGAAACTTGCTGCACAACGAGATCCGAGTCGCCATAGGATATGATGCGCTGCACGCCAACCTCCTTGGCCACCTTCAAGCCGTGTTCCACGGCCTCGTACTCTGCTACATTGTTAGATGCCTTGAAGTGGATTTGCAGCACGTACTTGAGTTGATCTCGCTTGGGTGACGTGAGCACCACGCCAGCACCCAAGCCTTCCTTCACCTTGGAGCCATCAAAATGCATCTTCCAGTAGTTGGATACCGGAGTAGGAGGCTCATACTGCACTTCGGCCCAATCCACCAGAAAATCCGCAAGAACCTGAGACTTGATGGCTTCTCTTCTCGCATATGCAGGAGCGTACGCGGCCAGCTCAATCGCCCACTTGGCTACTCTGCCACTCGCTTCCTTGTTGCCCATGATGTCCGAGATGGGAGCAGAACTCACCACAGTGATGGGATGCTCTTGGAAATGGTCCTTCGGCTTCTTGGCGCCCAGGTACACGCCGTAAGTCATCTTCTGGTAATGTGGGTAGTTTTGCTTGGAGCTGGATAGCACCTCACTGAGATAATATACAGGCCGCTGGACAATCTTGCCTTCTTCTTCTCTCTCTACCACAATTACCACGCTGACAACTTAGTTAGTTGCAGCAATGTACAGCAGCATTGGCTCTTTGGGTAGCGGGCTAGCCAAGATGGGAGTGCTACCCAGCATGTCCTTCAACTCTTTGAATGCCACATCAGCTTGTGGTGTCCAGACAAATTTGTCATTTCTCTTCATCAACTGATACAGAGGCAAGGCCTTCTCGCCCATTCTGCCCAGGAAGCGGCTCAAAGAAGCCAAGCACCCAGTGAACTTTTGCACATCCTTCAGGGATCTTGGCAAAGACATGCTCTCAATAGCTTTTATCTTTGAGGGATTGGCCTCAATGCCCCGACTGGATACCAAGAAGCCGAGTAGCTTGCCAGCCGGGACGCCAAAGGTGCATTTAGTCGGGTTCAACTTCATCTTGTACTTGCGCAAATTGGCAAATGTTTCCCCAATGTCACTAAGCAGAGTATGTGTTTTATTCGTTTTGATGACAATGTCATCTACGTACACCTGCACATTTTTGCCAATTTGATCATGCAAGCATTTCTGCATGCATCTCTGATAGGTAGCCCCCGCATTCCGCAACCCTAAGCACATGACACGATAGCAATAAGCCCCGTACGGGGTAATGAACGCAGTCTTTATTGGATCAGCTGGGTTGAGAGCTATCTGATCGAAACCAGAGTAGGAATCTATAAAAGACAAAAGCTCACAACCAGCAGTGGAATCGATCACCTGATCTATGCGGGGTAGCGGAAAGGGATCTTTGGGGCAGGCCTTGTTCAGGTCGGTGTAGTCCACGCACATGCGCCATGCGGTATCTGCCTTGTGGTCCTCCTTCTTCTTCTCAACCATCACCGGGTTGGCTAGCCAGTCAGGATGCAAAACCTCCATGATAAAGTTGCTTTTCAGCAACTTGGTGATCTGGTCACCAATGGCCTTCCTTCTCTCATCGCCAAAGAGGCGCATCGCCTGCTTCATTGGCTTGGCATCATGCCGCACATGTAGAGAGTGCTCAACCAACTCCCTCGGGACACCTGGTAAATCCTCATTGGACCAGGCGAACACATCCCGATTCTCACGGAGGAAGTGGATGAGCTCGCTTTCCTATTTCTCTCCCAACCCGGTGCCAATGATGGCAACACGGTCTGGGAACTCAGGGTCAACCTGGACTTTCTTCGTTTCCTGGGATGCCTGGAATGCAGTCCCGTACTGGGAACTGGGCATGCAGGGCGCACCACCTGCGCTGCTTGCGCCATCGCCACCACCTCGTACATCTTTTTCTTCTCGGCAGCAATGACCATGGATTCCGCTAGCTGGGAACCAGCAGAGGCACACTCCAAAGACCTCTTGTAGTCACCCGAGATGGTGATCACTCCATTAGGACCAGGGATTTTCATCTTCAGATAGGCAGCATGGGTAGAATCCATGAACTTGGTGAGTGCAGGCCTACCGAGAAGAGCGTGGTAGGGGCTCTGAAGATCAACCACCTCAAACTGGACGTACTCGGTGCGGCAGTTTTCCCTGGTGCCGAATAGGATATCCAGCCAGATGCAGCCGATTGGAGCACAAGATACCCACGGCACAATTCCATGGAAAGTGGTCTTGCTGGGCAGCATCATGTTCTCGCCAAGGCCGAGCTTCTTCAATGTATCCAGATACAAGATGTTGATGCTGTTGCCGTTGTCGATCAGCGCCTTGCTGAATCGGACATTCTTCTCGGGTCCCAGAAAAGTGGGATCTAGCACCAAAGCATAGCTACCCGGGTTGGGCATCACCTTGAGGTGATCAGCCTTGGACCAAGTTACCTCATGGTCGCACCAGCGCAGGTAGTTAGGCACTACCGGGATGATGGCGTTTACCTCCATCGCACGCCTGTGCTGCGACTGCTTGTCGACTGGCTCGGTGACGAAGATCATGTAGCTCTCGTGGTGCTCCTGGTACTGGTTGCGGTCTCCACCACCATTGTTGCCATTGTTGTTGTTACCTTGGTTGTTGTTGTTGTTGTTGTTGCCTCTGTTGTTGTTGCCGGTGTAGTTGTTGTTGTTGTAGTTGCGATCGTTGTTGTTGTTGTTGCGGTAGCGGTCGTTGTTGAAGTAACGTTGGCTCCTAAAGCCACCTGGTTGACATTCTCTCTTCTTGGGAACGCGGCCGGCCGAGGAGCGGGTGCCCGAGCTGGCTGCACATTGGCATTCGCTTCTGGCAGAGGAGGAGGAGGAGGCAAGCCCTCGTTCTTGATCTGTTCCCACCAGCTGCATTACCGAGTAGTGTGGTTGGCAGGCCTGGCAGGATGCCGAGTGTGGAAGCTGCACGGACCATCCTTCATCTCCGTGAAGATGAAGTTTGGGGCAGGACCCGAGTTGCCGCTACCCTGGTGGGAAGCACTGTATGGTTTCTGGATGCCTTGGCCCTGATTCTGGTTTTGCCCGTACTGGGCTCCAGCAGTTTTTTGCCTCTGGCTACTCCCAGCAGCCGTGGTCACAGCATTTACCTCCTCGGGATCATACTGAGTATCAATCCAGTCGCCCCTGCGCTTGTTGCGGAAGTCATTGCGCTTGCTGTTGTTGTTGTTGTAGTTCCTTCTCGCTCGGGGGAGTCCATCAGAGGCTGAGTTGGATCGCCGAGTGCATACATGTCAGCAATCTTGATGGTCTCCGCGAGTGTACTCGGCATCTCGCGCTGCAGCTTCTGCCACAACATGCTGCCATGCCTGCAACCCTGCGCAAACCAAGTGATGGCCTGGGCCTCATTTACACCCTCGCAGGTGTTCCTCAAGGTGCTCCACCAAGTAAGATACTCACGGTCCGTCTCGTCTTCCCGCTGCTTGCAAGCGGACAACTGATGCGGCCTATTTGGCCTCTTGTAGGTGCTTGTGAAGTTACTGATGAAGGCCTTCGAGAAGTCCAGCCAGCAATTAATACTGTCTTTGGGCAGGTTGTTGAGCCACGTCCGTGCTGGAGCCTCAAGCATTTGTGGAACATACCGCACAGCCCATCTTCGGTTCCCGCCTGCAATATGCACAGCCGTGACATAGTCACTCAACCAGTCTTCTGGTTTGGTGCTGCCATTGTAGCACTTGGTCCCCCTGGCCAGCTGGAAATGCTTTACGGAAGGCTCGTTCATGATACGAGCACCAAAAAAATCTGGGCCAGGTGGCCCCTTGCTCTCGAGTTGCGCGGACAGATTGATCCTGTCCAACTTGAACCTGGCATCACTGGGCTCCAACATGCGCTCACCAAGTCGGTCAGCAACGTTCCTGGGGTCAGCATAACCGGCTATCCCCATCGCCGAGTAGCCATCATCATATCTGTTCTCATGCACGACTGCGGGTTAAACCACAGGGTTGGCTGTGCTGCAGCAGGCTGCTGCGTCCTCTGCCTAGTAGGCTGAGCAACAGGACGCCGGGAAGGCCCCGCGTTCTCTCCGCTATGTCCCCTACTCTGAGCTTTATGGGCTTGATAGCCTGCTCCTGCAGCGCGCTGTTTCACGGCGAGAACCGGGTCGTACACCTACATCTCTCTACCTTTCCCTAAGCGTTAACTCTGGTCCCTCTCGCGACTGGGATGCGGGGATGAGGCCTGATCGTTAGATCTGACCGCATGTGAATGCACCACCTGAGAAGCACCAGCACCCGGATTGGCTTTCCGGAACTCTTCATTCTGCCTAGCAGCTTCTAGCACCAGCTCATTGAGCCTCTCCTGCTGCCTAGCGCGCGCGTCACCAGCTAGGTTTGGCAACTCTGCGGCTACAACCTCTGCAGCTCTAAGGTTTTTGGCGGGGGTGCTGTATCTAGGCCTGGTGGAGGTGTTTGTGGTGGCAGATTGGCTAGGAGCCTCTACAACGGTCGCCATCTCGGCGCCTAAGTTGCGACGCGTAGCGCCTACTTTGCTAGACTTCCTAGCAACAGGAGTAAAGCAGTGGGCCTTGTTGTACTCGTTCTGATCTATGCTAAGCTCGAGCCTAACCTTATCCAACTCCAGCTGCTCGGAGAGCAACTCCTGACGCTGCCGGTCGAGCTGCGCCCTCATGGTCAAGAGCTCGAGCTCGGTGGGAGGCGGCATGCCCATCCGCACGGCGGATGCCGGTATCGTCGGAGTAGTGGAGAGGGGGATGTTGCAGTCCTTCTCGTAGGGCTTGTGGGTCTTCCCGCCAGCACTCGAGCCAGCGAGATCCTCGATGACGCCCACGGCAGTAGCCGCGCCCTTCCCGGCATCGGCAGGGCACTCGTGGACGATGGCGGTGGCGACGTAGACGAGACGCGAGCCGAAGGAGAGCACCGAGTCGCCTGCCGGCATGGGCCTCCCGCCGAAATCTCCGGCATTGTCGGTGACGAAGTCGAAGGAGCCGAATCTGTGGACAAGGCCACAGACCACGCGCTCCCCAGTAGCAGAAACGGGTCCCGTCCGAACATGGACTCCAGCCAGCGCCGCTGTCTGCCCAACGGTGGGCGCCAACTGTCGTGGTGGTATCACGGCAGATACCATGGGATGGCTAAAGTTGGGGCCGATGGATGCTGGAGGTGCTCGGGGAGGGATCACACAGCGAGTAGCCGCGAGGGATGGATCACAAACACTGCAAACACCAAGATCTTACCCAGGTTCAGGGCCCTCGTGTGAAGGTAACACCCCTACTCCTGCCTCTCTCTTTATATGTGTGTTACCGAGTAGCCACGGTACAATCAGGCCTTCAACCGAGTAGCCACTCCTCTCTCTGGTTCTTTCTACGTGAAGCTAATGCCGGTATGATCTCGAACCTCTCACAGGAGGAGGCAGGGCACCTTATATACTAGTGCCCAGCCGAATAGAAAACTAGTTTAGAGTACAACGGGATGTGACACCCATGTCAGTGAGATAGGGTGGGCCCCTAGCCCCGTCCTGTCCCCTCTGTCAGTGACAGGACTAGACAGGCGCCTACATCACTGTAGCCATGTCGTGGTGCGGATAGTCACGCACTCCGTAAGTTGAACCGCACGCCGTACGGATACATGATACGCGGGATCCCGTGTCAGAACGGCTCCATTGACTTCTGGTACGAGTAGGAATCCACTCCCTCTACTCGGACAACTTCCTCTACTCGGAAGAATACAACTTCCTTGATTCTTCCTCCTGGTCATTGGTAGGTACTACCGGATAGCTGTCCACCGGGTAGCGAGTACCGGGTAGCCAGCCAACTTGGTCACAACTGCTCTTCTGGTCTTGCCTTTAGCACCTGCCTTACCCCTACTCGGGGGTAACCCCCCAACAATTTTCTTGGGTGTTACTTGGTCCTAACCTAACACAACCAAGAAATTGGTTACACTTTTCTACCCCCTTCGGGCTCGCGTAGAGGGGCCGTAACAACAGTTTCGTCATTTTCCCCAGCGGGGCTATGGTTTAACCGAAGAGGGGGCTCCGGAGTGTCTGAATGCCACCAAATCTCGTAGTATACAATACCATGTGTTTTAGAGTGTGTCATGGGTCTTGCATCCCCAATATTCCCTTACTCTTTGTGTTCGGGTTTCACCGGCATTGGATTCTCTCTAGGGGGTCCAGAATTACTTAATGGGAGCCCAAAAATCTCGGATCTAAAGGAATTGGGGGAATCTTTCCAATAGGTGGTACCAACCATTGTCTTGGGTGTTCATTGATCCTAAACTAACACAACCAAACAATTGGTTCCACTTTTCTACCCCCTTTCGGCTCACGTAGAGGGGCTAGAACGACAGTTCCGTCTTTTCCCCCAACGAAGCTATGGTTTCTCTGGAGAGGGGGCTCCAGATTGTCTGAATTCCACCTAGACACATGGTATTCCATACCATGTATGGTAGACTGTATCATGGGTCTTGTATTCCCAAGATTCCCTTTCTCTCTGTGTTAGGGCTTCACCAGCGTGATATTCTGTCTGCGGGTTCCAGGACTACTTAATTAGAGACCGAAACTCCCGGATTTGATGGGACTGGGGAATCTTTCCAAGTAGTGGGCACTACCATTTTATTGGGTGTTCCTTGGGCCTAAACTAACACAACCAATAAATTGGTTCCATTTTGTACCCCTTTCCGCCTCAGGTATAAGGGTCCGGAACGACAGTTTCGTCTTTTTCCCCCGCGTGGCTATGGTTTTTCGGGAGAGGGAGCTCCGGATTGTCTGAATGCCACCTAATCGCATGGTATGCCATACCATGTGTGTTAGAGTGTGGCATGTGTCTTGGATGCCCAATATTCCCTAGATCTCTGTGTTAGGACTTCACCGGCGTTAGATTCTCTCTCGCGAGTTCCAGGACTACTTAGTGACCGAAACTCCCGTATCTAGCGAAACTGGGGTAATATTGCTAAGAGGTGAGCCCTAATATTGTCTTGCGTGTTCCTTGGTCCTAAGCTAACACATTCAAGCAATTGGTTCGAGTTTTCTACCCTCTTCCGGCTCACGTAGAGGGGCTAGAACGACAGTTCCGCCTTTTCCCCCAACGGGGCTATGGTTTCTCCGGAGGGGTCTCCAGATCGTCTGAATGCTCAAGTAGAGGGGCTAGAACGACAGTTCCGTCTTTTTCCCCAGCGGGGCTATGGTTTAACCGAAGAGGGGGCTCCGGAGTGTCTGAATGCCACCAAATCTCCTAGTATACAATACCATGTGTGTTAGAGTGTTTCATGTGTCTTGGATTCCCAATACTCCCTCACTCTCTGCGTTAGGGCTTCACCGGCGTCGGATTCTCTCTAGCGGGTTCCAGGATTACTTAATGAGAGCCCGAAACTCCCCGATCTGACGGAACTGGGGGAATGTTTCCCAAAGGTTGGCCCTACCATTGTCTTGGGTGTTCCTTGGTCCTAACTCCTAACCTAACACAATCAAGTAATTGGTTACACTTTTGTACCCTCTTTCGGCTCATGTAGAGGGGCCAGAACGACAGTTCCGTCTTTTTCCCCAACGGAGCTATGGTTTCACCGGAGGGGGGCTCCAGATCATCTGAATGCCACCAAATCCCATGGTATGACATAACATGTGTTCTAGAGTTTGGCATGGGTCTTGGATGCCCAAGATTCCCTCGCTCTTTGTGTTAGGGTTTCACTGGCGTCGGATTCTCTCTAGCGGGTTCCACGACTATTTAATGAGAGCCCAAAACTCCCGGATAGACGGAATCGAGGGAATGTTGAAAATAGGTTGTCCCTACCATTTGTCTTGGGTGTTCCTTCGTCCTAACCTAACACAACCAATAAATTGGTTACACTTTTCTACCCCCTTTCGGCTCACGTATAGGGGACAGAACGACAATTTCGTCTTTTCCCCTACGGGGCTATGCTTTCTCCGGAGAGGGGGCTCCAGATCGTCTGAATGCCACAAAATCCCATAGTATGCAATAACATGTGTGTTATAGTGTGTCATGGGTCTTGGATGACCAATATTACCTTTCTCTTTGTGTTAGGGTTTCACAGGCGTGGGATTCTCTCGTGATTTCCAGGATTACTTAATGAGAGCCCGAAACTCCCGGATCTGACGAAAGTCGGGGAATCTTTCCAAGAGGTGGGCCCTACCATTGTCTTGGGTGTTCCTTGGTCCAAAATCCTAACCTAACACAACCAAGAAATTGGTTACGCTTTGCTACCCTCTTTTGGCTGTAGAGGGGCCAGAACGACAGTTCCATCTTTTCCCCCATCAGAGCTATGGTTTCTCCGGAGGGGGGACTCCGGATCGTCGGAATGTCACCAAATCCCATGGTATGCCATAGCATGTGCGCTAGAGTGTGTCATGGGTCTTGGATTCCCAATATTCCATCGCTCTCTGTGTTAGGGTTTCACCGGCGTCGGATTCTCTCTCGTGGGTTCCAGGAGTACTTAATGAGAGCCCGAAACTCTTAGGTGTGACGGAACTGGGGGAATCTTGCAGAGAGGTGGGCCATTCCATTGTCTTGGGTGTTAATTGGGCCTAAACTAACACAACCAAGCAATTGGTTCCACTTTTCTACCTCCTTCCGGCTCACGTAGAGGGGCCAGAACGACAATTCCTCCTTTTTCCCCAATGGGGCTTGGTTTCTCCGGAGAGGGGCTCCGGAGCGTTTGAATATCTCCATATATAGCACATGGTGGCATAAGATTCCCTCACTCTCTTTGTTAGGTCTTCACTGGCGTCGGATTCTCTCTGGCGGGTTCCAGAACTACTTAGAGCCCGACTACTCTCTCTATCTGCTTCTCTCTCGAATTTACATGCACTATTGGCCCGAAACTCCCAGAACGGAGAAACGGGAGGGAATATTCTGAAGAGTTGGGTCATACCATTGTCTTGGGACTTCCTAGTATCCACCTTACACATCCAAGCAAGTAGATAATCATTTATAAAAAAAAGGCATGATATCACTAAATAATCAACACAATTCAGATAAGCTTGGTTTTCAAAAACTTGAATCTGCATTTTTTCATTCAAAAAATTCGGGAAAATTGTTTTTATTCTGTCAGATCAAACGGATGGACTACTTTGTTATTAAGTTATTATTATTATGTATTAATTATTTTTCTTTCCATTCCAAATTATTTTTCTTCTCTTTTGTGAAATGTTTTCGTCAAGTGGCACCAGGCCGGCCTTTTATTGCGCGGGAGACGCAGCGTCAACCCCTTCGGGAAGGAGCACCCTTTATTGCGCTCACATCGACCTCTCTCTCTTCTAGTCATATGACTTGATCTATCTCTCTCACCGCCTGAGCTTCCCATCTCTCCATTGGCGTGTTTTCTTCTGCCGGGACATCGACAACACCGCGGCGACCATATTTTGCGGGAGACGAAGGCCAAGCATCCATTTCCTTCTTAGTTAGGCAGGATCTTCATCGGCTTTTTTGAGATCACCGCTTGTGTCGTCCCATCCTCTTCGAGGGCTATGGAAATGGCGGTAAGATGATATCTAACCCTCTTATCCCTTGTATGTATCGTAGATCTGTAGATTGAGCTCGATTTTTCTGCGTAGAACAACATGCACGGTAGATCTAGATGTCTTTACCGTTCATTCTACGCCTCTATTTCGTTTTTTTCCCGTAGACGTGATTTTGTTCTATGGCTTAAGTTAGGGATATCCGGCAGGCTTAGTTCATCTATTTCCACCATGATTTTGATAGGTTATGGTTTCATTCAGTACCCGATTTGGGTGATTCAGTTAGATTTGGGGTTTTTTTTGGCTCACGGCTTAGATTTGGTATTTGTGCAAGGTTAGTTCAATTTTGTCCAATGATTAACACTTTGGCTAATGATTTTCTAGGGCCACGGGCTAGGAGTGACTCTACTTGTTGTACTTAAAAATTCTAAGGTCAGATTCATTTTTTCTGTGCATTTTCCATTGTTCCACCTGTTTTTATTTTGTGTACACTAATTTATCAACACGATGAATTTCCTCCTAGTTATATTCCGATGATTAAACTAGGCCATGGTAAAGGCAAAGATAGTGTCTATAATACCTTGTAGTGTATACAATTTGAGTATTTGTATTCATACATGCTATTATAAGCACTCTTTTTCCCTTGGTTTGCATTGCAATTATATATGAGGCTCGTATTAGATTTGTTTTCATTGTTCCACTTTTCTTTGCCGTGAATGTCTTCCTTGTTATAGGCCTATGATTTAAACTACGCCATGGTAAAGACAAAGAGAGTGTCTATAATACCTTGTAGTGTATACAATTTGAGTATTTGTATTCGTACATGCTATTATAAGAACTCTTTTTTCCTTGGTTTGCATGGCAATGATATATGAGGCTCGTATTACATTTGTTTCCATTGTTCCACTTTTCTTTGACTTGAATGTCCTCCTTGTTATATGCCGATGATTAAACTAGGCCATGGTAAAGGCAAAGAGAGTATCTACAATACCTTGTAGTGTATACAATTTGAGTATTTGTATTCGTACAAGGTATTGTAAGCAATCCTTTTGCCTTGGTTTGCATGGCAATGATATATGAGGCTCGTATTACATTTGCTTCCATTGTTGAACTTTTCTTTGCCTTGAATGTCCTCCTTGTTGTATGCGATGATTTAAACTAGGCCATGGTAAACGCAAAGAGAGTGTCTATAATACCTTGTAGTGTATACAATTTGAATATTTGTATTCGTACATGCTATTATAAGAACTCCTTTTGCCTTGGTTTGCATGGAAATGATATATGAGGCTCGTATTACATTTGTTTTCATTGTTTCACTTTTCTTTTCCTTGAATGTCCTCCTTGTTATATGTCGATGATTAAACTAGGCCATGGTAAAGGAAAAGAGAGTGTCTACAATACCTTGCAGTGTATACAATTTGAGTATTTGTATTCGTACATGCTATTGTAAGCACTCTTTTTTCCCCTTGTTTGCATGACAATAATATATGAGGCTCGTATTACATTTGTTTCTATTGGTCCACTTTATTTACCTTGAATGTCCTCCTTGTGATATGTCGATGATTTAAACTACGCAATGGTGAAGGAAAAGAAAGTGTCTATAATACCTTGTAGTGTAAACAATTTGAGTATTTGTTTTCGTACATGCTATTATAAGTACTCTTTTTTTGCCTTAGTTTGCATGCCATGATAAATGCAAGGGTTGGCAATTTGTTTATGAGGTTTGTATTACACATTTTTTTGCATTGTTCCATATGTGTTTATTCTGACTGCATGTTACAATGAATTCTAGAGATGCCCTTTAGTGCATGATCACCTATGTGTTTATGAGGCTTGTTATCACTATCCACAATTGATGAGCTGATTTGGTCAGCGATGATGACTTTGACGCATGTGCATTTGGCTGATGCCTCAACGTCTCCACCAGATGGCCAACAAAAGAACCAGACAAAAATAGATGTGCCGTGTTTTGGCTTTTGCTGGCCCACCTGGTGTAGCAAAGTTGGCTCTGCTTGCTGATGCGCTTTGATGCTTGCGTGTTGGGAACCCCAAGAGGAGGGTGTGATGAGGACAGCGGTAGGAGTTTTCCCCTTAGTTAAGAACTAGGGTTATCAATCCAGTAGGAGAAAGAGGACCTTCAGAAGGTTGATGCCACTGACTGTGGTGCTGGCGCTTCACCGATATCAGCAACAACGTGGAACTGCACACAACACAACCAAAATACTTTGCCCCAATGGTACAGTGAGGTTGTCAAACTCACCGGTCTTGTTGAAAACAAAGATTAGACGTATAGTGTGGAAAACAGTGTATTCTTGCGGTAAGTAAAGAGAGAAGAAAATTGTTGTGGTTTCTTTAACAGTGTGGAAAATGGATCGGGGTTCATAGGTTTACTAGTGGTATCTCTCCATAAAAATTACATGCTTGGTGAACAAATTACAGCTGGGCAATTGACAAATAGAGGTTGCACCGTAGTGCACATTATAACATGATGACTACTATGATATTTAGTGCGAGCATTACAACAAAATACATAGACCGAATTCCATCTGCATCTATGACTAATAATCCACCCTCATGTAATCATCCGAACCCCCTTAGGTATTAAGTTGCAAGCAACAGATAATTGCATTAAACAATGTGTGTAATGTAAGCAATGATTATACAGAAAGGGCACTCTCACCGCTGTTTTCTCCCTAGTGGCAACAACACATCCTCCCCCGTCATGTTTCTGTCACTCGAGCACAGGCGAAAAGGAGGCATGAACCCACTATCTAGCATAAATACTCCCTCTTGGAGTCACTAGCAACTACTTGGCCAGAGCAACCATTAGCAACGGAAAGCATGCAAGATCACAAATAACATATGCAATAAAGACTATAATCAACTTGGCATAAGGTCAATATTCATCGGATCCTAGCAAACACAGCATATAGAATATTGATCTTATGTAATTCTATATGTTGTTGTTTAATGCAACAAGAGCATGTTGATGTAAACTTTATTAGAAAGAATAATTTTAACAACAATGCTTATAGAAATAATTTTGGTGGAAACAATTATAAGCCTTATCCTCCTAATAATGGTTATGGTAATTATTATGGAAACTCCTACAATAGCAATAAAATCTCTACCTCTTATCTTGAAAACATGCTTAGAGAATTTATTAGCACACAAACTACTTTTAATAAATCTGTTGAGGAAAATCTTGGTAAAATAGATGTTCTTGCCTCTAAAGTAGATATCCTAGCTATTGATGTTGATTTTCTAAAACTGAAGGTTTTTCCACAAGATGCTAAACAAAATGAAACTTTCAATGCCATCCAAGTTCAAATAGATAATAATGTTAGGTTAATGGCTGAATTACGTGCTAGGTGGGAAAGAGAAGATGAATTGACTAGAAAGAATAATATTGCTAGAGTTTGCACTATCACAACCACTAGTAAAACTGAAGCTCCCAGTGCTAGTAAACCTTCTACTATCAATGGTAAAGTAGTTGGTGTTAATAAAGTCCCTACTCCTTCGGTGAAACGTGCTAAATTGCCTCAAATTGTTGAAACTGCTTCAAATAAAAGTCCTAATTTTTTTTAAGATGTAGGAGATAATGGTCCCATTACTTTTGATGATAATAATTTTGATTTTGATGATTGCAATATCACTGAAGTTATTATGTTTCTACAAAATCTTGCTAGAATTCCCAATGCTAGTGCCATGAATATGGCCTTTACTAAACATATTACCAATGCTCTCATGAAAGTTAGGGAAGAAAAGTTGAAACTTGATTCATCTATCCCTAGGAAATTAGATGATGGTTGGGAGCCTATCATTAATATAAAATTAAATGATTTTGATTGCAATGCTTTGTGTGATCTTGGTCCTAGTATCTCTGTTATGCCTCAAAAGCTTGATGATATGCTTGATCTACCACCATTGGAACACTGTTATTTAGATGTTCATCTTGGTGATAATGCTAAGAAGAAACCTCTTGGTAGAATTGATGATGTTCTTATTATGGCTAACAATAACCTTGCCCCTGTTTATTTTTTTGTTATGAACATTGAATGCAATGCTTCTTGTCCTATTGTTTTGGGAAGACCTTTTCCAAGAACTGTTGGTGCTATTATTGATATGAAAAAGGGGAGTATTAAATATCAATTCCCCCCTCAATAAAGGTATGGAAAACTTCCTAGAAACAATATGAAGCTACCTTTTGACTCTATTATTATAGCAAGTTATTATGTTGATGCTTCTTCACTTGAAAATACTTGAGTTGTTCTTTATGCCTAGCTGAAAGGCGTTAAAGAAAAGCGCTACCGGGAGACAACCCGTTTTATTTGTCTGTTTTCATTCAGTTTTCCTTTGTTTTCGTTTGTGTGATTTGCACCTGGGTGTTTTCTATTTCCTTAGCAACGCCGCTGTTTCTTTTCTTTTGTGTTTTTGTTCAGCTAAGTAAAGTCTCTAGTGGAAAGTTGTGACTAGATTTCAGATTTCTGCCTAGGAAACAGATTTCTGTTGTCCACTTTTAATTACGTATAAAATCACAGAAAATTCAGAATGAACTGAGCTTTTTGTGCTTAATCCTAGGCTATATACGCAACTTTTCTTAGTTGACCACTTTTTTATCTGAGGAACATAAGATTTTTCAAAAAAATATATCTTTACCTGCTGTTCTGTTTTGACAGATTTCTGGCAATAATTGCATTTGGATCTTAATCTCTTTCTTTTGGTGTTCTTTTGGGAAAAAGAGTTTTGAAAGAAGTTGTGACAGTAGCTAATGTGTTTTCAAGTGCTAGTCTTGTGTTGAAAATGAACCATGTGAATTTATTATTTCTATTGCACTAACGTTGCTAATGAAGATTGTGAGAATTTTGGTGTGAAGGAAGTTTTAAAGGTCAAGAGAAGAGGATGATATGATGTGATCAAGCAGAGTGAAAAGCCTAATCTTGGGGATGCCCTGGTGGTACATCCCAGCAAATTCCAACAAGACTCAAGCGTCTAAGCTTGGGGATGCCCAAGGCATCCCCTTCTTCATCAACAAATTATCACGTCACTTCTAGTGAAACTATATTTTTATTCGGTCACACCTTATGTGCTTTACTTGGAGCGTCTTTTATTTTTTCTTTCATTTTTTTTATTTTTACAATAAGCTTGGTTGGACCCGAGCATTCTTTTATTGGAGAGTGACATGCTCCGCTTTTTCATGGGAATATGTTGTATTCTTAATCTTTGTCTGGCGGCTGCATTTATTTAGCTCTTGTTTTGCATGCATGTCTTATTAGAGCTTTTAGTTTTAGTAGTGTAAAATGAGTACTCTCATGTTTTCTTTTTTTATCTTAAAGAGTATTTTTGTTAAAATATATCTTGTATGGTTCTTATTGGGCAAAGAAACATGCTGCTTGATGTAGAATTTATAACAGTGCTAGTAGAAGCTTGTATAGACTGTGGCTAGAAATTTTCCATGCCATGCTAAATGTTATTTTAGTTCGAAAGCCTTGTGGTTATTGGGTAGCATGAATAGCCTTAAATAGCTGAGAGCGTTTAATATGTCTTGAAAGATTGATGAGTTGTTCTTGTCATAGTAAATCATCAATATATAGTATTCTCTTTCGAATGTTTTATTTGGTTGAGTTGGCGCATGCTCACACCATGTTTATGACTACAAACCAGTAACGAATAGCCTCGATGAACACTTAGTTGTTGAACTTGTGGTACCTCTTATGCTTTAATTAATGATGCTTATGTCGTTGTGCATGATTATGGCTCTTATGCTCTCTTGATTTGTCGCTCCCAATCTTCTGCTAGCCTCCAACTGTACTGAGTATGGAATTCTACTTGTGCATCCAAACTCCTTAAACCAAAGTTTTCCCATTGTACACCATACCTACTTACATGTGGTATTTAGCTGCCACTCCAAGTAAATTGCTCATGTGTTACCTTTAAAATGTTCAAAATTATTCCTGTTTTGTTTTCTTGTTTTTGCTCATGAGGACGTCAATAGAGAATCGTTAACTCACTTGTTGATTGGATTTCACACCCTGCACTAGTGGCTCCATCCTCTTATCCAAATGATGGAAGAGCTAGTAGCGGGGTGCTCAGCCCCAAAATAATACAAACAAATTGTCTTCACTATTTGGGATCCAGAAGTTCATATTCTGGTACACTGCTGGGATGGGGATTCGGAGGAGATCATCGTCATCGCCACCACTTCTCCATCAATCATCCATGATTCCCCCATCCATGTGTGAGTAATCCCTGATGTAGGCTGAGAGGGATGGTAGGGATTGGATGAGACTGTTCAAGTAATAATGCCTGATTATTAGGGCATGGTGCCTAATATCCGTTGTTAGTGCTATCTATCATTGTTGCAACTTGTTATGCTTAATGCTTCTCACATACGCCATGTTGTTGTGGTCCGAAGTAAAGAAATGCCGAGTCGACTCGTGGGTAATGTTTCGTTTCTACTTTTTTTTGTCATTGCATCATCCTTTCACCTACTCCCGACCCGAATCTTCTTTGAAATATGGGCTTGGATAGTTGAACTTATTTATGCTTTCTGTGGAGCTGCCAGTGCCAAATTTCAAGCAGAACTGAATCGTCTATAAAGAGGTTGCACTACCTAAAGGATCTTACATGCGCTTAGGCTTTGCTTATTTATTTTCTCTCCCACTGGTATGTCGCTTCATATTCCTTCTGTTTCTGCTTTTGAAGTGTAGGCTGCAGAGGTCAGTACGTATATCTTGGAACAGTCGGAACAAGCTTACCATTTCTACAAAAAATATACATATTGGATAATGAACAAGGGTTTTATTTTTATTATTTTCATGGAAGTAGGACAAGCCAGTCGTCACATAGAATTGAACCTTGATGAAGTAGTTAAGCATTTCTCAGCTTATCAGCTTTTGGTTTCATATTTGCAACATATAGCATATTGCTTTGTGCATTTTCCCGTGATCTTCAAAGCTGCCGAGTTTGATTTATTTTTATCTTTTAGAACGAGAAGAGTGTGCATTTAATAATGTACCTAAGAGAACAATTCCTTGTTGAGGGGCTATAGTTCTCCCATCCATTTTGATTCTGATCTGATTGAGAGTGACTTTTATTCCTTACTTGCTAATCTAGAAGAATTTAACAGGTTTCTTCTCATTTTCCCGTTAAATATATGTGCCTTTTAGTGCAAAGTTGAATGTAGCTGTTATTTTGTTCCTTCGATCCAAGACATGTCAAGTATAAGATTTTTATTCGTGATGTATATCAAATCTCAATGGTGCATATACAAAATTGTGCTTCTCAAGCATAACTAGGGCCCTAAAGTTGTGAAGACAATAATTAAGATGATCCTGTAGTAATTGGGGGAACATAACTTACGATAAATACTCCCTTCTGAACATCATGACAATGAAATTATGTCTACTTATTGGTGTGAAATTAAGTGTTGGCTCTCCTCACTCAACAACGGTAGGGTACGTAATTTTTTTCATAGATGGTACTATGATTTTAGGTTAAGTAGCCCCAAACTTACCATGCATTTTTTGTGTTTTCTTGATTTCTCTACATTGTATGCCATTGGGGCGGCCGAAGCTGGTTTGGAATGCACACAGAAAGATCCAGTATCACCTCAGTTCTCCTAAGAATCATATAAAGCATGAAAGACAAGATCACGATAGTAGTAGAATCTATGTTTTCATTTATGTTTTATGTGCTATTATTACCATCCAAATGCTTTATGCTCTTTCTGAGAAGTTAGTTCATCTTTAACAAAAAAAACCGTTCAATTGTAACACTAGAATTGGATATCAAAGATGAGTATGATGACATAGACATGTACCATAGAGAATTTATGAGCAGCTTTGTGTGATTTAGTTGTTACAGCTTCCGCTCTTATCTTATCTACTTTTAATGCCAGTATCATTTATTGTTATTAGACCATTTATGTTTAGTTGTTGAGATTGTCTTTTCATTGTGGTTTGGTGCTCTACAAATTACAAATTCTCAAGAATCAATGTATGCCAGAGTACTGAATGGGCTACTATTCTAAAAATATTGGTACCACTTTGCCAAAGTGCCACTAATTCAATCAGGGGCACTTTGCCAAAGTACCTCTAATTCAATCAGGGGCACTTTGCCGAAGTGTCACTAATACTTTTGCTGGCACCTTGTCAAATTGCCTCTAGTAATTTTAGTGGCACTTTAGCAAAGTACCACTAAAAGTATTAGTGGCACTTTTGAAAATGCCACTTACCAAATTCCGCGCGGTCTGAGACGTTTCGATAACGTTGCGGATGAGCTCCAAACCGTCGCTAAGGGCAATTTGCGACGGTTTACGCGACGAAATGAGAACGTGCCTGATCACAAACGATTCTGCAACGATTAAGTTAACACTAAACCGTCGTGGGCTACTATCCGGCCTAGCACAAGGTCCAACATAGAGCAACATTTTTTTTCGTCGCAGCGTGTGTACACGTGGCATCGTATTTTCTGTTACCAGTTACAGGCGCCACTGACGTCACTTCTACCGTTCCTGTAGCCATCATCGTCTTGACATTTTTAAAACGTCGTGAGTGGAAATATTGTTACCTTTGTTTATGACGTCATTGTTCCCGTTTTATGACATCATAATACGTGCAACGTTTATTTTGACATTGCGGGTTGAAGCTCTATAGGGTGCCATGTGGCGCTCTCATAAAGTTCCACTTATACGCTTATTATCGACGAATTTATAATGTTGTACGATGGTGCGACATTTTAGATTGTCTTAAGACGCTGCAAATCATGAGCCAGCACGTGAACCAACACGACATCTCCACATCGAAACGTATCCGTGATGTGTTTTTTCGTCGCGATTTCCATCCAATAAGGTGCCGCCTCATGGACCTACCATATAGTACCACGTGTCCTCGTATTCGTAAGCATGGAAAATGCTATATTAGTTTTCACAGCAAATCAAACACAACAAATACATAAATTTTGAATAAGGTCACAACCTAGCTCACCACTGAAGGCAATCAAATACAGTTCAACAGACAACAAGCGGTTTCACAAAGGGCTATTCAATTCCATATCTCTGATGAACTTGAGCCAACTTGCCACCAATAAGGGTTTTGTACATTTCTTGACTCTTCTTCATACATTTGTGTTCCTCCGTCATACGCAGCTATTCTTGTCGAAGCTTCAACCTATCTGCATCAGCTTGTTCCTTGGCCTGCTTCAACTTTTCAACTACAAACTGCAGGTCTTGCCTATCTTTTCTCTCATAATAAAGTTGAAGGTGAAGCTGACACTTTGTTGCTCTTGCTCTGGTTGTGACCCCACCTATGGTATTAAGGAACGAAGACTTTTGACGTCCTTGGTCAGCGCGGCAGCGACAGGTTCGTCGGCAGAAAGAGGTTCCTTGACAACGCCATCCACTGAAGTAGGTTCTAGCATCTTCATTTTCATTTCTCCCTATAAAGCATGTAAAATCTTAACATGAAATAGAATCTAAACTAGCTTGTAAGAAGCATTGATATCATGACAAGCATGTAAGGAACATGTATGAAAAATAGCAGGCAACATGGTTGTACATAACAAAGATGCAAATAGCAGATGACAGGCAATTAAGCACGCATAACAAGCTTGTAAGGAACATAAATGAAAAACATCACATAATAGGCATGTAAGTAAACATGGCTGAAAACAGCAGACGACAAGCACGTACAGAACATAGATGAAAATAGCAGCTCACAAGGATAGATCAATTTGCCGATGACAAGCAAGCAACATGTATGTGCATGAACTATGAGATGACAAGCATATGTGAAATAGCTGACTACATGAGTTTGCATCAGAATTCACAAAGGGAAGCATCAGTAAGTATCTAGAAGAATCTATTGAGGTAATTATTGATCCCAGAGATAAACAGAATTCTGAGGGACTTACGGTTTCTCTTTTCATGGGCAAAGAGAATCCACATGTATTGCTGTTGTGCGTAGCTTTAAACAATTCAAAGGCATGTTCCCCCATGTCGCAGCAAACCTTGTAGCAAGGAGAACCTGTGGCGCTATGGAACTGGACGGCCTGTCTGATTTGCTTGGCTTTCATACAAGCCATCTACATAAACGAAGTATGAACTGATTAGACATAGTCCAGGTTATGGAATAGAAATAGTGGCAATGTAGAGTGAACAAAGACAATACCTGTTACAAGACTGAGGACCAGTTATCGACTAACTTGCACCATTCTGCTTCGCTCATGTGTCCAACTACATCAAGAGGCGTTCGTACAACTCTACTCTTGTCTGCAACGCTGTTAAAAAATTCTTGCTTCAGAATATGGCGTCTTTTTCTGGTATAGTTCTTGAGATGCATCATACGAGATTGACGAATAACAGAGTCTCTGGGATTCAGATGAAACTTTGACTGGAAAAAAAGAAAGAGAATTTTTCAGTTATATGAACAACAACAGAATGAACTGGAAGGTTGGGTTACAAAACTTACAGACACGTGGCCGTAGTAGGACGAAAATATATCTTCCCTTCCCTTGTACTCTTTCCAATGGGGGAAGATAGGGACAGTGTGCTTCACAGCTACTGTAGACGTAGTAGCATACATGGAAGCCACCTTTGGGTCCACTGGACTTGTCTTTCCTGGAGGAATAACCATTCGGATCCTTTTTCCTTTGGACATGTTTCTTCTCCTCCCAGCTGTACCACTCGAAACAATGTCTTCACATGGGTTAGAGAAATTGTTGCATTGCTAGAGTTAGTATTCTGCATTTTGGATTTCCCTCCGCACATGGCCCCTCGTAGAGCATGCAATCTCCATAATATGGCATCTTGCTCTTCGTTGCAGGAACCTCGCTCCTCGACTTGGGAACCTTGCCTCTCGCCTAGGAATGGTGTCAGCTCGCCTTGCACACCTGGCAGCTCACCGTAGGGAGGTGCCTACTCGCATTGGGCGGCTACCTCCTCACGATGGTCAGCCTCCTCCTTCAGTTGGGCAGCTTCCAGCTGGCCATGGGAAAGTGCCTGCTCGCCTTGGGCAGCTTCCTGCTGGCCTTGGGGAGCTGCGTCCTCGTCTTGGACCAGTAGTCGCTTGAGTTCGTCATCTGCATACGGATGGACATGCTCTCGTTGGGCCTTGACGCGCTTGCCACTACATCCATGTCCACCAGGAGCCATCTTTGTCCTACCAGAAGTTGCACGGGTCATATGTACCAAATCAACTATATGATAGTAGCACAAAATACATGGCAGAACAGAAATTAAGCCAGTAGTTCCACACAACATAAGTACCTTCACTACCAAACTCCGCGCGGTCTGGGACATTTCAATACCGTTGCGGATGGGCTCCAAACCGTTGCTAATGGCAATCCGCGACGGTTTACGGGGCGGAGTGAGAATGTTCATGATCGACTGTCATAGACGATTCTACGATGATTAAATGAACACTAAACCATCATGAAGTCCGCGACGGACAATTCGACCGTCACGAGCTACTGGCCGGCTGAGCACAAGGCCCAACAAGGAGCGACGATTTTTTTGTCGCAGCATGTGCACACGTGGCATCATATTATCTGTTACCCGTTACCGGCGTCACTGACGTCAGTTCTACCGTTCCTGACGTCATCACTTTCTTGACAGTTTTAAAACGTCGCGATTGGAAATACCGTTACCTTCTTTTATGACGCTTCTTCAGAATACGACGCTTGTGCTTTGTACGGCTCCTGAGATGCATTTCAAGAGAGGACACGATATTGGGGTCGTTGAGGTATATAAGAAACTTTGACTGAAACAAAAGAAATAGCATACTTCAGTTTTATGAACAATAGTTGACAGAACTGGAATCAACAATTACAAAATTTACAGCCACATGGCCAGCAAAGGTTTTAAATATGTCGTTCCTTTTCTTGTACTGCTTCCAGTGGAGAAAGACGGGGACAACCTCCTTGGTTGTAATTGAACATACAATGGCATACATTGCACAAATCTCCACGTCAGCTGGCCTAGTACATCCAGGAGGAATCACTATTCTGATCCTCTTTCCTCTGGACATCCTGTCCAGCCCATTTCCCATGTTTATTCCCCTATCAACCCCACCTCCACCACTTATAGTGATGTCTCTAGGTTGATTATCTAAAAAAAATGTGGCCGCGCTTGAGTTAGTGTTCCGCATTTCGGATTTAATTCTGGAAATGGATAGCACAGTTCTGCAACATGTTACCTTCCTGGCACAAGTGATGCCGATCTTTAGACCATGTGTCAGAAACCAGTGCCTCGGAGTGGGTATCTACCTCCTCGACTTGGGAACCTTGCCCCTCATGTTGGAATGGTGGGAGCTCGACTTGGGGACCTGGCAGCTGGCCAACAAGGAGATCTTGCTTGTACTGGGTGTGTGTCTCCTCGCGGTGGTCAGATACATCCTTGTATTGGGCAGCTTCCAGATGTCCATGGGTAACTGTGTGATTGTTTTGGGCAGATTCCTTCTAGCCAAGTTGAGGAGCTTCCTGCTGGACTTGGGGAGCTTCCTGCAGGACTTGGGGAGCTTCTAGCTCGAGCGGGGCGATTGTCTTCTCGGTCACCACAGCTACCATCTTGGTTTGGACCGCAACTGGCTGCTTGTGTTCGACATCTGCTGTCTTGTCGTTGTCAGATGGCTTCTTGGGGGGCTTAGATGGCTTCTTGTTCCCGAGTGGTGGTGGCCTGACTGGATCTGTGGGCTGGTTCTCCATGCTCACTACTACAGAAAACATTATAGGAGGCACATATTTTTTTGGCATTAGAGGCGCATATATAATGCGCCTCCAGCACCAAGCCTCGCGTATATGGTTATGCGAGGCGCATCTTGTCGTGGATGAGTAAAGACAGATGCAATGGGATGGCTTAAGGTTTGGGGCCGATGGACGCTGTAGGTATTCGGGGAGGGATCGCACGTCGAGTAGACGCGCTCAGGTAACACTTCAAACACCAAGAACTACCCAGGTTTGGGGCCCTCGTGTGGAGGTAACACCCCTACTCCTACCTATCTCTTTGTATATGTGATATCCGAGTAGCCACAGTACAAATCAGGCCTTTAGCCGAGTAGCCACTCTCTACCCTCTCTACCTCTAATACTTGCTCGTGCAATAAATGCTCTCTCGCGTAACGTCCCTCCCGCAGGAGGGGGTTGGGTACCTTATATACTGGTGCCCAGCCGAGTAAACAAAGATTAAAAGGTACAACGATGGGACGTCCCTACTGTGATGCGGAGCACGCCTCCGGCTTCTCGCTGACGCAGGTGCGAGAAGTCGCCACGCCGTTCGGCTGACAAGACCTGTCCACCCTGTCAGTCTCACAGAGTAGGCCACCAAACACGTCCTGTCCCCTCTGTCAGTGACAAGACGTGACAGGCGCCTACCCTCACTATACCCACGCCGTTGCGCGGATAATCATGTACTCCGTAAGTTGAAATTCACGCCTGTACGGCTGCGGGATACACGAGATCTTGTCAGAACGGCTCCCTTGACTTCTTGCCCGAGTAGGATTGCAGCCCGTCTACTCGGACCACTTGTTCTCTACTCGGACGATTCCAAACTTGCTCCTTATATTCTCTTGAACTTCAATATGTACCACCGAATAGCAGGTACCCGTGTAGCCGCCTACTCGGTAAACAGTACTCTGGTCTCTGTTTCACCACCTGCCTTACCCCTACTCGGGGGTAGCCCCCGACATTAGTCCCCGAAGCTGGTAGAGTCCTGTGAACTTGTTCATTGGGCCCCGCCAGCTTAAATCAAATTGCCTCGATGAAGCATTTTGTCTGAGTTGCTCCTCAACCCAGACATGCAGAGCCCCTGCTCTTAGTTTCATAAACAATGCCTTAACAAGAATCCGCCAAGTGCTGAGTAGAGCATGCAACGCACAACTCTGCCGAGAACCCAACACTTAGCGAAATATTCCACTCGCTCCCGCCCAATCCATATCAAATCCATCTTCTCGTGTCCCGTGGGAGCACGTGTCACACGCCCACGCCCCCGACGCCTCGGTTCTGGCATTTCAACGTGTCACGCGCCAGCCACTGCTCCTGGGGCCCACGGCCCGTTAGGTCACCTCGCGCGAGTACTCGAAAGCCCACGACTCTCGCGTCGAGGGATCGATTGTGCCCGTTACGCGCGCATTTCGCGCTATCTGCGTTTCTAACGGGCAGTAACGCCATGCCGCACAATCTCTGCTATGATCAATCCACCAGTAACTGCAATTTCGCAGACGGAATAAATACCTCCGCGCCGCCCAACTCATCTCTTCCCTTCGCATTTTCCCCTTCTCGCGGCGCCTCCTTTCGCCTCCGCCCTCGCCGTAGAGCACAGCGCCGCCGTGAGTACGCAACGCACCACCGCTCCGCTCAGAGAGAGAGAAACACCTCTCGCTCGCCGCCGTCCTCTTTGTCAACTTCAACTCCGACGAGCCTCCACCTCTCCACCAGCAACTGCGCCGTCATGTATGTCGAGAACGTCGTCGTGGACGAGCACGAGGAGGAGTTGGCACCTGCCCGAGCCGGCTGGGAGGGCTCGGATGTCACCGCCGCTGATTGCCAGTGGCTAGTGAACACCTGCGAGTCCCCCCAGGCGTAAACTGTCTCCCTCCCGGCGACGAGCTCGTCCCGGCACCACAAGACTGTGAGTACATTGTCTTCTTGTCACACTTCAAGCGCGGTCTAGGCCTGCCAGTTTCCACATTCTTCTCCGATTTTCTTCGCCATTTCGGCCTCCAGCCACACCATCTTCCTCCTAATGCCATCGTTATGCTCTCTACCCACGCCACCGTCTGTGAAGCCTTCTTAGGCGTTTATCCAACAGTCCAGACATGGGCTCGTTATTTCTTCCTCCGCCAACAGAGCGTCCCCAATCCAGGCAACCCTCTTGTTCCTCGCGTGATGACCCAGACGGGTAGCGCAATGATGCTACAGCGTAGCACCGGGCATCACCCGCGGGTACTCGGTCTAGAGACCATGCGCAAGTGGCAGCGCGGCTTCTTGTACGTGAAGAATGTCAGTCCTGAAAAAGTAAAAGCCGTCGAAGACCAGATTGGGCTTCCCAAGTTCGTGAACGCGTTGCCCACCGGACAGAACTGGGGGTACCATCCCAAGAACACTGTGCCTGACGTCGTCCAGGTAGAGAAGCGCATGGCGCAGCTGGCCAAACTAGGACTTCTGCAGGATGATCCGATCGCCTGCTGGATCTCGCGCCGAGTGCTCCCACTCCAGGACCGAGCGCACAAGATGTGCTACATGGGAGGCCCTCGGGACTGCACTCGGACCACGACGTTCGAGCTCACCAAGGCAGAGGTGGCCATCTAGGACAAGTCCATCATGCGGACTACCCTCACCGAGAACTGGGCTTACGGGTTCGAGCCGTATAGCCGCACCAAGGTCATTCCTAAGGTTAGTGTTCTTCCCTGCACACTCAGTACCTGTGCTTGATACCGAATAGACCTCCTCTTAGCTTGATATGATTTATGTTTGCATGCTGGACCGAGTAGAACCACTTAGCTCGATATGCTTTGTGTTTGCATGCTAGACCGAGTAGAACCACTTAGCTTGATATGCTTTGTGTTTGCACGCTTGTTCCGAGTAGAACCACTTGTCCGAAACTCAACTCACTGTGCTTTTTGTTTGCATCAATAGCACATTAATCGCCAGAAGGACGAGGACAAACCCATCTTTGAGGCCAACTGGGAAGCGGATGGAACAGAGGATGATGCAACTGCATACGACATACAGGCCACCCTGTGCGTTCCGCGTGCCGGCCAGGACGGTAAGTCCCGAGTCACGGGTTCTATCCGAGACTGGTCTGAGGATGAAGAAGGTGACCGGGTTCACCTCTTTACTTGCTTGCATAGTTCATGACTTCCTGTTTTCTATTTTGAACTTTTCCTTCTTTCCTTTGCAGAGGAGCCTGAGTTGGACGAGATGGAGGAACCCGTGGATGTGGTTCTGATATCTGTAGCTGCCCCACCACCACTAGAAAGAGATTGTGTAGCGGGGCACATGATCCCCCTGCCAAGAGGGTTAAGAAGAAACCGACAGTCAAAACCACCTCTCGCAGAAGACGCGCCCCCACCGTAGACGGTAAGTGCCTTCCGAGTAAACTTTGAGTCATTGATGTTTTCCTTCCTTGTTCCCTTCTCTGCCGCTGCTTCTAACTTTGTTCTTCCTTTGTACACTTCTCTTCAGTGAGGCGCTTGATGCGGATGCCACCGCCGCACTGGCTCCCAATAAGAAGAAAGATCCACCACAGGACCTCGTGGAACTTTTTGACGACGAGGAGGACCGTGTACCCAAGAATCGGACGCCGGCAACCTCTCCTCCCTGAGAAGATCTAGACCTTGGCGCCCAGAATGTAGGCGCCGAGAAGAACACTGGCGCCCAGAATACGGGCGCCCAGAAGGACACCGATCGCACCATCGAGCAGCCGCAGCCCAGCCTGCAGCCAACTGCCCAAGACGCTACCACCACCGAGAAGCCACCAACCCCTCCAACTACATCAGCTGAGAAGACCACCGATCCTGCTGCCGGGCAACAACAAGGAGACACCACCAAGAAGCAGCCCGAAGGCAATGCTGCAAAGCAACCGGAGCCTGCTGCCGAACAGCAAGCAGAAGACAATACTGTGCAGCAGCCTGACCCCGCTACCGAGCAGTGGGTAGAAGATCATGCAGCCGTGCAGCGAGCAGAGGGCTCGATGGTGAGCAGACGGGGATAGCTGTTGGTTTCTTTGAGGATGGCAGAGGCACCTTGCGAGTTGGCGCCGCTTTCGGCTGGTTGGCTGGTGCAGCATCCGGCTGCACTACATATTCACGTGAGTATGTAGTGCAGGTATGTAGTGCAGCCGGATGCTGCACCAGCCAACCAGCCGAAAGCGGCGCCAACTCGCAAGGTGCCTCTGCCATCCTCCAAGAAACCAACAGCTCCCTCTACCGCTGAGGTGATTCCCCAAGCCGTCAGGAAGCAACCGCCTCGTGGTGCTTCGTAGGCCGGCGCGTAGCCAACCGGTCAGCGACAAGCTGTGCAACAATAGCTATCCTTCCCGGTATCCGGGCAACAACAACCAGGCGGGAAGCCAGGCGGGCAACCCGCACAACAGCAGCCTCCACCAGCAAAGTGGCTTCATAACAAGGCCAGGAAGGTCAACCCGAACACCACCTTGGTGCAGGCTGACGTTCAATTCGGCCCTCAGCGAAACCGAGCAGCCTCCTTCCTTCCCAGTGTACTGGACTCAGTTGAAGCAGCACCACAAGATCCACATGTCCAAGGAAGCCGAGCGAAGTCGCTATAAAAGAGCGGAAAGCCGTGGTCCGATCCAAGTCCAAGGGGAAGCAAAGTTCCTTGGTCATCAAGGCAATTACCTCCCGCGACGAGGATACAACTAGTACAGAAAGGGTCTTCTGTGGCGCACCAAATTTGACTTCTGTGGCGCACCTAGGGGCCAGAGGGGTACTGTCGGGGGTTACCCCCGAGTAGGGGTAAGGCAAGTGCTAAAAGCAAGATCAGAAGAGAAGTTTTACCAAGTTGGCTGGCTACCCAGTACCCGCTACCCGGTGGACAGCTATTTGGTCGTATCCACCAATGGCCAGGAGGAAGAATCAAGGAAGTTGTATTCTTCCTAGTAGAGGAAGTTGTCCGGGTAGAGGGAGTGGGTTCCTACTCGGACCAGAAGTCAATGGAGCTGTTCTAACACAGGATCCCGCGTATCCTGTGTCCGTACGGCGTGCGGTTCAACTTACGGAGTACGTGATTATCCGCACCACGGCGTGGCTACAGTGATGTAGGCGCCTGTCTAGTCCTGTCACCGACAGAGGGGACAGGACGGGGCTAGGGGCCTACCCTATCTCACTGACAAGGGTGGACAGGTCCCATCTTTGAACGGCGCAACGACTTACGGGGCGAGTGTCAGCGGGAACCCGGAGGCATGCGCGGTTCTGCAGGGCTCCTGTCACATCTCGATGTACCTTGTAGTTGTTTTCTATTCGGCTGGGCACCAGTATATAAGGTGCCCTGCCTCCTCTTGTGAGAGGTTCGGGTCACTTATTCGGAACACCAGAGGCAACACACAGAGAGAAGAGTGGCTACTCGGCCGAAGGCTTGATTGTATCGTGGTTGCTCGGTAATACACATATAAAGAGAGAGGCAGGAGTAGGGCTGTTACCTCCACACGAGGGCCCTGAACCTGGGTAAGATCTTGGTGTTTGCATTGTTTGTGATCTACCCCACGCGGCTACTCGCTGTGTGATCCCTCCCCGAGCACCTCCAGCGTCCATCGGCCCCAACTTTAGCCATCCCATGGCATCTGCCGTGACACCACCACGACAGTTGGCACCCACCGTGGGGCAGAAAGCGGCGCTGGCTGGAGTCCATGTTCGGACGGGACCAGTTTCTGCTACTGGGGAGCGCGTGGTCTGTGGCCTTGTCCACAGATTTGGCTCCTACGACTTCATCACCGACAACGCCGGAGATTTCGGCGGGAGGCCCCTGCCGGCAGGCGGCTCGGTGCTCTCCTTCGGCTCGCATCTCGTCTACATCGCCACCGCCATCGTCCGCGAGTTCCCGGAGGAGGTGCTGGTCGCGGAGGATCCTCCTGCTGTGATCGCTGCCCACGGAAGGCCAATTGGCTGTTCTCCGGAAAGCGTAGAGGTAATGGTGGCCGGCCTGGCTGACGATGCCGGGAAGGGCGCGGCTGCTGCCGCAAGCGTCATCGAGGATCTCACTAGATCGAGTGCTGGCGGGAAAACCCACAAGCCCTACGAGAAGGACTGCAACATCCCCCTCTCCACTACACCGACGATACCGGCATCCGCCGTGCGGATGGGCATGCCGCGTCCCACCGAGCTTGAGCTCTTGACCATGAGGGTGCAGCTCGACCGGCAGCGTCAGGAGTTGCTCTCCGAGCAGCTGGAGTTGGAAAAGGTTAGGCTCGAGCTTAGCCTAGATCAGAACGAGTACAACAAGGCCCACGGCTTTACTCCTATTGCTAGGAAGTCTAGAAAATGAGGCGCTACGCGTCGCAACTTAGGCGCCGAGATGGCAACAGTTGTGGAGGCTCCTAGCCAATCTGCCACCGCAAACACCTCCACCAGGCCTAGATACAACACCCCCGCCAAAACCCTTAGAGCTGCAGAGGCTGTAGCCGCAGAGTTGCCAAACCTAGCTGGCAACGCGCGCGCTAGGCAGCAGGAGAGGCTCAATGAGCTGGTGCCAGAGGCTGCTCGGCAGAATGAAGAGTTCCGGAAAGCTAATCCGGGTGCTGGTGCTTCTCAGGTGGTGCATTCGCATGCGGTCAGATCTAACGATCAGGCCTCATCCCCGCATCCCAGTCGCGAGAGGGACCAGAGTGAACACTCTGGAAAGGTAGAGAGATGCAGGTGTACGACCCGGTTCTCGCCGCGAAACAGCGCGCTGTGCCGCGAGAATCCGGTCAGAAACACACTACTGCAGGAGCAGGCTATCAAGCTCATAAAGCTCAGAGTAAGGGACATAGCGGAGACAACGCGGGGCCTTCTCGGCGTCCTGCTGCTCAGCCTACTCGACAGAGGACGCAACAGCCTGCTGCAGCATAGCCGCGTGCGGCTGCGCCAGCAGCCAACCCTATGGTGCAACCCGCAGTCGTGTAGGAGAACAGATATGATGATGGCTACTCGGCGATGGGGCTAGCCGGTTATGCTGACCCCATGAACGTTGCTGACCGACTTGGTGAGCGCATGCTGGAGCCCAGTGATGCCAGGTTCAAGTTGGAGATGATCAATCTGTCCGCGCAACTCGAGAGCAAGGGGCCGCCCGGCCCAGAATGTTTTGGCGTTCGTATCATGAACGAGCCTTCCGTGAACCACTTCCAGCTGGCCAGGGGGACCAAGTGCTACAATGGCAGCACCAAGCCAGAAGACTGGTTGAGTGACTACGTCACAGCCGTGCACATTGCAGGCGGCAACCGGAGATGTGGTGTGCGGTATGTTCGGCAAATGCTTGAGGGTCTAGCTCGGACGTGGCTCAACAACCTGCCCAGGGACAGTATCAATTGCTGGCTGGACTTCTCGGAGGCCTTCATCAGCAACTTCACCAGCACGTACAAGAGGCCGAATAGGCCGCAGCAGTTGTCCTCTTGCAAGCAGCGGGAAGACGAGACCGACCGAGAGTATCTTACTCGGTGGAGCACCTTGAGGAACACCTGTGAAGGTGTGAATGAGGCCCAGGGCATTACTTGGTTCGCGCAGGGCTGCAGGCATGGCAGCATGTTGTGGCAAAAGCTGCAGCGCGAGATGCCGAGTACACTCGCGGAGACCATCAAGATTGCTGACATGTATGCACTCGGCGATCCAACTCAGCCTCTGACGGACTCCCCTGGGCCGAGAAGGAACTACCACAACAACAACAGGAAGCGCAATGATTTCCTCAACAAGCGCATGGGTGACCGGATTGATACTCGGTATGATCCCGAGGAGGTGAATGTTGTGACCACGGCTGCTGGGAGTAGCCAGAGGCAAAAAACTGCTGGAGCCCAGTACGGGCAAAACCAGAATCAGGGCCAAGGCATCAAGAAACCATACAGTGCTTCCCAGCAGGGTAGCGGCAACTCGGGTCCTGCCCCAAACTTGATCTTCACGGAGATGAAGGATGGTCCGTGCAGCTTCCACAATCGGCATTCGGCCAGGCCTGCCAACCACACTACTCGGCAATGCAGCTGGTGGGAACAGATCAAGAACGAGGGCTTGCCTCCTCCCCCTCCTCTGCCGGCTGCGAATGCCAATGTGCAGCCATCTCGGGCACCCGCTCCTCGGCCTGCAGCTTTCCCGAGAAGAGAGAATGTTAACCAGGTGGCTTTAGGAGCCAACCGCTACTTGAACAACGACCGCTACCGCAACAACAACAACAACTACTACTACACCCGCAACAACAACAGAGGCAACAACAACAACAACAACAACAACCAAGGTAACAACAACAACGGCAACAATGGCATTGGAGACCGCAACCAGTACCAGGAGCACCACGAGAGCTACATGATCTTCTTCACCGAGCCAGTCGACAAGCAGTCGCAGCACAGGCGTGCGATGGAGGTAAACGCCGTCATCCCGGCAGTGCCTAACTATCTGCGCTGGTGCGACCAGGAGGTGACTTGGTCCAAGGCTGATCACCCCAAGGTGATGCCCAACCCGGGTAGCTATGCTTTGGTGCTGGATCCCACTTTCCTGGGACCCGAGAAGAATGTCCGTTTCAGCAAGGTGCTGATTGACAACGGCAGCAGCATCAACATCTTGTATCTGGATACATTGAAGAAGCTCGGCCTTGGCGAGAACATGCTGTTGCCCAGCAACACCACATTCCATTGAATTGTGCCGGGGGTATCTTGTGCTCCAATCGGCCGCATCTGGCTGGATGTCCTTTTCGGCACCAGGGAAAACTGCCGCACCGAGTACGTCCGGTTCGAGGTGGTTGATCTTCAGAGCCCCTACCACGCGCTTCTCGGTAGGCCTACACTCACCAAGTTCATGGCTTCTACCCATGCTTCCTATCTGAAGATGAAGATCCCTGGTCCTAATGGAGTGATCACCATCTCGGGTGACTACAAGAGGACTTTGGAGTGTGCCTCTGCTGGTTCCCAGCTAGCGGAGTCCATGGTCATTGGTGCCGAGAAGAAAATAATGTACGAGGTGGTGGCGATGGCACAAGCAGCGCAAGGCGGTGCGCCCGGTATGCCGAGTTCCCAGTACAGGACTGCATTCCAGGCATCCCAGGAGGCAAAGAAAGTCCAGGTTGATCCTGAGTTCCCAGACCGTGTTGCCATCATTGGCACCGGGTTGGGAGAGAAATAGGAATGCGAGCTCATCCACTTCCTCCGTGAGAATCGAGACGTGTTCGCCTGGTCCAATGAGGATCTACCAGGTGTCCCAAGGGAGTTGGTTGAGCACTCGCTACATGTGCGGCATGATGCCAAGCCAGTGAAGCAGGCGATGCGCCTCTTTGGCGATGAGAGAAGGAGGCCATTGGTGATCAGATCACAAAGTTGCTGATAAGAAACTTTATCATGGAGGTTCTGCATCCTGACTGGCTAGCCAACCCGGTGATGGTTGAGAAGAAGAAGGAGGACCGCAAGGCGATACCGCATGGGGCATGTGCGTGGACTACACCGACCTGAACAAGGCCTGCCCCAAAGATCCCTTTCCGCTACCCCGCATAGATCAGGTGATCGATTCCACCGCTGGTTGTGAGCTTTTGTCATTCATAGATGCCTACTCTGGTTTTCATCAGATAGCTCTCAACCCTACTGATCAAATAAAGACTGCTTTCAGTACCCCGTACGGGGCTTATTGCTATCGTGTCATGTGCTTCGGGTTGCGGAATGCGGGGGCTACCTATCAGAGATGCATGCAAAAATGCTTGCATGATCAAATTGGCAAAAATGTGCAGGTGTACGTAGATGACATTGTCATCAAAACGAATAAAACACATACTCTGCTTAGTGACATTGAGGAAACATTTGCTAACTTGCACAAGTATAAGATGAAACTGAATCCGACTAAATGCACTTTTGGCGTCCCGGCTGGCAAGCTACTCGGCTTCTTGGTATCCAGTCGGGGCATTGAGGCCAATCCTTCAAAGATAAAAGCTATTGAGAGCATGTCTTTGTCGAGATCCCTGAAGGATGTGCAAAAGTTCACTGGTTGCTTGGCTTCTCTGAGCCGCTTCCTGGGCAGAATGGGCGAGAAGGTCTTGCCTCTGTATCAGTTGATGAAGAAAAATGACAAGTTTGTCTGGACACCACAGGCTGATGTGGCATTTAAGGAGCTGAAGGACATGCTGGGTAACGCTCCAATCTTGGCTAGCCCGCTACCCAAAGAGCCAATGCTGCTATATATTGCTGCGACTAACTGAGTAGTCAGTGTGGTGATTGTGGTGGAAAGAGAAGAAGAAGGCAAGACTGTGCAGCGGCCTGTATATTATCTCAGTGAGGTACTGTCCAGCTCCAAGCAGAACTACACGCACTACCAGAAGATGACTTACGGCGTGTACCTGGGCGCCAAGAAGCTGAAGCACTATTTCCAAGAGCATCCCATCACTGTGGTGAGTTCTGCTCCCATCTCGGACATCATGGGCAGCAAGGAAGCAAGTGGCAGAGTAGCCAACTGGGCGATTGAGCTGGCCGCGTACGCTCCTGCGTATGCGAGAAGAGAAGCCATCAAGTCTCAAATTCTCGCGGATTTTCTGGTGGATTGGGCTGAGGTGCATTATGAGCCTCCTACTCCGGTATCCAATTACTGGAAGATGCACTTTGATGGTTCAAAGGTGAAGGAAGGCTTGGGTGCTGGCGTGGTGCTCACGTGACCCAAGCAAGATCAACTCAAGTACGTGTTGCAAATCCACTTCAAGGCATCCAACAATGTAGCAGAGTACGAGGCCGTGGTACACGGCTTGAAGGTGGCCAAGGAGGTTGGCGTGCAGCGCATCGTATGCTATGGCGACGCGGATCTCGTTGTGCATCAAGTTTCAGGCACTTAGGATGCTCTAGATGCCAACATGGCTTCATATCGGTTCCTGGTGCAAACCATGACTGGAATCTTTGAAGGATGCGAGTTCCAGCACATACACCGAGCAGAGAATGAGGCAGCTGATGAGCTGTCCAAGTTGGGGTCTTCTCGGCAATACATCCCGGCTGGGGTTGCCTTGGAGCATTTGAGGAAGCCATCTATCAAGCCATCCCCCAACTCGGAATCCATATTTGTTCCTTCTCTACCTGGTGAAGAAGCTGTCCTAATGGAGATTGACTGGGAGGCTGCAAAAGAGAACCCGGGGACTGCCGTCTCCATCCCGGGGACTGGCGCCTGCAACCCGGGGACTATCCCTTCTTACTCGGGGACTGCCCCTCCCAACTCGGGGACTGTCGCATTCATTGAAGGAGTCCTTTCCGCGTGCACGAGATCTCGGGGACCCGTCCCCGCCCCAGAAGAAGAAGAAGTGGTGGCTGATCCGATGGAAGTGGACGAACCAGTGTTTCCCATCTGGGAGACACCGAGTTGGGCTCTGCCCATATTATCCTTTCTAAAAGATGGCACCTTGCCGAGTGATGAGGTTACCTCGAGGCAAATTCATAGAAGATCCAAGGGCTATACAATCCTCAGAGATGTGCTGCATAGAAGAAGTCATACTGGTGTGCTGCAGCGCTGTGTAGAGCCAGAAGAGGGAGAAGAGATATTGATGGAGATACACCAAGGAGAATGCGGGCATCACGCCTCTTCTCGGGCTCTGGTCAACAAGGCTTTTCGGCATGGCTTCTTTTGGCTCACTACCCTGAAGCAAGCTGAAGATATTGTGAGAAAGTGCAATGGATGCCAAAGGTTCGCAAGTAAGATTCATATGCCAGCTTCCGAGTTGAAGACCATTCCCATTACTTGGCCATTTGCTGTTTGGTTCTTGGATATGGTGGGTCCTTTCAAGCCGGCGAAAGGCAACATGACTCACATTCTGGTCATGGTGGACAAATTCACAAAGTAGATCGAGGTGAAGCCTATTCGGAAGTGTGATGGAGCCACTGCTGTGAGTTTCCTAAAGGATGTGATCCTCAGGTATGGCTACCCGCACAACATTATCACGGATAATGGCACAAACTTTGCCGAAGGCAGGTTTGCGAGGTTCTGCAGAGATAAGTGCATTCGGCTAGATGTTGCATCTGTTGCGCATCCCGCCTCCAATGGGCAAGTGGAAAGAACAAATGGCATGGTGCTATCAGGCATAAAGCCAAGGCTGATTTAGACGCTGCTGAAAAACACCTGGGTGTCGGCTAGACGAGTTGCCAGTGGTGTTGTGGAGTCTAAGGACTACCCCTAACCGGTCAACCGGCTACACGCCATTCTTCCTGGTTTATGGAGCTGAGGCCGTGTTGCCCACTGACCTAGAGCATGAATCGCCCCATGTAACGCTCTACAGGGAGGCAGAGGCTAGAGAGGCTCGAGAAAATGACGTTGACCTGCTGGAAGAAGCAAGAGAGCTAACTCTGTCACGTCCAGTTGTTTATCAGCAAAACTTGAGGCGTTATCACAGCTGGAAAGTGAACCCAAGGGTTTTCCGAGAAGGAGACATGGTGCTTAGGCTCGTGCAGCGAACAGCCGGGATGCACAAGCCATCTCCTCCGTGGGAAGGGCCGTTCATTGTGAGCAAGGCTCTACACAATGATGCCTATTACCTTGTTGACGCATAGCCATCCCAGAAGAACAGGCCGAATAGAGCAGGGGAGGAATCCAAGCGCCCTTGGAATGTAGCTCTACTCCGCCGGTTTCATTCATGAGCAAATTATGTATGTACTCTCTTATCCGAGTTAAACTTCTATTCGGCAATCTGAAATTGAACTCGGGGACTGCCCTCGTCCAAACTGTTCCTTGTGTTTACTCTGCTTTACTTTGTCTATTCGGTTGAACCACTTAGAATTTCAAAAGCATACAAAGTAGTGTGTTTAAACTCACCGGACACTCTGCGACTCTGCTGCTGTCCTCAACCCGGCTTCATGGCAAGCCAGAGAACAAGCCAAAGAGTCAATGAACACATGAAAAATTGCAAAGGAAAGGAAGCGTGTGGCAACCGAGTAGAGTGTTTTTTGTTGTATTTTCTTTCCGGCTGAGTGGTGGGCAGCGTTACTATGAATTTTTCTAAGTGGCTAAGTATTTGAAACTCCTACTTTGAACTCTTGTGACTCGACTACCAACAAAGCAACAAATTGCAGGTAAGAGCTGAGATAAAAAGGAAAGAGCGGATAAAAAATGCAACTCGGGGACTTGCATACTAACGCAACCCGGCATCGAGCCAAAATCGCTCAAAAATTAAGTAGCAAACTTCAAACTGGAATAAAAAAGGAGTAGCAACAAAGACTTAAATGTTTGATACATTTGCACCCGGCATCCCGGGGATCTCATGAAAGTTTAAAGATAGAGTTTCAGGCAGTAGCATCATCAGTGGTGGCGGTGTTGTCCGCAGCAGTCGTCACGGTGTTGATCTCCTCGGCATCAGCTCGAGCACCAACGTCCATCACGGTGGCTTGCTCAGAGGTAGCAGTGGCCACTGAGATGGGATCGGTGGCTGAAGTGGAAGCAGCGGACTGGGTGCGGAGTAGCGCCGCGTCGCAAAGTGTCGCGCCAAACGAGGAGCCCAACTCGGGAGCAGCTTGCTGGATCACCACCTCGGTGGTGATGTTGGCGTCCTGGCCCTCGTCTTCCGCCTCCTCGTCGCTATCCGCACCAACCTTGCCCTTCCCCTTCCCGGATCCCTCCTCGGCACCAGTGTTTTCGAAGACACTTAAGTCATCCGACTCGGTGTCCCCGTCATCGTCCTCACCTTCGCTCTCCGCCTCAGTATCTGGCTCGGTGATGCCATCGATGTAGATAGCGGTGTCCGTGTAGGAAGCTACCTCGTACACTGCTGCCTTGCGGCGGGCAACGCACTCGGGGTCGTCTGACCACTTGGAGCCCTGGCGCATCTCGAGGATTGTCTGAAGGTTCAGATTTTCATACCAGCTGCAGATAAAGCGAAGCAGCAGATCAGCTCCTGCCCGGGCTGAGGAAGCACGCCACTTTTTCAGCTCGGCCTTCACACCATTCAGCTTCTCGGCAAGATCGTTGAAGCTTGTGGGCGCGGCTTCGTCAGGCCAGAACAGATCGTGGATCTTGTACGCTGTGGACACCATGGTGGTGCCTAGGCCTTTGAGTTGCCGTAGCTGGGTCTTGATGTTGAGAAGGTTGTCGTTGACGCTGGATTTGACGTTGATAGGTAGCCCAGAATCAGCTCGGAGCTGCTGCGCCTTTGCCAGAGCAGGCGAGCTCGCGGCGCGAAGATCAGGGAAGATATCTAGAGAGAAACCGATGAAAATTAGATAAGGAGGCAGAGAAGAGATAAAATCGAGAAGAAAAAGTGGCAGGAAAAGCAAGCCAAGTAGCGAAGAAGAAAAACAGAAAAGTGTCGAGAAGAGAAAACTTACTTCTGAGATCAATAAGAAGCGCATCCAGCTTGATCTTCCAAGCCTCCTCGTCCGCAAGATGCCGATCTTCGATGCTGCGCGCATTGGCAACCTGCTGCGCAAGCTGCACATTGTGCTTCTTCAGCACCTCGATCTCTGCCTCGAGCACCTGCTTGGTGGCTTTGGCTGAAGTCTCGGTCTGCAGGGCACCCGCGAGAGCCGTTTTCAGCTTTACCTGCATCACCTCGAACTCGACGCGCTCGGCGTCGCGTTCCTTTTGAAGTGCAGCATCTTGGGCGGCCAGCTGCTGCTGCACCTCAGCAGGCATCAAGCAATGGAGGTGATCTTCCCGGAACTTCTTGTATTCTTCTGCGAGAAGGACATCACTGTTAGAAGAGTAGCCAAGTAAAGGAGAAGATACAGACAACAGAGTAGCTGGCAACTCACCCTCCAACTCCTTGATCTTACTCTCGGCGGAGGCTGTGAAGACGTGGCAGTGATCGTGCTGTTCTTTCAATTCTTTGAATTTGCCTGCAGAGTAAACGGAATTAGAGCAAAAAGCAAAAACGGGCGTAAACACAAAACGCACAAACCGAATAGCTAGAAGCTAACCTTCAAGATCAGAGATTTGGAGAGCGCGGTCCAGTGCCGCCTGCTCCAGAGCAGAATCATCTTTGCGCTCGGCTTCAAGGGCCGCGATGCGCTTCCTGGCAATGTTGTGGTTCCAGAGCAGCCGCCGGAACAGATTAGTTCTCTTCAGGAGGCTATTCTGTGAACAAGAAGAAAAAGAGTTAGAAAAAACTTGGAAGATTTGGCCCGAGAAGACGGCAACTTGGTTGAGTTTCCGTCTACTCAGCCCGAATCTCGGGGACTGAGTGGTGGTTAAGGAGATAAGAAGAACAGAAGAAAAAAGAAAGCGCAACTCGGACAAAGCAAGAAAACTTATAGCATAGGTCTGCTCAGCGTCCTCGGCGGCTTTGCGGAGGACGAACAGCCTCGCGGCCAGCGTACTAGTGTCAGAGGTGATGGTCATGGGATGGTTGCCGAGATCGTCCTTGTTCCATTCGACGCGATAGTGATCAACGTCGCCCAGCATGCTGCCGTTCCACTTCGGGATGCCGTGGGCATCACTCTCCCAAATCCTGTCAATGAAGCCTACCCGGTCCACGACCTGCATCAGCCCCTCTGATTGAATTTCATCCTCGCCAGCTTCGCGCGAGGAGATCTCGATGGGCTTCTTGGCCTTGAGCTTGGCGTCCACTGCTTTGGTCGGGCCGTCCTTCAGAGCGGAGATCTTCTGCTCGCCCTTGGACAGGGAGATGCCGTATTGCTTGGATCCAGACAGCACGTATTGGGGCCAGCTGGCTTGTGCACTTGACCCTGCGCCTGCGCCAGCAGATCCAACGAAAGCGCCGATGGTGAGTTGCGTGATTTTCGCAGCTGGTTTTCCAGTTGACTTCGGCGGTGGCATCAGAGCAGTATCACGCGCAGCTTGGCGCGACGGATTCTTGCGGACGGGCGCAGCTTCAATCTACTCGGTCTTCTTGGCAGCAGCTTTTGATGCAGTCTTGGTTGTGGGAGGAGACGGCTGCGAAGATGTGGTCTTGGTCGCAGTCTTGGTGGAGCTTTGTTTTGGTGGAGTGGCATGCCGGGTAGGCGGCACAGGGGGCCGGCTACCCTGCGCAGCGTTTGGCTGCGCTTGGCTCTGGAGCACGGGCTCCACCAACGTCTTCTCAACCCGCTGCTCGGCAGCGGGATCAGGTCTGGCCTCGTCTTGTTCTTCTACCCGCGGCGTGGCCGCGGGGTCTTTGTGAGCTGCAGCGTTTTCTTCCTGCTGCTCGGTGTGGTCATCCGGCCGCTCAAGGGCGGCGCGGTTCTGGTTCTCGGGGTCTCGATCAGTATTCTCCCCAGCTGGGCGAGAAGGAGGTGTCTCATCATGGGCAGCATCCTGCGCGCTCTGGTCTGCGTAGGAGTGCTGCTCCAGGTTCTCGTTGTCTTGGCCACCCGCGCCAGTGTTCTCGACGCCGGTGTCCTCTTCTTCTATCTTTACAGGAGAGGGCGCGCGCACCCTATCGTGCTGCACGGACTCGTCCTCCTCCTCGGAGAGGTCGACGAGTTTTTGTATGTCGATGACGGGTTTCCTCTTGCCTGTGCGAGTAGGGGCAGCGTCCGCGTCAGCGTCAAGAGGATCGCTGGAAGAAGGAAAGAAATCAGCAAAAGAAAAACAGAAAAAGTATAGCGAGAAGTGGAAGCAATTTAATACTCAAATGAAGTTACTTACCCTTTGCGGGTGGGGAGTTGCCTTCTGGCGGTAGTGACCTTCTTCTTCTTCTCGGTCTTCTTAGATTTCTTGGCAGCGGGTTCTTGAGCACCGCTACCGGCCCTCTTCCAAGTACTGGGAACAGCCACGGCCAGGGGATCGACGTCTGTGGGCTCCTCGTCCTCCTCATGCTCAACATCCTCTGCAGAATTAACGAAAAGAAAGGAGAATTAGAAGCAGAGAAGGAAGTCAGGTTGGGTTGTGAGTAGGCAGAAAGGTGAACTTGGTCACCTTCGTCATCCTCGGACCAGTCCCGGATAGACGCGTCGACTCGGTGCTTACCGGGTTGAGTGGCGTGCGGGATGCAGAGGGTATCATGCGTGTCGTATGCCTGCTCGTCGTCTTCTTCCCGGTCAGCGTGCCAGTTGCTCTCGAAGACCTCAGAATCTTCTTTCCTCTGCCGATCAATGTGCTGAGAAGGCAAGCAAGATAACAGAGTGAGTTGAGATTTACTCTGAAAGACATGCGAACACAAATCATATTTTTCTAATTGTTTCTACTCGGAAAGACATGCAAACACAAAGCATATTTGTCTAATTGTTTCTACTCGGAAAGACATGCAAACACAAAGCATATTTGTCTAAGTGTTTCTACTCGGAAAGACATGCAAACACAAGGCATATTTGTCTAAGTGTTTCTACTCGGAAGGGCATGCAAACACAAAGCATATAAAGCCTAACAGAGTATCTATGATGTGCTAGTCGGTATCAGAATACTAAAGCAGAGTATAGAAGGCTAACCTTTTTTTTTTTTTTGCGGGGAATATGGAGTCTTTATTCAAACACAACCAGCGTCATCAGCCAGAAGGCTAGTAACGAGGAAGCTTGGGGGATTATACATCCAACAACTCGACACCTCCAAAGTGCAAGCTAGCTTTGCACAAAGGTGGGCTGGAGTGTTTGAGGACCTTACTACATGTATAGAAGGCTAACCTGCTCAATGCGCTTGGTGCGGCTGTACGACACGAAGCCACACATCCAGGTGTCGGAGAGCGTAGTCTGCATAATTGACCTCGCCCAGCTAGCCACATCCTCCTTGGAGAGCTCGAAGGTGGTGGTCCTCGTACAATCGCGGGATCCCCCCATATAGCACATCTTGTGCGAGCGGCGTTGGAGGGGGAGAACGCGGCGCGAGATCCAACAGGCAATTGGATCATCTTGGCGGAGTCCTTGCTCCCGCAACTCGCTCAGGCGCTGCTCGACCTGAACCACGTCCTCGATGGAGTCCCTTGGATGGTAACCCCAGTTCTGCTGGGTAGGCCGCGCATTCCGGAACTTGGGTAACCCTATCCGGTTCTCGATGGGTTTCCCTTTCTCTGTGGCTACGTTCTTGACGTAGAGGAAGGAGCGCTGCCATTTGCGCACAGATTCAAGGCCCTTGACCTTTGGGTGGCTACCCGTGGAGCGCTGCAGCATCATGGCGCTGCTGGTCATGGTCATGGCGCGGGCAGTATCAGTCTTACCCGGATTAGGAATGCTTTGTTTGCGGAAGAAAAAATAGCGTGCCCACGTGTGGATTGTCGGGTACATGCCAAGGAACGCTTCGCACACCACGGTGTGGGTGGAGAGCATGATCAAAGAGTTAGGAGGGAGGTGATGTGGCTGAAGGCCAAAATTCTCAAGGAATTTGGAGAAGAATTCCGAGATAGGAAGGCCGAAGCCGCGCTTGAAGTGCGCAAGAAAAACTACATACTCGTCCTCTTCGGGCGCGGGGACGATTTTGTTACCTGGATGCCGGCACTTCACGCCGGGAGGCACACGGCGGGTGTTGACCAGCCATTGGCAGTCTTACGCCGTGACCTCGGAGCCCTCCCAGCCGGCGCGGGCGGCGGCGTCATCATCTCCGCGGGCAGCCATGGCGTCGGAGATGCGGATTGGAGATGTGGAGTGGAGGCACGGATGGGAGATGTGAATCGGGATCTGGATTTCTAGGTCTCTCTCTCCGGTGGCGCGTGGAGCAGTGGCGCGGCAAGAGATTGCGGTGGCGGAGTGCTCGACGGCGGCGGAGAGATGAAGGGGCAGGAGGCGAGAAGTGAGCAGGAAAGAGAAGAGGAAGGCATCGAGGGGGTATTTATCTCTCCCCTCAAGTTGCCGTTACAGGCGGAGTTAGTGGGATCAGTTGTGCGCTGAGATCGTGCGGCGTGGGCTGCGCTCCGGTTAGAAACGCACACAGCGCATATTGCGCGCGTAACGGGCGTAGTTAATCCCACGTCGTGTCGTGGGCTAATGAGTGCGGTTGAAGAGACTTAACGGGCTGGTGGGCCCTGGCCGCAGTTATGGGCGCGTGGCCTGCTATATCCCAGGCACCGACGCATCGGAGTGACAGGGGTGCGACACGTGCCCCGTTGCGACACGCAGAGGTGGATCCGCACCGTTTGAGGCGGGATTGTGTTTCGAGGATTTCGCTAAGTCTCTTTACTCGGCATCAGAGAAGAGAAATGGTGCTACTCGAAGAAGAGGAGATTCAAGCCAAGGATAAGGGCTACTCGGAGGTACTACTCGGCATCTTACAGTCCGAAGACAAGATTTGTTTTTTAAGCTGGAAGGGCCCAGTGAAGAGTTCACAGGACTCTACCAGGTTCGGGGACTAATGTCGGGGGGTTACCCCCGAGTAGGGGTAAGGCAAGTGCTAAAGGCAAGATCAGAAGAGCAGTTTACCAAGTTGGCTGGCTACCCAGTACCCGCTACCCGGTGGACAGCTATTCGGTCGTATCCACCAATGGCAAGGAGGAAGAATCAAGGAAGTTGTATTCTTCCGAGTAGAGGAAGTTGTCCGGGTAGAGGGAGTGGGTTCCTACTCGGACCAGAAGTCAATGGAGCCGTTCTGACACAGGATCCCGCGTATCCTGTGTCCGTACGGCGTGCGGTTCAACTTACGGAGTACGTGATTATCCGCACCACGCGTGGCTACAGTGATGTAGGCGCCTGTCTAGTCCTGTCACTTACAAAGGGGACAGGACGGGGCTAGGGGCCTACCCTATCTCACTGACACGGGTGGACAGGTCCCATCTCCGAACGGCGCAACGACTTACGGGGCGAGTGTCAGCGGGAACCCGGAGGCGTGCGCGGTTCTGCAGGGCTCCTGTCACATCTCGATGTACCTTGTAGTTGTTTTCTATTCGGCTGGGCACCAGTATATAAGGTGCGCTGCCTCCTCCTGTGAGAGGTTCGGGTCACTTATTCGGAACACCAGAGGCAACACACAGAGAGAAGAGTGGCTACTTGGCTGAAGGCCTGATTATATCGTGGCTGCTCGGTAATACACATATAAAGAGAGAGGCAGGAGTAGGGGTGTTACCTCCACACGAGGGCCCTGAACCTGGGTAAGATCTTAGTGTTCGCATTGTTTGTGATCTACCCCACGCGGCTACTCGCCGTGTGATCCCTCCCCGAGCACCTCCAGCGTCCATCGGCCCCAACTTTAGCCATCCCATGGCATCTGCCGTGACACCACCACGACAGGTGCGCCACAGAATTCACGCCATAGAATTTTTTTTTGTGGCGCATCCTGGCCGTGCGCCATAGAAATGTCAATTCTGTGGCGCACCTCAGCCGTGCGCCACAGAAATTTGCAATTCTGTGGCGCACCAAGTAGGGGTGCGCCACATATTTTTTTTTGAATTTCAATAAAAAAAGGCGGCCAGATCTGGCCGCGGGAATTTTGGCGAAATTTCAAAATTTCATAGGATCTCGTCGGATGCCGTTGTCACCGGTGGTGAGTGGAGGATGGGGGTCACCGGTGTTGGTGGAGGAGGAGAGGGAGGAGCTCGCCGGAGGTGGTGGTGGTGGTGGCGGTGGTGGAGGAGGAGGAGGATCTCGCCGGAGTTGCTGGAGGAGAAGCTCGCTGGAGTTGGTGGAGGAGGAGGAGGAGGAGGAGGAGCTCGCCGGAGGTGGTGGTGGAGGAGGAGAGGTGGTGGTGGTGGTGGAGGAGGAGGAGGAGGAGGAGGAGAGGTGGTGGTGGAGGAGGAGGAGGAGGAGAGGTGGTGGTAGAGGAGGAGGAGGAGGAGAGGTGGAGTAGTAGGTGGAGGAGAGAAGTGGAGAGGTAGAAGAGAGAAGGGGAGATGAGAAGTGGAGGAGAAGTGGAGGGGAGAAGGGAAGAAGAGGAGGGAAGAAGGGTAGAAGAGGAGAAGGGAAAGAGAAGGAAGAAGAGGAGGGGAGGAGGCAGGATTCGAAATCCTGCCTCAACAATTCTGTGGCGCACCAAATAAAAGGGGTGCGCCACAGATTTTTTTTTCTAGTTAAAAATCTACTAACAACCATAACTTTTGTTCCTTTTGGAATTTGGTGATTCCAAAAAAAGCTGACAGACCGAAGGCCAGTGAGGTTGTCGCACCCGGACTTCTAAAGGATACTCGCCGTTCCGTTGAACAATAGTAGATTGGATTACGGGGCTTACCGGCACCCGCGTCCTCTTAAGAGTAGGCCAACACACGTATGTGTGACAACCAACCCCTATCTGTTCAGCGTCGACGTGAACTATCCCATAGAAATCAGGATACTTCTATTGACGTACTTCAAAACATACACACATGGTACGTCAACGGCATTGGAACAAGTGATATCACAACAGATCTCTACGACACAAAAGATTGAAATAAGTTGCAAATAGCTCTCATTAGAGCAGAGATAGCAAATACAATCATTCAGAGGGCACATGCCCCAACATAACATCATTACATCACAGCGGAAGCATTCAACATGTCTGAGTACAGACAAGATCCAAATAGGCCTAAGAGGCCGGAAACGAAAAGACGGAGCCCATCCACGAAGTCTCGGATCCTGCCCGGGTCCGCTATCTACTCGTCAGCAGTCTCGTCATACTCCGCGTAGTAGCCACCATGTAGATCCTCGGAAACGTAGGTCTGCGGAAACCACAGCCCCAAAGGGGTCAGTACATAAACGTACTGGCAAGCAAGACTCACAGTTCACCAAAGTGTAACCCGTCAACACCCAGCACAGATTCTTTGGGTTCAACGGAAGAAAGGGGATATAAAAGATGCTGCAACTGGCTGCTCTAACCAACTACAGAGTTACTACCACTTCCGACTAACAGAAAGGGGATAAGATCGGGTATCGTAACCAACCTATCAACTAACTCCAAACAAACCCATCCTGGATCTCGCCCCTTATCCAAAGAAGCAATCCGAGGACAACTCACACATTTGAATTAATGATGGTTCAGATTATTGTGTCAATAATCCTATTACTAGTCAAGTTGTTAATCATTGGGTGTGAGATTGTGGATCATTAGGTTTAAGTTGTCCTGAGTACTTGTTAGCCAGTACTTTCACCAAGTAATCCATAACCGCGGAAAACACGGCTTCTCGAGAAGATTTTCCCTGCAGGGTTGCACCAATTTGGCCGTACACGTATGAATAACCCGCCAGATGGGATGCCTCCCACCAAGCGGGGCACTCAACACAACTCAACTCTTCTTCGCATCAAGCCCAAAGCACCTTGGGCGCACGGCTAATCAAGCCCAGAAGAAAATGTACCCTCATAGCACTCTAAGAACGTGTCCCCCTATATGCCGACTACGAAAGTTCCACCCGGGTACCAAGGGCTCGCAAGATCATGCATGCAGCAAAAGGAAAACCCGAACTAAATGAGGCGATTTGGACGAGATGCGAATCGAATCAAATTGAGGGGGGCGCCCATACTCGCTTCCCACATGCGGGTAGTGCGCTCATCATGGATCAGTAGACAAGACCCTTTTCCTATTAGGGTCGACACTAGCAGGCTTCAAAACCACAAAGGGCCTCCTGCCGGTGCCTTATCATCAAATTATTATTAACAATAACATTAGCATGATTGATTGATTAAACATCGAGCCCCAGAACATAATGGAAATAGTAACAGAAAGTAACGGGTAACAAACTCGAGCAAAACAACCCTAAGCATGCTGGTAAGACACGGGCAACAAGCAATGGTTATAGGTATGGAGGTGAGGCAATATCAGGGTTAAGGGATTCATGTGATAGGTTCGTAACAGAACAACTACTACTAAGGCTGGCAGAAATAGACAACGGAAAGTATCGGTAACCAATGTTGAAAGGAACACAATGCTTCATGTGAGTGATAACTTGCCTGCAAACCCAGTAGCCTGGTACTGAGCTAAGTCCTTAGAAGGGGTGTCGTAAGGATCATCGGTCTCAACGTCGTCGTTTATCCGAGAAGAAGCAAACAAACAATGCTGAAAGATAAACAATCAATAACATGGCATTGTGCACAAACATGGGATGATGCATGACCATTTAATTGATGCATAGAAATAAACTAGTTGATGTGGTAACAACATGATTAAATGGACCCACATGCAACTGAGTTGCATATGAAAAGCCCATGAATTATGGTTGAATTAATTGTTCTACAACTAATCATCATGTGGAAGTGAATTAGCATGATGCATGGATGAGGAAAACAGCAAAATAACAACAATAGAAACAATTTGAAATAAGGTTTAACAAGTTTGGAAATTCATTTATGAAGTTTTGGAATTTTGGTTACTTAAAGGTGTCACACAAGAATTTGTTGTTTTCATCAAGTTTAATTGTTCAAAATAGATAACAAAGTTTATATTTGAAAAGAAAACAAGATTTTAGTTGGAATACATGTTTCACTTGTTGAAAAAGGATTTCAAATAAATTATTTATGAATTAAACAAGTTTAAGCAAGAATTAAATGAATTTAATTCAAACATGAACGTATTTGAATTCTTATTTGTTCAAAACATTAGATGAAGTTCATATTTGAAAAGATTATACTTTTGTGGTTTGAAAACATATTTTATATGTCCCAAAAGAATTTGTTTTGATCAAGTTATAAATTTAGCAATATTAAATGATTTAAACAAGGTTTAAATCATTTAACCAATTTTAATTATTCAAAACATGAAACAAATTTTATATTTGGAAAGGTGGTTTAATTTTGCATGGAAAACATATTTCATTTGTTGAAATTGGATTTAAAATGAGCAAGTTATTATTTTGGCAATTTTAAATGCAATAATTAAGAAACAGTTGTTTTCAGCAATTTAAATTATTCAAAACAGCAAACAAAATTTATATTTGGAAAGTACATGAAAAGTTGATTGGAAAACATATTTAGTTTGTGGAATTTGGAATTTTTATGCTCAAGTTATGAATTTTGCAAAATTAAGTGATTTAAACAAGAATTCAAATATTTCAACAATTTAAAATATTCAAAACAGTAAAAAAAAATTATATTTGGATAGAACATTTAATTTGGGACAGAAAACATATTTAAAAAGTCAAAATTGAAGTTGGGATGAATTTCTTATGCATTTTAGAAATTTGGGGTGCAAATCTGCCATTTTTTAGTAACTAGGGACTTAGGAAAAATTATTACAGGGGCTAGAAAGAAATAGAAGGGACCTATGTGTGATACTGAGAAGTTGCTGTGACCAAAACAAATGGGAAAAAAAGGTTTTGGTTTATTGTGGGAGGGGGGATTCGATCCCCTGCCCTATGGCGTGTGCACAAGGAACAACACCAGTGGGGTGCTGCTCTGCTCGTTGAAAGGAAAGGGACCTGTGGGGGTTAAGGTTCAGATCTGCACTGAAATAAATCGGAAGAAAAGGGCAGAAAAGGTGGGGTGCGGGGATTCGAACCTGGGACGTGGGGCTTGCGTGCGGTGGGTTGCTACCAGTGGGGTGGATGCGCTGCTTGTGATAGGGAAGGGGTTTCGGGGGGTATGAGCTGTTGTTCCGCGGGATTTTTTCTATGAACATAAAACTCCACGTACTGAACCTGTACGTTCCATCGCTGCATCTCGACGGAGGGATCCCGAGCGGAGATGGCGAGGGGGGGTGTGCGGCCGTGGGGTGTGTGATGACCGAGAGTGATAGCGAGAGGGAAGGGGAGAGGGGAGGCGGTCCAGCTCACCTTGAGCGACCGGTCAGGAGGAGGGCGATGCAGGGAGACGCAGCAGGGGCGGACATGGGCGATGGCGTCTTAAGGCGGACGGCGGCGGCGGCTCCAGTACTCCCGGTCCGCGCCGAGGTGATGGAGAGGAAGCCCGCGGTGAGGGCTTTCCATTCTCGCCCTCACCACGGCCGGAGGGAGAGCGCAGCTCCGGTGATCGCCGGTGGAAAAGTAGGGGCTTCGGGTGGTTCAGTTACAGAAGGGAAAGGAGACAGAGATGGGGGAGATGGAGGTGGAAGAAGGAGGAGGGGATCGGCGGCTGGAGGAGGAAGGAGGGGCTCCTAGGGTTTAGGTGAGGCAGAGGGTAGGAGGTTGGTCTTATGGGGGAGGAGGTGGTACGGCAAGCATCAGAGGGTAGGGGAGGTGATCGTGTGGAGGAGGTGGGTTCGTACAGATGGAGGAGGAAGACGACAAGGGGGAGAAGGGGTATCGGGCTGGAAGGGGGAAGTGGGCTGGGGGTTAAGTTGGGCCTCTCTCACCTCTGGTTTCTTTTTATTAATTGCTTTGGTTTTATTTTATTTTTTTGCTGAAAATAGAATTGGAAGAAATAGATGGGATTTTGAATTTGGAAAATTTTGGGAAAATTTGGGTGGGTTAAAATGGTCAACAGCAACCACTTTGCAACTTTGAATTTTCAAAATTCCCAAATAACTTGATGTTTGTATTTAACTCAAAATTTGGATGATTTTTATATTAATTGAACCTTAATGAAAACAAACCTTTTAATATGGTGAACCCTATGTTTAATTTGATTAAATGATTATAATTATTTGGTGATTTTCATATATTCAAGTTGGGTGCTGTTTGGTGGTTTGTCTTGAATTGGAAAGCAATTTGGAATTAATTAATTGAAATAAAAGCACCATTTTATTAGTTGAAACATTATGGAATAAATGGAAACAAAAGATTAGATGGTTTTGGTAATTTTCATAATTTTCCAAATGGGTGCTGTCTGTACAATGCAATTGGATTTGAATAACCTTTTAGTTAACATTTTAAATAAGTGAAAGATTAGAAGCCACAAATTTAAATAGCTGAACCTTATAGATTAATGGAAACAATTGGTTGTTTTATTTTGAAATGTCATTTTGGAAAATTGTAACATCACAAGGATGAAACAAAAGGTTTGAATTTTGGTTTGAAATTCAAATAGAAAAAACAAAGGAAAGCAAATGAAAACAGTTGGAAAACAAATGAAAATAGAGGAAAACAAAAGGAAAACAAGCAAAACAATTGCAATCAACATGATGCCATGATGCAAAACATAAAATAACAGAGAGCAAACATTCTAAAGGCTATTTTTCATCCTTGGGATGTTACAAAACGCCCCCCTTGAAGGAATCGCGCCCCGAGATTCCTACTGAGAAAAGAAAAGGTCCGGAAACTTCTTGGGAAGATCCTCTTGAACTGTGACACGTGAAACACATCGTGCACCTTGGATAGTTTCTGGAATTTCAAAACGATAGGTATTCCTGGCAACTCTTCCGGAAGGACGTCAGGGAATTTGCAAACCACCGGAACATTTCAAGTAAAGGGAGAGGTTTTGTATTGAGGGTGTATAGCTGAATAGAACTTGATTCATTTGGGGAATAGACTATCTGGAATGTGGTGATTCAGGAATGCTTCCTCGAAACAACCCCAGGTGATAGGAATGCCAGCTCTCATAGCCTGGTAGTTTTCGAAACAACAACAACCTTTCTGGCCAGATAGACTTAATATTTGGGAAGTTTTGATTAGACGCCGGTAGAAGAACTGAAATGGAAAACAACAACAAGATTTCAACGGACGAAAAGGATGTTGAGAAGAACAGGATATCAACATCGGGGAAAACAAGAACAAAACTCCTGAGGTACTACGGAAAACCCATCCGGGCTTCTAAAGGATCAATATCTACTGCTTAAGGAATAGAGGATTTGCTTCCGGGGCTTACACGCCTCCGTTCTCAATCGTGAGTAGGCAACATGATAAATCATGTCACAACCACCTCCATTCCTATGGTCTAGTAGATATAACCATCCAGAGAAACCAGAATTCGTGAAATCCTAACTTGATAGTTTAGATGAGAAGGGAAAACAACGTTACACTTCCTTACCAGAAAAAGGGAGGGTGGGTGGGAAAAGAAGAAAAAGAATAGAATTCCTACTCTCACGTTTCATTTTTCCTATATAGCTACAAAATAGTTTCTAGACTCAACTGCGACCAGTAAAAAGGGATCCTACAGGCAGACAGGCTCTGATACCATTTGTCGCACCCGGACTTCTAAAGGATACTCGCTGTTCCGTTGAACAGTAGTAGATTGGATTACGGGGCTTACCGGCACCCGCGTCCTCTTAAGAGTAGGCCAACACACGTATGTGTGACAACCAACCCCTATCTGTTCAGCGTCGACGTAAACTATCCCATAGAAATCAGGATACTTCCATTGACGTACTTCAAAACATACACACATGGTACGTCAACGGCATTGGAACAAGTGATATCACAACAGATCTCTACGACACAAAAGAATGAAATAAGTTGCAAATAGCTCTCATTAGAGCAGAGATAGCAAATACAATCATTCAGAGGGCACATGCCCCAACATAACATCATTACATCACAGCGGAAGCATTCAACATGTCTGAGTACAGACAAGATCCAAATAGGCCTAAGAGGCCGGAAACGAAAAGACGGAGCCCATCCACGAAGTCTCGGATCCTGCCCGGGTCCGCTATCTACTCGTCAGCAGTCTCGTCATACTCCGCGTAGTAGCCACCATGTAGATCCTCGGAAACGTAGGTCTGCGGAAACCACAGCCCCAAAGGGGTCAGTACATAAACGTACTGGCAAGCAAGACTCACAGTTCACCAAAGTGTAACCCGTCAACACCCAGCACAGATGCTTTGGGTTCAACGGAAGAAAGGGGATATAAAAGATGCTGCAACTGGCTGCTCTAACCAACTACAGAGTTACTACCACTTCCGACTAACAGAAAGGGATAAGATCGGGTATCGTAACCAACCTATCAACTAACTCCAAACAAACCCATCCTGGATCTCGCCCCTTATCCAAAGAAGCAATCCGAGGACAACTCACACATTTGAATTAATAATGGTTCAGATTATTGTGTCAATAATCCTATTACTAGTCAAGTTGTTAATCATTGGGTGTGAGATTGTGGATCATTAGGTTTAAGTTGTCCTGAGTACTTGTTAGCCAGTACTTTCACCAAGTAATCCATAACCGCGGAAAACACGGCTTCTCGAGAAGATTTTCCCTGCAGGGTTGCACCAATTTGGCCGTACACGTATGAATAACCCGCCAGATGGGATGCCTCCCACCAAGCGGGGCACTCAACACAACTCAACTCTTCTTCGCATCAAGCCCAAAGCACCTTGGGCGCACGGCTAATCGAGCCCAGAAGAAAATGGACCCTCATAGCACTCTAAGAACGTGTCCCCCTATATGCCGACTACGAAAGTTCCACCCGGGTACCAAGGGCTCGCAAGATCATGCATGCAGCAAATGGAAAACCCGAACTAAATGAGGCGATTTGGACGAGATGCGAATCGAATCAAATTGAGGGGGGCGCCCATACTCGCTTCCCACATGCGGGTAGTGCGCTCATCATGGATCAGTAGACAAGACCCTTTTCCTATTAGGGTCGACACTAGCAGGCCTCAAAACCACAAAGGGCCTCCTGCCGGTGCCTTATCATCAAATTATTATTAACAATAACATTAGCATGATTGATTGATTAAACATCGAGCCCCAGAACATAATGGAAATAGTAACAGAAAGTAACGGGTAACAGACTCGAGCAAAACAACCTAAGCATGCTAGTAAGACACGGGCAACAAGCAATGGTTATAGGTATGGAGGTGAGGCAATATCAGGGTTAAAGGATTCATGTGATAGGTTCGTAACAGAACAACTACTACTAAGGCTAGCAGAAATAGACAACGGAAAGTATCGGTAACCAATGTTGAAAGGAACACAATGGTTCATGTGAGTGATAACTTGCCTGCAAAACCCAGTAGCCTGGTACTGAGCTAAGTCCTTAGAAGGGGTGTCGTAAGTATCGTCGGTCTCAACGTCGTCGTTTATCCGAGAAGAAGCAAACAAACAATGCAGAAAGATAAACAATCAATAACATGGCATAGTGCACAAACATGGGATGATGCATGACCATTTAATTGATGCATAGAAATAAACTAGTTGACATGAGTAACAACATGATTAAATGGACCCACATGCAACTGAGTTGCATATGAAAGCCCATGAATTATGGTTGAATTAATTGTTCTACAACTAATCATCATGTGGAAGTGAATTAGCATGATGCATGGATGAGGAAAACAGCAAAATAACAACAATAGAAACAATTGGAAATAAGGTTTACCAAGTTTGGAAATTCATTTATTAAGTTATGGAATTTTGGTTACTTAAAGGTGTCACACAAGCATTTGTTGTTTTCATCACTTTTAATTGTTCAAAATAGATAACAAAGTTTATATTTGAAAAGAAAACAAGATTTTAGTTGGAATACATGTTTCACTTGTTGAAAAAGGATTTCAAATAAATTATTTATGAATTAAACAAGTTTAAGCAAGAATTAAATGAATTTAATTCAAACATGAACTTATTTGAATTTTTATTTGTTCAAAACATTAAGTGAGATTCATATTTGAAAAGTTTATACTTTTGTGGTTTGAAAACATATTTTATATGTCCCAAAAGAATTTGTTTTGATCAAGTTATGAATTTAGCAATATTAAATGAATTAAACAAGGTTTAAATCATTTAACCAATTTTAATTATTCAAAACATGAAACAAATTTTATATTTGGAAAGGTGGTTTAATTTTGCATGGAAAACATATTTCATTTGTTGAAATTGGATTTAAAATGAGCAAGTTATTATTTTGGCAATTTTAAATGCAATAATTAAGAAACAGTTGTTTTCAGCAATTTAAATTATTCAAAACAGCAAACAAAATTTATATTTGGAAAGTACATGAAAAGTTGATTGGAAAACATATTTAGTTTGTTGAATTTGGAATTTTTATGCTCAAGTTATAAATTTTGCAAAATTAAGTGATTTAAACAAGAATTCAAATATTTCAACAATTTAAAATATTCAAAACAGTAAACAAATTTTATATTTGGATAGAACATTTAATTTGGGACAGAAAACATATTTAAAAAGTTAAAATTGGAGTTAAAATGATTTTCTTATGCAATTTACAAGATTTAGTGTAATTTTGCCATTTTTAATTCATTAGGGACTTAGGAAAAATTAACAGGGACTTGGAAAAAAAAATTACAGGGGCTAGAATTAAACAACAGGGACCTATTGGTGATTCTAAGATGTTTCTGTGACCAAAACAAACAAATAAAAAAGTTGGTTTTTAATTGAGGGAGTGGGGGATCGAACCCAAGCCCTCTGCTTCTGGGAACAAAGGGGCTAACCAGTGGGACTGCTGCTGTTTGTTGGTGAGAAGGGGAACTGTGGGGGGTTATGGTTTAGGCTGCACTGTAAACAATTTGGAAGGAAATAACAGAAAAAGGTGGGGAGATGGGGATTTGATCCCGGGACCTGGGGCTTGCGCGCGGTGCGCTGTTACCAGTGGGGTGGATGCGCTGCTTGTGATAGGGAGGGGGTTTCGGGGGGTATGAGCTGTTGTTCCGCGGGATTTTTTCTCTGAACATAAAACTGCACGTACTGAACCTGTACGTTCCATCGCTGCATCTCGACGGAGGGATCCCGAGCGGAGATGGCGAGGGGGGTGAGCGGCCGTGGGGTGTGTGATGACCGAGAGTGATAGCGAGAGGGAAGGGGAGAGGGGAGGCGGTCGAGCTCACCTTGAGCGACCGGTCAGGAGGAGGGCGATGCAGGGAGACGCAGCAGGGGCGGACATGGGCGATGGCGTCTTGGGGCGGACGGCGGCGGCGGCTCCAGTACTCCCGGTCCGCGCCGAGGTGATGGAGAGGAAGCCCGCGGTGAGGGCTTTCCATTCCCGCCCTCACCGCGGCCGGAGGGAGAGCGCAGCTCCGGTGATCGCCGGTGGAAAAGTAGGGGCTTCGGGTGGTTCAGTTACAGAAGGGAAAGGAGGCAGAGATGGGGGAGATAGAGGTGGAAGAAGGAGGAGGGGATCGGCGGCTGGAGGAGGAAGGAGGGGCTCCTAGGGTTTAGGTGAGGCAGAGGGTAGGAGGTTGGTCTTATGGGGGGAGGAGGTGGTACGGCAAGCATCAGAGGGTGGGGGAGGTGATCGTGTGGAGGAGGTGGGTTCGTACAGATGGAGGAGGAAGACGACAAGGGGGAGAAGGGGTATCGGGCTGGAAGGGGGAAGTGGGCTGGGGGTTAAGTTGGGCCTCTCTCACCTCTGGTTTCTTTTTATTAATTGCTTTGGTTTTATTTATTTTTTTGCTGAAAATAGAATTGGAAGAAATAGATGGGATTTTGAATTTGGAAAATTTTGGGAAAATTTGGGTGGGTTAAAATGGTCAACATCAACCACTTTGCAACTTTGAATTTTCAAAATTCTCAAATAACTTGATGTTTGTATTTAACTCAAAATTTGGATGATTTTTATATTAATTGAACCTTAATGAAAACAAACCTTTTAATAGGGTGAGCCCTATGTTTAATTTGATTAAATGATTATAATTATTTGGTGATTTTCATATATTCAAGTTGGTTGCTGTTTGGTGGTTTGTCTTGAATTGGAAAGCAATTTGGAATTAATTAATTGAAATAAAAGCACCATTTTATTAGTTGAAACATTATGGAATAAATGGAAACAAAAGATTAGATGGTTTTGGTAATTTTCATAATTTTCCAAATGGGTGCTGTTTGTACAATGCAATTGGATTTGAATAACCTTTTAGTTAACATTTTAAATAAGTGAAAGATTAGAAGCCACAAATTTAAATAGCTGAACCTTATAGATTAATGGAAACAATTGGTTGTTTTATTTTGAAATGTCATTTTGGAAAATTGTAACATCACAAGGATGAAACAAAAGGTTTGAATTTTGGTTTGAAATTCAAATAGAAAACAAAGGAAAGCAAATGAAAAAAGTTGGAAAACAAATGAAAACAGAGGAAAACAAGCAAAACAATTGCAATCAACATGATGCCATGATGCAAAACATAAAATAACAGAGAGCAAACATTCTAAAGGCTATTTTTCATCCTTGGGATGTTACAGAGTTTGGGTTCCTTTTTCTCTCTAGTTTTTTTTTTTGATATCTTGATCATTTTTTTCCGACATCGTATGCAAAAGTTATGCCCATTTTACTTTTTTTAACGAACTTTTGCTCAGAAAGTCGAAATTTATATTTCAAAATTTGATAAAAAAGTAGACCTTAAACTCTACGTGCATCTATAAGGGATTTATTTTTTGATGCTTTTTAGATCTCCAACTCTCCCGTGAAAAATTAGAAATGGCGTTCCCGGGGGGTGTGTGGAGTTCATGCGTGTGGACAGAAAATTTGGGGATGAGAATTCTATGCCGCACAGGACAGTGGTGCGCCACAGAAATGTCATATTTCTGTGGCGCACTAACCACCATGCGCCACAGAATATGAGTGGGTCAATTATTGGGTTGGGCCCCAACATATTTCTGTGGCGCACCTCTGTCTCGGGCGCCACAGAATTCCTCTTTTCTGTGGCGCACCCTGTCCCCTGCGCTACAGAATTCCTCTTTTCTGTGGCGCATACCCTCCCCGTGCACCACAAAAATATATTTCTGTGGCGCATACTTTACATGGTGCGCCACAGAAAGCCATCCACAGAAAGGAACTTCTCTACTAGTGTACAGAGGATCTTCCTGGGGGGGGGGGGGCGAGGCCGCCATTCTTGACCGAGTAGGCTTCATTGAGAAATTCTGGTACGCAAGGAGACATGGCCATGCTGCCTGGGACGGTACCGAACTGCGGAACCTCGACAATTACCGGACAGAGTGGAACAAGGCCGACATCGGCCCTGTTAGCGTAGCTATGGCCGGGCCTTGCAGCACTCTGGCCAGCAAGCTATTTGTCGCCCGCAAAAACTTCTAGGACATTGAGTAGAGCTACGTGGTAAGTACCTTTTTTCTTTTGATCTTTTCGAACTATCAGATTTCTTCTTTATCTTTCTTCTCTTCCCTACTACCCAGTCCCCGAGATTTGGGACGACTAGACAGATCTCCACCGAGTTGCTATCTACTCGGGCTAAATCTTCCAAACTCCTCAAATTTCTTTCCTCTCTCAGGATAGCCTCCAGGCGACGACCAAGGTCTTCCCCCAGCTCCTGTGGTCTCACCGCCAAGTAAAAGACAGGAATCGGGAGCTAGAGTTCAAGAAGAGCGTGTTGGACGCAATGGAGAAGAACTCCATGGAAAGCGCTATTAAATTTTCCGCTGTGAAAAGTAAGCTTTTAGCATCTTGGTTTGTGCTTTTTTGTTTATGCCCACTTTTTTGCTTTTTTGCTCAGTTGTTGTCATCTCTGCAGGTGAACTTAAGGCCCTGGTGGAGAAACATCCAGATTGTGAGGTTATGTTTGCCTCAGCACAGAGTAAAATCTCTTCTCTAGAAGGTGAGCGATATTTTTCTCTGTTTCCTCTACCTAGTTTGCTACTGCCTGCTCCTTTTGGTAACTTGCTGCTCTACCCGCAGAAGAATATAAGAAATTCCGAGAAGAGCACCAGCAATGCCTCACTCCAGCCGAGGCGCACCACCAAGTGCAGGTCCGCGAGGCCGAGTTGCTGAAGGAGCGGGAGACCAAGAAGAAGGAGGTTGAAAAACTCCAGGCTAATCTCGGCAATGCCCTCCAAACTTCCATCAACACTGTCCGTGAAAAGGAAGAGTTTGAGAAGACAGCCGATGCCGAGAAGGAGAAGCTTGAGCTAGAGAAGAAGAAACTCGAGCTTGAGGTTAAGGCACTGAGGGAAAGGAACCAATCTCTTGAGGTTGTAATCAGTGACTCGCGCCGCCTCTAGGATAAGCATATCCGAGAATCCGATGCATGTAGGGTCAAGCTGGGGGCCCTTGTGCTGGAGATAGAATGTGAGTTGCCGCTACCCTTCACCTTTTTTGGTTTTTGCTTTTATGTCTTCTTATACTAAATCTCTCTTCTTCTTCTCGGTTACTCTTCTGATCCAAATCCCTATTTCCTTATCCAGATATCTTCCCTGCACTTCGTTCCGCTGGTGAAACCGCTGTGGACAAAGCTAGAAAAGCCAGGGCAGCAGCCGGTCTGAGCGTTGATGATACTTCCAGCGTCGACGATCATCTCGTCAACCTCAAGACCCAAGTGCGCTCCCTCAAAGGCTTGGGTACCTCCCTGGTATCTACTGCAATCAATCTGCACAAGCTGTTCTGGCCTGACCGAGATGTCCCAAAAACCTTCCGCGACATAGCTTCCAATATGGATCCATGTCAAGGAGGAACTGAAGAAGTGGCATGCTTCCGCAGCTCGGGCAGGAGCAGACGAGATCCTACACTTCATCTTGTCGTGGTACGAGAACTTAGATCTTGACAGGATCGGAACTCGCCGAAACGGCTCCAAGTGGACTGCACGTCCCGAGTGCGTTTCTCGCCGAAAAGCCGTGGCCTATGAGATTGCCTCCTACGCTGAGACCAGCATATACATCGACGGCCCCACCGAGCCGGATACAGATGTTGGTGAGGATGAAGACGAGGATGAATCCGAGTTCAGCGAGGGTGATGGTGAAGACCAAGGCAGAGATGGCGAGGATGCCGGTGTAGACCAAGGCTAAGATGGCGAGGATGCCGGTGAAGACCAAGGCCAAGATGGAGAGGAGTCCGAGCACGGAGAAGCCAAAACTGTGGAGACCGAGCAGCGTAGCGCCACAGAGGACTTGGGATGGGATCCAACCCGGAGTCTGAGCAGTCGCGACCCGCCGCGCAGGAGGCGGCCGTCACCACCGAGATGGTGATTGACGCCCCAGCTCCCGAGTTGGGCGCAACTGGGGCTGCGACCTCAGAGCTCTACCCTCTCCCCAACACTGCAGCCACTCAAGCCTCCAACTCCGCCTCAGAGCCAACCTCCACTACTCCAACTCCTTCTGCAGCCGAACCAACCTCTACAACTGCTGCCTCCGAGCCAGTGGCAACCAACAACACCAACTCGGATACCATTTCCTCCCCTGTTGCCGAAATTCCTGCAGTTTCTATCTTAAAACACTTATCAGATCCCCGGGATGCCGGGTGCATATGTAATTGATACGATTGTGTTCCCTCTTTGCTACTCAGTTTTATTTGTTCCACTTTTAGCAAGACTGGCTTGATGCCGGATTGCGTTTTAATGCAAGTCCCCGAGTTGCATTTCTTATCCACTTGACTTTTTGTCTTTGCTCTTACCTGCCACTTGTGGCTTTTTGGTAGTCGAGTCACAAGATTTCAAAACAAAGTTTCAAATACTTAACCACTTTGAGATTTGAATTCTAACTCTGCTCACCACTTAGTCAAATACACCCTACTCGGTTGCTACACTTCTCTTTTCCTTAGCAATTCTTCATGTGCTCATTGACCTTTGGCTTGTTCTCTTGCTTGCCATGAAGCCGGGTTGTGGACAACAGCAGAGTCGAGGAGTTTGCCCTTGGGTTTAAACACACTACTAGATATGCACATGAAATTCTAAGTAGACCAACCGAGTAGACAAAGGAAATAAAGTAAACACACAAGGCAAGGTTTTTGCACAGGCAGTCCCCGAGTTTGAATTCGGAGTGCCGACTGGAATTTTAACTCGGTTAAGGGGATACATACAACTTTTGCTCATGAATAAAAACGGGGGAGTAGAGCTACATTCCAGGGACGCTTGGATTCCTCTCCAGCTCTATCCGGCCTATTCTTCTGGGGTGCATGTGCGTCAACTAGATAGTAGGCATCATTCTGTAGAGCCTTGCTCACGATGAAAGGCCCTTCCCACGGAGGGGATAGCTTGTGCATCCCGGTCGTGCGCTGCACGAGCCTAAGGACCATGTCTCCTTCTCGGAAAACCCTTGGGTTTACTTTCCGGCTGTGATAACGCCTCAGGTTTTGCTGATAAATGGCTGATCGTGACAGAGTTAACTCTCTTGCTTCTTCTAGAAGGTCAACGTCATTTTCTCGAGCTTCTCTTACCTCCGCCTCAGTGTAGAGGGTTACTCGGGGCGAGTCATGCTCTAGGTCAGTGGACAACACGACCTTAGCTCCATATACCAGGAAGAATGGTGTGTATCCGATTGATCGGTTAGGGGTAGTCCTTAGACTCCACAACACCGCCGCAACTCGTCTAGCCAACAACCAGGGGTTCGCTGTAATGGCTCAATCAGCCTTGGCTTTATCCCGGACGGGACCATTCCATTTTCTCTTTCAACTTGCCCATTGGAGGCCGCATGCACGACGGATGCAACATATAGCCGGATCCGCTTCTCTCTGCAAAATCTTGCGAATGGACCCTCAGCAAAGTTTGTGCCATTGTCAGTGATGATGCTGTGCTGGTAGCCGTATCTCAGAATAACATCCTTCAGGAAACTCACAGCCGTGACTCGATCGCACTTCCGAATTGGCTTGACCTCAATCCACTTGGTGAATTTGTCAACCATGACCAAAATGTGAGTCATGTTGCCTCTAGCCGGTTTGAAGGGGCCTACCATATCCAAGCACCAGACAGCAAACAGCCAAGTAATGGGAATGGTCTTCAACTTAGATGCTGGCATATGAATCTTGCTTGCAAACCTCTGGCACCCGTTGCACTTTCTCACTATATCTTCAGCTTGCCGCAAAGCAGTGAGCCAAAAGAATCCATGCCGAAAAGCCTTGTTGACCAGTGCCCGAGAAGAGTCGTGATGCCCTCATTCTCCTTGGTGTATCTCTATAAATATTTCTTCTCCTTCCTCTGGCTCTATGCAGCGTTGCAGTAGGCCAGCAGGACTCCATCTGTGCAGCACTTTGTTGATGATTGTGTAGCCCTTGGATCTTCTCTGTATTTGCCTGGCTGTGACCTCATCACTCGGCAATGTGCCACCCGTTAGAAAGGATAATATGGGAAGAGCCCAACTCGGTGTCTCCCGGATGGGAAACAGTGGTTCGTCCACTTCCATTGGATCAGCTACCAAGACCTCTACTGAGTTGGGGGCGAGTCCCCGAGTACTGAGAAATGATCCCCTCGATGAATGCGACAGTCCCCGAGTTGAATGGAGCAGTCCCCGGGTTGCAAGTGCCAGTCCTCGGGTTGGAGACGACAGTCCCCGGGTTCTCTTTTATAGCCTCCCAGTCAATCTCCATGGGAACAGCCTCCGCTCCTGGCAGAGATGGGACGAAGATAGACTCTGAGTTGGTGGATGCCTTGATGGACAGCTTCCTCAAATGCTCCAAGGCAATCCCAGCCGGGATAAACTGCCGAGAAGACTCCAACTTGGACAGCTCATCAGCTGCATTATTCTCAGCTTGGTGTGTATGATGGAATTCACAGCCTTCAAAGAACCCAGTCATAGTTTGCACCAAAAACCGGTAGGACGCCATGTTGGCATCCAAAGCATCCCAATTGCCGGATACCTGCTGCATCACCAAATCCGAGTCGCCATAACAGACAATGCGCTGAACTCCGATCTCCTTGGCTACCCTCAAACCATGTACCAGTGCCTCATACTCGGCCACATTATTAGATGCTTTGAAATGGATATGCAGCACATACTTGAGTTGATCTCGCTTAGGTGATCTAAGCACTACGCCAGCACCAAGGCCTTCCTTCACTTTGGTGCCATCAAAATGCATTTTCCAGTAGTTGGTTTCTGGCAAGGGAGGATCATACTGCATCTCGGCCCAATCCACTAAGAAATCCGCCAGAGTTTGTGACTTGATCGCTTCTCTTCTCGCGTACAGAGGGGTGTACCCGGCTAGCTCAATTGCCCACTTGGCTACTCGGCCGCTTGCTTCCTTGTTGCCCATGATCTCCGAGATGGGAGCAGTACTCACCACTGTGATGGGATGCTCGGAAATAATGCTCGAGCTACTTGGCACCCAGGTATACGCCGTATGTCATCTTCTGGTAGTGTGGGTAGTTTTGCTTGGAGCTGGATAGCACCTCGCTGAGATAATACACTGGCCGCTGCACCTTTTTGCCTTCCTCTTCTCTTTCCACCACTATCACCACGCTGACTACTCGGTTGGTTGCCTCAATGTACAGCAACATTGGCTCTTTGGGCAGCAGGCTTGCCAGGATGGGAGCGCTACCCAGCATGGTCTTGAGTTCTCTGAAGGCCACATCAGCTTGTGATGTCTAGAAAAACTTATCACTCTTCTTCATGAGCTAGTAAAGAGGTAAGGCCTTCTCACCCATTCTTCCCAGGAAGCGGCTAAGAGAAGCCAAGCACCCGGTAAATTTTTGCACATCCTTCACCGATCTCGGCAAAGACATACTCTCTATAGCTTTTATCTTTGAAGGATTGCCTTCAATGCCCTGGCTGGATCCCAAGAAACTGAGTAACTTGCCGGCCGGAACGCCAAAGGTGCATTTAGTCGGATTCAATTTCATCATGTACTTGCGCAGGCTAGCAAATGTTTCCTCAATATCACTAAGCAGAGTATGTGTTTCTTTCGTTTTGATGACAATGTCATCTACGTACACCTGCACATTCTTGCCAATTTGACCATGCAAGCATTTCTGCATGCATCTTTGATAGGTAGCCCCAGCATTCCACAACCCAAAGCACATAACACGATAGAAATAAGCCCCGTACGGGGTAATGAAAGCAGTCTTTATTTGATCAGCCGGGTTAAGAGGTATCTAGTGAAAACTAGAGTAGGCATCAATGAAAGACAAAAGTTCGCACCCGGTAGTGGAATCGATCACCTGATCTATGCGGGGTAGCGGGAACTGGTCCTTGGGGCAGGCCTTGTTCTGGTTGGTCTAGTCCACGCACATGCGGCATGCAGTCTCGGCCTTGGGGTCCTCCTTCTTTTCAACCATGACTGGGTTGGCCAGCCAATCCGGATGCAACACCTCCATGATGAATCCACTTATCAGCAACTTGGTGATCTGATCACCGATAGCCTTCCTCCTGTCATCACCAAAGCGGCCCATCGCCTGCTTAACTGGCTTGGCGTTAGGATGCACATGCAACGAGTGCTCAACCAACTCCCTCAGGACACCCGACAAGTTCTCATTGGATGCAAGGACGTCCCGATTCTCACGGAGGAAGTGGATGAGCTCGCTTTCCTATTTCTCGCCCAACCCGGCGCCAATGATGGCAACACGGTATGGGAACTCAGGGTCCACCTGCACCTTCTTGGTTTCCTGGGAGGCCTGGAAAGCTGCTCCATATTGAGTACCCGGCATAACAGGCATACCGACTTCCGCTGCCTGGGCCATAGCTACCACCTCGTGTATCTTCTTCTTCTCAGCAGCAGTGACCATGGACTCTGCCAGCAGAGAACCAGCAGACGCTCACTCCAGGGAACGCTTGTACGTAATCACCCGAGATGGTGATGACACCATTGGGACTAGGTAGCTTCATCTTCAGGTAGGCTGCATGGGTTGAGGCCATGAACTTGGTGAGCGTAGGCCTACCGAGTAGAGCATGGTATGGGCTCTGAAGATCAACCACTTCGAACTGCAATCACTCGGTGCGGCAGTTCTGCCTGGTACCGAATAGCACATCTATGCAGATGCGGCCGATTAGAGTGCAAGACACTCCCGGCACAATGCCATGGAAAGTGGTCCTGCTGTGAAGCAGCATGTTCTCGGCGAGGCCAAGCTTCTCGAGGGTATCTCGGTACATGAAGTTGATGCTGCTGCCATTATCAATCAGCACTTTGATGAACCTGACATTCTTCTTGGTCCCCAGGAAGGTGGGATCCACCACTAGTGCATATGTACCCGGATTGGGCATCACCTTGGGATGATCATCTTTGGACCAAGTAATCTCTTGGTCGCACCAGTGCAGATAGTGAGGCACAGCTCGGATCACTGCATTTACCTCCATCGCACGCCTATGCTGCGACTGCTTGTCATCTGGCTCGGTGGTGAACACCATGTAGCTCTCATGGTGCTCCTGGTACTGGTTGCGGTCTCCACCACCATTGTTGTTGTTGTTGTTGTTGTTGTTCATGTTGTTCCTGTTGTTGTTGCGGGTGTAGTAATTGCGGTTGCGGTCATTGCGGTTGTCGTAGTTGTAGTTGCGGTTGGCTCCCTGAGCCACTTGATTCACATTCTCCCTTCTCAGATTCACTGCTGGCCTAGGAGCAGCTGCCCGAATAGGCTACACGTTGGCTCCCGAGAGTGGCAGAGGAGGACGAGGGGGCAGCTGACCAATCCCTTCACCCTGTATGCGGTCCTACCAGCTGCACTTCCGGGTAGTGTGGTTGGCTGGCCTACTCGGATGCCGAGTATGGAAGTTGCATGGCCCATCCTTCATGTTCTCAAAGACAAATCTCTGAGCATCTCATGCGTCTGGGTTGCTGTTGCCTTGCTGGGGAGCATTGTATGGCTTCTTGATGCCTTGTCCCTGGTTCTAGTTTTGCCCGTATTGGGCTCCAGCAGTTTTTGCCTTTGGCTATTCCCAACAGCCGCAATGTCTTGGTTCACAACATTCACCTGCTCAGACCCATACCGAGTATCGGGTCGGTCATCTCTGCGCTTGTTGCGGAAATCTTGGCGTCTGCCGCCATCATGGTGTTTCCTTCTCGGCTCGAAAGTATCGAGCAGAGGCTGAGTAGGGTCACCGAGTGCATACATATCAGGTATCTTGATCGTCTCGGTGAGCGTACTCGAAATCTCTCTCTGCAGCTCTTGCCACAAAATGCTGCCATGCCTGCAGCCTTGAGCAAACAAGGCGATTGGTTGCGACTCGTTCACACCTTCACAGGCATTCCTCAAAGTGCTCCACCGAGTAAGGTACTCTCGGTCAGTTTCCTCTTCCCGCTGCTTGAAAGCTGAAAGCTGTTGTGGCCTATTCGGCCTCTTGTGCGTGCTGGTGAATTTACTGATGAAGGCTTCCGAGAAGTCAAGCCAGCAGTTGATACTGTCCTTCGGAAAGTTGTTCAACCAGATCCGGCCAGGTCCTTCTAGCATCTGTGGAACATATCTCATGGCGCATCTCCGGTTGCCGCCTGCAATATGCACATCAGTGACATAGTCATTCAACCAGTCTTCCGGCTTGGTGCTCCCATCATATGACTTGGTCCCTCTGGCCAGCTGAAACTTGTTCATGGAAGGCTCGCCCATGATGTGGTGGCCAAAACAGCTTGGACCGGGTGGCCCTCTCTTCTCAATCAGCTCGGATGCATTGTTGGGCTCCAGCATCCGGTCACCCAAGCGATCAGTGACATCCCTTGGATCAGCGTACCCGGCCATCTCCATTGCCGAGTACCCATCATCATAGCGGTCTTGCGGCACGGGGCCGGGTTGAGCAACCGGGTTGGCCGCTGCCACAACTGCTTGCGGCTGCACTGCCGCTGGCGGCTGTACCCTCTGCTGAATCGGATTGGCAGCCTGATGCCGAGATGGTCCTGCGAGGTTTCCTCCTTGCCCCTTGCTGTGAGCTTTAGTGGCTTGATAGCCTGCTCCTGCAGAGTTTTGTTTCTAGACGGGCTGTCGCGCTACAGCGTGCTGTTTTCCGGCGACAGCCGGATCCTACACCTGGATCTGTTTGTTCTTTCCCGAGTTCACACTTTGGTCCCTCTCATTGCCGGGAAGCGGCGATGAGGTCTGATCCATAGATCTGACCACATGCGAGTGGACAACCTGAGAAGCACCAGCTTCCGAATTAGCTTTCCGGAACTCCTCGTTCTGCCTGCCAGCTTCTAGCACTAGCTCATTGAGCCCTGCTGCCTAGCGCGTGCGTCACGAGTGAGATGCGGCAACTCAACAGCGACTACCGCTGCAGCCCTAAGAGTTTTGGCAGGGGAGCTGTATTTGGGCCTATTAGCAGTGTTCAAACTTGCAGATTGGCTAGCAGCCCTACCATCTCTAGCTAGCTCAGCGCCCAAGTTGCGTCGGATAGTACCTATCTTGCTAGGCAGCCTAGAAAGGGGAGTAAAGCCATGCGCTCTATTGTACTCATTCTGATCTAGGTTAAGCTCAAGCCTAACCTTCTCCAGCTCCAGGGCCTCCGCCTGTAGCGCTTGACGCTGCTGCTTGAGTTGCGCCTTCAACATCATGAGCTCGGTGTCGGTGGGAGGCGGCATGCCCAGCTGCTCGGTGGCGCCAACGCGAGCAACCGGTATAGCCGCTGACGTGGAAGGAGCCACGTAATCCGGAATGTTCCGGGGCATGTCGTAGGGCTTGTGGACCATCACAGCAGCCAGCTCCTCGATGACCTCAGCTGCAATGGTCGCGCCATTCCCGGCATCGACTGCCGGGCCCGTCATCATCACCTCCACGCTGTCCGCAGAGCAACCAGTAGGCCTCCCGCGAGCAGCGAGTACATCAGGAGGATCATACGCGACGAGCACCTCCTCCGGGAACTCGCGGATGATGGTGGTGGCGACGTAGACCAGATGTACGCCAAAGGAAATGTAAGAGCCGCCTGCAGGCACGGGCCTACCGCCGAAATAGTCGGCGTTGTAGGTGACGAAGTCAAAAAAGACGAATCTGTGGACAAGGACATAGACTACGCGCTCTCCTGAAGAACAAATGGGTCCCGTCCGAATATGAACCCCAGCCAGTGCCGCTGCTGGCCCCACGGTGGGCGCCAACTGTCGTGGAGGAGTAAAGACAGATGCCATGGGATGGCTTAAGTTTTGGGCTAATGGACGATGTAGGTATTCGGGGAGGGATCGCACGTCGAGTAGACGCGCTCAGGTAACATTGCAAACACCAAGAACTACCCAGGTTCGAGGCCCTCGTGTGGAGGTAACACCCCTACTCTTGCCTATCTCTTTGTATATGTAATATCCGAGTAGCCACAGTACAAATCAGGCCTTTAGCCGAGTAGCCACTCTCTTCCCTCTCTACCTCTAACACTTGCTCGTGCAATAAATGCTCTCTCGCGTAACGTCCCTCGCGCAGGAGGGGGTTGGGTACCTTATATACTGGTGCCCAGCCGAGTAAACAAAGATTAAAAGGTACAACGATGGGACGTCCCTACTGTGATGTAGAGCATGCCTCCGGCTTCTCGCTGACGCAGGTGCGAGAAGTCGCTGCGCCGTTCGGCTGACAAGACCTGTCCACCCTTGTCAGTCTCACAGAGTAGGCCCCCGGACACGTCTTGTCCCCTCCATCAGTGACAAGACGTGATAGGCGCCTACCCTCACTATACCCACGCCGTTGCGCGGATAATCATGTACTCTGTAAGTTGAACCGCACGCCTGTACGGCTGCGGGATACGCGAGATCTTGTCAGAACGGCTCCCTTGACTTCCTGCCCGAGTAGGATTGCAGCCCATCTACTAGGACCACTTGTTCTCTACTCGGACGATTCCAAACTTGCTCCTTATCTTCTCTTGGACTTCAATATGTACCACCGAATAGCATCTACCGGATAGCAGGTACCCGTGTAGCCGCCTACTCGGGAAACAGTACTCTGATCTCTGTTTCACCACCTGCCTTACCCCTACTCGGTGGTAGCCCCCCGACACATCTAATATGTGCCTCCTATACCAGCATATAGGAGGCGCATTTCATTATGCGCCTTCCTATATGTAGGTATAGGAGGCGCATATTAGATGCGCCTCGCATGTGTATAGAAATGCGCCTCCTATAATTCCCCATATGCCCCTCCTATAACATTTTCGATTTTCAAAATTTGCAGAATTACTGCACAATCTAGAATACACAACATACAGGTATATAGATGCAAAAATACAGTATAACAGTCCAGAATTTTCAGAAATTGGAATCACCATGAATACAAGTACATCTCATGCACATCAAGTTGAATCAATCGCGACATACATATATACAAGTTCATTTATACGAAGTACATCACACAACACAAGTGTTTGTGCCTCTGATCGAGTACAAGTTCACAATCATGTTACAACTCCGACGACGGATCGTGCTCTAGCTAGCTTAGGTGAGAGTAGAGCACATAGCCTACGATGGATAGCAACAAGGCGATGATGATCACAATGAAGTTCCTCCACTCCGCCACCTCTCTTCCGCCACCTCCTCCACTTCTCCTCCACTTCCTCCACTTCTCTTCCGCCACCTCTCTACTTGCATTGCCTTTGTAGAGGTTTCCCGAGAAGGTGTTCACTTGCTTCGCGCAGTCTTCCCACTCCTTGTACACACCTGGAACCCGAACGATGTACACGACATAGCACCTCTTTGCCATCTCCTACACGCACAAAGAAAGATGATATTAGTTATATTTCATTGGAAATAAATAGCTAAAATAGCTAGCAGTTGACAATATAGAGTCATGCATATATATGGGTGTAACAAGAAGATCACCGGCACTACGAAGAAAGACCGAAAGAACGCAAACCAAGAATGACTTGGATTCGTGCCTCATACTTAGGTGGGGAGGAGGTTGGGGACGAGCGGATCTAGGTTCGGTGAGGAGGAAGAAGTGAGGCATGTGAGTGGGGTGGTAGTGGCTCCCATGTGCTAAAAGTAGCAAAAAACGTGATGCGGATTATAGGAGGCGTATATAGCTAAACTAGACAAACAAGCGCGCTTCACCGCGCCCCCTACATGACTTTTTCAAATAGTGTAATCGACGTGGTATACTTGCGAGTGCTTCTATTTATGACGCAGCCGCAGTCACGCTATTGGGTTAGTGTCACTATCCCTTATCTAGCAGCCAAGTCTTTCTCTGCTGTCTCCTTCTCTTCAAAGGCAGTATGAAATAAGATTGTCCAGTTATTTAGAGTGAATTATAGCTTGCCAGTTAATCAATAAACATAACACATTCCTACACACTCCAGTTCAGAGCTCTTATAAAAGTAGCAGTTTTTTAACCTATTTCTCTAAACTACTATCCTTCTATGTGAATCTGAGATACATATACCCAAAACTAATAATACACTGAACCCATCATACCATTTCACTACTGAACACATCATACAAACTAACACTGGCATGGACCACAACCACTATAAAACCACACGGGATATTTAGCATAAGGAAATAGGACAGACTTCGTGCATATGCACCCAAAAGATGTCTTAACCAGGGCATCAGGTTTGCCTACATACTTATACATAGACGACACATAAACGTGCAAATCATCCAAAGAAATGCAAGGCGCCACCTTGTGACGTATACCAAGCCCAAGGAAACACTGAGCGCATCATCGCCTAGCGGCACCGCCTGGAAGTAGTTATGTCTAGTTAGTACATTCGCAGTCCCGACAAGGGCCCATGAAATTCAACACATTAGCATAATATTACTACCCCTCTACACCGCCTTGTCTGACTTATCGTCATATAGCCTCTTCTTTGCCGAGGACTCCCTGTGACAGTAGAACATGTAAGAAATAAGGGTACTTAAATTCATCGACATGAAAATATCTTGGCGGGTAAGTAGACACTACGATGAACCGACAATGATGGCTGACCATCCTCACCTATATCTCCAGCCTTATCAACATCAATGTAAGTCTCTTTCTCTCGAGTCTCCTGAAGGAACACAATGTAGAAAAATAAACAGCCAAAAAACACATCAAATCAATGACAGCAAGTATTAAACTAAACTTGGTTTTTAAAAAAAGTACCAAACTAAACTCGAAATAAAGAACGGTTGTATTGAGCCATGAGGTAACAATTCATAGGAGCACTTCAAGACTTCAATGGCTTGCAAATGCAGAACCGCAATCAGGTATAAATCAGGGAAAATAACACCCTGCCTTAGCTTCTAAGCTATTCTGGAGTGCAGCAAAATCAAATGCACGACTGCTAAAGCTATTCCAGAGAACAGAAAAATCAAATACACAAACTTTGGAAAGTGTTGTGCCAATAACCAAAACTATTTGCAAGATGGTTTTATACAGACAAAGATTTTATTGGTATTCGCTTGGTGTTACTGCCACTTACTTGAGAAATCAATGAATCAAGTGAATAACCAAGAAAGCAAGTAGGATCTGGAAGAACCTGCTAATGTGACCGTTGCACATGTATTTATGTGAAGATTAAAAAAATGTGATGTTAACTGGTACATAGTGAAATTCTTAGTATCCTCAAGGACATGCCGGCATCAAAGTAACTACTGCAATGCCTTTATGTTCGCAACAATCTTGGTATGCACATGTAGGTTACTCTGAAGATGGCATACACTTGGTAACATTGAAATCTTTCACACTAATCCAGTACATCTTTTTCTTTGTAGAAAATGTTGACCTATCTTGTGATAATCTAACATTTCAGGCCAAAATGTTTATAGTTTGTATAAGCCTCATCGAACACTTCGTTAGTAGCACACACGGATCAAACTTAAATCACACCCATTGAAAACACCGAGAATAATTTACTGCCAATCCTCTCATCGTTGATGGTGTTCTTCCTTTTGTAACTTGGTTTATGTTCCTATAAGCTGCCAATTTTTCACTTTCAACTTAGTAGGCATATTGTAATGCTTATGTGTCATATTAATGATTAAAACAATATGCCCAATGTACAATTATCTCTCGAACATGTCCTCACATAGAAATACCACTTCATGACCTACTCATTTATCCTGCAACACCGAGGAACTCGAACATATATCATAGGTGAACGTATATTATATTAATCCTGGTGGTTGATATTTTCTTCACTCGAAAATAATCCTTTGTATAAGCACAACGAATCACTTTGAGTTTAACAAATCGACACAACCTCTAAAGGTACCCTCCAGGTTTATACACCGGATGGGCACACACGGACGAAACGGCGAATCGGCTAAACTATGCAATAAGCCAATAATCATATTAGCCACACTACTTAACAACATGAAAAGCATCTTAAATTCCAATAATCATTTTATTAGTCTGCTCTTGCACAATCATGAGGCCTCAAACTGAGTACTGAAAACAAATATGCATATAGAGCAGAACATCTATCTATACCTCTCAGTCTTCTCCAGCAATAACGCCCCATGGGCTCAAATGTCAGGATGAGGAGGCCAGAACAAAGCAATGTGTCCAACCTGTAGTGAGGTGGCTGCCATGGTCAAGCAAAGTTTGGTGCGGCCACCACAACTTCCTTCACTGCACTATTAGTGAGTTCCAAGAATCAGCATGCCAAATAATATTTCTCGCCTGACCCCAACATGCCAAATAATATGTACCACTTCGTAAGAGAAAATTAGGAGGAATGGTTCCACCACACGATCTACTTTGAGATAAAATCGTATCATCAATTCATTTGATTGCTCCACAAAGTAGCTCTAGTCCATGAACATGAAGCGCAAGTGCAAAACCATATATTCTCAATTTTAGGAAACCATACATACATGAAGCACAAACCAAAAAAGATGGAAGCAAACAAATTCCGGTCAGAATTTTGGGGAACACACGAACATGAACCCCAAGAAAAAAATGGAAGCAAATACAATCAAGCCCGCTGCCATCGGTGTCGTCAGGATCTAGCGGTGAAAACAAATACGATTAATCGGACCAGAATTTTTTAGAAAATAGCAAAGAAGAATTAAGGCATGTCGAATATGGCAGTGGCTTGACTGGAGGAGCCGGAACCGAACCCGGCAAGGACGGCGTCCCGTGGAGGCCGGATCTAGCAAGGTTGATTTCAATGTGGATCCTAGCTGCAAGGCAGTTCCTGGTGGATCCCTAGGTCATGCAAGCTCCTGGTGGCCGTATCTCCGGCGCCGATGACATGAGCGAGGCGCAGATAGGATCGGGAAGAGAGGCACTGGAGAGAGTACGGAGGACCCAGATACGCGAATAGTCATGGCAACGACTACCTCCCTGCAGGCCGACGCGTGGCCCAGCGGCAAGGACCCACAACCAGCGGTACAACGTGCAGAAGATGGCCTGAGAGGAGCCACTGTACACCAAAATTGCAGCTGAAGTATGAAACTGAAAATACATGGTTGTCAGGAGAGATGCAGATATATTCCGTATCGTATACTTTCACCATGAAATACACTATACCTCTGTCAGATATATGTCGTCTATTGGATAGGGATAATGACGTACCTCCAGCATAGTGAAGTAGTCTTGAAAGTGAGTGTGTATGAAATAATGTATGCATTATTACGTTAATAAGAGAAGTCATCTACATATACTGGATAATTATAAGGTTGAGGTTATACTTTAGTACTGGTCCTTGAAAAATAAGAATGACTACTTAATTGTAGCAAAGGCTGAAATAGAGAATCCAGCTACCGATCAAAGAGTGTGAACTACGGACATATGGTAAAAAATAATGAGATCTTCTTAAACGTCTTCCTTATCCTTTTCTTCTGGTCAATTGCAGAGAGTCTTAAATTAAAAAAAAATGGAAGGAATAGAAAGATCCTAAGCGTTCAAGTTAGTGACCTACTTGATCAACACCTCATCCAAATTAGCTAGTATTCTCTTACGACCCCTTCATCGCTACATTTAGCAAAGGAGTAACAAAATTCGACATGAACTATCAATCAAATTCAAGTGTCCTCTCAGTCTAAATGAAACTGGGCTGCATCCTCCAAGGTACATCATTTCGTACGATTTGCCCATCTGTGTTATATTTTCCTCCGAGAGAATAAGTGGCACAAACTCGTCTTCAAGCATGTTCCCTGCCAACCTTATAAAGATAATAGCACATCTATGAATCTTTTGCTTTTTTGGTGATAATAGCTCATCAACATCACCAAAAAAATACAACCAATTTGATTCTTCCACTAGTAGAAAACAGGGCATTGAGCCAATCACATTGGAACCGGATGTGATACAAACCGGTTCTAAAGGGTCTGTCCACTGGGCCTCCCTCCCTGCAGCAAATGGCCGAAAGGCCTTTAGAACCGGTTTGTAGGGAGGGGGCCCAGTGGACAGACCCTTTAGAACCGGTTTGTATCACAAACCGGTTCTAAAGGGTTTCTCATTTTTTGCAGCAACTGCGGGACCCGCTGTCAGATCCTTTAGCACCGGTTTGTAATACAAACCGGTCCTAAAGCACTCCCCTAAACCCTATATTCCACCCTGAGCTCAGCTCCATTTTTTCCAGCTCGAGCTCAACTCCATTTTTGCTCTCTCCTTCCTCTTGTGAGCTCTAATCCATCCCCATTTTTCTCCACCATTTGTCAAGATTGTTGTTACCCATCGGTTCTACGGTTAGCATCAACATTCCCTCTTCCGGCATTGCAAATTTTGCTCGTTTTCTTGCTTGTTTCATTTTTGTTGTGCTAGCTAGGTGTTTGATGAAATGCCTAAGCTAGAATTTGTTATTCATTTTTTATGTATACAATTTGATGCAATTTGAGCTCAAATTTAATTATGATTTGTGGTTTTTTTAGTGTCGCGCGCCATGTCCCCTTCCTCACCGCCGTCGATCGCCCCGTCACCGACACAACCTTGGTGAGCCTATTGTTTTTATTTACCAAAACAAATTTTGATTTGTATGATTTACATATTTACTTGTATATAATTTTCTTATTGTGTAAGATTTTTTATATATACAGCGCCATAGTTTTGATATCCGTCCCCGTTGGCCCTCGTCCAGTCTATGATTCCGATGTGGTATATTATCTTTTATAACTACATATTTTCATTTCCTGATTATAAGACAATTAATTACGCCGACCAACTTGACATAGATATTTTTATCTAGGAGGTAGTGGAACCGGAAATGCCAATCAACCCTATTGTTGAGAAGTTATACTTAGTTGAACAAGAAAATGTTGGCTTGAAAGAAAGATTGAAAAAAACTGAAGAAAGGTTGGAAAAAACTGAAAGAGAGAAGATGACCTTGGAAAAGGTTCTTGCCGGTGTCGTCGATGGTCACAAGAGCGAGATGGACGCAATGCGCCTGAATATTAGAAAGATTAGAAAATATGCAATTAGTAAAGAGGCTTGGTATCATTATGTCGTCGGGTCAATTGTTACCTTTGTTGCGATTTTGATCGCATTTGTTGTTGTTTTTAAATGCATTAATTAGAGAGAGTTTTTATGGATGGTTTCAGTGTGTATTTTTATGAGAACTATATATGTATGGTCACTACGCTAGTTTGGTTTTAACATGTGATGAACTTTTTGTATTAATTAATTAATTTAGTCATGATGATTTAGCATAATGATTGTTGATAAATTTATATAATGAAGATGAACCGGCAATGGATGTACAGTGATCGACGTCGTCCCGAATTCCTTAATGGCATGCATAGTTTTCTCAATGTGGCTGAGAAAAACAGGCAGAATGGATTTATTTTTTTTCCATGTAAAAAATGTCAGAATAAGAGGAATTTCCCTAGCTCAAGAACCATACACACCCACCTGTTGCAAGAAGGCTTCATGCCCAGTTATTTTTGTTGGACCAAGCACGGAGAAAGAGGGGTTGTAATGGAAGACAATGAAGAAGAAGAGGAAAATGATAATTATCCTATGTTTGGTGAACACGGTGATACTGAAATGGGGGAAGACGAGCCTGAACTTGAGGACATTGTTGATGAGTCTGATGATGATCTTCGTCAGATCATTTGTGAAGAACAGATAAACTGCGCAAGTGAAAACGAGAGGTTGAAGTTGGAGCGCATGTTAGAAGACCACAAAAAAAAATTATACCCAAATTGCGAAGATGGCCAGAAAAAGCTGGGCACCACCCTGGAATTGCTGCAATGGAAGGCAGAGAATGGATTATCTGACAAGGGATTTGAAAATCTGCTGAAAATAATGAAGAAGATGCTTCCAAGAGATAACGTGCTGCCCTGCAGTACATAGGAAGCAAAGAAGGTTTCTGCCCTCTAGGATTGGAAGTGCATAAGATACATGCATGCATAAATGACTGCATCCTCTACCGTGGTCAGCACGAGAATTTAACTGCCTGCCTGGTATGTCGTGCATTTCGGTATAAGATCAGGCGAGATGACCCTGGTGATGTTGAGGGCGACGATCGCCCCAGGAAGAGGGTTCCTGCCAAGGTGATGTGGCATGCTCCTATAATACCACGGTTGAAACGTTTATTCCGAAACAAAGAGCATGCCAAGTTGCTGCGATGGCACAAAGAAGACCGTAAGGAAGAAGATATGCTGAGACACCCCGCTGATGGGTCGCAGTGGAGAAACATCGACGATAAGTACGAGGACTTTGCACGTGACGCAAGAAACTTAAGGTTTGGTCTGAGTGCAGATGGCCTGAATCCGTTTGGGGAGCAGAGTAGCAGTCATAGCACCTGGCCCGTGACTCTATGTATCTATAACCTTCCTCCTTGGTTATGCATGAAGCGTAAGATCATTATGATGCCAGTGCTTATCCCAGGCCCGTCGCAACCTGGCAACAACATTTATGTGTACCTGAGGCCACTGGTTGATGCACTTTTAGAGTTGTGGGCTGACGAAGGTGTACGTGTGTGGGACGAGTACAAACAAGAGGAATTTGTCCTACGAGGGTTGCTGTTTGTAACCATCAATGATTGGCCTGCTCTTAGTAACATCTCAGGACAGTCAAACAAGGGATACAACGCATGCACACACTGTTTAAGCGAGACTAAAAGTATACATATAGGCAAGACTGTGTACCCGGGGCATCATTGATTTCTTCTAGACAGGCAGCCCGTAAGAAAGAAAGGAAAGCATTTCAAAGGCGAGGCAGATACACGGAGGAAGCCAACCCTCCCTAAAGGTACTGATATATATGACATGGTCAAAGGTATAAAAGTAATCTTTGGTAAGGGTCCTGGCACACAATCTGTTTCGAATGACGCCGACAACCACGTAGCCATGTGGAAGAAGAAATCTATATTCTGGGAACTACCCTATTGGAAATTCCTAGAGGTTCGCTCTGCGATCGACGTGATGCACGTGACGAAAAATATTTGCGTGAACCTGCTAAACTTATTGGGCGTGCATGGGAAGAAGTCGAGAGATACACCAAAGGCACGGCTGCACCACCAACGTATGCACGAACGAGACGACCTGATGAATCCAGAGAATTTCAAAGGTCCTGCCAGCTACGCTCTTACCAAGCAAGAGAAGGAGATCTTTTTCCAAGTCCTGAGCAGTATCAAGGTCCCGTCTGGCTACTCGTCGAACATAAAAGGAATACTAAACCTGGAAGAGAAAAAGTTCCAAAACCTAAAGTCTCATGACTGCCACATGATCATGACCCAGTTACTTCCGAGTGCATTGAGGGGGCTTCTGCCAGAAAACGTGCGAGTACCCATTGTGAAGCTATGTGCATTCCTCAACGCAATTTCTCAGAAGGCAATCGATCCAACAACTCTACCAAGTTTACAGAAGGATGTGGTCCAATGTCTTGTCAGCTTCGAGTTGGTGTTCCCACCAACCTTCTTCAATATTATGACGCACCTCATAGTTCACCTAGTCCAAGAGATTTCCATTCTTGGTCCTGTATTCTTACACAATATGTTCCCCTTTGAGAGGTTCATGGGAGTCTTGAAGAATTATGTTAAAAACCGTGCTAGGCCAGAAAGCATGGTCAAGGGCTATGGAACAGAGGAGGTCATTGAGTTTTGTGTTGAATTTATCCCTGACCTGAATCCGATCGGTGTTCCTCAGTCGCGCCATGAGGGGAGACTGCGTGGAAAAGGCACGCTAGGAAAGAAATCAATAACATGTATGGACGAGCAATCTTTCACTCATGCACACTACACAGTTCTAGTTAATTCCAGCTTGGCGGCTCCATATATCCAGGAACACAAGGATATTTTACGCTCGGAATATAAGGAGCAAACTGAAGATTTCATTGCTAAAGAACACGCGAAGAGTTTCGGTGGTTGGTTGCAAAGACGTCTCATTAATGACAACATTGTTGAAGATGAGCTATACTTGTTGGCCAAGCAACCATGTTCGACTGTATTGACCTTTAAAGGGTACGAGATAAATGGTAACATATTTTACACGGCAGACCAAGATAAAAAGAGCACCAACCAAAATAGTGGCGTCCGGTTTGATGCAAAAGACGACAACGGGCAAAGGGTCACATACTATGGTTACATAGGGCAGATATGGGAACTTGACTACGAACCTTCCTTTAAGGTCCCTTTGTTCTGGTGCAAATGGTTCAACCTGTCAGGCGTGAAGGTAGACCCGAAGTACGGAATGACAACAGTGGATCAGAAGAATCTTGGGTACAGCAATGATCAATTCGTCCTAGCCAATGATGTGGCTCAGGTTTTCTATGTGAAGGACATGTCTAGCAGACCGAGAAAAAGAAAAGATAAGAAAGCGAATACATCAGATGATGAGCCAAGGCGCCACATAGTTCTTTCAGGGAAAAGAAACATCGTGGGAGTCGAGGACAAGACAGACATGTCAGAAGATTACAATAAATTTGATGAAATTCCTCCCTTCAAAGTCAAAGATGATCCAAGCATTCAGTTAAATGATGAAGATGTTCCATGGTTATTACGGCGCAATCAGAAGAAAGGCAAAAAGAAAAATAGAAACGGATCATCCCTTTAGTCCCGGTTGGGGACACCAACCGGGACTAAATGGGTTAGGGTTTCGTTTGGACCAATCAGATAGAATCACACAGATCGTGTGTTTCTTTCAAGCGCTTGTGAGTTGTTGAATCCGGGGTGTGTTTCTTTCGAGCTGTTGTGAGCCGTTCGATCAAGGCTATGGTGTGTTTCTTTCGAGCTGTTGTGAGCCGGTGGATGAGGGTGTTTCTTAACCGTTGGATTAAAACCCTAGCTCAACACTTTGTGAGCCAGAGGACCCTATATATAGCCCACCTTCATGCACCGGTCAGTTTATCAAGCAAATACAAAACATCCGGATTCGCCATCATACGTCCTACCGTGCATTTGGTATGCATATATGCACCCAGTAGACACTGTGGGGCTGTATGATGGCGATACCGTTTGTTTTGTTCTACACCCCCCTTTAAGGTTTGATACATGTCGTGGGATAATCACGGCAGACGTTACCGGGGGGTAACTTATCTTGGGGCAATTCGACTCTGGTGTTTGGGAGAGGGTTTAGCTCGAGGGAAATCATGGTGATAGGCGATCTGGTAGCCGGCAATCAAGTCGCCGAGTCTCCGATCTGAATATATTATCTCGACTCTTGTGTTACAAAGGATACTCGAATAGCCAGCAACACTCGTCAAACTCGTCTCTAATCTAACCCTAGGATCCGGCTTATATAATATCTGGCCCCCTGGCTTCCTATCCAAGGCATACTCGGAGACCTACCCGGGCACTTCTTACAAACCCTAGGTTTCCTTATCGGAACCCACAATCCGGGTTACGAGACCTATACTCTTGGGCCTTCTAGAAACTTCCTTTCCCTAGGCCGGGTCTTGCGCAGCTCCCTTTGGGCCGAGTTACACCTTGGCGTTAGTCTGCCGGGTTATCATCCCTCCATCAATACATCATATATTCAGTTCATCGAGCAAATACAAAACATCCGGATTCGCCATCGTACGTCCTGCCGTGCATTTGGTATGCATATATGCACCAAGTAGCCACGGTAGGGCTGTACGATGGCGATACCGATTGTTTTGTTCTACACCCCCCCTTTAAGGTTTGATACATCATATATTCAGTTCATCGATCAAATACAAAACATCCGGATTCGCCATCATACGTCATGCCGTGCATTTGGTATGCATATTGCACCCAGTAGCCAAGCTGGGGCTGTATGATGGCGATATCGATTGTTGTGTTAGGGTGGCGCGTGGCGCGGGAGTTGACGCGTGGCGCGGGAGTTGTGATGCGTGGCCAGGAGGGCGCGGTATAAACTGTCGCGCCTCGAGCGCGTCTTCTCCTCTCCACGCGCCCACTCCTCTCCACGCACCGTCGCGCTTCCACCATGCCTCCGAGGAGGAACAGCACCACCGGCTTCCGCGGCGTCCGAGCACGGCAGAATGGAATGTTCAGCGCAGATATCCGCTGGGGGGACGACCGCATCCCCCTCGGCTCCTTTGCGACGGCGGCGGAGGCCGCCCGCGCCTGGGACGCGGCGGCCAAGCGCCTCAACCGCCCGCGGTCGCTGATGAACTTCAACGAATGCCACACCGTCTAGGAAGCGGAGGCTAGGGCGCCAAAGCCGCAGATCGTCACTGCCGCCGACCACCTCCACCTCCGCCACCGCGCGTTTCAGGGCCTAGTCGATGCCATGGAAGACCGCGTCGTCCGCGAGTATTACCGGAACAACCCGGGGGAGGAGAGCGTCGACGAGGAGCTCTGGCAGACCCGCGCGGCTGAGCGGGCGGAGCGCCGCCTCGAACGCCACCTCGTGTTAGATGCCGCTCGGGAGGCGAGGACGAATGCGCTGCAAGAGCTTCGTCGGGCCGACCACGCCGGCGAAGTCTGGGCCTCCGACGATCCGAGATGGGGGCCTATCTCGGACATACCATCATGCACCTCCGACGACGACGAGGAGGTCACCGACGAGTTCGACGATACCGATGACCCGGAGGAGGTCACCGACGAGTTCCCCGACGACGACGACGACGAGGAGTAGTGTTCGTCGGTTTTCTCTTTTTTAATAAAAGAATTTGTATTCCGGCGACACTGCGGCGCGCTAGCGCGTCCGTTTTCTGTTTTTAATAAAAATTATGAAATTAGATATTTTATCTCACAAGGTTTTTAGACATTTAAGTAACCTTCTGTTTTCCATGTTTTCCACTCGTTTTCTCAAATATTTGATTTTACAATTTTTTGAGTCTACTTTGATTTTATAAATCAATGTAAAAGAAAACAGAAAAGGGAAACAAAAAAGAAAAATAAAAGAAGAAAAATGAAAGAAGAAACAGAAAAAAGAAAAAGGAAACAAAAAAATTCTTTATATTTTCAAATTAGTTTGATAAATACCTTATTTTTTATTTTTTTTATTGTTTTAAAAGACATTTAGACAATTTTTACACAAAATATGAGAAAATATAAATATGTTTTTATAAATATTTGATTTTACAAATTTTTGAGTCTACTTTGATTTTATAAATAAATGTTGAAGAAAGACTTGTGGAAGAAATATAAGGACGAAGATCTAGTTTTCACTGGGCACCTGGTGAAGATAATAGACGCTTGGGATGATTTTAAGGCGTACAAGAAATCGGGTGTCTTTGCATCCCGATCAGCCACAAATAAGGAGAATGCGAAGAAGAAGAAATATCACCATATTTTGGGGTCAGGTGGCTACATGACTGCCCTGCCTAGGTGGCGACGCTATGAAGATGCGCTTCTTAAAAGATGTATCATTCCACAGACACATGACTGGCCCGATAGGTCCAAGTTCTGGTTGTTCGCGCATGGGGCAGCGTTGTACGCTGAGACTGGGATGATTGTTGTGGAGGGACCATGGTCGGAAAAAATAAAAAATGTCGTAGCAGAACTAGAGAAGGCAATAGAAGCTGTTCGAAAAGGAACTTTTGTTCCCGATAGAGAGAACGACGAGCTGACGAGACCTTGGCAGTTACAGAAGCCATAGTAGAAGCAAGAAGAAGGCGCTGGAACGGATATCGACATTAGAAGAGAAGGTGGCGTTTCTCTTGGAGAAAGTGGGACACCCTGTACCTGACACTGAAGAGGAGGTAGAACATCGTCCTGCACCTGATCAGCTGCAAATAGAAGACGATCCTGTAGCAGATGCCGTCCCATCTCAGCATAGAAGCAGCGTGGGTTCCACGCAGCTGCAGCTAGAAGACGGTCGTGCAGTCGAACCATCGACGCCTCACTACCCCGTGGATGATATCACGGAGAAGACAAACTGTGAGATACATATGCCAATGGGGAACATATCCTTCAGGGTGGCGTCAGGCTATGCTTTACCGAATCAACCTGGAGCAACCTACCATGGTGGTCAGATTCCAGCATCCCATGCTCGTGTCGGGTTGTCAACAATTACGCTGGGATGCCATTCAATTGAGCTCCATATTCCTGGAGGTGAAGGCGAGAAGTCACTGGGAGAAATGTAGCTCGGTATCATCTTGTGGAATAAGAAACACATCATGTTTCCTAACGCGGCGCCAAGGGCACCAACTCCTCCAGGTACAAATGCACCACCTCCATCAATTACTGAATATTGCACCACATGTAAGCATAGTTTTAATAGTTTTTTCCCTTTCGTACAGAGAATGCACGACCTCCAAGTCCACCCCACAACGAAGATTGGGAGCCCGAGGCCGAGGGTCCATCGCCCGTGCACTCCCGTGAGCCGACGGATGCGCCCAATACGGGTACGGCAAAGCGGAAGCTGCGGTTCAAAAGAAACGGGACTCCTCCCAAGAAGAGACCAAGGAAACACAAGAAAGTCGAGACTCCCCCGAAGTTACCAGGCCTGATGACTCCGGAGGAACTAGACGAGGCCGTGAAAGCCAAAAACAAAGCATGGTTCGCACGGTTTCCCCTGAAGCCTCCTCCAGACGTCTGGAAGGAAACTCTTAAGAACATCCCAAAGTGGAAAATTGAGCGCACCATCGACAACTTATATTATCCTGCACCTCCGCCACCGCCGCCCTTTCAGACTATGAACGGTACATTGAAAATATGCACACCGCACAGATGAAGCAGGCGGAGCAGACGAAATGCGGGAAACAAGTTCCCCAGATCGGACAACAAGAAGCACGGTCAATTGCCCCGCTCAAGGTGTTATCTGACCAGGCTTCAGTGTCCGGTCCACGCATGGGCGACTCCGGTTACGCTATTGATGATGTGGTATATAAATACAAGCCCGAACACTCTCTGGTCGAAAATCCTACTACTCTAACAACCCAACTACGGAATTTACATGATTGGTACTTGGAGGCCGCAAGGCAAAAGAGAGACTGTATCATGGCGGCAGTTCAGGATCAGCACTACTTCGGAGAGTACGGTGTGGAGCTTGGGTTCGATGACTTTTTCCAAATGTACAATCAACGTGCCCTCGACAAGTCTATCCTCAGCTGCTACTGTTTGTAAGTGATTTATTTGTGTAATTTAATTATTTAGTTAAGCTCGCGTTCATTGCCCGTATAATTATCACTCACGACATTCTTTTTGTACGCTACTATGCAGAATGAAGATTCATGAATGCGGGCTGGCAGGAATCTGGGACTTTGGGTTCATTGACCCGTATTCGTATCATCAAGACACAATAGAAAAGTTCAACAAGGATACACCGGATGATTTGCTAAGGTTTTTTAAGCGACAAAGTACCAAAAAAGAAATACTTTGGCCCTACGGATTCAAGTGAGTGTTACTGTCTTGTAGACATTCCATTTTGCTTACCTGATGTTAAGTGTAATTGATGAGTATGCATGACTGCGTGTGTACACGTGCGCAGGTCCCACTTCATATTGTTCTTCATTAGAATCGATCAAGGAGAAGTTGAAGTATGGGACTCGTTAACCTGGGACGCTGACACATGGAAGAGCGCGCGTCAGATGCTTCAAAGGTATATATATATCGGCCTCTTTCGTTCATCGGCCTCTTTTTCGTTCATTTCCTGATATCAAGTAAGTAATAATTAACTCTTGTATTCATTTTTCTTTTGTCGTCCAGGGTTTGGCAAATGTTCATCAAGGAAGAACCCGGTACATGGGCAGACAAGCTCCACTTTCAGATTAACAAAGTAAGTAGTACTACGTACCCTGGTTTCAATACCATTACCATTCTCTTGATTATTATTAATTTGACTGAATTATGTTCTCGTATATAGAAAGTCCCGCAAAAACCATAGGGAACTGATTATTGTGGATACTACGTTTGCGAGTTCATTCACAGGATTATCAATGAGAAATCCCGTACTTCCAGAAATCTAGAGGTACGTAACCGGATCTTCACAACTTTATTTATGTTGCCATCAATTATGTTTAGTTTTGTTCATAACTTAATTGTTTTCATCTACTTCTTTTAAAGATGCAACGAAAGCGGGCGATTCTCAAACCAATCCAACGTTGCAAGGCAGTTGCAGAGGAATTGGCAGGATTTCTCCTCACGCAAGTCATAGATGAAGGCGGAGAATTTTTCCATCCTATGAACCAATAGCCAGCTCCCTTCTCTATGCAAGTATACAGCTATTGAAAACGAACTTCAGATTATGTAATGCTCGGTCGAGTACTTCGTGTTACATGTATATATATATGTACTTTTATTTGGTGCATCAACATTTAACCGCAAACACGGAATCGGAAACACTTAACCGCAAACACGGAATCGGTGTTTCCGGATACGTATTTCCGATTACGTGTTTCCGATTCTGTATTCGTAAAAAACGAAACACGGACACACGGAATCGGAAAGACTAAATGGAAACACGTAAACGGAAACACGTAAACGGAAACCCTGAAAATACGGAACACGCCCTAAACCCTAAACCCTAAATACGGAATCGGAAACCCTGAAAAGAAAAGGAAAAAAATAAGAAAAAAAAGCTTTAGGACCGGTTGGTGTTACCAACCGGTTCTAAAGGTCCTCCGCCTGCGCGCGCTCTTCGGCGCCCACGTGGAGGCCTTTAGCACCGGTTGGTGACAGACCGATTCTAAAGGGGGGGGCCTTTAGTCCCACATACGTAGCACCGGATTTGTATCCGGGTCCAAAGGCCCTTACAAACCGGTGTTAATGCCCTGTTCTCCACCAGTGTTCCCTAGCATCTACAGCCATGCATCTAGCATCTATTTTATGTCCGGTCAATATCTATACTAAGTAAATTAGCATTACTGAGAAACATAGAATGGAGGATAATACCTTCTACCTGGTTAAAATATATACTGAATAAATTAGGGTTATCAAGAATTATAGAAGGGAGGATATTGCCTTCTAGCATACAAATATGTATCTTTCGTGATCCTTTGGCTAGATATAACATAATGTTACCTACCATTGGGAGCTAAGTTTTTCACATGGTAAAAACCTACACAATGGAATTGGTCTGACATAAGAGCAAGGGTCTAATGATTATGATTTGTACTAATTTTAACACATAATATGCAAGGAATGCATATCAATGAGAGGGACTATAATCCATACCTAATTCGAAAATAAATATAAAGCTATCCAATATGTGTTGTTCTGTTTCCCTAGGAATTTGGTTGAACACATAGCATGATCATATTAAAAAAAGAGTATCAATATTGAATCAGTACCCATCATATCAAGAAAATTGATGAAGTGCTACGAAATCGGAAGCATTAAGACCTCACAAAGACCAGTATAGGTACAAATAAGGAGATAGAGAGAGATTACAGCTCATGGAGGTGCTTGTGGCTGGGGGCAGAGGCTTGTCAACCACCCACATAGAACCTGCACCAACATTGGCGAAAATTGGTATACAACAACTCGGACTGAGATCAGGTGACACTGCAACATGCCCCTTCTTCTTTGCCATCCAAACTCCATCTAACGAACATGAGTGGCCCAAAGAAATAAATTGCCCCCCACACGCACATACTGGCATCCATCCAGGCCAGCAGAACAAAACCTCTATAAACTTCTAGCAGTTTTCAGTCATAGAAAATACAAACAACAACGTTCAGTGATTTAAGAATACAAACAGAAGCCATATATGTTGTACAGAATTTTCATAAAATAAAATGTAGACTTAGCAGATTATAGTTATCACCATTAAATATTTAACACTGAAAAAAGAGAGTCGTGTATGATGTACCAATAATCAGACAACAACAAAACACTGGTAGAAAATAGGCCTATAGTCCCGGTTCGCCAGGGCCAGTAGTCCCGGCCGCGCAACCGGGACTACCTATGCGCGACTAAAGACCCCCCCCCCCCCCCCCAATAGTTGCGCCGCTTACGAACCGGGACTAAAGGCCCGTCCACGTGGGCGCCAGGAGTCCGTCGCGGCGGAGGACATTTAGTCCCGGTTATTGTGGCTAACCGGGACTGAAAACCTCCTGCGTAGGTTTAGGGTTTTAGGCCCCCTAAACCTGGTTTCTTTTTAATTTGTTTTCTTTTATTTCTTTTATATTTTATTTTGTGTTTTATTTTAATTTTGATGAAGTTTCAGTACACATATATATATATATATTTTACGCTACTATATACATGCATATATATATGAAATTTCAAACAAGAAGAATTCAATAGGAATATATAATATATATTCAATCTCGGGTGACCATATACAACTTCAAACAAGTTTCCATATACACAATTAAGATAGATGACCATACACAACTTCGAACAAGTTTCATTCTCGGAGATGCATATAAGCATCATCGTCGGTGGACGCATCGTGTTCTCCTTTGGAATCGACGACATGCCTAAGAAAAAATCCCGCTATTTCCTCTTGAATTGGTCGAAAGCGAGCTTCTGGAGTAAGCGCCCTCTGCAAGTTATTGAGACTCCTCCGCGTGCTCTCCTCCTTCTTCCTCTCAGAGATTTCTTTCCGTATGTTCTCACAAACATAGTATCCACATAGACCGGTCCCCGGTGGCTGCTTATCCACACCACGAACCACATTTTTAAATTCTAGCTGATATTTGAATTCACCGACATGTTCATGTGAGAACCGTTTCCAAACTCTCCATTGCAAATAAAATTAAATGAACAAGGGAGTTATTAGCTACTGCATATTAGGAAATGAACAAAAGAGACCGATCGATATAGAGCGCAAATGATTGAAAATAATTACCTTTGCATCATTTTTCTCATGTCGATCCAAAGCTTTGTATCTGAATTCATAGAGTCCATGATAAAAACTGTGGAGCTGTGAAGTTCAATTTTTAGCAGAATCCAGTGGAACCTGCGGACACGTTACATGCACAGGCATAACTTATCGATTATACATACCATGCATGGAGAGTAAACAAAAGAGAATGGGCACAAGAGAGAAACACTCACCCAAAATGGTAAGGAAATAGAATATGACTTTTCAGTTCATGCTTTTTAAGAACATTGTACAAGTCTTTCTCCACGTCTTTGGGGTGATGCTCTAACATAGTTCCATTAATGATTTGTGGGTCAATGAACCCAACATCATGGATGAGTCTTATTTTGCATTCCCAAATCTTCAATCTGCATAATAGCGTACGCAACAATATAGTTAGGACAAATTCAGGCTACTCCCGGGTGTAGCTACACCCATATGTGTTTAGTACGATGTATGTAGTATCTATCATACCGAAGAGTATGTACATGTAGTATGCAGTATATATTACTATTTCGGGAGTATATATACTACTTTTATGTAGTATGTGTAATTTTTCTACATACTCCTTTTATACATACATATATACAGGTATTTTAAATATATAGTGCAAAATACATGCTCAATTTTATAATTTTCACGAAACTTGTTTTGGAGTATCTTAGATATAGTATATAAACGTACTCACACCGAAAAAGTATGACACATACCTCCGTACGGCAGTATATGAGACGTGGGTGTAGCTACACCCGGGAGTAGAAACCATTTTACCTATATATATATATATATATATATAGTGTAGGCCATGAAGAACGAGATGAGGTAGAAATAAATCACTTACAGAACGTAGCAACTCAGGATAGATTTTTCAGTTTCGCAGCGTCTTCGTGCATCAGCAATGGTCCGACCAAGATCATCAGCGGGCTCATCATGTGCCTCTTCTTCACCTTCACCAAACCCTTCCCCACCTTCGGCATCATCCTCCATGAAAGTATCACCGAAAGCGTCACGAAAGTATCCTCCATTCTAACCCCTTTTTCTCCATGCTTGGTCCAACAATTATAACTTGGCATGAAACCGTGCCGAAGCAGGTGCATGTGAACGACTTTTGAGGAGGAGTGACCCTTCTCATTCTTACATTCAACACATGGACAGATAATAAAACCTCGCTGCTTGTTCGCATTTGCCACTACGAGGAAATCTTTCAAACCCGTAGTGAACTCGTCGGAGAGTCGGTTACCGTACATCCATTGCCGATTCATCTGCATTATTATTATATAAAGTATATAATTAACCATCATGCATTTGTTAAACTAACTAGCTGGAAATAATAAATGAAAGGTTCAAGTTGCTAACCGCGATCGCGGAGGAAAAATAAATGAAAATGCTCAAGTGCGGCTCGGACACTTCATATCATGTGTGTTTCATGCTCTCGGGCATTTCATCAAACACCTTGTGTGCATAGGAGGAACAAAAAGCAAAGCCACCACCCCTTGTGAATATTGTGAGTAGAAGTGACACAAAATGTGGCTAAGTGCAGCCACCTGAGCCCTATATATAGGGATGTGCCTTTAGTCCCGGTTCACCTGGACAACCGCGACTAAAGGCCTTGGGGACCTATTAGTCTCGGTTGGCCAGGCCAACCGGGACTAAAGCCCCTCCCGTCTGCCAGCTGTGGACCGAGCGCGCTGAGTCCAGACTGTTGGTCGCGGGTCTCCTCCCGAACCGCGGCTAGAGACCCCAATAGTCGCGGGTCGATACTTTTGGGGACTAATGGGGGCGTATGGAAGGCCTATTTTCTACCAGTGAAAGAACTTAAGAAGCACTTGACTTTAATTTAGTACCATCACTTGTCATTTAAATTCAGAAGCTCCAAACATTCATATTCCATGACAGCAAGTGTTAGAACTTAAACAATCATTTGAGAGTAGAAACTTTTGCATGTTCTACAGCTCAGACCATCCATCCACTCAGTTTTGTCTAATTAGCTCCTAGTTATTGAGATAAGCACCTAAGTTGTGTTGCTAGTAAATCAGCAATTAAGCAGCGGGCATGAAGCAACCAAAAATAAATAGAGGAAGAGCAGGTCCATGGTGGCCGACTGGCCTAGGGAGGAGGTGCCTTTCTTCATCGCTGGAGCAGGAAGGGTTGGAAGTTTTTTAGGAAGAGGAGGCCAGCCTGAGCGCTGCCCGTCATCGTGGCTCCACTGCACATCTCACTCCACGGCCCCCGACCCCCACCTCGAGCGGCTCCTCCAAGCCCCCTCCATACCCAGCGCCGCCCCGACGGCTGTTGCCCCCCATCCGCGTGAGCTATTCGTTCATGCCCCCACACCCCAAAACTGCCCCGGAGCAGAGTTTACAGAACCCCAATGCTCCGGTCCTAGCAGCGTGGCAATCGAGATGAGGACGGGGACGAAAGCGGGAGGGAAGTGCCACGGACCGAAACGATGTGCCGCCGAAGAACCGCTGAGCGTAATGGTGGTCGGCAGCCGGAAACCTAGCACGGCGCTCTAGGCAGAAAGAGTATTGGAGAGAGAGAAAGAGTACATCCTTGACCGCACATGCGTGCGCCCAGAAGCGAGGCCCACATCCAGGGACCACATGCACGTCGCCATGGCGCGCATCGCCTTCTCAGACTCCTCGCACACGAACTGCTTGTCCTGCGATGCGACACCTTGAGCAGCTTGCCGAAGGCCTCTTCAGAGCCAGAGAAGATGAGGTTGCCGAAGGCGTTGAAGACGTCGGTGCAGGTCATCACGGAGGTCTTGAGCACCGTGTTGCTCGCGTTCTTCATCGTCTTCATGATGGCCAGCAGCACCTTCTTCCTGCAACTCTCCCATCGATTTACCACGAATCAAGTCAGGTCGAGAAGGGGGGAATTTTGTCAGAGAAAAAAATCAGATAGGTAGTGGGAGGGGTGAACGTACAGGATGGGGCTGAGGAGCGCAAAGGTGCAGGCCTTGGGCCCGGCCACCAGCTGCAGATACTCAGAGCGGACGTACTCCACGGCCGGCTCTTGTGCCTCCACGGGCGACGTTGCCTTGGGGTGCGCCTAGTTCTCCGCCCCAAGGGGTGGCGGTTACGACGGCGGGCGTGGACACCTTGGCGGACTTCTTGGGCCGGTCCGACACGGCGGCCGATGGCGTGTTGTCGAGCGCGCGGAGAGCCATTGGGTTGATTTGATTGCTAGATCGAGCGTGGCCCACCACACCGACAAGAGACGAAAGCTGCGTCCCAGAGACGGAAGAGTCGAGAGAGTGGCCCACCACACCGACCAGAGACGACAGATGCGTCCCAGAGACAAAAGATCCGAGAGGGCCACATCCAGCGATAGGAAATGACACAGGGACCACACATAGAGACAAAGCGCTGCAGGAGCCCTGAAAATGCTCGCTTTCCGTGGAACTTATAGCTAAAGGGAATATGCGCCTCCTATACCTCTAACTATAGAAGGCGCATATAGCCATACGCGCCTCGCCTTCGCTGCCACCGACGCCACCCGGGTCTACATAAATTATAAGAGGCGCATTCCGCATAAGTGCGCCTCCTATACATACATTATAGGAGGCGCATAACGCCATATGCGCCTCACATAACCTGGGGCCGGGATGGTGTGGTCCCCACATAAAATATAAGAGGCGCATATTTTGGGCATGCGCCTCCTATATATGCATTATAGGAGGCACATCTTGGTCGTGCGCCTCGCATAACATATAGGAGGCGCATTATGCCATTATGAGCCTCGAGCCCTCATTTCCTCCTATAGGATTTCCTCTATTAGTGGTTCGTACTCCTTGTTCGACCAGTTCTGGGTGCGGAAACTGCCAGTGCACTCTTCTAGATATTTTTATCTCCTATCGGAGTAACGGGTGATGTGTTGTCAGATTTGTCAGCACGGACACGCTTCTTGCCAGTCAAGGAGTTGTCCCCTAGAGGCCACTGCGCCCTACCGGATGTCTTCTTGACTTTGAGTTTCCTAGCCTGCACAATTCACATGTACCGATCAATGGGGATGGTAGCACAACATAGATATAAATGCAGTAATTAGGCCACCAGTCCGACACGAGATAAGTAAGGAGCACCTTCACTGCTGAGCTATCATGAAAGGGTGTTGAGCTAGAAGGTAAGGGTTCAGCTTCTTCAGTGAAGTCTTCCTCCCCTCGAGGATCATACTTGGATCCAGAGCTTTCCTTCTTGCTCTTTTTAGGCGAGAGTATGATCGGGCCTGCAACAGCATATGCTAATATCCTACCCAGCCGCGGATGGTTTATCAGGACATTATTGATCCGTGTTGTAACATCCCAAGTATGAAAAACCCCTAGTTGCTTTACTTCTTGTTGTTTTATTTCAAGCAATGCATCATGTCATCATCTCATTGCATTTGTTTTATTTTTGGTTGCATTTGTTACTAATTGTTTTGCATCTGTTTTTGTCTTGTTTTCATAATCAAACTCAAACAATTTCAAATGGTTATTTTCATACTTGATCTGTTACAACTTTTGGAATAAAAATAACAAATAAAAACAACCATTTTATTCCATGTGATCACTCATTAAATTGTTGGTTTTAATCAAACCATTAATCCAATCAAATAATTCTAAAACTTTTTCAAATTCAAACCAAGGCTATAAATCAGTACCCTCTTGAATCCATGAAGTTCACCACACTATTTTTTTAATCTTTAAAAATCATTTTAAACCCTAGGGGTAACCCTATTCAAATGCTTGATTTTAATAAGGTTTCTTTAATATTAAAATTCTCCAATTTGGATTCAAATACAAACCTCATTTTAAATCTCAACTTTCTGAAATCCAAACTTGGAAAGTGGTTTCTAATCATCTAAAAAGTCTAACCTAATTTTTCTGGATTTTTCCCTAAGCTAAAACCCACCTATTTCTTCCAAAAGCAAAACTACAAAAAAAAATAAAACAAAAAAATAAAAAGAAGAAAACATGCAGCGCGCGCGCGGCACCTAAGCTAGCCCAACCCACTAAGCCTACGCGCGCGCAAGCCCGGCCCAACTAGCGCGCGTACCGGTTCGCTAACAGCCGCCGCCGTCGTCTCCCCGTACGGCAGTCCATCCGGACATGCCACGGCGGCAGACGGGCGCGTCGACGGCCGTGCTCGCTCGGTAGCCCTATAAGAAGCCCCTAGCCCCCAGGCAGGTGCCCTAGCTTCTAGGTTTTCCTCGCTCCCCGCGCCGCGCCGCCAATTCCCTCTCTGTCGCCGCTTTCACCCTCTCTGTTCTCTCACCGGCGGCCACACCCTCTGAACATCGCCATGGCGCCACCCACCTAGCCCCTCCACTCCCTGTCCACCTACTGAAATTGAACCGCCACAATCCCTTCTACGTGTTCGACACCGGAGCCACGCCGGAGGAGCACGGCAACCTCGACGCCGTCAACGAGATCGTCGCCGGCCGCTACACCGAGCCTCTGCAACCTCGACTCCGGTGGTGAGCCGCCGTTCTCCTCCCCCTCTCTCCCTCCTGTGCATCGCCACACACCCGTGCACGTCCCGTGCGCGTCCAGCACCCATTTGCATCGCGAACCACCGTGCAGAGCAACGCCGGCGAGCCGTCGCTGTCCGTCAGTCGAGCAAACTTTCGTTCGTCAGGTTAAAATTCAGTTAACGTGGCGGGGAACCTTAACCTGTATGCGTCTGTATCTCTGTCAACTGAACGAGCACAGCGCAGTGGCGCTGCACCTGTTGCGCGCAAGCGAGGGCGCGGGTTCGAGCCGCAGCGCCCCACTTTTTTGGTGGATTTTCTTCCACAGCGCGCAGGCCCACCTGTCATCGACTGTCTCTGCCACGCGTGCGCGCGCGCACGCCACGCTGGCCACTGGTCCACTGGCCAGTGGCTAGGGGTAGAGAGCAGCTCGGTAACAAAAGGTTTCTGCGAATTCCTTTAATTACTAAATCAAATTAAATAACAGATTTGAATATTAAACTTCAACCCTTAATATCTTTTAATCTGTAAATCCAATAAATAAAAAGTTTATATGTTTTCTGTTCCAAATTTCATAATCTTTCCAAATAACCTATTTGTGTTCTGTTTTGAATTTTCCAAATACATTTAAAATTCAAATTTGAATAATTCAAATGTAATTTGCAATAATTCATAAATAATTCATACTAATTCCAAATAGGGCAAATAAAATATGTTTTTCACACCATTTTGAATATGCTATTCAAATATAAAATTTGTTTCATTGTTTGAATAATTTAAATTGTCTAAATAATTTAATAATTGTTTATTCATTTAAATTTGATAAAATCATAATTTGCTTAAAATAAAATATTTTGAACATGCAAAATATGTTTTCAAACCATCAAAGTGTGAACTTTTCAAATGTGAATTTGAATTTATGATTTGAACAAATAAAATTCAAATAATATTCAAACTTGTTTTAAATTCAATTAAAACTTGTTTAATATTGTTTAATTCATAATAAATTCATCCTAATTCAAATTTCAATATTGGAAACATGTAATCCAACTATAATTTGATGTTATTTTCAAATATAAAATTTGTAAATTGTTTTGCACACTTTAACTTGATGAAAACAATAATTGTTTGTGTGACATGTTTAAGTAACCAAATTTTCCAAACTTGTTTTATTCCTTTTCCTTTGCATATATTATTGTTATTTGTTGTTATCTTGTTATCATCATCATGCATGTATCATGCTAACAACTTTCACCTAATAATTTCTTATAAATCATTTGTTTCCAACTATTTCAATGGACCTTTTCCATATGCCACTCTTTTAGCATATGGGTCCATTTAAATTGTGTTATCATGTTAGCTAGCTTATTTTGATGCAACCATTAATTTGTCATGCATCATCTTGAATGTGCACAATGCCCTGAAAATGATTGTTTACATTCCTGTTTTGTTTGTTTGTTTCTTCTCGAATAGACGACGACGTTGAGGCAGACGACCCTTACAGCACCCCTTCTGAGGATCTAGCTCAGTACCAGGCTGCTGAGTTCGCAGGCAAGTTATCACTCACATGAACCATTGTGTTCCTTTCAACCCTGGTTACCGATACTTTCCGTTGTCTATTCTTGCTAGCCTTAGTGGTAGTTGTTTCTGTTACGAACCTATCACATGAATCCTTTAACCCTGATATTGCCTCATCACCCCTCGTACAACCCCATTGATTGAGCCAGTGTCCTACTAGCATGCTTAGGTTGTTTTGCTCGAGTCTGTTACCCGTTACTTTCAGTTACTATATGTCATTATGTTCTGGGGGCTCGATGTTTAATCAATCAATCAATCATGCTAATATTACTGTTAATAATAATTTGATTATAAGGCACCGGCAGGAGGCCCCGTGTGGTTTTGAGGCCTGCTAGTGTCGACCCTAATAGGAAAAGGGTCTTGTCTAATGATCCATGATGAGCGCACTACCCGCATGTGGGAAGCGAGTATGGGCGCCCCCCTCAATTTGATTCGATTCGCATCTCGTCCAAATTATCTCATTTAGTTCGTGCTTTCTATTTGCCGCATGCATGTTTTTGCGAGCCCAGCGCAGGGTGGAACTTTTGTAGTCGGCATATAGGGGGACACGTTCTTAGAGTGCTATGAGGGTCCATTTTCTTCTGGGCTCGATTAGCCGTGCGCCCAAGGTGCTTTGGGCTTGATGCGGAGAAGAGTTGAGTTGTGTTGAGTGCCCCGCTTGGTGGGAGGCATCCCATCTGGCGGGTTATTCATACGTGTACGGCCAAATTGGTGCAACCCTGCAGGGATAATCTTCTCGAGAAGCCGTGTTTTCCGCGGTTATGGTTAACTTGGTGAAAGTACTGGCTAACAAGTACTCAGGACAACTTAAACCTAATGATTCATAATCTCACACCCCATGATTATCAATTTGACTAGTAATAGGATTATTGTCACAATAACTTGTTTCATCTTAATCCAACTGTGTGAGTTATCCTCGGACTGCTTCTTTGGATAAGGGGCGAGGTCCAGGATGGGTTTGTTTGAAGTTATCTTTCAGCTGGTTACAACACTCGATCTTATCCCCTTTCTGATAGTTGGAAGTGCTAGAATCTCTGTCGTTGGTTAGCGCAGCCAGTTGCAGCATCGATCTGTTATATACCCTCTCCCTCCGTTGAACCCAAGTCATTTGTGCTTGTGTTGACGGGCTATACTTTGGTGAACTGTGAGTCTTTCTTGCCAGTACGTCTATGTACTGACCCCGTTGGGGCTGTGGTTTACGCAGACTACGACTACGGCTACGATGACCACCAGGATGGCTACTTCGTGGAGTTTGACGAGACTGCAGACGAGTAGTTAGCTGGACCAGGGCTGGATCCAGGACCTACGTGGATGGGCTTCGTCTTCTTTATTTTCTCCGGCTTCTTAAGCCTGTTGGATTTGTCTGTACTCAGACACCTCTGTTTGCTTCCGCTGATGTAATGAATGCTATGTTGGGACAGGTGTCCTCTGGATGACTGTATTTGCTATTTCTGCCTTAGTGAAGGCCAGTTGCTACCTTATTTCAATCTTTTGTGTCGTAGAGGCATGTTGTGTTATCCTTTTGTTCAAAACCCTTGACGTACCATGTGTGTATGGTATGAAGTACGTCAAGGGCAGTATCCTGATTTCTACGGGATAGTTTACATCGACGGTGAACAGTAACGGTTGGTTGTCGCACATAAGTGCTGGCCTACCCGTAAGGGGACGCGGGAGCCGTTAAGCCCCGTAATCCAACCAAAATACTGTTCAGTTCGTACGGTGAGTATCCTCTAGAAGTCCGGGTGCGACAAATGGTATCAGAGCCTGTCTGCCTGTAGGATCCCTTTTTACTGGTCGCAGTTGAGTCTAGAAACTATTTTGTAGCTATATAGGAAAAATGAAACGTGAGAGTAGGAATTCTGCCATTTTTCTTCTTTCCCCACCCACCCACCCTTTTCTGGTAAGGAAGTGCAACGTTGTTTTCTGTTCTCACCTAAACTTTCAAGTTAGGATTTCATGTGTTTTGGGTTCTCCTTAGTACCTCAGGACTTTTGGTCTAGAGTTTCCCGATGTTGTTTCAATATCCTGTTCTTTTCAACATCCTTTTCGTCCGTTGAACCTTGTTGTTACTTTCCACATCAGTTCTCTACCGGAGTCTAATCAAAACTTCCCCGATCATCTGCAGATGGATCTCAGGTTCTACCCGCAGGTGGTTCGGATGACTCGCTGTGAGAGCACCGTCGGTTATCCGGAGATGCTGAGAGACATGGTTACCTATCTGGGGTTCCATTGGGCACCAGAGTACCAGGTCTACGAGCAACAGCGAGAGTTTGACCAGACCTGCTACCAGGCTATCGTCTACATTCTGTCGGATGATGGCAGGAGGGTTGTCCACCGCTACGAGGCAGTAGGTTCCACAGTGGATATGGCCGTGCAGCAGGCAGCGTACGTGAGTCTCACCGTCCTCCGTGCTGACTACTGGGGGTTTGATGATTCCATCTATCGTCACATCCCCCGTGGTTACATCACGGCAGCGGGAGTTCACTTCACTCTCCACAGCAACCTGGATACCTACGAGTCTGATAGCTCCAGGCTGCACACCACTGCTCAGTTTGTGAGGCACAGTGACGCCGTTGCTTCCACACTTTCTCAGGAGTTAGCCTCAGTCAGGGAGCAGCTCTATCTGGCGTTGACTCGTCTGGCTACGTACACCACAGACTTTGTTGGAGACGAGCGCTTTGCACGTTTCACTCAGCCAGCTGGGTTTCCGCTGCCAGATGCTGGAGGTTACGAGCCGATCAGAGGTCCACTTCTCGACCTTGGTCCGGGTTACACTGGGATTCCCCGCTTTGGAGCACAGGGAGACGACGCTTTCTACTTCACCACACCGAGAGTTGCTCTCAGAGCAGTCCCGCTCTACGTGGATCGTCGTCATACCTACTTCCGTGGGATTCCTCCGCACCGTATCTCTCGTCGTACTACTCACCGCCGTCCTGCGTGATGAGCATGGGAGTACGGATGTATCCATTCCTAGCTATGTTTAGTTATCCTTTGTATTTCGAACCATGTATTGGTCTGTTGGATATTCTGATGTATTCGAACATGTGATGATGTACCTGTTGGTTATCTATTCATGCGTCGGAATAATCTATCTTTCGGTCACCAAGTCTATCCTTTGCTATTGTTGTGCTAAAATGAATGTCTATTCAGGATGCCGCCAACAAGGAGCAACCCACCGGAGCCACCTCCGCTCACGGAGCTATTGACTCAGATGACTCAGGTCGTGGCTCAGATGGCCCAGATCCAGGCTAACCAGCACACCAACCAGAATGCTCCGCGAGTCAGCATCAAGGAGTTTCTGAGCATGGGGCCGAGAGCTTTCGTGGCAACACGTGAGCCTCTGGATGCTGATGACTGGATCAGGGAGATGAACAGGGCTCTGGAGATAGCTCATGTTGCTGAGGAAGATAAGGTCAAGTATGCCACCTACCTACTGAAGGGTCAGGCAGCTACTTGGTGGGAGAACTACCAGACCATGAGAGCTGGCTATCCTATCACCTGGGGATGTTTCAAGGATGCCTTCCTGAAGCACCACATCCCGGATGGTCTCATGGAAAGGATGCGTGAGGAATTCTGATCTCTCAGACAGGGCAAGCTGGACGTCCTCGGCTACCAGAACGAGTTCAATCGTCTCGCTCGGTACGCTGGTGACGAAGTGTCCACTGAAGCCAAGAAGATGGCAAGGTTCCGCCGAGGTTTTAACCCGGAACTGAAGTACGCTCTCACCAACATCAAGTGCAAGGACTTCGTGGAGCTCGTGAACACCGCGCTCAATGAGGAGAATGGGCGCAAGGCGTTCGAAGAGTCTCGTAATCACTCGCGTGAGGGTGGTTCCTCCTCCAACATGACCACCCCTCCGCAGAAGCGCCGCATCTGGGTGCCAAATGGAGCTGTCACTCGGGATCCAAATGCCCAAGCTTCTCCAGGCTTTGGTACCCGCCCACCCAGCCCATCTCAGATGCAGGGTCAGAGGATTCCAATGGGGCAGCCAAGGCCAGGTCCTCCTCGTGTCGTCACTTGCTACAAGTGCAAGGAGATTGGGCACTACGCTGATAAGTGCACTCAGAAGCAGCTACCTCCACCTACTCGCCCCAACACCAACCAGGCAATGGTTCGTGCTCCCCCGGCTAAAGCCTTCAACTCCAACAACAGGCCTGTCGGGAGGACCGCGAGGGTGAACCATATCAAGGCCGACAAAGCTGAGGAAGCTGCTGACGTCGTTCTCGGTATATTACCCGTAAACTCTGTTCCAGCTAAAGTGTTGTTTGATACGGGAGCATCGCATTCTTTTGTGTCAAAGATTTTTGCAAAAGCATACAACCTAGTTCTGGTTCCGCTAAGCAATCAAATGACTGTTCACTCTCCAAGACCGCAAATGTTGACATCCAAGATAAGCATGGACAATGAGATCCTAATTGGAGGTCGCATATTCCTTGCTTCACTCATGTTGCTGGGAAATTCTGACATTGATGTCATTCTGGGTATGGATTGGTTGAAGACCCACAAAGCTAAAATTGACTGTGCTCAAAAGTCAATAACACTCTCTCACACTTCAGGCCAGATAGTCTATTCTCCATATGGATCAAGTTTTGTTCAGCTGTTCAACCTCGATGCTAAACCCCTTCCTGCAATTGAAAATGTTCCGGTGGTTTGTGAATTCCCTGACGTCTTTCCAGAAGAGTTGCCAGGGATGCCTCCGGACAGAGCAGTTGAGTTCGTGATCGAGCTTGAGCCAGGTACTGCTCCAATCTCTAAGCATCCATACAAGATAGCTCCTCCTGAACTGAAATTGTTGAAGGAGCAAATCGATATGTACATGGAGAAAGGGTACATTCAGCCTAGTTCCTCCGCTTGGGGTTGCCCAACTCTGTTTGTTGCCAAGAAGGATCAAACAAAAAGACTCGTGGTTGACTATCGTCCTCTCAACGAGAAAACCATCAAGAACAAGTATCCAATTCCTTGTATCGATGATCTTTTTGATCAACTTGCTGGAGCCTCAATATTCTCAAAGTTGGACTTGAGGATGGGGTACCATCAGATAAAGATCAGAAAGGAAGATATTCCTAAGACAGCTTTCACCACTCGTTGCGGTCTATATGAATACACCGTCATGTCCTTTGGTCTCACCAATGCACCGGCAACGTTCTCAAGACTCATGAATTCTGTCTTCCATGAATACCTCGACAAGTTCGTTGTAGTATATCTCGATGACATTCTGGTCTACTCAAAATCCGAGGAAGAGCATGGAGAACACCTTCGTCTCACTCTCATGAAACTTCGCGAGCATCGTCTGTATGCCAAGTTTTCCAAATGTGAGTTCTGGATTCCAGAAGTTGCATATCTTGGTCATATCATCTCTGCCAAAGGCATAGCCATTGATCCTGAAAAGGTTAAGGCAATTGTCGACTGGAAACCCCCTAAGACGGTGAAGCAAGTCAGAAGTTTTCTTGGCTTGGCTAGCTATTGCCGTCGTTTCGTCCAAAACTTCTCCAAGATTGCTAAACCTCTCACTGATCTCACAAAGAAGGACAAAAAGTTCGTTTGGACTCCACAATGTGATGAGAGTTTCAACCTCCTGAAGACTAAACTCACTTCCACCCCAGTTCTGGTTGGCCCATATACTACCAAACCTTTCCAGATATTCTGTGATGCTTCTTTCCAAGGCCTAGGTGCAGTTCTTATGCAAGAACGTCAAGTTGTGGCTTATGCTTCACGTCAGTTGAATCCACATGAGCAAAACTATCCCACTCATGATCTTGAACTTGCAGCAGTTGTGTTTGCCCTCAAGAAATGGAGACAATACTTGTTGGGTAACAAAACTGAAATCTTTTCCGATCACAAGAGTCTGAAATACATCTTCACTCAGCCAGATCTAAACCTCAGGCAAAGGAGATGGATTGAGAAGATTAAAGACTTTGATCTCACCATTTCTTACACTCCAGGCAAGGCTAATGTTATGGCCGATGCTCTCAGTCGCAAATCCTATTGCAATAATCTCATGATCATGGAAAGCCAACCTCCACTTCATGAAGAATTCCAGAAGCTGAACCTTGGTCTTGTTCCTGAAGGATACCTTGCTAGCTTGACAGCCAGTCCAACTCTCGAGGACAAGATTCGTTCTGAACAACTTCGTGATACTAAAATCAAGAAGATGGTAGAGCACATCAAGGAAGGCAACAATAAATTCAAGTCCTTCACAATTGATGACAAGGGAACTGTGTTCTTCGAAGGACGCATTGCAGTTCCTCAGATTCAAAGTCTCAAGGATATCATTCTCAAGGAGGCTCATGAAACTCGGAGTTCCATTCACCCTGGAAGTACAAAGATGTACCAGGATCTCAAGACTCTGTATTGGTGGTCTGGCATGAAACGTGAAATTGCTCAATACGTTTCCGAATGCGACGTTTGTCAACGTGTTAAGGCAGTCCATCAAAAAACAGCAGGTCTCTCCAACCTCTGAAAATTCCTGAGTGGAAGTGGGACATGATTGAAATGGACTTCGTTACTGGGTTTCCAAAGTCCAAGAAGGGCAACGATGCAATCTTCGTTGTTATTGATCGTCTCACTAAGGTAGCTCACTTCTTTGCTGTCAAGGAAACCATCTCAGCTAGCCAGTTAGCAGAGCTCTACACAGCAAAGGTTGTTCCTCTTCATGGTGTTCCATTGGAAATAAGCTCAGACCGTGGAAGTATCTTCACTTCTCATTTTTGGAAAAGCTTTCAAGAAGCCTTGGGCACCAAACTTCTGTTCAGCACAGCTTATCACCCTCAGTCTCAGGGGCAAGTCGAAAGAGTCAATCAGATTCTCGAGGATATGCTTAGAGCATGTGGTCTCTCCTTTGGCATGAAATGGGAGGATTGCCTTCCATATGCTGAATTCTCCTACAACAACAGCTACCAGGCAAGCCTAGGCATGGCACCATTTGAGGCACTGTATGGTCGCAGATCTCAGGATTGCTCAGTCTCGTCAAAAGAGCTATTATGATAGCAAGCACAGGGATATGATCTATGCACCTGGTGACAAGGCATATCTCCGTGTAACTCCCCTCAGAGGCACTCATCGTTTTGGTGTGAAAGGAAAGCTTGCACCAAGATACATTGGTCCTTTCAACATTCTTTCAAGGCGGGCAGAAAATGCTTATCGTCTTGAGCTTCCAGAAAATCTATCCAAGGTGCACGATGTGTTCCACGTGTCACAACTCAAGAAGTGTTTCAAAGATCCAGATCGTGCAGTTGATCATGATTCCATTGAACTGCAAGATGATCTATCTTATGAGGAGCACCCTATCCAAATTCTCGATGAGACCGTTCGTAAGACTCGCAACAAGAGAACCAAGTTCTTGAAAGTGCAATGGTCGCATCATTCCGATAAAGAGGCAACGTGGGAGACCGAAGAGGATCTTCGCAAGAAGTATCCGGACCTTTTCACATCTCAGTAGGGAATCTCGGGGCGCGATTCCTTCAAGGGGGGGCGTTTTGTAACATCCCAAGTATGAAAAACCCCTAGTTGCTTTATTTCTTGTTGTTTTATTTCAAGCAATGCATCATGTCATCATCTCATTGCATTTGTTTTATTTTTGGTTGCATTTGTTACTAATTGTTTTGCATCTGTTTTTGTCTTGTTTTCATAATCAAACTCAAACAATTTCAAATGGTTATTTTCATACTTGATCTGTTACAACTTTTGGAATAAAAATAACAAATAAAAACAACCATTTTATTCCATGTGATCACTCATTAAATTGATGGTTTTAATCAAACCATTAATCCAATCAAATAATTCTAAAACTTTTTCAAATTCAAACCAAGGCTATAAATCAGTACCCTCTTGAATCCATGAAGTTCACCACACTATTTTTTTAATCTTTAAAAATCATTTTAAACCCTAGGGGTAACCCTATTCAAATGCTTGATTTTAATAAGGTTTCTTTAATATTAAAATTCTCCAATTTGGATTCAAATACAAACCTCATTTTAAATCTCAACTTTCTGAAATCCAAACTTGGAAAGTGGTTTCTAATCATCTAAAAAGTCTAACCTAATTTTTCTGGATTTTTCCCTAAGCTAAAACCCACCTATTTCTTCCAAAAGCAAAACTACAAAAAAAAATAAAACAAAAAAATAAAAAGAAGAAAACCTGCAGCGCGCGCGCGGCACCTAAGCTAGCCCAACCCACTGAGCCTACGCGCGCGCAAGCCCGGCCCAACTAGCGCGCGTACCGGTTCGCTAACAGCCGCCGCCGTCGTCTCCCCGTACGGCAGTCCATCCGGACATGCCACGGCGGCAGACGGGCGCGTCGACGGCCGTGCTCGCTCGGTAGCCCCTATAAGACGCCCCTAGCCCCCAGGCAGGTGCCCTAGCTTCTAGGTTTTCCTCGCTCCCCGCGCCGTGCCGCCAATTCCCTCTCTGTCGCCGCTTTCCCCCTCTCTGTTCTCTCACCGGCGGCCACACCCTCTGAACATCGCCATGGCGCCACCCACCTAGCCCCTCCACTCCCTGTCCACCTACTGAAATTGAACCGCCACCATCCCTTCTACGTGTTCGACACCGGAGCCACGCCGGAGGAGCACGGCAACCTCGACGCCGTCAACGAGATCGTCGCCGGCCGCTACACCGAGCCTCTGCAACCTCGACTCCGGTGGTGAGCCGCCGTTCTCCTCCCCCTCTCTCCCTCCTGTGCATCGCCACGCACCCATGCACGTCCCGTGCGCGTCCAGCACCCATTTGCATCGCGAACCACCGTGCAGAGCAACGCCGGCGAGCCGTCGCTGTCCGTCAGTCGAGCAAACTTTCGTTCGTCAGGTTAAAATTCAGTTAACGTGGCGGGGGAACCTTAACCTGTATGCGTCTGTATCTCTGTCAACTGAACGAGCACAGCGCAGTGGCACTGCACCTGTTGCGCGCAAGCGAGGGCGCGGGTTCGAGCCGCAGCGCCCCACTTTTTTGGTGGATTTTCTTCCACAGCGCGCAGGCCCACCTGTCATCGACTGTCTCTGCCACGCGTGCGCGCGCGCGCGCCACGCTGGCCACTGGTCCACTGGCCAGTGGCTAGGGGTAGAGAGCAGCTCGGTAACAAAAGGTTTCTGCGAATTCCTTTAATTACTAAATCAAATTAAATAACAGATTTGAATATTAAACTTCAACCCTTAATATCTTTTAATCTGTAAATCCAATAAATAAAAAGTTTATATGTTTTCTGTTCCAAATTTCATAATCTTTCCAAATAACCTATTTGTGTTCTGTTTTGAATTTTCCAAATACATTTAAAATTCAAATTTGAATAATTCAAATGTAATTTCCAATAATTCATAAATAATTCATACTAATTCCAAATAGGGCAAATAAAATATGTTTTTCACACCATTTTGAATATGCTATTCAAATATAAAATTTGTTTCATTGTTTGAATAATTTAAATTGCCTAAATAATTTAATAATTGTTTATTCATTTAAATTTGATAAAATCATAATTTGCTTAAAATAAAATATTTTGAACATGCAAAATATGTTTTCAAACCATCAAAGTGTGAACTTTTCAAATGTGAATTTGTATTTATGATTTGAACAAATAAAATTCAAATAATATTCAAACTTGTTTTAAATTCAATTAAAACTTGTTTAATATTGTTTAATTCATAATAAATTCATCCTAATTCAAATTTCAATATTGGAAACATGTAATCCAACTAAAATTTGATGTTCTTTTCAAATATAAAATTTGTAAATTGTTTTGCACACTTTAACTTGATGAAAACAATAATTGTTTGTGTGACATGTTTAAGTAACCAAATTTTCCAAACTTGTTTTATTCCTTTTCCTTTGCATCTATTATTGTTATTTGTTGTTATCTTGTTATCATCATCATGCATGCATCATGCTAACAACTTTCACCTAATAATTTCTTATAAATCATTTGTTTCCAACTATTTCAATGGACCTTTTCCATATGCCACTCTTTTAGCATATGGGTCCATTTAAATTGTGTTATCATGTTAGCTAGCTTATTTTGATGCAACCATTAATTTGTCATGCATCATCTTGAATGTGCACAATGCCCTGAAAATGATTGTTTACATTCCTGTTTTGTTTGTTTGCTTCTTCTCGAATAGACGACGACGTTGAGGCAGACGACCCTTACAGCACCCCTTCTGAGGATCTAGCTGAGTACCAGGCTGCTGAGTTCGCAGGCAAGTTATCACTCACATGAACCATTGTGTTCCTTTCAACCCTGGTTACCGATACTTTCCGTTGTCTATTCTTGCTAGCCTTAGTGGTAGTTGTTTCTGTTACGAACCTATCACATGAATCCTTTAACCCTGATATTGCCTCATCACCCCTCCTACAACCCCATTGATTGAGCCAGTGTCCTACTAGCATGCTTAGATTGTTTTGCTCGAGTCTGTTACCCGTTACTTTCAGTTACTATATGTCATTATGTTCTGGGGGCTCGATGTTTAATCAATCAATCAATCATGCTAATATTACTGTTAATAATAATTTGATGATAAGGCACCGGCAGGAGGCCCCGTGTGGTTTTGAGGCCTGCTAGTGTCGACCCTAATAGGAAAAGGGTCTTGTCTACTGATCCATGATGAGCGCACTACCCGCATGTGGGAAGCGAGTATGGGCGCCCCCCTCAATTTGATTCGATTCGCATCTCGTCCAAATCATCTCATTTAGTTCGTGCTTTCTATTTGCCGCATGCATGTTTTTGCGAGCCCAGCGCAGGGTGGAACTTTTGTAGTCGGCATATAGGGGGACACGTTCTTAGAGTGCTATGAGGGTCCATTTTCTTCTGGGCTCGATTAGCCGTGCGCCCAAGGTGCTTTGGGCTTGATGCGGAGAAGAGTTGAGTTGTGTTGAGTGCCCCGCTTGGTGGGAGGCATCCCATCTAGCGGGTTATTCATACGTGTACGGCCAAATTGGTGCAACCCTGCAGGGATAATCTTCTCGAGAAGCCGTGTTTTCCGCGGTTATGGTTAACTTGGTGAAAGTACTGGCTAACAAGTACTCAGGACAACTTAAACCTAATGATTCATAATCTCACACCCCATGATTATCAATTTGACTAGTAATAGGATTATTGTCACAATAACTTGTTTCATCTTAATCCAACTGTGTGAGTTATCCTCGGACTGCTTCTTTGGATAAGGGGCGAGGTCCAGGATGGGTTTGTTTGAAGTTATCTTTCAGCTGGTTACAACACTCGATCTTATCCCCTTTCTGATAGTTGGAAGTGCTAGAATCTCTGTAGTTGGTTAGCGCAGCCAGTTGCAGCATCGATCTGTTATATACCCTCTCCCTCCGTTGAACCCAAGTCATCTGTGCTTGTGTTGACGGGCTATACTTTGGTGAACTGTGAGTCTTGCTTGCCAGTACGTCTATGTACTGACCCCGTTGGGGCTGTGGTTTACGCAGACTACGACTACGGCTACGATGACCACCAGGATGGCTACTTCGTGGAGTTTGACGAGACTGCAGACGAGTAGTTAGCTGGACCAGGGCTGGATCCAGGACCTACGTGGATGGGCTTCGTCTTCTTTATTTTCTCCGGCTTCTTAAGCCTGTTGGATTTGTCTGTACGCAGACACCTCTGTTTGCTTCCGCTGATGTAATGAATGCTATGTTGGGACAGGTGTCCTCTGGATGACTGTATTTGCTATTTCTGCCTTAGTGAAGGCCAGTTGCTACCTTATTTCAATCTTTTGTGTCGTAGAGGCATGTTGTGTTATCCTTTTGTTCAAAACCCTTGACGTACCATGTGTGTATGGTATGAAGTACGTCAAGGGCAGTATCCTGATTTCTACGGGATAGTTTACATCGACGGTGAACAGTAACGGTTGGTTGTCGCACATAAGTGCTGGCCTACCCGTAAGGGGACGCGGGAGCCGTTAAGCCCCGTAATCCAACCAAAATACTGTTCAGTTCGTACGGTGAGTATCCTCTAGAAGTCCGGGTGCGACACGTGTTTCGTCAATGTATTTTATAGGTGGTTATAACATAAATCAAGAGCTCAACGTAAGCTACAAACATCACACTAGATACTGTAAGAACCCATTAAAGCTACAGAGTAAGATTTGGGTTTCTTTCATGGAGTGATGTTCCAACATATAGTGCTGGTGTTGATTGTTCTGTACTACTCCCTCCGTTCACTTTTATAAGGCACGCTACTTACCATTTCAATTTTAACAACTTACATAGTAAAATGAGTGCATCTATGTACAAAATATGCAAATTTTGACCATAGGAACTCATCAAACATAAAGAAGCACGTAACAGGCAATTTTCACGATATCAAGAACTAAAACACAAACAAAAATGTGCGGGGAATAAGCATCAAACAGGCTGAAATAATTATCTCGAGATCGCCTCGGGATTTAGGTGCTTTTTCTTACTTTTTACCATGGCTGAAACCATCTCTCCAGGAGTCAAGGTGGCAGGCCTTGAGGAGATAGTTGCCTTGAGGTAAGTGACGAGGTGGCAGACCTCGACGAGGAAGTTGCCGTGAGGTTAGTTAGGCAGTGGCAGACCTAGATGTAAGATGAGGTTGGTGGCGAGGTGGCCGAACTGCGAGCTGGACAGCGAGGTGGCAGATCTTGACGGCGACCTGGAAGGTGAGGTGGCAGATCTGGCGGCAAGGCGGCGAGGTGGCAGATCTGGCGGCGAGGTGTAAGATCTGGTCGGCAACCTGAATGACGAGGTGGCAGAACTGGACAGCGAGATAGAAAAGCTGGGCGGCGACCGGAGAGTTGGGAGACCGGGAAGGCGAGTTACACGGCGAGGTGGAAGACCTGCACTTAGACAGGGACGAAGCTACGCGGCGAGGTGGGAGAGCGGGACGGAAAGCTATGCGGCAATGTGTGGGGGCTGGATGGAAAGCTAGACGACAAGGACGCGAGGTGGGAGAGCTACACGGCGAGGTTGGAAGAGAGGAAAGAGGGAAACTTCATCAATGGAAAAAAGGGGCGGGGTGATTTCGTTGAGAGGCCGCGGGTGGGTAGAGGAAGGTCCGAAATTTTGCAAGAGGCGTGCGCGCGCGCTATGGGGGAGGCGCAAAAGTTTGATCCATAATTTGGGGTGGGTGCGGCACGAAAATTCTGCGCGTGCGAGTTCGTGTGGGCGTGGACAGAAACATTGCTGGCCGTCGGATGGATGATGGGTGACTTAAATAAATTGACAATCTACGCAATTGGTTATCAAATGACTATGTAAGTAAATGACTATGTAATTAAAAGTGGGGAATGTCGGAATCCTGCCTAAAACTAACAAGATGTAACCCTATCATATCTGTACAAATATTATGTGAGGTTCCCCCCGTTCCGACAAATCCGGGAGTTTCGGGCTCTAAGTAGTCCTGGAGACCGCCAAAGAGAATGTGACGCCGGTGAAGCCGTAACAAAGAGAGTGAGGGAATCTTGGGAATCCAATACCCATGCCACACTCTAACACACGTGGTATGGAATACCATAGGATTTGGTGGCATTCAGACGCTCTGGAGCCCCTCTCCGGAACAACCCTAGCCCCGCTGGAGAAAAAGGCGAACTGCCCTTATGGCCCATGTACGTGATCCAGGAAGGGGTAGCAAAGTGTAACCAATTTCTTGGTTGCTAGTTGAGGACCAAGGAACACCCAATACAATGTTAGAGCCCACCTCTTGGAAATATTCCCCCGTTCCGACAGATCTGGGAGTTTCGGGCTCTAAGTAGTCCTAGAACCTGCTAGAGAGAATCTGACGTTGGTGAAGCCCTAACACAGAGAGTGAGGGAATCTTTGGAATCCAAGACTCATTCCACACACACATGGTATGTCCTACCATGTGATTTGGTGGTATTCATACGCTCCAGAGCTCCGGAGAAATCTAGCCCCGTTGGGGGGAAGACGGAACTGCAGTTCTGGCCCCTCTACGTGAGCCGAAAGGGGGTAGCAAAGTGGAACCAATTTCTTGGTTTTGTTAGGTTAGGTCCAAGGAACACAAAAGACAATTTTAGGTCCCACCTCTTGGCAAGATTCCCCCTATTCAACCAGATCTGGGAGTTTCGGCTCTAAGTAGTCCTGGAACCTGCTAGAGAGAATCCGACGCAGGTGAAGCCCCAACAAAGAGAGTGAGGGGAATCTAGGTCATCCAAGACACTTGCCACACTCTATCACACATGGTATGGCAACACACATGGTATGGAATACCATGTGCTGTGGTGGCATTCAGGCGCTCCGGAGCCCCTCTTCGGAGAAACCATAGCCCCTTGGGGTAAAAGATGGAACTGCCGTTATGTCCCATCTACGTGAGCCGTAAGGGGGTAGCAAGGTATAACCAATTGATTGGTTGTGTTATATTAGGCCCAAGGAACACCCAAGTCAATTGTAGGGCCAACCTCTTGGCAAGATTTCCCCCGTTCTGTCAGATCTGGGAGTTTCGGGCTCTAAGTAGTCGTGGAACCCACTAGAGAGAATCCGACGCTAGTGAAGCCCTAACACAGAGAGTGAGGGAATATTTGTAATACAAGTCCCATGCCACACTCTAACACATATGGTATGGCATAAGATGTGTTGTGGTGGCATTCATACGCTCCCGAGTCGCTCTCCTGGGAAACACTAGCCCCGTTGGGGAAAAGGACGGAACCGCCGTTCTGGCCTCTCCGCGTACATGAGCCGGAAGGGGGTAGCAAAGTGGAACCGATTGCTTGGTTTCGTTAGGTTAGGTCCAAAGAAGACCAAAGTAAATGGTAGGTCCCACTTGTTGGCAAGATTTCCCCCGTTCCGACAGATCCGGGAGTTTCGACTCGAAGTAGTCCTAGAACCCGCGAGAGAGAATCCGACGCTGATGAAGCCCTAACAAAGAGAGTGAGGGAATCTTGGTCATCCAAGACACTTTCCACACTCTATATCACACATGGTATGTCAATACACATGGTATGGCATACCATGTGCTGGCATTTAGACGTTCCGGAGCACCTCTTCGGAGAAACCAAAGCCCCTTGGGGAAAAAGACGGAACTGCCATTCTGGTAGAAAGGTAGAACCAATTGCTTGGTTGTATTATATTATGCCCAAGGAACACCCAAGTCAATGGTAGGGCCAATCTATTGGCAAGATTTCCCCTGAACTGTCAGATCCGGGAGTTTCGGGCTCTAAGTAGTCGTGGAACCCTCTAGAGAGAAACCGACGCCGGTGAAGCCCTAACACAGAGAGTGAGGGAATGTTTGGCATCGATCCAAGACCCATGCAACACTCTAACACACATGGTATGACATACCATGTGCTTTGGTGGCATTCATACGCTCCGGAGACCCTCTACAGGGAAACCCGAGCCCCGTTGGGGAAAAAGACGGAACTGCCGTTCTGGCCTCTCTGCGTACATGAGCCGGAAGGGGATAGTAAAGTGGAACCAATTTCATGGTTGTGTAAAGTTAGGTACAAGGAACACCAAAGACAATGTTAGGGCCCACCTCTTGGCAAGATACCCTCTGTTCGGCCAGATCTGGGAGTTTCGGTTCTAAGTAGTCGTGGAACCCGCTAGAGAGAATCCGACCCTGGTGAAGCCCTAACAAAGAGAGTGAGGGGAATATTGGTCATCCAAGACACTTTCCACATTCTATCGCACATGGTAAGGAAATACACATGGTATGGCATACTATGTGTTGTGGTGGCATTCAGACGCTCCGGAGCCCCTCTTCGGAGAAACCATAGCCCCTTGGGGAAAAAGACGGAACTGCCATTCTGTCCCATCTACATGAGCAGGAAGTGGGTAGCAAGGTGGAACCAATTGCTTGGTTCTGTTATATTAGTCCAAAGGAACACCCAAGTCAATGGTAGGGACAACCTCTTGGCAAGATTTCCCCCAATTTGTCAGATACGGGAGTTTCGGGCTCTAAGTAGTCATGGAACCCGCTAGAGAGAATCCGACGCTGGTGAAGCCCTAACACAGAGAGTGAGGGAATATTTGGAATCAAAGACCAATTCCACACTCTAACACATATGGTAAGGCATACCATGTGTTGTGGTGGCATTCATACGCTCCGGAGTCCCTCTCCGGGGAAACCCTAGCCCCGTTGGGGAAAAAGTGGAACCGATTGCTTGGAGCCGGAAGGGGGTAGCAAAGTGGAACCGATTGCTTGGTTGTGTTAGGTTAGCTCCAAGGAACACCAAATTCAATGTTAGGGCCCACCTCTTGGAATGATTTCCCCCGTTCCGCCAGATCCGGGAGTTTCAGCTCAAAGTAGTCCTGGAACCCGCCAGAGAGAATCCGACGCCAATGAAGCCCTAACAAAGAGAGTGAGGGAATTTTGGTCATCTAAGACACTTGCCAAACTCTATATAACACATGGTATGGAAACACACATTGTATGTCATACCATGTGCTGGCATTCAGACGCTCCAGAGCCCCTCTTCGGAGAAACCATAGCCCCTTAAGGAAAAAGGCGGAACTGCCTTTCTGGCCCCACTACGTGAGCCGGAAGGGGGTAGCAAGGTGGAACCAATTGCTTGGTTGTGTTATATTATGCCCAAGGAACACCCAGTTAAATGGTAGGGACAACCTTTTGTCAAGATCCCTCCCCCCCCCCCCCCCCGTTCTGTCAGATCCGGGAGTTTCAGGCTCTAAGTAATCGTGGAACCCGCTAGAGAGAATCCGACACTGGTGAAGCCCTAACACAGAGAGTGAGGGAATATTTGGTATACAAGAACCATGCCCCACTCTAAAACACATGGTATGGCATACCATGTGTTGTGGTTCCATTCAGACGCTCCGGAGCCCCTCTCCGGGGAAACCCTCCGTTGGGGAAAAAGACGGAACTGTCATTCTGGCCTTTGTGCGTACATGAGACGGAAGGGGGTAGAAAAGTGGAAACAATTGTTTGGGTGTGTTAGGTTAGGTCCAAGGAATACCAAATACAATGTTAGGGCCCACCTCTTGCCAAGATTACCCCGTTCCGCCAGATAAGGGAGTTTCGACTCTAAGTAGTCCTGCAACCCGCCAGAGAGAATCCGACGCTGGTGAAGCCTTAACACAGAGAGTGAGGGAATCTTGGTCATCCAAGACACTTTGCCACATACTCCATCACACATGGTATGGAATACGATTTGATGTGGTGGCATTCAAACGTGCTCCGGAGCCCCTCTTCGGAGAAACCTTAGCCAACCCCTTGAGGAAAAGGACGGAACTGTCGTTCTGGCCCCCTCTACATGAGCCGGAAGGGGGTAGAAAGGTGGAACCAATTGCTTTGTTGTGTTATATTAGTTCCAAGGAACATCCAATTCAATGGTAGGGCCAACCACTTGGCAAGATTCCCCCCGTTCTGTCGGATCCGGGTGTTTTGGGCTCTAAGTAGTCGTGGAACCCGCTAGAGAGAATCCGACGCCGGTGAAGCCCTAACACAGAGAGTGAGATAATATTTGACATCCAATACCCATGCCACACTCTAACACATATGGTATGGCATACCATGTGCTGTGGTGGCATTCATACGCTCAGGAGTCCCTCTCCGGGGAAACCCTAGCCCCGTTTGGGGAAAAGACGGAACCGTCGTTCTGGCATCTCCGCGTACATGAGCCGGAAGGGGGTATACGTAGCAAAGTGGAACCGATTGGTTGGTTGTGTTAGGTTAGATCCAAGGAACACCAAATACAATGTTAGCGCCCACCTCTTGGCAAGATCCCCCCCCCCCCCGTTCTAACAAATCCGGGAGTTTCGACTCTAAGTAGTCCTAGAACCCGCTAGAGAGAATCCGACGCCGATGAAGCCCTAACAAAGAGAGTGAGGGAATATTGGTCATCCATGACACTTGCCCACACTCTATATCACACATGGTATGGCGACAATCATGGTATGGAATACCATGTGCTGTGGTGGCATTCAGACGCTCCAGAGCCCCTCTTCGGAGAAACCATAACCCCTTGGGGAAAAAGACGGAATTGCCGTTCTAGCCCCTCTACGTGAGCCGGAAGGGGGTAGAAAGGTGGAACCAATTTCTTGGTTGAGTTATATTAGTCCCAAGGAACACCCAAGTGAATGGTAGGGCCAACCTCTTGGCAAGATTTCCCCCGTACTGTCAGATCCGGGAGTTTCAGGATCTAAGTAGTCGTGGAACCCTGTAGAGAGAATCCGACGCCGGTGAATCCCTAACAGAGAGAGTGAAGGAATATTCGGCATCCAAGACCCATGCCACACTCTAACACATATGGTATTTCATACCATGTGTTGTGGTGGCATTCATACGCTCTGGAGCCCCTCTCCGGGGAAACCCTAGCCCCGTTGGGGAAAAAGGCGGAACTGTCGTTCTGGCCTCTGTGCGTACATGAGCCGGAAGGGGGTAGAAAAGTGGAAAAAAATTATTGGTTGTGTTACGTTAGGTCCAAGGTACACAAAAGACAATGTTTGGGCCCACCTCTTGGCACGATTCCCCCCGTTCCGCCAGATCCAAGAGTTTCGACTCTAAGTAGTCATGGAACTCGGCAGAGCGAATCTGACCCCGCTGAAGCCCTAACACAGAGAGTGAGGGAATATTGGCAATCCAAGATACATTTCACACTCTAAAAAACATGGTATGGCGTACCATGTGTTGCGGCATCATTCAGACGCTCTAGAGCCCTTCTTCAGAGAAACCTTACCCCCTTGGGGAAAAAGACGGAACTGCCGTTATGGCCCCTCTACGTGAGCCGGAAGGGGGTAGCAAGATGGAACCAATTGATTGGTTGTCTTAGATTAGTCCCAAAGAACACCCAAATCAATGGTAGGGCCAACCTCTTAGCAAGACTCCCCCCTTTCTGTCAGATTCGGGAGTTTCTGGCTGTGAGTAGTCGTGGAACCCGCTAGAGAGAATCCGACGCCGGTGAAGCCCTAACACAGAGAGTGAGGGAATATTTGGCATACAAGACCCATGCCACACTCTACTACACATGATATCGCATACCATGTGCTGTGGTGGCATTCAGACGCTTCGGAGCCCCTCTCCAGAAAAACCCTACTCCCTTGGCATACCATGTGTTGTTCTTTCGAATGTCGTCCATGTACGTACCCCTCGAGTGTGCCTACATGACAACACAACTTGAACGTGCCAAGCTGCCAATATAACGTATAGTACATGCTGAAATGGTGGTCTAATCCCACGCGTGGGAGGAGTGAATGCAGTTTGACGTCTCCACTTCCACACGCGTGTCAGTAGTGTAGTTGCAATTGAGTTAATATCACAACTTTCACACGCCTGCATTTTATCTCTTTTTCCTCCTCTCGTTCCCCACGCCGAAATCAGTTCGCTTCCTCCTCTCTTTCTCACCAACGATGTCATCTTCACCGATCTCCTCTGCGTCTAAGAGGAGGACCAAGGATTCCCTAGCAGCCGGGTATTTGTTTCAATGTACAAACATTCATTTTTTATTCCAACTTTTGGATTTTTTTCATGCATCTTCTTACAAAAGTTCCTACGGGGTCTGTTATTCCACTCAGAAACCCGGTACAGTCCTGGACCACACTTTCCTTTCGAGGAAGGTTCTAGATGCTAAGGTCACCATGGGGCAGATCGAAATCCGAAACCAGGACATAGCCAGGACCGCTAAAGAGATCCTCGCGAATGCCAAGCGGGAGATGAAATATTGTGCACTCGAGCTGGAGAAAAAGCAGAGAGCTTTGCGGCTGCTACCAGCATGGCTGAGATTCTACCGGTCAACCATGACTTGGGTAGGAAGATGGAACTACTCTGGAATAAGATTCAGATGCAAGACCAGGAAGCTGATCTCATCCACGGCGAGATCGAAGTGCTGGCCAAGGAAGCAGGGGAGCCCGGCCAGATCTAAATCGATTTTCTCCTGCGTGAGCGTGTTTGGGGCTTGTCCGAGGTAGTATTTGTGTTATGATTTTATTTCAGTTTAATTAAGACTAAGTGTGTACTTCCATCCAATGTTGAAGGTTGTGACCGAACATATATTGAAGTACTGCCCTCCGTTCACATATAGTTTGCGCTCTTGGCAAATTTTGTTTTCTCAGATTTTGTTTTTTGAACGTATAAAAAATTCCAAGGAGAGGCTCCCACGAGATAAATTAGAAAGAAGCCAAATCTGCACGCAACTTCTTGCATGCATTGGTCGTGGATGCCTCCCATGAGACGTGGGATCCAGCTGCCAATGATTCAAAGTCAAGGTAAAAGTCCGGTCAGAGAATCCATGCCTGTTGTGCATGTACACACAACGCGCCGGTTGCGTACGTGCCAAGGTACCGCTGCGTGCATGCAGTTGCAAGCGGTGCATGGGTTCCTCGTCTTCTCCCTCTTCCTCCCCCCACCCCGCTCTATTTAGGGTTTCCTTCTCCCTCCGCTCGTTCGTGCATTTCTTCCCCAGAAACCAGTAGTTCTTCTCCTTCAAACGAAATCAGTCGTCCCTCCGCCGCTCGTTCGTGCCTTTCTGCTCGTTGCCACCGACGATGTCGTCTTTTGCTTCAACAAGGTATTTGTTTCAACACGATTTGTTTCAACAGTTATTCTTCCTTCATTTCAATGACACCTTTTCAATTCCTTTGGTTTATTTCAACATCTGATACCCCTTTGTGCAGCGTCGGTGGTTCCAGTGTCTGCACCGGATCGCCTTCGCTGTTGGGTCCGGTGGGCGTCATCGATTCGCTCAAGATCCATTTGGCAGAACTGGACGAGGAGTTAAAGAATCTGGAAGAGGAGTGTAGGGAGAATGGTCGCAAGACTAAAGCAGCTATTGCCTGCTATCAGGAGGCGGAAAGGGCTGCGTCGAAAATAAGTCGTGAGCTGAATGAGAATCTGATGCAAAACGTCGACATACTGAGCACGGTCTCATTCCTCGAAAAGAAGATTGAGCTGAAAGATAGGGAAATTGTTCTCCTCCGCAGGGAACTCGAACTGGCCAAGCAAGGGATGTTTCTCCCAGAGCGGGGCTTCAAATTAAGCTCCATTGCTCCTGCGTGAGCGTGTTTGGGGCTTGTCCCAGGTTACCATGCTATCCATTTCTTTCAGTTTAAGACATGTTGTGTGTGCACTGGCAAGTTTATCATAGATTTGTGTCGAACTATGTTTAAGTTGTGTTTACTAATTTTATAGTTTATCTCAATAATTTGTTTCTTAAGAATGCTCAGGAATATTTGGACTACGTTGGAAAGTAATCACTACAAAGGAGATAGTTTGCAACAACAGTTCTCTTGAGATAGTTTGGTAGAACAACAAAAGACAACATTTCTGGTACTACTACAAGTTTATATGAGATAGTTTTGGTAGGACAACAAAAGACATCATTTCTGGTACTACTACATCTATACACGAGGAATATACATGCTAATTAATTAAACAATTTAACACAAGTTGTTACCACCAAAATAGCTGATAAAACAACAACACAAGTTTGTTATCATTCTCTAAAATTACTCAGAAGTTGTCACCAACTACACTGCCAAGTTCATTGCCCCCATTGTCCTCCTGTGATTTGACGTCGCTGTCCGCATTGTCACTGACCACCTCTACGACCAGCCTGATATAATCCTTTGTCACCTTTACCTGTATGACAATGAGATCATCTATTTGCAATCTCGATTGAACAACAAATTCAGACCAGCCCTCGGTGAACTTGAAGTAATAAGGTTATTCTTCTTCATCAATGTGATATGAACCCAACACTTCATTGGCCCCACCAGCTTTCATGCATATACGAGATTGCCCGTCTCTTGGAAGTATATACCCTTTTATGCATATCAAAGAGACATCCTGACCAAGTACATTTAAGACTGATATCAGAAATGCATAGATAGCTAAATGCCATTTTTTTAAATTAAGAAGGCAAAGAATGATCATGTAATTAACTAACCAACTAATTAAGTTCTTCTTGATCCTGCACCCTGTGCACAAAGAACTAAGGGACTATAATGTGCTCCCAATTTTCCAATTCCATCTTATTCTACTTGTAAAAAGCACAGGATATCGCATTCATTTTAGAACCACTGACCTCACATGGGTACTCAAATAGGGTCTTATGTAGTGTCATCTTGCAAGATGGTACGATAGGACGACACTCTGATTGCAAAGGGAAAACACGTGAATGTGCTATTATATAACCAAGGACATCTTGGAAAGTTTGAAACATATATATTAACTAGCTAGTAAATTAATGCGTAAGGAAAACAAGCCAACGTGCAATTACATACCAGGGTCTAGAACCCAAGCTTTGACCTCATTGTTTGCATTAGTTACTCGAACGTCAAACATACAGAAAAAGATCATCATAATCAAACCTCACAAGATTGTTCAGTTGAATGTCATAAGCTTGACAAAATGGTATCCAATATGGTCCACATATATAAGTCATTCCAGGCCCATGTTCCAGGTAGAAGTGGTATTCATTGACATTACAGACAATCCATGCCTTATGTGGACCAATAGCAAATTCTTCTATACGCTTATGGAAAGAACAAGGCAGATCCTACATAGTACACATATATACAATTTAATAGAATAAGCACACATATATTCGTCAACAAATCAAAAGCTCAGGAACAACATAATTGTAGTGTCAAGGATACTTACTGCCGCTTGATGACAAAATTCTGTAGACACCCTCATCCTCACTCTAAAAGTCAATAATGGCAGTTCACTGCCGGCGCGACACATGTCAGGTTCATGAGAACATAACTCACATAGGTTTTGAGCCATTCCTGATTTTTAAACACAAAAACAAGCGTATTAATTAGAACAGAATCCATGATACAACTACATAAATAACATCACTAATAATTTGCATAAATACTACTCCCTCCATCTCGGTTTATTAGTCACATTTTTTGTTTCTCTACGACATAGGCAAGTGACGATTGGTCAAGATAATCACTCCTAAATTTGGCAATTAATTAGGAAAGACCAACAATGGTTAATAGTAAGAGCATGCAATGGCTTAATTAAATGGAGCATTGGCTAAATTGCATGCAGATTAGGGACATGAAGTGGGTGGGAGGGTCTCTAGAAGATCATTAATGCTACTTGTGCCTAACTCTTGATATTATTTGGTTTTGGAAAAGTGACTAATAAACCGAGATGGAGGGAGTACAATTTTTGTACTAAATCCGAACAATCTACAGAAACCCCTGCAAAATACTAGTACTAATTAGTACTCCCCTACGTTCTGGTAAGCCTTTTTAGCAAACTAGTTTATGGGACGGAGGTAGTAGTACTACTTGTAATGTTCATCTGCCATGGCCGGCAAAAAAACCCAAGAAGATTCAAACCGATGATGACCGCCGATGAAGAGGGTGCTTACCGATGGTGAAGAGCGTCATCGCCGATGATGACCCCAGCGGCGGATTCGGCCACACGTACCGCTACATGCATGCACGCGAAAATGTGAGATTCACTCTCCCCGCGCTCGCCATGAGCACGGAGGAAAAAGAATGGAGGAGGGAAATGGAAGAACCTCGCGGCTTGTGAAGAAGAACAACGGCGGCGGCAGCCCGGCGGTTATCTCCCCGTGGAGATAAACGGCGGGGGTTTTCTCTCACTGGAAGGGGACAAAGTGCTCTCTCTCCGCGTCTGTTCGGCTATTACCTGAAGTGGAGAATAAAGTCCAACGAAAATAAACCCGTGGCAGACATATGGGGCCAAAGGGAACACGTGGAGAACCCACGAAAATCCCGTTGCCGCCTTGCCAGCATGCGGAGCTAGAGGGGAGGGCATGTGGGACCCATCACGGCTCAGACCAAAATAAGGTTTGGAAACTAGATCCAGCTCTCTCTACCCTTGGTTGTGGCAGCGGCGGCGGACGGTGCTCTCCACGGAGCTCACCCCTTACGTCCTTTTTTCTGGGGTTGTGCAAGCCGCCAAAGTCTCATCCTGCCGCCCCCACCACCGCCCCCCTCCGCGGCCGTCGTCTCCTCGCCCGACATGTACGGCTTACGTTGTTGATGCTCCCCTTCCGGCCGCATTTTCTGCGCACGCCTATACTGTTCGACTAGTTGGCGCTCCCCTTCCGGCCGCCTCCACAAGACAAGGTAAAGAACCCTCCCATCCTTGTGCTACTTGCTAAGAAAGTAAGAATACCTAGAACTGTTCTGGAAATTGTTCTGCCAATTGATTAGTTTGCTCATGGTCTGTTATTAGTTTGTACATGGTTAGTGATTTGATGTTCGTTAAACTCGGTTAGTTTGTTCTGCAAATTGAGTATCCTGTTATAAAAAATGAGTACCCCTTTCAGACAAATCCAATAATAGCTTGTTTATCTCTTTAACAGATGGATAAACGTTGGATTTCAAGTGGTAGACCTTGGACCCCTCCATGTTTTGATGGAATCAAAGAGTTCTTAAGCTTAGTCAAGGAGAGAAGCGGCGATAATTGTCGTGTTCAATGCCCATGCACGAGGTGCCTAAATATGAAGATGCAGCATTTTGGAGAGATGACCCGGCACTTACAGATCCACAAGTTTTCCAGTACCTACCTTCAGTGGATACATCATGGAGAGCCAAGTGATGTCGTGATTATTGAAGATCCTCTACATAATGATGGCAATGGTGGTGATGAGGATGATAATGCCGGTCATGGGAATCATAATATGGATATGGATGACGAAGATGAGGAAGATAGAGAAGCCGATGAAATGGAAGCAATGTTGAAAGACCTCACAGGAGGAACAACCCATGAAGGAATAGAAGCTGAGGTCGAAGGTGGGTATGATAAAGTATTTTAAAAATTGTTGGCAGAGTCAGAGCGCCCGCTTTACCCGGGAAATAAACACGTCGGTAGGCTGGCATTAATGATAAAGCTACTTCATCACAAATCATATTACCGGGTCAGCAATGCTGCTTTTAATGCTTGGATGTGTATATTTTCCAAGGCACTTCCGAACGGCAATACACTGCCCAAATCATATAGAGAAGCAAAAGCTTATATGAAGGAGCTGGGTCTTTCATATGACAGCATACACGTGTGCCCAAGCAACTTCATACTTTTTAGAGGGGATTATGCTGATAAGGACAACTGCCCAGAGTGGCAAGCATCAAGGTGGAAGTATCCGGAGAGAAAGAGATCTGCTGTTAAAGTGTTGCGTTATTTTCCTTTGGCACCGAGGATGAAGAGATTGTTTGCTTCAAGGAAAACAGCGGAGAACATGGAGTGGCATGCGTTAAAGAGGAAGCCTGAAAAGGACATATTGACTCATTCGGCTGATGGTGCAGCGTGGAAGGCTTTCGACAAAGAATTCAAAACATTTGTGGGTGATCCTAGAAACGTAAGGCTCGGCATTGCCTCTGATGGCTTCAATCCCTATGGAACCATGAGCACAAGCTACATCATGTGGCCTGAGTTTGCCATGCCATACAACCATTCACCATAGGCTTTCAGTGATCCATCATACTACATGCTTTGCTTGCTAATCCCTGGCAAAACAAGTCTTGGAAAGGACTTTGGTCTTTTCATTCAACCGTTGCTTGAAGATTTGCAGGACCTTTGGAAGGGTGTGCGGACATATGATTCATTTTCGAGGGAAATGTTTGATCTTCGTGATGAGGTACTCTGGTGCATACACGACTACCCAGCTTGTGGCACTATGTCTGGGCGTACCACTCAAGGCTATGCTGCATGCCTGCATTGTGACAAAGATCCTCTATCAATGCCCATAACCAAAAAATTGTGCTACATTGGGCACCATCGTTTCCTCCCCCATGACCACTTGTGGCGGGGAAAGACAGACCTTCGAGTTAAAAAATTTGTCAAGAACGAGCGGCCAGAGTCATTTACTGATAAAGAGTTAGAAGCTGAGCTGGAGAAGCTTAGACATCTACAACCAGGAATTGGTCCCCAGAGCATCAGCAAGAAGAGGAAGCATGGAGAACCTACACCGATCTGGAAGCGTAGGCTTGGTTAGTGGGACTTGCATTACTGGCCAAAGTTGAAACTTCGGCTTAATTTCGACGTGATGCACACCGAAAAGAACATCTTAGACAGCATCCTTGGCACCGTCCTTGAACTAGAAGGGAAGAATAAGGACACCGTCAATGCCAGGAAGGATCTTCATACCCTTGGCATTAGAAAAAAATTGCAGCTGGATCCACCGGTAATGCCCCCGGACGTGGACCCGAAGAAATATAAATGTGTAATGACATATGGAAACTATACCCTAAACAAATATGCGAAGACACAACTATGCCAGTTTCTATTTGACTGTACATATCCAGATGGTTTTTGTTCCAACATGTCCAAGTGTGTCAACGTACAAACACGCAAGATCTCGGGACTTAAAACCCATGACTGCCACATCCTGTGGCAGAGAACATTATCTGCTGGGCTGCAGGGATTATTGAAAGACGATGTCTATCGGGTGATAGGTGACCTAGGCAAATTTTTCAACGACTAGTGTAGTAAAAGGTTGGAAAGAAGTGTTCTGCTCCGTCTAAAAACTGAAATCCCAGTAATCTTGTGCAGGCTTGAAAACATCTTCCCGCCGGCGTTTTTTTATGTTATGGTCCACCAGGCTGTGCATTAACCTGACGACGCCTTGCTCCGAGGACCTGTGAACTATGGGTGGATGTATCCAATCGAGAGGATGTTGTGTACTTTGAAGAGATATGTGAGGAACATGGCACATCCAGAAGGGTCAATTACAGAGGTGTACATTGCCTCCGAGTGTTTGACATTTGCCTCTAGATAGTTGAAAGAAGATATTGAGACAAGGTACAACCGGCAACGGAGATATGAGGTTCAACAAAAAGTTGAACGAGAAGAATCATCTTGTCATGTGTTTGGCCATGGTGCGCGTTTAGTTGGAGCATATAGTGCGATCAATCATGATAGCACTGAGACCCTGTTAACAGAGCTTCATAGAATGGCTTGGTATATCCTAAAAAATTGCAGCAAGGTTACATGCTATATCCAGTATGTTCCCTACGTCTGAATTTTATGTTACCCGACACATTGTATACCCCATAGTTACCGGAGTTTAATAACTCTTCATGGTTTGCAAGAACTTCAGGACAGAGCTGGAGGAAGAAGGGAAACCTGATGTCGAAGTTAGGGTTGACCAGGATTTTCCAAGATGGTTCGAACAACATGCAAGTTTCCTTTTGCATTTCATTGCATGATTTTGACCATATTGTTTTTCTTTTTTCTGTGGTACAAAGATGATGAACAAGGTACGGGAAAGACCATAAGTTCATGAATATGAGTTGTTCGCATTGGCACTTGGCCCACACAGCAAAGTTAAAACATATTCAGTTTATCATGTTAACTTAGTTCCGTTTGTCACTGCTGAGCGTGAAAAAGGCAAGAAAACGCAAAATAGTAGAGTCATGGCTGCTGGAGATCACAGTGGGGACGCGAGAGATTTTTATGGTGTCCATAAGGAAATCAAAGAGCTGACTTATATCTCTACCGAGAAACATAGACAGATAATTGTTCTGTTTGGTTGTGCCTGGTATCGTCTTGAAGCAGGCAGGGGCATGCGCAGGTTTAAACTGGAAAAGTATGATAAACTGTTCAGGAGCATCAACATTTCCAATTTGTGGTACGAGGATGATAAGTATATCCTGTCAATCCAGGCATAGAAAGTGTTTTATATGCCACACAATGTAGGGTTGAACACTAGCAAATAGTCCAAAAATTTGAGCATAGGTGGACCTTTGATGTGTCCAACATGAGAAGGACAAAGATGAGGAGGACAATGATGAGGAGGAGAGGCCTAGTATTCTAGCACATCAAGATGTCGAAGTCTCTGACAATGAGGATGTTCCTGCTGACCTGATATCCCATCCTCCGCCTCCAGCTACTCTGGAACGCACTGACATGGCTCACCGCATCCTCTCAGCAGATGAGATTTGGGCTTATATCAAAGATCGGAAAAAGTGTCTGTGCAGCATAAGGAAGGTGAAGTACAAGATGGTGACGATGAATTAGAAGTCGGTGAGGATGAAGTAGACGACACATATGCGGAGTATGACAGTGATCCGGGTGCACTGCCCGCAGATGATAGCGATGCAGACTAGTGTTGCATGCATGTGTGCAAGCTTATGTTGAACTGATTTTGCATGCTTTGTGTGCATGCTTTTTTTTTGAGCCGATGCGCATGCCTGTTTGCATGCTGTGTGTTGAACTATTTTGCATCCCTGCTTGCATTCTTGTGTTGAACTGATGTGCATGCGTGTGTGTATGCTTGTGTTGAACTGAAGTGCATTCTTGCATTTTCTTTGAATTTTGTTTGTTTGTGTGTGTGTGTGTGACTTTTAGCTATTTGTCTCGTATATGTCAAAACCATAGCATTAAACATAGAGTACATACAAGAGCTCATAAAATTGACCACGAACATGATATTACTCAAGTGCTACCATTACCCAACTATCTTCCTTACATTGCTAATATGCCATTACTCAACTGCCAGACATCATCATTCCAAGACACATTGCAAATAAAACTGAAAAAACTAAAATCATCAGTAGATTGTGGCCAGAATCTTGAATCTTGCCTTCATGAGGAGGTTTTCCAGCAGCTTCATCAGCACCTTCTCTATGTACCCCTTGCTGCAACACCTGATCTAGCTTCTGCCTCAGTTGCACTTATCTCTTCCTGCAATGTGCTATTCTCGTCCATCTCTCTAAACACCTGTTCCTGGAATTCTGTCCATTCTGGGTCATGCCATGAGAACTTTCTACAACCATAAGGAATGCTATACTTCTGCAACCAAAATAAGATAAAATTTAACCAAAAGAAAAATCTTGCAACCAAACTGAAACTAAAGCACGAATCCTTACCAAGCGTCTTTGGCATTTCAGGAATCTCCGACCTGCATCATGGTCGGTCCAATAAATCCACATGGCCATCTTCAAACTGCATAGACATTTTGTTTCATTGGAGTGGTCCAAGGGCGCCGGAGTTTATGGGATAGGTTAATGGCGGCGAGGAGGAAACCCCCCCTACGTGCAACGAGCACGAACCCTCGCCCCTAGCGGCCATGCTTTCCCTGCACGCCATGTGAGACAGGGGAGACAGGGAAGAACCCTAGAATCCCTAAGGGAGAAAGAGGAGAGGGAAATTTAGCTGCGCGCCCTCGTCAGCGGCAGCGGTGTGGTAACGGCGGAGGATTTACAGCACTGGCGGCGGAGGATTGACGGCAGTGGCTTTGTTGTGGTGTGGTCGAGTTATTTAATTGGTACGTTCAGCTATGTCAACGGCTAAATTGGGTCCCACAGTACCAACGGCTACAAACGGTGCACATGGCCTGAAGGTGGGGCCAGGCACCAAGGGCATGGTCGTTGCCGGTCAAAGCAGTCAAACAGGGCAAGATGTGTGGCCCCAAGAAAAATTCGCGACGTTCTGCGTGACCAGACAAGTTTCGTCGAAGGAAACTAGGATCTTAGTGGGCTACTAGGCCGGAGACGAAAATCCGCGACGTAAAACTAGCAAAAAGTCGGGCAAAACCAGTCTGCGACGGACCAAAGCAATACGCGCGGAAACCACACGACGTAAACCACACGACGTTATCAAAACATTCCGCTCAAAACGTTCCTGATCGCGCGGAATTTGGTAGTGCTTTATTGTTGAGCTATCATGCAAGGCATGCCTTATCTAGATGGTGGACATGGTATAAATGGAAATAAATAACTTACACTATAAGTTTAGAATTGATGATTTATGCGAATAAATAATTAAAATAAATAGCTGATACATGTCCTTTACAAATAGCCTTATCCTTCATTGGGATGTGACAACATAGAATTAGAAAATCTTAGTGATGTAATTCGCTGTTTGACCATACCAGTAATCTAATTTGTGGACCTAAGTATGATAGGATCGTAGGAGAAGTGATCTTAAGCTTTATACAAACTCGAAAATAAGAAATATCTAACCAAAGAAACTTGATGGTTACTAGGCCGACAAGGTGGCAGATCTTGACGGCGACCTGGACGGCGAGGTATCAAATCTGGACGGCGAGGTGGCCGATCTGGATGGCGTCCTGGACGGCAAGGTGGAAGCTCGGAAAGGCGAGCTGAGAGGCGGGGTGGAAGATTGAGGACGGCAAGGTGGAAGCCCGGGAAGCCAAGCTGCACGGCGAGGTGGAAGACCAGGGACGGCCAGGTAGAAGCCCGGGAAGGCGAGGTATAGAGTGAGGTGGAAGGCCGGGGCGGGGTAGATGGGGTTTAGGAGGAAAGGGGGATTTGGGATAAGAGAAGGGGAAATTTTGGCGAGGGGGCAGATAAGAGGGAGAGGTTCGAAATTTAGGGCGGCATAGGCGGCAAAAATTTTGGTTGATAATTTGGGTGGGCGGCGTGAAATTTTCTGCGTACGCCGGATTTTGGTACATTGGCTGGAGAACATTGCTGGCCGTTGGATCCAAGATGGATGGCCTAAAAACATAACCATTATTGAAATATGCTATTTAAGGATAATGGGGGAATCTTTCCCAAAGGTGGGCCCTACCATTGTCTTGGGTGTTCCTTGGTCCTAAGTACTAACCTAAAACAACCAAGTAATTGGTTACACTTTTCTACCCTCTTTCGGCTCACATAGAGGGGCCAGAACTACAGTTCCGTCTTTTTCCCCAACGGAGCTATGGTTTCTCCGGAGTGGGGGCGCCGGATCATATGAATGCCACCAAATCCCATGGTATGAAATACCATGTGTTATATAGTTTGGCATGGATCTTGGATGCCCAAGATTCCCTCGCTCTTTGTGTTAGGGTTTCACTGGCGTCAGATTCTCTCTAGCTGGTTCCACGACTAATTAATGAGACCCCAAAACTCCCGGACTAGACGGAATCGGGGGAATCTTGACAAGAGGTGGGACCTACCCTTTTTCTTGGGTGTTCCTTGGTCCTAACCTAACACAACCAAGCAGCTGGTTACATTTTTTTACCCCTTTCGGCTCACGTAGAGGGGCCAGAACGACAATTCCGTCTTTTTTCCCAGCGGGGCTATGCTTTCTTCGGAGAGGAGGCTCCAGATCGTCCGAATGCCACAAAATCCCATACTATGCACTAACATGTGTGTTATAGTGTTTCATGGGTCTTGGATGACCAATATTACCTTGCTCTTTTCGTTAGGGTTTCACAGGCGTTGGATACTCTCTCGTGGGTTCCAATATTACTTAATGAGAGCCCGAAACTCCCGGATCTGACGGAACTGGGGGGATATTTCCAAGAGGTGGGCCCTATCTTGGCTGTTCCTTGGTCCTAACTCCTAACCTAACACAACCAAGAAATTGGTTACACTTTGCTACCCTCTTTCGGCTCATGTAGAGGGGCCAGAACGATAGTTCCATCTTTTTTCCCATCAGAGCTATGGTTTCTCCGGAGGTGGAACTCCGGATCGTCTGAATGTCACCAATTCCCATGGTATGCCATACCATGTGAGCTAGAGTGTGTCATGGGTCTTGGATTCCCAAGATTCCCTTGCTCTCTGTGTTAGGGTTTCACCGGCGTCGGCTTCTCTCTCGTGGGTTCCAGGAGTACTTAATGAGCCTGAAACTCTCAGGTGTGACGGAACTGGGGGAATCTTTCCAAGAGGTGGGCCCTACCATTGTCTTGGGTGTTCATTGGGCCTAAACTAACACAATCAAGCAATTGGTTCCACTTTTCTACCTCCTTTCGGCTCACGTAGAGGGGTCAGAACGATAATTCCGCTTTTTCCCCCAACGGGGCTAGGGTTTCTCCGGAGAGGGGCTCCGGAGCGTTTGAATGTCACCATATATAGCACGTGGTGGCATAAGATTCCCTCACTCTCTGTGTTAGGTCTTCACTAGCGTGGTCTTCTCTTTGGCGGGTTCCAGGACTACTTAGAACCCGACTTCTCTCTCTCTATGTTTCTCTCTCGAATTTACATTTACTATTGGCCCGAAACTCCTGGAGCGGAGAAACGGGAGGGAATCTTATGAAGAGTTGGGTCATACCATTGTCTTGGGACTTCCTATTGTCCACCTTAACACATCCAAGCAAGTAGATAATCATTTATACAAAAAGGCACGATATCACTAAATAATCAACACAATTCAGATAAGCTTGGTTCTCAAAAAACTGAATCTGCATTTTGTCTTTCAAAAAATTCGGGAAAAATCTTTTTATTCGGTCAGATGAAACGGATGGACTACTTTGTGATTAATTTTTATTATTTTGTATTAATTGTTTTTCTTTCCATTCCAAATTATTTTTCTTCTCTTTTGTGAAATGTTTTCGGCAAGTGGCGCCAGGTCGGCCTTTTATTGCGCGGGAGACGCAGCGTCAACCCCTTCGGCAAGGCGCACCCGTTATTGCGCTCACCTCGACCTCTCTCTCTTCTAGTCATATCACTTGCTCTATCTCTCTCACCGCCTTCTTGAGCTTCCCCTCTCTCCGTCGGCGTGTTTTCTTCCGCCGGGACATCGACAACACCGCGGCGACCATCTTTGGCGGGAGACGAAGGCCAAGCATCCATTTCCTCCCTAGGCAGGCAGGATCTTCATCGGCTTTTTTGACATCACCGCTTGCGTCGTCCCGTCCTCTTCGAGGGCTTTGGCAATGGCGGTAAGATGGTATCTAACTCTCTTATCCCTTGTATGTATCGTAGATCTATAGATTAAGCTTGATTTTTCTGCGCAGAACGACATGCACGATAGATCTAGATGTTTTTACCGTTCATTCTGCGTCTCTATTTCGTTTTTTCTCCCATGGACATGGTTTTGTTCTATGGATTAAGTTTGGGATATCCGGCACGCTTAGTTCATCTATTTCCACCATGATTTCGATAGGTTATGGTTTAATTCAGTACTCGATTTGGGTGCTCCCATTCTGAGAATGTTTCCAGAACAACTTTTCCGAAACCAAAAACAGCAGAAAATAGGGAACTGGCGCTCTTGTTAATAGGTTAGTCCCGGAAAACGTATAAAAATGCTATAAATAAGGGAGAAAACATGTAGCAATTGGCATAATATGATCATGGAGCATCAGAAATTAGGGATACGTTTATGACATATCAAGCATCACCAAGCTTAGTTCCTACTCGTCCTCGAGTAGGTAAACGATAAAACAATAATTTCTGAGGTGACATGCTACTATCATAATCTTGATCATTAAAATGTAAAAGCATATGTATGCTGAGATCATAAAACTTTAAACACAAACATGATAAATAGAACTTTAATAATAAAGCATAGCAATCACTTTGCATCACGAAGAGTATCTTAAATAAATGAGCATGAAAAATAACGCAAAGAAAGATAAACGTTTGTTTCAGGTACAGAGAAAGCATGGCAAAGTGGTATTTCACTAGTCCTTAGGAGTGGGACAAGACATAAATGCCAGGGCACTTTCAATGTTCAAGAGGAAGACTAGAACAAATAATCTAAGAACAAATAATATCACATCATGAAGTAAATTATTGATGTTTATGGGACAAATGCACATAGAACTCAGAATGGAAAAATGCTCTCTCAACTATGCATAAAGTTAGAATATGGAGACTCAACATAGAAGTAAAAGAAAGGCCCTTCGCAGAGGGAAGCAGGGATCACTCATGTGCTAGAGATTTTTATTTTATCAAACAGAGGTATTAAAAGTTTGACACTGTGGAGGAATGTCTATTTTTTAGAGAGGTGTATGCTAATGTCAATGAATGATAAACAGACAATACAGTACGTCACAAGCCAACTAGATTCACAAGAGCGGCTCCCATGGTGAAGGACGCAACTGGTGTAGAAGGTCATCCCTCCTTCTCTTTTGTTTACACAGTTATGCTTTGACTGATAAATCAGGGGCAAAACTAGTGAAGAGAATTTTTTTGCATTAATTTAGGGATGGGAACCCCGCTGCTAGCTCTTCTATCATTTGGATAAGCGGATGAAGCCACTAGTCTAGGGTGTGAAATCCAATCAACAAGTGAGATAAAAATTCTCTATTGACGTCCTCACACTAGTACAATAAGGGGCTTTCGTCCCGGTTTGTAAGGCCCATTCATCCCGGTTGTGCAACCGGGATGGGGCAGCCGGGAAAAATGCCCCTCCCCCCATTGGTTCCGGTTGTGCCAGGACCTGGGACAAATGGGGCTGACCCCGTGGCAGGTGCGCTGGAACTTGGCCGGGGACATTCGTCCCGGTTCTTAACACGAACCGGGATGAATGCCTCCTCTGCTGCGGCAGCACTTTTTCCATTTTCTCTTTTTTTTCTATTTATTGTTTTCCTTTTTATTATATGTTTTGCGATCAATTCTATTTTACGATGCCCCTATGACCATACACTGATAAGGAGCCTTGGTGGCCCCTCCCTGGACCTCCCGGATCCCAGGAGAATAGAGGAGCCCGGTGGCCCTTCCCCGGACCTCCCGGATCCCGTGAGAAGAAAGGAGCCTCGGTGGCCCCTTCCCGGACCTCCCGGATCCCACGAGTGAATAAGTAATACATATATATAGCAAAAGAAGGGTATATTACAGAAGCTAAGTATATCGAGCGTATTACATGACCGATGGAATGAATTACAAAATCAAATTCATTACCAACCAGCGCTATAGTACTCTCCATTTACATTTAGGACCTTTGTATCTAAGAAACCCCCAATTTCCTCCTGAATTGCTCTTATGCGGTCCCTTGGTAGAAGACCGTCCCGGAGCCGTTCGATCTAATATAAAGAAGAGTGTTCAATATATATTAATCCAACTAAGTAACTAAAATAGAAGGTAATAATAAAAATTGATGACTGACGTACATGAAATTTGTTTAAATCTCTACCCTTGGGACAGGTCGTCTGACGAATGAACTCGCAGATGTAGTATCCACACAAGTGATTCCCGTCTCCCTGTTGCAAGCACTTTACGAGAACATGGTTTCAATCAAAATAATAATCAACCACCCATGATAATGGTATCAACACTAGAATCAAGGAGATGCGTGGATCTAGATAGTAGTACTTACTTGCACAATATCAAATGTAAGCTCTGATTTCCATTCACCCCTGGCCTTTTTTGTGAACCTCATCCAAACGCTGCCCGGGAAAGAAAAAGAATAAAAGGAGTTAGTAATTACTTGATATCCGAAAATGAAACAAAGCAGTCGATATAGTGCCAAATATAAAGATTGAAATTACCGTTGGATCATTTCCTGCATGTCCGCCCACATCGCTAGGGGTTTATGTTTTGGGTCCATTACCAGTACTTTTCCTTTGTCAACTTGGAAGATTACAGAATATAGTGGAAGCTGCGCACGCAGAACTCATCAATTATACACTGAACATCGAGTAAGGAAAACAGAATGTGTACAACACAGTAACACTCACCCGAAGTTGTAAGGAAATAGTATTTCCCGTCGGTGTTGTTGAAACCTTATTGCCCTCAGAAGGTTATCTTCTGTATCATTGGGAGATATCTCAAGTGTCTTATGATTAACAAAATGTGGGTCAATGAACCCAATATCATAGATTTTTCCTCTTTTGCATTCGAGAATCTTCATTCTGCAATTATAATGTAATGAGTGTACTATATATATGAATATGCAATGAACGAGGTGAGCTAGCTAGAGACTTAATTAGAGAAATAGGTACTTACAGACAATAGGCGCTAACGATAGATTTGTCGAGGGCCTGCTGCTGGAATAACTGAAACAATTCGGAAAATTGAATCAGAACCAGTCCATCTCCATACCTGTAGTGCTCGTCTCTAACTCCGAGCACTATCCAGTCCTGAGATTTCTAAGCGGCTTCCATATACCAATTATGCACTCTTCGCATTTTGGTTGGTAGATTCTTTACCTCCTCGGGTTTGACTAGAGGATTCACGTGCTGGTATTTGTATGCACATTCAGAAGTGGGGAAGTACTCTACTGTTTGCATATACTCAGCAATGGACAAACCCACAGCAGCTGCCCATGGTTCGTACAGTTCTATAAAGTCCGGATCAATTTGCTCGTCAGCATTGGTGCTCGCCCCAACCTGGGTATTGGAAATCACTTTGAGCGGGGATATGGATTGTTTTTTCCGCTCTCCAGGGTGGGCAACTGATTTCCCGCTTTTCGCATTTGCGCTACTACTCTTCGTCGACCGCACCATTTCCTGGTGTGACTTCAGAATAGAGCGGTCATAGTCAGATGACAGACTTGGCTCGGGTTGATGAAGAGTCTTCACCATTTTCCATGCTCGTTCTACATCTTCTTCGGTGTCGGGGAAATCTGCCTTTTTCTGCTCCTTCAGCTTCGATTTCGACGTCTCGTATTCGTCCCTTGCGATTTTCTCGTTTCCTCGAGAGTATATTTGTAAGGTAACTTGGGTAACTCCTTTGGTACCTTCGGGAGGGGTGACCATTGACGTTTGGGTGATCTTTTACGTTTCGGCAGAAACTTAGTGGGCGGAGAAGCCTTACGCGGCGACGTAGGCGACCGCGCTGGAGACGGCATGCACGGCGTAGGCGACCGCGCTGTAGACGGCATGCACGGCGGAGACGACCGCACTGGAGACTGTTGCGGTGGAGAATGGTGAGGAGTCGATGGCCTTGTCATCTTATTTGGAAGCACAATGCATTCCTTTAGCCATAGAACGGTCAATTTCTTGGCTTCTCTGAGTTCAGTCACCTCTCCATCTTCTCCTTCAGGGAATTCAAGCTTCACCCGCTCGAATCTGTTGACAACTTCATCGACCCCAACAACAGCGTAGCCCCGTGGAACCGGAAGACTATCGTGAGTTGGTTCGTTGCCAATTGGTAAGACATAGCCGACCGCCGCCTTGATGGTTATATTGACGACCTTCACGTGGAGCTCACAGGTTGTCATCTCCGTGATATCATCCACCGTGTGCGTCATCGGCGTTGCATCATCACCCTAGAGTTGCGTGGACGCAACGCTGCTTTTCCGATGAGAATGTGTGGCGCCGGTAGCATCGACTTCACCTTCTACCATGTGTGGTACGCGGGTAGACACTAGCTGCTGGCTAAGTGTGTTAATTTGCTCCCGCTGCTTCATTGCTACCTCCTGCGTCCGCTTTATCTGTTCTTCAAGTTGACGCCTCCAGTTTGCCTGACTCGCTGCTTCAGCTGCCTCCGCGTCCTTTTTCCGTTGACGGCTTCTATAGGGATATTTCTTTTTGCTGTCGTCAAACCCAATACTCCCCGGAGGATTGCATTTTGTGCCTCGTGTACGCCCTACGTGTTCCTTATTCTTGAGGGCGCGTGTGAGCTCGTCGTTCTCTCTATCTGGCACGAGCCTCCCCTCTTGAACATCCTTTATTGCGCTTCTAAGATCTTCTATGGGTAGAGGATTCTCTTTATGCCTTAGGTTATAGATTGCTTTTCCTTCAGCGTCCAACTTACCCCCATTCCCATAGAACCAAGACCTTGTCCGCTCGACCCACAGGAATGGCCCAGGAGTGATAACCTTCTCAAGGAGGTCGTTCTCCCATTTCTCCCACTTGGGCAGGGAACCCTTGTAGCCAGCTTTCCCCATAATATGGTGATATACCTTTTAGGCGGTTTTTCTGGTTTGTTTTTTGACCTGTCCTTTGCATTATCTGACAGCTTGTACTTCACAAAATCTGCCCATAAGGGTTTTATTTTCTCATACCCTTGAGTGAAATCCAGAGTCTTGCCCTTCTTAATAAAGTCAAGGTTCAATCTTTTCTTCCAGTTGCTGAATTGCTGGGCCATTTTTTTCATAGTCCACGCCTTGACCTTTTCCACTAACTCATGTTTCTTTTTATTAACCGTCTACCTCCTCATTCTCATCCGCCTCATTATCGTCCACCTCCGGCAAGGGTAAGGTGAAATTACACTAGATCTTTTGATGTTTTGGTGACAAATGAAATTTCTTGTCTTTGCGGATCTTTTGGCTCATTCCACTCCTGAACAGTGATCGGGATGTGATCCCTAACTATCACTCCGCATTGCTTCACAAATTTTTGGGCAACATCAGAGGGAAGCTCGGGTGCGCCGCCTGCTGTGATCGTTTCGATCCTATATCTTTCTGTATCTTTCAACTTCTTTGTTGCGCCTTGTTTAGTATTTTTTTGGTTGATATGCTTGAACCGGATGGCTAAAAATATAAAGATTGTTAATACATGTATATAGACAACGGATGCTTCATTAATTAACATATATATATGCACCTCGGAGCTGGTGTTTGTAATTTGTACGGCTCCACCAGAGCCGTCGGCTTCTCCCTCAGTAGAGACGTCTCTTCGGGTGAGCTCCGGATCTCCCTCACCGGAGTTTTTCATCCACTGGCTCACATCGGTCTCTCCCTCGGGCCCGCGGATTAAACTCGCGAGCAAGTTTTTCGCATCTTCGTCTCTTGGCTCCATACTTTTCTGCAAATACACAAAACTCCCTAAGTCAAAATTTGATGCTACACTAAGTATAATTCCCTAAGTTAGAAAAAAGAGTAACTATATGTTCTAGATCCATTTCATCAAAATTGCTTATAGATAATAGCTAATGGTACCTATAGCTAAACAAGTTAGAAAAAAGAGTAACGATATGTTCCAGATCCTCATTTCAAATATAAAAAGCAACATTGATGAAATATTTAAACGTATCAATACACACCAAGAGTTACATAGCTCGGGTTCATTTTATTTAACCCTAATACATCACGATCGAATAATATAACTTATACATATTTATGACATCTATCAAACTAATTAACTCCGACCGGGTCCTAAGCTGCGAGGTGCTGAGTCGCGGGTGCTACGCATCCATAGGTAAGGAACCCTCACAGGGTCATAGCTAACGTGGTAAGGAACCCTCCGAATAATCGACCAACCGCTGCTATACTCCCTATCGAGCAAGAACATGTAGCGACGGACGTGCTCATCCTCCTCCCTAATACGCTGATGTACCACCTCCTCAGGGGCCGGCTCTCTTTGCACCGACCGTGGCCCATGCGATGGCCACCAAAGAATATCCGGGTCGACCACGTCACCCGGATTTCTCACCAAGCCGCGTGTCCCGGTAGTAAGGACCTCCCAGTGCCAGCCCGGCGGGGCCCAGTCCCGGACATCGCCCGTCGGGTCTAACAGAGACATAAACTAAAAACAGACCCGGACTAAGTAAATATTCCTAATTAAGTAAAATACCTTAGAGTTTCTAACTTAGTAAAAAATAGTAAAGTGAGAAATATGACATAAATAAGATGAAAGATAAACACAAAGGATCAAATTGGCCCTTCTCATATCTTGTGCTTGTTACGATGTAGTATACGTGATGGCGATCCGGAGAAGGATGAAGACAAGGGTTTCTTAACTTCGTTGAAACTAAACAAAATCACATACGTAAGTGTTTGTGAGATCCGAACAAAGTTGGACCATTTCATGCACATACATAATGGGGACATTCTTAATAACCCCGGACGGGGCTATTAAGAATATCACCATTACGTGTATGTACCAAACGGTGCAACTCAGTTCAGATCTCACTAACAATAATATTACAAATGCGACGTTCCTTAGTTCCAACCGAAACCCTCATCTTCATCCTTTCCCCGCCTGTAATACCTCTTAACAGGAACAAGGGATTCTGAACTTTAGTAAGGAGTATGACTAGCAGATCAGATCAAGTCTTGCCAAGTAAAGTTGCGACTCGAACGGGACATAAAAGATGTAGCATCCCAGATTATCCATATCATGTGTGAAAACATTGCAGATCTCTCCCTCTTGAAGAAGAGGAAGTGATTTTGCAATGTTTTCAAGAAGAAGAAGAAGAAGAGGGAGAGATCTGCAATGTTTTCACACATGACTGGATAATCTGGAATGCTGTTATGCCCCATTCGAGTCACAAGTTTACTAGGAAAGAGTGGATCTGATCTTCTAGTCATACTCCTTCCTAGGCCTTGATGTGAAGTTGGAACTTCACATTTTATGCTTGCTACGAGGCATTACACGTGATGGTGATCCGGAGAAGGATGAAGACAAGGGTTTCTGAACTTCGTTGAAACTAAACAAAATCACATACATAAGTGTTTGTGAGATCCGAACAAAGTTGGACCATCTCGTGCACATACATAATGGGGATATTCTCATTAGCCACGTCCGGGGCTATGAAAAATATCCCCATTACGTATATGTACCAAACGGTGCAACTCAGTTCTGATCTCACTAACAATAATATTACATATGCGACGTTCCTTAGTTTCAACCGAAACCCTCATATTTGTCCTTTCCCGGATCACCACCGCCTGTAGTATCTCTTAACATGAACAAGATGGTCATCGGTATGTGTGCCTCATGACAGTTATAAAATTCTAACACTAAGTAAAATAACTTAGTGAATTTTTGTAACTTACTGAGATTTTCTAACTTAGTGAAAATTTTCTAACTTAGTGAAATTTTCTAACTTAGTGAAAATTTTCTAACTTAGTGAAATTTTCTAACTTAGTGAAATTTTTCTACACTAACTTAGTGAAATTTTCTAACACTAACTTAGTGAAATTTTCTAATTTAGTGAAATTTTCTAACTTAGTGAATTTTTTCTAAATTAGTGAAATTTTCTAACTTAGTAAAAAATTTCTACACTAACTTAGTGAAATTTTCTAACACTAACTTAGTGAAATTTTCTAACCTAGTAATTTTTTTTCTAAATTAGTGAAATTTTGTAACTTAGTGAAATTTTTCTACACTAAATTCTAACACTAAATTTGTAAGTAAAAAAATTCTAACACTAAATTTCTAAGTAACAATTTCTAACACTAAATTTCTAAGTAAAAGTTTCTAACACTAAATTTCTAAGTAAAAAATTGCTAACACTAAATTCTAACACTAAATTTCTAACTAAATTTCTAACACACTAAACAAAATTGTAAAAACAAAAGCACTAAAAAAATGTTCTCTGTTTCTTACCTCCACGGGCGACGATCGACGGCGAGGGGAGATCGACGGCGAGGGGAGAGGGCGGCGAGCTCCTCCACGGGCGCGGTCCGGCGTTGGCGGCACGAAGAGCTCATCCACGGCTAGCGGGCGCGTACCTCTCCTCCACGGGCGACGGCGCGGGCGCAGCTAGGTCCTCCACGTGCACGTACGGCGACAGCGAGGGCGCGGCGAGCTCTCCTCCACGGGCAGCCTGGCCGCGTCTCGCGATCCAAATCCCTGCGCGCAGTTGTGATTTTGGGGAGGAAGACGGTCAGCATATATAGGGAGGAGCATCCGTCCCGGTTGGTAACAACAACCGGGATGAAAGGATCGTCCGTCCCGGTTGTTGCTACCAACCGGGATGGATGCCTCACCCTTTTTTTCGTAGCGGGCTGACGGGGCACGTGGAGCGCGCGCGTTGGTGGGGCATCCGTCCCGGTTGTTTGCAAAAACCAGGACGAATGCCCTATTTTTAATTATTTTTATGTTTGAAATTTGTTTCTACATTCTGTTTTTCCAAAACTCCAATAAAACATTAAATTACAATCAGATAATTATAAAGTAACTAAATATATTCATTTCCAATATATTTGGTGAAGTTTAAAATTTTGAATTATTTGCATTTTGAATTCATTGATTTAAGAAATGGAGAAAATATCAAATAATTTAATAAATTCTGAAAATTGCAAATTATATAAAAATTAACAGAAAGATAAATTCAATTCACTTCTGATGTTTTAAAACTCAATTGGGTGACTGAGAAGGTGGTTTCCATATTTTGTTTCCTTTATGTTTTTATTGTTTTTCTTTATGTTTTCTATTGTTTTCCTTTATGTTTTCTGTTGCTTTATTTTGTTTTCTGTTGTTACCTTTTTTGTTTTCTATTGTTTTTTTTATTGTTTCCTTTATGTTTTCTATTTTTCCTTTATGTTTTATTTTGTTTTCTCTTGTTTCCTTTTTGTTTTCTATTGTTTTATTTTGTTTTCTATTGTTTCCTTTATGTTTTCTATTGTTTTCCTTTATGTTTTCTATTGTTTTATTTTTTTTCTCTTGTTTTCTTTTTGTTTTCTCTTGTTTTATTTTGTTTTCTATTGTTTCCTTTATGTTTTCTATTGTTTTCCTTTATGTTTTCTATCGTTTTATTTTGTTTTCCATTATATCCTTTATGTTTTAAATAATAACTCCACATGTTTCAAATACAGAACAAGGTACGTTAAATTTATAATAAGTGCACATCAGACCATTTGATCCATGCATATACATAGTTTCGTCGCATACAAGGCAAACAGATATATACGTAGTATCAAACCTTTTGTCAAACCTTCAAGGGGGATGTAGAACAAAACAATCGGTATCGCCATCATACTCCCCGACCGTGGCTCTTGAGTGCATATATTCATATCAAAAGAACGGTCGGACGTATGATGGCGAATCCGGATGATTTGTATTCGGTCGATGAACTGAATGATGTATCAAACCTTTTGTCAAACCTTAAAGGGGGATGTAGAACAAAACAATCGGTATCGCCAGCATACAACACTACCGTGGCTACTGAGTGCATATATGCATACCAAATGCACGGTTGGATGCTGAGCGTCGGAGGAGTGCCCGTCCCTCCTCTTCCTCAAGGTGTGGAGCATCGGGCGGCGATCACGAACCACTACTACCACGAGCTCATGCCGGAGCAGCGGAGGAATCCCAATTGGAATCCTCACTACCGCCCTACTTGGAACGCCTTCTTCATTAATCGGCGTGAGTCTGCGCTTGCCAGGTACGAGGAAAACGGCCCGCCTCCTTCAAAATTCAACGAGGCCGGTCGTCAGCTGTGGTGGGGCCGCGGACGGACTCTTCAGAGCGTCATGAACTACATCAGGGCCGGCGATAATCTCTGCCTGCGCTACCCTCACGCCCAGTCCTGGCGTCGTGATCCTCCAAGGGAGTCCATAGCACCGTCCAACGATAGTGACGACGATGGCGGCGACTACGACGACTACGAGGCGGAGTACAATAGGCCTAGGCAGGAGTATGACTAGCAAATCAGATCCAGTCTTGCCATTATGTAGATCTATGCTCTCCGTTTAGGTTTAGATCCACTCTTGCCATTATGTACTGCCTTTTTTTTATCTATCGAAGATGCATGTTTGTGTGCAATATGGGCGCGACCGCCGTTGCGACAGCAAATACAGAAGCTCTATAAAAATTAAATAGGACACTACAAATTCTTTTATCAAAAACAGAAAACAGACGCGCTAGCGTGCCTTAGTTCGCCGGAATACAAATTCTTTTATTAAAAACAGAAAACAGACGAACACTACTCCTCGTCGTCGTCGTCGGGGAACTCGTCGGTGACCTCCTCCGGGTCATCGTCGTCGTCGAACTCGTCGGTAACATCCTCGTCGTCGTCAGAGGTGCATGATGGTATGTCCGAGATAGGCCCCCACCTCGGACCGTCGGAGGCCCAGACTTCGCCGGCGTGGTCGACCCGACGGAGCTCTTGAAGCGCCTTCGTCCTTGCCTCCCGAGCGCCATCTAACGCGAGGTGGCGTTCGAGGCGGCGCTCCGCCCGCTCAGCCGCGCGGGTCTGCCAGAGCTCCTCATCGGTGCTCTCCTCCCCCGGATTGTTTTGGTAATACTCGCGGACGACGCGGTCGTCCCTGGCATCGACTAGGACCTGAAACTCGCGGTGGCGGAGGTGGAGGTGGTTGGCGGCAGTGACGATCTGCGGCTTCGGCGCCCTGGCCTCCGCCTCGGTGTGGCAGTCGTTGAAGTTCATCAGCGACCGCGGGCGGTTGAGGCGCCAGGCCGCCGCGCCCCAGGCACGGGCGGCCTCCGCCTCCGTCGCAAAAGAGCCGAGGGGGATGCGGTCGTCCCCGCACAGGATATCCGCGCTGAACATTCCGTTTTGCGGTGCTCGGACGCCGCAGAAGCCGGTGGTGTTGTTCCTCCTCGGAGGCATGGTGGCGGCGCGACGGTGCGTGGAGAGGAGTGGGCGCGTGAAGAGGATAAGACGCTCGAGGCGCGGCAGTTTATACCGTGCGCTCTTAGCCACGCGGCACAACTCCCGCGGCACGCGTCACATCTCTCACGCCACGTGGCACAACTCCCGCGCCACGTGGCACAACTCATTCGTCAACATTGTCCGTGCTTCCAAGATGCATGTTTGTGTGCAATATAGGCTCATTATAACAAACTATGCCATGTGTTTGGCCATAACACCCGTCGTTTCAACCGAAACCCTAAAATGTTAGAAGGAGATAGCAAGTTTTTGTGAACACTTTTTCAACAGAACTATGATCATGTATTCCATGTTTATTATTACACATCACCAACCCTATCTAGTCTTCCGAATTTTCTTCGTGTAGAGATGGTACATGAACCCTAGTCCCTTGCTTATGATCGTTTCGGCCGTAACCATGGAGCATCTTTATTATTTAACGGGGTGGTTGGGTCAGCTTTCACTTTGAAGGGTGGAATTTCAACAAACTTATTATAATCTTCTGACATATCTGTCTTGTCCTCGATTCCCACGATGTTTCTTTTCCCTGAAAAAACTATGTGACGCTTCGGCTCATCGTATGATCTATTTGTTTGCTTATTTTTCCTTTTTTCGGTCTGGAGGACATGTCCTTCACATATAAAACCTGAGCCACATCATTGCCTAGGACGAATGTCCACTGTTGTCATTCTGTAAAGCGGGTCTACTTTTACCCCTTCTCCATTCAGGTTGACCCATTTGCACTTGAACAAAGGGACCTTAAAAGAAGGTCCATAGTCAGTTCCCATATCTCCTCTATGTAACCATATTATGTGTCATTTTTTCCATTCTCGTTTGTTGTATCAAAGAGGACACCACAGTTTTGGTTGGTGCTCTTCTTATCTTGGGAGATCGTGTAAAATGTATTCCCATTTATCTCGTACCCTTGAAAACTCCCAATAGTCGAAGATGATGACCCGGCCAACATGTATAGCTGATCTTCAACGGTGGTGTCATTTATAAGATGTGGTTGCAACCAACTTCCGAAAGTCTCCATGTGTTTGTATTTAATCCATGAGTCATCCTTCCCCAAATTTGTGGAGCGTACACTATTCTTGTGTTCCTCGAGATACGGAGCCACGAAGATGGAATTTTGTAGAACTGTGTAGTGTTCTTTAGTGAAAGAATTCCCGTCCCTGGGTATCATTGTTTTCTTTTCTAGCGTTCCTTTTCCCCTCAGTCTCCCCTCATTCCGCGATTCAGGAACACCCATCGTCTTAAGGTCAGGAATAAAGTCAACACATAACCCAATGACCTCCTCTGTTCCATAGCCCTTCGAGATGCTTCCTTCTGGCCTAGAACGGTTATGAACATATTTATTCAAGACTCCCATGAACCTCTCAAAGGGGAACATATTGTGTAGAAATACCGGACCGAGAATATGAATCTCTTCACATAGGTGAACCATGAGATAAGTCATAATGTTGAAGAAGGATGGTGGGAACACCAACTCAAAACTAACAAGACACTCGACCACATCCCTCTGTAATATTGCCTGAATTTCTGGATCGATTACCTTCTGAGATATTGCGTTGAGGAATGCACATAGCTTCACAATGGGTACTCGAACATTTTCCGGTAGAAGCCCCCTCAATGCAATCGGAAGCAACTGCGTCATAATCACGTGGCAGTCATGAGACTTCAGGTTTTGAAATTTTTTCTCTGCCATGTTTATTATCCCCTTTATATTCGACGAGAAGCTAGACGGAACCTTGATACTGTAAAGGACTTCAAAAAATATTTCCTTCTCTGCTTTGGTAAGAGCGTAGCTGCTTAAGTAATGGCGCCATGTATCCATATGCTTGTTGCTTGGATCTTTCATACGTTGGTGGTCCTCTCGTGCTTCTGGCGTATCTTTTGACTTCCCATACACGCCCAGGAAGCATAACAGGTTGACGCAGAGATTCTTTGTCACGTGCATCATGTCGATTGAAGAGCGGACCTCTAGAACTTTCCAATATGGTAGCTCCCAAAATATAGATTTCTTCTTCCACATGGGTGCGCGCTTATCAGGGCTATTCGGAACAGGTTGGCTGCCATCACCCTTCTCAAAGATTACTCTTCGGTCCTTGACCACTACGGAGGTCAGGCTTCTTCCGGGAATCTGCCTCACCTCTGAAATGCTTCCCTCCTTTCTTTCGTAGGGGATGCTTGATCGGAAGAAATCTACGATGCCCCAGGTATACAACCTTTTTAAATTTATCCAAATAAACACTATCAGTCTTATCTAAACAGTGTGTGCATGCATTGTATCCCTTGTTTGTATGTCCTGAAATGTTACTAAGAGCAGGCCAATCATTGATGGTTACGAAAATCCACGCCCGTAGGTCAAATGGCTTTTGTTCGTTCTCATCCCACACACGTACACCTGGTTTTCCCCACAATTGAAAGAGTTCTTCTACTAATGGCCTTAGATACACATCAATGTCGTTGTCAGGTTCCCTCGAACCTTGGATGAGAACTGGCATCATAATGAACTTGCGCTTCATGCACAACCAAGGAGGAAGGTTGTACATCTACACCAGTATGACCGGGTTAGACAGAATAACCTTTCAAGGGAAATCCCTGAAAATATCTCCCAGCAGTTACCCTACCTGAAATATCTGAAACTGTCCCGCAACAACTTTTCTGGTGAAATGCAGGGCAACATTGCAACCATGGCATACCTGAACGACCTCAACCTCGAGCACAACCAGTTCAGCGGCCAGATTCCTGAGCTGATCGCCAACCTTACGAGGCTAACCTCGCTGAACATGGCACATAACTTACTGTCTGGCCCAATTCTAGACTCTCTTTTGTCGTTACCCACTTCTAGCTTCACCGGTAACCCAGGGCTCTGTGGTGCGCTGTTAGGGTATTGCGATAAGAAACAAGGACGTAGAGGGAACGGTCTGCACAAGATCAACGATGACATTGCCATCGGTGTCGCAGTCGGGTTCGTCCTGGGGTTCGTGGTGGACTTTGACTTCCCCCAATTGTTCGTCTTCTGCAGGATGCTGCAACCTTATGTTTTTCACATATGAATGTATGATGCACCTTTTTTCCTGCATTTTATTTCTTTCCCCTCTAGCTGGATGTCAAATGAATCACTTCAAGTAGCATATACTTTTCTATATTCTAGAGAGATATGCTACTCTAGCAAACAATGTTCTCTAGTAGTCAAAAATCTTACATGATGTCCAAATTACTAGGTGTTTTGTCCAAATTACATCGCTTTTGTTTCTTGAAAGTGATTTCTTAATGTATATGTTATGGCATGTTTATCTTCCTTATCCAATATTTATATAGAATAATATGCATCAATCCTAAATCGGCTAAGATGTTCATGAAATTTAATTTCATATCTATATGCCCATATTCATGTGGATTGTGTCCTATATATTGTAGTTTGTCTAACTACTTTGGACCCAATGAGTTTGGGGACCATTTTTGTACTTAAATATGTTGTAAGTACATTTGAGATTCATTGGGTGCTTGCCTCATTCACTAAGAAGGTGTTATCACTACATGCTTATTGGATTCAAGCTATGATGATGGATGAATTCTTATCTAGTACAACATCACCGAAGCTACCTCGGTAACAAGTATCTACCTCATGCATATACTCTAAAATTTAAACCTTTTGTAGGTTGTATCATGGCATGAAACATATTTACTCCTTGTGATACTTGTTGCTTTTATCAAAATGTCCCAACTATCTCTTTTTCCCTTATTGATGTTTATGATGTCTTTGATGTGTTGGAAGGTCATTCATATCTTTTAATATAAAACTACTATGCTTTCAAGCAAAGATCTTATTGTCATATTTATGTCTTCAAATTAAATATATAGCTCTCTCTCTTTGTAACTATATTGTGTGTACATGTTTCTTTATGGATGTACATCATCATGATTGTGGTCTATTTATAAACGTATACACATGATAAGAATTAAATGTCTTATTGGTATCCTAATGGTTCGGTTTCCATCCTTTTATTCTTATTTACTTTTTTGTGGCTCCGAAAATAATTTGCCTTATGAGTGCTTGCCATATTTTCAATAACCTATTTTGCACTCATATTTACTGAAGATTTTCTACCCTCATGCTTTCTTTGGCGAGCATGTCAGTTTCTTGCCATGATGGTTTCATAAGCCTTGCTTCTTTATTTACAACTTGTTAAGTATGTGATCCTAACAACTTTCAATTGGTTTGAAAACCTTTTGTTGTGTGTGGAAAAGACATTCTTGGCTATATGCCTATCATTATATTTAGAATATGATGATTCTTAAATCTTCATCATGGTATTAGTATTTTCTCATGCCTTATCTTGTCTCACACACATATATGATCTTTTTAGTCTCTTCTTAAATCACATCCTTTTATTGGTAACTTCTCTTATGGCTCAACCACCTCTTGCTCCAAGTGATATCCCATGTTTTCTTTTATGCTGACTTGCACTTGATTTGAGTTTTGAACAAGAGTGGGGGAGTTATGATTCCATTTTTGTGCACTTTGCATTCGAAATGCAATATTTCTAAATCATGCACAACTATTGGGGAACTTCTCTATTTTCTTTATAAAAACACTCATTTTCTCAAACCATAATATACCTTGTTCATTTTGTTTGTTGGATCTTTTTGATTGCTTGCATCTCTTTAGGAGAAGATTAGATATTTTTATACCATCTTATTTGCAATCTTTGGATCCTCCGTATAGTTTGATTTCCTCTCAGTATTCGTCATTGGATAAGTGTATTTGATTTCACTCATATTATGAGAAGTGCACATCCTATGGAGGAACCCTTACTATATTGGCCATCTAAAATTTCTATGATCCCATTTTGTAAATGGATGCCAATTGGAGAGAAAGTTTAGAGGGTTTAAGGGAATTTGGTTTTATTGCTTGTTTATTTGCATGGTTGCTCAAATACATTATATAAACCCACGTAAAAGAGTTTTTCGTCAATTGCCAAAATGGGGGAGATTGAAAGAGCATAGTGCCCCCATGTGTGGTTTTGGTAATTGATGACAATCACTATGGACTAATTGTTGCATTGAGCTATACTTGTAGAGTTTGTCCATAGGCAATGCTTGATGTCCATGTGTTGGATAGAAGATGATCAAGTGGTGACCAAGGTGCTATTCATGTGAATATCCCAAGTTTGGTCATGGTAGAGTTGAGAATATTGCAAGTATGTCCTGAATAAGAAAATTGTGTGAGCATTCATCTTTACCTTCAAGACATCATTATTATGAAGAGAGAAGAAAAGATACAAGCTTTATTATGGCAAAGTGCTAAGCGATGGTTAATATGATCAACTCACAAAGCAAGAAGATGTACCATGTGGGATCATGGTATGTTAAGTAATTGTTCATATAGCTTTGTGTTCTAACCCATTATATGTGTGTTTGGTATATCTATGTGGGGTTAGGTATCTTTCTATGGGATTGCATCAAAATGAAGAGTTCATATAGTCCATGGTGGATGATGTCAAGTTGTGGTTGTCATCAAGTTCGAGAAGTGCAAGTTAAAGGGGAGCATATCAAAGATATCACATTCTTGAAGCTTTCCACTCTTTTGGATATAATGTCCAAGTGAATATGTACCTAAAAGAGCCTCTCCCATAGTGGCGGGTGGGGGAGAAATCTATGTGTCTTCATCGAGCAAAGCAAAATCAAGAAAGGTGTTCCATCTTGAAGAGGACAAGATCTGGACCATCTAGATCAAGTGGAATGCTCAAAGAAAAGGTATTATCTTGATAGGTTTTATATTTTACTAGTCTCGTAGCATTAGTTGGGAGACCATTTTATAGGATAGATAACCGTACTATCAAGAGGGGCTCTCATATTAGCAACTTGATCGCATCATTCGGAGAGAGCTTAAACCTTTGCATACTTGGCATAATTCTTCGTGGTTATTATTTGTATTTTCTCCATGTGTGGTTCAATACAAGCTCAAGTTCATCAAAACGGGTTTCGCATGAAAAACTTATTGCGTTTTTGATATTGGAGGTTTTAGCGATTGTTCCTTTATAGAGAGGTCAAACCTTTCATCATTTTGTTTTATCCTACAATGACGTACTATGATATTTCTTTACATAATCGTGTAGTTCTCGTTGTTGTGATTCCAACGAGCCCAAGATCATCGAAAACAGAGTCATGAGGAAAAATATATCGTGTTTTTCGTGTTCCCCGGGTCGCGAAGAAAAACCAGCCTGAGAGTTTCCCAGGCTGGGGCAGTCTGATAGGTAGCCGGCCTAGAGACTGGGCTCTGGCCTGGGAGGACGGGGACGTGCATAATGCCCCTAACGGGCTGATTTTGGGGCCTATATAAGGGGTCTTCTTCCCTAATGGTTCCCGACCTTTTAGGCAAGTTTTCCCCCACCATTATTGACCTTCTAGAGATTGATTTCTCTCTATTCCTCCATGATTCTTGCCTCCAATTATAGGAAAAGAGAGAGGAGATTTAGATCTATCTTTCCACCAATCCATCTCTCCTCTTAGTGATGGGAAGCCTTTGGGATCTAGATCTTGTGAATTCATTTGTTGAGTTCTTCCTTGTTCTTCATCTCTTCTCTCCCATAGCATTTGGTGCTTTGGTGGGATTTGAGAGTGAAGGATTTGAGCACTTCTTATGTTCTTGCCATTGCATAGGTTGCATCAGTTTGAGTTCTCTATGAGGATTCGTCCGAGTGAAAGGTTGAGAAGTTATTACTCTTTGGGTTCTTGGAGTGCCTTTGAGCTTGTCCTGTTGGGTACTTGGATTGCCCTAGACGGTTGTTGTTGTCCTGGAGTTTTGGTGGCCCCGGACCTTGTTGTCCCAGAGTTTTGATGGCTCGGAACCTTGTTGCTATCTCGGAGTTTTGATGGCTTGTGGAATATTGTTGGGAGCCTCCAATAGAGTTGTGGAGATTGCCCCAAACCTTGTATGGGATCGGTGACCGCCCTCAAATGTCCCATATTGGATCGTGGCACTACACATTGGTAGAGGCATGATGATAATAAAGTGAGCCATTGGACGCTTGGAGTCATTGTGACTCCACACCTCTCCAACGGAGATTACCTTCCATTGGGAAGTGAACTTCGGGATAAATCATCGTCTTCATGTCTCTCGGTATTTTTATACCCGATCTCTTTACTTATGCAATTTGCTTTGTGATAGCCATTGAGCTTGAAGTAACATATCTTGCTATCACATAGTTGCTTGAATTGTTTTGAATAACTTGTTGGTGCACATAGGTGAACCTAGTTTGTTTAGGTTTTGGTTTGATAAATTAAACGCTATTTTTATTCTGCATTTATTCAACCCTTAACCTTACTTATTTTTAAACGCCTATTCATCCCCCCTCTAGGCGACATCCGTGTCCTTTCAGGATGGCCTGATATTGATCGCCCGGACTACAGTCCCTTCCATCGCCTTCGCCCCTGCCCTCGTCGCCAAAGATCTAAGCCGCCACTGTTGTCTGCGTAAGATCTAAATTGCCTACACTATGGCTGCCGCCGCCGCTCCCAAAATAATGGAGTTTCCTCCCCCTCTCTTGGTGACCAACTAAATAGGGGGGGTGAGTCTAGCTTTCGCGTCATATCGTCTCCCGCCATCTCCATGGCTGCATCCCTCAAACCTTCCGCACGTGCGATTTTGTGACTAATGTTCCGTCCCCAAAGGTGGCTCTGGTAAAAACGGCCGATTCGGGGTGTTCCGCTGGGCCTGGCTGAGGGGTGAGGGGTGCTTTGAGGATCGTGTGGGTTCCGGCCAAGTTGGCTTACGGGCAACCAAACGGCCCATTTTTGCATCCAGCGGGCCTGCATCCAATCTCCATGACAAACCAAACATGCCCTAAGTTTTCCAAGCACAAAAATGGCTTCGGGCCGATGCCAATGCCAACTCTCGGCATTACTAGGCAGCTGATCCATGCATCCCGCGGTTAGGTCCGTACCCTGGACTCAGCTGGTACATGGCAAAAATCCAGAAACCAACAAGATGAGATCAGAACACATCCAAAGTCGCATCCATGATCCATGGCGTTGTGTCCCCGTATCATGCCTTATGGATCCAACAGAGTGACGGTCTCGCGTCTTACGCCTATGAGAGTTCGCACACATACATCCGTCAAATTCCTAAAGCGCTTCGTTGTTCGCTAATCGCTACATGTTCACAATTGAGGTGAAGAGATTCCAACACATGTGGGAGAGAGAGATTAGAGCTAGGTCTAATCGAGAGATGGTCATCCTCTCCCAATTAGAAGAATCCCTAAACCAATTAGAGGGTCTTCTAATGATAAGCTCTAATCAATTAGAGATGTTCTAGATAGAGTCTCTAATCCAATTAGAGAAGTTCTAATTCGAGGCTCTAATTTAATTGGAGGGTTTCTAATTAGATTCTGTAATTCCATGAGAGAGAAACGCCCAAAAAGCCAATTGTGTGTTCTCCCAATGAGGGAGGGGGTGGAATTATATAGTTGGATGAGGAGGGAGGCTTGCTTGGGGGGCAAGGAAATGTCTTGGCCACACCAAACCTTAGCTGCACTTACCTTTTGCGATTCGGATTGGACTCTCCCAATTTGGGAGAGTCCTTTCCCTTTAGGACTCTTTCATTTATCTCTCTATTTAATTTTTTAGCTTTTATTTACTTTGACAAAAATCAAATAAGGAAAGTTTCGGGGATGATGTTTCCTTGCTTAGTGGCCCTAGGTCCCACTTGTAAGTCACCCAATATTTGGGTGCAACCCTCGGACATTTCTGCCCCCTCGAGCACTACCCCTTTTATGGAAAATTCTTAGAAACTCTTATGGAACCCCATGACCCCTATAGATAAGATCATCGACCTTATATCTACTGATGTTAGAAACATATTTCTAACACCCCGGAACACCTTAGGCCCTCCTTTATATCTCATATAACATTTTTCTTCACACCGACATTATTTATCTCTCATAGTAACTTGCCGAACGATTTCGATTGACACCGGACTTGTTTGTGTGATATCGTAACTTCATCGATCATTAGCTATTGTTGTTAAAAAAATCTGACATCCTAGAACATCTCATGTCCTTCGTAATCTCTCTTGAATATTAATTATATCACGTCGGAATTACTGGAATGATACCCGCTCTCCTCCGGACCAACCAATGTGAACAACTCATGACGCTTTAAGTACGTGAACCTACATATTCGATAACTAGTAGACATGATTGTAAAACATATTTAGAAATCAGTAATCAACATCGGGACTCTAGACGTTCATATTAACTCCTACAAGTTATACGAAAAACTATGCCAAACCTATTGGTTGTTAAGTCAGTTCTTATTAATTCATGATACCAACCAATACCTTGAGACAGGATGAATGATAATTCAGTGATTAAACTTTTTAATCACCATTATACTTGATGCATGGTATGCTTCCTTTTACCCGTTGCCGTGTCATAGTATCATCATGACTAGTTTCATGTCTTTGTCCGCGCCGACTTATTTACCGGTACTATTTCACCGAGTGGATCCCGTACATCTCTCTATTATCTAGAGGAGTAATTCCTAGTCTTGAACTATCACAATGATAAGAACTCTTTCGAGATCACCTAGTGTTAGTCCTTTTGATCACCAGTTTACGGTGTGATATTTGACTATACCAAAATGATAGTTACGGTGAACAGAATCGTATATTTTTATGGTCTAATGAAGCAAACAAAATAATAATTTTGTGATGATACTATTTAGCAAAACTAATCTCGTAGTATCTCAACTACTTGGGTCGACCCAACCACAAATTTGAAAACAATGTGCTCCCATTAATATTGACATGATGTATGTCCATAACTAGGAAAACATTGTCGTCTAATATTAATGAGTTTGTCTATGAGAAAGGACAAAAGGTTATAGCGGTGTGTTTATATTTATACACTTGCATATGAATTTTCCTCTGAGTCTCATATTCAGTGACCAGAGCAGTTACAACATAAAATTATAATACATTAATTATGAAATAGATGTATTTCATTACCTTTTGTGCATACATCCAACAGTTCATGTTTCTATCACTTGGTAATACCCAATGAATTGTTTTGCACCAGAATGTAATCTTGTAGCGTGTATTTTTCTTGTATTTTTTAAAACAAGGAAGGGTCTCGAAGGACCCCGAACTACAAAATATAAGAAATTTCAGTCAAGACCTTCAGTTTTATAGAAAGAAACCCGGAAAATAATAGGAAAAGCAATCGGGGTCCTCCAGGTTCTTCTCCACCATAACACCGAAGAACTCAGTGGCCAGGGCAACTGGGCAAGCGCCAGGGACGAACTACTTGAACAAGATCCACTGTGAGATCCCTTGCTGAAGTTGAAGATCCTCCGACCGGAGGAACAACGGCCCACCAAATCAGCCGAGGAGTTGTCCAACGACCATAGAAAGCGGCGGAAAGATGGACATGGCCATCGCGAATTCCACAATTGATGAACTCCTGCAAAAAGAAGCAGCAAACTGCCAAAATCAAAGAAGCTCCGTGTTCTCCAACTCCCTCTCTTCTCCTCCTTCAGGCCCGAGGTAGAATAAGCGGACAACATCACACACATCGACTCTACCAGCGAAGGACGCATGTTTATTTAACTAAGACGACGAGATCATCCTTCCCAACCACCCGCCGCACTTTGTTGCCACGGCTATGAAGCGCAGCTCCGAGAGCCGATTCTACGCGCACCCACACGCCATCACGACAAACTCTACACCTAACACTACTAGTACTATGTATAAGGAAATCCACGCGCCTATTCCATCCACTCTCTGGCCAGCAGTGGCGTCGGAAAGCGGGGAGGAAAGGGGCGGCAACAGGCCTGAAGGTCGACCCTAAAACTTGCCTCTCTCAAATAGTAGCAGCAGCGAGAAGAGAATAACTCTCCGGTTTCCTTCTATCGGTATATGATTGTAACACCCGGGGGATTTTCCCCAAATAGGATTTGGTTGTTTTTCTTTTTTTTGCATTGCATCATGCATCATTTGCATTGCACTTTGCTTCAAACCCCTTTTGGAAAATTCAAACAAATTTAAACTTTCAAACATGCTCAAATGGTTTCAATTAAAATTGCAAACAAATCATTTTGGGAATTGGAAATAATTAAAAATGGTTGGTTTTGAAATTGGAATTAAATAAACCCCTAATTTGAGTTCAAGTTTGCAAATTCAAATAATTTGTGAAATTGAAATTTTCAAAAACAAAATAGCATGCAACTGGGCATTTGCAATAATGAAACCATAAAAATTATCCCCCTAATTTTTGAACTCCAAAAAAAAACCCCTTCTTTTCCATCTTTTCTCTCTCTCTTCTTTTACAACAAAAAAAAATAAAAAATAAATAAAAGGAAAACAGCCAGGGGGAGGCAGACCAACCCAAATGGGCCAGCCCACCTACAACCCCACCATCGGCCCACCTCCCTCTTCTCCTTTCTCCGTACAGGCACGAGAGGGACAGGTCGCTGTCACCTCCCCCTCCATGGACCCATCCCCCTCACCTTTCCCCTCCATAAAGCCGCCCTCTCCCCTCTGAAACCCTAACCTCTCTCCCTTCCTCCTCCTCAAGCCGCCGCCACCCTCTCCCCTTTCCTCTCGCTCTCCCTGCCTGTCCCTGGAGTTTTTCTGAACCTTCTGTAACACACCCATGGCCGGAGCTTGACGGGGGTGGGGTAGCTGTTGTGATCGTCTACGGAGGCTCTCCTCGGCGGGAATGGAACCGTGGGGGTTCCACCTCCAACTTTAACGAAGGGATCAAGGCCGGAGGACGTCTGCACCGAGCGCGCCGTCGAGCTCCTCGCCGCGACAATCTCCCTCCTCGTCGCCTGCTCCCGCTCGCCTAGCCCTCGGTGAGCACCCCTCTGCCCTCCTTCTATCCCCCTCTGCTCCACGGTGCATCACGCACAGCACGAACCCCCCCGGCGCCCTCGCACGCCGGCCACAGCAGCAGATCGCGGCCAGTCGTCGCCGTCGTTTCCTGTCCTCGACGCGTTCAGTATCTGAACGTTGATCAGTTTCGTCAGCCCAGCCCGCACCCCCCACCTCAAAACCATACGCCTTCTGTATCCATACAACAACCGAGCCAGTAGCCCAGTGGCTACGCACCCAACTCCGCACCCCTCAGACGCTGGTTCGAGTCCCCCTGGAAGCAAAAGCCACCCCTTTTTCCTCTATTTTTCTTTTATGTCTCGAATTCCAGAAAAACAGATCTGAGTCTTTATTTGTAAAATCCATAACAAATTGAAAAATGCTCCAATTTCAATGATTCAAATTGCTATGGATTCAGAATCTTGTGCTCTTTTTATTAGTCAGAAAGTTGCAACATGTTTCTGTAACAAATGTTGCACTAAATAATTAAATACAGAAAATGCAATAAAAATTGGAAACTTTGAAAAATCATAACTTGAGTTCTTTTCACCCAAATTGAGCAAACTTGGGCTCTAAAAATTTGTCTTAACAAACTCTACACATTGGAATTTTATTTGGTCACAATTGAATTAAATTTAAACATGTTTCCTTCTGTTTACTAAAAAGGGCAGAATAAAAATGCTTATGGAAAAAGGCATAATAAATTCAATAATGATCCAAAAATTATGTTTAATAGCTCAAAATGTTCAGTGAAACATTTGCTACATGTTTTCAACCTTTTCAATACAATTTGTTTACTGTTTTTCCTAATTAAAAGTGGTGCAATAATTCAATGCTTTAATTAAACCTTTTAAATTGCAAAAATTCATAATTAAATATTTAAAATTCCAAATTTGGCAAATGAGGTATCAAATTGAAGCTAATGTTATTTACCTTCTGTTTTCATCAATTATGTTGCATTTAATCCACTTTAACTCAATGTTTATTTGTAGTTCAATTAATCAACTATTAATGCATATGGGATTTTTCCAAATGCAATTCAAATTGCATATGAGCCCATTTAAATTGTTCCTTGTGTCCTTTAGTTTATTTTGATGCACCCTTTAACTTGTCATGCATCCATATCTTGATCATGCTGGATCTTTTGCCGTAGTAGTAATTGTTGCATCCGGTGTTTGTTCTAGTTTGTTGCTTCTTCGCGGATACGACGCTGAGATGATGTGAGCAACGACAAGTTCTTCGGATGTACCTCTACTTGATGGATCTCAGGCAAGTATACTCACTTGCTACCTATGTTGCCTTTCCTCACCTGTTACCGATTCTTTCCGTTGTCTTTATGCTAGCCTTATGATTCGATGTTTGTGTCTCGATCCTATCATATGTTTACCTTGCAGCCATGATATAGCCTTTCCTTCCACTTCCTATTAACTGTTGCTTGTTTACCTTGTTGGCCCTCGTGTCGTAGTTGCATGCTTATTGTTGATTGCGCTCAGGTCTTGTTGTCCTTTTTCATATCACCTGTTTAGTTGATAGTTGGGTTTCAACTTAATCAACAACATGTTAATGTTTTGGGTAATAATATTTTGATGATAAGGCACCGGCAGGAGGCCCGGCGTGGTTTTGAGGCCTGCTAGTGTCGAACTTAATTAGGAAAAGAGTCTTGTCTACTGATTTAGGTTCTTCGGGTGCTAAGGGTTTGGCGGCAATTTTAGAGTAATCCTTTTGTTCTTTTGGCCTCCATGGCCTTTTTTTGGGCCTAGGTCGTCACATGTTTACTCCTTCTATATCAATACAATAGGCAAAGCTTTTGCCCTTTGTTCAAAAATAAAAAAAAGTTCGCAGAAAACTGGCATTCATTATGGACTATATAAAAAGACAAAAATGCCTGCTGTAAAGCCTTATTTTAGCACCTAATTTTGTCTTTTTACATAAACCATGAAAAATAATGGAATTTCATGAAACTACTTTCTGAACACATAATTTGCTGAGATCTATGCAAGTATTTTTAAAAATATTTAAAAATATGTATAAAATACATTTTAAGGTTCATTTGCACCGGGAGCCAATACTCTTCTTCCGATGGAAAAATGGTGACATAAAGCTCATCATCCCATGCTTGAGGGCCGAGAAGTACACACTTTGTAGAGAAAAAAGTTGGGTACATGGTGATCGTTGTATAAAGAAGAAAAGATATGTAGAGAAAACAACATTTGATATCTATCATGACACTTTTGGAAAATTGTACGACCCTTATGTTTGACACGCATGTTCACAAAATTAAACTACACTAGGAACAACCAAAAACCGAATTTTATAATGTCAAAAAATTTCAAACAAAATTTTTGGTTGTACATATAAACAATCTATATTCGTAAAAAAAGGTTTCATGGAGAAGACTTTTTTTGCCTAGTGTAAAATAGATAAATCCTGATGTTGTAAAATGACTTTGCACTGAAGCATTGTTTTCTCTTTTTACACCGGCCATATAAAAAAATATCTCGGCAGACAAAGAATGTTCATATCAACATCCGAAATTTTTGTTTAATATTCTAAAACACGGTTAAAATGAAATTTTATAATAGGTGCATCTAGAACACAGCCTATTCTTCTAAAAAAAAATTATCTTCCGTGGCAATGCACCACGGGTATTTAGCTTGTTCAATCCTAAGGCTGGTGCCAGTGCGGGAGAGAGTGGGGGCGATACCGCCCCCGGCCGGGCGAGAGCGGGGCGACAAGGGGGCGAGAGGCCAGCGGCGGGCGATGGCCGCGTCGCCCGGCGGTAGCGTCGCTACCGCCCGCACTGGCCGGGAGAGAGGGGGCGAGAGGGGGAGGCGATAGGCGAGAGCGGGGCGAGAGGGAGGCGATAGCGGTGCTAGTAGGGGCGGTAGGGAGGCGGTAGGGAGGAGAGAGAGGTGAGAGCTAGCACTATAGCCCGTGCACTCGGACTGTGGCGTGAGAGTGGCGTGAGAGTGGGGTGAGAGTGAGAGGAAAAACTGACGTGGCGGGGCTATAGCCCGTGATAAGCCGTGATACACTGACACGAGCCTAATGTTTATAATGTTTTTTGCTGGATCCTCAGATCACCGAGAAATTGCCGTTTAGCTCACAAAGGTGCGGTCATATCGTTCGCTCCTGAGGTCCTGCCTGGAAGATAGCCGCCGCCACCACCACCGCCGCCGCTTCCCGGTCTGCGTTCCTCATGCGCCTGATCCATGAGCTAGCCACGCCTCCCCGATTGCCTGCTAGCACCGGATGCGGCTTCCGCCTTGCAACGCGTTGGCTTGAGCACCTCCTCCACAAACCATACTCAGCTGAAGAATCTCAAATCGGGTAGGCCCTATAATTGCTCAATGGTAGCAACACGAGAAGCTTTTGAATTGACTTTCGGTGTCCAGAACTGTAGAGTACATACATGGTTATGTTGAGGAAACTGTTTCTAGTGTTGTGCAGTGTTCAATTTATTTGGTAATTGGTACCAAACCAGACTTTTGCTCTAGATGTATTTCCTATAATGTATTGAGTTTTCGTGTTACGCCAATTAAATCTGGATTGCTAATTTCTGAAATTACAATGCAGGATCGTTCTGATAGTTGTCGAATTGTCGCTTTTTCTCAGTGGGCAGTGCTTGGCTTCTACTTTCAGGTGTATTTGACAAGAGGATGCAACATTTTATCGATCTCCATTTCTAAAAAAAACATTTTATCGATATGCTAAGGGCTATAAGTTACCCTATAATGCATGTAAGTTGCCGTTACCTCTCAAAGCTGTAATGTTTTACCATGTATGATAGATTTGCATTTATTTTTAATGGACTGACTGCAATTAACATTCCAGAGAAGGATATGCTTGTGAATTTTGACTGCACTTTACGGTTTCCTGGTCCCTCATGTGAGTGCCCTTTGTGCTTACACTAATCTGAAGTCTGTATGATATGCATACTAGGTCAAACTTTCAACATCAGAGACAGTGATTTATCGATCTATGTTTACTGGTAAGAAAGAATCCCAATACTGGTCTATACCCGATATAGGTCCAATACTTTTAATTTGATTCGAAGTATCCCATCAGATACTGATGCGATAGCTATCCCACCTGAAAGTAGTGGTGGTAATCGTAGGAAGAGGGGAAGGAACCGATGGCCTCGTTGGAGGCATCGGGTACGTGTTAAAAGGGACAGGAAACAGACCCTGTCAGGGTGTTACAGAAGACACGAGTCAGAGTTGGAGTACTACTCCATACTCCTGTCGTAAACGAAAATACAACTAACACCCGCCCTTAATCTAAGATTTACAAAGGTTTAGATTACGACTAAACTCCTGTAATTTCTTAGTACATAACGGTTTGGTGAAGCCATCTGCTATCTGATCCTTACTGGAGATAAACCGAACATCAAGCTGTTTGTTTGCAACTTTTTCTCGAACGAAGTAGAAATCTATCTCAATATGTTTGGTGCGTGCGTGAAACACTGGATTTGCTGACAGAAACGTGGCACCAAGGTTGTCACACCATAAACATGGTTTCTCCTGAAATTGGATACCCAACTCTCGAGCTAGTGCTTCAAGCCATATCTGTTCAGCAGTAGCATTTGCTAAAACTTTATACTCAGCCTCGGTGCTTGATCGTGACACAGTAGGTTGTTTTCTAGCACTCTATGACACAAGATTAGGTACAAAGAAAATAGCAAAACCACATGTAGAACGCCTGTCATCCATATCACCTGCCCAATCTGCATCTGAAAAAGCACTAAGAAGTGTAGAGGAGGACTGCTGGAAAGTAAGTCCAAGTGTACGTGTACCATAGATGTATCGCAATATCCTCTTGACTGATGTCCAATGTGTAGTAGTTGGAGTATGAAGAAATTGATAGACCATACTGACAGAGAAGGACAAATTAGGTCTTGTCAATGTGAGGTACTGAAGAGCACCAACAATACTCCTGTATTTAGAACTATCCTCTGGCCCAAGAGGAGAACCATCCTGAAGAGACAATGTATCACTGCTAGAAAGAGGTGTAGGGCATGATATATAGGTATTCATGCCAACACGTGTAAGCAAATCTGGGGCATACTTCTCTTGATTTAATAGCAATCCATTTGACTGTTTATGTACCTCAAGACCCAAAAAGAAATGTAGATCACCAAGGTCTTTGATAGCAAAATCATTACTCAAATTGTGTAATAAGCCAGAGATAGCTGAATCTGATGAACTTGTCACTATGATGTCATCAACGTAAATTAAGAGAAACATTGTGACTCCCGACTTATCAAACAGAAATAATGATGTATCTGCCTTTGAAGGAATAAAACCAAGAGTGTGTAGTTTGGAGCTAAGACGAGAATACCATCCTCTTGGTGCTCGTTTCAATCCATAAATAGCTTTGTCCAATTTGCAAATATAATTAGGATTAGCGGAAGACTCAAAACCTGGTGGTTGCTTCATGTACACTTCTTCTTCCAGAACACCATGTAAGAACGCGTTCTTGACATCTAGATGCTGCAAACTCCAACCTTTTGAAACTGCAATAGAAAACACAAGTCTAATGGTGGCTGCCTTGACTACAGGACTAAAAGTGTCCTCGTAGTCAATTCCATACCTCTGTTTAAATCCTTTTGCAACTAAACGTGCTGTGTATCTGTCAATTGTACCATTAGCATGACGTTTGATGCGGTATACCCACTTGCAATCAATAACATTTTTCTTGGAGCCAGTAGGCACAAGGTGCCAGGTATTATTAGTAATAAGTGCATCATATTCCTCTTGCATGGCATGACTCCAATTCTTGTCTGTGATAGCCTCATGGAGATTTTCAGGCTCTCCTGTAGATGTCAAAAGAGCAAAATTTCCCTTGTATTGAACAGTTCCATCTTTATACACACGGGGATGACGGATACCTTTTTGTAGTCTCGTGCGTGCCTTAGAAATATGAGCAGATTCCATTTGCACAGAAGATCCAGAAGGGGTTGACGCAGGGGTGGATATTTCCGCGTCAGAATTTTCCACGCCCGCGTCAGTCGTTGCATGCTCAGCATGTTCTTCCGCGCCGTGGTCCACACGTGCGTCAGCAGACGCAGACGCAGAGGTGACATGTGGCGACGCAGGAGTGGGCTCACGGCTCGACGGGGACAGAGACCGCATCCATCCTCGGGAGCTGGCACCGGAATCTCCAGCTGGCGAGGCGGGAGTGGGTGTGCATGGTGTAGGAGAGGGGGACCGCGTCCGGCCCGAGGCGGCAGACTGCACGCTGTCGGGAGTGCTGTCGGGCGAGGGCGAACGCGCTTCCCGCCCGCGTAGAGGCGACGTGGTAGGAGGGGATGGGGGTAGCATCCTCGGGATCAGCACTGGTCTGGGGGCGATCCGAGGCGGATTTTTCCATAGAATCAGCCTCTGTTTCAGCGCCATTTTGTCCGGACGTAGAAAAACTCCTGGGTGCTGCACTTGAGGTAATTTCTGCACGGTTTTCTTCGGAATTTTCACCATGCGCACTATGAGAGCATTGAGGAGCATCACCTGTAGTCTGTAAGGGCGAAGAAGTAACAGATACATATTGCAATAATTGATCATTAGTGTGCACACCCCTATCATGTAATTATTGTGAGGAATTTTCTGGAGGAAGTAAGAGGATCTCTTCTCGGAGACGACGCCCAGCGTTTGGATGAAGAGTAGCAAACGGAAAAAAAATCTCATCAAAGACCACATCACGAGAAATATACACTCTACCCGTGGTAGTATCTAGGCATTTGACACCTTTATGGAGGGGACTATATCCAAGAAAAACACATCGTTTGGAACGGAACGATAGTTTTTGTTTGTTGTAAGGACGAAGATTTGGCCAACAAGCACATCCAAAAACACGAAGTGGTTCATAATTTGGTGTAACTTGAAGAAGCCGTTGTGTAGGAGTGTCATGATTGAGAACTTTGGTGGGAAGCATGTTAATGAGAAAAGTGGCAGTGAGAAAAGCATCATCCCAATATTTTAACGGCATGGATGCATTAGCAAGCAAAGAAAACCCAACTTCAACAATGTGACGATGTTTGCGCTCTGTAGAACCGTTTTGTTGATGAGCATGGGGGAATAAGACATGATGTGTAATTCCCACTTTTTGAAAGAAGCCATGCAACTTCTCATATTCACCACCCCAATCAGTTTGCAGGGTGATGATTTTGCGGTCAAATTTTCGCTCAACATACTGCTGAAAATTAAGAAAGACTTGATACACATCGGAGCGCTTTTTAAGAAAATAAATCCACGTAAACTTGCTATAGTCATCAATGAAGCTTACATAATATGCATGTTTGCTAGCCGAATGGGGAGCAGGACCCCAAACATCTGAGAAAACTTGTTCGAAAGGAACGGTGGAAATACTTGTGGAAATACGATAGGGTAGCTGATGACTCTTAGCTTGCTCACATGCATCACATATGTAAGAATTTATTTCAGGAGTGTATGGAAGATTATTCTTTCTAAGAATTTGCTGAACAATAAACGAAGACGGATGTCCTAAACGTCGATGCCATGTAGAGGAAGAAGGCTTGATGGTGGCGAGAGCATGCTTGGGTGATCCAGTGGAGACAGGAACAAGAGGATATAGGTCACCATGACACGGACCTCTAAACATGATGTGCCGTGTTTCCTGATCCTTAATTTAGAAAAAGAAATGATGAATTTCAATAAAGGCATTGTTATCAAGGGCAATTTTGTGAGCTGAAAGTAAATTCATGGAAACATTAGGAACATGCAAAATATTGCGGAGTTGTATGGAACTATCAGGGGTGTGCAAAACTGAATGACCAATGTGAGCAATATCCATACCTTGTCCACTAGCATTGTGAACCTGATCACGTCCCTGATAGTTGTCATGAACTTGGAGCTTGTTGTGTTGTCCCGTAACATGATTTGTAGCCCCTGTGTCCATGTACCAGTTTGAATCTACTCCATAGGCGCCCTTTGTTTCAGTGTGAGTATCATCATCATCATTGTCATCACCATAACACCACCAACACTCATTAGCTGAGTGCCCCTCCTTCTTACATATTTGACAAAAAACACCTTCTTGCCAAGGCGTGGCCACACGGTTGGGCTTGCCACGCCCCCCTTGCCACGACGACCATTCCCAGTGTCTTGCCTATGTTGATCACGGTTTCGAGGAGGATGGTTTGGAGGAGGAGGAGGTGGGGGTCTCGGCTGGTATTGTTGAGACGTAGGTGGTCAGGGCTGATATTGGGTGGTAGGTTGCGGGTAAGGGGGTAGATAGTATGGGGCTGTTTGTGGTGGCGGGTAGTAGGGTGTAGGAGGGGGGTAGTAGGGTGTAGGAGGGGGTAGTACGGGTTGTAGGTGGTGTTTGGCATAGGGTATGTGGGGGCTTGGTTGATGGGTGGGTAATTTGGTAAGGGAAGAAGTGGTGGTGCGGTTTGTGGATGCGGCTTGGGAGGGGGAGCTCCATAGCTAGGATTTAGGCGGCGAGGGATGGCATTGACAGAAGACGTGAAAGTACTTGTACCTTGTCCCGTAGCGGCCAACATGTTTTCCCGATACTCATACGATAACAGTTGCGAGCAAAGATCATTGAGGGAGGTTGAGGGGACGGTGTTAATAGAGGCAACCAGGGGATTAAATGTGCCATCAAGACCATTGAGGATGTAGTCCTTAAGCTCATCATCATCCACCCTTTTTCCTGCAGTTGCTAACTCCGAAGCAAAGCCCTTCATCTTGATAAGAAATTGTTGCGTTGTCATATCAATTTTCTCATTATTGGTGAGAGCACTACGAAGAGCAGAAACCCGGGCCTTGGATTGAGTGGTGTAGAGATTGGTGATAACACTCCAAATTTCGGATGCATGTTCTAGCCCATATGTATGCGTGAGCACATCATCGGAGAGGGAATTGACGAGGAAACTCACGACTAGCTGATCTTTGACAACCCAAGCATCATAAGCAGGATTAGGGATGCTGATCTTCTTGTGGTTGTCGTCCTCGGCATCAATGAATTCAGCGGGGGCGATGTCAGAACCTTCAAGCAGCCGCATCACACGGGCACCACGAAGAGTGGGTAAAACCTGGCCCTTCCATGACAAGTAGTTGTCGCGGGTGAGCTTCGTGGCAGGAGGGGAGCCTAGGCCGGTTGTGGAGTTTGAAGAGGCCATTGATGAGCTGCGGGTTGGGGGCTAGGGTTTTTGGAGAGGGAGAGTTCTGGTTGTTGTTTGTAGGGAGGGAGGGAGGGAGATCGATCACAACAATCGGTGTGATCCGTTTGTACGGGAGAGAATCCTTGCGGCGGCGGATCGAGGAGGATCGCCGGCGGCGGCAGCTAGAGGAAGAGGGAGGCTCGTGATACCATGTTGGTAATCGTAGGAAGAGGGGAGGGAACCGATGGCCTCGTTGGAGGCATCGGGTACGTGTTAAAAGGGACAGGAAACAGACCCTGTCAGGGTGTTACAGAAGACACGAGTCAGAGTTGGAGTACTACTCCATACTCCTACCGTAAACGAAAATACAACTAACAAGTAGAAGCCAAGCGATGCTCACACCCCACAGAATAAAGGTAGACCATGAAACATGGATTGAATGTAGGAATAACATGTCATGCTGGAAATAATACTGAGAAATTTCAGACTAATATGAACAGCACAACAGGGAAGAGGGATTCACACAAGCCACGGGCTCTGGTCCCTGGATGCCACGACACATAGGGGGCATGACCAAATGGATGGCTGGTTCAGGTGTATGATGCTAAGACTCAAGCCATTCCATGAGTCGATACTACAGTACATCAACCATCATCCAACCAGTTGCATTGGCTCCATCATATGCTGAATAGTAGGTAAATCTGATCAGAATCAAACACTATCCAACTTGCAAGACTGGCATGACAACACTCATGGCCTTGTCTCCTGCACACCACCCACATTGATATCTACATTGAACCCTTGCACTAGTCTCTTTCTTTAACTATAATCTATGACCTGCCCAGTGCACTCACAGATACAAAAACATAGGAATCGAAGCATCAGCATCAGATCTTCGCTTGAAGTAGATTTTAGCCAAGAATATAAGAGAATCATGGCCGGTTAAAAGAAGCTTCCTCACTTGGCCAAGAAGTGCCAGAGGATAGTGGCCGGCTGCGACCAGCGAACTTGAGGCACCAACGGGCGCTGCCGTACAGCTTCTACGGCAAACAAGGTTTACTGTGTGATATATATAGCGTTGATGGAATACGCTCAAGGTCCCTTGACGTACTTTGGCCCTAGGGTCTTCGCCAAGCTCCTAAGAATTTCTCAGGAGGAGTTTGGTTTTACAGGCTATGTCAAGAGAGAAATATTTGATTTGTTTTCTTAGATGAGAGGCCTCTTAAGAGCTTGAGTAGGAATTCTTGATCTCCATTGTGAGCCCTCGCAACATACGTGTTCTGTGGCTTTATCAATGTGACTAGATCGGCAACTTGCTGTTTGTAGCTAGGTGTGTGTTTTAGTCCGTTTGGATGTAAATTATCCAGTTATAGTATTTGGAACAAAATATCAGCTTCCTGATCATGTCTAATCCAGTTATAGTTCTTCACATCAGCATCTTTTGCCTCGTCTGGCCTTACTACCGAGATTCGGATGTCTATTTAACTTAACTGATTCACAATTTACAAATATAAAAGAACAGATGTGTTAAGGAGCAACATAATGGACTTCAATTACCCAGGTGATATGGTACTAGTCAAACATACTGCCTACTGTAGACATGCATGAACTTGTCGAGCAAGTTGATTGGACCACTCAGGTCTTAGGATATCTAATCTTGTAGTTCATCAACAATATATTATGGATATGAAGTATGAACAACTGTCAGATTATATATCCATATCTCTCAAGACACAACTTGCATGTAGGCATCATGTGACATATGCATCTCAGCTTAGACACTGAAACAGGTCAGTATGGCTTCACATTCCGATATAGAGGCACCAAAATATTGATGTATATATGTATGCATCAATTTCACTACACAATTTGCATCCAGTCCTCAGGAGTCATATGCTCGGATACTAGAACAGGCGAGTATGGCAGCACATTGTGATGTCCAAGCACCAAAAAAACCTCTACTATTGGATGGCCCCAGAAAATCTAATGAGTATTACATTGCTTGTCCTTGCAGCATTGCATGTTCTGAGCTCATGGCCTTGTCCCTTGCTAGCTGCGTTCTTCTCTTTCCCCTCACTTATAAATCCATAGTCCTAACACCTCCGCTTCATCAGTTCATCACAACCTAAACACTACAGCTAGCCGCACACTACCTGCTAGACTTCCATCGAAGAAGGAACAAACCACCATGATCAGTACCAAGAAATTTGCTCAAATGGCAAAGAAGTTGGAGAGGATGGCGGACCTCAGGAGGAAGAGGCTCAACTTGTTGGCAGCGAAAGACGACGACGAGTGCTGCACATCTGTGGCACCAGAGGGCCACTGTGTCATGTACTCTGCAGACGGGAGGCGGTTCAGTGTCCCCTTGGCGTACCTTGGCACGACCATCTTTGCCGAGCTCCTGAGGATGTCTCAGGAGGAGTTTCGCTTCGGAAGCGATGGAAGGATCACATTGGCTTGTAATGCTGCAGAGATGGAGTATGTCATGTGCTTGCTCAGAAGAAATGCATCAGAAGAGGTCGAGAGGGCCTTCCTAAGCTCAGTGGTGAGTTCTTTCCACCAAGGAAATGACTCACCGCATAAGGAATTTAGGTGGCAGTTTGCTGTTTCTAGCTTCTGAAGATAGACCGATTACTTCGAGGCCATTTTTTTTAATTTCGTAGGCATGATGTAAATAGTTTGATGTGGGAGATGATAAATGGGACACATGCGTTTTGATATATTGCATTCGTGTTCTGACTTTCTGCATTGATGTTTCATTTGCTCACTACATCTCTCTGCTAGTTACTCTTCTGACAGGTCTTAATTCAGGTGTTGTAAGTGTAACATGCTGAAATTTTGCCACCTGGTTACAGAAAATCTTGCTGTGCTAAAAATAAAACTGTGATGTGTATCGGAATGCGTTAAAACCACTAAGAAATAGTAGCTGTAAATATATATGGGAGTAGCTAGGTCTCGGTCGACCGAGAAAAACTTACGTCTCAGTGGACTAGCAACCACTATCGTCTGTACTAGCTAGCAGCAGCATCTTGTCAACTTTTTTTTTAGTCTGCGCACAGTGCACCACCCCTCCTTCTATTCTCGTCCGTTGTAGTGATCAACGAGCTGATCTGTTTGTGGGCTTGGGCTGAATGTGGCTTACATAGCTTTTGCTTTTCTATGGTATTTATGCAAATACACGGTGGGATGAACAAGTGCAAGAAGATTACAAGAAAAACCAAGAAACAATTACTAAATTCTGAAGAATATACTTTACTAAAATGAAAGGTAAAATGTACTAAAAAGCTTATTATAAAAGGCTACTACTGACTTCATATTTTTTTGAGAAAAAGTACAACGCATTTCAAAAATCGGTTACCGATTGCATGTTATTTTTATAAAAGTGCAACTAGTGACGAATACGGGTTGCTAGTTCCACATTTCTTAAGAAAAGTGTAACTCATGTAAAACAATAGCTAGTTCTTGGGAAAAAGTGAAACTCGTATTTAAACCATTCCGAGTTGCGCATTTCTTTGTGAAGAATACAACTCGTCTCCAATAATGGTTTCTTGTTGCATATTTTCAGAAAAAGTGCAATTCCTATGAAAAACCGGTTCAAGTTGCACATTTCTTTGAGAAAAATGCAACTCATGTCCAAGAATTGTTTCTAGTTGCACAATTTCATGGAAAAAGTGAAACTGAAATTAAACCGGTCCGAGTTGCACATTTCTTTGAGAAAAGTGCAACCCATGTCCAATAATGGTTTCCAGTTGCACATTTTTCAAAAAAAAAAGTACAAATCATATGAAAAACCGGTTTGAGTTGCACATTTCTTTGAGAAAAGTGCAACTCGTGTCTAATAATGGTTCTAGTTGCACATCTTGTATAAAAAGTGGAACTCGTATGAAAAAAGGTTCGAGTTTCACATTCTTTTGAGAAAGGTGCAACTCATGTCCAATTAGGTTTCTAGTTAGACATTTCTTGAAAAAAGTGCAACTCATATAAAGAACTAGTTGTGAGTTGCATATTTTGAAGGAAAAGTGTAACTCATATTTAAAACCGGATGAGGTTTTCAATTCATTGTGAAAAGGGAAATCATGTTGAATAACGGTTGCTAGTTGCACATTTCTAAATAAAAGTACAACTCATATGAAAAATGGGTAGCTAGATGCATATTTAAAATTTCAAGTCTTACTGAAAACTTATTGGGTAGAAAAGTGCAACTCAGTTATTACTTACATATTTTGAAATGTGTAATTCATTTTAAAAAAAACCGGTCGCTAATTACACGCTTTTACTTGAAACCATTGGTCTATATAAAGTGCAACTCCAAAAATTGGTTATCAAACGGTTCCCGACAAAGGTGCCACATAAAATTAAAAAAATATAGTAACAAGAAGTTAAGAAAGAAGTCAAAAAAATTAATTAAAAATAAGCAAAATAGGTGATGTATCCTACATAAGAATTCTGTACTGCATTAGGACAAAAAGTACACTTTGTCTGTTTGGTAATGGACGTTCGTTGCGATGGCTCACTTCTCCGGTTCGCTTCCTAGTGAAGCAATTTTTCTTTTTATTCCCTCGTGTAGCAGCGGCACAAATCTCCAGGAAAATCCTACGGTTGTTAGTGTCGACTGAGACTTAACAAATTCTCAGCTGCCTGAGGAATAGCAAATCCGAATATATATTCTGATTTTGGAGCGGTGCTAAGTAGTAATTCAGAAAGAGTGCCTAATTAACACTTCTCTACATTTTGGAGCTTGTCTCAGACGAGAAATCTCGGCATCATGCATGGGGCTTACAACGTGCAGGCCCCCAGGTCTTGAGCTCTGTATCGGCAAGCATCTGATATGTTCGATCCTCCCAGACAACATGTACACATATACTCTAGTGATACTGCAGCAGCTAATAGCATCTCAGGTATGCCATACCTGAGCTTCGTCCACCTTCAGGCTTCAGCTCAACCAATCCAAAGGCTCTGTTCTTCTCTTGATGCCAGCTTCACCAGTGACCATGTGCATCGCAAGAAGAAACGGAGAGGAAGAGGCATCCCGCTAGTGCAGGGTCAACGACGACAACAAGACAAAAGTATGGTCTTCTCTTCAGTTTCTTAATCTTACACGCCTACGCACTGGTAGAAAATAGGCCTATAGTCCCGGTTCGCCAGGGCCAATAGTCTCGGCCGCGCAACTGGGACTAGCTATGCGCGACTAAAGCCCCCCCCCCCCCCCCCCCCCTATAGTCGCGCCGCTTACGAACCGGGACTAAAGGCCCGTCCACGTGGGCGCCAGGAGTCCGTCGCGGCGGAGGACATTTAGTCCCGGTTCCTGTGGCTAACCGGGACTGAAAACCTCCTGCGCAGGTTTAGGGTTTTAGTCCCCCTAAACCTGGTTTCTTTTTAATTTGTTTTGTTTTATTTCTTTTATATTTTATTTTGTGTTTTATTTAAATTTTGATGAAGTTTCAGTACACATATATATATGTATATTTTACGCTACTATATACATGCATATATATATGAAATTTCAAACAAGAAGAATTTAATAGGAATATATAATATATATTCAATCTCGGGTGACCATATACAACTTCGAACAATTTTCTATATACACAATTAAGATAGATGACCATACACAACTTCGAACAAGTTTCATTCTCGGAGATGCATATAAGCATCATCGTCGGTGGACGCATGGTGTTCTCCTTTGGAATTGACGACATGCCTAAGGAAAAATCCTGCTATTTCCTCTTGAATTGGTCGGAAGCGAGCTTCTGGAGTTGTAACATCCCAAGTATGAAAAACCACCTTTAGAATGTTCTCTTTTTGTTAAATTATCGTTTGGCATCATGACATCATCATTGCATTTGTTTTCCATTTGATTCCATTTGTTTTCTATATGAATTTCAAACAAAAATTCAAGTTCTTGTTCATACTTGTTATGTTACAATGTTTTAAATAAAAACTACAAAACAAACAAATAAATTGTTCCATTAAACTTGAAATTAAACACTTTACATTGATTAAGTTTCAATTATTCATTTAATCTCAAATTCATTCAAAATTCAATCAAATTGCAAACAGCAACTAAATTCAAATTTTTTTGGAAAACCAAAGTGTGTACTTGTTGCTATTACAATACTTAATCAATACAAATTATCCCTAAAATTTTCTAACCACTAAAACCATCTCTTTTTCTCCCTATTCCTTTTCAGCAAAAAAAAATAAACAGAAGAAAAGAATAAAGAAAAGAGAGGGGGATAGGGCAGGCCAGCCCACCATTTCCCCTGGCCTGCTTACCTCTTCGGTCGTCACCTACCTCTGTACGGCAGGTGATCCACGGTGTCCACGTCGATGCAGAAGGGGGGCAACGGCCATCCGAGCTCCACCTCCCCTATAACCCTAGCCCCTAGGGCTCCTCCTCTGTGCCCTAATTTCTTCCTCCCTCCTCTCTCCCTCGAGCGCCGTTCTTCTTCCTCTCTTTCTCTCTCGCTGCACCTCCCTCTCCTCTGTTCTGAACCCCACCGAAATCCTCCACCACCGCCGCCCTCTCCGGCTCGCCGCCGTCGACACGATGCTCCACCGGCCAGTTTAGGGCCGGGAACGGAGTCCCCTCGGTGTCCCCTTCGTCCTCGACCCCGCGGCAGGGGCCGGGAGCAACCGAGCCGCCGACGCCGTCCTCGTCTTCGACGACGGCCACCACCACCGAGCGCCACCGTCCCTTCTCCTTCGAACCCACGGTGAGCTCACCCTCCTCGTTTCCTTCCCCTCTCTCTGCGTCACGCCGCGAACACGCATCACCAGCCGCACACGCGCGCCACCGCGGGCACCAGCAGCACGGCGAGCGTGCAGTCGCCGCCGGCGGCCGCTCTGTCCCTGTCGAAGTTCAGAATTGAACTCGTCAGTTTCAGTTTAACACGCGAACACCACCATATACCCCCCCGCAGCCCTTACCTGTCACGAACTCGAACCAGTACCGCAGTGGCACAGCGCCCTCGCTCGCGAGCACCACATCGCGGGTTCGAACCCCGCGGGAGGCAATTAGCCTCCCATTATTTTCCCTTGCACGCGCACACGATGGGCCCGCGCGTCAGTGGCCCTGGAGGCCACGTCGTCCCCCAGCCATGCCACCTAGGCGCCACGGAGGCCTGGCCCACTGGCAGTGGCCTATTCTAGGTCACTGCGCGGTGCAGTTAGTTTTCTGCCCATTTTTTTTTCTTTTAATATCAGTCCAGTTTATTCACAGATTAGTCCCTGGATCCAAAATACAAATAAGTTCTAAATGCCAACTCCAAATAATACAAATAAAATATGCTTACTAAACCAAATTAAATTCTCTACATGATTAAATCAATTGTTTCCTGTTTTGAGCATTGCAAATGTTTGTTAAATTCAAATTCAAACAACTCATTACAAATTTAATTAAATGCATAACTAATTCAATATTAATCCAAATGTCACATATGAAATATGTTTTCCATGCTAAATTAAACCCTCTCTCCAAATATAAACTTTGTTTCATGTTTTGAATAATTAAAATTGGTTAAATAATTTAAACCTTGTTTAAATCATTTAATATTGCTAAATTCATAACTTGGTCAAATTAATTTCTTTTTGAACATATAAAATATGTTTTCAAACCAGAAAAACATAACCTTTTCAAATATGAATTTTATTTAATGCTTTGAACAAATAAACTTCAATTAATATTCATACTTGAATTAAATTCAATTAAATCTTGTTTAACTTGTTTAATTCCTAAGTAATTCATTCTAATTCCTTTTTCAATAATTGAAACATGTATTCCAACTAAAATCTTGTGTTCTTTTCAAATATTAACTTTGTTATCTACTTTGGACAATTAAACTTGATGACAACAACAAATGCTTGTGCAACTCATTAAGAAGCCAAATTTCTTAACTTAATAAATAAAATTCCAAACTTGGTAAACAACATATCAAATTGAATCCATTGTTGTTTCCTTTTTGTTTTCATCATGCATGCATCATGCTAATCAACTTTCACATGGTAATTATTTGTAGATCATTTATTTCCACCTTAATTCATGGGCCTTTTCCATATGCAATCCAAATTGCATATGGGTCCATTTAATCATGTTAACATGTCAACTAGTTTATTTTGGTGCATCAATTAAATTGCCATGCATCATCACATGATTGTGCATTATGCCATGTTATTGATTGTTTGTCTCTTTGCGTTGTTTGTTTGCTTCTTCTCGAATAGACGACGACGTTGAGACAGACGAGGTTTACGATACTACTTCAGAGGAGTTAGCCCAGTACCAGGCTACTGAGCTTGCAGGCAAGTATTCACTCACATGAACCATTGTGTTCCTTTCCACACTGGATATCGATACTTTCCGTTGTCTATTTCTGCTAGCCCTATGAATCGTTGCTTGTGTCCCGAGCCTATCACCTGTTATCATGTAACCCTGATATTGCCTCACCTCCACACCTATAACCCCTTGTTTGTTGCCTTAGTCTTACCTAGCATGCTTAGGGTTGCTTGTGCTCGAGTCTGTTGTCCGTTACTTCTTTTACCATACTTATTTATGTTCTATGGGCTCGATGTTTAAACAACAACCTGTTAATGTTATGGGTAATAATAATTTGATGATAAGGCACCGGCAGGAGGCCCGGCGTGGTTTTGAGGCCTGCTAGTGTCGACCCTAATTAGGAAAAGGGTCTTGTCTACTGATCCATGATGAGGGTGCTCACCGCATCCGGGTGGTGGTATGGAACCCCCCTCGACTTTGACCTGATCCGCAGTTTGTCCGAAGAGCCACACTTAGTTCGGGTGTTCCATTTGGCTCATACGCATGAATGGGTCGCTCCCATGGTTACTGATGATGATGATGACGCACACATATAGGGCGAGGCCTGTATTGCCGGGGTGTCGCGTCCTGCGGGAGTTTTGCACACTTGCGCTGAGTATTCGGCTGCGTGGCTGGGACCTTATAGCTCCGTGGCTCCTAGGACAGGCTGTAGAGATGGTTCGAGTCGTGTCAAGCCAACCTGAGTTTTAGTTGGTGGCTTGAGTGTGTACGGGTACTGAAGCACACCCTGCAGGGATGAATCTTCTCGAGAAGCCGTGTTGTCCGCGGTTATGTGACGACTTGGTGAAAGTACTGGCTAACAAGTACTCAGACAACTTACACCTAACTATAATAATTTGTCTAGTAATATAGATTACTTCAACCATAAGAATGATGTCACCCTAATCAACAGTGTGAGTTATCCTTGGGTTGCTTCCTTAGTAGGGGGCGACATTGGATGGGTTTGTTTGGAGTTAGTTGCAGTTGGTTACGATACGCTATCTTATCTTCTTTCTGTTAGTCGGAAGTTGTAGCGTGTCTCTGTAGTTGGTTACTGCAGCCCACTGCCTTGCTTTTGTATCACCTATTCTTCCGTTGAATCTAAAGCATTTGTACCTGGTGTTGCCGGGTACACTTTGGTGAAGTGTGAGTCTTGCTTGCCAGTACTTGTATGTACTGACCCCTTTGGGGCTGTGGTTTCCACAGACTACGATTCAGAGGATCCCCATGGTGGCTACTACGTGGAGTACGACGAGACTGTTGACGAGTAGATAGCGGACCCGGGCAGGATCTGAGACTACGTGGATGGGCTCCGTTTTTCCTTTCATTGCCGGCCTCTTAGGCCTATTTGGACTTTGTCTGTACTCAGACACTTTGTTTGCTTCCGCTGCTATGTAATGATGATATGTTGGGACATGTGTCATCTAGATGATTGTATTTGCTATTCTCTGCTCTAGTGAGAGCCATTTGCAACTTATTTCCATCTTTTGTGTCTTAGAGATATGTTGTGCTATCATTTTGTTAAACGCTGTTGATGTACCATGTGTGTATGGTATGAAGTACGTCAATGGTAGTATCCTGATTTCTATGGGATGGTTTACGTCGACGCTGAACAGATAGGGGTTGGTTGTCACACCTACGTGTGTTGGCCTACTCGTAAGAGGACGCGGGTGCAGGTAAGCCCCGTAATCCAATCTACTACTGTTCAACGGAACGGCGAGTATCCTTTAGATGTCCGGGTGCGACAAATGGTATCAGAGCCTGTCTGCCTGTAGGATCCCTTTTATTGGTCGCAGTTGAGTCTAGAAACTATTTTGTAGCTATGTAGGAAAAATTAAACGTGAGAGTAGGAATTCTGTTCTTTTATTTCTTTCCCCACCCACCCTCCCTTTTCTGGTAAGGAAGTGCAACGTTGTTTTCTCTCCTCACCTAAACTTTCAAGTTAGGATTTCACGTATCCTGGTTTCTCTAGGATGGTTATATCTACTAGACCATAGGAATGGAGGTGGTTGTGACATGATTTATCATGTTGCCTACTCACGATTGAGAATGGAGGCGTGTAAGCCCCGGAAGCAGATCCTCTATTCCTTAAGCAGTAGATATTGATCCTTTAGAAGCCCGGATGGGTTTCTCCGTAGTACCTCAGGTGTTTGTGGTCTCCTGTTTCCCAGTTGTTGCTTCGATATCGTCCTTCACAAATTGTCTCTTTCGTTGTTAACCTCCCTCCGTTTTGTTCCGGAGATTTTTCTTCTTCAACACCGCATCCGTGTAGTACTCGAACCATTTATGGTGAACGTTGAGGGTAGTATATGGTTGCTCCATGCTACCTTACTTACCGTCTGAAGTAATCCTTTTAGGCACTTATATTGGATTTTGTTATCCGGTTAGTGTGTTAATCTTGGTATCCTCTTCAGGGTGGAAGGTGGTGACGAAGAACCCACACTGCCACCCGAGATGGGGAAAGTGCTGTCTCAGATGACACAAGTTATAAGGCAGATGCAGCAGAACCAAGACCTTGGGAATAATGGCAACGCCCGGGTGTCTATTCGGGAGTTCCTCGAGCTCAATCCGCGCACGTTTGATACCTCCTCCGAGCCATTGGATGCTGATGACTGGCTCCGTGAAATGAACCATACTCTTATGGTAGCTCATGTGGCTGACGAGGACCGTGTTCCTTACGTGACCTACCTTCTCCGTGGACAATCCATGTCTTGGTGGGAGAACTTCCAAGAAATGAGAGGTCCTAGTGTGGCAATCACATGGGAGGATTTCAAGCAAGCCTTCGTGCGCCATCACATTCCCGATGGGCTCATGGAGAGAAGGCGTGAGGAATTCTATTCTTTCACACAAGGTAATTTGGACGTTCTCGAATACCAAAGAGAGTTAAATCGTCTGGCTCGCTACGCCGGAGATGAAATCTCCACGGAAGCGAAAAAGATGGCAATGTTCCGCAGGGGTCTCAACCCGGAACTCAAGTATGCTCTCACCAACGTCAAGGCCAAGAATTTTGAGGACCTCATCAACATCGCTCTAAATGAAGAGCATGGACGCAAGTTGGTTGAGGAATCTCGTAAGCACTCTCGTGAACAGGCTAATCTCTCAACAGCTATCATGCCTCCACAAAAACGAAGAGTTTGGGTTCCATATACCACTCCAACACCGCCCATCTGCTTGCCAAGCCCGGCAGGATTTCTTGCCCGCCCTCCCACCCCAGTGGTATCTTTAGGAGATGCTCCATCTCAGCCAAGTCCAACAGCTCCTCGTTCTGCTAGTACATGCTTCAAGTGTGGCCTACCAGGACACTACTCCTACAAGTGCCCGCAGAACAAGCTACCATCACTACCTATCTCTAATGTCAATCATGTGATGGTACACGCTTCTTCGCCTAGGCCCCGCAACAAGAACAAGTCTGTCTTGAGAACTGTGAGGGTGAACCATGTCAAGGCCCAGGGAGCAAAAGAATCTCCAGAGGTTGTAATGGGCACACTTCTTGTGAACTCGTTTCGTGCTAAAGTCTTGTTCGATTCTGGTGCTTCACACTCTTTCATCTCTCAATGCTTTGCAAACAACAGTGAAATCAACTTCGAACTGTTGTCTATCCCTCTCCTAGTGAAATCACATGGATCTAGCTGGCAAAGAAATAAAGTTAGCCAGAACATCGAGATCACAATTGGAAACCTTCCATTCCAGGCATCTCTTGTAGCTCTCCACTCTTCAGATATTCATGTCATTCTTGGGATGGATTGGCTGGTAGCCAACAAAGCAGTCATTGATTGTCCTGCTAAGTCTGTCAAAATCACACACCCTTCTGGCCAGATAGTCTACTTCCATGCTGAAAATCCAGTTGTTCAACTCTACACTCTCAATGCAAAACCTCTACCTCTACTCGAAAATGTTCCGGTGGTTTGCGAATTCCCTGACGTCTTTCCAGAAGAATTGCCAGGAATGCCTCCTGACAGAGAAGTTGAGTTCCGGTGGTTTGCGAATTCCCTGACGTGATCGAACTTGAACCAGGTACTGCTCCAATCTCTAAGCATCCATACAAGATAGCTCCTCCTGAACTGAAATTGTTAAAGGAGCAAATCTATATGTACATGGAGAAAGGTTACATTCAACCTAGTTCCTCGGCTTGGGGATGCCCAACTCTGTTCGTTGCGAAGAAGTATCAAACAAAGAAACTCGTTGTTGACTATCGTCCTCTTAACGAGAAAACCATAAAAAACAAGTACCCAATTCCTCGTATCGATGATCTTTTTGATCAACTTGCTGGAGCCTCAATTTTCTCCAAGCTAGACTTGAGAATGGGATACCATCAAATAAAGATCAGAAAGGAAGATATTCCAAAGACAGCCTTCACCACTCGCTACGGTCTATATGAATACACCGTCATGTCCTTTGGTCTCACCAATGCACCGGCTACCTTCTCTCGACTCATGAATTCTGTCTTCCATGAATACCATCGACAAGTTCGTTGTTGTATATCATGATGATATTCTTGTCTACTCAAAATCCGAGGAAGAGCATGAAGAACATCTTCGTCTCACTCTCATGAAACTTCGCGAGCCTCTGTCTCTATGCCACATTCTCCAAATGTGAGTTCTCTGGATTTCTGAAGTGCCTTATCTTAGTCAATATCATCTCTACCAAGGGCATAGCCATTGATCCAGAAAAGGTTAGAGAATTGTTGATTGGAAACCTCCTAAGACGGTGAAGGCAAGTCAGAAGTTTTCTGGGTTTGGCTAGCTATTGCCCGTCGTATCGTCCAAAACTTCTCCAAGATTGCCAACCTCTCACTGACCTCACAAAGAAGGACAAGAATTTGTCTGGTCCTCCACAGTGATGATGAAAGTTTCTATATCCTGAAGACTAAACTCACTTCTACACCAGTTCTGGTTGGCCCAGATACTACCAAACCTTTCCAGATATTCTGTGATGCTTCTCTCCAAGGTCTAGGAGCAGTTCTTATGCAAGAACGTCAAGTTGTGGCTTATGCTTCACGTAAGTTGAATGCACATGAGCTCAATTATCCCACTCATGATCTAGAACTTGCAGCAGTTGTGTTTGCCCTCAAGAAATGGAGACAATACTTGTTGGGTAACCGCACTGAAATCTTTTCTGATCATAAGAGTCTGAAATACATCTTCACTCAACCAGATCTAAACCTCAGGCAAAGGAGATGGATTGAAAAGATCAAAGACTTCGATCTTACCATTTCTTACACTCCAGGCAAGGCTAATGTTATGGCCGATGCTCTCAGTCGCAAGTCGTATTGCAATAATCTCATGATCATGGAAAGCCAACCTCCTCTTCATGAAGAATTCCAGAAGCTGAACCTTGGTCTTGTTCCTCAAGGTTATCTTGCAAACTTGACAGCCAGTCCAACTCTCGAGGACAAGATTGGTTCTGAACAACTTCGTGATGCTGAGATCAAGAAGATCGCAAATAACATCAAAGCAGGCAATGTGAAGTATGAGTGCTTCTCAATTGATGACAAGGGAACTGTGTTCTTCGAAGGACACATTGCAGTTCCTCAAAATCAAAGTCTCAAAGATGTCATTCTCAAGGAGGCTCATGAAACTCCTCTCTCCATACACCCTGGAAGTACAAAGATGTACAAGGATCTCAAGACACTGTATTGGTGGTCTGGCATGAAATGTCAAATTGCTCAATACGTTTCTGAATGCGACGTTTGTCAATGTGTCAAGGCAGTTCATCAGAAAACAGCCGGTCTTCTCCAACATCTGAAAATCCCTGAGTGGAAGTGGGACATGATTGAAATGGACTTCGTTACTGGTTTTCCAAAGTCCAGGAGGGGCAACGATGCAATCTTCGTTGTCATTGATCGACTCACTAAGGTAGCTCACTTCTTTCCTGTCAAAGAGACAATCTCAGCTAGCCAGTTAGCAGAGCTCTACACAACAAAGATTGTTCCTCTTCATGGTGTTCCATTGGAAATAAGCTCACACCGTGGAAGCATATTCACTTCTCATTTCTGGAAGAGTTTTCAAGAAGCATTGGGCACCAAACTTCTGTTCAGCACAGCTTATCACCCTCAGTCTCAAGGGCAAGTCGAAAGAGTCAATCAGATTCTCGAGGATATGCTCAGAGCATGTGGTATCTCCTTTGGCATGAAATGGGAGGAATGTCTTCCATATGCTGAATTCTCCTACAACAACAGCTTCCAGGCAAGCCTAGGCATGGCACCATTTGAGGCACTTTATGGCCGCAGATGCAGGAGTCCAATCAATTGGTCTGGAGCTGGTGAACGTTCACTCTTAGGCCCTGACATTGTTAAGGAAGCCATAGAGAAAGTTCGCATCATTCGTGACAGTCTCAAGATTGCTCAGTCTCGTCAGAAATGCTACTATGACAGCAAGCACAGAGATATGATCTATGCACCTGGTGACAAAGCATATCTCCGTGTAACTCCCCTCAGAGGCACTCATCGTTTTGGTGTCAAAGGAAAGCTAGCACCGAGATACATTGGTCCTTTCAACATTCTCTCAAGGCGTGCGGAAAATGATTATCGTCTTGAACTTCCAGAAAAACTATCCAAGGTGCACGATGTGTTTCACGTGTCACAGCTCAAGAGGTGTTTCAAAGATCCAGATCGTGCAGTTGATCATGATTCCATTGAACTGCAAGAAGATCTCTCTTATGAGGAGAACCCTGTTCGAATTCTCGATGAGACCGAGCGTAAGACTCGCAACAAGAGCACCAAATTCTTAAAAGTGCAGTGGTCTCATCATTCCGATAAAGAGGCAACGTGGGAGACCGAAGAGGATCTTCGCAAGAAGTATCCGGACCTTTTCTCTTCTCAGTAGGAATCTCGGGGCGCGATTCCTTCAAGGGGGGGCGTTTTGTAACATCCCAAGTATGAAAAACCACCTTTAGAATGTTCTCTTTTTGTTAAATTATTGTTTGGCATCATGACATCATCATTGCATTTGTTTTCCATTTGATTCCATTTGTTTTCTATATGAATTTCAAACAAAAATTCAAGTTCTTGTTCATACTTGTTATGTTACAATGTTTCAAATAAAAACTACAAAACAAACAAATAAATTGTTCCATTAAACTTGAAATTAAACACTTTACATTGATTAAGTTTCAATTATTCATTTAATCTCAAATTCATTCAAAATTCAATCAAATTGCAAACAGCAACTAAATTCAAATTTTTTTGGAAAACCAAAGTGTGTACTTGTTGCTATTACAATACTTAATCAATACAAATTATCCCTAAAATTTTGTAACCACTAAAACCATCTCTTTTTCTCCCTATTCCTTTTCAGCAAAAAAAAAACAGAAGAAAAGAATAAAGAAAAGAGAGGAGGATAGGGCAGGCCAGCCCAATTGGGCCAGCCCACCATTTCCCCTGGCCTGCTTACCTCTTCGATCGTCACCTACCTCTGTACGGCAGGTGATCCACGGTGTCCACGTCGATGCAGAAGGGGGGCAACGGCCATCCGAGCTCCACCTCCCCTATAACCCTAGCCCCTAGGGCTCCTCCTCTGTGCCCTAATTTCTTCCTCCCTCTTCTCTCCCTCGAGCGATGTTCTTCTTCCTCTCTTTCTCTCTCCCTGCACCTCCCTCTCCTCTGTTCTGAACCCCACCGAAATCCTCCACCACCGCCGCCCTCTCCGGCTCGCCGCCGTCGACACGATGCTCCACCGGCCAGTTTAGGGCCGGGAACGGAGTCCCCTCGGTGTCCCCTTCGTCCTCGACCCCGCTGCAGGGACCGGGAGCAACCGAGCCGCCGCCGCCGTCCTCGTCTTCGACGACGGCCACCACCACCGAGCGCCACCGTCCCTTCTCCTTCGAACCCACGGTGAGCTCACCCTCCTCGTTTCCTTCCCCTCTCTCTGCGTCATGCCGTGAACACGCAGCACCAGCCGCACACGCGCGCCACCGCAGGCACCAGCAGCACGGTGAGCGTGCAGTCGCCGCCGGCGGCCGCTCTGTCCCTGTCGAAGTTCAGAATTGAACTCGTCAGTTTCAGTTTAACACGCGAACACCACCATATACCCCCCCCCCCCCGCAGCCCTTACCTGTCACGAACTCGAACCAGTACCGCAGTGGCACAGCGCCCTCGCTCGCGAGCACCACATCGCGGGTTCGAACCACGCGGGAGGCAATTAGCCTCCCATTATTTTCCCTTGCACGCGCACACGCTGGGCCCGCGCGTCAGTGGCCCTGGAGGCCACGTCGTCCCCTAGCCACTGTAACATCCCAAGTATGAAAACTACCCTATAGAATGTTTGATTTCCTGTTTAATTAATGTATTGCATCATGTCATCATATTGTTGCATTTGTTTCTGTTGTGTTGCATCTGTTATTCTTTGTTTTCACCATGAAAGTCAAACAATTTCAAATGCTTGTTTTCATACTTGCTCTGTTACAACTTTTGGAATAAAAATAACAAATGAAAACAACCAAATTGTTCCATTTTATTCCATGTTGATAACTCCTAAAATTGTTGGTTTTAATCAAACCCTTAATTCAATCAATAATTCCAAATCATTTCCAATTTCAAACCAAATCTCAAAACCTTTAATCTTTTGAATCCATGAAGTTCACCACTAGTTGGAATTCCTTAAATCATTCTAAACCCCAGGGGAAACCCTATTGAAATTGCTTGTTTTCCTAATATTAATGAATATTGCAAATTTCAATCAATTTGGTTTGTTTTCCAAACAGCACCCAAGTTGGGTCATGACCACTATAAACATTATCAATTCAACCAAATAATTTTAATTTTTTTAAATTCATAGGGGCTACCCTATAAACATGCTTCTTTTCCTTAATGGTTCATTAATATGAAAATCTCCCAAATTGGTTTCAAATACAAACATATTTTTAAATCTCATATAATTGGAATCCAAGCATGCAATGTGGTTCCTAATTACCTAAAAGGCTTAACTAAATTTTTTCAAATTTTTCTATAGACAAAACCCTAACTTTTTCTTCCAAAAGCAAAGTTACAAAAAAAAATAATAAAGCAGAAAATAAAATAAAATTGCAAAGGAGAGGAGAGGCAGCAACTAAACCAACCCAGCCCATCTAACCCAAGGGAGCCCACTTACCCTCTCCTGTCGCTGTCTTCAACCTCCAGGTGATGTCACCTCTGTACGAACAGAGGGAACACCACACGATTCCTCCTCCCTCGCTCCGATTGCTGCCGTACTAGGCCTCCTTCCCCTATATCTACCTACCCTCTACCCTAGACCTCCTAACCCTAGCTAGATCCTTCCGCCGCGCCGCCAAGTTCTTCTTCCTCTTCCCCGATTCTTTCTCTGAACCCTGAACCACCGTGAGCTCACCGAACCACCTCTGTTCCCCGTCACCGTCCCATCCCCTTGGTCACCTCGAGGGGCAGCTGATCCTTGGAATGGAACCGTGGTGGGTTCCTCTTTGACTCTCGTGAAGGAGCGGAGACGGGAGGTTGGCCGTAGCCCCGCCGCCGTCAAGGTCTTCTCCACCGCCAGCCTCCCTGCAACCGCCCCGACCTGCTCTGTCCGCCCCCGAGGTGAGGTCCTCGACCCCGTCCTCCTCTCTCCTCTCCCTGCCTCGGGCGCACGAGCACCGCACCGCACGCGGCGGCGAGCCACCGCGGCAGGCCGCCGTCCGCCGTCCGCCCTCGCTAGCTTCTCGCTCCAGCAACTGCATCGAGATGCAGTAATCGGTACCTGCAAACGGAAGAAAAGTTCAGTAACGAACTGAATTCAGTTATTTCTTTTACCTGAAGGTTAACCTCCGTCGCACATGTACCCTGTCACGAATCGATCGCCAGCGCAGCTGGCCTGTTCCTTGCGCGCGCCCTACAGATCGCTGGTTCGATCCCTGGGAGACGCACCCCTTTTTCCTTTTTCTTCCACAGCAGCGCCAGGCCCACCCGTCATACACCTCTGACGCCACCTCATCTCCTAACCGCGCCACGTAGGCCACGGTCCCACTGGACAGAGGCTGGGGTTAGACCCCGTGGCGGTAACAAAAGAATAAAAACATTTCCTGTTTTGTTTTGTAATTCTTTAAATGGCAGAATAAACACCCAACTTCATAAATCAATAACTGGGGACAGACGCATCCCTGGGAGACGCACCCCTTTTTCCTTTTTCTTCCACAGCAGCGCCAGGCCCACCCGTCATACACCTCTGACGCCACCTCATCTCCTAACCGCGCCACGTAGGCCACGGTCCCACTGGACAGAGGCTGGGGTTAGACCCCGTGGCGGTAACAAAAGAATAAAAACATTTCCTGTTTTGTTTTCTAATTCTTTAAATGGCAGAATAAACACCCAACTTCATAAATCAATAACTTTTAATCTATGCATCTGATAAATAAAAGTTATACATGTTTTCTGTTCAAAATTTAATAATCTTTCCAAATAACTTATTGGTGTTCTGTTTTGAGTTTTCAAAATACATTTAAATTTCAAATTTGAACAATTCAAATGTAAATTGCAATAATTCATAAATAATTCATACTAATTCCAAATAATGCAAATAAAATATGTTTTCCATACCATTTTGAATAACCTATTCAAATATAAATTTTGTTTTCTGTTTTGAATAATTAAAATTGTCTAAACCATTTAAATCTTGTTAATGCAATTAAAAAGTGTTTAATATTGTTTAATTCATAATTAAATAATCCAAATTCCAATTTCAAAATGTGAAACATGTATTCCAACTAAAATTTGATAACCTTTTCAAATATCAACTTTGTTATTTGTTTTGAACATTTTAAATGGGTGAAAACAACAAATACTTGTGTGTCACCTTAATGCACCCAAAATTTCCCTAAATTAATAATAAAATTCTAAATTGCTACACCCTATTCTAATTTGATTCTAATGTTGTTATTTTGCTGTTTTCCTTTTGCATGCATCATGCTAACCACTCTCACATAATAATTAATTGTAAATCATTTGTTTCCACTTATTTCAATGGATCTTTCCATATGCAATCCAATTGCATATGGGTCCATTTAATCCTGTTTCTATCTTGTCAAATAGTTTATTTTGATGCACCCATTAACTTGACATGCATCATCTTTGATTGTGCACAATGCCATGATATTGATTGTTTATCTTTCTGCCTTGTTTGTTTGCTTCTTCTCGGATAAACGACGACGTTGAGACCGACGATACTTACGACATCCCTTCTAAGGATTTAGCTCAGTACCAGGCTACTGGGTTTGCAGGCAAGTTATCACTCACATGAACCACTGTGTTCCTTTCAACATTGGTTACCGATACTTTTCGTTGTTCTTTTCTGCTAGCCTTAGTAGTAGATGTTCTGTTACGAACCTATCACATGAATCCCTTAACACCTGATATTGCCTCATCTCCCTTCCTACAACCATTGTTTGAGCCAGTGTCTTACTACCATGCTTAGGTTGCTTTTGCTCGAGTCTGTTATCCGTTACCTTCTGTTACTACTCTATTACGTTGTGGGGGCTCGATGTTTAATCAATCAATCATGCTAATGCTACTATTAATAATAAATTTGATGATAAGGCACCGGCAGGAGGCCCATGAGAGGTTTTGGAGCCTGCTAGTGTCGACCCTAATAGGAAAAGGGTCTTGTCTACTGATCCATGATGAGCGCACTACCCGCATTTGGGAAGCGAGTATGGGCGCCCCCCTCAACTTGACCTGATTCGCATCTCGTCCAAATCGCCTCATTTAGTTCGTGTTTTCCATTTGCCGCATGCATGTTTTTGCGAGCCCAGGCCAGGGTGGAACTTTTGTAGTCGGCATATAGGGGGACACGTTCTTAGAGTGCTATGAGGGTCCATTTTCTTCTGGGCTCGATTAGCCGTGCGCCCAAGGTTCTTTGGGCTTGATGCGAAGAATGGTTGGTTGTGTAGAGTACCTCGCTTGGTGGGTTTGATTCCCGTCTGGCGGGTTATTCTTGAGTGTACGGCCAAATTGGTGCAACCCTGCAGGGATAATCTTCTCGAGAAGCCGTGTTTTCCGCGGTTATGGATTACTTGGTGAAAGTACTGGCTAACAAGTACTCAGGACAACTTAAACATAATGATCAAACATGTTACACCCAATGATGAATAACTTGACTAGTAATAGGTTGATGACACAATAACTTGATTCACCTCTAATACAACTGTGTGAGTTATCCTCGGATTGCTTCTTTGGATAAGGGGCGAGATCCAGGATGGGTTTGTTTGAAGTTATCTTCCAGTTGGTTACAATCCTCGATCCTATCTCCTTTCTGTTAGCCGGAAGTGGTAGAAACTCTGTAGTTGTTTAGAGCAGCCAGTTGCAGCATCTTTTATACCCACTCTCTTCCGTTGAACCCAAGGCATCTGTGCTTGGTGTTGACGGGTTACACTTTGGTGAACTGTGAGTCTTGCTTGCCAGTACGTTTATGTACTGACCCCTTTCGGGCTGTGGTTTCCGCAGACCTACGTTTCCGAGGATCTACATGGTGGCAACTACGTGGAGTATGACGAGACTGCTGACGAGTAGATAGCGGACCCGGGCAGGATCCGAGACTTCGTGGATGGGCTCCGTCTGTTTGTTTCCGGCCTCTTAGGCCTATTTGGTTCTTGTCTGTACTCAGACATGTTGAATGCTTCCGCTGTATTGTAACGATGTATTGTTGGGGCATGTGCCCTCTGAATCATTGTATTTGCTATCTCTGCTCTAATGAGAGCCATTTGCAAGTTATTTCAATCTTTTGTGTCGTAGAGATCTGTTGTGATATCAGTTGTTCAACGCCGTTGACGTACCATGTGTGTATGGTTTGAAGTACGTCGACGGAAGTGCCTTTGATCTCTAGTGGATAGTTTACATCGACGATGGAATAGCAGGGCTTGTGTTGTCGCGCATAAGCGCAGGCCTACCAGGAAGCTGGGACGTGGGAGCAGTTATGCCCCATAATCCAAGCATCTGCTATCCAGTTCGTACGATGAGTATCCCCTAGAAATCAGGGTGCGACAAATGGTATCAGAGCCTGTCTGCCTGTAGGATCCCTTTTTACTGGTCGCAGTTGAGTCTAGAAACTATTTTGTAGCTATATAGGAAAAATGAAACGTGAGAGTAGGAATTCTGTTCTTTTTCTTCTTTCCCCACCCACCCTCCCCTTTTCTGGTAAGGAAGTGCAACGTTGATTTCTCCCTTCTCATCTAAACTTTCAAGTTAGGATTTCACGAATTCTGGTTTCTCTAGGATGGTTATATCTACTATACCATAGGAATGGAGGTGGTTGTGACATGATTTATCATGTTGCCTACTCACGATTGAGAACGGAGGCGTGTAAGCCCCGGAAGCAGATCCTCTATTCCTTAAGCAGTAGATATTGATCCTCTAGAAGCCCGGATGGGTTTTCCGTAGTACCTCAGGAGTTTTGATCTCGTTTTCCCCGATGTTGATATCCTGTTCTTCTCAACATTTCCATTTCGTCCGTTGAAATCTTGTTGTTCTTTTCCACTTCAAATCTTCTACCGGCGTCTAATCAAAACTTCCTCGTAAACTCTTGTCCAGTTAAAGTGTTATTTGATACCGGAGCATCACATTCCTTTGTGTCAACAATCTTTTCCACAATACACAACCCAATTCTGGTTCCACTAAGCAATCAAAACTCTGTTCACTCCCCGGGATCTCAAATGTTGACTTCCAAGTTCAGACATACAATCCAATTCTAATGGGAGGCCACATATTCCTCGTTACTCTCATGTTGATGATTCTGACATTGATGATTATTTTTGGTGTTCCATTGATGTCAATAACTCTGTTCCAACCTTATTACAGATAATCTATTCTCCAAATGCATCAAATTCTATCCAGCTATACACCCTCGATACAAAACCTCTTCCTTCAATTGAAAATGTTCCGGTGGTTTCCAAATTCCCTGACGTCTACCCAAGAAGTTTCCGGACCTTCTCTTTTCTCAGTAGGAATCTCGGGGCGCGATTCCTTCAAGGGGGGCGTTTTGTAACATCCCAAGTATGAAAACTACCCTATAGAATGTTTGATTTCCTGTTTAATTAATGTATTGCATCATGTCATCATATTGTTGCATTTGTTTCTGTTGTGTTGCATCTGTTATTCTTTGTTTTCACCATGAAAGTCAAACAATTTCAAATGCTTGTTTTCATACTTGCTCTGTTACAACTTTTGGAATAAAAATAACAAATGAAAACAACCAAATTGTTCCATTTTATTCCATGTTGATAACTCCTAAAATTGTTGGTTTTAATCAAACCCTTAATTCAATCAATAATTCCAAATCATTTCCAAATTCAAACTAAATCTCAAAACCTTTAATCTTTTGAATCCATGAAGTTCACCACTAGTTGGAATTCCTTAAATCATTCTAAACCCCAGGGGAAACCCTATTGAAATTGCTTGTTTTCCTAATATTAATGAATATTGCAAATTTCAATCAATTTGGTTTGTTTTCCAAACAGCACCCAAGTTGGGTCATGACCACTATAAACATTATCAATTCAACCAAATAATTTTAATTTTTTTAAATTCATAGGGGCTACCCTATAAACATGCTTCTTTTCCTTAATGGTTCATTAATATGAAAATCTCCCAAATTGGTTTCAAATACAAACATATTTTTAAATCTCATATAATTGGAATCCAAGCATGCAATGTGGTTCCTAATTACCTAAAAGGCTTAACTAAATTTTTTCAATTTTTTCTATAGACAAAACCCTAACTTTTTCTTCCAAAAGCAAAGTTACAAAAAAAAATAATAAAGCAGAAAATAAAATAAAATTGCAAAGGAGAGGAGAGGCAGCAACTAAACCAACCCAGCCCATCTAACCCAAGGGAGCCCACTTACCCTCTCCTGTCGCTGTCTTCAACCTCCAGGTGATGTCACCTCTGTACGAACAGAGGGAACACCACACGATTCCTCCTCCCTCGCTCCGATTGCTGCCGTACTAGGCCTCCTTCCCCTATATCTACCTACCCTCTACCCTAGACCTCCTAACCCTAGCTAGATCCTTCCGCCGCGCCGCCAAGTTCTTCTTCCTCTTCCCCGATTCTTTCTCTGAACCCTGAACCACCGTGAGCTCACCGAACCACCTCTGTTCCCCGTCACCGTCCCATCCCCGTGGTCACCTCGAGGGGCAGCTGATCCTTGGAATGGAACCGTGGTGGGTTCCTCTTCGACTCTCGTGAAGGAGCGGAGACGGGAGGTTGGCCGTAGCCCCGCCGCCGTCAAGGTCTTCTCCACCGCCGGCCTCCCTGCATCCGCCCCGACCTGCTCTGTCCGCCCCCGAGGTGAGGTCCTCGACCCCGTCCTCCTCTCTCCTCTCCCTGCCTCGGGCGCACGAGCACCGCACCGCACGCGGCGGCGAGCCACCGCGGCAGGCCGCCGTCCGCCGTCCGCCCTCGCTAGCTTCTCGCTCCAGCAACTGCATCGAGATGCAGTAATCGGTACCTGCAAACGGAAGAAAAGTTCAGTAACAAACTGAATTCAGTTATTTCTTTTACCTGAAGGTTAACCTCCGTCGCACCTGTACCCTGTCATGAATCGATCGCCAGCGCAGCTGGCCTGTTCCTTGCGCGCGCCCTACAGATCGCTGGTTCGATCCCTGGGAGACGCACCCCTTTTTTCTTTTTCTTCCACAGCAGCGCCAGGCCCACCCGTCATACACCTCTGACGCCACCTCATCTCCTAACCGCGCCACGTAGGCCACGGTCCCACTGGACAGAGGCTGGGGTTAGACCCCGTGGCGGTAACAAAAGAATAAAAACATTTCCTGTTTTGTTTTCTAATTCTTTAAATGGCAGAATAAACACCCAACTTCATAAATCAATAACTTTTAATCTATGCATCTGATAAATAAAAGTTATACATGTTTTCTGTTCAAAATTTAATAATCTTTCCAAATAACTTATTGGTGTTCTGTTTTGAGTTTTCAAAATACATTTAAATTTCAAATTTGAACAATTCAAATGTAAATTGCAATAATTCATAAATAATTCATACTAATTCCAAATAATGCAAATAAAATATGTTTTCCATACCATTTTGAATAACCTATTCAAATATAAATTTTGTTTTCTGTTTTGAATAATTAAAATTGTCTAAACCATTTAAATCTTGTTAATGCAATTAAAAAGTGTTTAATATTGTTTAATTCATAATTAAATAATCCAAATTCCAATTTCAAAATGTGAAACATGTATTCCAACTAAAATTTGATAACCTTTTCAAATATCAACTTTGTTATTTGTTTTGAACATTTTAAATGGGTGAAAACAACAAATACTTGTGTGTCACCTTAATGCACCCAAAATTTCCCTAAATTAATAATAAAATTCTAAATTGCTACACCCTATTCTAATTTGATTCTAATGTTGTTATTTTGCTGTTTTCCTTTTGCATGCATCATGCTAACCACTCTCACATAATAATTAATTGTAAATCATTTGTTTCCACTTATTTCAATGGATCTTTCCATATGCAATCCAATTGCATATGGGTCCATTTAATCCTGTTTCTATCTTGTCAAATAGTTTATTTTGATGCACCCATTAACTTGACATGCATCATCTTTGATTGTGCACAATGCCATGATATTGATTGTTTATCTTTCTGCCTTGTTTGTTTGCTTCTTCTCGGATAAACGACGACGTTGAGACCGACGATACTTACGACATCCCTTCTAAGGATTTAGCTCAGTACCAGGCTACTGGGTTTGCAGGCAAGTTATCACTCACATGAACCACTGTGTTCCTTTCAACATTGGTTACCGATACTTTTCGTTGTTCTTTTCTGCTAGCCTTAGTAGTAGATGTTCTGTTACGAACCTATCACATGAATCCCTTAACACCTGATATTGCCTCATCTCCCTTCCTACAACCATTGTTTGAGCCAGTGTCTTACTAGCATGCTTAGGTTGCTTTTGCTCGAGTCTGTTATCCGTTACCTTCTGTTACTACTCTATTACGTTTGGGGGCTCGATGTTTAATCAATCAATCATGCTAATGCTACTATTAATAATAAATTTGATGATAAGGCACCGGCAGGAGGCCCATGAGAGGTTTTGGAGCCTGCTAGTGTCGACCCTAATAGGAAAAGGGTCTTGTCTACTGATCCATGATGAGCGCACTACCCGCATTTGGGAAGCGAGTATGGGCGCCCCCCTCCACTTGACCTGATTCGCATCTCGTCCAAATCGCCTCATTTAGTTCGTGTTTTCCATTTGCCGCATGCATGTTTTTGCGAGCCCAGGCCAGGGTGGAACTTTGTAGTCGGCATATAGGGGGACACGTTCTTAGAGTGCTATGAGGGTCCATTTTTTCTGGGCTCGATTAGCCGTGCGCCCAAGGTTCTTTGGGCTTGATGCGAAGAATGGTTGGTTGTGTAGAGTACCTCGCTTGGTGGGGTTGATTCCCGTCTGGCGGGTTATTCTTGAGTGTACGGCCAAATTGGTGCAACCCTGCAGGGATAATCTTCTCGAGAAGCCGTGTTTTCCGCGGTTATGGATTACTTGGTGAAAGTACTGGCTAACAAGTACTCAGGACAACTTAAACATAATGATCAAACATGTTACAACCCAATGGTTAATAACTTGACTAGTAATAGGTTGATGACACAATAACTTGATTCACCTCTAATACAACTGTGTGAGTTATCCTCGGATTGCTTCTTTGGATAAGGGGCGAGATCCAGGATGGGTTTGTTTGAAGTTAACTTCAGTTGGTTACAATCCTCGATCCTTATCTCCTTTCTGTTAGCCGGAAGTGGTAGAATCTCTGTAGTTGGTTAGAGCAGCCAGTTGCAGCATCTTTTATATCCCCTCTCTTCCGTTGAACCCAAGGCATCTGTGCTTGGTGTTGACGGGTTACACTTTGGTGAACTGTGAGTCTTGCTTGCCAGTACGTTTATGTACTGACCCCTTTCGGGCTGTGGTTTCCGCAGACGACGTTTCCGAGGATCTACATGGTGGCTACTACGTGGAGTATGACGAGACTGCTGACGAGTAGATAGCGGACCCGGGCAGGATCCGAGACTTCGTGGATGGGCTCCGTCTGTTTGTTTCCGGCCTCTTAGGCCTATTTGGTTCTTGTCTGTACTCAGACATGTTGAATGCTTCCGCTGTGATGTAACGATGTATTGTTGGGGCATGTGCCCTCTGAATGATTGTATTTGCTATCTCTGCTCTAATGAGAGCCATTTGCAAGTTATTTCAATCTTTTGTGTCGTAGAGATCTGTTGTGATATCAGTTGTTCAACGCCGTTGACGTACCATGTGTGTATGGTTTGAGTACGTCGACGGAAGTGCCTTTGATCTCTAGTGGATAGTTTACATCGACGATGGAATAGCAGGGCTTGTGTTGTCGCGCATAAGCACAGGCCTACCAGGAAGCTGGGACGTGGGAGCAGTTATGCCCCATAATCCAAGCATCTGCTATCCAGTTCGTACGGTGAGTATCCCCTAGAAATCAGGGTGCGACAAATGGTATCAGAGCCTGTCTGCCTGTAGGATCCCTTTTTACTGGTCGCAGTTGAGTCTAGAAACTATTTTGTAGCTATATAGGAAAAATGAAACGTGAGAGTAGGAATTCTGTTCTTTTTCTTCTTTCCCCACCCTCCCTCCCCTTTTCTGGTAAGGAAGTGCAACGTTGATTTCTCCCTTCTCATCTAAACTTTCAAGTTAGGATTTCACGAATTCCGGTTTCTCTAGGATAGTTATATCTACTAGACCATAGGAATGGAGGTGGTTGTGACATGATTTATCATGTTGCCTACTCATGATTGAGAACGGAGGCGTGTAAGCCCCGGAAGCAGATCCTCTATTCCTTAAGCAGTAGATATTGATCCTTTAGAAGCCCGGATGGGTTTTCCCTAGTACCTCAGGAGTTTTGTTCTCGTTGTCCCCGATGTTGATATTCTGTTCTTCTCAACATTCTTTTCGTCCGTTGAAATCTTGTTGTTGTTTTCGATTTCAGTTCTTCTACCGGCGTCTAATCAAAGTTTCCCCGTTCATCTGCTAAACTCAATTCCAACTAAAGTGTTATTTCATACCGGAGAATCACATTCCTTTGTGTCAACAATCTTTTCCACAACATACAACCCAATTCTGGTTCCACTAAGCAATCAAAACTTTGTTCACTCCCCGGGATCTCAAATGTTGACTTCCAACATAAGTAAGAACAATCCAATTCTAAGGGGAGGCCACATATTCCTCGTTACTCTCATGTTGATGATTCTGACATTGATGATTATTCCTGGTGTTGCATTGATGTCAATAACTCTGTTCCACCCTTATTACAGATAGTCTATTCTCGAGATGAATCAAATTCTATCCAGCTATACACCCTCCATACAAAAACCTCTCCCTTTACTTAAAAATGTTCCGGTGGTTTCCAAATTCCCTGACGTCTATCCAATGTGCACGATGTGTTTCACGTGTAACAGCTCAAGAGGATCTTCCCAAGAAATACCCGGACCTTTTCTTTTCTCAGTAGGAATCTCGGGGCGCGATTCCTTCAAGGGGGGGCGTTTTGTAACAGCCCAAGTATGAAAACCTACCATTTAGAATGTTTGATTTCCTGTTTAATTAATGTATTGCATCATGTCATCATATTGTTGCATTTGTTTCTGTTGTGTTGCATCTGTTATTCTTTGTTTTCACCATGAAAGTCAAACAATTTCAAATGCTTGTTTTCATACTTGCTCTGTTACAACTTTTGGAATAAAAATAACAAATGAAAACAACCAAATTGTTCCATTTTATTCCATGTTGATAACTCCTAAAATTGTTGGTTTTAATCAAACCCTTAATTCAATCAATAATTCCAAATCATTTCCAATTTCAAACCAAATCTCAAAACCTTTAATCTTTTGAATCCATGAAGTTCACCACTAATTGGAATTCCTTAAATCATTCTAAACACCAGGGGAAACCCTATTGAAATTGCTTGTTTTCCTAATATTAATGAATATTGCAAATTTCAATCAATTTGGTTTGTTTTCCAAACAGCACCCAAGTTGGGTCATGACCACTATAAACATTATCAATTCAACCAAATAATTTTAATTTTTTTAAATTCATAGGGGCTACCCTATAAACATGCTTCTTTTCCTTAATGGTTCATTAATATGAAAATCTCCCAAATTGGTTTCAAATACAAACATATTTTTAAATCTCATATAATTGGAATCCAAGCATGCAATGTGGTTCCTAATTACCTAAAAGGCTTAACTAATTTTTTCAAATTTTTCTATAGACAAAACCCTAACTTTTCTTCCAAAAGCAAAGTTACAAAAAAAATAATAAAGCAGAAAATAAAATAAAATTGCAAAGGAGAGGAGAGGCAGCAACTAAACCAACCCAGCCCATCTAACCCAAGTGAGCCCACTTACCCTCTCCTGTCGCTGTCTTCAACCTCCAGGTGATGTCACCTCTGTACGAACAGAGGGAACACCACACGATTCCTCCTCCTCGCTCCGATTGCTGCCGTACTAGGCCTCCTTCCCCTATATCTACCTACCCTCTACCCTAGACCTCCTAACCCTAGCTAGATCCTTCCGCCGCGCCGCCAAGTTCTTCTTCCTCTTCCCCGAATTCTTTCTCTGAACCCTGAACCACCGTGAGCTCACCGAACCACCTCTGTTCCCCGTCACCGTCCCATCCCCTTGGTCACCTCGAAGGGCAGCTGATCCTTGGAATGGAACCGTGGTGGGTTCCTCTTCGACTCTCGTGAAGGAGCGGAGACGGGAGGTTGGCCGTAGCCCCGCCGCCGTCAAGGTCTTCTCCACCGCAGGCCTCCCTGCAACCGCCCCGACCTGCTCTGTCCGCCCCCGAGGTGAGGTCCTCGACCCCGTCCTCCTCTCTCCTCTCCCTGCCTCGGGCGCACGAGCACCGCACCGCACGCGGCGGCGAGCCACCGCGGCAGGCCGCCGTCCGCCGTCCGCCCTCGCTAGCTTCTCGCTCCAGCAACTGCATCGAGATGCAGTAATCGGTACCTGCAAACGGAAGAAAAGTTCAGTAACGAACTGAATTGAGTTATTTCTTTTACCTGAAGGTTAACCTCCGTCGCACCTGTACCCTGTCACGAATCGATCGCCAGCGCAGCTGGCCTGTTCCTTGCGCGCGCCCTACAGATCGCTGGTTCGATCCCTGGGAGACGCACCCCTTTTTTCTTTTTCTTCCACAGCAGCGCCAGGCCCACCCGTCATACACCTCTGACGCCACCTCATCTCCTAACCGCGCCACGTAGGCCACGGTCCCACTGGACAGAGGCTGGGGTTAGACCCCGTGGCGGTAACAAAAGAATAAAAACATTTCCTGTTTTGTTTTCTAATTCTTTAAATGGCAGAATAAACACCCAACTTCATAAATCAATAACTTTTAATCTATGCATCTGATAAATAAAAGTTATACATGTTTTCTGTTCAAAAATTAATAATCTTTCCAAATAACTTATTGGTGTTCTGTTTTGAGTTTTCAAAATACATTTAAATTTCAAATTTGAACAATTCAAATGTAAATTGCAATAATTCATAAATAATTCATACTAATTCCAAATAATGCAAATAAAATATGTTTTCCATACCATTTTGAATAACCTATTCAAATATAAATTTTGTTTTCTGTTTTGAATAATTAAAATTGTCTAAACCATTTAAATCTTGTTAATGCAATTAAAAAGTGTTTAATATTGTTTAATTCATAATTAAATAATCCAAATTCCAATTTCAAAATGTGAAACATGTATTCCAACTAAAATTTGATAACCTTTTCAAATATCAACTTTGTTATTTGTTTTGAACATTTTAAATGGGTGAAAACAACAAATACTTGTGTGTCACCTTAATGCACCCAAAATTTCCCTAAATTAATAATAAAATTCTAAATTGCTACACCCTATTCTAATTTGATTATAATGTTGTTATTTTGCTGTTTTCCTTTTGCATGCATCATGCTAACCACTCTCACATAATAATTAATTGTAAATCATTTGTTTCCACTTATTTCAATGGATCTTTCCATATGCAATCCAATTGCATATGGGTCCATTTAATCCTGTTTCTATCTTGTCAAATAGTTTATTTTGATGCACCCATTAACTTGACATGCATCATCTTTGATTGTGCACAATGCCATGATATTGATTGTTTATCTTTCTGCCTTGTTTGTTTGCTTCTTCTCGGATAAACGACGACGTTGAGACCGACGATACTTACGACATCCCTTCTAAGGATTTAGCTCAGTACCAGGCTACTGGGTTTGCAGGCAAGTTATCACTCACATGAACCACTGTGTTCCTTTCAACATTGGTTACCGATACTTTTCGTTGTTCTTTTCTGCTAGCCTTAGTAGTAGATGTTCTGTTACGAACCTATCACATGAATCCCTTAACACCTGATATTGCCTCATCTCCCTTCCTACAACCATTGTTTGAGCCAGTGTCTTACTAGCATGCTTAGGTTGCTTTTGCTCGAGTCTGTTATCCGTTACCTTCTGTTACTACTCTATTACGTTGTGGGGGCTCGATGTTTAATCAATCAATCATGCTAATGCTACTATTAATAATAAATTTGATGATAAGGCACCGGCAGGAGGCCCATGAGAGGTTTTGGAGCCTGCTAGTGTCGACCCTAATAGGAAAAGGGTCTTGTCTACTGATCCATGATGAGCGCACTACCCGCATTTGGGAAGCGAGTATGGGCGCCCCCCTCAACTTGACCTGATTCGCATCTCGTCCAAATCGCCTCATTTAGTTCGTGTTTTCCATTTGCCGCATGCATGTTTTTGCGAGCCCAGGCCAGGGTGGAACTTTTGTAGTCGGCATATAGGGGGACACGTTCTTAGAGTGCTATGAGGGTCCATTTTCTTCTGGGCTCGATTAGCCGTGCGCCCAAGGTTCTTTGGGCTTGATGCGAAGAATGGTTGGTTGTGTAGAGTACCTCGCTTGGTGGGTTTGATTCCCGTCTGGCGGGTTATTCTTGAGTGTACGGCCAAATTGGTGCAACCCTGCAGGGATAATCTTCTCGAGAAGCCGTGTTTTCCGCGGTTATGGATTACTTGGTGAAAGTACTGGCTAACAAGTACTCAGGACAACTTAAACATAATGATCAAACATGTTACACCCAATGATGAATAACTTGACTAGTAATAGGTTGATGACACAATAACTTGATTCACCTCTAATACAACTGTGTGAGTTATCCTCGGATTGCTTCTTTGGTAAGGGGCGAGATCCAGGATGGGTTTGTTTGAAGTTATCTTCCAGTTGGTTACAATCCTCGATCCTATCTCCTTTCTGTTAGCCGGAAGTGGTAGAAACTCTGTAGTTGTTTAGAGCAGCCAGTTGCAGCATCTTTTATACCCACTCTCTTCCGTTGAACCGAAGGCATCTGTGCTTGGTGTTGACGGGTTACACTTTGGTGAACTGTGAGTCTTGCTTGCCAGTACGTTTATGTACTGACCCCTTTGGGGCTGTGGTTTCCGCAGACCTACGTTTCCGAGGATCTACATGGTGGCAACTACGTGGAGTATGACGAGACTGCTGACGAGTAGATAGCGGACCCGGGCAGGATCCGAGACTTCGTGGATGGGCTCCGTCTGTTTGTTTCCGGCCTCTTAGGCCTATTTGGTTCTTGTCTGTACTCAGACATGTTGAATGCTTCCGCTGTATTGTAACGATGTATTGTTGGGGCATGTGCCCTCTGAATGATTGTATTTGCTATCTCTGCTCTAATGAGAGCCATTTGCAAGTTATTTCAATCTTTTGTGTCGTAGAGATCTGTTGTGATATCAGTTGTTCAACGCCGTTGACGTACCATGTGTGTATGGTTTGAAGTACGTCGACGGAAGTGCCTTTGATCTCTAGTGGATAGTTTACATCGACGATGGAATAGCAGGGCTTGTGTTGTCGCGCATAAGCGCAGGCCTACCAGGAAGCTGGGACGTGGGAGCAGTTATGCCCCATAATCCAAGCATCTGCTATCCAGTTCGTACGGTGAGTATCCCTTAGAAATCAGGGTGCGACAGCCACGCCACCTAGGCGCCACGGAGGCCTGGCCCACTGGCAGTGGCCTATTCTAGGTCACTGCGCGGTGCAGTTAGTTTTCTGCCCATTTTTTTCTTTTAATATCAGTCCAGTTTATTCACAGATTAGTCCCTAGGTCCAAAATACAAATAACTTCTAAATTCCAACTCCAAATAATACAAATAAAATATGCTTACTGAACCAAATTAAATTCTCTACATGATTAAATCAATTGTTTCCTGTTTTGAGCATTGCAAATGTTTGTTAAATTCAAATTCAAACAACTCATTACAAATTTAATTAAATGCATAACTAATTCAATATTAATCCAAATGTCACATATGAAATATGTTTTCCATGCTAAATTAAACCCTCTCTCCAAATATAAACTTTGTTTCATGTTTTGAATAATTAAAATTGGTTAAATAATTTAAACCTTGTTTAAATCATTTAATATTGCTAAATTCATAACTTGGTCAAATTAATTTCTTTTTGAACATATAAAATATGTTTTCAAACCAGAAAAACATAACCTTTTCAAATATGAATTTTATTTAATGCTTTGAACAAATAAACTTCAATTAATATTCACACTTGAATTAAATTCAATTAAATCTTGTTTAACTTGTTTAATTCCTAAGTAATTCATTCTAATTCCTTTTTCAATAATTGAAACATGTATTCCAACTAAAATCTTGTGTTCTTTTCAAATATTAACTTTGTTATCTACTTTGGACAATTAAACTTGATGACAACAACAAATGCTTGTGCAACTCATTAAGAAGCCAAATTTCTTAACTTAATAAATAAAATTCCAAACTTGGTAAACAACATATCAAATTGAATCCATTGTTGTTTCCTTTTTGTTTTCATCATGCATGCATCATGCTAATCAACTTTCACATGGTAATTATTTGTAGATCATTTATTTCCACCTTAATTCATGGGCCTTTTCCATATGCAATCCAAATTGCATATGGGTCCATTTAATCATGTTATCATGTCAACTAGTTTATTTTGGTGCATCAATTAAATTGTCATGCATCATCACATGATTGTGCATTATGCCATGTTATTGATTGTTTGTCTCTTTGCGTTGTTTGTTTGCTTCTTATCGAATAGACGACGACGTTGAGACAGACGAGGTTTACGATACTACTTCAGAGGAGTTAGCCCAGTACCAGGCTACTGAGCTTGCAGGCAAGTATTCACTCACATGAACCATTGTGTTCCTTTCCACACTGGATATCGATACTTTCCGTTGTCTATTTCTGCTAGCCCTATGAATCGTTGCTTGTGTCCCGAGCCTATCACCTGTTATCCTGTAACCCTGATATTGCCTCACCTCCACACCTCCACACCTATAACCCCTTGTTTGTTGCCTTAGTCTTACCTAGCATGCTTAGGGTTGCTTGTGCTCGAGTCTGTTGTCCGTTACTTCTTTTACCATACTTATTTATGTTCTATGGGCTCGATGTTTAAACAACAACCTGTTAATGTTATGGGTAATAATAATTTGATGATAAGGCACCGGCAGGAGGCCCGGCGTGGTTTTGAGGCCTGCTAGTGTCGACCCTAATTAGGAAAGGGTCTTGTCTACTGATCCATGATGAGCGTGCTCACCGTATCCGGGTGGTGGTATGGAACCCCCCTCGACTTTGACCTGATCCGCAGTTTGTCCGAAGAGCCACACTTAGTTCGGGTGTTCCATTTGGCTCATACGCATGAATGGGTCGCTCCCATGGTTACTGATGATGATGATGACGCACACATATAGGGCGAGGCCTGTATTGCCGGGGTGTCGCGTCCTGCGGGAGTTTTGCACACTTGCGCTGAGTATTCGGCTGCGTGGCTGGGACCTTATAGCTCCGTGGCTCCTAGGACAGGCTGTAGAGATGGTTCGAGTCGTGTCAAGCCAACCTGAGTTTTAGTTGGTGGCTTGAGTGTGTACGGGTACTGGAGCACACCCTGCAGGGATGAATTTCTCGAGAAGCCGTGTTGTCCGCGGTTATGTGACGACTTGGTGAAAGTACTGGCTAACAAGTACTCAGACAACTTACACCTAACTATAATAATTTGTCTAGTAATATAGATTACTTCAACCATAAGAATGATGTCACCCTAATCAACAGTGTGAGTTATCCTTGGGTTGCTTCCTTAGTAGGGGGCGACATTGGATGGGTTTGTTTGGAGTTAGTTGCAGTTGGTTACGATGCGCTATCTTATCTTCTTTCTGTTAGCCGGAAGTTGTAGCATGTTTCTGTAGTTGGTTACTGCAGCCCGCTGCCTTGCTTTTGTACCACCTATTCTTCCGTTGAATCTAAAGCATTTGTACCTGGTGTTGCCGGGTACACTTTCGTGAAGTGTGAGTCTTGCTTGCCAGTACTTGTATGTACTGACCCCTTTGGGGCTGTGGTTTCCGCAGACTACGATTTCGAGGATCCCCATGGTGGCTACTACGTGGAGTACGACGAGACTGTTGACGAGTAGATAGCGGACCCGGGTAGGATCCGAGACTACGTGGATGGGCTCCGTTTTTCCTTTCATTGCCGGCCTCTTAGGCCTATTCGGCCTTTGTCTGTACTTAGACACTTTGTTTGCTTCCGCTGCTATGTAATGATGATATGTTGGGACATGTGTCCTCTGGATGATTGTATTTGCTATTCTCTGCTCTAGTGAGAGCCATTTGCAACTTATTTCCATCTTTTGTGTCTTAGAGATATGTTGTGCTATCATTTTGTTAAACGCCGTTGACGTACCATGTGTGTATGGTATGAAGTACGTCAATGGTAGTATCCTGATTTCTATGGGATGGTTTACGTCGACGCTGAACAGATAGGGGTTGGTTGTCACACCTACGTGTGTTGGCCTACTCGTAAGAGGACGCGGGTGCAGGTAAGCCCCGTAATCCAATCTACTACTGTTCAACGGAACGGCGAGTATCCTTTAGAAGTCCGGGTGCGACAAGAGTAAGCGCCCTCCGCAAGTTATTGAGACTCCTCCGCGTGCTCTCGTCCTTCTTCCTCTCATAGATTTCTTTCCGTATGTTCTCACAAACATAGTATCCACATAGACCGGTCCCCGGTGGCTGCTTATCCACACCACGAACCACATTTTTAAATTCTAGCTGATATTTGAATTCACCGACATGTTCATGTGAGAACCGTTTCCAAACTCTACATTGCAAATAAAATTAAATGAACAAGGGAGTTATTAGCTACTGCATATTAGGAAATGAACAAAAGAGACTGATCGATATAGAGCGCAAATGATTGAAAATAATTACCTTTGCATCATTTTTATCATGTCGATCCAAAGCTTTGTATCTGAATTCATAGAGTCCATGATAAAAACTGTGGAGCTGTGAAGTTCAATTTTTAGCAGAATCCAGTGGAACCTGCGGACACGTTACATGCACAGGCATAACTTATTGATTAGACATACCATGCATGGAGTAAACAAAAGAGAATGGGCACAAAAGAGAAACATTCACCCAAAATGGTAAGGAAATAGAATATGACTTTTGAGTTCATGTTTTTTAAGAAAATTGTACAAGACTTTCTCCACGTCTTTGGGGTGATGCTCTAACATAGTTCCATTAATGATTTGTGGGTCAATGAACCCAACATCATGGATGAGTCTTATTTTGCATTCCCAAATCCTCAATCTGCATAATAGCGTACGCAACAATATAGTTAGGACAATATATATATATATATATATATATATATATATATATATATATAGTGTAGGCAATGAAGAACGAGATGAGGTAGAAATAAATCACTTACAGAACGTAGCAACTTAGGATAGATTTGTCGAGCTCGCGCAGATTGAACAGCTGGAACAATTCACTCATCTCAACTGGTACAGTGTACTTTTTGGTGTGATGCTCCTCTGTAACATCCACATACACATAGTCTCTGTCGGACCATGATATGAATTGTTTGTACCAACGTAGCAGACTTTGCATTTGTAGTGGTAGATCCTTTTCCTGCGTAGGCTCGACGAGAGGCCCTTTCTTCACATATTGTAATGCTACCTCAGCCATTGGCGCATCGTCCAGGCCTAAAAGGGCACGAAGAGACATACTGGCCTCGGACGCATTTTTCATGGCAGTAGCTACAGTCAATCCCATTGCTGCCACAGCTTTTATGACCTCGGGGTCCTGTTCCGGACCGGCTTTCACTATGAGCGGGGGGGTCGATTGTTTACTCTGCATCCCGAGCTGGTCAACTTGTTTCCCGCTTTTTTTCATTTATTCTTTCTCCTCCGCCAATGCTTTTGCTTGCGTACGAAGTTCATTATCATAGTCTTTAGGAAAATTCTTCTCGGCTTGGGACGGTGTCGACAAAAAACCCGTAGCCCACTTGTCTACTATCGGAGGGTATACTTCCTTGGGCTTAGGCTCCATTCACGCCTTCTGATTGCCCTTCCATTTCTCAAGGTCAGCCTTCCCAGCCAATTTTGTTTCAGCATCACTAAGTTCCCAAGGCCTTAGGGGGATAGGCTTCAGTGATGGCTCCGGTACCCGTGTGGTCTTAGGTACATAAGGCTCCGGGTTAATAGTCCAAGAGCAGGTTCCCTTGCTGTCCGCCTGCTTCTGTTTCTTCGCCGGTGGAGGAATGGGGGGCGACGGCTGCTTATCCTCCGGAGGAGGAATTGGAGGTGACGGCTGCTGCTTATCCGCCGGAGAAGGAATGGGGTGCGACGGCTGCTTACCCGCTGGAGATTGTGGATCGGGGGACGGCGTCGAATGGCGTGAAGGAGGCGTAGGTGAACCAGCACCACCACCACCACCACCACCTGCACCATCGGAGGGGGGTGGACTTGTTAGCCTTGGCGTCTCGCCTGGAAACACTATGTACTTCTTTTTCCATAGAATGAACTGGCGCTTGACATCTCCAAGTCTTCTCTCCCCTTCGGGTGTAGCTATGTCAATCTCCAGGTCCTCAAACCCTTGGACTATGTCTTCCACCGTGACACGAGCATAGCCATATGGAATGGGGCTGTTGTGATGGAGTGCTCCAGGTGTATAGGGTAAAGCACTGCCTGTAGCTACCTTCATGGAAATGTTCCCCACGGGATAATGCAGATCACATTCTTTCATCTCCATTACATCATCCACGGGGTAGTGAGGCTCCGGTGCACGACTCTCGATCATCGGTGCATTAGCACCTGCAAGCGGGGCCTCCGTGGAAGCCACGCTGCTTCTCCGCTGATGATGGCTTCCGAGATCCGCTGCATGTTCTTCATGCGGCCCTGCAACCGCCGCTGTTTCTTTCTCAACTATTCCCGCCACGGTCTGCTTCAACTCACTAACTTCCGTTGCAAGCTTCGACAGCAGCCCGGTTCATATTTCTCTTACGGCTTCTGTAACAGTACGGGTTACCCTCCTGGGAAAACCCTACTTTCCACGGCAATCTGCCTTTGCCTCGTATATGTCCTCCGTGTTCAGGATTCCCGAGGGCATGGGTCAGTTGGTCTCTCTCTCTGTTGAACGTGATGCAGCCCTGTTGAGCTTTGGTCATTGCGTCAACAAGGTTTTTTGTGGGAGCAAACGTTTTCTGCCGATGAACACACGCCCCTGTCTCCGGGTCTAGCGATCCCCCATGCCCGTACCACCACATTTTGGCTCTTTCGTCCCATCCCTCTGTACCTAGACTGATTCCTCTTGCCCTCAGACCGTCCTCCATCGCCTGCCACTTAGGCGCCGAAACGCGGTATCCTCCTGGCCCTATAACATGATGGTACTGTTTCTTATCCGCATTAGCCTTATTTTTTTTCGACATTTCCTTGAAATGCTCCGATTTCTTCTGCGTCACAAATTTTGTCCAATCATCTCTCAGTTTCTCATGTTGTCCAGTGAAAAGCGGAGTCTTGCCCTTGCTGACATATTCACGGAACAATTTTTTCTTGAAGTTCCGGAATGCTTCGGCCATCTTCTGAAGAGCGAACTCTTTGACTAGCCTACTCCTCTGACGTCCACCCGGAACCTCCTCACCCAATTCATCTTTTTTGTTGTATTCCGGATGTAGAATGAAATGTACCATAAGCTTTCTGAACATCTCCTTTTTCGTTCTCTTGTGGACATAACTGAAACCAAGACGTGCTTTCTTTGGCACCTTCCATTCCTGGACGGTGATCGGGATGGTGTCTCTAACAATGACTCAGCATTGGTTGATAAACTTTGTGGTGTGCTGTAGGGGCTTGCCGGTTTCACCGACTAATTCGATGGTATATGTTTCTCCATCTTTCATCGCCTTGGATTTGCCACGCGTTGTCATACTCGATCCGGCCTATTACCCGCGGCGCACCACGTTTCTGCGCGTCGCGCCTAAAGGCATAGCCGCGGCGCACCAAATGGAAGGCACGTCGCGCCTATGTGTGGGGCCGGGGTGGCGAGCCTCCGAGGCATACCCGCGACGCACCTTGGCAGTGGTGCGTCACGGCTATGTTAGATACCCGCGGCGCACCTTCCATTGGTGCGTCACGGCTATCCTTTCGCCTATACTAGGTCGACTGGCCCGTCCTTCTTCGACGATCCACATCCACGCCTCTGTGCCCTCCCTCTAGTCGCCGCCACCACCTCGCCTCTGCATCGACCTAGGAGGAGGAGGAGCAGGCGCAGGACCAGGTCACTGCCGTCGACCACTGCGCCGTCGTCGTCCCGTCTCCATCGACCTCGAAGCCCGACGAACAAAGGTGCGCCGCCCCCTAGTCCTCTCCCTCCCCTTCTCCTCGATCCCGCCCCCTAGGTGCGCGTGGATCTGGCGATGCGCTCGGGATATGGAGCTGCATTGGAGGGCAAACAATTTCGCCATATGGAGCTGCATTGGAGGGCAAATAATATTTCTATTTCTCCTAAAACAATGCTATTTGGAGAGCCTATACCGGTCATAATTCTCTTGGTATTTGAGTTGACATAATGTCTATGCCGCTGGTGCTTATGAAATCAAAAGAAATATGGAATAACATTGCCAAAATGAAATTTCCTTGGGTTGAGCATACAGTTACTTTGTTGCAACAAATGTAAAAAACAATTGTACTTTCCCCATTCGTTTTAAGACATTCAAAGTGTCGTTGGAGTAGTATATTGGCGGCCATTGGGTAATCATATAGGCCCGCCTCTTTGGTCTCAGTTGGACATGTAGCTTGGGTATGTTTTTTTTCATAGTAGATTGATGTAGATTCTTTAGCATGGGAGGAAAAGTGAATCAATTTATTCGAATATGAGTTTGATGTCTAGGTTCAGCCCTGAGTTGTTCTTGGTTACATAAAGGAAAAAAAAATATACTCATTTCAGCTTTTACAAAGCTGCAATCCTTTGTTATAAAAGAGAATTGAATGCCTTTAGCTGTGAACTGAAACATCCTATATGTCTTGTGATTTGGTCATTTTGTACATTGGGAAGGATGTAATTAGGCAGCTTTGATATACAGATAAATAACATGTTTACATTTTTTTCTTTTCTCCAAGAGGTGATGAAATCCTCGGTCGGTCGCTGGATTGTGTATAATCATCATGCCTACCTATGTTACTAGAAAGCCGGTTTAGGATGTGCAAGAAAGGTGCTACATATATTTCCATGGTTCTGCTAAACATTATCAATTATGTATTTGTTGACTTCCAATAAAGTTTGGAAGAGTCGTGCTTATAAGACCATTATTTGCCAATTATTTAACTTTCTTGTGGTCTATTGGCACCGCAAACTTTCTTGTGGTCTATTTAGGTAGCTATATAGGAGCAAAGATAGTACGAGGCCAGAGTGTTGAAGCAAATAGCTCTATCCCCACGGAGATGACATGTGATCTGTTGATGAATCCCGGTGTTTAGAGAGTTGTAAGGATGATTTGTGCATTTGCAAAGCAAACATCTAAAACATATTGTAAATTATGACGCGAAAGTTTAAACGAAACAGAGTGACCGGTGTTTCCCTTGACATGACAAAATAGGTTTACATCATTTGATAGCACATAAACCTCGAAGAAGGGTGAGTATCCAAACCACATAGAGACGAGCATACTCCATAAATTAGCAAGGCACAATTGAATAATCTTATCAGCAGAGATGTTGTGTCCTTTATAGGATCTCTCACTACTACTGTTAACCTCTCGGTCTTTGATGGCTTGGTGACAAGCAATAAGCACAGGTTATCTACTTCATCTTGCTGCCCCTGGAATTATTATCTGATAGGAAGTGCCCAGGTTTTTGTTGTGTGTGCTTGAGCTGTGTAGCTCGAGCTGTGTGGTGCAGGAGAAGAAATGGACTTTGTAAACATTTCTTGTGTTGGTGATGGTGCTGGTGAATCTTGTTTTGGAAATCTGTCCGGCCATCGAGCCGTTTAAAACTTTGCAGGGAATTCAAATGAGTTGCCCATTTTCGCCGAAATTTTGATTAATTTCCGTTTCGGCGAGAATCGGGCACTCTAGTGTTAGAGAATTAGCAAAGGTCATGCCGAAGTTTTCCCGTGAATTTAGGACTTAGCCATTTTCCCGTGATAGGAGCGATGTCGGATGTTATCTGTCACATTTAATTTTCAATAATGCGTTTTTCCATGACAAATCAATGGTCTATGTCCCCAAGTGTTGCTTTGTTTTTGGATATTCCATTTAAGTAGATAGCATTTCTGCATTTGTTTTGTGATAGGTAGGTTCTGCCATTTGTCTTTGTTTTGTGATAGCTATGCTCCTCTAACCTCTATGTGTACTTTCTTAATTTAATAGAACATGGCTTGCGAAGTATGTCGGTCTCGATGTGCCCAAGGACGATTCACTGGGACTTCTTTTATGCTTCAGCTCCACGACGGTGACGTTGATTCGTTGGTAATTAACAATTCTTTTTATGTTAACTTGTTCTTTCGTTTTACTATCTAGCTTGAGACTTGTGTTTATTAACAAAATATTCTTTATATTTCTTTTTTAGATTCTACCATGCAATATTCGCGAAGAATTCAATGAGTTAGTTGGCAGTAACGTTGATTTCAATGTTCACGGGACCACCTACATTCTTCGAGTGAAAAAAGAAAGAACGAAGACCTACTTCTGCGGGCATGCATTGCAGGCTCTCATCGCCACGTACAATTTAAGCGGAGGTGATTACATTCACTTCTCTATGGAAGGACCGCAACCTCGCATCAAAATTGTGTATATGGGCGGGATTGCGAGCGAGGATGGCGGGAGTGAGGAGGAAACTGAGAACACCGAGGATATGGACACTAAGGATGATATGGACGAGGAGGACCCATGGAAACATGTGGTGGTTGCTCAAAGAGCGAATCTTAGCGAGTTTGAGAAGGACCGTGTCCTTCAGAAACTTGCCCAGATAGATAGCTACATCGGGTCCCCTTTCGTGCATCGCATCACCAACACTAACATCTCCAATGGACATGTCATGGTATGTTTCTTAACACTTTCTTATTCGTATAGTTGCTTATGTTCTTAACACTTTCTTATCCGGTATTTGACATTGTGCTTTTATTCTTTCTTGGAATTGTGTGTTGTAGAAAATACCTTTGGCGGTAGCGGACAGTGCTGGCATGGAGCATATGGGTACCATTGGAGTACGCCGTGGAGAATCAGGACCTGTCACCGTAGTTCCGATCACCAGGGATAACGCTGATGGTCGGGTCATCCTCAACTCTCAAGCATGGAGGCAGTTCCATTCTGCAAGAGGTGGTATGGAGGTTGGCCGAGCTATTCTGATCACCATGAGGGATAGTGACATCGCCAACTTGGACATGATGATGGTCATCGACTACATCCGCGCCCGCTAGATAGATTATGTGGTGATGATCAAAAATATGTAATATGGTTGTTTTCGAGACTAACTCCTGGATTTATTAGTAGTATATATGTTTGTTTTCTAGACTATGTAATATTTCTGCTATGAAAATTTATTCTATCAATTGCATACCTGTGTTTGAGCTATTGATATTCTTCTGTATTTTGTGTACTGACATTCTTCTGTATTTGAGCTGTATATACCTGTATAAATACGGTACTGCCTTTTTTTAAAAATACAGCATAGAATAGCCGTGACGCACCTAAATTACTAGCTGTGGCGCACCTTCGGAGTTAGGCGTGACGCGCCAAGCAATAGCCGCGGCGCACCATGCCCGTGCGTCACGGGTATAAATAGGCGCGGCGCACCTGCTAGGTGCGTCACGGATAAACCAATAGGCGCGGCGTGATAGCCGTGACGCGCCCTGGTGCGTCACGGATAAGCGAATTGGTGCGTCACGGGTAAGCTTTTTCCTAGTAGTGGGCCGAGGGCTAAAATAAGAAAGGGAGTCGCGCGCGTTAGTGCATATGTATTCATATTTCAGTAAGTTTGTATCACGAGAGGCTCAATGTATATATATATATATACCTCGCCGGAGGTGGTTGTTCTTTGCAATTGGAGATCGTCGTTTGTCGATGGTTGACCTCCGTCATCAATGTCCATTCCTTCACCTCCTTGATCATCCACAATGTCCGTTCCTTCACCTCCTTGATCATCGACAATGTCCGTTCCTTCACCTTCTTGATCATCAAGGTTCAGATAAGAAGAGATTACATCATGTTCTCCGGCTATAATTTCATATATATAACCTTAAGCCTCATGTTCCGTCAGGTCTCTATTGTCCGCCATGTGTCACTCCTGCAGACATGCATGTAGTAAAAATTAATTAAGTATATAGGAGACTTGGAGAGATGGGTTGGAGAACCCCATAGCTAGGTTAGAGGTGTGTCCAAGATTAGTTTCTCAAATGACTTGGAGAACCCCATAGCTAGGTTGCATTTGCTTTCCTGGTCATTTTGGTATATTACACTTAATATTCTGAATTTATTGAATTAAAACTTATTTTCATTATTTTAATGAATTTAATTCAAATTGTTTTGACTTTTTTTTGACTTAGAAAAAAACGAGTGCTGAAAAAAAAACTGCCAGCAGCCTAGGAGCCCAGCCCAACTGCGCCACCGCCCTGTCTAAAAAAAATGCCAGCAGCCCGCGCCCCTTTCTCTCTGCCAGGTGGAACCCACCGGTGACGCCAGCGTGACATCACCCTTCCTCTGTGGGTGGTCGCCGTCGTCCTCACCGGCGCGCGATGGTCGCCGTTCGCGTTCCTTCGTGGTCCCATTCGAGGTTCGTTCGCCTTCCTTCGTGGTCCCGTTCGAGGGCGGCGAGAGGCTCGCAGGGGAACCTACCGGAGACGGCACCGGCGCGGGGCGGGGGCGGAGCAGGGCGGGCGCGGTGGATAGAAGGGCGCGGGCGACGGCGACGGCGACGACGCGGTCCTCTATCAGAGGGCGACGGCGACGGCTACGGCGCAATCGGCGCGAGGAAGACGAGCAGTGCGGAGATGCGGTTGGTCCTTAGAAAAAATTCGGGGCAGAGAATATATAGGGCCAGCCTTTAGTCCCGGTTGGTGACACCAACCGCGACTAAAGGTCCCCCGGGTGCCATCCGCGGGCCTTTAGTCCCGGTTGGTGTCACGAACCGGAACTAAAGGTGCAATTTTTGGCGGCGGTTTCGTTCCCGCGCAGAACGAGCCTTTAGTCCCGGTTCGTGACACGAACCGCGACTAAAGGTGGTTATTCGAATACTTTTCCTTTTCTCAATCTTAAAAGTACAAATAATATATCAGAAAATTCTGAAAAATAAAACTAATTCTTTTTCCAATCTTAAAAATACAAATAATATATCAGAAAATTCAGAAAAATAAAACTAATTCTTTTTCCAATCTTAAAAATACAAATAATATATCAGAAAATTCAGAAAAATAAAACTAATTCTTTTTAAAATCTTAAAAATACAAATAATATATCAGAAAATTCAGAAAAATAAAACCCCTTTAGTCCCGGCATGTTTTACCAACTGAGACGAAATGGTTATGGTTTTGTTTCATCCAATCAGAAAGATTCACACACATCTTGAATATATATAGATAAAGAAGGCAGTACATAATGGGTAGAGTGGATCTAAACCTAAACGGAGAGGATAGATGCATGATCTGATATCTGCTGCTAGTCATACTCCTGCCTAGGCCTATAGTACATCCACTCGTTGTCGTCGTAGTCGCCGCCGTCGTCGTCACTATCGTCTGACGGTGCTCTGTACTCCCTCGGAGGATCACGACTCCAGGACTGGGCCTGAGGGTAGTGCAGGCGGGGGATATCGCCGGCCCTGATGTAGTCCATGACGCTCTGTAGAGTCCGGCCGGACCACCATAGCCGACGACCGTCCTCGTGAAAGTTCCTAGGAGGCAGGCCGTCCTCCTCATACCTGGCAAGCGCCCTCTCACGCCGATTGATGAAGAAGGCATCCCAAGTATGCTAGTTATCGGGATGCCAACTGGGATTCCTCCGCTGCTCCGGCGTGAGCTCATGATAGTAGAGGTTCGTGATGGCCGCCCGACGCGCCACACCTTGAGGAAGAGGAGGGACCGGCACTCCTCCGGCGCTCAGCATCCAACCGGCGGGAACGTTGTAGCCGCACGGGCAGGGGTAGTTCGAGGCGGAAAGTGCCTCTGCCTGGATGAATGTTATAGTGGGTACGGTAGAAGCCATGAGAGAGTGGTGAGTTTGTATGTGTTTATGCCAATGGTGTGGCAATGCATACATATATATAGAGAGAAGAAAACATCCCTTTAGTCCCGGTTGGGGACACCAACCGGGACTAAATGGGTTAGGGTTTCGTTTGGACCAATCAGATAGAATCACACGGATCGCGTGTTTCTTTCGAGCTGTTGTGAGCCGTTGGATCCGGGGTGTGTTTCTTTCGAGCTGTTGTGAGCCGTTCGATCAGGGCTATGGTGTGTTTCTTTCGAGCTGTTGTGAGCCGTTGGATGAGGTGGTTTCTTAACCGTTGGATCAAAACCCTAGCACGACACTTTGTGAGCCGGAGGACCCTATATATAGCCCACCTTCATACACCGGTCAGTTCATCGAGCAAATACAAAACATCCGGATTCGCCATCATACGTCCTGCCGTGCATTTGGTATGCATATATATTGCACCCAGTAGCCACGGTGGGGCTGTATGATGGCGATACCGATTGTTTTGTTCTACACCCCCCTTTAACACATCCATCCATGCTTGGGTTCTGTTATGGTAGCGCGTGGCACGGGAGTTGTGACGCGTGGCGCGGGAGTTGTGACGCGTGGCCTGGAGGGCGCGGTATAAACTGTCACGCCTCGAGCGCGTCTTCTCCGGGGGTATTACCGGAACCACCCGGGGGAGGAGAGCGCTGACGAGGAGCTCTGGCAGAACCGCGCGGCTGAGCTGGCGGAGCGCCGCCTCGAACGCCACCTCGCGTTAGATGCCGCTCGGGAGGCGAGGACGAAGGCGATGCAAGAGCTTCGTCGGGCCGACTGCGCCGGCGAAGTCTGGGCCTCCGACGATCCGAGGTGGGGGCCTATCTCCGACATACCATCATGCACCTCCGACAACGACGAGGAGGTCACAGACGAGTTCGCCGACAACGATGACCCGGAGGAGGTCACCGACGAGTTCCCCGACGACGACGAGGAGTAGTAGTGTTCGTCTGTTCTCTCTTTTTAATAAAAGAATTTGTATTCCGGCGACACTGCGGCGCGCTAGCGCGTCTGTTTTCTGTTTTTAATAAAAGTTATGAAATCAGATATTTTATCTCACAAGGTTTTGAGACATTTAAGTAACCTTCTGTTTTCCATGTTTTCCACTCGTTTTCTCAAATATTTTGCAAAGGAGTTAGTCTTAATTAAACACATCAGAGATAATATAATTCACATGATCCATTCAACAAAGTTTGGTACAACAAATTATTACACATCAATTCTTCCCTTGTGTCCCCGCTTTCTTACGATTTGGCCGTATCCATGGAGCATCCTCATCATTTAACTTAATGCTTGGGTCAGTGTTAACTTTGAAGGGCGGAATTTCACCAAACATATTATAATCTTCTGACATGTCTGTCTTGTCCTCCACTCCCACGATGTTTCTTTTCCCTGAAAGAACTATGTGGCGCTTTGGATCATCGCATGATGTACTGATCGTTTTCTTATCTTTCCGTTTCCTCGGTTTGCTACTCATGTCCTTCAAATAGAAAACCTGAGCGACATCTTTGGCTAGGACGAATGGTTCGTCAAGGTAACCAAGATTGTCGAAATCCACCATTGTCATTCCGTATTGCTCGTCCACCTTTACCCCACCTCCTGATAGCTTGAACCATTTGCACCGGAACAAAGGGACCTTAAAGGAGGGTCCATAGTCAAGTTCCCATATCTCCTCTATGTAACCATAATATGTGACCTTTTGCCCAATCTCGGTTGCTGCATCAAAGCGGACACCACTGTTTTGGTTGGTGCTCTTTTTATCTTGGGAGATCGTGTAAAATGTATTCCCATTAATCTCGTACCCTTGGAAAGTCGTTATAGTCGAAGATGGTGTCTTGGCCAACATGTACAGCTGATCTCCAACATCATTGTCATTCATTAAATGTTTTCGCAACCAACTGCCGAAAGTCTCCATGTGGGCCTTTCTAATCCATGATTCAGGCTTCCCCGGGTTGTCCGAGCGTAAAATATTCTTGTGTTGCTCGAAGTACGGAGCCACCAAGATCGAATTTTGCAGAACTGTGTGGTGTGCTTCAGTCATAGAATGACCGTCCATACATATCGTTGATTTCCTTCCGATCGTGCCTTTTCCACTTAGTCTCCCCTCGTGTCGCGATTGAGGAATACCAATCGGCTTAAGGTCAGGAACATAGTCAATGCAGAACTCAATTACCTCCTCATTTCCATAGCCCTTTACGATGCTTCCTTCTGGCCTAGCACGGTTACGAACATATTTCTTTAATACTCCCATAAACCTCTCGAAGGGGAACATATTGTGTAGAAATACAGGACCGAGAATGGAAATCTCTTCGACTAGGTGGACCAGGAGGTGCGTCATGATATTGAAGAAGGATGGTGGAAACACCAACTCGAAACTGACAAGACATTGGACCACATCGTTCTGTAACCGTGGTAGATCTTCTGGACTGATTACCTTCTGAGAGATTGCATTGAGGAATGCACATAGCTTCACAATGGCTACTCGAACATTTTCCGGTAGGAGCCCCCTCAAAGCAATCGGAAGCAATTGTGTCATAATCACGTGGCAGTCGTGAGACTTCAGGTTTTGGAACTTTTTGTCCACCATGTTTATTATTCCCTTTATATTCGACGAGAAGCCAGACGGGACCTTCATACTGCTCAGGCATTCAAAAAAAATGACCTTCTCTTCTTTGGTAAGAGCGTAGCTGGCACGACCTTGAAACCATTCCGGATGCCGGTCATCTGGGTCTTTCAAAAGTTGCTGGTCCTGCCGTGCTTCCTTTGTATCATTTGTCTTCCCATACACGCCCAAGAAGCTTAGCAGGTTCACGCAAATATTCTTCGTAACATGCATCACGTCGATTGCAGAGCGGACATCTAGGACTTTCCAATACTGTAGCTCCCAAAATATCGATTTCTTTTTCCACATGGGTACGTGCCCGTCAACTCCTAGCGGAACTGATTGCCCGCCAGGACCCTTTCCAAAGATGACTTTCAAATCCTTGACCATATCAAATATCTCAGCTCCAGTACGTTCCGCATGCTTCGGCAGGTTATCTGCCTTGCCGTTGAAATGCTTGCCTTTCTTTCTTACGTTATGATTTCGGGGAAGAAATCGACGATGACCCAGGTACACTTTCTTCCTACAATTATCCAAAAATACACTTTCAGTCTCATGTAAGCAGTGCGTGCATCCTTTGTATCCCTTATTTGACTGTCCCGAAAGGTTACTGAGAGCAGGCCAATCGTTGATGGTTACAAAAAGCAACGCTCGTAGGTAAAATTCCTCTTCTTTGTGCTCATCCCACACAGGTACACCAGGTCCGCCACACAACTGTAAAAGTTCATCAACTAATGGCCTTAGGTACACATCGATGTCGTTGCCGGGTTGCTTCGGACCTTGGATGAGCACTGGCATCATAATGAACTTCCGCTTCATGCACAACCAAGGAGGAAGGTTGTAAATGCATAGAGTCACGGGCCAGGTGCTATGGCTCGAGCTCTGCTCGCCAAAAGGATTCATGCCATCAGTACTTAGACCAAATCTTATGTTCCTTGTGTCAGCTGCAAAATCTTTGAACTCTCTATCGATCTTTCTCCATTGCGTTCCATCAGCGGGGTGTCTCAACTCCCCGTCGGACTTACAGTCCTCTTTGTGCCATCGCAACAACTTGGTATGCTCTTTGTTCCTGAATAGGCGTTTCAACCGAGGCATTATAGAAGCATACCACATCACCTTGGCGGGAACCCTCTTCCTGGGTTTCTCGCCCTCAACATCGTCACCAGGGTCATCGCCTCTGATCTTATAACGCAATGCAGTGCATACAGGGCATTCATTCAAATTCTCGTATGCACCGCGGTAGAGGATGCAGTCGTTAATGCATGCATGTATCTTCAGAACCTCTAAACCTAGAGGGCAGACAACCTTCTTTGCTTCGTATGTACTGGCGGGCAACTCATTATTCTTCGGAAACATATTCTTCAACATTTTTAGCAAATTTTCAAATGATGAGTCAGCTACACCTTCCCGTGCCTTCCATTTCAGCAAATCCAGTGTGCAGCCCAGCTTTTTCAGACTATTGTCGCATCCTGGGTACAGCGACTTCGTGTGATCCTCTAACATGCGATCCAAATTCTCCCTCTCCTTGTCAGTTTCGCAGCGTCTCCGTGCATCAGCAATGGTCCGACCAAGATCATCAGCGGGCTCATCATGTGCCTCTTCTTCACCTTCACCAAACCCTTCCCCACCTTCGGCATCATCCTCCATGAAAGTATCACCGAAAGCGTCATGATAGTTGAAATCGATATCATCCTCTTCTTCATCTTCTTCCATTTTAACCCCTTTTCTCTATGCTTGGTCCAACAATTATAGCTTGGCATGAAACCGTGCCGAAGCAGGTGCATGTGAACGACTTTTGAGGAGAAGTGACCCTTCTCATTCTTACATTCAGCACATGGACAGATAATAAAACCTCGCTGCTTGTTCGCATTTGCCACTACGAGGAAATCTTTCAAACCCGTAGTGAACTCGCCGGAGAGTCGGTTACCGTACATCCATTGCCAATTCATCTGCATTATTATTATATAAAGTATATAATTAACCATCATGCATTTGTTAAACTAACTAGCTGGAAATAATAAATGAAAGGTTCAAATTGCTAACCGCGATCGCGGAGGTAAAATAAATGAAAACGCTTAAGTGCGGCTCGGACACTTCATATCATGTGTGTTTCATGCTCTCGGGCATTTCATCAAACACCTTGTGTGCATAGGAGGAACAAAAAGCAAACCCACCACCCCTTATGAATATTGTAAGTAGAAGTGACACCAAATGTGGCTAAGTGCAGCCACCTGAGCCCTATATATTGGGATGGGCCTTTAGTCCCGGTTCACCTGGACAACCGCGACTAAAGGCCTTGGGGACCTATTAGTCCCGGTTGGCCAGGCCAACCGGGAACCGGGACTAAACCCCCTCCCGTCCGCCAGCTGTGGACCGAGCGCGCTGGGCCCATACTGTTGGTCGCGGGTCTCCTCCCGAACCGCGACTAGAGACCCCTATAGTCGCGGGTCGATACTTTTGGGGACTAATGGGGGCGTATGAAGGCCTATTTTCTACCAGTGACGCTTTCTTATACTCCCACCTGCTTCCTCCCCCAAATCTTCCTTTCGTCCGCATCCCGTATCTCGTTACTCCCATCTAAACCTAATCTCCTCTCAATAGCCCAGGCGCCGCCGTCGCCGCACCCCACTTCTCAGATCGAGCACTGGCAACGGTGAGCCATGTTTCTCACCTCCAAATCCTGAATAACTTTGATGGATCGTGCATATGTGTTCGTCTTCTTCACGCATGGCCCCTGCTCATGCTGAGATCCATTCACCGATACCTAAAAGCTTAGCTATTTCCTTGCAATATTTATTTTTAATTCAATGCATATCCGCCTTTAGTAGGAATTCGAGCGAAATGCGGTACCTTTGTAAAACACGTGCTCGAATTCAAACATTTTGGGTGTTTTTTTTTTACCACAAGAGACACATACTCGAATTCCAAGATATATGCGGTAAGTTTTGATAACATTTTTCGAATTTGTTTTCTTCCTAGATGTGCATTGTTGTATGATGAGCACACCGGCAAATTTGGGGTCGAAAATCTCGAATTATGTGTTGTAGTATAAAAGACAAATTATATGCAGCTGTAAGTGTTAATTTTCTGAGAAGATTTCCAAATCGTAACTTGTTCTTTGACTCGTGTGAAGCAGCTCCTCTGATTTCTGTCATCCCAAAGCTCTTCCTCTGGTTGGTGCTGACTAGCACAAGCAGTTTATCAGCGTGTTATGGTTCCAGCATTGACATCCCATGCCAAAGTTCCTACATGTGTTTGGATCCTGATGTGGAATGCTGGGGATCTGGCGCGATCATGATTTTGCTTCTCGACAACAGGGGACTCCCGGGCCAGTTTCCGCAAGGTCTTCAGTTCTGCACCAGTCTGACCGGGTTAGACCTGTCAGGCAACAACCTTTCAGGGCCAATCCCTAAAGACATTTCCCAGCAGCTACCCTACCTGACATATCTGAAACTGTCCTACAACATCTTTTCCGGTGAAATTCCAGGCAGCATCGCGAGCATGCCATACCTGAACGACCTCAGCCTCGAGCACAACCAGTTCAGCGGCCAGATTCCTGAGCTGATCGGCGACTTAACGAGGCTAACCTCGCTGAACGTGGCACATAACTTATTATCTGGCCCCGTTCCGGATTCTCTCCGGTCGTTTCCCGCTGCTAGCTTCACCGGTAACCCAGGGCTCTGCGGTGCGCCGTTAGGGTATTGCGAGAAGAAACAGGGACGTAGAGGGATCGGTCTGCACAAGATCAACGACGATATCGCCATCGGTGCCGCGGTCGGGTTCGTCACGGGGTTCGTGGTGGCCGTCTACTTCCCCCAATTGTTCGTCTTCTGCGGGAGGTTTCAACCTTATGTTTTCCGCATATGATGCTCTTTTTTTCCTGCATTTTATTTCTTTCCCCTCCGGCTGGATGTCAATTGAATCACTTCAAGTAACATATACTTTTCTGAATTCTAGTGAGATATGTTACTCTAGCAAACAATGTTTTCTAGCAGTCAATTTTTTTTTTTAAAAAAAAAACGAGGCAAAAGTTTTGCCTTTTATATTGATATAGAAGAAGAAAACATGACACGGCCGAGGCCAAAGGAAAAAAATCACGGCTAGAAAACTAGCGTCCGCGAGGGTTTGGTTTATCCTACTCCATCCAACCTCTCTGAAAGAAAAATCGTCATCTCGTCGCTCTTACTGCGAGGCGGCGTTGGCCTAGGGAACAGGGATCAGATCACACGGGCAGGAAATCGTGCCCCCTGGGCTAGCAAGGGCAATCAAAGCTTCATCCGCTGCCTTCATCGACGGCAAGTTCAGTCTGAAGAAGGTCGACAACGCGTCGATTGCTGAACTTGAAAGCGGGGTCTTGAGGGATTTCTGGAATTCTTTCGTGGCCTGCACCAGGGGCATATCGCCCACGTCGGGCCCGTCTTCTTGTGGAGAACTCGCACTGCTTTGTCGACCGCCGGGAGGAGCGGCTTTGTCGCTAGCCTGCTACTACGACGGTCGGGGACATGCGTGTTCACTTGAGCCCGTGGCATCGGTGGAAGAGGCATAGCCAACAACGGCACATCGGGCGAGGAAAACAGAGACGCGACACCGCGCAGTGCGATGTCCGATGAGGCGAGGAGAGCGGCATCATCGTCATCACCCACATCGCCGGTATCGATGGGGAGGGGGCATCCAAGCGCGGCGGGCTCCACGTTGGAGTCGAGGACGTTGTTTCCCGAGTTGCTATTTCAACGATCCCAAGATAATCGAAAACGGAGTCCGGGTGTGAACGTTATGATCGTTTTCGTATCGACCATTTTGTAGTTTTTGGTCTAGCGGTAGTACCGCCCCAGTACCGCCAGAAACGCCCAAACCAGTACCGAAATCGCCCCGTAGCGGTAGTAACGCTCAGCGGTGGTACCGCTGCTGGGCGAGTTTTTCACATAACAATCATATTTTGGGTCCCCTATTTAAGGGGGTCTTCTTCCCCCTTGACCCCAAGGCTGCCCAAACACATTTTTCCTCTCTCCCCCACCATTGTTGACATTGGAAAGCTTTCCCCTCTCTCAATCCCTCCTATGATTGTTTCATATCTTTGAGGGATAAGTTAGAGGAGATCTAGATTTACATTTTCACCAATCCCTCCTCCTTCTTAGTGAGGGAAACCTAGTAGATCTTGATCTTGGAGTTCTTGGTGTTTCTCCATCGTTCTTCCTCTCTTATTCCCCCATAAGAATTTGTTGCTTTGTTGGAATTTGAGAGTGGACAATTTGAGCACATGTGCTCTCTCCATTTGCATCGGTTGCATCGGTTTTCTCTCTCCACGAGGATTCGTGGAAGTGAAAGTTTGTGGACTTGTTACTCTTGGGTCTTGGACCCTAGATGACTTTGTGGTATTCTTGGGAGCCTCCAATTGAGTTGTGGATGTGTGCCCCAAGATTGTGGTGACATCTAGAGCCTCCAATTAAGTTGTGGATGTGTGCCTCGATCGAAGGTTGCCAATAGTGGGAGGTGAACTAGGCCTTTGTGACGGGGTTAATAGGATAATAGGGTGAGGCCTTTGTGGCGTTGAGTAGACCTTTGTGGCGAGCTCGCACCCCTCCAACGAGACGTACTCCCCTTGTAGGAGGAACTCGGGAATACAACATCGTCTCCGTGTGCCTCAGTTATTTCTATACCCGATCTTTCTACTTATGCAATTTACATTGTGCTTGCCTTCTTGCTTGAAGTTATATATCTTGCTATCACCTTGTTACTTGTGTTGCTTAGCATAAGTTGTTGGTGCACCTAGTTGACCCTAGAATATTTAGGTTGTGTGCTTGTTAATTTAAACACCTGTTTATTTCCGCATTTATCAAGCCTTAACAGGAAAAGTTTTAAGCGCCTATTCACCCCCTCTAGGCGACATCGTTGCACGTTCAACTTGCAATGAAATGGTGGTTGTCTTGACAATTGAAGCAAGACGTCACTCTTTGAGTCCCTTCGTTGCCATAGCGAGACTTGGTTTTCCCTTCAACATATGCCTTGGCCTTGGATGGATTCTTCCAAAACTTTTGCATGGTAAGATAAATGACATCTTTCAGCACGGAGTCATATTCTTTATCCTTCAACGAGGCCAAGTCTTCAAAGCAATCTTCTTGATAATAAATCTCCCTTAACACTACCTTGGCCTTCAAAGCAACCGATGCTCCTTTGTGCATTCCTAGGGCTCTAGCACGATTCTCAAGAGCATTTTTGGTTTGCACTTGATAGGAGCACACTTTTTGCATCACTTGGGTTGAGGTCAAGGAGGAAAAGTAATGTCTTCCTTAAATGCTCTTCAAGTCTATGGGCTCAAAGGGCATAAGAGCAATCATGTATGTGCTCCTGATCCATGCATCATTAATCTACTTGGCACCAACATTGTTGAATGTGGTGGCAAGAGTCTTGAGCCTTCGGTACATGTGTTCATGGCTCTCACCATCATGCGTATAGAATCCTTCGACCTCATTGCTCAAGGCATCATACCTATTCCGTTGCATACTCCCATTTCCCACAAACATGACGACAAGAGCGTCCCACCTTTCCTTGGCGGTGGAATTTTTTTGAAGACGAGTCATGTGGTTTAGACCCACGGCTTGTTGAATGATGGACAAGGCGGTGTAGTTGAGTTGACAATCTACAGCTTCTCTTCTTGTCAAGTTCATGGGGTCATGTGGCTTGTATCCATCTCGAGTGACCCTCCAAAGTTCAATACAAGAAGAGTTCAAGTGAGTTTCCATGTAATATTGCCACTCACCAAAAGAATGTGCATCAATTTTATGAGATTCTCCTCTAGGAATTATATGAGTATGTGGGACGGGAGGATCGGGAGAATAATGTCCTTCGACGGAGTGGTATCCTCCTTTCTCTTCCGTACCCTTATTGGTGGAGTTCTTAGCGGAAGCATCTTTAAGTGGAACACTATTAGTACCATTATTGGCACCCTCCTGATCTTCATCCGAAGGAGATGAAGTGGAGGTCTCCAGTTCCTTGGCTTTCATGAATTGCAACATGAGTGTTCGCAACTCATCGATTTTTCTCTCCATGGATGAGGTCAAGGAATTTTCTAACTCCTTGAGATCATCCATAGAGACATGCACCATGGAACCGACGACATCCTTATCATCGTCCATACTAAACTCTTAGGCGGTTAAGTCCGATAAAAGAATCGAGGCTCTTATATCAATTGAACGGATAGTATGGGCACCTAGAGGGCGGGTGAATAGGTGCTACGACCAATTTTAATTTTTCTTCAAGATTAGGCTCGACACAAAGGTAAATTCTATAGATAATGCAACTACAGTGAATTTACCTATATGACAAGAACACCAACAAATACAATACATGCACAAGTAAAAGCTAAGGGAACGAGGTAACTAACCGATATGAAGCACACGGAGACACGATGCAATCCCGAGTTCCTCCTTGTTAACGGAGCACGTCTCGTTCAAGGGGTATGAGCTTCGCCACAAAGGCCTACTCAACGTGAAAAAGGCCTCACCCTATTATCCGATGAACCCCGCCACAAAGGCCTAGTACACCTTCCACTATTGATCCCCTTTGAGGCGGGAATCGAATCCTTTACAAACAAGTTTGGGGCACACACCCACAACCAAATTGGGGGCTCCCAACACCAAGAATCACCAAGTGTGGCAAGAAATCTAGATTCTCCACAAATGGAAACAATAGACTCAAATCCCTCAAGTGAATGAGGGGGAAATGAAGAACGACTCGGTGAAGATGTAGATCAGGGCCTTCTCGTTCAATCCTCCGAAGATCAACAAGTTTGGGTGGAGCGATTGGGAGTAAATGGGGATTTGGTGAGCTCAATAAATGGTATTGAATGCAATGGACGAACTTGAGCTCAAGGAGGAAGAGGAGGGGTATTATACCCCCTCCCCAAATAGAGACGTTTGAGCAGGAAAACTGAACCGGAATATCTGGTTGCCTTCAATTCTTCAGATCTGGATTTCGACTGGGTTGACTTCTACCGAAATATCCGATTGAGGTGAATAGTCCGGTTTCCAATATCCGGTTCGCTTCTATCCCAAGCAGGCTCCGGAACCGGATATTCCGGTTGGTATGGAATTATCCAGTTGGAAATATCCGTTTGACTACTGCGTCTTCAACTTCCAGTCCTTAGCAATTTTGAGTCCAAACTTCCACAACCGGAATATCCAGTTGTTCGTGAATAATCCGGTTGGAAATTTTCGGCTCATCTCTGTCTCAAACTGGGCTGGGATCTTCCTAACCATAAATTCCGGTTGCCATGGAATAATCCGGTTAGAAATATCCTCCTCTCTGACCGAGTGATCTATCTTCACCGATATTTTGGTGATCGATGCGGATATTAAAGATAACACCTGCACACTCAACACCTCGATTAATAATGTACTTAGTATTGTTAACTAACACACAAAATCATCGGGAAAACGAAATGCTCTTTCAACCTCTCCATGGATGTCATGATCCTACTCCTTCATCAAGGCACGAGTCGAGATTCCCCTCACCACAAACAATGATCCACAACCTCCATGTGCAACATCCTATGAGGAACGACTATGAACTTCATGATCAAGATCATGAGAATCCTTCATCACAACAAGCACAACAACAACATCAAGGGTGCAAAGTTACTCCTCCAACGCCACAAGGTCGACATTACCACGAGCATGAGGATGCAACTCCACCAATCTATGATGAAGCTCCACTAATCTATGATGAAGGCCTTCTTCTTCGTCTCCAATGACACAAGTCACAATACCGACCAACACCAAGAGCGCCTCTAGAGCTTCTAAGGCTACCAACAAATCTTTGCAACCGTTCAAGAAACAAGTGCCTACCACCACCACCTCTAATGCTCCTCAAGTCAAATCGAGCACAATTACTTGCTTCAAATGTGGTGGAAGTGGACATAAGTATTTCGAGTGTTCCAACAAGATGATCATGATTGTCAACCAAGATGGTGAACATGACTCCATGAGTGAAGGAGAATACTATGCCTTGTACCAAGTTGCTCTTAATTCCTTGGACGGACAAACCGATGAAGAAGAGAGTGTCTATTGCAATGAGGACAAGAATCCATCGCTAGTGGTGCCACGAGTTCTTACCACCTCTCCTCAAGATGAACATGACCAACGATGCAACCTATTTCAAACTAGAGCCGGCATCAATGGAAAATCAATCAAGGTTATCATCGATGGAGGTAGCAAAGAACTTTGTGAGAAACTCCACTTGACTTCCAAGCAACTCATTCCAACCTCCACAAGGCCATTTCCTCGTCACCGTTCTCACCAAGAATATCATCTTCATCATCATCACCCACTTGTAGACTCTACAAGGCATGGCTCACACTACCGCATCATGGAGATGGTCAAGCCTTCTTTTACACAATCCATGGCACTACCGCCACCTCCAAGCAACCCAACATCAAGTGCCAAGAATTTGGAGCCTTCTAGTGTTTCGTCGCAAGCGTCTAGTGAGATGAATGGTGAGAGAGAGAGATCCAACATTCTGTGAGTGAGAGCCACAAGCCAATAATGAGTGGAAAAAGCATGAGTGTTCCTCGATGCATAGCCTTCATTGCCACCATACGTGAGATGAGAGTTGAGAGCAAAATCCAATTTGTTCTTATTGACACTAACGGCTTACCTACTCTCTCTCCATATTTGTTGTCTCGTTTGCAAAAATTTGGTGACCCTCTCAACGACGCTAGCCCTCATGGACTATTCACCATACATGGCTCTCCATACCGCATGAACATCAACACCGACTTGAAGATTTGGAAGGAGTACATTCCGCTCGTCAAGATCTACATGGAGTTTGACAAGCGCATCCACGACAATGCATTCTCCGTCCACACCCCACAAGTAAAGATCTACATGGAGCTTGCCAAGCACATCACCAACACTGCATTCTCCGTCTACATCCCAAGCATCACAATGTACATGGAGTTTGACAAGCGCATCCACAACAACGCATCCTCCGTCTACACCCCACACGTCAAGATGTGCATGGAGTTTGACATGCGCATCAACGACAACGCATCCTCCGTCTACACCCCACACGTCAATATGTACTTGGATTTCTACAAGCGCACTAACGACAATGCATTCTACGTCTACACCGCACACGTCAAGATGTACTTGGAGTTTGACAAGCACATCAACGACAATGAATCCCACGACTACATACCAACCGTCAAGACGTACATGGACTTCAACAAGAGAATCACCGACAATGCAAGCAATGGAGTGACGTGCAACCAATACGTCAAGTTCATCTACACTCACCCGTTCCCGCAAGCAATGGAGCAACCAGCTCTTGAGCTCTTCGACGACTACTACACCGGCATTCGATATCTTCATCAACCAACCAACGAGGACTGTTTCAAGACCGTCATCGCCTTTGGGCTACCCCCACTATGAGCATAACTTTGCATGACCTTCGATAAGCGGCTCAACTTCAACGACATCTTCATCATCAACATCCATTCTCCCTCTCATGGTTACACACCCGGAAGGATGGATCAAGAGTCGAGGACGACTCTTTTCCAAGGGGGGGGGGATGATGCAGCACACCCCATTCCACCAAGCCCTACACTTATACAAGACAAGGTGAACTCACTCCTCTCTTTATATGCCTTCGGTGTCTTGGTGAATGGTGCACGACCTCATGGATTACCCCTACACGTGCCTAGGCTTGATCCAACCATGGATCCCAAGACGATGCCTAAGATGTGCTCAAGATCATTCCCAAGACGGTGGCCAAAAAGCTATGGAGAAAGTCCAAGAAGGTGGCATCGAAGAAGAACAAGAGACGAGGAAGAAAGGGGAAAACAGAGGTCTCGGCCTCAAACCCCGGCCAGGCTGGCCCCTAGGTCGGACCCCCCACAGAGCCAGCCGCCCTCCACCTCGGCCTCAGGCCAGCCCCTACGCGCGCCAGGACGGGAGGCTACCCGAAGCCCCCGGCCTCCACCTTAGAGTCGGGCCGGCCCCTTCGCTCCTCCACCTCGGCCCTAGGACGGCGGAGCCTCGTATCCACCGCGGCCTTAGGCCGGCGGGCCTTCAACCGATGCCAGCTGCACACCTGCGCCCGCCCCGGCCAGGCCGACCCTTGAGGCCGGCTGCCCTGTTGTTGCGCAAGAGAGGGAAAAATCCCCCTTTTCCCTCCTCCACCTACCCCCTTGTCTATATAAGGACTCCCTCGGGCTAGATCTAGGGTTAGAGATGAATTGAGAACTTTAGGCTTTGCTCTTGTATCTCTCTTGTGAGGCTACTTCTATGGTTGTACCTAGGACCGTATCAACGCTACTCTTATGACTTGTATCTAAGATCGTATCAAGGATCATTGAGTTACCTATCCTTTCCCCGTGGGATTCAGTTAGGGACTTCCAAATCTTCCTCAACTAACCCTTGAGGTTCTATTGGAGTGGTGGACGTTTCCAATAAGGTGAGTTCGGATCGATCGTTCCGTAGGCAGCCGTTGCGGCTTACTAGACGGGAGATTTGGGTTTTTCAGTTCTTGCTAGTTATCTCCCGTCAATTTCCCCCGATTTCCCTCGATTCCCCTCTTGTGTTCATCGTGTTCATCATCCGTTCTTCGTGTTCTTGGTCGTTTCGTGAAGATCGGGCCATCCAAGAGGTAATCCCTCCATCAGCCTTCCCCACGTACTATCCTAGGAAGATGGCTCCCCCTTCCGGGAAACCTGATATTGGACCACATCACGTGCTCAGAGGATCATCTCCATCTCCTGACAGTACTGCGCCCTTCGAGCCATGGCGAGAAGGCGGGGACTTTGTTCAGAGGTGGAACGTATGGTGTGGCGACATTGTTTGGCATCCTGAAGACGAAGATGGCGTGTGTCCTTCCATGGCGTGCTCCCTCCATGATCATTGCCCTATTTCGGGTTGGATCACGGTGGTGGTCAAGTGTGTCGATGATCAAGCTGGGCTTCACCGTGTTTTTTCTTTGCTTGTTGTATTCGATGTCTATAAGCTGTTTTTCAGCACTTCTAAACTCTGGCCGTTGGGCTTTATTAATTTAAGGCGGGTCACTTGTGCCTTTTACCTAAAAAAAAACTAAGGAGCTATGCTTGGTCGATTTCGACATGATCCAATGGCACCTTCATGCTACGGTTGATAATTGGTGGTGCGTCGTAGACGGAGCCCTTGGTATTTGGCGACGCGCTTTGTTGGTTCTTCTAGCAAGAATTGTTAACCAATACGGCTTCCACCGAATCTATAGTGGTCTCAAGCATTAATTCGCAATGTCTCCTGCGAGTGCAAGTACAGCGGTTAGAGCATGTACAACGCGGCCTCTTGCATGATCGCTAAGGAAAAAAATCCTGGCAGTTACGTTAGATTCCTTGCCTATCCCGGGATTGGGCCTTGCGTCGAAGCATGTGTTTCCATCGGGTGCTATCGGTTTTTTTCTCCTTGATCAAGACAGGATTAACATCGATCTGTAGTTTTTCAACCACTGAAAATAGCGCTCAGCGATGTCCTGCCAGACGCTTAGCTAATAATTACTCCCTCCGTCCATTTTTATAAGACACACTACTCAGCATTTCAATTTTGATCGCGTACATACTAAAATGAGTAAATCTATGTATCAAATGAGTCTAGATTCATTTATTTAGAATTTAAAATGCCTTACAAAACTGAACGGAGGAAGTCATTTTTTTCACTTAAGCGCCTGTACAAAACGCCTTGCGTTGTACATGGCCTTATGCCCAGCAGCTTAGCTTGTTTTCCGTAAGACGTTTTTTTTTTTTTTTGAAACGGAAAACCCCAGCCTCTGCATCCAGTGGATGCACACAGCTTATTTCTTGAAAAATATCCAGAGTCGAAATATCCTCGTAGTTATTACAAACCAAATAAACTCAACGGTAGTGCAACGTGACTATAAGCACGAGCCACCAAAACATACGGAGACTACACATACTGTATCCTCCTAGTGTGCAGCCACCCACCCTGGCTGAAGATAGCCCGCACGACCGCCAGCAAGCGTGCACATCCTGTATCCAAGCTTCCACGTTGGTCTTCTGGTGAAAGGAACGACCACATGTGGATCCAGTGGGTAGCTTTGTGTATCACCTGCAAAAAATGACCAGCTTCCATCTTGTTAAAAATAACATCATTTCTGCAATTCCAGATTGCCCAAAGAAAAGCACAAATACCAATCCGAATCCTAGCCTTAGTCTTTTTATCTACCCCATCTAACCAACCCCCAAACAGATCGTCAATTGTTGATGGTGGAGAAATACTAAAGGTGAAATGAATTAATCTCCATATTTTTTTAGCAAATTCGCAAGAAATAAAAAGATGTTCAATAGTCTCCTGATTACCACAAAAAACACACTTTGGGCATCCCGTCCAACTCCGTTTAGCCAGATTATCTTTTGTTAATAACTCTTTTCGATAAAGAAACCACATAAATATCTTAATCTTAAGTGGTACTTTTATTTTCCATATATATCTTCGTAAGCATTTAGTCCCCTCATTCATTAAATCCTCATAATAGGATTTAACTGAAAAAATGCCAGAAGTAGTCAATGTCCACTTGAAAGAATCTGGTAAATTAGAGTTTTGAATGTTCATTAAGCGTTCAACTAAATGCAACCATGCGTCCCATTTATCTCCAGTTAATGCTCTTCTGAACTGTAGGTTGGGGTGATCATTCCATAACACCTGGGAGACAAAAACATTCTTATGCCTCACCACATTATATAAATTTGGATATTGGTCAGCAAGAGTATTATCTCCTAACCAAATGTCCTCCCAAAAACGAATAGTTTCACCATTCCCCAACTTAAATTTGACTCGCCGAAAAAACTCTCCTTTGACCCTCATCAAACCCTTCCAAAAAGGTGAATCAGTAAGTTTTGCTTCCACTTGTTGAAGCGGTAAATCTCTAATATATTTATTATGTAGTATCTCACTCCATACACCTTCTTCATTAAGAAGTTTATAGAGCCACTTGCTTAAGAGACACTTATTCTTAATTTCTAGAACCTCGATCCCCAAGCCCCCTTGATCCTTTGTTCTACAAATTATATTCCACCTGGTTAGCCTATATTTTTTCTTCTTCCTATCGCTTTGCCAAAAGAAGCGAGATCTAAAGAAGTCTAATCTTTTCTGTACCCCAACAGGTAACTCAAAAAAGGATAAAAAGAACATTGGCAAGCTCGAAAGAACTGAATTAATGAGTACCAACCTATCACCATAAGAGAGTAATTTACCAATCCAAGTACTCAACTTGTTTTTAAAACGGTCCTCAATCGGAAACCATTCTTTATTCAACAATTTTCGATAATGAATCGGGATACCCAAGTACTTAAACGGTAATTGTCCTACCTCACACCCAAAGATGTAGCGATACTCATCTTCTGCCTCAGCCGCAGCCCCAAAGCAAAAGATCTCACTCTTATGGTAATTAATCTTAAGACCCGATAATTGTTCAAACAAAGAAAGAATAAGTTTCATATTAACTGCTTTATCGAGATCATGTTCGAGGAAAAGAATTGTATCATCTGCGTACTGTAATATTGAAACCCCACCTTCAACTAAGTGTGGTACAATCCCCCCAATACTACCTTCTTCTTTCGCCCTTGCAATGAGAACTGCTAACATGTCAGCTACTAAATTAAAAAAGAATAGGAGATAATGGATCCCCCTGTCTTAATCCTTTTAATGTCTGGAAATAATGACCAATATCATCATTCACCCAGATACCAACACTCCCTCCTTGAACAAATCTCGCAACCCAGTCACACCACAGCGGTGAGAAACCTTTCATCCTTAACGTTTGTTGCAAAAATGACCAACTAACCTTGTCATAGGCCTTTTCAAAATCTATTTTAAATAGAACTCCATCCAATTTCTTGGAGTGTAGCTCATGTATTGTTTCATGTAGGACTACTACCCCTTCTAAAATATTTCTACCAGGTAGAAATGCAGATTGAGTAGGTTTAATAATTCTCTGCGCAATCGCAGTAACTCTATTAGTCCCAACTTTCGTGAAAATTTTAAAGCTGACGTTCAGCAAGCAAATAGGCATGTACTGTTCTATCCTAGCTGCGTCTTCCTTCTTAGGTAGTAGCGTAATGACGCCAAAATTTAGTTTGAATAGTTCTAGCTCTGCTGAATGTAATTGAGCAAACATGGACATCATATCCAGCTTAATCACATCCCAAAACTTCTTATAGAACTCAGCCGGAAACCCATCCGGTCCCGGTGCTTTATTAAGTTCCATTTGTGTTACTCCGGTAAATACTTCCTCTTCAGTAAAAGGAGCAGTCAAGAGATTGTTTTCCTCTAACGAAACTTGAGGTAGATCATCAATCCTCCCCTCATCAAGAGAAAAATTTGTCATTTCGGATGGCCCAAAAAGTTTTTTGTAATATTCAGAAATAAAACACATCAAGTTCCGTTGGCCAATAATAGTTCCCTCGTCTTGTTCTAACTGAAATATTTTTTTCTTTCTATGTTTGCATTAGCCATCAAGTGGAAATATTTTGTGTTATCTCCTCCCTCTTTGATATATCTCATCTTAGTACGTTGAGCCCACTTGGACTCTTCATCACGTCTAAGTTTAGCTAGGAAGTGTTCAGCCTCCCGCTTAGACTTTCTTTCCTCAGTAGAAAGAAGCATAGTCTCTGCTTTAATATCTAATTCATTAATTAGTAGAATAAGTTTATCCCTCTTAAGTTTATACTCCCCACTCATATTCTTAACCCATCCCCGTAAAAAACTACGCAGATGTCTAATTTTCTTTTGCCATCTCTCAACAGGAGAGTCTCCCACATGCGGAATCATCCACTCCTTTCTGACCATATCACAAAAAATCTCTTGTTTCAACCAAGATAATTCAAAGGAGAAAGTGGATTTGTTACCTTTATGGAGTGAACAACCCGGGTCCACAAACAAAGGCACATGATCAGATCCTGTTCTTGCCAAAGCCTGAACAGTAACCAGGGGGAATTTCTGTTCCCACTCTATACTTGCTAATACACGATCTAACTTCTCATAAGTAGCTATCTCTCGTCTACTAACCCAAGTGTATTGTCTTCCTGACATCTCCAATTCTTTGAGATCCAGACTATCAATAATGGCATTAAAGATAGAAGGCCACCTTGTATTAAAGTTCTCATTACTTTTATCATTTGGCCTACGCATAATGTTAAAATCTCCACCTACCAACATAGGTCGAGACTCACTCTCACAGATACGAACTAGCTCAGACAAAAAAACAGGTTTCTTATCATCCTGAGCAGCCCCATAAACTACCACCAACGCCCAAAGAAAACCATCGTCCTTTGTGCGTAAGTGAAATTTAACCGAGAACTCTCCCGCAATCACCGTCTGAACCGTCAATATATCACGATTAAAACCAACTAAAATACCACCCGATCGTCCTTGAGGTGGCAAACAGTACCAACCAAAATTACGACCACCATCCAAATGTGAGAGCAGACGTTGCTCAAAACTAGACCTACCAGTTTCCAGAATAGCAATGAAATCTAATTTTAATTCACGAACAATCTCGTTAACCGCTAAATGTTTTGCACTATCCCCAAACCCATCTGTATTCCAAAAAACCCCTCTCATTGATATTAATCTTTTAGAATTATATTTTTTAGTCTACTGCTTCTCCTTTTTGGCTTAGACGATGCACTATTCTTTTTCTTTCGTGATCTTGTGATCTTCACCGTAAGTGATGAAGTCAATGCATCGCCCAACCCCTCTTCCTCTAGGTTTTGAACCTCCTCATCCAGCGATGATGCCATTGGTTCAACTAACCCAGGTGAATTCTTCTTATTATCACTCTCCAAAAATACCAATTGCCGCGATGTTTCTAGTTTCTTAATTATATTAACTGCATTGTCTACTTCCGAAACATCAGTACCCAAAGAAACGCCTAATCTAGTTGCAAAGTCAACAATACGATTATTCGATAATTGTGTACATGAACGCGGTAGGGTACCTGAATAATCGATGTCTCGTTGAGCTGCTAGTCGAGAGGCCCTCTCCGAAATCGGTGTGTCGGTATCTGGTTGTGCACGCAGCCGCGCACTCGAACGTAGTCCCGCGCTCTCCGGTTCCGGGATGCCCCCGAAAGCCACCAGCTCCTCTCTCGAATAGCCCTTATGATAACTCGGTGAACTCATAGTGTTGCACCGTCCAGCTTCATCCGTCCCCATCGGTACCGCCTTGCTAGCAACAGCTAATGAATTCCCTCCATTGTTCTGTGGTAATGCTTCAGCCAAAACTCCCGAAACATCCAGGATATCAGCACGGGTAACAGTGCCCGTGGTTACTATCGGTGTAAGAACCGACAGTGTAGGTGCACGCATCAATATTGCCTCTGAACCTGTGCCACCTTGCATGCCTAGTCGATGTCTGTCCGTAGCCGTGCCCCTGTTGTCCTCCGGTGTCCCCTCCTCGCTGACCAACCGAATCGAAGCCACAGCAGGCAGCGACGGCAGAGAACCAGCAGCCGGCAGCAACGGCAGAGAATTGGAGGGATTTGGGCATACGGCAGAAGCAGAAACATCTGCCGCCGGGCTCCACGGCAGCGAAACTGGCTTCTTTTGCTGCCGCACGGCAGAATCCGCTGCGGGCAGTGAAACACTGATCACACCCGCCAAACCAGCATCTGACTGCATCATCGTGGATTTGGGCACACCCGTCGAAGCAGAACTCGCCCTCGGGGTGGTGCTAGCGTGCACGACGTCGTGCTCAAGTTGATCCATCACTGGTACAGCACCAACATCCGATATGAATCTTGCCCTGAGCTCATCACGAGCACGCTGTATGGAATTCATTACCAAAGGAGAGAACGCCACACCAGTTTTCTTTGCTGAATTACCACTAGGGCCATTAGAAGTAGTGTTTTGTGTATCCATCATAGACTCATCTGCTTGGGCACCATTAGCAGCCGCATTACCAATAGAAGCATTGGCCAACGCATCCGTGAAATCATCTAGAATACCATCATCATCATCCTTCTCAACAGTTGGATCGGTCATCTCCACGTCCTCCTCGACAGAAATATCCTCTCCCTCCACCTCAAAAGTGAGTTCAAAAATACCATCGTGAATAAACATAGGATAGGTTTGTGGTATCTTTGTGTAGTCTAGACACCCCACACGAATACGAAGAACCCCATGCTGCCTTGTGTAAACCATATCCACCTTTGAAGTTTTACCAAGCATAAAACCCACAGACCAAAGGGCTAAAAAATCTCCCATTCTATCTTCTGGTATACCGGAGACACGCACCCAAAACTCTGCCTTAATCAATAGTAAAATAAACAAATAAACTTTGGCTTGTTTCTTAAGAAAAATAGTAATCCATCACCGTGTGAGAGCAACACATCCCTTTGGAACGATGTCGTTGTTGGGCACCTCGTGGTAGGTACTATCTCGGAAGACATCGCCATCAGTTACGTGAAAACCGTTTCTATTTGCACCATTAATGCATGCCCACGTACGTACAGGATATGCATACGTGAAAACCTGTGGTCGCGAAGCCACCTCCCATCCTAATTCCTGAGCCTGTGGTCGCAGGTGTTCACACGCCGGTGGCCTAGCTCGCTCTGTTTTGGTTTACGTGGCAATAATATGCTGATGATTGTCAAGTGTGAACTTTTCCCCCTGTCCTCTACTACGTGATACCATATCACATTCATAAATGAGCTAGCAGAATCCCAGCACACCGCACCCAAGCCACAAGCGAGCTAGCTGCTGCGTGGTAGAGTGTAGCCATGAGTGGGCGGATGGAGGGTGCGTCGGAGCCGCTGCTGGAGGCGAAGAGGAGCCGTGGGACGAGGGTTGCGTTGGAGTGGTGGGTGGAGTCCAAGCTTCTGTGGCGGATCGTCGGGCCGGCCATCTTCCAGCGCGTGGCGATGTACGGGATCAACGTCGTCGCGCAGGCCTTCATCGGTCACATCGGGGACCTCGAGCTCGCCGCCTTCTCCATCGCCTCCACCGTCGTCGCCGGACTCAACTTCGGTTTCCTGGTAATTAAGCACACCTATACGTATAGCTGGTCGTCAACGATATGTGTTGCATCTGATTTCATCCATGTCGCCTGCACACCAACCTGCTCCAGAACCAACCTGCTTCGAACTACCTTTACACCTGGCACTTTGGCGCCAACCACTCCGTCGTCTGTCGCCTAGCTACGACCCATATATATTCAGCTGCTCGCCAAGGATTGATCCATCGATTGTATTAGGGTTTATTCCCCCTTCCGCCGCCACTGTTCGTGGGTCTGGTTATTGTAACAGAATCTCTGTGATTTTCCCCACAATTCAGTGCTAATAATCGATAGTGCTCTGTTTCTCTGAATCTCTCTGTCCGCCCTGTTCTTGTTCTATAGCTGGGGCATATCAAGTGCGTCCTTGATAAGAAACAGTTGCGGTCCCTCCGACGGTAATGATCACTCGCGTTGTGTATTTTTTTTTGGTGACAGCTGGGCATGGCGAGCGCACTGGAGACGCTGTGCGGTCAAGCCTTCGGGGCCAAGAAGTACCACATGCTGGGTATATACCTGCAGCGCTCGTGGGTGGTGCTCTTCATCTTCGCTGTGGCGCTGACGCCGGCGTACATGTTCATGGAGGACCTGCTGCTGCTGCTCGGTCAGACACCGGAGCTCTCCCGCCTCGCCGGCAAGATGAGCATCTGGCTGCTGCCGCAGCACTTCGCGATGGCGATGCTGCTCCCGCTCTCGCGCTTCTTGCAGAGCCAGCTCAAGAACTGGGTGACCGCTGTCACCGCGGGAGTCGCGCTCGCCATCCACGTCGTCGTCACCTACCTTCTCGTGCATCACTTGCAGCTCGGATTCGTCGGGGCGGTCGTTGCCGCCGACATGGCCTGGTGGCTCGTGGTGCTGGGCCAGTTCTTGTAAGTCATATGCGGCGGGTGCCCGCTGTCGTGGAAGGGCTTCTCCATGGAGGCCTTTGCCGACTTCTGGGACTTCATTAAGCTCTCCACCGCCTCCGGTATCATGCTTTGGTGCGTACTCCTCCATTAACTACATGCATGCATGCATGCATGCGCTTACAACAAGAAAGTGTCGTGAATCTCTGGCTCAATGTTCATCCGTAGCTTGGAGAACTGGTACTACAATGTGCTGGTGTTGCTTACCGGGAATCTGCAGAACGCTGAAATCGCCGTGGATGCGCTCTCCATATGGTAAACATAAAAGCAATTTCCCATTCAAATCCAAATTAGTCCCCCAAGAGATGGATTGATTCTTGGCCCAAATGTAGCATGACCATCAACGGATGGGAGTTGATGATTCCTCTAGGATTCTTGGCTGCAACAGGGTATGCAACATCGAATTTTCAGTAATACACAGACATACTCGAGCAGTATGTGTCATTTGGCAGGACTAATAAGTACTATTTTCACGAAATTGCAGCGTGCGGGTTGCAAACGAGCTTGGGGCGGGCAGCGGCAAGGGCGCGCGCTTCTCCATCATTGTTTCCATCACCACCTCCGTGGTGATCGGCCTCGTCTTTTGGTGCCTCATCCTCGCCTACAACGACCAGATCGCGCTCCTCTTCTCGTCGGGAAAGGCCGTGCTCGACGCCGTCCACAACCTCTCTGTGCTGCTCGCCTTCACCATCCTCCTCAACAGCGTGCAACCCGTCCTCTCAGGTCATCGAGTTGGACCTCACTTGACCTATCAGTTACCTAGCTCTACATGGCACAAGCGATGCTAAGCTCTGTAATGTGAATGTTGTTGGCTGCAGGGGTAGCTATTGGGTCAGGATGGCAAGCACTCGTCGCCTACGTCAACATCGGATCCTACTACATGGTTGGAGTTCCCATCGGTATTGTACTAGGTTGGCCGCTGGGCTTCGGAGTTCAGGTGAGAATCATCGAAAAGAAGAGTAATGATCCAATGGGAGCTTAATTTGGTTGATCTTGATTTTCTGATTATGCCTAAATTGCAGGGGATCTGGTTCGGGTTGATTGGTGGAACTGCTGTCCAAACGCTGGTATTAGCCTATCTCACCATGAGATGTGACTGGGACCAAGAGGTGCATACCTCTTCTTTCATGCCTACTACACATTATTCTAGTCATAAAATGGACAGGAAAATCTCTGCTTTTGTGTACTACTTCTTCCGTTTCAAATTAAGTGTCTAGATTTAGTAGTACTAAATCTCCCACAATTAATTGGATACGAGGGGGTAGTTATCGACTTGTTCAGTTTAGGAATAGTAGCCATTCTTTGTTACTTGAGGATCTGAGATCATTATTGCTGGTGTGATTGCAGGCAAATACAACCAGCATACGAATGCGGAAATGGGCCAGCACACAATGAAGCTACTCAACACCCTATTTTGTAAGAAGAGGGGTCATAAACAAACCGCACAATGTTGCCGAGAAGATGTGAAACATCACTTCATTGAAAAAAAAAACATTACTTGGAAAAGAAAAGCATGATCAGAACAGATGAAGTATTGCGATCAAACAGTTCAGGAGAAATTGTGGGCAGCTGTTTCCTAGCGACCAAACAGTTCAGAAACATGCGGAACTTATTTGCTTGGAAAATGACCAAGTCGTTTTTTAACGGTTCTCCTTAGAGAACAACCGACTTATTAGAACTAGACAACTAGTACATATTGATGTATGTGGACCGATGAGCATGACATTAAGAGGTGGTTTCCACTACTTCATAACTTCTACTAATGATTTTCGTAGATACGGTTATCTCTATCTAATGAAGTATAAGTCTGGAACTTTTAAAACGTTGAAAGAGTTCCAGAATAAACTAGAGAATCAACGCGACAAGAAAATTAATCCTCAACTTACGCCACCCGGAAGACCTCAAAGAAACAAGGCTTCTGAGTGACTCTATTGTACATGGTTTGATCGGTGATGAGCCAGTCAGATCTTCCATTATCATTTTCGGGTTTCGCTCTAGATATAGCAGTTCTTACACTAAATAGGGTACCCTACAAAACTGTATTTAAGACACCATATGAGATGTGGAATCGGAAGATTCCCAACCTGTCTTTTCTAAAGATTTGTGGTTGTGACGTGTTTCTTAATCGACTTCAGTCTGAAAAAACTCGCATCCAAGTCGGATAAATGCATTTTCGCGGGATATTCAAAGGAAAGTTTGGGTATTACTTATACAACCGAGAAGAGGGCAAAGTGTAACATCCCAGATTTTTGGAAAAGTTTAAAAATCACTAAAAGTTAAAACTTTTTGTTTCCTGTTAATGCAACCCACTAAAATTTGATAAATTACAAATATAAAATAGATAATATTACTTTCCCAAAGTATTTGGAATTACTAATCTAAATAAGCCTCTAAGTTTCTAAACCCTCAAAGTTGTTTCTAATAAATAATTTTGAAAGTAGTTCACATTATTTAAAAACAAAATCTATTCCATAGAATGATTTCAATTTAAAAATTGTTTTTAAAATGTTTATATGACATCTAAAACTAGAGGATCATAAACCTTAATGATATTTTGGCCTTTTAAATATTTTAAAAGCCCAAACGTAGGTATATGCATATGTCAATGTTTTATTGAGGTTTCAACAAGATTATATTTTATAAATTAGTATTAAGGTGATTTAATATCAATAATATAACATATAATGTTTTCCAAAATTTTGTTGAAGTCAAATTGGAACTTTTCTGAAATTGTCAAATGCCTATGTATAGTTTTATACGATTTTGAAATTTAAATTTTTTAAATATAAGGAATGTTAACAAAAATATTTTTATTGGATAGATAACTTTTTTTACGAAACCATAGAATTTTGTTTGAGATCATTTAAATATATGGATCAAAAGATACAGAATAAAGAAAAAAAATCGCTGCCATCAGCAATGACGTCACCTCGTATGGTGAGTTCGGTAGCCATGGTAGGCGCGGTCGCAGTCGGACGGGAAGCCGCCGTCCTTGCCCTTCCTGAAGCTGTTGAGCGTGAGGACGGCCCACGTGGCGGCGGAGATGGGCCGGCGAGCAAAGGAACCGCTCATACTGCTGGCCGTCCGCGCAGCAGTCCGGGTCGCCGGAGCTGCCTGGGAGGTAGCCGCTGAGCTGGCAGCCGGCCTCGTCATAGCCCCCGGGCGTTTAGCGAGAGAGGACGCGATGTGGGGGTGTGGAGAGCGCGACGAGGAGGAAGATCGCCATGGTGGCTTGAGCACTCCTAGTCCAAGTCGCCATCTTGAAGAAGCATATATAACTCCGTTTCGGTTGGTTGATTGGATTCTCTGTCTGGTTAGACGGCATGGACCTGCAGAAGGTCTTGAGCTTATGTAGTGTTCCCCGTGGTTAAGTAGGAGCACGAAGTTGCTCCATCCAGGCCAGAGACAGCAAGACCTGGGAAAATCCGCTGACATAAGCAGCAACTCGACCACAACGTACGGAGGAGCTACCGATAAGAGCATCCACAATGCACGACGCCTACGGAGGCGCTTAAGAATTAAAAATAATATAAGAAAATTAAAGTACCGTCTAAGCGCTCATCATCGCAACGCTGGGCGCTTGTTCCGGGCGCTAGCTGAAATCCAATTTGCCCAGCGCGGTGAAAAAAAGCATGCAGAATCTGGCTTGCAGTAGAAAAAAAGAGGTAGCGTCGGCCTCCAATACTTGCGCCTAAGGAGCACGTGATCTGGGAAACTCCGCTGGCCTTTGATCCCCAATCCGGGTACACATGAAAAATGCGCTGATGCATGCACGCGTCCGTTCGTGCCTGTATAGTTGTATGCATGCGAATCTTGGTCAGCATACAACCAGCGCGCGACAAGGCACATAATTACCTTGTCCTGCATACGAACGAATTTGTGAAAAGTGAGAGAGTGAAGTAAATCGTCAGTTTGTATTGATAGCGACTTCAGATATATATAGGGTCTGAAAAGTCACGAGTGGTACAAAAGTCGATTACAGATTTGTGTCGATTCGGAACCAACGTCGCGACAGTTCGCTATACAAGCGATTGGCCAAACAATTATCCTAACTACTAGGTAGTTATTTAGCCTAAATACTAACGGCTCTGTTGGCCTAATATTTATGCTATTTTTATTTCTAACACTCCCCCTTGGACAACGCTGTCATTCTATACTTCATTGTCTTGAAAACTTCATATATTCTTGAGTGCTGAAATCTTTGTATAATCTTCATAGTCCTCAATCTTGAATACTTGAGTATTTCTTGATCTTGTATTATTGATATCCTCCAAATGTCCTGTGAAAAATATAAGGAGAAAAATATAGGAATTTGATATACCATAGGTATATTAATTGTCTCAATAAAGCCGATATGAGAAACCAATATAGGAAAACTCATAAGGGAAGAGTACAAATATATTGTTATCTGATGATAATTGATCCCCCTGAACTTTGCAAATTCCGTAATCGTTTCATACCAATGCCATTAATGCATTTCTGAAATGCAGCTTATGGTAAAGACTTGGTGAACAAATCTGCAAGACTGTCACATGATTTTGTGTGCAAAATATCAATTTCTCCATTTTTCTGTAATTCATGAGGAAAGAACAGCTTTGGAGCAATATGTTTTGTGATGTTACTTTTAATATACCCCATATGCATTTGAGTAATGCATGCTGCATTATCCTCATAGATAATGGTTGGTGATTCTAATGAACCAATACCACATGCAGATTGAATATGGTTGATCACTCTGCGAAGCCATACACATTCTCGTGAAGCTTCATATAATGCAATTATTTCAGAGTGGTTAGTAGAAGTTGCTACCAAAGTTTGTTTGGTTGACTTCCACGAGATAGCTGTTCCACCATATAAAAACACAAAACCTGTTTGTGACCTGGCGTTATGGGGATCAGAAAGATAGCCAGCGTCTGTATAACCAATCAGGGCCATTTCTTGATTTTTCTTATAGAATAAACCAAGATCTTTAGTACCATTTAAATATCTGAAGATATTCTTTACTCCTGCCCAATGGCGTTTTGTTGGAGCTGCACTATGTCTAGCCAGCAAATTTACTGCAAAGGCAATATCTGGTCTAGTACAATTTGCAAGGTACATTAGTGCTCCTATGGCACTAAGGTATGGGAACTCAGGTCCCAATATTTCTTCGTCATCATCCCTAGGTCTAAAGGGATCCTTTTCCATATCAAGGGATCGAACGACCATTGGTGTCTTGGATGGATATGATTTATCCATATTGAATTTTTCCAAAACTTTCTGGATATAAGCGGGCTGATAAACGACTATTCCTGAGGGAAGGTGCTCAAGTTGTAAACCTAAGCAAAATTTGGTTTTTCCCAAATCTTTCATCTCGAACTCCGTCATTAAATGATTGCATGCGATTGTCTTCTGCGTTACCAATGATGTTGAGGTCATCAACATATACTGAGATGATACAAAATCCCTTTGGAGATTTCTTGATAAAAACGCATGGGCAATCATCATTATTTGAGTATCGTTTGTGGAGAAGGAACTCACTAAGTCGGTTATACCATATTTTACCGACTGCTTCAAGCCATAGAGTGACTTTTGTAATTTTACACAATACATGTTGCGATTTATGTCTGGATTCGGAATTTTAAGTCCATCGGGAACTTTCATATAAATATCCGCATCTAGTGACCCATATAAGTATGCGGTCACGACATCCATTAACTGCATTGATAAATTCATTTGTACTGCCAAAGATATTAGATATCGAAACGTAATTCCACTCATTACAGGAGAATATGTATCTTCGTAGTCGATACCGGGTCTCTGCGCAAACCCTTGTGTTACTAGCCTCGCTTTATATCTCACCACCTCATTGTTTTCGTTCCTTTTTCGAACAAAAACCCATTTAGCTCCCACGGGGAAGACTCTATGAGGAGTATGTATTAATTGAGAGAATACCTCTCTTTTGTTAAGCGAGCGCAGTTCTGCCTCAATTGCTTCCTTCCATTTAGGCCAATCCGAGCGCTTCAGGCACTCTTTCATAGATTTTGGCTCTGGATCCAGTTGAAGGGTTTTAGCAATTTTCGAGCAGAAATATGTGTCGACAAAATTAGTCTTTCTATTGTATGATTCTCCCGAATAAATATAGTTTGTGGATATTTCTTTGATTCCTTCAGATACCGCTTGATTTCCCATATCAACGGGATCTGAGTGTTTCGATGTCCCAGCATTAGTATTTGTGCGCACATTTATGCTGGGCTCTTGATGTTGATCATCAGTTTGGTGTCTATCAACTTCAGGTTGATTTGCATTTGCTGACATTGATTTTGATTTTCCTTGTTTCCGCGGTGGCTTTAGAGAAGCCTTTTCCCTTGTAACCAGATTTCTCCCCCTTTTATTTGCAATTGGGAGTTGAGTAGTTTTATTTGGTACCTCTACTCATTCCGGTGCATTAACTGCAGGGATATAAGATTTAGTGACACCTCTGTGATCAGTAAATGCGTCTGGCAGGTTTTTTGCAATGTTTTGCAAATCTATTATTCTCTGAACTTCAGATTCAGATTCTCTAGTACGTGGGTCTAAGGACTGGATGCCGGTAACATTCCAATCGATTTCCTGGCATTCTTTGTGGTTTGTTTCTCCCCTAATGCCGGGAAATGGTCCTCATCAAAAATTGAATCAACGTACCGGGCTGTAAACAGGTCCCCTGTAAGGGGTTCTAAATATTTTATAATTGACGGAGATTTATATCCCACATAGATTGCTAATTTTCTATGGGGGGCATAGAGGTACGTTGCGGTGGTGATATCGGTACGTATACAGCGCAACCGAATTTTCGCAGGTGGGAAATACTTGGCTGATTGCCACGTACTATTTGAAACGGGGAAATTTCATGATATGTAGTTGGTTTGACTTGAATCAGATCTCGGCGTGTAAAACCACATGTACCCAACAAGAGGTTGGTAAATTGCAATTCTGTAATAATGGTCTAGCAATTAATTTTACTCTTTTGATTAAAGATTCAGCTAATCCATTTTGAGTATGAACATTTGGTACTGAATGTTCTAGATGGATGCCTAAAGCCATAAAATAATCATTAAATGCGCGTGAACTAAATTCAGCGGCATTGTCCATTCTTATTGTTTTTATCCTGTGTTTAGGATGATTTGCTCGTAATTTGATAATTTGAGCAATTAATTTGGCAAAGGCATGGTTGCGTGTGGACAATAAACACACATGTGGCCATCTAGTGGACGCATCAATTAGCACCATGAAGTACCTAAATGGTCCAGATAGAGGTTGTATTGGACCACATATATCTCCTTGAATTCTTTCAAGAAAATTAAGTGACTTATTTTTAACTTTGAGGTAGGATGGCCTGATAATTAATTTCCCAGTAGCACATGCAGTGCATACAAAATCTGATGATTTAGGAAATCTTGTAGTTGGCAAATTGTGACTAACAGAATTGCCTATAATTTTTCTCATCATACCTATTCCAGGATGACCAAGGCGATCATGCCAAGTCTTGAATTTATCAAGATTTTGAAAAATTATTTTATACGCAACATAAGGTACGGGTTTAATGTATGCAAAGTATAATCCGGATGAGAACGAAGGGAATTTTTCAAGAGTTTCTTCCTTATATCCGTTGCTTTTTGTTAAAAACAAAAATTATTTGTTATCCATCTTAATCGTTTTTAGATGGAAATCATTAGATCGGATATCTTTGAAACTTATAAGGGTACGAGTAGATTCAGGATACAAGAGTGCATTCTGAATTACAATAGTAGTACCCATAGGAAGTGTGAAAGTGGCTCTTCCTGAACCAATAATTGCTTTGTTACTACCAGTTATGGTCATAACATCTTCCTTTCGCTTCGTAAGAGTTTGGAAGTATTTTTTTCCCCTTAAAATTGTATTAGTGGTAGCACTATCCACTAAACATAATTCTTCTTCCATCGGATTGTTTCCCGTGAAATTTCTATAAATAGAAATAGAATATTTTAGAATAAATCTTATTTTATTCATATATTCATCAAATTACATACATGGTATTTATATTACAAACTTTCAATATAAATACATTACAATATTATGTCTGATTCACATAATACTATATACATAGTCTGATAGACTTTATTCTACTAATTGTTATACAATATAACATTTTATAGTATTTAAATAGCTAAATGACATCAATTGTTCATGGAGATTAATTTAGGTCTCCAAAAACATCTTGGGTATAATCCACAAGCATGTTTTCATCGAGGATGATATCGTCTTTTAGCTTGAATTCTTCAATAGAACTTTGAGATGGACCAACTTGAGAGTTGTCTTCTATGTCGTTGAAGTGAGCTTCAGCTTTGTTTCCATGGACTTGTTTCACTTTTCCTCCATACTTCATGGAATACGACATTTGTTAATACGATGATTCGCACATCCACACCTTTGACAAGTTTGAGAACTGTCATTACGGTCATTTTTCTTGAAATGACCTTTCCCCATTGATCGACCGTTGGTCTTTTGACCATTGTTGTTTTTCCACTTTCCTTTGAAATTTCGGAAGTTCCTTTTACGGTTTCCAAATTTCTTAATAAAATGAGCATTAGCATGTGATTCAGGGATTGGCATTGCGCCCGTTGGGCGAGCATTGTGATTTTTCATGAGAAACTCATCATGCTTCTCTGCGAAGTAATGTATATATAAGCTCAGAATACTTAGTGTATTTCTGTTGACGATACTGTTGTTGCAATATCCTCATTGAGGGGTGGAAAGTGTATAAGGTTTTATCTATTAAGTCCTCATCTAAAACCTGCTGATTGCAAAATCTCAGTTTGGAGTTGATCTTATGCACAGCAGAATTATATGCAGCCACAGACTTAAAGTCCTGGAACCTTACGAGAGACCATTCTCTTTGGGCTTCTGGCAACATTACTGCTCTTTGTTGGTCATATCTTTCCTTGAGGGAGTTCCATAAGGCTAATGGGTCCTCCTCCATCATATATTCGGTTTTTAGATCAGGATAGAGGTGGTGCCTTATGAAATGTAATGCTGCATATTTTATCACTTGTGGTATTTATGGAGCATTTTCAGGGGGTGTGACAATGCAAGGTCCAAGGTTACGGCCAGTTAAATTTATTTTCGTATCCATGGCCCATGATAGATAGTTACTTCCATCGACTTGTAGTTCTTCGAATTCTTTCTTATTGATGCCGGCCATTTTTCCTGCATATATGATCATGCATTTGATTAATTTTACTTGATAGTAAAATTTATTTTGGTAAACAACAAGTTTTGTTCTAGAGGAACAAATTAAGCTTTTAGTCTGATGTTTTCATATGTGTAGATCTTCGAATTTCAAGTTAACACGTTGTAGATAATTTCCATTTTATGGAATACATCTCTCAGCATTAGAAAACATAATCTGACATATGCCAGTAGATGTCCTTTTCTAATAGCTTGTGTTACACTTTGACATCAATATATTTGGAAGAGCACTTTGGAGATATTATTTATCATAAAAATAAATATATCTCGCAATGATGGATAATCTATAATTATACAGTAGATGCCATCACCTTGTGTTTCATAAATATGATTCGAGATAGTCACATTTTTATCTCATCATTTTTATTAATGAGAAAATGTTGCAAGAAATAAAATTTCAGTTGCAAGAATTGTTGTACCAAATAACATGTCATGATATGCTAAAGGCAAATATATAACATGTCATATTTCATATTTGAATAGACATATGGTCTAGAATATATATATATATATGTACAATACAATAGATGGTCAAGCTGACTAAAGCACAAACCGAGACAATCGTACATATAAATTTACAATATATTTGATATTGCTAGAGGGGAGCATAGGTGCTGTACAAATATAACCTGCATCGAGCGTCTAGTAGTTATCTAATAATCTGCATAGAGCAGATGCCTAGTAGATAGTAGTACTAGCAGGGACATGGCCTGTAAGGCATGTGTGCACCGCTTGGACCAGTAAGGCTGGTGCAGTGGGGGCGGTAAGGGAGGCGATACCGCCCCCCGGCGGGCGAGAGCGAGGCGGGAGAGGGGCGGGACGGTAGGCGCGGGCGGTGGCGCCTACCGCCTGGCTACCGCCCGCACTGGCGAGGCGAGAAGGGCGGGAGGGGGGCGAGAGGGGGCGGTGCGGTGGCGTGGCGGGGCGATAGCGTGGGCGAGAGGGGGGAGCGGGGCCGGGGCTAACGGCTAGCTGACGTGGCGCCCGCTGATTGGTCCACGTCAGCTAGCCGTTGGGGTGACCGTTGCTGTCTGAAAAAATCCGAAAAAATGAAAAACAAAAACCCAAATTTTCATCTCTTCCCCCTGTAAATACCCCCCATATCCCTTCACTCACTCCACACCTCACTTCATCTCCTCCACTCTCCATTTCCACTCCTCTCGACGCCATGTCTTCGTCCAGCAGCAGCAGTTCGAGCGAGGGAATGGAGAGTGAGATGATCGCTGCATTCCAGGCGGAGTACGAGGCGGCGATTCTCAACCTCGAAGCGGAGCCAAGACTGCCGCGACGCCATCGGGAGTTCATCAGGCGTGATCGTCTGGGCGCCCACGATCGGCTCTACGACGACTACTTCGCCGACAACTGTGCTTATCCTCCGAGCTTCTTCCGGCGAAGGTATCGGATGAGGCGATCCCTTTTTCTACGCATTGTGGATAGATTGGATGAATACTCTCCGTATTTCACCCAAAGAGTTGATGCTCTCAACCGTCCTGGTTTTTCTCCCCTACAAAAGTGTATTGAGGCTTTGCGTCTATTAGCTTATGGAGCCGCTGCGGATACGATAGATGAGTGGCTTAAGTTAGCTAGACAAACTTCGTCAGAGTGTCTAGAGGAATTCTGCGAGGGCATCACTCACTGTTACGGGGAAGAGTTTTGTCGTCGACCTACTGTCACGGATACTCAGCGTCTGTTAGCGAAAGTCGAGGAGCATCGATTGCATGCATTAGCAGTGGAGGAACTGCCCAGTTGCGCATGCCGGTCAATTCACAAGGGGAGACATCAAACACCCTACAATAATCTTAGAAGCCGTTGCGTCGTATGATCGTTGGATCTGGCATGCCTTTTTTGGAGTCGCCGGGTCCAACAATGACATCAGTGTGCTCAATCAGTCGTCGTTGTTCACGGATGTGCTTAGAGGAGAAGCACCCATAGTGAAATTCACGGTGAATGAACACGAGTACAACAGGGGTTACTACCTTGCCGACGGCATCTACCCCTCCTGGCCGATGTTCATGAAGGGTGTTACTCTTCCACAAAGTGAAAAGCATCGGCTGTTCACTACTGCTCAATCAGCTTGGCGCATCGACGATGAGCGTGGTACCAATTTGGAGAACATCTATGAGACAGTTGATTCCAATGTCGGCCCTGCGATACATAACAATGCACCACCAAGCCTAGCAGCCAGGATTCAGATGGACAACGAAATGAGGGACTCCCCGATGTATACACAGCTCCATCATGATTTGATTGAGCATGTGTGGGCTCATGCCTAGATTATGTAATTTTTTAAATTTTTTATGTAATTTTTATTTATAATGTAATCGGTAACAATTTTAGTTGAATAAAATAATTTTGTTGCATTATTTTGAAAGTTTTCATCTGAAAAATATATGTTGATGTGGAGGAGAGAGAAATGCTGATGTCGAGGAGAGAGAAGTGAGAGTGGGGACTATAGCCCGTGCACTGACACCGTGCCGTGAGAGTGGGGTGAGAGTGGGGTGATAGTGAGGGCAAAAGCTGACGTGGCGGGGCTATAACAGGCGATGCACTGGCACCAGCCTAAGTCAAAAGGAGAACCAGGAGAACCGGATAAGGTACGATGCGTGTTCTCCACATATTCTCCTCTCTCCGCCTGTTCCATGCCGGCGCCCACGACCTGCTTCACCACCGACGGCTGGGCCCCTGCTCGGAGGGAGAGGGGCTACTGGTGGAGGCCTCGTTGAGGCCACTTTCTGCGACGCGCGCCGTGAGTTCTAGCGCCTCGGGCGACCAAGTTCCTGCGCGGGCGCCGGCGGGACGAGCCGCCATGGCTGTAGCGAACTGACGAAGGAGCACCCGCGCTTCCGGCGAGGGCGTGGGAAGGGCCAGCACCGGAGCGGCGTCCTCGTTCTCCTCTTCCTCGACTGCCTTCAGTGGGAGGTTGAGGTCTGGGAGCATTGGGGCGACCGGCGCGGGAGCCATGGCCTCAACCTCCTCAATCGCCGCCTCTGGCTGGACTGCGTCTGGTGGCGCGGAGAACTCCGGCATGGGGTCGTAGCCCGGCGGAGCGAAGTGTGCAACTTCCTCGTCGGAGGGCGTCGGTGATGGAAGGCATGGCCCAAATCCATGGTGCGTGCAATAGTATTTTTCCAGAGGCGATGCGGGCGGCGGCGGTGGTGCCAAGAGTTCCTCGTCGCCGAAGTCGCGCTCGGGGTCGTCGACAAGCCAACCGGCGCATTGTTCGCCCAGCAGCCAATCCATTGGCGGAACGGCGAACCCCGGCGGCACCGGCATCAGTTCGTCGGCGTCCGCGCTCGCGTTTGAGGCGGAGACCTCGTCTTCAAACACTGCTTCCGCTACGACCTCCGGTGCGACAACGGCCGCCGGTTCGGCAGCGGCCACCGGTGTTTGTTCCCGGCGTGCATTGCTTGGGCCTGGTGCTCCAGGGGAGCGGTGGCGGTTGTGGCGCCGGGGCGCCCAGCGGTTGCCGTGGAGGCCGCGGCGGAGGCCACCGCCAGGGCCGTAGCGACGCTGGGGTACCCAGCGGTTGCTGCCGCGGCGGAGCCAGTCCAGGCGACGCTGATGGCGACGGCCGGAGTTCGGGCACCGAGCGGTAGCAAGGGCGAAAACCCGACGAGGAAATCGGCGGCGACGGTGTTCCCTGGCCACAAATTGAGCGAAGGAAAAAGTAAGTTCCTGAAGGAAAGCCATCTCTTCTTTCTCACTTTTCTCTCTGTAGCCTATTTGCTTTGTCGGAGTATGCGTGCTGATAACGTGTGAAAAGTGAGAGAGTGAAGTGAATCGTCAGTTTGTATTGATAGCGACTTCAGATATATATATATATAGGGTCTGAAAAGTCGAGAGTGGTACAAGTCGGTTACAGATTTGTGTCGATTCGGAACCGATGTCACGACGGTTCGCTATACAAGCGATTGGCCAAACAATTATCCTAACTACTAGGTAGTTATTTAGCCTAAATACTAACGGCTGTATTGGCCTAATATTTATGCTATTTTTATTTCTAACAGAATTAACGAGTCGCGTGGCGAGGAAAGCGCGATGACTAGCTGGATGTACGCGATTTTTTTATGTTTGCGCCGAGGAATAAAAAAGCCACTTCAGTTTTTCTTCTTCAAAAAAATAAAATAGAATCTCTGCTCACGTAAAGCTGGCTTCCTGCCTAAATTCATGAAGCAAATTTTAAGAGCTTTCTTTGTCAACAAATAGCCACAAATTTTGCCTCTCACAATATATATGCATACAGCACAGCACAACACACTTTTTCTTATTAAACAGAATACAACATGCACAAAACAAACCTGTTACAACTTCTCACTGGACAAATAAAATTGGGCGACACGGTACAATAATTTGCTAACGGAAGCACTACTACGTACTACTCCCGGCGATACTTTACGAGAATTGCTCACGGAAACACTACTACATACTGCTCCCTCCGTCCTAATGGAATTAGATGACTTGTGTTTGTCTAGAGATTTCCATTAGAACGGAGGGAGTATAAAGAAACACAGCGGCAGCTGCCAGAGCCACCAAGAACCCGAGGACTCACCTAAACCCACCGAGTCGAACAACAAGGCCACCGCTGCCTGCTTGCTCTATCCAGCTCCAATTCTCCCGTGAAATACAAAAACACAAACAATTTTCATTTTCGAGCTCAAGTTACCTGACATATAGCAGCAGAGCACTCAAGAGACCAAGCTGTGAATAAGAGGATGTATAGGAGGATCGTTTTCCACGCAAACAACAGTTTGTATGGATAAATTCTTATTACCACCTCTAGTGTACTCCACCAAATCCGTATAACAGACAATGGAGCTCAGTGCCACTAAAAGCATAACTGATTTAAAAAGCTACCCCAATAACTTAGCTGCAACCCACACAGAGACACAGTTGATATACCTAGATAGATATACTAGATAAGATATTGGAGAGAACCAGACAGACCAATCTTTCCCAGTTGGATTCATTCAAGCTAGAGTCATCATATTGTCGTCCTCTCGGCAGAAGTGAAGTTAACTGGACAGAGCAATCGCCTCCTCCCCTGGATTTTCATAAACTAGTAAAGGACCAATACACACAAGAGTTGATGAGACTAAACAGAGGATTTTGCATCAATAAATAACTCCATCAGTTTGCACGATCAAAAAGATTTAATTTGCCACACTACACAATGTTTTTAGCTTCCACTACCTGAGTCGATAAGTAAGGCGTGAGAAACATGGGAAGCAGCATTCAGTCTTGGGACAAGCTACTCTAGGCAAAACAGCTAGAAGATGTTGATGAACACTTAGTGCAAAGTTAATTATTTCCAAAGGCTAAATACCATAGAGCAAACAACTTGTTTGACACAAAGACTAAAGGGATCAACCAAACCCACTACAGTTAATAGGCGGTGTGTTGAGGAACCAAACAGATTCCTCGGAAACAAACCAGATTCCTCGGAAACAATCATATGGCAATATCAAAGAGAAGATTAATTGCCAAACATAACTTAGTTTTCGAGTACAGATTAATAGCATCAGATAGATAGATAGATACAGGCGATGGTTCAATAACACGGATAACCAATAACTTAGCTGCAACCCACAGAGACACATAGTTGATATAGCTAGATAGATATACTAGATAAGATATTGGACAGAACCAGACAGACCAATCTTTCCCAGTTGGATTCATTCAAGCTAGAGCCATCATATTGTCGTCCTCTCGGCAGAAGTGAAGTTAACTGGACAGAGCAATCGCCTCCTCCCCTGGATTGACATAGGCGCTATCATCGAATATGATGCCGGCCCGGAGTGCCTGGTCTACACAGTCAAGCCAATTCTTCTTGGTTTCCTCCAGCACCTCGTTGATCTCCTTGAGGACCTCCTCGTCCACCTCGCGAGAGGGGTCGTCAGAGAATTCGTCATCAACGAATTCATACTCATCGAAGATGTCGATAGCCGAACTCTCCGTCTGCTCATTGTCGACAGCCACCGCATCCTTCCCGGTGTCGACGAGCGCACCCAACGCCTCCAACAGGGCCTCTACCGACCTCTCCGTCTGGTTCTCGTCAACGGCCATCGCCTCCTTCCCGGTCTCGACCAGCGCCTCCCTTGAACCACTGCCTTTGTTCTTTGGCTCCAACGCCTCAACCACCACCACCAGGGCCTTGCGCATCTTCTCCCACTGGATCTGTCTCGCAAAATCCTTACCCTTCACCCGCCGCTCCTTCCGTGGAACCTCCTCGGGGATCACCAGCTTGTCGGAAAAGGCCATGGCTCCGCGATTCGTCGCCGAGCGGTTCTCTTTTCCGTTGGATCGATTGAGATTGGGGATGCTGGTTAGGGTGTTTGGTAGGAGAAGAGGAGGCGGCGGCTCGATCTCGATGTATATAACGTAGAGGAACCAAACCCTAGGTACTCGATGTATATAACGTAGAGGAACCAGCCGGACTCGGACCACCCAACTGGGCACTCAACCAACTTGCATTGCCACACGGTCCAATTATCTATCCGAACCGACCTCTGTTTTTCTTTTATTTGCCGTCCATATCTAATTTTGTTTTCTTTTCTTCTCTTTTAAGGAAAACTTTTTTTGAACAATAATAAAACTCACTAGTACAAGCCGCCTCATTAAAAATCTTTCAGTCCCCTTAAAAGAAGGGTAACTAGGGGTTACATGGCACGGGGCCTATGGAAACTATGACACGAGAAATAAACACATACTCCCTCTGTCGTGATACTATGCACGACAGCACCATTGTGTTTAACAATGGAGTTTACAGAAGGGACATAGGTTGCGAGCGTCGGTGTACGTGCGAGATTGGGTAAAAGCATGCAAGAGACACGATGTAACCACGTTGATGAACTATGAGGTGTGGTATCGAGTGTTACAATATGCTCCTTGACATGCATCTCTCTCTGAATTCGCGCCAGCTAAAGGAGCTCCGGACTGTCTTATATAGGTGTTGGCAGTCCCGCTCACATGCGGGGCCGGCTGTACGACCAGTCGGCCAGGATCCACTAGCTACACGGTACATGATGGGGCTGAGCAAAAAGACTACTTATCATGACGCAGACGGCCAAAGTTTAAGGGTACGACCGCCCGCTCCGCCAGTACAAGCGTAGTTGACATCGTGTGTGTTGTCATGTCACCATTTAGCCCATGCCTTTCTTTAGCCTATGCATGTCCTCGTTTGTCAGAACCATCCGACTGAGGTTATCAGCCGGCCAGAGCCAGTCGGCCTAAAGGTAACCACCTGATAAAATGGCAACCTAGCCGGTCATCTCGTTTGCATTGTCTTTATCTTGTCCTTAGCCTAATTGGTGGTCAATCTCCCCGACAGTAGCCCTCGAACATGTTAAGCTTTAGAGTCGGCACGGTGAAGAAGGCTTTTGTGTGTTCTTCCCCGTGGACTTGATAGATCTTGCTCCTGTTTCCGACGGCTGGGCTGTGTCGACTGGGTCGTCTCGGCTTCTCCGTCTGGGTCGGCTGGCCGTGTGATGTCACGATAGGGATCGTGGCTGACGTTAGCCACGTCCCATCGCTCTGAATCGCCATCTACGGAGGCGGCGACGCCTCGATTCTTTCATCCAAATCTTTTGTGGCCGCTCGCAGCGGTATTAGGATCGGGTGTGGGAAAGGCCCATATGGCGGTGGTTTCGTGTGGGAGGTCGAACGATGGTTCCCCGCTACAAAAGGGGACGCGGCACCTCAACGGAGAGTTTCCGCACTTTGTCTCCGATCCACTGCCTCCTAGCGCTCGCTAGAGCCGCTCGCTTTGCGTTCTCGCCCTTCGTCGCCACCTGTGGGCAAGTATCCCGAGGTCCGCCGCTCCATCCCGTGGAGACGCTCGTCGCTCTGTGCGTCAACGCCGCAACAATGGCCAATCGCTCCCAGAGCACGGTGCAGGGATCCACCATCACCGCCAGCGACCTAGTTCGCGTCGTCAAGGAGATGTACCTGGGGAAACCCGGCGATGCCGGGGCCCTTGTTCCGGTAGTGAGCTGGAACCGATGCCACGCCAGGAAAGATTCGTCGTCTTCCTCGAGCATCTGGACCGCCGGCTGGCGTTGCTCGTGAGTCCTTTCTTCCATGAACTCTTGGACGAGTACGACCTCCAGCCACACCATCTGGGGGGAAATTCCATCTCGCGGCTCTCGGCGTTCGCGGTCGGCCACGAGGCCTTCTTGGGAGTGCGGCCGACTGTACTCCTCTGGAGTCAGAAGTTCTTCTTCCGGATTTGGCAGGTGCTCTGCAGCGACGCCATCATCACTGGTCCCGCAACAACATGCCGCAGTTCGCGACGCATGAGAGCATCAAGGATTGGCAACGGTCCTTCTTCTACGTCCGGAACATAGAGAGGGAAGACAACCAGGCCCCGGTGCACCTCATAAACCTCCCCCGGTACGTGTCTGACTCACCGTTGAAGAGCCAGGGGTGAAGATCGGGGAGGACACCGACGACCTTGTCAAGATGTGCGACCGGCTGGCGGCGTTGACCAGGAAGGGCATGACCTCACGCTCAGCTGGCTGGCGCGTCGGGTGTGGCCGCTCCAGACACGGTCGCACAAGGTGTGCCACTACTCCGGGATGTCCACCCGCGTCCTCAAGATAGGGGGCATGAACGACTGACTCCGACTGGTGATGAAAGAGAAGGTCATCTCCAACTGGTCCTGGGGCCGGCTGCCGTATAGCCGCAACAGGCTGCCCCCTCGGGTGTTTTCTCGTTCCTCATGTTGCCGCCTTTTGTTTCCTTTGCCGGCGTCTCACGTCGGCTGTGAACTCGCGCAGCTATTCGAGACGCAGTAGCTTGAGGATGGGACAAACGGCCCTGAGTTCGAGGATGATCTCCTCGCCCTCCCAGGCGTAAGGAGGACAAGGCGACTCTAGACGCAGCCCAGGCGGAGGATCAGGAGGCGCCTGACACGTCGAAGGACCCGGAGCTGAAGGAGGAGGGTGATGAAGGCAGTGCATCCCGCGGAGGGCAACTCCTCCCGGGTACAAAGACCGGGGTGAACCGTCTTCTCCCTGCGAGGTCATCTTGATTGTAGACTCTGACGAACCGTCCTCCATAGGATCCGCGTCGGCCCGACCCCTCAAGCGGGCCCAGCCATCGAAGCCAAAGGAGGGGGCCGGTGACACCGACGCGGGGTCGTCGAGGAAGAAGAAGAAGAGGAGGCCGATAGTGCGCCTGACCTTTGATGGGTAAATATTCTCTTGTCATTGTCGCCTAGCTGGGGATCCAGCTTCTCACTCGTTGCTCTATTGTTTGCGCAGCTCGCCCAAATCGCCTAGATGGGTCTCCTGTCATGACGGTGTGATGTCAGGGGAAACTGGATCGATACGGCTGACTCACTCGGTGTCGGGGACAACAAACCCAGTTGAATAGGTAGTCATTTACGAGCACTTGCATAGTGGATAGTTAGGACCAGTTATCTGATGTTCACATACTGTCTTGCACAATCCGTGGTTGTTCACGGCGGATGTACTGGATCTTGTGCAATGTGTACACCTCTGCAGAGTGAAACTATTCAGAATAGCCGAGTCCTCATATATGGACAGCTGAATGGACATGTAGCTAGTATTGTGTGAATGTTTTCAAAAAGATTGAAAAGCGTTTTAATTATTTTAGCTGGGAGGTACTCGAAAAAGGAAAATGATTGTACCTTTGAGGTACCGGAAAAGATGATCTTTAAGATGTGATCTTTCAAGTAGTTTTGCAAAGAAAAACATTCTTTTATTTAGAATGCTTTATCAAAACCTTGTGGACATGCTATATCTACAAGAGAAACTAAATATCTTTTGAAGTATCTTCTTCAACAAGAAAATCTAAAACTTGATCAACCATGATGGGCCTTCAAATTCATCATGGCTAGTTGAAACCTAATTACAGCCTTCCTACCACCTATATATGCATACTTGAATGTTTTAGCTTTCATTTGGGGTGACTTGCGAGTACAATCCAATGTACTCATATTGGTTTCGTCCATGGCTATTGTCTTGGCCAGACTTTGAGGAGCACTCCGGAGAACCTGACGAAGATGGTGTTGTTGACGACTGTGCAAACTAGGAATGTCTCTCAGTTAGTAGCATGTAGATAGTCAAAGCGTGACTTGGGTTTACCACGAGTTTGTTTTGGAAGACTTCCGCTGTTTCATGTGCTTTCTGCCCTGCGTGGCAGTTGTTTTCAACTAAGTCATGTGACTAGTTGTGTAAGACGTGGATTCGTGTAGTGGATGATGTAATCTGCAATGCCAACTCGAGTATGTTGTTCACGACTAACTGATCATGGGATCGTGAATGTATGCATACTGGAGGTCTCATACTGCTAGTCTGGGTTCCCCATGGAACTCTAGGAGCGCATGGATACAAGTTATCCTTGGAAGGAAAAACAGTTCCGGATCCTCTTTGTCAAGCTCTACCACTGAGCTACTGAGGAACAAGGGGGATTAGACCTCCTAGAGTTCAACTCCCATTCTCAACCCATGAACAATATGAGTCTGAAGCATCTTTTTGGAAAGGGAGTGTGTGAGAGTTGTCTATTTCAAGAATAGATTGGATCTATCTGGCTGCACTTTAGAATAGTTTTTATTGTTTTCGGATAATTAAGAAAATGGTGCACGATCTCGACGTACTTCTGAATAAATTTAGAAATTATATGGAAGAAGGAAAAAATCACTGTTTTTACTATCCCCATGTAGAAAGCCCTTTTTTCTACGTGTTTCCGTGGGTCTTAGTGTAACAGGTTGTTCGCGAAACAGACGTACCCTTATTTTTCCACCACGATGTGCACATCGTGTTATTGCTCTTCGTCCTGCTTCTATCTGCTCGCCGTGATCCAAGCAGGTTCCAGTGCTTGAAGAGCATATCTACCAAAACAAATACGATTTCTTATACTCTGACCTGAGTAGCATGGGACACATGGAATCCCGTGTGAATCAGCAAGGACCACCTTGCAAGGCTAAATACTCCTGGGTGACCGATATCGAAGTAGTACCATAGGAAATGGTGAAAAGAACCCCTAGGTCGTCACTCACCACGCGTACAACCTCGTCAAGATGCTCGGGAGCAGAGGAACTCTTACTATTCGTGGCGACGTCAAAGACGCGATGTGTTCCATCAAGGACGCCTACAAGGAGTCTTCGGCATCGCACCCCATCGACGAGGATAGCATCGAGGACCTCGCCAAGGTCCCGAAGAAGAAGCAAATGTTCTCTCAAGAGAGGACATCTACGAAGAAGATCTCCCTGAATGTCGATGGCACGAGGGCTACCCTCACCATCGGCGTGGGCTTGCCTCCCAAATAGGAAAGCGTGCTCATCGTCTTCCTTTGGGAAAATGCTGACATATTCGCAAGAAAATCATCAGACATGCCCGACGAACCAAGGGTGGTGATCGAGCACCACTTAGCTATGTGACCTAGGGGCACGACCCATGAAGAAAAAGGCAAGGCGTTAGTTGCCTGAGAAACAAGAATTCATCGTCCGCGAGGTGGAAAAGCTTCTGGAGGCAAGAATCATCTGCAAGGTCATACACGTTGACTGGATCGCCAACCCCTTCATGGTGCCCAAGCACACCGGTGACGGGAGGCTATGCGTCGACTTCACAGACCTTAACATGGCGTGCACCAAGGACCCGTACCCGCTCCCGAGAATCTTCCAGATAGTGGACTCCACCATCGGGTGTGACATCCTCTACTTTATGAACACTTTCTCGGGTACCACCAGATCAAGATGCCAAGGAGGATGAAGCATAAATTGCATTCATGACACCCTATGGTGTATTCTTCTATGTATGCATGCCCTTCGGCCTGAAGAATGCGGGCGCCACCTTCCATAGGATAATGCACATCGCCTTGCGGGCTCAGATAGGAAGGAATGCCAAGGCTTACGTCGACAACATAGTTGTTAAAACTCGCGAGGACCGCACACTCATCGACAACCTCGAGGAGACTTTCAAAATCTCCGCACGTCAACATCATTCTCAACTCCGACAAGTGCGTCTTCGGGGTTGCCTCGGGCGAATTCCTCAGCTTTATGGTGTCACACCACGGCATCAAGGCCAACCTAGACAAGATCCAGGCCATATAAGAGATGGAGCCACCATGGCGCCTCAAGGGCATGGAGCGCCTCACGGGATGTGTGGGAGCTCTCAGGCGTTCCATCTTCAAGTTCGAGGACAAGGCACTGCTATTCTTCAAGCTCTTGAAGCAAACGGGTCCCTTCAAGTGGACCATCAAGGTGGAAACTGCATTTGGCGCACTCAAGAGCTATCTGGCTAGTCCACCCATCTTGGTCGCCATGAGACCTCGTGAGTCACTCCGCCTCTATCTAGCAGCTACACCTCAAACAACCAGTGCCGCCTCATCACAGAGAGGATAGCGAACAAGAAAAGTACGGCACTGCCCAGCAAGGAGCTTACACTGGCATCTCCCCGAGAGAACATCGATGCGCAGCAATACCTCAATAAGGAGGACCTTCCCAAGCCTCAAGAGAGTTTCAACATGCCTTATGAGCTCACTGCCAGTCCTCTCGCGACCACCCTCGTCGAGCATCTCGTCTACTTACTTAGCACAATGCTCTGGGATGCTCGTGAGAGGTAGATTGTGCCGCAGAAGCTCCTCTATGTGCTCCTTGACGCCTCCAGAAATTTGCGCCACTACTTCGAGGAGCACCACATCATGGCAGTGTTCGCCTTCCCTCTAGAAAAAATCCCGCGAAATTCCAACCCCACAGGGCGTGTCGCGGAATGGGCGGTCGAGCTACAACCATTAGAGATACAATTCCTCACCACCAAGACAATCAAAGGAGGAGCTCTAGCTGAGTTCAACGCGGAATGGACTAACCTGCCGCCCGAGGAGGATCCTGAGGAAGAAACAACAGTTTTAGGGAAGTTGGCTTCAGGCTTATGGACCATGCATTTTGATGGCGCTTTATCCTCCAACGTCTCGGGGGCTGGCGTCGTTCTCACATTACTGACATGCGACAAGCTCTACTACGCTGTGCAGCTCCATTTTGGGCGCAGGGCCAAGGTCTCCAACACCATCGCCGAATATGATGGTCTGCTCGCCGAAATCAGAGCCACCATCGCCCTAGGCATCAAGTGCCTCGTCAAGGGCGACTAGCAACTCCTGGCCAATTTCTCTAACAAAATCTAAAAGTATAAGGACTCGCACATGGCCCTGTACCTCGAGGAGGTACGCAAGATCGATAAGTGCTTCCTTTGCATGGATCTGCAGCACATCCCTCGGGGAGACAACAGGGAGGCGAACGACATCGGCAAGAAGGCATCAAAGAAATGGTTGCAAGCACAAGGAGTGTTTGAAGAAAGACTTGAGAATCCATCCATCATACCACTCGTCGACGACAACGAGACTCAGGGTAACAAGCACCTCGAGGAGGAACTTCAACCAGATCCCACCCAGGGTGCACCAGATTGTGGCGCCACATCAGGGTATCGCCTCATACTGGCATTCACTCACGAGGAAGCATGCTGGGCCAAAGGCCTCATCGACTACATCAATAAAGGGGACCTCCCCGAAGACGAAACAGAAGCAGAGCGCATATCTTGCCAAGGAAAAATGTGTTGTGTCATCGATGTCAACCTATACCGGAGGCGACCCAATGGGGTTGCACTACGATGTGTCCCTCCGGACAATTGGGTGGATCTCCTCAAGGACATCCATCAACACGACTGCGGCCACCACTCTTCATCGCCGCAGGCTCGTCGGCAAGCGTTCCTCTATGGCTTATACTTTCCCACCACCCTCAAGGACGCCACTGAGAACGTCAAGACATGTGAAGCGTGCACGTTTCATGCGAAGCAAGTCCACCAGCCTGCGCAAGGATTGCAAACCATTCCCCTCTCCTGGCCGTTCGCAGTCTTGGGGCTGGACATCCTAGGGTCATTCCCATGAGCGCTCTAGGATACCGCTACCTCTACGCTGCCATCGACAAATTCACCAAGTGGGCGGAGGTGGAGCCAGTCCAGGACATCCCAGCAAGTTCTACTGTGAAGTTCATAAATAGCTTCGAGTGCCGCTTTGGCGTACCCAACCGCATCATCACCGACAACGACACATAGTTCACCAGCGGCCATTTCAATTCCTGGTGCGCCAACCTTAGCACGAAGAGTTGCTACGCCTCTGTAGCTCATCCACGTAGTAACGGCCAGGCGGAGCGCTGCAACGCCGAGGTCCTCAAGGGCCTCTATACAAGGATCTTCAACAAGCTCAAGGCCCATGGCAAGAAATAGATCGACGAGCTCCCATCAGTGTTGTGGTCAATCCACACAACCGCGACAAAGCCCACAGGAGAAATGTCGTTCTCCCTCGTCTACAGAGCAGAACCAGTCCTTCCCTGAGCTCAAGAGTGGGTCTCCTCAAGCCCTTTATTTCAGCAAGGACAAGAAAGGAGAACTCCACGCTGAGGACATGCTGCTCCTCGAGGAGGCAAGGAATCGTGCCTCTATTCACGCGGCACGATACCAACAAGGGATGCATCACTACCATAGCAACAACATCATGCCACACACACTGGAGGTGGGCGACTTTCTCTTGAGGAGGATCCTCTCCAAGGAAGGCTTGCACAAGCTTTCGTCCAAGTGGGAGGGGCCGTTCCGGGTGACGCACATTGTGTGCCCCGGAGCGGCACGCTTGGAGACGGAAAATGACACGCCTGTGACCAACCCGTGGAACATCCAACACCTACGGAAGTTCTACCCGTGATGCCACAGTAAACCGACGCCATGACCTCTCTCCGTGAGGGTATCATGGAGTTTCTCATCATGTGCCGCCACGGTTCTGCGAAAGAATCTTCCACACAAGTGGAATCCCCGCTCTGGTAGGGCAAACTTTTGTTTCTTGAGGGTGCCACAACTCCACTACATCTTCTAGCTATGGACCCAAACTCACACGAGATTCAGCCCCATGACGATGGGAGTCCCGTGTCCGCATGGTGACGTCAAGTTCCTCTTGGGGGACCACAAGGTCATGACATCCCTAAGCGTTTTGTAAAGGACAGTCTCATCTCCTAACAGTAATCTTAGTTTCTCCACTTTCACCTCGGCAAGCCTTTGCCTCTTGAGGAGTGCACATTTAGGAATTTCCTCTCAAGGGCAACTCGCGAGCGGGGGCTGGGATCGGTACCCATGCATAGGTGCGTTCCCATGACACTTTGGTGAGGACTTTCTCGCGAGACGCCCATGTCGGAACCAACAAACACACACTTCTACCCATGCAGGAAGGGCAACCTCCCTCACAAGGCAAGGAGCAAGACATCCTCGAGGGATTGGCGAGAGGTCTCTCGAGAGATTATCCCCAGGCGCACATCTCTCCTCGCCAAGCCCCTCGGCGCCGCAACAAACAGCTAAGTCTCACACCCCTTTTTTTATCTCTTGAATGAGTTACTTCAGACTCGTTCGATAAATATACAATTCAGTAGCAAGAAAATATGGGCTGAAATTAAAGCATTTTATTTACGAGAAACATCTCAACACACAGACATGTTGCAGGATCCATTACAAGACTGAAAAGGAGAACATAAGTCTAGAGAGGGTTATCCCCTCTCCAAGCGTATGGAAGCTATACAAAAGAGGAACCATACCAAGGAGAAGGCCAATGTTTTATATGAGAGGAGTTAGCAACTGGCCAAGCTGGCCAGACTCGCTGCCCAGATGGAGACGTGTGCGCACACTAATCCGAGTCAGAGTCTCCTTCCTCCACCTTGACACCCGAGGAGTTTTCCTCATCTTCATCCTTGCTCGTGGAGGCACTGCTCTCATTGCTGATGTCATTGATGCTCTCGCTCTCGATGCCTCACTCCGTGTGCCTGCCATGGCGCCCGAAGATCTTCACGAAGAGTTTTTCCTTCGTGTCGAAGGGGAAATGGAGGACCTGCTTCTCCTCCAGCCTTTGGGAGCGGGCGAAGGTCTTCCACTCCTGCGCCAGCATCAGGCAGCCGCTGGGGAAGAACTCAATGGCCATCCACCAGGGACCATTGATGAAACAGACCATTTGAATCCACAGCCGCCTGAGCGGGTCGCGGTCGATGCCCCTCGCGAAGGAGTCTGGGAGCCGCATGCTATGGAGGTGGCCAAGCAGTCCCACCAGGAACTCATGGGTTGTGACCCTCGTGTCTTCCGCCCAGCGGGTGAGGGATGAGGCCACCCTACCGCGACCACGTAGAGCGCGTGTGCCTCGGCCTGAATGACCACGGGAGCCCTCTCCACCGCTGCCTCCGGATCTCTCTAGTGCCTCCACGATTGCTAGCAGGATTGGTGCGCTGCATATCGAAGCTGCGGCCGTATCCACGGCGCAACTGCGACCTTGTTGACCTTGAGCCATATGCTCTCATTTTCTCCACTTGGAAAGATGGAAGGGATAGTACGACGAGTACGAGTATGGGTCGAGGAGGGGATGGCGTACCGTACTTATACTTGAGTCTGGAGCCTCCTCCTCTCCGCGTCGGTCCATCTCCTCGTACATCCGGGTATCGAGGAAGAGTGGACGACACCGCTGACAGATGGGACTAAAAAACAAAGAGGTGACTACTCAATGACGTGGCACCAGTGTAGTTATGACGACTGAACGTTACTTCCATGTTGAGGAGAGCATGGGTATTCACCCGTGAACCGTTGCGCCACATGCCCACGACTGGCCCAGAACCGGTTGGCCCTGCGCCGCCTCGCTTCCTTTGGACGCATGTCCACACGGGTCCGGGGGTTATTGTCGGTCGAGTGGATACCAGAGTACCATGTTCTGTCTGTTGCGGCCCAGACAAACCCAAGTGAAGAAGCTTTGAAAAGGATGCCTCACAAAGGAATGCTCCCTTGGCGAGAGGATTGTCCCTCTCGACACACCGCCAGCAAGAGGTTGGCCACTCCCGAGGGGTGAGCCCTATCTTTCCCCAGAGAGGAATCCCGCCTCGAATTCTCTGTTCCCTTGATGAGCGTGTAACACATGTTCGTTGGGAGACCCCAAGAGGAAGGTATGAAGAGCACAGTAGCAAGTTTCCTCAGAAAGAAACCAAGGTTGAATCGACCAGTAGGAGGAAGGAGTAACTTCGGAAGGTTGATGCAGCTGAGATGGCAGGGCGCATGATGTCTATACACGCTTCTATGCTTGTAGATAGTGTTGGGCCTCCAAGTGCAGAGGTTTGTAGAACAGCAGAAAGTTTCCCTTAAGTGGATCACCCAAGATTTATCTAACTCAGGGAGGTAGAGGTCAAAGATATCCCTGTCAAGTAACCCTGCAATAAAGATACAAGAAGTCTCTTGTGTCCCCAACACACCCAATATACTTGTCAGGTATATAGGTGCACTAGTTCGGAGAAGAGAGAGTAAAATGCAAGTAACATGGATGATAATAAGTGATAATAACAATCTGAAATAAAAATGGCAGCAAGCAAACATGTAGCAGAACAGGCGGAAAATGGTGTTTCAATGCTTGGAAGTAAGGTCTAGGGCTCCTACTTTCACTAGAGGACACTCTCAACAATGAAAACATAATTGAATGCATAAATATCATTTCTTCACTATGCTACTCCAAACCACTCTTTGAATAATGAACACTAATCATTGTGTAGGGCTTTAACAACACTCCTCAAGTCTATATTCCCTCTCTAGGGCACCCCAATGTCACTACGAGCGCCATAAATTAGTACTAAACAAATGCCACAATTTCATAGGTTCATCTTCCAACACAAGATATAAATATCATGCTAAACCACACGGTGCACATACTATCACATTTACCCCGTGATCAAAGTGTTTACGGAGATAACAAAACCACTTGAGTAGCATAACAGATGAAGATCAATCTACATATTCAACTAGATTACAAAGCTCATGATCACATAAAGATCACACCATGGGAGAGAGAGATGAACCACATAGCTACCGGTAGAGCCCTCAGCCCCGGGGGAGAACTACTCCCTCCTCATCATAGGAGACAGCAACGGCGATGGAGATGGCGGTGGAGTCAAAGGAGATGGCTTCCGGGGGCACTTCCCCGTCCCGCCAGGGTGCGAGAACAGAGATCTGTCCCCCGAAACTTGTCGGTGGCGGTGGCGGAGCTACGGATGTATTTTGCGGAAAAGGTCAATTCCTCTAGGGTTTATGCATCGAGGAGTATATATGGGCGAAAGGGCGATCCCGGGAGGTGGCCAGGGGGCCCACACCACTAGGTGGCGCCACCAGGGCGAACCGCACCACCCCACGGTGTGGCCACCCTGTGGCCCCCCTTCGGGGCTCTTCGGGACTTCTGGAAGCTTCCGGGACTTTTAGGACTTCTGGCTTTCTAATTTTCCAATTCCGAGAATATTTCCATAACAACTTTTCTGAAACTAAAAACAGGAGAAAACAGGGAATTGACTCTGTGGCATCTTGTTAATAGGTTAGTCCCTGAAAACGTGTAAACATGACATAAAGTGTAAGGAAAACATGTGGGAAACAACATGAAACCAACATGGAACATCAGAAATTAGGGATACGTTTATGACGTAACAAGCATCCCCAAGCTTAGTTCCTACTCGTCCTCGAGTAGGTAAACGAAAAAACAAAATAATTTCTGAGGTGACATGCTACTATTATAAACTTGATCGTTATAATGTAAAAACATATGTACGCTGAGATCATAAAACTTTAAACACATGCATGATAAATAAAAATTTAATAATAAAGCATAACAATTACTTTGCATCACGAAGAGTATCTCAAATAAAGTATCATGGATAATAATGCAAAGAAAGATAAACGTTTGTTTCAGGTATAGAGAAAGCATGGCAAAGTGGTATTTTGCTAGTCCTTAAGAGTGGGACAAAACATAAATGCCAGGACACTTTTAAAGTTCAAGAGGAAGACTAGAAAAATAATTTAAGAACAGATAATATCACATCATGAAGTAATTATTGATGTTAATGGGACAAATGCACATAGAACTCAGAATGGCAAAAATGCTCTCTGTACTGTGCATAAAGTTAGAAGATGGAGACTCAACATAAAAGTAAAATAAAGGCCCTTCGTAGAGGGAAGCAGGGATCACTCATGTGCTAGAGCTTTTTATTTTATTAAACAGAGGTATTGAAAACAATTTTAAGAGAGGTGTATGCTTATGTCAACGAATGGTAAACAGACAATACAGTACGTCACAATCCAACTGGATTCACAAGAGAGGATCCCATAGTGAAGGACGCATCTGGTGTAGAAGGTCATCCCTCTTTCTCTTTTGTTTACACAATTATGCTTTGACTGATATAATCAGGGAAAAAATAGTGAAGATAATTTGTTTGTATTAATTTGGGGTTGGGCACCCCGCAGCCAGCTCTTCTATCATCTGGATAAGTGGATGAAGCCACTAGTCCAGGGTGTGAAATCCAATCAACAAGTGAGATAAAGATTCTCTATTGAAAGTTTTAAAGGTAGCACATGAGCAATTTACTTGGAGTGGAGGTGAAATACCACATGTAGGTAGGTATGGTGGACACAATGGGAAAACTTTGGTTTAAGGGAGTTGGATGCACGAGTAGAATTCCATACTCAGTACAGGTGGAGGCTAGCAAAAGACTGGGAGCGACAAATCAAGAGAGCATAAGAGCCATAATCATGCATAGCGACATAAGCATCATTAATTAAAGCATATGAGGTATCACAAGTTCAAAAACTAAGTGGTCATGGAGGCTATTCATGACTGGTTCATAGTCATAAACATGGTGTGAGCATGCGCCAAGTCCACCAAATAAAACATTCGAAAGAGAATACCATAAATTGATGCTTTACTATGACAGGAACAACTCATGAATGTTTCAATGGCATATTAAACGCTCTCAGCTATTTAAGACTATTCATGCTACTCAATAACCACAAGACTTTAAAACTAAAATAACATTTAGCATGACATGAAAAAATTCTAGCCACAGTGTATAGAAGCTTCTACTCGCACCGTTATAAATTCTACATCAAGCAGCAGTTTCTTTTCCCAACAAGCACCATACAAGATATGTTTTATCAAGAATTCTCTACATGATACAGCAAGCAAACATGAGAGTACTCACATAACACTACTAAAACAAACAGCTCTGAGTAAGAGATGCATGAAAACAAAGGCTAAACGCAGTACTAGCAAAAAGTGAACTCTCACAGAACAATAAGAATGAAAACTAGAGTGCTCTAAGCAATGAAAACTTAGCGTGTCTATCTCCCACACAAGTATGATAGGTTCCAAATATTCATTATAGCAAAGAAAACCAAACAAACTGGAAAAAAGACGCTCCAAGTAAAGCACATAAGATGTGACTGAATAAAAATATAGTTTCACTACAAGTGACCTGATAATTTGTCGATGAAGAAGGGAATGCCTTGGGTCTTCTTGGAATTTTATGGTATGTACCACCGGGGCATCCCCAATCTTAGGCTTTTCAATTTTCTTGATCACATCATATCATCCTCTTCTCTTTCCCCTTGAAAACTTTCTTCACACCAAACTTCTCACAATCTTCATTAGCAACGTTAGTGCAATCGAAATAATAAACTCACATGGTTCGGTTTCAACACAATACTAGCACTCAAAAACACATTAGCTACTGTCACAACTTCTTTTAAAACTCTTTTTATCAAAAGAACACCAAAAGAAAGAGATTAAGATGCAAATGCAATAGTTGGCAGAAATATGTCAAAACAAAACAGCAGGTAAAGATCGATTTTTTTCGAAACTTTTCTGTTGCTCAAATAAAAAAGTGGTCAAACAGGAAAAGTTGAGTATATATCCCAGTATTAAGCAAAAAAAAACTCAGGTCATTTTGAATTTTCTGTGATTTTATACGTAATTAACAGTGGACAACAGAAATCTGTTTTATGCGCAGAAATCCGAAATATAGTCTCAACTTCCCACTAGAGACTTTACTTGGCTCAACAAAAACACAAAAGAAAAGATATAGAGGGGTTGTTTAGGAAATAGAAAACACCCAGGTTCAAAGCACACCAAAGAAAACAAAGAAAAACAGAATGAAAACAGAGAAATAAAACGGGTTGTCTCCCGGTAGCGCTTTTCTTTAACGCCTTTCAGCTAGGCATAAAAAGGGCAACTCAATTATTTTCAAGTGAAGAATCATCAACATCATATTTTGCTCTAATAATAGAGTCAAATGGTATATTCATATTATTTCTAGGAAAGTGTGCCAACCTTTCTTGAGGGGAAATTGATATTTAATACTCCCCTCTTTCATGTCAATAACAACACCAACAGTTCTAAGAAAAGGTCTTCCCAAAACAATAGGACAAGAAGCATTGCATTCAATATTGATAACAACAAAATCAACAGGGGCAAGTTATTATTAACCATAATGAGAACATCATAAATTCTACCAAGGGGTTTCTTCTTAGCATTATCAGCAAGATGAAAATCCAAATAACAATGTTCTAACGGTGGTAAATCAAGAATATCATAAAGCTTTTGAGGCATAACAGAGATACTAGCACCAAGATCACACAAACCATTACAATCAAAACCATATACTTTTATATTAACGATAGGATCCCAACCATCATCAATTTTTCTAGGGATAGATGTCTCAAGTTTCAGCTTTTCTTCCCTAACTTTCATGAGAGCATTAGTAATATGTTTACTAAAGGCCATATTCATGGCACTAGCATTGGGACTTCTAGCAAGCTTTTGTAGAAACATAATAACTTCAGAGATATTGCAATCATCAAAATCAAAGTTATTATCATCAAAAGTAATAGGACCATTATCTCCTATATCTTTAAAAATTTGAGCACTTTTATTAGAAGCAGTTTCAGCAATTTGAGGCAATTTAGCCCGTTTCACCAAAGGAGTATGGACCTTATCAACACCAACTACTTTACCATTGATAGTAGGAGGTCTAATAGCACTTGGAACTTCAGTTTTACTAGTGGTTGTGATAGTACAAACTCTAGTAATATTATTCTTTTCAGCCAATTCATCTTCTTTTTCCCACCTAGCATGTAATTCAGCCACCAATCTAACATTATTGTCTATTTGAACTTGGATGGCATTCAAAGTTTTATTTTGTTTAACATCTTGTGGCAAAACTTGAAGTTTTAGAAAATGAACATCAATAGCAAAGCTATCTACTTTAGAGGCAAGAACATCTATTTTACCAAGCTTTTCCTCAATAGATTTATTAAAAGCAGTTTGTGTGCTAATAAATTCTTTAAGAATGTTTTCAAGACCAAAGGTAGAGCTTTTATTATTATTGTAGGAGTTGCCATAAGAATTACCATAACCATTATTAGGAGGATAGGGCTTGTAATTGTTTCCACCAAAATTCTTTCTATAAGCATTGTTGTTAAAATTATTATTTCTAATAAAGTTTACATCAACATGCTCTTCTTGAGCAACCAAAGAGGCTAAAGGAACATTATTTGGATCAACTTGAGCTTTACCATTAACAAGCATAGACATAATAACATCAATACTTTCACTCAAAGAGGAGGTTTCCTCAACAGAATTTACCTTCTTACCTTGTGGAGCTCTCTTAGTGTGCCACTCTGAATAATTTATCATCATATCATCAAGAAGCTTTAGCAACATCACATCCTCCCCCTTCAGTCCTGCATAAAAAGTTTGTATAATCATCCAAGTAGTCAGTCCATGAGTGGGACAATTCTTCACCATAGTTTTCATTCTTTCCCAAGCTTTAGCAACATGTTCATTATCAAATTGTTTAAAATTCATTATGTCACTTCTTAGGGATATAATCTTAGCAGGAGGATAATATTTTCCAATGAAAGCATATTTACACTTAGTCCATGAATCAATACTATTTCTAGGCGAAGATAGCAACCATTCTTTAGCTCTTCCTCTCAAAGAGAAAGGAAATAATTTTAGTTTAATAATATCTCCATCTACATCTTTATATTTATGCATCTCACATAGTTCAACAAAATTATTAAGGTGGGCAGCAACATCATCAGTACTAATACCAGAAAATTGTTCTTTCATCACAAGATTTAATAAAGCAGGTTTAATCTCATAGAAAGAAGCAGTAGGAGCAGGTGGAGTGATAGGTGTGCAAATAAAATCATTGTTGTTTGTGCTAGTGAAGTCACACAACTTAGTATTCTCAAAGGAGCTCATTTTAGCAGAATAATAGCAAGCAAATAAATAACAACTATAAAGTAAACTAATTTTTTTGTGTTTTCAATATAGAGAATAAAAACAAGACAAAAATAAAAACAAGACAATAAACAAAATAAAGAGGTTGAGAGTGAGAGAGTCCCCTTGCCAGAAGACTTCCTTCTCCCCAACAATGACGCCAGAAAAAAGTCCTTGATGGTGCAGATCTTGCACTCATTGGAATACCCCAAGAGGAGGGTGTGATGAGCACAGCAGTAGGAGTTTTCCCCTTAGTTAAGAACCAAGGTTATCAATCCAGTAGGAGAAGGAGGACCTTCGGAAGGTTGATGCCACTGACGGTGGTGCTGGCGCTTCACCGGTGTCAGCAACAACGTGGAACCTGCACACAACACAACCAAAATACTTTGCCCCAACGGTACAGTGAGGTTGTCAATCTCACCGGTCTTGCTGAAAACAAAGATTAGGCGTATAGTGTGGAAAACAGTTGAATGCTTGCAGAACGTAGAGAGAGCAGGAAATTGTTGTGGTTTGTTTAACAGTGTGGAAAATGGACCGGGGTTCATAGGTTCACTAGTGGTGTCTCTCCATAAAAATAACATGTTGGGTGAACAAATTACAGCTGGGCAATTGACAAATAAAGGTTGCACCGTAGTGCACATTATAACATGATGATTAATATGATATTTCGTGCGGGCATTACAACAAGATACATAGATCGACATCCATCTGCATCTATGACTAATAATCCACCCTCAGGTTATCATCCGAACCACCTTAGGTATTAAGTTGCAAGCAACAGATAATTGCATTAAACAAAGTGTGTAATGTAAGCAATGATTATGCACGCGGGCACTATCACAGTTGTTTTCTCCCAAATGGCAACATCACATCCTCCCCCTTCACGTTTCTGTCACTCGAGCACGGCAACAAGGAGGCATGAACCCACTATCAAGCATAAATACTCCTTCTTGGAGTCACTAGCAACTACTTAGCCAAAGCAACCACTAGCAACGGAAAGCATGCAAGATCAAAAATAACATATGCAATAAAGACTATAATCAACTTGGCATAAGGTCAATATTCATCGGATCCCAGCAAACACAGCATATAGAATTACATAAGATCAATCTCGATCATGATAGGCAGCTCACGAGATCTAAACATGGAGGCATATGAGGAGGATACAACCATCTAGCTACAGCTATGGACCCGTAGTCCAGGGATGAACTACTCACGCATCACTCCGGAGGCAGGCATGGTGATGTAGAAGCCTCCGGTGATGATTTCCTCTCCGGCAGGGTGCCGTAAAACAGCTTGAGAACCCTCCTGGTCTAGGGTTGACGGTGACGGCGGCTGCGGAACTTTTTCGTGGATTTTGATCAGGTACTTAGGGTTTTCCATCCGGGGGGCTTAACTAGGCGAAAGGGCAAAGGCGGCGGAGCTCCAGGGGCCCCACACCCATAGCTGGCTGTAACACCCGGGGGATTTCCCCCAATTAGATTTGGTTTTTTTTTTTGCATTGCATCAGGCATCATATGCATTGCACATTTGTTTCAAACCAATCTTAAAAGAAAAACTCAAAAACAATTTAAAAATTCAAACATGTTCCAATGTTTTCACATCAAATCATTAACAGAACACATCAATTGGTTTTCAATAACAATTGAAGTGGAATTAATTTTTATTGCTTGGTTAGATGAAAATTCCTTTTATTGCGAATTCAAATTCAAAGTCAAAACTTTGGCACATTTTAAAAAATTTCAAAAACAACGAATCATGCACTTGGGCAATTGTCATGCTAATTTCCAAAAAAATGTTGCATAAGCAAAACCCCAAAGAAATTTCTTGGTTTTCTTATATTTTCTCTCTTCTACCCTTTCTACAAAAAAAATAGAAAACAAAAACCCAAAAGGGGGAGGCAGGCCAGCCCAAGTGGGCTAGCCCACCTACAACCCCTCTTTCCCACCTCCTGGCAGCCCACCAAGCCCAACCGACCAGCCCACCCCACCTTTCTTCCTCGTCCGTACACAGGCACGAGGATGTCGCTGTCCACCATGGCCCCCACCTCCACCTGCTCCTTCCCCTCCATATCTACCTACCCCAGCATCCCTCTCCTCCCCAAACCCTAGACTTTCTCCCTCCCCATCTCCAATCGCCGTCACCCTCTCGTTCTCCCTCTCTTGCTTCTCTGTACTGTAACACCACCACGAACAGAAACACTCCGTCAGGGATCGCCGTCGCCGCACCTCCACGGGGCCCCCTCGTGCCATGCCGAGGCCGGGAATGGAACCCCCGTGCCCCGGCCTTCCTCCTCGCCACTTCACCGGGCCGGAGACGCCCTGGGGACCCCCCCGCGTTTCCCCCTACGCCGTCGACCACGCAGGGCCCGGGAGCGGCCTCGCCATCTGCAGCACGACGCCGCTCCGACCCCGCGCACTCCCGCGACGCCTGCCCGTGGTGAGCACCCTTCTCCCGGCCTAGGCCCCCCCTCCCCTCGTGCTCTGGACGCACTGCCGTCGTGCGCCGTCGGCTTCTGGTAGTCACCGGACGATCCCCATCTGTCCCCGTCGATCGGCAAACCTGCAGGTGTCGTCTTTCTTCAGTTTCGTCAGTAAGGCGCGCGCACACAGTATTACTTCCTTATGCACCGTAGGGTATCACCAAACGAATCACTACCACAGTGGCTAGCACCCCGTACGCACGCCCTGGAGCCCCGGGTTCGAATCTCCCCTTCCGCAGCAAAAGCCACCCCTTTTTCCTCTATTTTTCTTTTATTTCTCGAACTCCAGAAAAACAGATCTGAATCCTTATTTGTAAAATCCATAACAAATTGAAAATTGCTCCAATTTCAATGATTCAAGTTTCTGTGGATTCAGAATCTTGTGCTGTTTCTATTAGTCACAAAGTTGCAACATCTTTCTGTAATAAATTTTGCACTAAATAATTAAATACAGAAAATGCAATAAAAATTTGAAACTTTGGAATTTCATAACTTGAGTTCTGTTCATCCAATTTGAGCAAACTTGGGCTCTAAAAATTTGTCTTAACAAACTCTACACATTGGTATTTTATTTGGTCACAATCGAATTAATTTTGAACATGTTTCCCTCTGTTTACTAAAAGGGCAGAATAAAAATGGTTATGGAAAATTGCATAATAAATTCAATAATGATCCAAAAATTATGTTTAATAGCTCAAAATGTTCAGTGAAACATTTGCTACATGTTTTCAACCTTTTCAATGCAATTTGTTCACTGTTTTTCCTAATTAAAATTGGAGTAATAATTCAATGCTCTAATTAAACCTTTTAAATTGCAAAATTCATAACTTGGGCAATTCAAATCCAATTCCAACATGTAAAATATGTTTTCCATGCAAAATTGAATAAGCTTTCCAAATATAAACTTTGTTTTCTGTTTTGAATAAATTAAATTGCTGAAAACAACTATTTCTTAATTAATGCATTTAAAATTGTCAATTTAATAACTTGCTCATCTAAAATCCAAATTCAACAAATGGAATATGTATTCCATCTAAAACTGTGTGTTCTTTCCAAATATAAATTTTGTTATTTGTTTTGAACATTTAAAATTGGTGAAAACAACAAATGTTTGTTTAAATCATTTAAAATGCCAAAGTTCATATCTTAACAGATAAAATTCCAAACTTGGTAAACAACTTGTCAAACTGAAGCTATTGTTGTTTTCTTATTGTTTTCATCATCCATGCATCATTCTAATCAACTTTCACATGATGATTATTTGTAGATCATTTAATTCAACATTAATTCATGGGCTTTTCCATATGCAATCCAAATTGCATATGGGCCCATTTAAATATGTTTACCATGTCAATTAGTTTATCTTTGACGCATCAATTAATTGTCATGCATATAAAATAGGATCATGCTGGATCTTTTGCCGTAGTAGTAACTGTTGCATCCGGTGTTTGTTCTAGTTCGTTGCTTCTTCGCGGATAGGACGTTGAGATGATGTGAGCAACGACAAGTTCTGCGGATGTACCTCTACCTGCTGGATCTCAGGCAAGTATACTCACTTGCTACCTATGGCTGCCTTTCATCACTTGTTACCGATTCTTCCCATTGCCTTTATTCTAGCCTTATGATTCGATGCTTGTGTCTCGATCCTATAATATGTTTACCTTGCAACCATGATATAGCCTTCCTTCCACTTCCTATTACCTGTTGTTTGTTTACCCCGTTGGCCCTCGTGTCGTAGTTGCATGCTTAGTGTTGTTTGCGCTCGAGTCTTGTTGTCCTTTGTCTTATCACCTGTTTAGTTTGATAGTTGGGTTTCAATTCAATCAACAACATGTTAATGTTTTGGGTAATAATACTTTGATGATAAGGCACCGGCAGGAGGCCCGGCGTGGTTTTGAGGCCTGCTAGTGTCGACCTTAATTAGGAAAAGGGTCTTGTCCTCCGATCCATGATGAGCGCACTAACCGCATGTGGGAAGCGAGTATGGGCGCCCCCCGCAACTTTGATTCGATTCGCATCTCGTCCAAATCGCCTCATTTAGTTCGGATTTTCCATTTGCCGCATGCATATGCAGGTGCGAACCCTTGGCGCCAGGGTGGAACTTTTGTAGTCGGCATTTAGGGAGACACGTTCTTAGAGTGCTATGAGGGTCCCCTTTTCTTCGTGGGGCTTGATTAGCCGTGCGCTCAATTGCACGGGGTTCTTTGGGCTTGATGCGAAGAAGAATTGGGTTGTGTTGAGTGCCTCGCTTTGTGGAAGTGCATTTGAGTCGCTTTGGGTATAGTGACTGCAAGCCTTCTTCAACTCCATATGATGCTAGTTTGTTGCTTCGAAAGAATCAACGGATTACTAGAGATCAACTGAGATATTCTCAGATTATAGGCTCGCTTATGTATTTGGCGAGTGCCACGAGGCCTGACATCTCTTTTGCTGTGAGCAAATTGAGCCGGTTTGTTTCCAATCCGGGAGATGATCATTGGCGTGTGCTTGAGAGAGTTATGCGCTATTTAAAAGGCACTGCGAGCTATGGAATTCACTATACCGGAAACCCGAGGGTTCTGGAAGGATATAGTGATTCTAATTGGATATCTGATGCTGATGAGCTTAAGGCCACTAGTGGTTATGTTTTTACACTTGGTGGTGGCGCTGTTTCCTGGAAGTCTTGCAAGCAGACCATCTTAACGAGGTCAACTATGGAAGCAGAACTCGCAGCATTAGACACAGCCACTGTTGAGGCAGAGTGGCTTCGTGAGCTCTTGATGGACTTGCCTATGGTTGAAAAACCAATACCCGCAATCCTAATGAACTGTGATAATCAAACTGTGATCGTCAAAGTGAACAGTTCTAAGGATAATGCAAAGTCATCAAGACATGTGAAGAGGAGATTAAAATCTGTCAGGAAATTGAAGAACTCCGGAGTTATTGCGTTGGATTATATCCAAACGTCCATGAACTTGGCAGATCCCTTCACAAAGGGTTTATCACGGAATGTGATAGATAATGCATCAAGGGAGATGGGTTTGAGACCCACGTTATGAGTTGCCCACAGTGGTAACCCACTCTATGTGATCGGAGATCCCGTGAATTAGAAGTGGGAGACAAGCTGTTGGTCGGCTGAGAGGAGAGTATCCTTATATTTTATTCCACTCCATAAAAGATGCAATACTCTCCTGATCTGTACGGTAGGTTGACATTTGTCTTAATGTGTTCCAAGTGGCTTATTTATATAAGCAGAGATGTGTCCTACAGAACATCTCCTGAGGAACTCACCTATATGAGTCTGACTGTTAAACGTCGCAGTCTATGAGAATCGGGTGCTCTCTAATAAACTCATGAAAGGCCTTCGGAGTATGACGCATACGCTCCAAACCGCGGGGAAGCCTTGCGGCAGCCTAGTATCGGTTCAGACGTTGTGTGAAACGGGTATCACAGCAAACTTGTAGTTCAAGGCGTAGTCCACTATTCAAGTTGTGAACTAGTGTAGCATGATGTTCTAAGTGGAAGTTCAACTTAATAGTCTCCACTAACACCGGTATATAAACAATGTTTTGGAACAGAGTTTATGAAATGTGCTAATGACACTTTGTGGGGGATTGTTGGAATTTTACATGGGCTCCATCATATGGGCTCACTTGGCTAGCCCATTAAGCCCACTAAAAATCCTGAAATTGTCATGGCCCATTCATGAATAATAAGTGGAGTGAGTGGGACTAAAGTTTAGTCCCATATTGCTAGTTTGAAGAGAGTGGAAGCACCTTATAAGGTGAGCCATTCTAGCTCATGTATGAGTAGGCAAGGCAAGAGGAGAGGTGTGCCACACGCGCGCTCCTCCTCCTCCGCCGCCCGCCTCGCCACGCCTCGCCTCGTCACGACACGTCACGTCACGTCACGACGCGCCGCGGGTTGTGGGAATGAGCCGAGCCGAGAGCGTTTATTTTGTCGATTGGGAAAATTTAATGAGTCATTTAATTTGGTAATTGACGGACGCGTTAATTCCAAAACCGTTTCCATTTCCTTTCTGGATCGTGGATCCGAACCGACGCAGACGTGGAGTTACGCCCACGTCTCTCCCAGCCCGCATATAAATACGCGCATACGGTAAACCCTAGCCGCCACTTCGTCATACCGTCCAAAACACTGCGCCGCCAATTCAAGTCTTCTCCATCCCTCCTTCCGGCGTGCACCCCGAGAAGGGACAGCAGGCCTCCGGAACTCCGCCTCTTGTGATCCTGTACGGGAGAGGGGCGATCAGGTTTTTGGGGAGCGCATGAGCGCGACTGCTGACGGCGACCACTTCCCCAACGACGATTTCTTCCCCGACATCGGCAACCTCTTCATCGACGACATGGCCGACGTGGACAACAACAACGGCGGTGCCGCTACCGCTCCATCGTACGTAATTCTATTCCATCTGTATGAGATACTCCTGGAATTCTTATGTCTAGTTCTAGCTATAGATTGGATCAGTTTGTCTACTGTACTAGATCTAGATATTTGCATGATTACTCTATTTGCTACTGTCGCAATTCATCTGCTGCTATTTCGCATTAAATCATGTGCTAAATTGCTAATATATTCAACAACATCGTCCTTGATTCTCCCAAACTAGGAGGCGATGGCCTCAACAACGAAGTCGGTACATAGGGAACCCCTGATTGCCAAAAAAAAAAAATTGTGGGAAATGTTTGAGCTAGTTTTTTTTTGTAGAACAGAGAAGGTAGAGGATCTCTCTACCTAAATCTTCATTTCCATTGAGAACTTACAAATTCAGCAACGCCAAGCGTGGAACACAAACGAACATGAAAAGAAAGAAAATCCAAAAGAGTGGAGCGTAAGCGTTAAGTCTCACATATAAGAGCGCAGTGAATGACCGGCTTCTGTTTTTCGGGCATCGGGTAGCCCATATCCATATCAATAATTGTTCAGCTATCTCGCGGATTAGTCGCGATAAGATTCAAGTTCGATAATTGACAGGGTTGTTCGCGAGGTCAAGTATAATTTTCGCCCTATAATGTTACTTATTGGAGAGAAATCCCCCTAACTAAATTTTTATCTGATTCCAACCCTCGCTTTTTCAAAACCGAACAAAATAACACCTACGAGCATGTCTAACAGACCCCTTATGTTTTCGCCCCCTAAAACGCGTGTAGAGGGCCCTGTATGCACTTTTCGCCGGCCGAAAACTAGTGCGAGCTAGCAGACCCCGTACCCCCACGGGGTGGGGGTACGGGGTCTGCTAGCTCGCACTAGTTTTCGGCCCCCCAAAAACAGGGTTTTGCACAACTACACAAGCATATCAAACATGGCAGATTCAAGATATGCGATGCATAATCCATAGTTTTACATCACAAATAGATCAACAAGTTCATAGGTCATGTTCTAGGCATGGAGGTTCCCAAAAGTACTGCCACCACCAACGCGATGCACATCAATCTCGGAGCCCACCGTCGGCACCACCACTCACCGGAGTTGAAGCACCAAGGTTGGTTGCCTCGCGAGCTTGACGCGCCTGCAACTTCCTCGCCATGATCTCGGCCTTGCTCTCTTTCCACCACAGCAGCTGATCGTCGTCCATGTCTTTGGTGTTCATCATCATGATCTCCTTCTCCTCGGCCAAGAGCTCCTTCATGGCTTTGGTTTGTTTGAGAGCCAACATCTGGGCATCCAACTCGGCCTTGCGCATTGCCTCCTCCCTTTTTGCTGCCACCTTGGCAAGCTTGACCTCCTTTTCCTTCTCGGTGATGAGGACCTTGGTCTCCAATGTCTTGAATGCTATTTCCTCCTTTGCCCCAATGTGCTGATCCATCTTGTCCTTGAAGCTAGCTGCCTCGGATTCTAGCCTCTGCCTCTCCTTCGCCTTCTTGGTGCCCTCGGGCTTGCCTACGTTGCGACCACTCATGTCTTCCTCTTCATCATCCATGTTGAGCATTGCCTCCTTCTTGCACTTTGGTTCTTCGTCCCTCAACTTCCACTTGGGAAGGCGTTGGAGCAAGTTGAAGCAATGTTCAAACTGAAATTCCTTGTTCTTGGAGGCGGCCATGTCTTTGTACCGCAATTGAGCATACTTGGGCTGCACATCAACAATGTAGTGTGATGTTTACACAAGAACACATAGTTTGCACAAGAAATATGTTCACAAAACTTACGTAGTCTGATGCCACACATCCACTTGGTGGATTATCCGCCACTTGGTCCATGGCAGCGCTCCAACGAGAACAAGCTGGCTTGATCGTGTTCCACCGGCCTTCAAGGGAGCGGTAGGATCGATCCGCCAAACTCTTCGTGCGAGGCTTGAGCTTGTGGTAAAGATCCTCAATGCGTTGCCAATAGCGCTTGCCGGTTTGATCAGTGCCGGTGGCAGCATCCATGGACACTTTGCCCCACGCACGGACCAATGTCACATCTTCAATCTCGGTGTAGTTGGACTGTTTCCCCGGTTTGCTCCACCGCGCAGCAGCCGCGTCGACCTCAACCACGTCGTCGTCCACCTCTTCGTCAGCCTCTTCATCCTCGGCATAGTCAGCGTAGTCGTCGTCGAACGCACCAATGCCCGCATCCAAATCCACCGCAGAATCATTGAGCATGGCCATGTAGGTTGTCGCAACGGGCGGCGCGGGCACTTCGTCGAGCACCTCGCGGGCGTCAGCAGAGGAAGGCGTGGGCGCAGGCGGAACGGGCGGCGCCGGAACTTCGTCGAGCACCTGCGTGGGCGGAACGTCCGCTGCAGGCGTCGCGGCCTTCTTCACCTTTGGCGGCCGCCCCCTCTTCGCGGATGACTTCACGCGGCCCCCTTTGGCGGGAGCAGTAGTGGTCGCCGCCGCCGCCGCTACCGCAGCCGGTGTGTCGAAGAAGATCTTCGGGATCCTCTTCCTCTTCATCGGCATGGTGGCGGAGATGATGGCCGCGACTTCGGCGGAGGTCGTCTGACCACGCACGACGTCGACGGTGGCAGTATTCACCACCTCAGACATGGGTGGCGCGTCGTCGGTGGTCGGAGGGGCTTGTGAGACGTCCATGGCGGCGAGATCTGGCCACGCGGTGGCCGGGGAGGGCGAGGCGGCAGAGATCCGGCGGCGGCGGCGGCGGTTGGGAGGTTCGCGCGCAGTTGGGGAAAAGGTGAGGGGTTGGCCCTCTACATCTCCTCCCGACCCGCACATGTAGGGGTCGACGGGCCGCCCCCTACCGAAACTTGTAAAAATTCGTCCGGGGTGGTCCATTTAGGGGGTCTGCTAGATGGCTGGGGAGAGCCCAAACCCGTATATCAGCGGTTATTATACGGGTTTGGGCCATTTAGGGGGTCTGTTAGACATGCTCTAAGGATGTTTGGTTTGTAAACGGTGCATACCAGATGTGGACCCAAAGAAAGCAGAGTGGGGGCCTATGCCCCCACTCAAATTTTCCAAAACCTTAAGTAATTTGAGGTAAACATCTTAAATTTTTTGAATCCACTACATTAGTACCCCCAGTCAAACCTTGTGCCCCCACTGAATTTTTTCACTGGGTCCACCCCTGGTGCAGACTGTGGATGGTTTTGGGGCAAAGTGCGCACATCTGAGTTGGCCGATGACGGGGCGCGGTTGGACCTGGCAGAAAGCCCCCTGGACAACTCAACTCCCCCACTTTTCCCTCTCTGTGACCACTACGACGTTCACGACCCTGGTGGCACTGCACCGTTAGTGTCGCTACTGCCTCCACAGTTTTCGCTTGCCACGCAGTCGCCTTCACCGTATTATCACTTCATCACCACCATTCGCTTCACATGCTCCGTCGCCACGGGTACTGCCTCGCCTCTATGGATTTCTCTTCCCGTGTTGTCACCACCATGATCTTGGTCAGCTCCGCCTTGTTGTCCGGTTGATCATCAACTATTCCACTTATATGTTCGCCGTTTTGCCCCACCGCTGCCAAAGCGAAGGTTTTTTACGAGGAGACGGTGTAGTCAACGTCCGCGCATACTCTACCGTCTGATAGTGCATATAACACCCATTGGCAACCCCGGCCCAAGTGTAAAGTGTAATGGTTTAAAAAAAGTGTAAGGTGCAACGGAGTGCATCAGCAAATTAACTCAATTATGAAACCATGGTTATAGAACCAGTAGTAGGACACGTGTTTAATGACGTTTGTAGTGTACCTACACACAACCCACTTTTTTTCCGCAGACATTTCAAATAAAAAGTTCAAATTAATTATAACGTGAAAAATATGGTTGAAAACAATAAATGTAAAAATGGAACAATAAGTTAGCAATAGTATAATTCAAATTAAATAATCGAGTTTCTAATCAATGTAGGACCTATCGACCGCGGCCATTGCTTCTCTAGTGGTGACTGTCCAATAAGGATAAGTCATTTTATAGGGTAACCAATTACGTATATATAGATATACAATCGATAGAATTTATATTATGATAAAGAAATTACATGGCTACATTCGTGTAGTTTTTATGTCAATGTACACATACCACTATCCAGCATGAAGATTTAATTAATACTCCACTTTGAGAGGGCGGATGCGCTAGCCTCTCTAGGTATTAAGTTGAGAAGTATTGTATTAAACATAATATAATCAATACTTTGTAATCAGTAAGGAGACATAAATACCATTGTTTAACCCTTAGTATCAAACAACACATCCTTCTTCTTATACGTTTCTATCACTCATGTCCAAGCACGGAGGAGGCATGAACCCACTCGAGAATAAACTCTATCTTCGAGATTCATACCAAAAAATCGCGCTAACAGCCTAAATTAAGCCAAACAATAGTGCTATTTTTCCCGATAAAACTTCTTATTTATGATTTGAATGTGAAAGTTGGACCTAGTTATGTACTATGCACGTATACAATCATTTTATTGTTACAATTACCATGTTGTTCGGTAAAAGTTTGTGTCAATAAAATATGGTATGTCTGGTCATACTTTTTAGATGATAATAATATATGTTGGATAATTTTTCTAAGAATATACTTGGTTTATGAGGAAAACGTTAAATGTATTAGCGCCTCTATAGTGGTATAGATTTCTTGACATCTAGAAAATGCCACCTCTAACAAGAATAGCCCGCTATATTAAACTTTGCAATACACTAAGTATCCAGTCCAGGAATATAACCATGAACGTCATACAACTACTATTACGAAATTTACTCAGCCAGTGACCGAGAGAATTAGGTCGTGACACCATGTATGGCTAAAACATATTAGGATATGTTTTGGTGATGCCCAAACCGGCCCACTTAATGCATATTCTCTCTCGTATTTCTTTCTATTGAAACAAACCAAGATTTTAAGCCAAAATTTACGCAACTTTTTTTTCATCATAATCGTGAAGTGTCCACAACCGTTTAGTTTTGCTCCTCATGTGTCTGCATGTGTCAAAAGTTTGTGTGGGATCCTCTTACAGCTTTCTGCCCTAAAAACCTAGGTCAAACATTTGATCTTAATTTGCATTCCATCAAGGGTTGCTTGACTGGACTTCCTTGTTAACGCTATCGGCCATCTTTTTTCATCATTCAAGGGTTGCTCAACAGGTTTCATTTCTCTCATGGACAAACTAGAAGCATGTAGTATCATTTAGGCCATCTTTTTCCTTGAACCGGCGAATTCTATTGATTGATTTCTGAAATTTTGGTTTTCTATCGAGATGAATTGGATGTTGTCGCACCCGGACTTCTAGGGGATACTCACAGTCCGTTAAACAGTAGATAAATGGCTTACGGGGCATACCGGCACCCGCATCTCAATATGAGTAGGCCAACACGTAAACGTGTGACAACCATTCTCTACTATTCATCGTCTGCGCAAACCATCCCATAGAAATCCAGAATACTTCCATTGACGTACTTCATAACATACACACATGGTACGTCAATGGCATTTGAACAAGTGATATCACAACATATCTCTAAGACACAAAATATTGAAATAAGTTGCAAATAGCTCTCACTAGAGCAGAGATAGCAAATACAATCATCCAGAGGACACATGTCCCAACAATTCATCATTACAACACAGCGGAAGCATCCAAAATGTCTGAGTACAGACAAGATCCAAATAGGCCTAAGAGGCCGGAAACGAAAAGACGGAGCCCATCCACGAAGTCTCGGATCCTGCCCGGGTCCGCTATCTACTCGTCAGCAGCCTCGTCATACTCCACGTAGTAGCCACCATGGGGATCCTCGGAAACGTAGTCTGCGGAAACCACAGCCCCAAAGGGGTCAGTACATAAACGTACTGGCAAGCAAGACTCACAATTCACCAAAGTGTACCCAGCAACATCAAGCACAGATGCTTTGGGTTCAACGGAAGAAAAGGGGTGATACAAAAGATGCTGCAGCGGGCTGCTCTAACCAACTACAGAAACATGCTACAACTTCCGGCTAAAAGAAGGGGATAAGATAGCGTATCGTAACCAACTACTACCAACTCCAAAAAAAACCATCATGGATCTCGCCCCTTATCCAAAGAAGCAATCCGAGGATAACTCACACAGTTGGATTAATGATGGTTCAAGTTGTTGTGTCAATAAGTCTATTACTAGTCAAGTTATCATTAGTTAGGTGTAAGTTGTTCTGAGTACTTGTTAGCCAGTACTTTCACCAAGTCATCCATAACCGCGGAAAACACGGCTTCTCGAGAAGATTTAACCCTGCAGGGGTGCACCAATTTGGCCGTACACATAAGAATAACCCGCCAGAGGGAATGGCCTTTCCACCAAGCGGGGCACTCAACACAACTCAACTCTTCTTCGCATCAAGCCCAAAGAGCCACATGCTGTGCGTGCGCGGCTAATCGAGCACCCACGAAGAAAAGGGGGACCCTCATAGCACTCTAAGACCACGCCGCCCTAAATGCCGACTACAAAAGTTCCACCCTGGCGCCAAGGGTTCGCACCTGCACATGCATGCATCAAATGGAAAGCCCGAACTAAGTGTGGCGATTTGGACGAGATGCGAATCGAATCAAATTGAGGAGGGCGCCCATACACGCTTCCCACATGCGGTTAGTGCGCTCATCATGGATCAGTAGACAAGACCCTTTTCCTAATTAGGGTCGACACTAGCAGGCCTCAAAACCACGCCGTGCCTCCTGCCGGTGCCTTATCATCAAATTATTATTACCTCAAACATTAACAGGTTGATTGTTTAACATCGAGCCCCAGAACATAATGATATAGTAACAGAAAGTAACGGACAACAGACTCGAGCAAAAACAACCCTAAGCATGCTAGTAAGACACGGGCAGCAAGCAATGGGGTTATAGGTGTGGAGGTGAGGCTATATCAGGGTGAAAGGATAACATGTGATAGGTTCGGAACACAAGCAACGATTCATAGGGCTAGCAGAATAGACAACGGAAAGTATCGGTATCCAATGTTGAAAGGAACATAATGGTTCATGTGAGTGAATACTTGCCTGCAAACTCAGCAGCCTGGTACTGAGCTAGATCCTCAGAAGGGGTGTCGTAAGTATCGTCGGTCTCAACGTCGTTGTCCATCCGAGAAGAAGAAAAACAAACAACGCAGAGAGACAAACAATCAATAACATGGCATAATGCACAATCATGGGATGATGCATGACCATTTAATTTATGCATCAAAATTAAACTAGTTAACATGGTAACATAACATGATTAAATGGACCCACATGCAATTTGAGTTGCATATGAAAAGCCCATGAATTAGAGTTGAAATAATTGTTTTACAACTAACCAACAGGTGAAAGTGGATTAGCATGATGCATGGATGAGGAAAACAGAAAGATAACAACAATAGAAACAATTTAAAATAAGGTTTACTAAGTTTGAAAAATTCATTTATTAAGTTATGAAATTTGCTTCTTAAAGGTGTTACACAAGCATTTGTTGTTTTCACCAATTTTAATTGTTCAAAATAGTTAACAAAGTTCATATTTGAAAAGAACACACAATTTTAGGTGGATTACATGTTTCAAATATTGAAAAAGGAATTAGGATGAATTACTTATGAATTAAACAAGTTTAAACAAGATTTAAATGAATTTAATTCAAACATGAACTTATTTGAATTTTTATTTGTGCAAAACATTAAGTGAGATTCATATTTGAAAAGCTTATACTTTTATGGTTGAAAAACATATTTTATATGTCCCAAAAGAAATTAATTTGACCAAGTTATGAATTTAACACTTTTAAATGATTTAAACAAGGCTTAAATTATTTAATCAATTTTAATTATTCAAAACATGAAACAAATTTTATATTTGAAAAGGTGGTTCGAATTAGCATGGAAAACATATTTTATTTGTTGAAAATGGATTTAAAATGAGCAAGTTATTAATTTGGCAATTTTAAATGCATTAATTAAGTAACAATTGTTTTCAGCAATTTAAATTATTCAAAACAGCAAACAAAGTTGATATTTGCAAAGTACATGAAAAATTGAATGGAAAACATATTTAGTTTGTTGAATTTGGAATTTTTATGCCCAAGTTATGAATTTTGCAAAATTAAGTGAATTAAACAAGAATTCAAATATTTCACCAATTTAAAATATTCAAAACAGTAAACAAATTTTATATTTGGGTGGAGAATTCAATTTGGTACAGAATACATATTAAAAATGTTGAATTTGGAGTTAAAATGAATTATTTATGCATTTTACAAGATTAGGGTGTGATCTGCCATTAAATTAATATACAGGGACTTAGAAAATAGTTTACAGGGGCCTAGAAGTTAATAGCATGGACTGGTTTGCGAATATAAGGTTGTGCTGGGCCAGGAAAATTAGAAGGAAAAAAAAGTAGTTTTGCACGGGGTGGGAATCGAACCCACCCCCTCTGCTGTGAGCGCAAGGGGCAGTAACCACTGCGGTGGTGCTGAACTTGCTGACAGTAGGGGGTTGTGGGGGGGGGGGGGTTTATTGTTCGGTTCGCGGTGGTTTTCTGAAACTGAAACTGCCGCTGACAGATGGATCGTTGCCAGCGAGGGGCCGTCGCGGGCTGCTGCTGTGAGCACGGGAGGGGCGCCGCGGACGTGCGTGTGCGTGGCTGTGGTGCTCGCGGGTGGAGGGGAGGAGGAGAGGGAGGAGAGACGAGGGAGAAGCGGTGCTCACCTCGATGGAAACGGAGGGAGACGGTGGCGCGGTGGTGAGGTGGCCGGCGATGGCGATGGACGGCGGCGGCGCTCCGGTGCCTCCCGGCCCCCGCTGAGTGGACGAGGAGGATGAGGGTGGCGAGGAGTTTCCATTCCCGGGCTCGTTCTGCCGCGAGGAAGACTAGGGCGACGGCGATCGCCGGAGGGGGAGGAGGGTTTCGGGGAGGTACAGGTTCAGAGAGTTTCAGAGAATTTGGAGCAGAGAAGAAAGAGAGAGGGAGAGGGGAGAGAATGGAGGCGGGGGAGAGGGAAGAGAGGAGGAGAGAACTAGGGTTAGGGCAGAGGGCTTCTCGGCCTCGAGCTAAAAGGAGGGGGGGAGGTGCTGCACCGTTCGCTGCTCCTCTGAGGCGACGTGGGCACCCTGGATGTTGAGCCGTACGAAGAAGAAGAAGGTAAGGAGGGTATGGGCCTGGGGAGAGGTGGTGGGCTGGGCCTGCTGGCCTGCCCCTCTCTCCCTTTCTGTTTTTTTTATTCTTTTTGTCCTATTTATTTATTTTTTGCTGAAAAGGAAAAGAGAAAAAGGGAGGGTTTTTAGGGTTTAGAAAATTAGGTAAAACTTTTGTATAGATGGATTTTTGGTAACAGCAACATTTGCAAGCTTTGGTTTTTTCAAAAAGTTCAAAAATATTTTGTTGTTTGTAATTTGGTTGAAATTTGAATGAATTGTTGATTAAGTGATTTATTAAAAGTAACATTTAATTAGTTTGGACCCTCAAGTTGATTTGAAACAAAAATGATTGGAAAAGTTTTGTAATTCTCATAATTTCAACATGGTTGCTGTTTGGAAGATGTAATTGAATTTTTAATGAAATTTGAGTTAAGTGAGTTATTGAAAGCCATAATTTTAAATAGTTTGAACCTCATGGTTTAATGGAAACAAATGATGGAAGTGTTTTGGTCATTTTCATAATTTTCAAAAGGGTTACTGTTTTGGAAATTGATTGAATTTGAAAAGGGTTTGGTATTAAATGAATTTTTGATTAGAAACAAATCAACAGTTTTGAAATCACAACTTTAATGGAAACAATTGATTGTTTTGATTTGAAATATCATTTTGGAAATTGTAACATCACAAGTATGAAACAAAAGGTTTGAAATTTGATTTGAAATTCAAATAGAAAACAAAGGAAAACAAAGAAAAACTGAGGAAAACAAATGGAAAACAAGCAAAACAAATGCAATGAACATGATGTCATGATGCAAAACATAAAATAACAGAGAGCAAACATTCTAATGGCTATTTTCATACTTGGGATGTTACAAAACGCCCCCCCTTGAAGGAATCGCGCCCCGAGATTCCTACTTAGAAAAGAAAAGGTCCGGATACTTCTTGCGAATATCCTCTTGAGCTGTGACACGTGAAACACATCGTGCACCTTGGATAGTTTTTCTAGAATTTCAAGACGATAGGCATTCCTGGCAACTCTTCTGGAAAGACGTCAGGGAATTCGCAAACCACCGGAACATTTTCGAGTAGAGGCAGAGGTTTTGCATCGAGGGTGTATAGCTGAATAGAACTTGATTCCTTTGGAGAATAGACTATCTGGCCAGAAGGGTGGAACAGAGTTATTGATTAGACGCCGGTAGAAGAACTGAAATGGAAAGCAACAACAAGGTTTCAACGGACGAAAATGATGTTGAGAAGAACAGGATATCGAAGCAACATCGGGAAAACGAGACCAAAACACTCCCGAGGTACTACGGAAAACCCATCCGGGCTTCTAAAGGATCAATATCTACTGCTTAAGGAATAGAGGATCTGCTTCCGGGGCTTACATGCCTCCATTCTCAATCGTGAGTAGGCAACATGATAAATCATGTCACAACCACCTCCATTCCTATGGACTAGTAGATATAACTATCCTAGAGAAACCAGGATTCGTGAAATCCGAACTTGAAAGTTTAGATGAGAAGGGAAAACAACGTTGCACTTCCTTACCAGAAAAGGGAGGGTGGGTGGGGAAAGAAGAAAAAGAACAGAATTCCTACTCTCACGTTTCATTTTTCCTATATAGCTACAAAATAGTTTCTAGACTCAACTGCGACCAGTAAAAGGGATCCTACAGGCAGACAGGCTCTGATACCATTTGTCGCACCCGGACTTCTAGGGGATACTCACAGTCCGTTAAACTGTAGATAAATGGCTTACAGGGCATACCGGCACCCGCATCTCAATATGAGTAGGCCAACACGTAAACGTGTGACAACCATTCTCTACTATTCATCGTCTGCGCAAACCATCCCATAGAAATCTAGAATACTTCCATTGACGTACTTCATAACATACACACATGGTACGTCAACGACATTTGAACAAGTGATATCACAACATATCTCTAAGACACAAAAGATTGAAATAAGTTGCAAATAGCTCTCACTAGAGCAGAGATAGCAAATACAATCATCCAGAGGACACATGTCCCAACAATTCATCATTACAACACAGCGGAAGCATCCAAAATGTTTGAGTACAGACAAGATCCAAATAGGCCTAAGAGGCCGGAAACGAAAAGACGGAGCCCATCCACGAAGTCTCGGATCCTGCCCGGGTCCGCTATCTACTCGTCAGCAGCCTCGTCATACTCCACGTAGTAGCCACCATGGGGATCCTCGGAAACGTAGTCTGCGGAAACCACAGCCCCAAAGGGGTCAGTACATAAACGTACGGGCAAGCAAGACTCACAATTCACCAAAGTGTACCCAAAAACATCAAGCACAGATGCTTTGGGTTCAACGGAAGAAAAGGGGTGATACAAAAGATGCTGCAGCGGGCTGCTCTAACCAACTACAGAAACATGCTACAACTTCCGGCTAAAAGAAGGGGATAAGATAGCGTAACGTAACCAACTACTACCAACTCCAAACAAACCCATCCTGGATCTCGCCCCTTATCCAAAGAAGCAATCCGAGGATAACTCACACAGTTGGATTAATGATGGTTCAAGTTGTTATGTCAATAAGTCTATTACTAGTCAAGTTATCATTAGTTAGGTGTAAGTTGTTCTGAGTACTTGTTAGCCAGTACTTTCACCAAGTCATCCATAACCGCGGAAAACACGGCTTCTCGAGAAGATTTAACCCTGCAGGGGTGCACCAATTTGGCCGTACACGTAAGAATAACCCGCCAGAGGGAATGGCCTTTCCACCAAGCGGGGCACTCAACACAACTCAACTCTTCTTCGCATCAAGCCCAAAGAGCCACATGCTGTGCGTGCGCGGCTAATCGAGCCCCCACGAAGAAAAGGGGGACCCTCATAGCACTCTAAGACCACGCCGCCCTAAATGCCGACTACAAAAGTTCCACCCTGGCGCCAAGGGTTCGCACCTGCACATGCATGCATCAAATGGAAAGCCCGAACTAAGTGTGGCGATTTGGACGAGATGCGAATCGAATCAAATTGAGGGGGGGCGCCCATACACGCTTCCCACATGCGGTTAGTGCGCTCATCATGGATCAGTAGACAAGACCCTTTTCCCAATTAGGGTCGACACTAGCAGGCCTCAAAACCACGCCGGGCCTCCTGCCGGTGCCTTATCATCAAATTATTATTACCTAAAACATTAACAGGTTGATTGTTTAACATCGAGCCCCAGAACATAATGATATAGTAACAGAAAGTAACGGACAACAGACTCGAGCAAAAACAACCCTAAGCATGCTAGTAAGACACGGGCAGCAAGCAATGGGGTTATAGGTGTGGAGGTGAGGCTATATCAGGGTGAAAGGATAACATGTGATAGGTTCGGAACACAAGCAACGATTCATAGGGCTAGCAGAATAGACAACGGAAAGTATCGGTATCCAATGTTGAAAGGAACACAATGGTTCATGTGAGTGAATACTTGCCTGCAAACTCAGCAGCCTGGTACTGAGCTAGATCCTCAGAAGGGGTGTCGTAAGTATTGTCGGTCTCAACGTCGTCGTCCATCCGAGAAGAAGCAAACAAACAACGCAGAGAGACAAACAATCAATAACATGGCATAATGCACAATCATGGGATGATGCATGACCATTTAATTTATGCATCAAAATTAAACTAGTTGACATGGTAACATAACATGATTAAATGGACCCACATGCAATTTGAGTTGCATATGAAAAGCCCATGAATTAGGGTTGAAATAATTGTTTTACAACTAACCAACAGGTGAAAGTGGATTAGCATGATGCATGGATGAGGAAAACAGAAAGATAACAACAATAGAAACAATTTAAAATAAGGTTTACTAAGTTTGGAAAATTCATTTATTAAGTTATGAAATTTGCTTCTTAAAGGTGTTACACAAGCATTTGTTGTTTTCACCAATTTTAATTGTTCAAAATAGTTAACAAAGTTCATATTTGAAAAGAACACACAATTTTAGGTGGATTACATGTTTCAAATATTGAAAAAGGAATTAGGATGAATTACTTATGAATTAAAAGTTTAAACAAGATTTAAATGAATTTAATTCAAACATGAACTTATTTGAATTTTTATTTGTGCAAAACATTAAGTGAGATTCATATTTGAAAATCTTATACTTTTATGGTTGGAAAACATATTTTATATGTCCCAAAAGAAATTAATTTGACCAAGTTATGAATTTAACAATTTTAAATGATTTAAACAAGGCTTAAATTATTTAATCAATTTTAATTATTCAAAACATGAAACAAATTTTATATTTGAAAAGGTGGTTCAAATTAGCATGGAAAACATATTTTATTTGTTGAAAATGGATTTAAAATGAGCAAGTTATTAATTTGGCAATTTTAAATGCATTAATTAAGAAACAGTTGTTTTCAGCAATTTAAATTATTCAAAACAGCAAACAAAGTTGATATTTGCAAAGTACATGAAAAATTGAATGGAAAACATATTTAGTTTGTTGAATTTGGAATTTTTATGCCCAAGTTATGAATTTTGCAAAATTAAGTGAATTAAAAAAGAATTCAAATATTTCACCAATTTAAAATATTCAAAACAGTAAACAAATTTTATATTTGGGTGGAGAATTCAATTTGGTACAGAATACATATTAAAAATGTTGAATTTGGAGTTAAAATGAATTATTTATGCATTTTACAAGATTAGGGTGTGATCTGCCATTAAATTAATATACAGGGACTTAGAAAATAGTTTACAGGGGCCTAGAAGTTAATAACAGGGACTGGTTTGCGAATATAAGGTTGTGCTGGGCCAGGAAAATTAGAAGGAAAACAAAGGGGTTTTGCACGGGGTGGGAATCGAACCCACCCCCTCTGCTGTGAGCGCAAGGGGCAGTAACCACTGCGGTGGTGCTGAACTTGTTGACAGTAGGGGGTCGTGGGGGGGGGGGGGTTTATTGTTCGGTTCGCGGTGGTTTTCTGAAAATGAAACTGAACCTGGCGCGGACAGATGGATCGCTGCCGGCGAGGGGCCGTCGCGGGCTGCTGCTGTGAGCACGGGAGGGGCGCCACGGACGTGCGTGTGCGTGGCTGTGGTGCTCGCGGGTGGAGGGGAGGAGGAGAGGGAGGAGAGACGAGGGAGAAGCGGTGCTCACCTCGATGGTAACGGAGGGAGACGGTGGCGCGGTGGTGAGGTGGCCGGCGATGGCGTTGGACGGCGGCGGCGCTCCGGTGCCTTCCGGCCCCCGCTGAGTGGACGAGGAGGATGAGGGTGGCGAGGAGGTTCCGTTCCCGGGCTCGTTCTGCCGCGAGGAAGACTAGGGCGACGGCGATCGCCGGAGGGGGAGGAGGGTTTCGGTGAGGTACAGGTTCAGAGAGTTTCAGAGAATTTGGAGCAGAGAAGAAAGAGAGAGGGAGAAGGGAGAGAATGGAGGCGGGGGAGAGGGAAGAGAGGAGGAGAGAACTAGGGTTAGGGCAGAGGGCTGCTCGGCCTCGAGCTAAAAGGAGGGGGGGAGGTGCTGCACCGTTCGCTGCTCCTCTGAGGCGACGTGGGCACCCTGGATGTTGAGCCGTACGAAGAAGAAGAAGGTAAGGGGGGGTATGGGCCTGGGGAGAGGTGGTGGGCTGGGCGTGCTGGCCTGCCCCTCTCTCCCTTTCTGTTTTTTTATTCTTTTTGTCCTATTTATTTTTTTTTGCTGAAAAGGAAAAGAGAAAAAGGGAGGGTTTTTAGGGTTTAGAAAATTAGGTAAATTTTTTTGTATAGTTGGATTTTTGGTAATAGCAACATTTGCAAGCTTTGGTTTTTCAAAAAGTTCAAAAATATTTTGTTATTTGTAATTTGGTTGAAATTTGAATGAATTGTTGATTAAGTGATTTATTAAAAGTAACATTTAATTAGGTTGGACCCTCAAGTTGATTTGAAACAAAAATGATTGGAAAAGTTTTGTAATTCTCATAATTTCAACATGGTTGCTGTTTGGAAGATGTAATTGAATTTTTAATGAAATTTGAGTTAAGTGAGTTATTGAAAGCCATAATTTTAAATAATTTGAACCTCATGGTTTAATGGAAACAAATGATGGAAGTGTTTTGGTCATTTTCATAATTTTCAAAAGGGTTGCTGTTTTGGAAATTAATTGAATTTGAAAAGGGTTTGGTATTAAATGAATTTTTGATTAGAAACAAATCAACAGTTTTGAAATCACAACTTTAATGGAAACAATTGATTTTTTTGATTTGAAATATCATTTTGGAAATTGTAACATCACAAGTATGAAACAAAAGGTTTGAAATTTGATTTGAAATTCAAATAGAAAACAAAGGAAAACAAAGAAAAATAGAGGAAAACAAATGGAAAACAAGCAAAACAAATGCAATGAACATGATGTCATGATGCAAAACATAAAATAACAGAGAGCAAACATTCTAGTGGCTATTTCTCATACTTGGGATGTTACAGATGTACTTGATGATTCAATGCTCTATGTGTTGCATTACGGGGAATAATAAGCAAGGTTCTGCGAACCTATAATCAAAAACATTTTCAATTCGGAAAATGCTTGCATTAGGGCCTCCTAACGCGCTCTATAGTAGATACCGCACGCTCGCTCGGTGCACATGTAGGTACGATGGCCAGCCATGTCTTGCCAGTCCGTTTTTTCCGGCCCAACAGTTATTCCAGACCCATTTTAACGCCGACATCCCAATTTTGAGATAGTTACACATGTTTGTTTTTTTATATATTTTTTTCATACATGCATTAAAGTTGTAACAAAACTCATGCGAAATTGTTGTGAATGCACATAACAAATTGTAACAAATACATATTGTTTGTATTGTGAAATGACATGCTACATGTTGTAAAAAAATTCTGAGCATTGTGTGATGATGTTTTTACGCGCTTTTGAAAATATTGCAAAACACATGTTTTCTTTCATGTGATCATATATGATTTTTAAGGTAATAGTGGATGATTTTTGTTGCATAACAATTTGCTGCAAATATTTTTTTCGGTCAGCCACTAACGAAAACATAAGATTTTTACTGTTGTAATAAGTTGTGATTTTTGTTGAAATATTTGCAGATTTTTTTTGCAAACCGAATTTGCAATAATGACATTATTACTTATCCTGTTTATAATTTCTACAACAACATGGTTTATCATTGTAATATTATATCATTTTTGATTAACGTACTTAAGAATTTTGCTAAAATTACTTCTTTTCGAATAAAAATATTGGTGCAAGGCAACCTGAAGGAAAAAAAATTGTATTTAACACTTTTTCTAAAAATTACTTCTCTTCGAATAAAAAATTGACGAATTGTCGCAATACTATATTTGTTTTGTGCACGGGACGAGAATTTTGTCGTCATTCTCTTGAGTTTGTTGCAATAACCAAGTTAAATTATCATTTTTGCTGTAAGTGTCGTGATGGTTGAGGTCAAGACGATATACCCCTTCGTTTAATGGACTCTGAAATGTAGCGCGGGTTGATTTGTGAAAAAGTGAGGTGCTAAAATGTAAAACACGCTACACTGAATAATGAACACAGGATGTTGATCCAACAGCTCCAGAGGGGACTTAGATTTGTCAATACTAGGGGGTCCTGCGTCTAGCGCTATCCTTCCGAATTTTATTTGAACAAGAGAAGGGTCCCGACGACCCATATGCTGCATTCACAGAAACCAGGTAGCAGGTACAAAATATGCGTTTTCCCTTTTACAACACTCTCCCTGAGATACCTAACATTTGAAGATAAGGACAACGCAATAAAAAAAGACCCTAGAACTAAAAAAGAGAAAGCAATCCGGTCCTAGGTCTTCTCTACTTCCGATTGCCGGCGACCTCAAAGCGCGGATGCCGAGGTACGAGAGCTTGATGCTCAGGCGCTCTCCAAAACCGACAAGAGACCGTGCCACCGGCTGCGAAGAGGAGGGCGGGGACGAACCACTTGCCTTCTTCTCGGCAGCGAGCTCCGGGACAGGACTAGAAATACCTCCGTCGTCGAGGAGATGAAGGTGCCGCCATCTCGGCTGAAGAACACGCAGACGGCCATCATCTCCGTCTGATGTGCACACCTATGCAACTTGGATAACCACCGCCCTGCAAAAGAGGAAGAAAACCTGCAGCGCCGCCTCCACTCCTCGCCTCCACGTCCGGCCAGAGGAAGCAGCACCACTGGAGACCACCTCGATAAGGAGCAGCTAGCCCTGGCTTCCAGAACTAGAAGCCGGTCCTCGAGCTTATGAGGGAAGGAGGATTCGCCATGCTTCATTCCCAGCTCCTCCGCCCACCGGAGTACCACCAGAGAGAGGAGCACAGCCAGAGGCTCGCTTGTGCGGCCCGGGCACACGAGCAAGCTCATCCTCGTCGACATGAAGTCGAACCACGCTAAAACAATAGCAACAACTGAAAGGAAAAGCCTACAACTACTCTCTACATCCCGCGCGCAACATCCCCCTCGCCGCCGGCCGACAAAGCCGCCGAAGAACGAGAGGGAGCTCGCCGGGCCTTCACATGCGACTCTCAAACGAGAAGAGCGGTAGGGAGGAGCTAGAGCGATGGGGAAGAGAAGAGCCGCTATCCTTCCAATCCGACGTCCCCTCCAACAAACTAGCTAGTCTGGGTCAATTGCACGTCGGACACGTCATGACGGTGACACAGCCAAAAAAGGGTGTGAAACGGATATGCGACAAAAAAGGGCACCTCTAGCCGGCACGAGCGCTCGATGGGAAGCACGAGCGCACCCTCGTCGCAACCCTGGCCCTTTTTCTTTCGCAAACATCCAGCTCATTATCGACCCCGTCCCGTCCCTAGCCAGCCACTCCGCGCACCACCACCAGCCACCCATCACGGCGCCGCCATTAGGAGCTCCCTAAACAACATCTTGCCGCCAGGAATTCCCAAGGAGGCGTCGCGGACAGAGGAGTGACGAGGCAGATAATGGCGGAGGGGTAGTTTGCGAGGCGGGAGAGCCGTCGAGCAGGAGCGAGCGAGGCAGGGAGCAGAGAACCACCGGCTGCTGTCTACCATGGCTGGAAAGGGCGCTCTCTCGTGGTTTCTCACTCACGAGCGGGGCATAAAAACACTCTAGATGTACTTCATTTTGGGCCGGAGCTAGTCATAACCTAGTGCTAGAGCTGAGCTTAAGCCTGTATCGTGTTTCCTAATGTGGAACACAAGTTTAATGTCTGACTAATAACTGCCAAAAAAACCTATGTTGCGTGGCGTTCTGATGCCGATTCTAGCAATGAAACATTTTTTACGAGCATCTTTTGTGCGGCAGACCAAATTCTTTTAAGCAATTTTATGAGCGAATAACTGATTTTTGCACTTGAAGAGGGTACTTTGCGCACGAAAAATAAGAGAGATTCAAACATCAGTAGGAAATGTTACAACAACATCGGGAAATTTCATAACAACTATAAAAATCGGAAGAACAATGATTAGCAACTACTAGTTTCTTTCTGGAACTTTGGTGTGCTGCAAAAAAAAAATCCATATCTTTAACAAGCAACTCCACACCATCTAACAACAACATTTGTGCGCCACTGGGCTACTTTTATGTGCACCGAAGAAACTTCATAGCAGGGGCAAGCAAACTCCACAACAAAATACAAGAAACTTTGGTATGATGCGAACCAACTACTGTGTTTCATAAAACAACTTCATAAATGACGTAAGTAACTCCACCAACTAAAAACCACTTTGCTATGCTACAAAGAAAATTTCGTGGCACACAATAGGCGTGAGGAACTTCACAAGTTTGATGTGCGACGAGACAACTTGAGAAAAATGTTAATCAACTTTTGTGTATGATGAGGCATCTTTAATAAACTTTTGTGTGTGGTAAGTCAACCTCAGAAGAGTCGTAAGAAACATTGTTGTGGTTTGAGGGAAACTTATAACAGTGGTTACCAATTTGGTTGTGCTGTCAACCAACAACACAATACCGGTATGCAAATTTGGTGTGCTTCGAGCCAACATAATAACATAGGTATGCAACGTTGGTCTGTGTTAATATATATTAATAACAATGACAAGAAAATTGGTTTGCGATATTGCAACTTCACAACAATGGTAAGCAACTTTGGTATGTGTTGAGACAAAGTAATCCCCTAGGCTATTACTGGATATTCTCGAAGGTGTTCATTTCATCATAATATTTCAAAACTGCAAAGTACTCCTATAGTCAATAGAGATACACATCTAGGATCCGCTTGGTGTAATGGTATCTGTTAAGAATTCTACGCAGATAAAGGCATGAAATTAGTCCTGGTGATATTATAACACGGTAACGAGTAAAAGGAATCATGCCGAACATCGAGGATAATATGATATAGTTATTAAAGACTTTAATCATAGTCTTACCATTCATCTCGTCTCGAGGTATTGATTGGTATCACGAAGTAATAGGAACTTACTTAATAACCAGCAGGTTCAAAAGAGTTTCATCGTATAACTTTACCATTATTCATATTTTTTAATAGGAACATAGTTTTCCAATCATATCTACTAGTTATCGAATCCGGAGGGGTCACACACTTAAGGCGTCAAAGTCAGTTGTTCACATTTGATGGTCCAAAGAAAGAGAGGGTATCATCCAGGTAATTCCAGCATGATAGAATTAATATCCAGAGATATGGGGACATGAGATGTCTAGAGATGTCGGGAATATGTTTTTGACATCATTAGATAAGGTTGATAATTTATCTATTAGGGTCAATGGGTTCCGGAAGAGTTTCGGGCAAAAACGAAGAAGAGGAAAGTGTCGGAGGGGGGGATATCTGCCCCCTGGACGAACCCAACATTAAGTGGCTGCTACGTGGGTCCAAGGACCACAAGCATGCCGCACTCATCCCCCTGCCCATTTCTTATTCAGGTTCAAATAGAAAAGGAAAAGATAAAAGAAAAGGGAAGGAAAGATAATAGGAAGAAAAGGACCCCCCCACCCACAAGGAAGAACTCCTAGTTGGACTAGGAGTCCAATTGGAATTGGGGGATGGGTCTTGATGTAGCCACCACAAGGGGGGTTGCAAATTGGGAGGGGAACTACTCCCCCCAAGGCAAGTCCCCCTCCTCTCCACCTATAATTGGGACCCCAAGCCTTTAGAGAGATCATAACCTTTTTCCCCGTGTTTCTCCCTTTCTAGTGGATTAGAGGGCCCTCGAGATTCTAATTAGAGCCCCACTAACTGAACTACACTTTCTTCTAATTAGGTTTTAAAGTGTACTCTACTGATTCGATCTAGCTCTAATCTCTCTCGCTCTTTCGTATGTGTTGGGAGCTCTCCACCTCAATTGTGAAGCTGTAGCAATTAGCCCTAGGTGGTGAAGAGATGTAGGAAATTTACATATGTATGTGTGCGAACTCTCAGAGCGGTAACACGTGAGACCCTAACTCTGCTGGATCTGGAAGACTGGATACGTGGAGATGGGCTTAACCGCGGGGCTCTTCATCACGCATCACCAACATCGTCATCAACACTCGTTCTGCGCTTCGTGTCGGTAACATTTAATATCTATCCTCGTCCGTACCGTAATAGTAGATCTTGTGTGTTACACAGGGCGAAAAGTTTTAAATTCTGCCACTACCACTGGGCGGTACTACCGCTGCTGGTACCGCTCTCAGTACCGTCACGAAGGAATGGAGGTCCATATAGGGGGTACCTCCAAAGGTACTACCACTGGTACGTGGCTCTGAGAAAAGGAGCAGCATATGGCCTGGCTACCCTGAATGCACATGCAGTGGTACTACTGCTGCTTTGAGTGGTACTACCGCGGCATGTCTTCACACGCTTGCCAGAACTCCCCTGAGCAAGTGGCTCATGCCAAACAATTGGGGACGGTGTCTTCAAGGGATTTTGATCGGAGAGAGAAATCGATGCCTTGAAGTTGTATTGCAATAATCTGGGGTGAACAAATATTGCACAATTAGATGAACTAATTCTGTTGTCATCAATACTAAAACCAAGAGTGAGCTTTCAGTCTCCCATTTTTTCGTAATTGATGAAAACACAATTAATTGCAATACAAGGGTCAATAAAATAGATATGGGGTTCCCCCAAGATCTCCCCTCCCCCTGGATTTTCTGACTAGGCAAGAGAGAAAAAATACTTTAAAGAACAACCAACTTGCTCAATGAGATAGAACGCACATAGAGTATGGAGGATAAAAGAGCACATGTCTCGCACCATGTTTGGAATAACGAGATAAAATAAATTTCATAAGCCGTGAACAAGCAAAGAGATAACAAGTCTTGTAACTTAAGCCATGCGACACCCACGAAGCCTAAATAGACATCTCTCCCTCTTTTGCATCAAGATACCGAAAATGGATGAAACCAATGCTTATTCCCCGTACTGATGCGGTTAGCTAGGTGATGTCACATGTTCTTATCTTCATAACCGCAAAACAACACAAATATACATCCTTCGTTATTAAATATATGATGTTTAGCTCTTTCTTAAATTTACATATATCAAGACACACTTTAGTGTGTATGTGCTCTTATGTAAAAGTTTGTAAGTAGTCAACATGTAAAATGTCTTAAACGTCCTATATTTAGGAACGGAAGGAGTAGTTCTCTTCATTGCCAGTAAAGCTGTGACGCAAACTAAGTCCTCAATATCCAATATGGTCCTGTGTTAGTGCTTCACAATCGCTTTGGCTCCACCCCAAAGCCGCCAATCACGTCATACTACACGATGGTTGAGCAAATTTCTCCATTGGGTAAATGTGTAAATGTGAAACACAAATGAAGACACACAAGGCGGCCAGATCCTCTCCCAGAAAAGAAAAAAAAACTTTCCAAAAAATCTGCTCGTATTCTGTATTGCAATCAGGGTTTGCTTGTCTCTGCTTCGTGGCGAACGCTGTCTGTTCACACCGTTTGCTTATGACTCATAAAGAGCGTCGAGCTCAAGAGGAAGGAACAGGTGTAGGAACCTCACAGACGGATGAACAGATATGGCAGTCCCTGTGGAAATTGAAAATCCAACCAAAGATTAGAGTATTTTGGTGGCGCGTCGTCAGGAATATTTTACCTGATGAAAGCACTCTGAAAAGGAGGCATATAAAAGAGAGTGATAAATGCAAAATTTGTCTAGCGACAAATGAAGACTTGATGCATGCCCTGGTTCATTGCATGCATGCACGTCGTTGTTGGGACGAGGCGATGTCTCTGTTAGAGATTAGGCTTCCACGTCTTCAACCAGTAACTTGGCCGCGCGACATTCTCTGTGAAGCCATGTTTACGGAGAAAGAGAAGGCGGAACTTATCTCTGTCATGTATGCAATCTGGAATTCAAGAAATAGATTGACACATGGAGATGAGCAATTTTATCCAGTACTCTCAGTTCGTCGCATCAGAGAGGACTTGGCCCTATTAGATATTCCACGGCACCATGCCAGCATTCTCCCAGGGCATGGATGGCGACCACCTGATGATGGCCATGTTAAAATTAACTGTGATGGAGCCATTGAGGTCAGCCTGGGTGCAGGTGGAGCGGGTGGTGTGGCGCGATCTTCGACTTCACTGCTTGGTGCATGGAGCAAGCCGCTGCCAGGCATCACGGACACTTTGGTGGCCGAGACTTTGTCGCTGCGGGAAGGAGTGATCTTTGCAAAACTTCGAGGATTCCAGCACGTGACGATGGAGATTGATTGCCTGGAGGTAGTTAACCTCTGGAACACTAGGAGCTATGCACGTTCAGTGGTGGCACCTATCTTATTAGAGATTAGAGAGCTTGTTGTTTCTTTCACTTCATTTGTAATTCAACATGTACCTCGAGAGGCCAATTTGCCGGCTCACCTGTGCGCTAAGCATTCGTGCTCGCTGCAGATGACTGACAGTTGGTTGGACTCGGTCCCCAGCTTCCTGGTCACGAGCCTTCTGGCTGATGATCCTAGGACAGCCTTTGTTGAATAAAGCTCTGAAAATTCCCGCAAAAAAAAAAAACGCTGTCTGTTTCAAGATTTGGAAATCAAGCATGATGTGTGGCATGCTCAACAGCTCCCATTTTTCGCATGGACAGAATGGAAGTGTGCGTCTTTTTCGTCCAACCAACAAATTTGATTGCTTGATTTCTGAAACATTTGTTTTTCTGTCGAGACGACTTTGCTGTACTTGGTGTGATGATTCAGTTCTCCACCGATAGCTAGGTTCTGTGAACCTATACATAATAGTACATGTTCCAGTGTGACGCCAAAACCTTTCTGATTCCGCGTCTCCGCAAGCTGGTCTGGGTGAATTCCACGTCCTCGTACGTATCGTATGGTGCCACGTCCCCAGCTAGCCGCGTGGTGACGGTGACACACCAAAGGGAAAGGGTGTGAAACGACTACGCGACAAAAAAAAAAATTCTCTGTGTAATATTAAGTGCTTTAAAAGTGGATAAAAATGAATGTATCTAGACATGTGTTAGCCTATATACACACATTTTTGTCCAATTTTGTAATACTTATTATGAGACGGAGGGAGTACAATATTTTTTTTGCAAATCTAGCCCTTTTCGCAGACTAATGTCAAATCTGGTCCCTTCGTGGAAATGTTTTCAAATCTGGCCCCTGAGATTTAGATAGAATGGAGCCGAACTTGTTCAGGTCAGCTCCATACTACTTGGAGCCGACCTCCCGATTTTTTTTTATTTGATCAGAACAGGGTTCGGCGAAAAAATAAGATGGACCCGACCCGAGGGGTCAGATTTGGAATTACTTCGCAGGAGAGGCCAGATTTGACGTTAGTCCGTGAAAAAAGCCATTTTTGGCAAAACAATACGGGAGTACAAGATCTCACATCGTACTAGAAGGTACAACCTATGACTGCAGGAAAGCTGAGTGACAGTGTACAACGGGTGTGAGCAAGAATCATAGTACTCCAAGATACAGAGCAGGGTTGCATGCATGTGTACACGACGACAAATTAATATGCATGCTGCGTTAGTTCCTTGATCCCATAGATCCTGCATGCATGCCATCAGGTAGAACCGGCCTACCATTCCTTGGATTCCAGCTCGAATGCTGCATGGCAATGGCACCACCTAGCGAAAACGCTCTGCCAGGAAAACGAGGAAGAAGCTTCTCTCTCCCCCACTCCATTTTTTCAGCAAACATCACCGCAGCGATCGAGCTGGCCTGGGATACGCATGGCGCCAGGCAAAAAGCTGTCTTCATGGCGCCAGGAACACGGTCGACATATTCACTGACTGCAGACGAGTTACGCCAACCGGTAAATCCGGATGTGTACAAACTCTATCTCCGTAGATGGATCTCTCTCTTTCTCTTCCGGTATTTACTTTCGGGGTCGAGAAGTTGTAAAAGATTTAATTTATACTGGCTATACTGTTTAATAATTAATAAACAGCTGTGTGCATCACTCGATGCAGAGGCTGGGGACTAACCATTTCGGAAAAAAACAGCGTGGACACGCACACCAGATCTGCACAATTGCACGGTGTTCTTGGAACTTGTTACATAAATTATTTTTCTTATTCTGTTTCGAATGCTTGTACGTTTTGTAATACATTTTGATTTTTTTAGTTGTATAATTGTTTTGAGGTGCTTATTTTCAAAGTTCAAACATAATCCTCGTGCTTGTTCAGTTGTAGGTTTGCATCACGGACAAGTTATGTGGTGATTGTGTTTCTGTTGTACCCATGTCTTGTGTATTGTCTAGACTCATAGATTCTACATTGTCTTTTTTGTGGAACAATTTGTATCGTGTTTCTTGTATGGAGCTTTTTGTATGTTTTGAGCTTCTATATATGTCGTGTTACGTATATTCTATGCAATATATGTGCTCTGGGTGCTCCAGTGAGCCAAAGTCAAACATATATGAAATTTCCGTTTAATTGCAAGGACATCAACACAATGCAGCAATATGGCAGAAAATTTAGGCTGCCCCGGTGACCAAACTGATACGTGGGAACATCATTTGCCGAGTACAACAGAAACAGTCGGCGAAGAGAAGTGCATGGCAAACGTTTTGCCGAACGGGGCACTAGGGAAAGTAGAGACCATGTGGGAGCAGCTGCGAGGAGCTCGCAGCTAGTGTATGCCGAGTGGCGGCACTTTGCAACGAGCAATGCGGAGGCTCACCTCGGCACTCGACCTGCCGAGGCAACTACATTGTCGAGTGGGGCGAGGGGACACTCGGCAAATGATGGGCCACGTGGTGTTTCGAGGAGCACCCTCGCGAGTCGCGAAAAATTCTCGGCAACTCGCTTCCCGACGAGCCCACGTTACGACACTTGGCAAAGTCGCATTTGCAGAGATGAATGCTGCCGAGTGCTCGAGTTACACTCGACAAAGATGTTACCGGCGTTTCCATACGTTGCCGTGTATTTATAATTCACGGCAGAGATACGGATCCCTGTAGTGATCGTGTCTGACACGTCCCCGGCTAGCCGTGTTTTGATGGATGGTGCGAAACGGCTAGGCGACAAAAACAAAAGAGAGAATTCCTTATTTGACACTCTCCTAAAATCATGTTCCTTATTTGACACCGGAGAAAATTTTCTTCCCTATATGACCTCTAATCTTAAATGTTTTCCCTATATGACACTCTAGTGCATTTTGTACATGTAAAATATAAGATCTCACAGCCCAGCAGAAGGTACAACCTATGATGGCTGGAAAGTTGAGTGATACTGTACAACGCGTGTGAGCAAGAATCAAACTCTTAGATAGAGTAGACCACGATCCACAAGCATACTTATTGGTTCCGTGAACCCAAACCTACTGCATGCATGCCATCAAGTAGTACCGGCCCAGCATTCCTTGGATTCCATCTCCATGGCCCACATGGCAGAGACTGGCAATGGCCATGCAAGTCAATGACAACTGCGGCACCTGGCAATGGCGATATCTTCATCGATCGCCACTTTTGGACCAGCACAGCGATCGGCTTATAGCAGCACAGTGGCTTGTCCCTACTTATTTATTTATTTTTAAACGTAACAAAGAGCAACCTAGGGACGAAGCAACCACGAAGACCAGCAGCGTCGAGGTGAGATGTACAAGCAGAAAGCTGTCGCCATGCCGCCATGGTCGGTCTGACCTGAGGGAAACACGCTCGACAACTCGACAACCTCTATCTCCCCAGACCTATCTCTGTCTCTGTCTTCGTATCGAGCTTGGACACGCACACAAGATCGTGACTCCAGTGTGTCATCTAGTTTCAAATTAACAGTAGCAATGATTTGATATAAGCTCTTCGTAAGGAAGAGAGGAATGCAATCCTGACGAGCCAACGTTCCGGAATAGAAGGAGAGATCGATGCCCACGCAGTGGACTAGTTCTTTCTCCAAGCTTGGTATCAACTAATATGAATAATTGTTGCCGAAAGGAGCTTATGAAGATCTTACACAGTTACACACTTAGGCATACCAAGGAGTCGATACACAGTTACTGTTATGGTCAGTATCCGTATGGAAGGAGGAAGCCCATTAGTGGGCCTAATTAGGGGCTTAGCCCAGTTATATTTCTTTAATTAATGTTGATGGTGCTGTGGATCGTCAACGCAAGAGGTGCTCTGCTGCGGCTATTTGCAGGGACTCTTCTGGACGTTATTTAGGTTCCTCTATTCTTGTGGTTGATGGGATTACGGATCCTGGAGTTTTTGAGGCACTGGCATGCCGGGAAGGTCTGTCTCTTGCAATTGATTTGAGTTTATCTAATTGCCTTCTAGCGTCAGATTGCAAAAATGTTGTGGAGGCCATCAATAGCAATTGTTTGGGAGTTTTTGGCTCGGTTACAAAAGAAATTCAGAGGAGATTGAGGTCTTTTGCTCATTGTGATGTGGTGCATGAGAAGAGATCTTCAATGGTGGAAGCTCATAATCTCGCTAAATTTGGCCTTACTTTGGAGTTAGGTAGGCATGTCTGGTTAGGTTCTCCACATGATACATCATCTGTACTGTAATTGTGCTGGTTGATTAATACAAAGCGAGGGTTTTATCAAAAAAAATTCTTTATATATAAAGAGTTGTAATAGGATTTCGGAATTAAGCAATAATCAGGGTTTATTATTGGCGACTCCTCAAGGAGTCGGTCTCCAGCCCTAGCCGCCACCAGCTTCTGTCGCCTCCTCCTTTCCCTCGTGATCACGGCGCCGACACGCCGTTGGCGACGTCAAGATCTCGCCCATCGTCCCTTCCACCCCTACAACCTACGCCCCCGTCCCGGTAGACTAGCAGAATCTACCAATTTGGTATCAGATTGCTTAGGATCGACCATGTCTTCTGGCCTTCCCATCGCCTCCATCGCCGGCACCACCAGCGCGCCGGCCGCCACCACAAGGTCGTCGCCGCTCATCTCCGGACCGGCCGCCTCCATCTACTCGGCGCCGGCCCTCGACCCGGCTCCTGTCCTCTCTCCAACGGAGATGTCGACGGCTATCCGCAATCTGACCGTGGAGGTTACGAACCTCTGGACGTTCCTCCAGGGCACCTACGCACCGCCCTCGTCGAGCCAGGCAGCCGCCACGCCGCCATCACAGCCGCCGTCCACGGCTCTCGGGCCGTTGCCGTCGGCAGCCACCTCCCACCAGGGGGTCCCGATCACTCAGATCAGGTTCCCGCCCTCGCCGTCCCAACTTCCGGCCTGGCTCGACGCGCCAATCTATACGACCGCGCCTGCCCAGCCGCCCGTGCTCCAGCCGGACGTGTTGCCCTCAGCCACGACCTTCGGGGGTTTCGCCGGGTACGCTGAACCCTACTCCGGCGCCGGCGGCCACCAGTTCCAGGGGGGCCATGGTGCCCACCTACTAGCCCCTCCCCCCCCCCCGCCACGATGGGTCGTCACGAGGGAGCCTTCGCCGTCGCCCCGCACAGCCAGCAGCCGCACCGCTTAACCAAGCTGGAGTTCATGTCTCCTTTTCATCTGTGCTCGAGTGACAAAAACACAACAGATAGAGGATGTGATGTTGCTATTAGGGAGAAAACAACAATGCTTTGTCTAAGGAATATGTTATTGTTTATATTACACACTTTGCTTACTGCAATTATCTGTTACTTGCAACTTAATATCCAACGTTTGTTCGGATGATATTCGAAGGGTGGATTTTTGGTCATAGATGCAGTTGGATAACGGTCTATGTATCTTGCTGTAATGCCCGCATGAATCACATAGTAATATTTATGTCTTGCATATTCACTACGGTGCAGCCTTAATTTCTGTCAATTGCCCAGCTGTAATTTGTTCACCACACATGTTATTTATCTTTCACGAAGATACAACACTCGTGAACTGTGGACCCCGGTCCTTTTTCCTCATACTGATAAACACCTACTGCTTTCATACTGCTCTCATACTATTACTATTGTTTTCCTTTTGTTTTGCACACCATACGTTTAACCTATTTGTGTTCAGCAAAACCGGTGAGATTGATATACTCCCTGCTTCGTTGGGGCAAAGTGATTTGATTGTGTTCTGTAGGTTCCACGTTGCTTCTGAACCGGTAGTGCACCCTGCCATCTCAGTTGCTTCACCTTCTGAAGTTACGCCTTTCTCCTACTGGTCGATTCAATCTTGGTTTATTTCTGAGGGAAACTTGCTACCGTGCTCTTCAAACCTTTCTCTTGGGGTCTGCCAACGAACGTGTGTATCACGCGCATCCGACACCCCCTCAGCCACAAGTGAGAAAGGTCTCGCGTACACTACAGGAAAATCGGTCTCTTGCCACGAAATCTATCGCTACGGGTATTTTTCGTTGTGATATAATCAAAAATTACGACAAAGTCTCTGGTTGTGGTGATAGGGCACTCATATTTCCACGACTCTTTTTGGTCGCGATAAATTATCATTTTATTGCGGTATAGGCCTCCTATTGCCACGATCTGCACTACGGTTGGAATACAATCCCGTTTTTGCGACAGAGTATTTCCGTTGCGTGAGGCAGTCATTTTGTTGCCTTAGAGACAAGGTCTTCCAACGAAATAAGCATTCATGGTGATACTCGGTCATATATTACAACATATGTGTTGTGTTGCGGTAGTTACAAATATTGTTGCAAAAAAAATAGCTAACTATTGCAACTAAATTTGTTCGTCTCGCAATATCATATGTTTTTCGCCTCAATTTTATCCTACGGCAATAACTATTGCTTACTGGAAAAATTTGGGTCGTATGGTAATAGGTTAAATGTAGTGCAACAATCACCCTGCTGTTGCAAAAATGAACTAGTTTTATGCAACGAGACATTCACAACGTAGCTTAACGGGCCTCATGGGCCATGACCCTTGATAAATATTGCAATTTTCTTAGGACTATAATTCATTTTTGGTCCAGTATCTCAGTTTGGTGAGGACATTTTTATTTTAAAGATTTTTTGCAAGGATAAACCTTAAACAAACCTCCTGGACCATGGCACCCGAGTATAGCTGAAATTTATTTTGGAGATATGTTCATATATGGTCCATTATCTTCACTTCTGTCAGAGGAATTTTTTATTTGGACAAATTATTCCGATCCTACAAGTCAGCTGGAGAAACAAATAAATATGATGATAAAATTTTGGTTCAAAGATGATCGAACAAATGATCTCACAGTTCGAGCCAAGTAAATAAAGCCGGTAGTGCACAGACAAATTCATGAAATACTGTTAGAGTTATTTAGTAATTATATCCACAAGCGGAACCTCTGTAGGTCTAAACAACTGAATTTCTGCAGCACTTAGCATTTTACTTATGTTGCAATAACTGACGGTACTTAATAATCAATCAAGAACTCGTATAAGTCGCAATTTCACGAGTACATTTAGCGTGGAAATACAAAATTACTAAACACTGAAACTTCGGAACATTTAAACTCAAAATATATTATTACACGATCTTTCAAGCACAGAAATGTGTCAACGTTCATGACAAAACATTAAAGCCAAACAGTGCAGAGACAACCTACACAAAGAATTCATGGTCATCATCCAATTCATCTTGTACCAAAGGAGCAACAACACCATCATTTACGTAAGCCTCGTCATCACCTGTATCAACATCATATTCGACTTGATATTCGTCAAACTCAGCAGGTCTTAAACTTTTCATGATTGAAACATCAACGCTGGTTCCTTCATCATCATTTTCGCACCAACTAGTCATCTCGTCAGGTACAGTAAATTTTGGAACTGTAATTCCTGCATCGACGACATCATGTACATCTGCATCACCACGTTCATCTCCTTCTGCAGCATCATCAAGGTATGCACCATTTAAAACCAAATGAGCAAACACATTACATGGATTTATTTTTTATAGCACTTGCCCAATTAGGATTCTTCACATCTCTCATGTAGAAAACCTGTGCAGCTTGGATGCCTAGAATGTAAGCGTCTCCTTGAATCGGTGTACAGTAGTTTAAAGGTTAATAATTTCATATTTGTCCTTCTTATACCCCTTTCTCTGATTTCTATTGGCAGGAGGCGACCAGTCACACTACAATAGAACGACATTTTTATAAGGAGGAAAGTCAAGAAATATGATTTTCTTTATCACCCCATAATAATCAGTACAGTCGGTGCTTTCTTGTGCATTGACTACGATGCCACTATTTTGGGTACTCAAGCAGGGGCGGAGCTGTATACACTGACGGTGAGGTAATTTTTGTTTGTATGAGTACTTTATATCTCCAACAGTAGCGTGCATCAGGGTGGACTCCAACGTGTGCATCAGGGTGCAGTGCAGGATGTGCATCGATGGTAGATGGGCTTCAAGGCCCATTATTCTTACGTACAATTAACCAAGGCTACCATGTGACCAGGGGAGGCCACGATCCATCGATGGTCGATCCCCAACTCTCAGACTCCCGAGTCGTGAGCGAACCACAGTTAGGCGTACCACCTCTCTATTCTACGTCTCGTACACTATATGAAAAAAATACTGGATCGATCAAACACAGGAAGAAGCCACACGCGTAAAATAGACGGACTCGGGACCTCGGGCTAGCGACCTCCGAGGCAGGGCGCAGGCGGCACCAGTCATGAAGTTGTTAAGTATTTCATAGATTTGAATGATCGAAAAATACTACTCCCTCTGTTCCACAATATAACATGTTTTAGACTTTTTCCACATTCATATACATACACATGTATCTAGACATATTTTAGTGTATATGTACACTCACTTGAGTGTGTATCTAGACAACATGTGAAATAGCTAAAACATCTTATATTATCGCACGGAGAGAGTAGAATAGTAAAAAGGGAATGTAAAAATCTTTAGCTAGTTGACTACTAATTTTTTCTGCCACTCTACAATGTCTCACTTGTAAATTAAGTCCACTTTTTATCTTGAAGGTTATTGGCTTGATGTTTGATGATGTTTTTTCTTTTTGCAATTTGACAATGCAAGAAATATTTTACAAGTAATTTTTCCTTTTGTTTATCAGTATAATAGAATGTTAAATTTTTATACAAGGTCTTTGTTATTTATACGTTGTGTCTTATTATTCTCACCAGCAAGTTTAAAATCTTTATTTAGGTCTTTCACTGCCCAATAAGCTTTGTGTTCTAATTCTAGGGGCAAGTGACAATCTTTTTCATAAACCATTTTATAAGGAGACATGCCCATGGGATTTTTGTAAGCAGTTCTATAATCCCACAGAGCATCATTTAATTTCTTAGCCCAATTTTCTCTAGATTTGTTAACAGTCTTTTGCAAGATAGATTTGATTTCTCTATTTGATAATGCTACTTGCCCACTAGTTTGAGGGTGATAGGGTGAAGCAGTTCTATGATTAACATCATATTTAGCAAGGGTTTTTCTAAAACCACCATGAAAAAAAATGAGAACCCCCATCAGTCATAAGATATCTACGTACACCAAACCTAGGGAAAATAATGTCCTTAAGCATGTTTAAAGAGGTGTCACCATCAACACTTTTAGTATGTATAGCTTCTACCCATTTAGTAACATAATCAACAACAACAAGAATATGAGTATAGCCTTTTGAAGGAGGGAAAGGACACATAAAGTCAAAACCCCAACAATCAAACGGTTCAATAACAAGAGAATAATTCCTAGGCATTTCATTACGTCTAGAAATATTTCCAACCCTTTTGCATTGATCACAAGATAAAACAAATTTTCTAGCATCTTTAAAGAGAGTAGGCCAATAAAAACCTGATTGTAGAACTTTATGTGCAGTTCTATCTCCAGCGTGATGTCCTCCATAAGCACTACTATGATATTTTCTCAATATCTCCTATTGTTCATTTTTAGGAACACAACTTCTCATAATACCATAGAAGAATTTTCTTGTTTGCTGATCTGTAAAGGTAGGAGGCAAATAATTTGAAACAATAAAGTTAGCATAATCAGCATACCATGGACTCTCTTGAGAGCTCACTTTTATTGCAGCTAACTATTTATTAGGAAAACTATCATTAACAAGAATAGGGTCATCAGGGATATTTTCTAATCTAGACAGATTATCAGGAACAGGATTTTCAGCACCCTTCCTATCCACAATATGTAAATCAAACTCTTGTAAGAGAAGCACCCATCTAATTAATAAGCCTAGGCTTAGCATCTTTCTTTTCCATAAGGTACTTAATAGCAGCATGATCAGTATGAATAGTAACTTTAGAATCAACAATATACTGCCTAAATTTATCACAAGCAAAAACTACAACTAGGAACTCTTTCTCAATGGTAGCATAATTGTTTTGAGAGCATCAAGAGTTTCACCATCATAATGAATAAAATTTAACTTCTTATCTAGCCGCTGTCCAAGAACAGCACCTACAACATAATCACTAGCATCACACATAATTTCAAATGGTAAATTCCAATCAGGTGGTTGAACAATAGGGGCAGATATTAAAGCCTTCTTTAAAATTTCAAAAGCTTGTTTACAATCTTCATCAAAAACAAATGGTACATCTTTTTGAAGAAGATTAGTAAGAGGTTTTGATATTTTAGAGAAATCTTTAATAAACCTTTTATAGAAACCAACATGACCAAGAATACTACGAATACCTTTAAAATCCATGGGATTGGGCAATTTCTCAATAGCTTCAACTTTAGCTCTATCAACTTATGCCCCTTTCAGAGATTTTATGTCCAAGAACAATTCCTTCATTAACCATAAAATGGCATTCCTCCAAGTTAAGAACAAGATTAGTCACCTCACATCTCTGCAAAACTTTATCAAGATTCTGCAAACAATTATCAAAAGAAGTTCCATAGACAGAAACTTCATCCATGAAAACTTCCACAATTTCTTCACAAAAACCATGAAAGATAGAAGACATGCATCTTTGAAAAGTACCAGGAGCATTACATAAACCAAAAGGCATACGTCTATAAGCATAGGTTTGATGGCTAGGTTGAGACTCCAAGTGCAGAGTGTGTAGCTAGTGGCGAGCCTTCTTCCCCACGAGGGTGACTCGAGGGTTTATATCGAACTCTTGGGGAGCCAGTATTTCAGTAGTTGCCTTCAAAGTTTCCTCCAGGATCCTGCAAACAAATAGAGAGTTTTGTGCCCTCAACCTCACCAAGTGGTTGTCAAGCACAAGGTGTGAGACTTCTAAATTGCAATGCAAAACTGAAAGTAAATATGCAATAATTAAATCTACTACTAAATGCAAATGAGAAAATAAATATGCAATGGATTGTTTTTGTATTTTTGTGATGCAAGTGGTGATGGAGAGTAAATTCAAATTGGAGATGCAAGTAAAGTTAAGTGGAAGTAAAGTAAATTGCAGCAAAGTAACTAGATTGTTTTCTTATATTTAAAATAGGACCGGGGTTCATGGTTTCACACTTGCATTCTCTCAAATAAAGTAGTAGACGGTGGACATAAAGAATTACATGTGAGATTACAATAACATGTTTAACATTGAGTACTTTCATATGGGCATCACGTCCTAGCATAGAGATCTCTACGGTCATAATTATCCCTCTTATACTCCACCAAGATGCGACATAAATCATAACACCTCGATAATTAAGGAAAAAACAAGAGTATAGCTTTAAGCAATGTGACATGAAGTTGAAGTAAGAACTTGCTAGATCTAGTCATGGAGATTGATTAGTGTCACTTCAAATCCCCGGTAACAAGGTACTCCTTTTATCCCTAGTGAGGTAACTAAGAAAGGTTTAACAAAACCTAAGTGGATCGATGAACTTCTGTCATTTTCACAGCACTAGCCACCCCCCGTTACTCCAACTAATGCACCCATCACCCCACACACGCTCTCAAGAACTAGATTGATCAAAGCTAGCAAATAAGAACGGGGTACATAAGATACATCTACTCAAATAACTCAAGAGAAACAATTGCAATCTCAGATTCAATAACTCATAGAAAAGATCCACCACATAGGAATTACAACGGTGCCTGTAATCATGTGAGGCAGCTCATACGGATCTAATTAGTGAAGCACATAGAGAGAGAGATACAAGTGCTACTTCCACAAACCCATAGCCCTGGGGTGGACTACTCCCTCTTCATGGAGATGTCGATGGAGATGACGTTGGAGGGGTAGGAGATCACACCGGCGGCGCCCTGCCGGAGTTTCCCCCTCCAATCTGGAACTCCATGTCTCTGTTTCGGTGTTTCGGTATTTCGGCGGCGCTCCTCTCCGTAAGGGTACGGGGGACCCTTTTTATAGTCGGTTTTAGGTCAAGACGGAGTCGGTAAGTCGAAGATAGAAGGAATTGGGGCCACAGGGGACAAAAGGGGGCCTCTCACTCGGCCAAGGAATCTGGCCGCGTGGAGGGTCCTCTTTTGGGCCTCCTTGCCCAATTCTCGTGGATCCGTCGCCCGCAAGTCTTCTCCTGCCAAGAAAATGACCCCCGCAGATTTTCAGGTGATTTCGCGGAAGTTTGCCCCCTGAAACGTCAAAAATATAGAAAATGGGGTTTCTGACATGCAGGGTTAATTCCATAAAAAATGGGGGACTTTGTAATTTAACCCCAAAATACTATAAAACATTGAATTATACCCTTATATGATGCAATATGTAATAGAAAACCATGTGAAAATATGCAAAATTCATCTATGCATTTTACATGCATCAACATCCCCAAGCTTAACCCATGCTCGTCCTCGAGTATGAAGGTGATAAAACTAAGATGGGTTTTGCATATTGAAACAATCAAGGTATATCAAGGAGGATTATTCATGCTACATATAATCAAATGATTAATACTAGAAATGAGTAGCAATATACAATTCATGTTGTAAGAAATATCAAATATGCAAGCAAAGATGCTTCATGAAAGTTCACAAAGTGTATAATAAAATAAAAGCACTATGGACCAAATGCATACACAAAATGAAAAATAAAATCCTATATTGCTCAAAGATAGCATAATGGAGAATAGAAAATATGGTGGACACTTTGGAGAAAATTGAGTAGAGGTAAAACATGATTAAGTCTTATTTAGCCTCTAAATTATTCAACTAAAATTACTAATTGAAATGTGGTATCCATTGATCTAGGACTCTCATTGCCCCTTTATCACTAGCATCTTAAAATTGTGAGTGTTGAAGTAATGAGAATGCCAAGGTGGTTGAAAGCCTCATGCCCTGTGAGTGTGAAAACCTACTCCATGATTACTCAACTTAAGATTCCTAATAAGATTTGTACAATCATAATAAGTATTAATGACATCAGAGAACCGCAAAGAGGTACATCTTGCCCCATGACATGGAAACAAGCCCATGTTACAATGACAAGATGAACAAACGGAGTAGACTCATCATCCTTTTTTTTCATTCACTATTATGCATAGCTTCTTATTTTATTATAGGATGTGTTGTAGAGTCACTCAAGCTGTAAGTAAATTTCCACCATGATAAAGCATGGCTTGGGTTAGCGGCCCAATGCATTTCTCTAGTCATATAGATACTTACTCATCAAAACTTACTATTCCTCTATTTCATTTCGGCATGGCAGGAGTCCAAAAACAAAACTACATGATATCAACCAAATGTAAATTTTTTGTGCAATGTTGAAAGCTTTCCGGTGATACACGTTTATAGCTAGCTCCCAACGACACACTTGTCAAACGCAAAACTTCTGGCTCCCATTATTGGGTCATGTTTATTAGATGCATAAAAAGTAAAGTGTGCCTTCAAAAGTTCGTGAGAGTCCTATCCCAAGTTCAACCCATGACAATTAATAAAGTGAATATCTTAATTTAGAACATAAATAACACAATAAAATGGTGAACTTACTCGGAATAGCAATGAAGCTAATGGGAAGATATGGTGGACTCACTGGAAATACTTGGCTAAGGAGTGTTGGAAACAAGTTTTTACTTGTTGGAATTTTTAAATTTTTGGGCTAGCAAGAGGGAGATAGTTGACCAGCTACTATGCATGCATATGTCCATACAACTACTCATTTCATGACAAACTAAATAAACCAGCAATTAACATCAAGGACATGAATAAGAGATAGCTCAAGACAACATTATTGCAAATTTCTACACATAAAAAGCCTATAAATCATGCAAACATATGTAGCTCTTCAAATCAACCATGGAATCCATATTCCAAGTCATAATACGAGCATCCAATACATTCCAACCCCAAACTCCAGTAGCTCAATCTCATACAAAATGATGGTGGTGGTCTTATCAAAACAAAAATAAAAACAAAAACTAGACGCTTCAAGTCTCTACGATAAATGCTTTGCTTAGAAAAACAGAAAGTAGACGTGTGCTAACCAAAAGAGTGTAGCTCCAGTGGGGTGTTCATCAAATCCCCAAACTTGTGGCTTTCACCATTCTTGGATATCTTGAGGCGCAGCTCCTCTATTCCCTGTGAAAAAACTTCACAAAACATGTTTCTCCCATTCTTTTTCTGTGGGGTGAGATTAGCAAGGACAAACAAATCACATGCTTGCTGTGCAAAATTCCAAATCAAATGCTCCAGTAGATATACAATAAGGTTCATTATGTTGTATGTTCACTCTCTTGCTTGAAAGAATCATGGAAATTCGATTCCCAAGCCCAAAGAGTACATAAAACAAAAGAAGGCAGAATCTGTCCAAAAAAGCAACAGCAGCAAAACGAACTTCTTTCCCTAAACTAGACTCGTCAAAAAATTAAGCCAATTTTTGTGCTTACAGAGGACGAAAAGTTGCAGAACATACTAAAAAATTAGCTCAATCTGACATACCGATAAAAAACGTAAAATCATACGGTGAGCAGACTCGTGCTGAAACAGAAATTTCATGCACTAGGATAGCAACTTATAAGTCCAAATGGGTTTGACTTGACTCTTTATTGAAAACTCCAGAATTAAAAAAAAAACTAATCTCTTGAGACAGCAAGAGGACACTAGGAAAATCCAAACAAAAACAACCGGGTTGCCTCCCGTAAAGCGCTTTCTTTATAGCCATATAGCTAGGCTTTACTTACTTGATAATCAAGAGGGATAAAGCTTATGAGGGAGCTTGTTCTTTAGCGTGCCCCTCTTCCTTGGGAAGTGCTCCATGATTTTCTTGTGAGGGAACTAAAACTTGACATTCCCTTCCTTGGAGTCTATGATTACACCTGTAGTACGAAGAAAAGGTCTACCCAAAATAATAGGACTAGGGGATTTATCCCCCATATCCATAATAATGAAATCAACGGGTACGAAAGTCATGTGCAATTCAATCATAACATCTTTTGCTTGTCCTACAGCATGTTTAGTAGAGTTATCAGCAAGGACAAATTCACTTGAGCACTTTTCTAAATTTTCTAGTTCTAGAAATTCATATAATTCTGTAGAGAGTACCGATACACTAGAACCTAGATCTAACATAGCATGGTGAATTTCTTTTCCAATTGAAACTAGAACCTTGGGGTTCCATGCATCCCCAAGCTTAGGAGGTATCATGGCCTCATTCTTGTACCTAGCAATTTTTTCTTGCAAGACATGATTAGTAATATAAGGACCAAAGCCAGGTTGATTAACATTTATAGTGGGATCACTAGCAAATTTTCGTAGAGTAGCCATAAGTTCTTGCAAGCTACTTTTTTCTAAATCAAGCAATGGATCCTTAATTTCAGTAAGCATCATAATTTCCTCCACTTTTCCTTTTCTATTATGCATATTAAAAATCTCATAGAGATCATCAAAAATATCCTCGGGTACTTCAGCCTTTTTTAAGCTCTCTTTAATTTTAACCTCTAAGAGCAAACTTTCAAGCAAAACATGGGTATTTGCAGCATTGGTACTAGTAAAAGATCCCCCACATTCATTATCTAAAAAGGCTCTAGAAGTTTCAGAAAGTCACTAATAAAACATATGCATAAGTATCCAATCTCTAAAGCCATGCCCTATTCCATATGCTCTACTTCTAAATATCTCCCATGTTTGTATCATTGATTCATCTTTTTCTTGTTTAAAGGTAACGAGCAATTGTTTAACATTGTAATTCTTTTCAGCATGACAAAACCTTTCAATAAATGCAGCCCTTAAGTTGAACCAAGTAGTAAAATTGCTAGGAGGCCATCTTAATATCCAATCTAATGCTTTGCCTCCTTAATCTTAGTAGGGAAAGAGTTTAACTTTAGTAGTGTTGATGTTTGCATGATTCAAGTTCAAAGTTTTACATCTTTCATCAAATTTCTTAAGATGGAACAAAGGGTCTTCTTTAGGCTTTCCATAGAAACGAGATTCATAAATCATTTTAATAACACTAGGATCTACCTCTAATTTTTCAACGGGAATATTTAGCTCTTGAGGGAAAATCCTAACACTGAATGGCCAATAAGTTCTCTGCTCCATTTTCCAAGTTTTTATGTAGTTTTTAATTTTTTATGCAAAACTGAAAAGTAAAGTAACTAGGCAAATTCGAAATACTAAAATAAACTAGATAACTAAATGCAAAACTAAAATGGAAACTAAAATAAAATATGCAAGACAAAACAAAAACAAGAACAAAAACAAAACAAAAACAAAACAAGACAAGAAACAAAACAATCTACTTGAAAGAAGGTGGAGATAGAAAGGACGGTACTCAGGTAGGTGCAACCTCCCCAAGCTTAGGTGTTTGCACACCTTGTTGGTGATGAATACTTCTTGTGAGCTCCCTTGCACAACTCCTTCACCTATGGCTCCCCGGCAACGGCGCCAGAAAAACGCTTGATTGCTAGGTTGAGACTCCAAGTGCAGAGTGTGTAGCTAGTGGCAAGCCTTCTTCCCCACGAGGCTGACTCGAGGGTTTATATCGAACTCTTGGGGAGCCAGTATTTCAGTAGTTGCCTTCGAAGTTTCCTCCAGGATCCTGCAAACAAATAGAGAGTTTTGTGCCCTCAACCTCACCAAGTGGTTGTCAAGCACAAGGTGTGAGACTTCTAAATTGCAATGCAAAACTGAAAGTAAATATGCAATAATTAAATCTACTACTAAATGCAAATGAGAAAATAAATATGCAATTGATTGTTTTGTATTTTTGTGATGCAAGTGGTGATGGAGATAATGTAAATTCGAATTGGAGATGCAAGTAAAGTAAAGTGCAAGTAAAGTAAATTGCATCAAAGTAACTAGAGTGTTTTCTTATATTTAAAATAGGACCGGGGTTCATGGTTTCACACTTGCATTCTCTCAAATAAAGTAGTAGACGGTGGACATAAAGAATTACATGTGAGATTACATTAACATGTTTAACATTGAGTACTTCCATACGGGCATCACGTCCTAGCATAGAGATCTCTACGGTCATATTGATCCCTCTTATACTCCACCAAGATGCGAAATAAATCATAACACCTCGATAATTAAGGAAAAAACGAGAGTATAGCTTTAAGCAATGTGACATGAAGTTGAAGTAAGAACTTGCTAGATCTAGTCATGGAGATTGATTAGTGTCACTTCAAATCCCCGGTAACAAGGTACTCCTTTTTATCCCTAGTGAGGTAACTAAGAAAGGTTTAACAAAACCTAAGAGGATCGCTGAACTTCTGTCACTTTCACAGCACTAGCCACCCCCCGTTACTCCAACTAATGCACCCATCACCCCACACACGCTCTCAAGAACTAGATTTATCAAAGCTAGCAAATAAGACCGGGGTACATAAGATACATCTACTCAAATAACTCAAGAGAAACAATTGCAATCTCAGATTCAATAACTCATAGAAAAGATACAAGTGCTACTTCCATGTGAGGCAGCTCATACGGATCTAATTAGTGAAGCACATAGAAAGAGAGATACAAGTGCTACTTCCACAAACCCATAGCCCTGGGGTGGACTACTCCCTCTTCATGGAGATTTCGATGGAGATGATGTTGGAGGGGTAGGAGATCACACCGGCGGCGCCCCGCCGGAGTTTCCCCCCTCAAATCTGGAACTCCAGGTCTCTGTTTTGGTGTTTCAGTGTTTCAGCGGCGCTCCTCTCCGTAAGGGTACGGGGGACCCTTTTTATAGTCGGTTTTAGGTCAAGACGGAGTCGGTAAGTCGAAGATGGAATGAATTGGGGCCACAGGGGGCAAAAGGGGGCCTCTCACGCGGCCAAGGAATCTGGCCGCGTGGAGGGTCCTCTTTTGGGCCTCCTTGCCCAATTCTCATGGATCCTTCACCTGCAAGTCTTATCCTTCCAAGAAAATGACCCCCGCAGATTTTCAGGTGATTTTGCGGAAGTTTGCCCCCTGAAACGTCGAACTATAGAAAACGGGGTTTCTGACAGGCAGGGTTAATTCCATAAAAGTTGGGGGACTTTGTAATTTAACCCCAAAATACTATAAAACATTGAATTATACCCTTATATGATGCAATATGTAATAGAAAACCATGTGAAAATATGCAAAATTCATCTATGCATTTTACATGCATCAAGGTTCCATAAGGACAAATAAATGTTGATTTCTCCTGATCAAGCTTTTTAACAGCAATTTGAGAAAACCCAGAATAACCATAAAGAAAGCATAAATGAGTTTTCTTAGAAACCTTTCTAACATTTGATCAATAAAAGGCAAAGGATAATGATCTTTCTTTGTAACTTCATTAACCTTGCTAAAATCAATGCACATCCTATAACCAACTACTACTCTTTGAGGAATAAGTTCATTGTTTTTATTTGGCACAACAGTCATCCCTCCTTTCTTAGGGACGCAATGCATAGGACTAACCCATCTACTATCAGCAATAGGATAAATAATACCAGCATCAAGGAGTTTCAGTACCTCATTTCTTACCACATCCTTCATCTTAGGATTTAAACGGCGTTGATGCTCAACAACTGGCTTTGCATTAGGTTCAATATTAATAGCATGCTGACAAATATTAGGAGAAATCCCTTTCAAATCATCAAGAGTATAACCAATAGCACCTCTATGTTTCCTCAATATCCCCAGTAATCTCTCCTCTTCTTTATCAGAAAGTTGAGAACTAATAATAACAAGATATAATGTCTTATCATCAATATGAGCATATTTAAGATTATCTGGCAAATGCTTTAGATCAAAATCAGGATCTTCCTTGGGTGGTAATGTTGTACCCAAGTATTCCACAGGTAAATTATGTTTCGGCATTGCTGGCTGATGTAGGAAAATATCATCAATTTCATTCCTTTCTTCCATAAAGACATCACTTTCGTGGTCTTCCATGTATTGCTGCAAAGGATTGTTAGGAGCAAGAGCAATAGCATCCCATTGTTCAACTTTATAATTTTCATTAGGCAGTTCAGCTTCATAAGGTGCTTTAGCAAATTTGGAGAAATTAAATTCATAAGACTCTCCATCAAACTTTGTAAGAATTTTCTTCTTTTTACAATCAATAACAGCACCACAAGTGTTTAAGAAAGGTCTACTAAATATAATAGGACAAGTATCACTAGAAGAAGTGCCTAGTACTATAAAATCAGTAGCATACTTAGTTTTACCACACAAGACCTCCACATCTCTAACACTACCAATTGGAGAAATAGTTTCCCTATTAGCAAGTTGAATAATCACATCAATGTCTTTAAGTTCACAAGAACCAATTTCATGCATGATTTCTTTATAAAGCTCATAAGAAATAGCACTAGAACTAGCACCAATATCACATAAACCATAATAACAATGATCACCTATCCTAACATATAGCACAGGAACAATTGGTTTCCTAGGTTTACTAGGATGAGAGACAATAGTAGAAGCATCTTCACAAAATATAATGTGTCCCTCTTCCACATTTTCAGAAACAAGGTCCTTTACTATTGCTACTGTAGGTTCTAAATTTATTTGTCCCTCATGTTCTACAGGTTTCCTTGCACTTTTATTAACCACACTAGCTAACATAGATTATTTTTTTACCTTAGCAGGGAAAGGCATTTTCTCTATATAAGGTTCAGGCACAACAGAATCAACAATATGAACTTCTATATCTCTAGCAGGAACACAATTGACAATATCTTTATACGGTGCATGGGACTTGTCCCATTCCTTTTTAGGAATCTCAAAATAATAAGAAAAAGCCTTATATAAGTTTGCAAGAACTTGAGAATCAAGAACATAAGCAACACTAACATTATGAAAATCATCAGATGACATAAAAGTTTTAATGCATTCATAATCATAATTTACACCTGACTTTCTACCTTTTTCATTCTCCCATTTTTCAGTGTTTTCTTGAATACGGCCAAGAAGATCCCATTTAGCTTCATCTTTCATACATGTAAATGATCAAGAACAAGAAGCATCCAATAAATCCTTATCATGAAGGGAAAGCCTTGCATAGAAATTAGTAATAACGATATTACTGGAGAGCTCATGAATGGGGCATTTGAGCATTAGTTACTTCAATCTCCCCAACGCTTGGGAAATACTCTCTCCTTCATAAGGCCAAAAATTATATATATAATTCCGATCTCTATGGATTTCACTTGGAGGATAAGATTTAGAATAAAAGAGAGGTACAAGTTCCTCCCATTCAATAGTCTGGCTATTTTTTAGTAGCTTGAACCATTCAGAGGCTCGGCTTGTCAATGATATAGAGAATAATTTCCTCTTCACTTGGCTCATAGTAATACCTGCACACTTGAACAACTCGCATAATTCATGTAAAAAGAGCACATGATCACCAGGATGGACATTTCCATCACCTGAATAGCAGTTATCCATAACATGTTTAACAATCTTTATAGGTATTTTATAGGAATCCAAATCATCATGCAGTGGGTCATTTACTACCATAGTAGTGGTAGCAGTGCCCACAAATAGGGACTCAAAAGGAGTTCCAAACATAGTGGAATAAAGCAGTAGACAAAAATAAAAACAGAAATAAAAATAGCACTTATAGCAGAAGCTTCCTTTATCAATTCCACTTCGCAATAGCGCTTCACTCCCCAGCAACGGCGCCAAAAAATAGTCTTGATGGCCAACAAGTATAGGGGGTGTATCGTAGTACTTTCGATAAATAAGAGTGTTGTTGGGAACCCCAGGAGGAGGGTGTGATGAGTACAGCGGTAGGAGTTTTCCCCTTAGTTAAGAACCAGGGTTATCAATCCAGTAGGAGAAAGAGAATCTTCGAAAGGTTGATGCCACTGACGGGGGTGCTGGCGCTTCACCGGTGTCAGCAACAACGTGGAACCTGCACGCAAAACAATCAAAATACTTTGCCATAACGGTACGGTGAGGTTGTCAATCTCACCAGTCTTACTGGAAACAAAGGTTAGACGTATAGTGTGGAAAAACAGTGTATGCTTGCAGGAAATAAAGAGAGCAGAAAAATGTTGTGGGTTGTTTAACAATGTGGAAAAATGGACCGGGGTTCGTAGTTTCACACTAGTGGTGTCTCTCCATAAAAGATAGCATGCTGGGTGAAAAAATTAGAGCTGGACAATTGACAATTAAAAGTTGCACCGTAGTGCACAATATGACATAAAGATTACGATGTTATTTAGTGCGGGCATTACAACAAGATACATAGACCGACATCCATCTGCATCTATGACTAATAATCTACCCTCAGGTTATCATCCGAACCCCCTCATGTATTAAGTTGCAAGCAACAGATAATTACATTAAACAAAATGTGTAATGTAAGCAATGATTATGCACGTGGGCACGCTCACCGCTGCTTTCTCCCTAATGGCAACAACACATCCTCCCTCTTCATGTTTCTTTCACTCGAGCAAGGAAACAAGGAGGCATGAACCCACTATCGATCATAAATACTCCCTCTTGGAGTCACTAACAATTACTTGGCCATAATAACCACTAGCAACGCAGAGCATGCAAGATCACAAATAACACATGCAAATAAAGACTATAATCAACTTGGCATAAGGTCAATATTCATCGGATCCCAGCAAACACAACATAGAGAATTACATAAGATCAATCTCGATCATGATAAGCAGCTCACGAGATCTAAACATGGAGGCATATGAGGAGAAGACAACCATCTAGCTACAACTACAAACCCGTAGTCCAGGGATGAACTACTCACGCATCACTCCGGAGGCAGGCGCGGTGATGAAGAGGCCTGCGGTGATGACATCCTCTCCGACAGGGTTGAAAATACCAATTTGGTATCAGATTGCTTAGGATCGACCATGTCTTCTGGCCTTCCCATCGCCTCCGTCGCCGGCACCACCAACGCGCTGGCCTCCACCACAAGGTCGTCGTCTCTCACCTCCGGAGCGGCCGCCTCCATCTACTCGGCGCCAGCCCTCGACCCGGCTCCCGTCCTCTCTCCAACGGAGATGTCGACGGCTATCCGTAATCTGACTGTGGCGGTTACGTACCTCTGGACGTTCCTCCAGGGCACCTACGCACCGCCCCCGTCGAGCCAGGCAGCCACCACGCCGCCATCACAGCCGCCGTCCACGGCTCTCGGGCCGTTGCCGTCGGCAGCCGCCTAACACCAGGGGGTCCCGATCACTCAGATCACGTTCCCGCCCTCGCTGTCCCAACTTCTGGTCTGGCTCGACGCATCGGTCTATACGACCGCGCCTGCCCAGCCGCCCGTGCTTCAGCCGGCGGCGTTGCCCTCGGCCACGAACTTCGGGGGTTTCACCGAGTACGCTAAACCCTACACCGGCGCCGGCGGCCACCAGTTCAAGGGGGGCCATGGTGCCCACCTACTCGCCCCCCTCCACGATGGGTCGTCACGAGGGAGCCTTCGTCGTCGCCCCGCACAGCCAGCAGCCGCCCCGCTTAACCAAGCTGGAATTTGCCACCTACGACAGCATCGTCGACCCCCTGAACTGGCTCAACCAGTGTGACCAATTTTTCAGGGGGCAGCGGACCCTCGCGTCCGACCGCACGTGGCTCGCCTCCTACCACCTCCGCGGCACGGATCAGACGTGGTACTACGCCCTTGAGCAGGACGAGGGTGGGATGCCTCCGTGGGAGCGCTTCCGCGACCTTTGCCTCCTCCGGTTCGGGCCTCCGATACGCGGGTGCCGACTAGACGAGCTCGGTTGCCTTCCTTTCACCTCCTCGGTGCAGGACTTTGCCGATCACTCAGCGCACCGAGCTCTTCGTCGGCGGCCTGCTGGACCACATTCGCGTCGACGTGGAGATGCGGGATCCTCAGGACCTGCAGTCGGCCATGTACTACGCCCGCGCCTTCGAGCAGCGCGCGCGGGCCATGCAGTAGGACTTTCCAGCCAGCGACGTTCGGCCGCCCGCCCGCCCCCACCGACACCAGCAGGCTAGGCGCCCACAGTCTTGACTCATATGGGGCACTCCGATCCAGCCGCGACAGGGCCGTTCCGTCAGCTGACCACGGCCGAACAGCTCGGGCGCCATCGTAAAGGGTTGTGCTTCAACTGCGACGAGCTCTGCATACCGGGCCACGTGTGCCCACGCCTGTTCTACTTGGAGACCGTAGACGACGTGGCGGCTAATGTCGTCACCGCTGGGCCAGTCGATGCGGCTGTCTATAAGGCCGACGCTGTTCCGGGATGAGTTCTGCCAACACTTTCCAGATGTTCAGCTCGAGGACGAGTTGTTTGCGGAGGCGGGGAGAGATGTTATGGTCAGTATCCGTATGCAAGTAGGAAACCCATTAGTGTGCCTAATTAGGGGCTTAGCCAGTTATATTTCTTTATATATAAAGAGTTGTAATAGGATTTCAGAATTAAGCAATAATCAGGGTTTATTGTTGCCGACTCCACAAGGAGTTGGTCTTCAGCCCTAGCCGCCACCAGCTTCTGCCGCCTCCTCCTTCCCCTCGTGGCCGTCGGCGACGCCAAGCTCTCGCCCATCGTCCCTTCCACCCCTACAACCTACGCCCATGTCCCGGTAGACTAGCAGACTCTACCAGTTACACACTGCTGCTGTGAATGGGTGCTTTAGAGGTATAAAAAGACGCCATAAGTTAGTATTTTTTTAACTACAGCCAGAAAAGTGTCAAACAAGTTGGATACGATCAGGGTATGGGCCCTCTATAAAATTTTCTCCCACCATATTCCAGGCCCTTAGAGTAATGGGTCGTAGTTGAAGTTTTCCAAGGTGTTGGCGGGTGGCAACCAGATTAACAAGTTCATATAGCCTTGGCGTTGCTTGGTCAGATGATGATGGAAGTCGATATTCCCCTCTATTATGGTCCTTTCATGCAAAACTAAGTCTGCGTTCTCTCCGCTCTTTGTTTACGCATGCCATAAATAATAAGACAACCATATGACTCCTACCGGTATGTCAATAAGTTAGACTCTCTAATTTTTTTTTTGCATATTTTATGTGGCTTGGCCTTACGAGGATAGAACCGTTCATACCTACGAACATGAACCACAACGTTGATAAACACATTCTTAACAACCCTTCGTAGATTAGATCTTAACTATAGTAGGAGAAATGGACAATGATACATCATAAACGTATCCTTAATTTCTGATGTTCCATTTTGTTTTCTTATTGTTTCTCACATGTTTTCTATACACTTTATGTCATTTTTATCGATTTTCTGGACTAACCTATTGGCAACATGCCATAGAGCCAGTTCCCTGTTTTCTACTGTTTTTAGTTTCAGAAAAGTTGTTCTGGAAATATTCTCGGAATTGGAAGATTCGAAGCTCGAAAGTGTTAGAATTCCCGAATATTCCACAGAGTCCCGAAAAGACCCGGAGGGGGGCCTCAGGGGGCTCACACCCTAGGGCGGCGCACCCCCCTTGGCCGCACCCGGGGGTGGTGTGGGGCCCCCAGGCCTCCACCACCTTTGCCCTTTCGCCTATATACCCCCCGAGACGTAAACCCTAAATATATCCCACTTTTACCCGAGAAACACCCGAGGACGCTTTCACCGACGTCCCGAGATTGGGAGGGTTCTAGAGCTCTCCCCGGCACCCTGCCGGAGGGGGAAGTCATCACCGGAGGGGTCTACACCACCATACCCTTCTCCGAAGTGATGCGTGAGTAGTTAATCCCTAGACTACCTGTCCATACCAGTAACTAGATGGTTGTTCTCTCCACTTTGTATCTCATGTTTAGATCTTGTGAGCTGCCTATCATCATCAAGATCATCTTTATATAATGCTACATGTTGTGTTTGCTGGGATCTGATGAATGTTGAATGTTATGTCTTCTTATTATCAATATATCATGTTATCTTCATGCTAATGTAATTTGTGATCTTGCATGCTCTCCGTTATTAGTAGATGATCTGGCCAAATAGATTCTAGTAACTCCAAGATGGAGTATTATGCTCGATAGTGGGTTCATGTCTCCTTTTCATCTGTGCTCGAGTGAAAAAACGCAACAGATAGAGGATGTGATGTTGCCATTACGGAGAAAACAACACTGCTTTGTCGAAGGAAGATGTTATTGTTTATATTACACACTTTGCTTACTGCAATTATCTGTTACTTGCAGCTTAATATCCAACGTTTGTTCGGATGATATTCGAAGGGTGGATTTTTGGTCATAGATGCAGTTGGATAACGGTCTATGTATCTTGCTGTAATGTCGCATGAATCACATAGTAATATTTATGTCTTGCATATTCACTACGGTGCAGCCTTCATTTCTTTTCAATTGCCCAGCTGTAATTTGTTCACCACACCTATTATTTATCTTTCACGAAGAGACACCACTAGTGAACTGTGGACCACGGTCCTTTTTCCTCATACTGATAAACACCTACTGCTTTCATACTACTCTCATACTATTACTATTGTTTTCCTTCTGTTTTCCACACCATTTGTGTTCAGCAAAACCGGTGAGATTGATATACTCACTGCTTCGTTGGGGCAAAGTGATTTGACTGTGTTCTGCAGGTTCCCCGTTGCTTCTGAACCGGTAGTGCACCCTGCCATCTCAGCTGCTTCACCTTCTGAAGTTACTCCTTTCTCCTACTGGTCGATTCAATCTTGGTTTATTTCTGAGGGAAACTTGCTACTGTGCTCTTCAAACCTTTCTCTTGGGGTCTACCAATGAACGAGTGTATCACGCGCATCCGACACCCACTCAGCCACAAGTGAGAAAGGTCTCACATACACTACAGGAAAATCGGTCTCTTGCCACGAAATCTATCGCTACGGGTATTTTTCGTTGTGGTATAATCAAAAATTATGACAAAGTCTCTGGTTGTGGTGATAGGGCACTCATATTTCCACGACTCTTTTTGGTCGCGATAAATTATCATTTTATTGCGGTATAGGCCTCCTATTGCCACGATCTGCACTACGGTTGGAATACAATCCTGTTTTTGCGACAGAGTATTTCCGTTGCGTGAGGCAGTCATTTTATTGCCTTCGAGACAAGGTCTTCCAACGAAATAATCATTCATGGTGATACTCGGTCATATATTGCAACATATGTGTTGTGTTGCGGTAGTTACAAATATTGTTGCAAAAAAATAGCTAACTATTGCAACCAATCTTGTTCGTCTCGCAATATCATATGTTTTTCGCCTGAATTTTATCCTGCGGCAATAACTATTGCTTACTGGAAAAATTTGGGTCGTATGGTAATAGGTTAAATGTAGTGCAACAATCACCCTGCTGTTGCAAAAATGAATAAGTTTTTTGCAACGAGACATTCACAGCGTAGCTTAACGGGCCTCATGGGCCGTGGCCCTTGATAAATATTGCAATTTTCTTAGGACTATAATTCATTTTTGGTCCAGTATCTCAGTTTGGTGAGCACATTTTTTTTAAAGATTTTTCACAACGATAAACCTTAAACAGACCTCCTAGACCTTGGCACCCGAGTATAGCTGAAATTTATTTCGGAGATATGTTCATATATGGTCCTTTATCTTCACTTCTGTCACCGGAATTTTTTATTTGGACAAATTATTCCGATCCTACAAGTCAGCTGGAGAAACAAATAAATATGATGATAAAATTTTGGTTCAAAGGTGATCGAACAAATGATCTCACAGTTCGAGCAAAATAAACAAAGCCGGTAGTGCACAGACAAATTCATGAAATACTGTTAGAGTTATTTAGTAATTATATCCACAAGCGGAACCTCCGTAGGTCCAAACAACTGAATTTCTGCGGCACTTAGCATTTTACTTATGTTGCAATAACTGACAGTACTTAATAATCAATCAAGAACTCGTATAAGTCGCAATTTCACGAGTACATTTAGCGTAGAAATACAAAATTACTAAACACTGAAACTTCGGAACATTTAAACTCAAAATATATTATTACACGATCTTTCAAGCACATAAATGTGTCAACGTTCATGACAAAACATTAAAGCCAAACAGTGCAGAGACAGCCTACACAAAGAATTCATGGTCATCATCCAATTCATCTTTTACCAAAGGATCAACAACACCATCATTTACGTAAGCCTCATCATCACCTGTATCAACATCATATTCGACTTGATATTCGTCAAACTCAGCAGGTGTTAAACTTTTTATGACTGAAACATCAACGCTGGTTCCTTCATCATCATTTCCGCACCAACTAGTCATCTCGTCAGGTACAGTAAATTTTGGAACTGTAATTCCTGCATCGACGACATCGTGTACATCTGCATCACCACGTTCATCTCCTTCTGCAGCATCATCAAGGTCTGCACCATTTAAAACCGAAGGAGCAAACACATTGCATGGATTAATTTTTATAGCACTTGCCCAATTAGGGTTCTTCCCATCTCTCATGTAGAAAACCTGTGCAGCTTGGATGCCTAGAATGTAAGGGTCTCCTTGAATCGGTGTACAGTAGTTTAAAGGTCAATAATTCCATCTTTGTCCTTCTTATACCCCTTACTCTGATTTCTATTGGCAGGAGGCACGTCGAACCAGTCACACTGCAATAGAACAACATTTTTATCAGGAGAAAGTCAAGAAATATGATTTTCTTTATCACCCCATAATAATCAGTACGGTCGGTGCTTTCTTGTGCATTGACTACGACGCCACTATTTTGGGTACTCAAGCAGGGGCGGAGCTATATACACTGACGGTGAGGCACATGAATACGGGTAATTTTTGTTTGTATGAGTACTTTATATCTCCAATAGTAGTGTGCATCAGGGTGGACTCCAACGTGTGCATCAGGGTTGTCGGGGGGTTACCCCCGAGTAGGGGTAATGCAAGTGTTAAAGGCAAGGTCAAGGTGCTGGTGGACCGGGTAGGCTACCCGATTACTTGCAACCCGGTAGGTTTCTATCCGGACATATCCACCGAAGGCCAAGAGAAGATATCAAAGAAGTTATATCCGTCCGTGTAAAGAAGTTGGTCCGAGTAGAGGGACTGCGTTCCTACTCGGGCAAGAAGTCAATGGTGCCGTTTTGACAAGGGATCCCGTGTATTCTGCGTCCGTACCGGTGTGCGGTTCACCTTACGGAGCGCGTAATTATCCGCGCTACGGCGTGGCTATAGTGCGGTAGACGCCTATCAAGTCCTGTCACTGACAGAGGGGACAGGACAGGTCTAGGGGCCTACCCTATCTCACTGACAAGGTGGACAGGTCCCATCACCAGAACGGCGCGACGACTTCCCACACCAGCGTCAGCGAGAAGCCGGAGGCGTACTCTGTTCTGCAGTGTGCCTGTTCCATCAGTTGTACCTTATAATGTTTCTCTATTCTGCTAGGCACCAGTATATAAGGTGCTCTGCCTCCTCCTGCGCGAGGGACGTTGCTTCACTTCACATATTTACTAGAGACAACACTAGAGCTAGAGAGAGCAGCATAGTGGCCACTCGGCCAAGAGGCATACTTTGTACTGTGGCTACTCGGATTACACACAATTAGAGAGAAAGGCAGGAGTAGGGGTGTTACCTCCACACGAGGGCCCTGAACCTGGGTAAGATCTTGTTGTTTGCAGTGGTAGAGACATCCTACACGCGGCTACTCGCCGTGTGATCCCTCCCCGGATACCTGCAGCGTCCATCGGCCCCAACCTTTAGCCATCCTATGGAATCTGCCGTGATACCACCACGACAAGGGTGCAGTGCAGGATGTGCAGCGATGGTAGATGGGCTTCAAGGCCCATTATTCTTACGTACAATTAACCAAGGCTACCATGTGACCAGGGGAGGCCACGATCCATCGATGGTCGATCCCCAACTCTCATACTCCCGAGTCGTGAGCGAACCACAGTTAGGTGTACCACCTCTCTCGTCTACGTCTCGTACACTATATGAAAAAAATACGGGATCGATCAAACATAGGAAGAAGCCACACGCGGAAAACAGACGGACTCGGGACCTCGGGCTAGCGATCTCGGAGGCAGGGCGCAGGCGGCACCAGTCATGAAGTGGTTAAGTATTTCATAGATTTGAATGATAGAAAAATACTACTCCCTCTGTTCCACAGTATAAGATGTTTTAAACTTTTTCCACATTCATGTACATACACATGTATCTAGACATATTTTAGTTTATATGTGCACTCACTTGAGTGTGTATCTAGACAACATGTGAAATGGTAAAACATCTTATATTATGGCACGGAGAGAGTAGAATAGTAAAAAGGGAATGCAAGAAATATTTTACAAGTAATTTTTCCCTTTGTTTATCAGTATAATAGAATGTTAAATTTTTATACAAGGTCTTTGTTATTTATACGTTGTGTCTTATTATTCTCACCAGCAAGTTTAAAATCTTTATTTAGGTCTTTCACTACAAAATAAGCTTTGTGTTATAATTCTAGGGGCAAGTGACAAGCTTTTCCATAAACAATTTTATAAGGAGACATGCCCATGGGATTTTGTAAGGAGTTCTATAAGCCCACATAGCATCATTTAATTTCTTAGCCCAATTTTTTCTAGATTTGTTAACAGTCTTTTGCAAGATAGATTTGATTTGTCTATTTGATAATTCTACTTGCCCACTAGTTTGAGGATGATAAGGTGAAGCAATTCTATGATTAACATCATATTTAGCAAGGTTTTTTCTAAAACCACCATGAATAAAAATGAGAACCCCCATCAGTCATAAGATATCTAGGTACACCAAACCTAGGGAAAATAATGTCCTTAAGCATTTTTAAAGTGGTTTCACCATCAACACTTTTAGTATGTATAGCTTCTACTCATTTAGTAACATAATCAAGAGCAACAAGAATATGAGTATAGCCTTTTGAAGGAGGGAAAGGACCCATAAAGTCAAAACCCCAACAATCAAACGGTTCAATAACAAGAGAATAATTCATAGGCATTTCATTACGTCTAGAAATATTTCCAACCCTTTTGCATTGATCACAAGATAAAACAAAATTTCTAAAATATTTACAGAGAGTAGGCCAATAAAAACCTGATTATAGAACTTTATGTGCAGTTCTATCTCCAGCGTGATATCCTCCATAAGCACTACTATGACATTTTCTCAATATCTCCTATTGTTCATTTTTAGGAACACAACTTCTCATAATACCATCCACACATTCTTTATATAAGTGTGGGTCATCCCAAAAATAATGCCTCAAATCATAGAAGAATTTTCTTGTTTGCTGATCTGTAAAGGTAGGAGGCAAATACTTTGAAACAATAAAGTTATCATAATCAGCATACCATGGACTCTCTTGAGAGCTCACTTTTATTGCAGCTAACTGTTTATTAGGAAAACTATCATTAACAGGAATAGGGTCATCAGGGATATTTTCTAATCTAGATAGATTATCAGCAACAGGATTTTCAGCACCCTTCCTATCCATAATATGTAAATCAAACTCTTGTAAGAGAAGCACCCATATAATTAATATGCCTAGGCTTAGCATCTTTTTTTCCATAAGGTACTTAATAGCAGCATGATCAGTATGATAAGTAACTTTAAAATCAACAATATACTGCCTAAATTTATCACAAGCAAAAACTACAGCTAGGAACTCTTTCTCAATGGTAGCATAATTCTTTTGAGAAGCATCAAGAGTTTCACCATCATAATGAATAACATTTAACTTCTTATCTACCCGCTGTCCAAGAACAGCAACTACAGCATAATCACTAGCATCACACATAATTTCAAATGGTAAATTCCAATCAGGTGGTTGAACAATAGGGGCAGATATTAGAGCCTTCTTTAAAATTTCAAAAGCTTCTTTACAATCTTCATCAAAAACAAATGGTACATCTTTTTGAAGAAGATTAGTAAGAGGTTTTGATATTTTAGAGAAATCTTTAATAAACCTTCTATAGAAACCAACATGACCAAGAATACTACGAATACCTTTAACATCCCTGGGACAGGGCATTTTCTCAATAGCTTCAACTTTAGCTCTATCAACTTCAACGCCCCTTTCAGAGATTTTATGTCCAAGAACAATTCCTTCATTAACCATAAAATGGCATTTCTCCTAGTTAAGAACAAGATTAGTCACCTCACATCTCTGCAACACTTTATCAAGATTCTGCAAACAATTATCAAAAGAAGTTCCATAGACAGAAACGTCATCCATGAAAACTTCCACAATTTCTTCACAAAAACCATGAAAGATAGCAGACATGCATCTTTGAAAAGTAGCAGGAGCCTTACATAAACCAAAAGGCATACGTCTATAAGGATAGGTTCCATAAGGACAAGTAAATGTTGTTTTCTCCTGATCAATCTTTTTAACAGCAATTTGAGAAAACCCAGAATAACCATAAAGAAAGCATAAATGAGTTTTCTTAGAAACCTTTCTAACATTTGATCAAGAAAAGGCAAAAGATAATGATCTTTCTTAGTAACTTCGTTAACCTTGCTAAAATCAATGCACATCCTATAACCAACTACTACTCGTTGAGGAATAAGTTCATTGTTTATATTTGGCACAACAATCATCCCTCCTTTCTTAGGGACACAATGCATAGGACTAACCCATCTACTATCAGCAATAGAATAAATAATACCAGCATCAAGGAGTTTCAATACCACATCCTTCATCTTAGGATTTAAACGGCGTTGATGCTCAACAACTGGCTTTGCATCAGGTTCAATATTAATAGCATGCTGACAAATAGTAGGAGAAATCCCTTTCAAATCATCAAGAGTATAACCAATAGCACCTCTATGTTCCCTCAATATCCCCAGTAATCTCTCCTCTTCTTTATCAGAAAGTTGAGAACTAATAATAACAGGATATAATTTCTTATCGTCAATATGATCATATTTAAGATTATCTGGCAAAGGATTTAAATCAAAATCATGATCTTCCTTGGGTGGTAATGTTGTACCCAAGTCTTCCACAGGTAAATTATGTTTCAGCATTGCTGGCTGATGTAGGAAAATATCATCAATTTCATTCCATTCTTCCATAAAGACATCACTTTTGTGGTCTTCCATGTATTGCTACAAAGGATTGTTAGGAGCAAGAGCAATAGAATCCAACTGTTCAACTTTATAATTTTCATTAGGCAGTTCAGCTTCATAAGGTGCTTTAGAAAATTTGGAGAAATTAAATTCATAAGACTCTCCATCAAACTTTGTAAGAATTTTCTTCTTTTTACAATCAATAACAACACCACAAGTGTTTAAGAAAGGTCTACCAAATATAATAGGACAAGTATCACTAGAAGAAGTGCCTAGTACTATAAAATCAGCAACATACTTAGTTTTACCACACAAGACCTCCACATCTCTAACAATACCAATTGGAGAAATAGTTTCCCTATTAGCAAGTTGAATAATGACATCAATGTCTTCAAGTTCACAAGAACCAATTTTATGCATGATTTCTTTATAAAGATCATAAGGAATAGCACTAGAACTAGCACCAATATCACATAAACCATAATAACAATGATCACCTATCCTATCAGATAGCACAGGAACACTTGGTTTCCTAGGTTTACTAGGATGAGAGACAACCATAATAACAATGATCACCTATCCTAACAGATAGCACAGGAACACTTGGTTTCCTAGGTTTACTAGGATGAGAGACAATATTAGAAGCATCTTCACAAAATATAATGTGTCCCTCTTCCACATTTTCAGAAACCAGGTCCTTTACTATTGCTACTGTAGGTTCTACAGTTATTTGTTCCTCATGTTGTACATGTTTCCTTGCACTTTTATTAACCACACTAGCTGACATAGACTATTTTTTTTACCTTAGCAGGGAAAGGTATTTTCTCTATATAAGGTTCAGGCACAATAGAATCAACAATATGAACTTCTATATCTCTAGCAGGAACATAATTAACAGTATCTTTATAAGGTGCATGGGACTTGTCCCATTCCTTTTTAGGAATCTCAAAATAAGAAGAAAAAGCCTTATATAAGTTTGCAACAACTTGAGAATCAAGACCATAAGCAACACTAACATTATGAAAATCATCGGATGACATAAAAGTTTTAATGCATTCATAATCATATTTTATACCTGACTTTCTACCTTTGTCATTCTCCCATGCTTCAGTGTTTTCTTGAATACGGCCAAGAAGATCCCATTTAGCTTCATCTTTCATACATGTAAATGATCAAGAACAAGAAGCATCCAATAAATCCTTATCATGAAGGATAATCGTTGCATAGAAATTATTAATAACGATATTACTGGGGAGCTCATGAATGGGGCACTTGAGCATTAGTTACTTCAATATCCCCAATGCTTGGGAAATACTCTCTCCTTCATGAGGCCAAAAATTATATATATAATTCCGATCTCTATGGATTTCACTTGGAGGATAAAATTTAGAATAAAAGAGAGGTACAAGTTCCTCCCATTCAATAGTCTAGCTATTTTTCATCAGCTTGAACCATTCAGAGGCTCGTCCTGTCAAAGATATAGAGAATAATTTCCTCTTCACTTGGCTCATAGTAATACCTGCACACTTGAACAACTCGCATAATTCATGTAAAAAGAGCAAATGATCACAAGGATGGACATTTCCATCACCTGAATAGCAGTTATCCATAACATGTTTAACAATCTTTATAGGTATTTTATAGGGATCCAAATCATCATGCAGTGGGTCATTTACTACCCTAGTAGTGGTAGCAGTGCCCGCAAATAGGGACTCAAAAGGAGTTCCAAACATAGTGAATAAAGAAGTAGACAAAAATAAAAATAGAAATAAAAACAACACTTCCAGCAGAAGCTTCCTTTATCAATTCCACTTCCCAATAGCGCTTCACTCCCCAGCAACGGCGCCAGAAAATAGTCTTGATGACCCACAAGTATAGGGGGTGTATCATAGTACTTTCGATAAATAAGAGTGTTGTTGGGAATCCCAGGAGGAGGGTGTGATGAGTACAGCGGTAGGAGTTTTCCCCTTAGTTAAGAACCAGGGTTATCAATCCAGTAGGAGAAAGAGAATCTTCGGAAGGTTGATGCCACTGACGGGGGTGCTGGCGCTTCACCGGTGTCAGCAACAACGTGGAACCTGCACACAAAAAAATCAAAATACTTTGCCCCAACGGTACGGTGAGGTTGTCAATCTCACCGGTCTTACTAAAAACAATGGTTAGACGTATAGTGTGGAAAAACAGTGTATGCTTGCAGGAAGTAAAGAGAGCAGGAAAATGTTGTGGGGTTGTTTAACAGTGTGGAAAAATAGACCAGGGTTCGTAGTTTCACACTACTGGTGTCTCTCCATAAAAGAGAGCATGCTGGGTGAAAAAATTACAGCTGGACAATTGACAATTAAAAGTTGCACCGTAGTGCACAAAATGACATGAAGATTACGATGTTATTTAGTGCGGGCATTACAACAAGATACATAGACCGACATCCATCTGCATCTATGACTAATAATCGACCCTCAGGTTATCATCCGAACCCCCTCAAGTATTAAGTTGCAAGCAACACATAATTACATTAAACAAAGTGTGTAATGTAAGCAATGATTATGCACGTGGGCACTCTCACCGCTGCTTTCTCCCTAATGGCAACAACACATCCTCCCCCTTCATGTTTCTTTCACTCGAGCAAGGAAACAAGGAGGCATGAACCCACTATCGAGCATAAATACTCCCTCTTGGAGTCACTAACAATTACTTGGCCAGAATAACCACTAGCAACGGAGAGCATGCAAGATCACAAATAACACATGCAAATAAAGACTATAATCAACTTGGCATAAGGTCAATATTCATTGGATCCTAGCAAAAACAACATAGAGAATTACATAAGATCAATCTCGATCACGATAAGGAGCTCACGAGATCTAAACATGGAGGCATATGAGGAGAAGACAACCATCTAGCTACAACTACGAACCCGTAGTTCAGGGATGAACTACTCACGCATCACTCCGGAAGCAGGCGTGGTGATGAAGAGGCCTCCGGTGAAGACATCCTCTCCGGCAGGGATGAATCTACTAATTTGGTACCAGATTGCTTAGGATCGACCATGTCTTCTGGCCTTCCCATCGCCTCCGTCACCGACACCACCAGCGCTCCGGCCGCCACCACAAGGTCGTCGTCGCTCACCTCCGGACCGGCCGCCTCCATCTACTCGGCGCCGGCCCTCGACCCGGCTCCCGTACTCTCTCCAACGGAGATGTCGACGGCTATCCACAATCTGACCGTGGCAGTTACGAAACTCTGGACATTCCTCCAGGGCACCTACGCACCGCCCCCGTCGAGCCAGGCACCCGCCACGCCTCCATCCCAGCCGCCAACCACGTCTCTCGGGCCGTTGCCGTCGGCAGCCGCCTCCCACTAGGGGGTCCCGATCACTCAGATCAGGTTCCCGCCCTCGCCGTCCCAAATTCCGGCCTGGCTCGACGCGCCAGTCTATACAACCGCGCCTGCCCAGCCGCCCGTGCTCTGGCCGGCCGCGTTGCCCTCGGCCACGACTTTCGGGGGTTTCGCCGGGTACGCTGAACCCTACACCGGCGCCGGCGGCCACCTATTCCAGGGGGGCCATGGTGCCCACCTACTCGCCCCCCGCCACGATGGGTCGTCACGAGGGAGCCTTCGCCCTCGCCCCGCATAGCCAGCAGCCGCCCCGCTTAACCAAGCTGGAGTTCGCCACCTACAACGGCACCGTCGACCCCCTGAACTAGCTCAACCAGTGCGACCAGTTTTTCAGGGGCAGCGGACCCTCGCGTCCGACCGCACGTGGATCGCCTCCTACCACCTCTGCGGCACCGCCCAGACGTGGTACTTCGCCCTTGAGCAGGACGAGGGTGGGATGCCTCCGTGGGAGCGCTTCCGCGACCTTTGCCTCCTCCGGTTCGGGCCTCCGATACGCGGGTGCCGACTGGCCGAGATCGGTCGCCTCCTTTCACCTCCTCGGTGCAGGACTTTGCCGATCGCTTCCAGACGTTGGCGTGCCATGCGCCTGGCATCACGGCTCGCCAGCGCGTCGAGCTTTTCGTCGGCGGCCTGCCGGACCACATTCGCGTCGACGTGGAGATGCGGGATCCTCAGGACCTGCAGTCGGCCATGTACTACGCCCGCGCCTTCGAGCAGCGCGCGCGGGCCATGCAGCAGGACTTTCCAGCCAGCGACGTTCGGCCGCCCGTCCGCCCCCCACCGACACCAGCAGGCCAGGCGCCCACAGTCTTGACTCATATGGGGCACTCCGATCCAGCCGCGACGCGGCTGTTCCGTCGGCTGACCACGGCCGAACAGCTCGAGCGCCGTCGTAAAGGGTTGTGCTTCAACTGCGACGAGCTCTACGTACCGGGCCACGTGTGCTCACGCCTGTTCTACCTGGAGACCGTAGAAGACGTGGCGGCTAATGTCGTCACCGCTGGGCCGGTCGATGCGCCTGTCTATAAGGCCGACGCCGTTCCGGGATGAGTTCCGCCAACACTTTCCAGATGTTCAGCTCGAGGACGAGCTGTTTGCGGAGGCGGGGAGAGATGTTATGGTGAGTATCCGTATGCAAGGACGAAGCCCATTAGTGGGCCTAATTAGGGGCTTAGCCTAGTTATATTTCTTTATATATAAAGAGTTGTAATATGATTTCAGAATTAAGCCATAATCAGGGTTTATTGTTGCCGACTCCTCAAGGAGTCGGTCTCCAGCCATAGCCGCCACAAGCTTCTACCGCCTCTTCCTTCCCCTCGCGGTCACGGCGCCGATACGCCATCGGCGACGCCAAGATCTAGCCCATCGTCCCTTCCACCCCTACAACCTACGCCCCCGTCCCGTTAGACTAGCAGACTCTACAACTTACATACTGCTGCTTTGAATGGGTGCTTTAGAGGTATAAAAAAACGCCATAACTTAGTATTTTTTTAACGACAGCCAGGAAAGTGTCAAACAAGTTGGATACGATCAGGGTATGGGCCCTCTATAAAATTTGATCCCACCATATTCCAGGCCTCTAGAGTAATGGGTCGTAGTTGAAGTTTTCCAAGGTGTTGGCGGGTGGCAACCAGATTAACAAGTTCATATAGCCTCGGCGTTGCTTGGTCAGATGATGATGGAAGTCTATATTCCCCTCTATTATGGCCCTTTCATGCAGAACTAAGTCTGCGTTCTTTCCGCTCTTTGTTTACGCGTGCCATAAATAATAAGACAACCATATGACTCCTGCCGGTATGTCAATAAGTTAGACGTCTCTAATTTTTTTTTTTGCATATTTTACGTGGCTTGGGCTTACGAGGATAGAACCGTTCATACCTACGAACATGAACCACAACGTTGATAAACATAATCTTAACAACCCTTCGTTGATTAGATCTTAACTATAGTAGGAGAAATGGACAATGATACATCATAAACGTATCCTTAATTTCTGATGTTCCATGTTGTTTTCTTATTGTTTCTCACATGTTTGCTATACAATTTATGTCATTTTTATCGATTTTACGGACTAACCTGTTGACAACATGCCATAGAGCCAGTTCCCTGTTTCTACTGTTTGTAGTTTCAGAAAAGTTGTTCTGGAAATATTCTCGGAATTGGAAAATTCGAAGCTCGAAAGTGTTAGAATTCCCGAATATTCCACAGAGTCCCGAAAAGACCCGGAGGGGCCCCTCAGGGGGCCCACACCCTAGGGCGGCGCGCCCCCCTTGGCCGCACCCGGGGGTGGTGTGGGGCCCCCAGGCCTCCACCACCTTTGCCCTTTCGCCTATATAACCCCCCGAGACGTAAACCCTAAATATATCCCACTTTTACCCGAGAAACACCCGAGGCCGCTGTCACCGACGTCCCGAGATTGGGAGGGTTCTAGAGCTCTTCCCGGTACCCTGCCGGAGGGGGAAATCATCACCGGAGGGGTCTACACCACCATACCCTTCTCCGAAGTGATGCGTGAGTAGTTAATCCCTGGACTACGGGTCCATAGCAGTAACTAGATGGTTGTTCTCTCCTCTTTGTATCTCATGTTTAGATCTTGTGAGCTGCCTATCATCATCAAGATCATCTTTATGTAATGCTACATGTTGTGTTTGCTGTGATCTGATGAATGTTTAATGTTATGTCTTCTTATTATCAATCTATCATGTTATCTTCATGCTCATGTTATTTGTGATCTTGCATGCTCTCCGTTATTAGTAGATGATCTGGCCAAGTAGATTCTAGTAACTCCAAGATGGAGTATTATGTTCGATAGTGGGTTCATGTCTCCTTTTCATCTGTGCTCGAGTGAAAAAAACGCAACAGATAGAGGATGTGATGTTGCCATTAGGGAGAAAACAACAATGCTTTGTCTAAGGAAGATGTTATTGTTTATATTAGACACTTTGCTTACTGCAATTATCTGTTACTTGCAACTTAATATCCAACGTTTGTTCGGATGATATTCGAAGGGTGGATTTTTGGTCATAGATGCAGTTGGATAACGGTCTATGTATCTTGCTGTAATGCCCGCATGAATCACATAGTAATATTTATGTCTTGCATATTCACTACGGTGCATGCTTCATTTCTGTCAATTGTCCAGCTGTAATTTGTTCACCACACCTGTTATTTATCTTTCACGAAGAGACACCACTAGTGAACTGTGGACCCCGTTCCTTTTTCCTCATACTTATAAACACCTACTGCTTTCATACTGCTCTCATACTATTACTATTGTTTTCCTTATGTTTTCCACACCATACGTTTAACCTCTTTGTGTTCAGCAAAACCGGTGAGATTGATATACTCACTGCTTCGTTGGGGCAAAGTGATTTGATTGTGTTCTGCAGGTTCCACGTTGCTTCTGAACCGGTAGTGCACCCTACCATCTCAGCTACTTCACCTTCTGAAGTTACTCCTTTCTCGTACTGGTCGATTCAATCTTGGTTTATTTCTGAGGGAAACTTGCTATTGTGCTCTTCAAACCTTTCTCTTGGGGTCTGCCAACGAACGTGTGTATCACGCGCATCCGACACCCCCTCAGCCACAATTGAGAAAGGTCTCGCGTACACTACAGGAAAATCGGTCTCTTGCCACGTAATCTATCGCTACGGGTATTTTTCGTTGTGATATAATCAAAAATTACGACGAAGTCTCTGGTTATGGTGATAGGGCGCTCATATTTCCACGACTCTTTTTGGTCGCGATAAATTATCATTTTATTGCGGTATAGGCCTCCTATTGCCACGATCTGCACTACGGTTGGAATACAATCCCGTTTTTGCGACAGAGTATTTCCGTTACTTGAGGCAGTCATTTTGTTGCCTTAGAGGCAAGGTCTTCCAACGAAATAAGCATTCATGGTGATACTCGGTCATATATTGCAACATATGTGTTGTGTTGCGGTAGTTACAAATATTGTTGCAAAAAAATAGCTAACTATTGCAACCAAATTGGTTCGTCTCACAATATCATCTGTTTTTCACCTCAATTTTATCCTGCGGCAATATCTATTGCTTACTGCAAAAATTTGGGTCGTATGGTAATAGGTTAAATGTAGTGCAACAATCACCCTGCTGTTGCAAAAATGAACAAGTTTTTTGCAACGAGACATTCACAGCGTAGCTTAACCGGCCTCATGGGCCGTGGCCCTTGATCAATATTGCAATTTTCTTAGGACTATAATTCATTTTTGGTTCAGTATCTCAGTTTGGTGAGCACATTTTTATTTTAAAGATTTTTTGCAACGATAAACCTTAAACAGACCTCCTGGACCTTGGCACCCGAGTATAGCTGAAATTTATTTCGGAGATATGTTCATATATGGTCCATTATCTTCACTTCTGTCACCGGAATTTTTTATTTGGACAAATTATTCCGATCCTACAAGTCAGCTGGAGAAACAAATAAATATGATGATAAAATTTTGGTTCAAAGGTGATCGAACAAATGATCTCATAGTTCGAGCGAAGTAAACAAAGCCAGTAGTGCATAGACAAATTCATGAAATACTGTTAGAGTTATTTAGTAATGATATCCACAAGCGGAACCTTTGTAGGTCCAAACAACTGAATTTCTCAGCACTTAGCATTTTACTTATGTTGCAATAACTGACAGTACTTAATAATCAATCAAGAACTCATATAAGTCGCAATTTCACGAGTACATTTAGCGTGGAAATACGAAATTACTAAACACTGAAACTTCGGAACATTTAAACTCAAAATATATTATTACACGATCTTTCAAGCACATAAATGTGTCAACGTTCATGACAAAACATTAAAGCCAAACAGTGCAGAGACAGCCTACACAAAAAATTCATGGTCATCATCCAATTCATCTTGTACCAAAGGAGCAACGACGCCATCATTTACGTAAGCCTCATCATCACCTGTATCAACATCATATTCGACTTGATGTTCGTCAAACTCAGCAGGTCTTAAAATTTTCATGACTGAAACATCAATGCTGGTTCCTTCATCATCATTTCCGCACCAACTAGTCATCTCGTCAGGTATAGTAAATTTTGGAACTATAATTCCTGCATCGACGACATCATGTACATCTGCATCACCACGTTCATCTCCTTCTGCAGCATCATCAAGCTCTGCACCATTTAAAACCGAAGGAGCAAACACATTGCATGGATTCATTTTTATAACACTTGCCCAATTAGGGTTCTTCACATCTCTCATGTAGAAAACCTGTGCAGCTTGGATGCCTAGAATGTAAGGGTCTCCTTGAATCGGTGTACAGTAGTTTAAAGGTCAATAATTCCATATTTGTCCTTCTTATACCCGTTACTCTGATTTCTATTGGCAGGAGGCACGTCGAACCAGTCACACTGCAATAGAACAACATTTTTATCATGAGGAAAGTCAAGAAATATGATTTTCTTTATCATCACATAATAATCAGTATGGTCAGTGCTTTCTTGTGCATTGACTACGACGCCACTATTTTGGGTACTCAAGCAGGGCGGAGCTGTATACACTGACGGTGAGGCACATGAATAGGGGTAATTTTTGTTTGTATAAGTACTTTATATCTCCAATAGTAGTGTGCATCAGGGTGGACTCCAACGTGTGCATCGGGGTGCAGTGCAGGATGTGCAGCGATGGTAGATGGGCTTCAAGGCCCATTATTCTTACGTACAATTAACCAAGGCTACCATGTGACCAGGGGAGGCCACGATCCATCGATGGTCGATCCCCAACTCTCAGACTCCCGAGTCGTGAGCGAACCACAGTTAGGCGTACCACCTCTCTCGTCTACGTCTCGTACACTATATGAAAAAAGATATTGGATCGATCAAACACAGGAAGAAGCCACACGAGGAAAACAGACGGACTCGGAACCTCGGGCTAGCGATCTCGGAGGCAGGGCGCAGGCGGCACCAGTCATGAAGTGGTTAAGTATTTCATAGATTTGAATGATCGAAAAATACTACTCCCTCTGTTCCACAGTATAAGATGTTTTAGACTTTTTCCACATTCATGTACATACACTTGTATCTAGACATATTTTAGTGTATATGTACATTCACTTGAGTGTGTATCTAGACAACATGTGAAATAGCTAAAACATCTTATATTATGGCACGGAGAGAGTAGAATAGTAAAAAGGGAATGCAAGAAATATTTTACAAGTAATTTTTTCCTTTGTTTATCAGTATAATAGAATGATAAATTTTTATACAAGGTCTTTGTTATTTATACGTTGTGTCTTATTATTCTCACCAGCAGGTTTAAAATCTTTATTTAGGTCTTTCACTGCCCAATAAGCTTTGTATTCTAATTCTAGGGGCAAGTGACAAGCTTTTCCATAAACCATTTTATAAGGAGACATGCCCATGGGATTTTTGTAAGCAGTTCTATAAGCCCACAGAGCATCATTTAATTTCTTAGCCCAATTTTTTCTAGATTTGTTAACAGTCTTTTGCAAGATAGATTTGATTTCTCTATTTGATAATTGTACTTTCCCACTAGTTTGAGGATGATAGGGTGAAACAATTCTATGATTAACATCATATTTAGCAAGGGTTTTTCTAAAACCACCATGAATAAAAATGAGAACCCCCATCAGTCATAAGATATGTAGGTACACCAAACCTAGGGAAAATAATGTCCTTAAGAATTTTTAAAGAGGTTTCACCATCAACACTTTTAGTATGTATAGCTTCTACCCATTTAGTAACATAATCAACAGCAACAAGAATATGAGTATAGCCTTTTGAGGGAGGGAAATGACCCATAAAGTCAAAACCCCAACAATCAAACGGTTCAATAACAAGAGAATAATTCATAGGCATTTCATTACGTCTAGAAATATTTCCAACCCTTTTGCATTGATCACAAGATAACACAAATTTTCTAGCATCTTTGAAGAGAGTAGGCCAATAAAAACCTGATTGTAGAACTTTATGTGCAGTTCTAACTCCAGCGTGATGTCCTCCATAAGCACTACTATGACATTTTCTCAATATCTCTTATTGTTCATTTTTAGGAACACGACTTCTCATAATACCATCCACACCTTCTTTATATAAGTGTGGGTCATCCCAAAAATAATGCCTCAAATCATAGAAGAATTTTCTTGTTTGCTGATCTGTAAAGGTAGGAGGCAAATACTTTGAAACAATAAAGTTAGCATAATCAGCATAACATGGAATCTCTTGAGAGCTCACTTTTATTGCAGCTAACTGTTTATTAGGAAAACTATCATTAACATGAATAGGGTCATCAGGGATATTTTCTAATCTAGGCAGATTATCAGGAACAGGATTTTCAGCACCCTTCCTATCCACAATATGTAAATCAAACTCTTGTAAGAGAAGCACCCATCTAATTAATAAGCCTAGGCTTAGCATCTTTCTTTTCCATAAGGTACTTAATAGCAGCATGATCAGTATGAATAGTAACTTTAGAATCAACAATATACTGCCTAAATTTATCACAAGCAAAAACTACAGCTAGGAACTCTTTCTCAATGGTAGCATAATTCTTTTGAGAAGCATCAAGAGTTTCACCATCATAATGAATAACATTTTAACTTCTTATCTACCCGTTGTCCAAGAACATCACCTATAGAATAATCACTAGCAGCACACATAATTTCAAATGGTAAATTCCAATAAGGTGGTTGAACAATAGGGGCAGATATTAAAGCCTTCTTTAAAATTTCAAAAGCTTCTTTACAATCTTCATCAAAAACAAATGGTACATCTTTTTGAAGAAGATTAGTAATTGGTTTTGATATTTTAGAGAAATCTTCAATAAACCTTCTATAGAAATCAACATGACCAAGAATACTATGAATACCTTTAACATCCCTGGGATAGGGCATTTTCTCAATAGGTTCAACTTTAGCTCTGTCAACTTCAATGCCCCTTTCAGAGATTTTATGTCCAAGAACAATTCCTTCATTAACCATAAAATGGCATTTCTCCTAGTTAAGAACAAGATTAGTCACCTCACATCTCTACAAAACTTTATCAAGATTCTGCAAACAATTATCAAAAGAAGTTCCATAGACAGAAACGTCATCCATGAAAACTTCCACAGTTTCTTCACAAAAACCATGAAAGATAGCAGACATGCATCTTTGAAAAGTGGTAGGAGCATTACATAAACCAAAAGGCATACGTCTATAAGCATAGGTTCCATAAGGACAAGTAAATGTTGTTTTCTCCTGATCAAGCTTTTTAACAGCAATTTGAGAAAACCCATAATAACCATAAAGAAAGCATAAATGAGTTTTCTTAGAAACCTTTCTAACATTTGATCAACAAAAGGCAAAGAATAATGATCTTTTTTAGTAACTTCGTTACCTTGCTAAAATCAACGCACATCCTATAACCAACTACTACTCTTTGAGGAATAAGCTCATTGTTTTTATTTGGCACAACAATAATCCCTCCTTTCTTAGGGACACAATGCACAGGACTAACCCATCTATTATCAACAATAGGATAAATAATACCAGTATCAAGGAGTTTCAATACCTCATTTCTTACCACATCCTTCATCTTAGGATTTAAACGGCGTTGATGCTCAACAACTGGCTTTGCATCAGGTTCAATATTAATAGCATGCTAACAAATGGTAAGAGAAATCTCTTTCAAATCATCAAGAGTATAACCAATAGCACCTCTATGTTTCCTCAATATCCCCAGTAATCTCTCCTCTTCTTTATCAGAAAGTTGAGAACTAATAATAACAGGATATAATTTCTTATCATCAATATGAGAATATTTAAGATTATCTGGCAAAGGCTTTAAATCGAAATCAGGATCTTCCTTGGGTGGTAATGTTGTACCCAAGTCTTCCACAGGCAAATTATGTTTCAGCATTGCTCGCTGATGCAGGAAATTATCATCAATTTCATTCCTTTCTTCCATAAAGACATCACTTTTGTGGTCTTCCATGTATTGCTGTAAAGGATTGTTAGGAGCAAGAGCAGTAGCAGCCAATTGTTCAACTTTATAATTTTCATTAGGCAGTTCAGCTTCATAAGGTGCTTTATCAATTTTGGAGAAATTAAATTCATAAGACTCTCCATCAAACTTTGTAAAAAAATTCTTCTTTTTACAATAAATAACAGCACCACAAGTGTTTAAGAAAGGTCTACCAAATATAATAAGACAAGTATCACTAGAAGAAGTGCCTAGTACTATAAAATCAGCAGCATACTTAGTTTTACCACACAAGACCTCCACATCTCTAACAATACCAACTAGAAAAATAGTTTCCCTATTAGCAAGTTGAATAATCACATCAATGTCTTCAAGTTCCCAAGAACCAATGTCATGCATGATTTCTTTATAAAGCTCATAAGGAATAGCACTAGAACTAGCACCAGTATCACATAAACCATAATAACAATGATCACCTATCCTAACAGATAGCATAGGAACACTTGGTTTCCAAGGTTTACTAGGATGAGAGACAATATCAGAAGCATCTTCACAAAATATAATGTTTCCCTCTTCCACATTTTCAGAAACAAGGTCCTTTACTATTGCTACTGTAGGTTCTACAGTTATTTGTTCCTCATGTTCTACAGGTTTCCTTTTACTTTTATTAACCACACTAGCTAACATAGAGTATTTGTTTACCTTAGCAGCGACAGGCAGTTTCTGTATATAAGGTCCAGGCACAATAGAATCAACAATATGAACTTCTATATCTCTAGTAGGAACACAATTAACAGTATCTTTATAAGGTGCATGGGACTTGTCCCATTCCTTTTTAGGAATCTAAAAATAAGAAGAAAAAGCCTTATATAAGTTTGCAACAACTTGAGAATCAAGACCATAAGCAACACTAACATTATGAAAATCATCGGATGATATAAAAGTTTTAATGCATTCATAATCATAATTTATACCTGACTTTCTACCTTTGTCATTCTCCCATGCTTCAGTGTTTTCTTGAATACGGCCAAGAAGATCCCATTTAGCTTCATCTTTCATACATGTAAATGATCAAGAACAAGAAGCATCCAATAAATCCTTATCGTGAAGGGGAAGCCTTGCATATAAATTATTAATAATGATATTATTGGGGAGTTCATGAATGGGGCATTTGAGCACTATTTACTTCAATCTCCCCAATGCTTGGGCAATACTCTCTCCTTCATGAGGCCAAAAATTATATATATAACTAGAAGGATACTGTCGTGGGATAATCACGGCAGACGTTACCGGGGGTAACTTATCTTGGGGCAAGACGACACTGGTGTTTGGGAGAGGGTTTAGCTCTGAGGAAAACATGATGATATGCGATCTGGTAGCCAGCAAGCAAGTCGCCGAGTCTCCGATCTCGATATATTAATCTCAACTCTCGTGTTACACTGGATACTCGATACCTAGCGATATTGCCCGAACTCTTGAATCCCTGAACCTAACCTAGGGGCCGGCTTATAAAGCATCCGGATCCCTGGCCTGTTCTCCAAGGAGTACTCTGAGTCCTACCCGGACACTGCTTACAAAACCCTAAACTTCCTTACCGGAACCCACAATCCGGGTTACCAGGCTTACGATCTTGGGCCTTCTAGAAGCTCCTTTATCCTTAGCCGGGTCTTTGCGCAGCGTCCTTTGGGCCGAGTTACACCTTGGCGTTGGGCTACCGGGTTATCATCCCTCCATCAGTAGTCCCCAGAATAGGTTGGGCTTCACGGGATCCTCCTTGAAGCGCTCGCTATTCCCCGCAAAAATATCGAACATACGAGTCCATAGAGGCCGGGTTAAGGTGTTTTGATAAACAGCTAGGCCTAACTCCAAGGTGGCCATATAGTAACCCGGCTTTCTCTAGGTCCTTCTTTACTTTTTCCGGGTCAACTCCCTGATAAGAATGTCAAAGATCCGGCTTAGTTTACTCGATAACTGATCCTGATATCGCGGAGAAGATCTCCTCCTTATCTCTGTCCGGATATCTCGCCCAGCACTTAAAGCATATCTCATCAAATCCAGGCAGGTATCCGTTATTCCGAAATTTCCGGTTCCCGTCCGTTGGACTAGGTTTATCCGCCCGCACCTTATAAATAGGTGCCCAGGAGATAGCCTAACCCCCAGCGGTTCATTCCAGCTCCTCCTCTTTCCTCATCTCTCGCGCTTGCGCAATATCATCACGGAGACCCCGCGCACGTCACCGGAGCCAATCCGCCGCCGGCTACGCTCCGCCACGGTTTGTCCCACGCCGCCGCCAAGATCCGCCGCCGCGCCCTCGACCTGCCCACCGGGAATCGCAAAGGAGCACCAACACTGCGCTATTTGCCGCCGGCGAGCTTTACTTCAATCTGCTCCAGTAAGTCCCTTGTATCCATCAATTCAACCTCGCAATTTTTCGATTTACTCTAGATTGGATCTAGGTCAACCCGCGGGCCATTTTTCCTGTCGCGCCGGATTAGGTCGCTTAGAGGCTTGCTAGTTCCTCCAATAGCTTGATTGATGGTCATACACCACTCTCCTACCAACACTAATCATCAATTTCTCCGTAGAATCGTCCGCAACTTTTTCAATCTAGATCCATTTCGCCAAAATTTTCCGCGCCTGTCATTGACACCCGGAAAATCCTCTTCTTCCGGTTCTTTTGCTTGCAGTAGATACATGGGCAATCATCCGTCTTCCTCAAACACCTTTCAATACGTAAGTACCCCATAGTTTTTATAATGATGCTTGATACCCGGATAACTTGTAACCTTGCTTTGTGGAGTGATACCCGGACAATTCTTATCTTCCATGCTTTCTTGACACCACTCGCAAATACTCGGATAGTTCATGGTTTCCGAGTCTTACTTCTCGTACCTTTTTGCCTTGTGTTTTGCAGGTTGATCCCATGGCTCCCAAGAAGCAAGGGAAGCCACCAGCCAAGGCTAAGACCACCAACTCCATATCCGCCAACTGGGCGCGATCCACTGTTACGAAGGCCAAGTTAGAAGAGCTGGCCGAGTTAGGGATTCTCCCTTCTCAAAAAGATATCCATTGGAGGGTGCCGGGTGATGAGACCCGGCCCACGCCTGCCGACGACGAGGTAATCTGCTTCGTCGAACACGTGACCCGGGGGTTCTGTCCTCCGGGTCACCCCTTCTTTCGAGATGTTCTGAGCCACTATGGCCTCCGGGTATTTGACATAGGGCCTAACTCTATGTTGAATATTACCCATTTCATTGTTTTATCCGAGTCATACTTGTGCACTCCGCCAAGTTTGGCTCTCTTTATCGAACTCTTCCAGTGCAAGCCGTGCCGCGAAAGCGGTGACGGAGCACTTCTCACTTGCGGCGGGGTATCCATCCAACGCCGCAAGAACTCACCAATGCCAACCCTTAATCTGAATTCCCACGTTAAGCACTGGCAATTATCCTTCTTTTACTGCCACGACACCTCCCCACCCGGCGAGAAGAAGCTGCCGGGTTACTCAGAGGGCCTCCTCGACATTTCCGAGAAATTCAACGCTTTCGCCCCTGACTCGGACAGGGAGGCAATCCAGCCCCTTCTCTCGAAAATATCTGTCTTATCCGCCCAAGGTCTCCTTGGGCTCAATCTGGTCAAGACATGGGTGAATTTACGGGTCCAGCCCAACTCTATTCGCACTAAGCTGATGTGCGATTACTCGGGGCACACCACGGACGCGCTCCGATACTCTACCAAGAACTACGCAGCCGGTGACACCAACAAGACCATCAAGGGATTCTTGACGGAGAAGTTGGAGGTGATCAAGAACATCGCCGGGTTACCGCCGTTCACCCGAGAGAATCCGGCTCCATCGGTGAGACCCAATACTTGTAGGCCTATTCTCATGCTCAACTTGACTCAGCCACTAATTCTTGCGCCCATGCTTTTATCTCAGGCTGACGACCCTTTCTGGAGCGTCGAGACCTCTCCTACTACCGGAGACCCGGAAGAAGAAGACGAGCCGGCTGACAATGATGAGGGTATTTATCCGGATCTTGTGTCATCTTCACTTGCATAATTTTCCTCACTCATTTAACTTTTTCCATCGATACATACTCGGCTTGCAGGGCTGGAGGACGAAGGCGAGAAGGATGAGGATGACCCGGAGGCTACCGAATCTGATCAAGAAGTAACAGTTGGGGCCAAGAGGAAGGCCAGAGGGGTGGTATCCAAGGTTCCCTTCTCTTCTATGTCCTCTGAACCTTACTCCTTCGATAACATGCGTAAACTTAACCAACAGTTGTCACACTCATCGCACTTGAAGGACTCTCTCCCGACCAAGCGCAGGGTGACCCGGAGTTCACCGGGCGACGATCCCCTCAACCCGGGTATCTCCACCTCACCAAACCGCCGGGCCGATACCCCTCCTCCTCGCCCCTCCAAATCTCCTCAGCGTCACCCCTCCCCCAACCATCCTTTGGCCGGGCAGCTCCGGGTTCCGCTATCAACTCCTATGACAATCTCATCGGCTTCCAGCAGTGAACTCCCGCCGGATTACGCTGTGAACACCGGGTAAGTCTTCCGCTGTATGATATCCTCGCGCACTTGATTATTTTCATCCGCTGTTGTTGACTATTTCTCTCTTTTCCTTAGCGCCCAAGTCACGACTAGTGACCCGGAGAACACGGAGACGGATAACCGGGAGACGGAGGGGCCGATTGATAACATGGACGCCGCGACTGGCGGTGATGCTGAGAACAACCAGGAACAAGGCCCCTTGGGCGATCCAGTTCACCAGGCCGCCGGGTCTCCAGAGTCATCTGAAGCAGTGGACGAGGAGATCGAGGTCCCGGACACGAGGATGGGTTCTCCAAACCCGGATACCCAGACGGTCCGGGTCTCGACCCCAAAGCCGGGGAAAGTTCACCGGCCAAGCGACCAAGCTGCCGGCTCTTCTGGTGTCCGGCCCGAAGACATGACGTTTGCCCAGATGCTCGATGCCCTGCACACCTTGAGGGCTGATGAAGAAAATATCTTGGAAGCTTTAATAGCCAAACACGAGGTAAACCCGAATCATATTGCTTGTGTCCTTATCTAGTCCCCAAGTTCCGAGTGAATTGATTGATAATTTGCTTGGAACTTTACGGTATAACCGACTGATAGCTTGCTTTTTACCCGGCTAATCCTTCCTTGCGTCCGTGCAGTCCTTCGTGACCCGATCTGAGAAAAAATTGGCAAAGGCTACCAAGCTCATTGAGAAGGAGGTGGCTCTGCGTGAGGCGGCCGAAGCTGAGGCCAGGAGGAGTGGGAAGATCACGAGGAAGTATAGGAGGAGGGCTCATGCAGCAGAAGATAATCTAACGAACCTTTCTGTTCAGATTGCTGATACGTATCGCGCTTTGCTCGGTATGATTCTTAGCATAATATTCATAATCCGAGTTATCCTTCTGATAAATAGCCGGGTTTCCTTACTCGTGTTCTCATTTCTTTCTGCAGGTCCGGATGAAGTGATGCCGGACGAAGATGATATTGCCAGGCTGAAAACCATCAAGAGCGTTATCCGGCAGCTATGTGCCGGAACCAAATGGATCCTTCAAGAACTACGGTGGCCGGGTGTTGGGCATGTCGACCTGAAGAGAATGCTGGACGCCTGCTCCACTATTCCCGAGTGGATTTGGCATTGGAAGCGCTCGTCCTGCCGGGTTGGAGTAACCCGGGGGCTTGCGCTGGCTAAAGCTTATTTTCCTAAGCTCGAGCCAGCCAAGCTTATGGGCGGGTTTCCGGAATTCAACCGTGATGGGTCCAAGTTTTCCGCGAAGGATTTCAAGGCCATCCAGAAAGAAGTCCGTTACCCGGCCAGCGTGATTGCTGACGGCTTGGATGTCAATTCCATTGTCCCTGCATATGATGCTGATGGTGAAGCGATTAAGTCGGATCTTCCCAAGCCGTACGATATGCTAGCCCGATGGAAGGAGGAAGCTGCCAAGTTGAGGGAGGAAGCCGCAAAGAGGAAGGCTGAAGCCGATTCTGCGCCTGCTACCTCCACACCAGTCGTCCCTCCTCCTGCGCGAGCCGGCACTGCTGCTGATCCGGGTGCTGCTGCTACCAAGGGTAATAGCAAGGGCAAGGAGAAGATGGACGCCGCAGCCCAGAATGCCGAGTGATACCTGCTACCTGATGCCGTTTCGTATGCGTCAATCGGCCAATGGGCCGTTTAAACAATTATTTTTTGATGATGCGCCTGTGCACCTTTGATACTAGTACCGAAATTTGTAATGCACTTTGAGTTCTTGATACACCTTGTGCTTCTTCTGAACGTTTAAATTTATCTACTTTTGAGCCCACTTGTTCTTGATATCCGACTTTCTTTATGGTTCCTTTTGTGAGACTCGGTTTCCGAGTTTCATGGGTTTTGACAAGCGGACTTTTCTAAGTCCCCAAGTCCCCCAGACTCGGATGTTTGGGTTTTTTGAGTTTTAGCAACTGAGCAACTTTTTCTTTTTCAAAATCCTCAGTCCCCAAGACCCGAAATTCTGAGTCTGGGATGAGTGGTCTTTCCAAGAGAACAAGTTGTTTGCTGCTAAGCCTCAACCCAGAGCCGTTTCACATAGGTATTGAAGTTATGCTTGATAAACGTTGAGTTTCCGGCTGTTAGCCCTGTACTCTGCATAACTTGTGGTTTGGATGACCCTTTTGACTATCTTGTACTATAAGCCGGCTTTCGCGTGGATATCATGTTGTTACGTCTATACGAAAACAGGGTCAGGCAAGTCCCATTGGGCTTCATGGCTGATTGTAATCGTAAGCGAGCAAATCATGCCACTTTAGTGCGAGTCACATCGAGCTTAAGTAAGAAAAGTCAAGAAAATTTGGCTCCTTTGTCCGGTTATAAGATTGCAGCCGTACTCGTTTGCGAGTAATCGGCCCTTATAACTCATAGGCATCAAGGCCGGGTCATTGAGTTTGTAACTGTGCTATTCGAGCAATCAGCCCCCAAGACCTAAATATATGCAACATACCAAGAGTGAAGAACATACGAATAACCACCTCTTTATTTGATATGAGAAAGTTAGGTCAGCAAGCTGCCTCATTAAAAACCCATCCAGTCCCCAAGGGTACCCTAGATAGGAAAAGAGTGCGTCTGAAACCTGCTGCCTGTTACATCGTGCAATTCCACTTGCCAATATAGTCTATACTAAGTATAGTAGGGACGTAGCTGAGCCACGTTCCATGGCCTGTCTCTTTCTTGCATAGATGAAGTGGTATGAGCGGTGTCGTTAACTGTAGCCGACTCTTCCCTTGCGTCTATCAAGTAATATGATCCGTTGTGCAGATTCCGACTTATGATAAATGGTCCTTCCCATGGAGGTGATAACTTGTGTTTTCCTTCGTTTGACTGTACCAGGCGTAGAACCAGGTCTCCTTCCTGAAAGACCCGGGTTTTCACGCGCCGGCTATGATACCTCCGTAAGTCTTGCTGATATATGGCTGATCTTTCCAGTGCTTGTTCCCTTTGCTCTTCTAACATATCTACGGCGTCCTGCCGGGTCTTCTCGTTCTCTACCTCGACGTAAGCCGAGACTCGAGGCGAGTCATGGATGATATCACTCGGCAACACCGCCTCTGCACCATAAACCATGAAAAACGGTGTCATCTGAGTGGATCTGTTAGGTGTTGTGTTGATACCCCAAACCACTGCAGGTAATTCTTCAACCCATGCACCAGCAGCTCTGACACACGGAACTCGCAATCGTGGCTTTAATCCACGAAGCAATTCTTGATTTGCCCTCTCCACTTGTCCATTAGCCTGTGGATGGGCCACTGAAGCTACGTCAAGCCGGATTCCATTGTTACCACAAAATTTCTCCATCTCGCCAAGGGACATATTGGTTCCATTGTCGGTAATTATGCTATGGGGATACCCGAACCGATAGATAATCCTTTTCAGGAACTTGACTGCCGTAATTGCTTCACAGTTGGTAACTGGCATAACCTCAACCCACTTGGTAAACTTGTCAATGGCCACCAAGAGGTGCGTCTTTTTGCAAGGTGACATGTGAAAGGGGCCAACCATGTCCATACCCCAAACAGCAAACGGCCAAGTTAACGGGATAGTCCGTAGTTCCATAGCCGGCACATGGGTTTGGCGAGCGTACCTTTGACATCCGTCACACCTTGCCACCAAGCGCTCCGCGTCTGCTAGGGCCGTGAGCCAGAAAAAACCATGTCGATAAGCTTTGGCCACAAGAGATCTTGTGGATGCATGATGCCCACAATCACCTTCATGGATTTCCTTGAGGATCTGTCGGCCTTCTTCTGGTGCTACACAGCGCAAAAAGACTCCTGCTGCACTTCTCTTGTACAACTCTCCATTGATGATAGAATATCCTTTTGCTCGCCTCAGAATTTGTCTTGCTAATACTTCCTGCTGTGGTAACTCGCCCCGTGATAGGTAAGCCAAGAACGGCTCTGTCCACTCGGGAACGGCACGTACTGTGGCCACGAGTTCCAAATCCGGGTCTTGATTTGCCAGTTCTTCCTCAGACTCGGTTTTAACTGATGGTCGCCATAGTTCATCCAGGAAAACATTAGGTGGAACCGGCTCTCTGCGCGAGCCGAGTCTGGCGAGTGCATCTGCTGCCTCATTTTTTCTTCTGTCTATGTGCTCTACCTCGTACCCGGAGAAACACCCGGCAACTCTATCAACCTCTCTGCGGTATGCTGCCATAGTTGCATCTTTTCTATCCCAAGTTCCTGAGACCTGCTGTACCACAAGGTCCGAATCTCCGAAGCATCGTATCCTCTTAATATTCATCTCCTTGGCTACCTTTAAGCCGTGCAATAAGGCCTCATACTCGGCCACGTTGTTGGAACAATCAAAGTGAATCTGCAGTACGTAGCTCAACTTGTCTCCTTTGGGTGATGTTAGCACCACTCCAGCTCCTGACCCCTCGTATTGCTTGGAGCCATCAAAGTGCATGATCCAAGACTCGGAGTTTGGAGCCATGGTAGGCATGCCTGTGTGTGTCCAATCATTAATAAAATCGACTAGAGCTTGAGATTTGATTGCGGACCTTGGCTCGTAATTGATATGATAATCCCCCATCTCGATCGCCCACTTGGCTATTCTTCCTGTTGCATCCGAGTTTCTGATGATATCCGACATCGGTATCGAACTAACCACTGTTATGGGGTGTTCCTGGAAATACGGCTTCAGTTTCCGGCTGGCCATAAAGACCCCGAAAACCAGCTTTTGCCAATGCGGATAGCGCTGCTTTGCCTCTGATAATACTTCGCTGACGTAATAGACCGGTCTCTGAACCGGGTAACCTTTCCCATCCTCTTTACGTTCCACAACAACTACCGCACTAACGGCTCGGGGTCCAGCTGCTACATATAGCAGCATAGGCTCTTTAGGGCCCGGGGCCGCTAGGACTGGTGCTTCAGATAACTGCTTCTTTAGTGCCTCGAACGCCTCATCCGCCTCCTGATCCCACACGAATTTATCGGACTTCTTCAAGAGCCGGTACAAGGGTATTGCTTTTTCTCCGAGTCTGGATATAAATCGGCTCAAGGCTGCTACACAGCCCGTGAGCTTTTGAACATGCTTCAAATTTTCCGGCTTTTTCAGACTTTGGATAGCTTTGATTTTATCCGGGTTTGCCTCAATTCCTCTCTCGGAAACGATAAAGCCGAGTAATTTTCCAGCCGGAACTCCGAACACGCACTTTGTCGGGTTAAGCTTCATCTGATACCTCCTCAAGTTCTTGAACGTTTCCTTCAGATCATCGATAAATGTCTCCGCCTTCCTGGTCTTGATAACCACATCATCCACATAAGCGTGGACGTTGCGTCCAATTTGGTCCTCGAAGCACTTCTGAATACACCGTTGATAAGTTGCGCCAGCGTTCTTCAACCCAAATGTCATGGTTTTGTAACAGAAGGCCCCAAAAGGGGTTATAAATGATGTTTTCTCCCAATCCTCCCTCTTGAGCTTGATCTGATGATACCCGGAATATGCGTCCAGAAAGCATAATAGGTCACTTCCAGCCACTGCGTCTATGATCTGATCTATCCTCGGTAGCGCGAACGGATCCTTTGGGCAATGCTTGTTAAGACTCGTGTAATCAATGCACATCCTCCACTCATTGGTCTTTTTCATTACGAGAACCGGATTCGCTAACCAGTCCGGGTGAAATACTTCCATGATAAAGCCGGCTGTTAGCAAGCGAGCAATTTCTTCTCCTATTGCTTTCCTTCTTTCCTCGTTCATCTTCCTCAAGCCCTGCTTCACAGGCCTGGACTTGGGATCTACGTGCAAACTGTGCTCTGCCAATTCTGTGGGGATACCCGGCATGTCGCTAGGCGTCCAGGCGAACACATCCGCATTTGAACGGATAAACTCCACAAGTGCCTTCTCCTGCTTGCTGTCCAAGTTAGACCCTATAGCAAACTGCTTAGTGGGATCACCTTCAACAAAAGCTATCATCTTGGTATCCTGCGCTGCTTTGAATTTTGCTCTCTCATCTTCGGTATTCGGCCTCTTCAATGCCGTTCTGTCATCCGGGTCTACTTGAGACCGGTAATACTTGAGTTCCTCTTTTCTGCAAGCCTGCTCAGCCATTACTGAATCTCCTTCATCGCACTCAGCCGCTATATCCCGGCTTCCATGTATGGTGATGGTCTGCTTAGGACCCGGGATTTTTAGCTGTAGATACACGTAACACGGCCTAGCCATGAATTTAGCATAAGCCGGCCTTCCGAACAGCGCGTGATAAGGACTGCGCAACTTGACCACCTCGAAAGTGAGCCACTCAACTCGATAATTGTCCTTTGACTCTCCAAAAGCTACCTCCAATGCGATTTTTCCCTCGGGGCACGCTGAGTGACCCGGCACTATCCCATGAAAAATTGTTGAGCTTTTCTGTAGCTGAGACTCCTTGAGACCCATGCGTAAAAAGGTTTCCCAATATAAGATATTGATGCTACTTCCACCGTCCATTAGGACCTTTTTCAACTCATAACCATTAACTTGTGGTGCGACTACCAACGCCAAGACTCCCGGGTGTTCTATTCTTTCCGGGTGATCTCTTCTGCTCCATGTCACATCCTGTTCTGACCATCTCAGGTATCCCGGAACAGCCGAGGAAACCGAGTTTACCGCTCGTTTCAGTGTCTTTTTATCCCTGCTAGAAGTTCCTGTAGTATGCACATGATATTGTCCTCTTAAATCGTAAGTACGTACCATGCCGATGAAGATGCTGATCCGGCCGATTGTCACGATGGATCCGGATTCGAGGTGATCCGACTCTGGCCCCCAGCCGGAATCGTCCACCATCTTCTCTCCTTCGCGGTCGGTGTAGATCTCGCCGATGACAAGATTCTCCATGTTCTTCCGAGCTTCTCCCGTGATGTAAACACCTTTGGACGCAGGCCCCACGGTGGGCGCCAACTGTCGTGGGATAATCACGGCAGACGTTACCGGGGGTAACTTATCTTGGGGCAAGACGGCACCGGTGTTTGGGAGAGGGTTTAGCTCAGAGGAAAACATGATGATATGCGATCCGGTAGCCGGCAAGCAAGTCGCCGAGTCTCCGATCTCGATATATTAATCTCAACTCTCGTGTTACACTGGATACTCGATACCTAGCGATATTGCTCGAACTCTTGGCCCTGAACCTAACCTAGGGGCCGGCTTATAAAGCATCCGGATCCCTGGCCTGTTCTCCAAGGCGTACTCTGAGTCCTTCCCGGACACTACTTACAAAACCCTAAACTTCCTTATCGGAACCCACAATCCGGGTTACCAGGCCTACGATCTTGGGCCTTCTAGAAGCTCCTTTATCCTTAGCCGGGTCTTTGCGCAGCGTCCTTTGGGCCGAGTTACACCTTGGCGTTGGGCTACCGGGTTATCATCCCTCCATCAGATACCCCGCGCGTCGCTGCGGGGATCGCTTTAGAAACTACAATTGATCATAGTATATATATTTTAAATTGTTAATATGAATAATTCGATGATTTAAGAAATTGATCATGTGTAAACAAAAAATGCGATACATTATTTTTTCCAAATGAATATGCAAAATTAATTTGTTCATAGTATATACATATTTTAAATTATTAATGTACATAATTGGATGGTTTAACAAATGGGTGATGTGTAATTTGCATGTAGTGATTAAAAAATATTAGTTAAAATTGCATGGGCAATTGATTAGCTAGGAAAATTGATGATGTGGATAGCTTGCATGTTGGGATAGAAAAAATAATTAATGCTTGCTAGTGGGATTTTTCTTTAAAAGAAGTATAGATTCCGATCTCTATGGATTTCACTTGGAGGGTAACATTTAGAAAAGAGAGAGGTACAAGTTCCTCCCATTCAATAGTCTGGCTATTTTTCAGCAGCTTGAACCATTCAGAGGCTCGGCGTGTCAATGATATAGAGAATAATTTTCTCTTCACTTGGCTCATAGTAATACATGCACACTTGAACAACTCGCATAATTCATGTAAAAAGAGCAGATGATCACCAGGATGGACATTTCCATCACCTGAATAGACGTTATCCATAACATGTTTAACAATCTTTATAGGTATTTTATAGGGATCCAAATCATCATGTAGTGGGTCACTTACTACCGTATTAGTGGTAGCAGTGCCCGCAAATAGGGACTCAAAAGGATTTCCAAACATAGTGGAATAAAGAAGTAGGAAAAAATAAGAACAGAAATAAAAGCAGCACTTACAGCAGAAGCTTCCTTTATCAATTCCACTTCCCAATAGCGCTTCACTCCCCAGCAACGGCGCCATAAAATAGTCTTTATGACCCACAAGTATAGGGGGTGTATCGTAGTACTTTCGATAAATAAGAGTGTTGTTGGGAACCCCAAGAGGAGGGTGTGATGAGTACAACGGTAGGAGTTTTCCCCTTGGTTAAGAACCAGGGTTATCAATCCAGTTGGAGAAAGAGAATCTTCGGAAGGTTGATGCCACTGACGGGGGTGCTGGCGCTTCACCGGTGTCAGCAACAACGTGGAACCTGCACACAACACAATCAAAATACTTTGCCCCAACGGTACGGTGAGGTTGTCAATCTCACCGGTCTTACTGAAAACAAAGGTTAGACGTATAGTGTGGAAAAACAATGTATGCTTGCAGGAAGTAAAGAGAGCAGGAAAATGTTGTGGGTTGTTTAACACTGTGGAAAATGGACCGGGGTTCGTAGTTTCACACTAGTGGTGTCTCTCCATAAAAGATAGCATGCTGGGTGAACAAATTACAGCTGGACAATTGAGAATTAAAAGTTGCACCGTAGTGCACAATATGACATGAAGATCACGATGTTATTTAGTGCGGGCATTACAACAAGATACATAGACCAACATCCATCTGCATCTATGACTAATAATCCACCCTCAGGTTATCATCCGACCCCCCTCATGTATTAAGTTGCAAGCAACAGATAATTACATTAAACAAAGTGTGTAATGTAAGCAACGATTATGCACGTGGGCACTCTCACCGCTGCTTTCTTCCGAATGGCAACAACACATCCTCCCCCTTCATGTTTCTTTCACTCGAGCAAGGAAACAAGGAGGCATGAACCCACTATCGAGCATAAATACTCCCTCTTGGAGTCACTAACAATTACTTGGCCAGAATAACCACTAGCAACGGAGAGCATGCAAGATCACAAATAACACATGCAAATAAAGAGTATAATCAACTTGGCATAATGTCAATATTCATCGGATCCCAGCAAACACAGCATAGAGAATTACATAAGATCAATCTCGATCATGATAGGAAGCTCACGAGATCTAAACATGGAGGCATATGAGGAGAAGACAACCATCTAGCTACAACTACGAACCCGTAGTCCTGGGATGAACTACTCACGCATCACTCCGGAGGCAGGCGTGGTGATGAAGAGGCCTCTGGTGATGACATCCTCTCCGGCAGGGTGCCGGAAATAGCTTCAGACCCCCTGATCTAGGGTTGACGGTGGTGGCGGCTGCGGAACTTTTTCGGGGATTTTGATCAGGTGTCTAGGGTTTTCCATCCGGGGGGCTTAAATAGGCAAAAGGGCAAAGGCGGTGGCACTCCAGGGGCCCACACCCCTAGCTGGCGAGGCCAGGGGGGCGCTCCACCCTCTAGTGTTACCCCCTATTGCCCCTCTCCGTCTCCTCTTCGGTCTTCTGGATGCTTCCGGGGAAAATAGGACTTCCGGGCTTCGAATTTTCCAATTCCAAGAATATTTCCAGAACAACTTTTCTGAAACTAAAAAACAGCAGAAAATAGGGAACTGGCTCTCTAGCATCTTGTTAATAGGTTAGTTGGAAAACGTATAAAAATGACATAAAGAAGGGAGAAAACATGTAGCAATTGTCAAAATATGATCATGAAGCATCAGAAATTAGGGATACATATATGACGTATCAAGCATCCCCAAGCTTAGTTCCTACTCGTCCTCGAGTAGTTAAACGATAAAACAATAATTTCTGAGGTGACATGCTAATAACACAAACTTGATCAATCTAATGTAAAAGCATAAGCACGCTGAGATCATAAGACTTTAAACACAGGCATGATAAATAAAACTTTAATAATAAAGCATAGCAATTACTTTGCATCTCGAAGAGTAACTCAAATAAAGGATCATGAATAATAATGCAAAGAAAGGTAAACGTTTGTTTCAGGTATAGAGAAAGCATGGCAAACTGAAAAAATTCTCTCTCAACTGTGCATAAAGTTAGAACATGGAGAATCAACATAAAAGTAAAAGAAAGGCCCTTCGTAGAGCGAAGCACGGATCACTCATGTGCTAGAGCTTTTATTTTATTAAACGGAGGTATTAAAAGTTTGACATTTGTGGAGTAATTTCTATATTTTGGGAGATGTATGCTAATGTCATCGAGTGGTAAACAAAAATACAGTACATCACAAGTCAACTGGATTCACAAGAGCGGCTCCCATGGTGAAGGACACAACTGGTGTGGAAGGTCATCCCTCTTTCTCTTTTGTTTACACAATTCTATCGTTTGGATAAACGGATGAAGCCACTAGTCCATGGTCTGAAATCCAATCAGCAAGTGAGATAAAGATTCCTTATTTACGTCCTCATGGGCAAAAACAGGAACATAAAGCAGGAGTAATTTTGAAGGTTTTAAAGGTAACACATGAGCAATTTACTTTGGAATGGAAGTTAAATACCACATGTAGCTAGGTATGGTGGACACAATGGGAAAAACTTTGGTTTAAGGGAGTTTTCATGCACGAGTAGAGCTCATACTCAGTACAGGTGGAGGCTAGCAAAAGACTGGGAGCGACAAATTAAGAGAGCATAAGAGCCATAATCATTCATAGCGAAATAAGCATCATTAATTAACACATAAAAAGTATCACAAGTTCAAAAACTAAGTGGTCATGGAGGCTATTCGTGACTGGTTTGTAGTCATAAACATGGTGTGAGCATGCGCCAAGTCAACCAAATAAAACATTCGGAAGAGAATACCGTATATTGATGCTTTACTATGACAAAAACAACTCATGAATCTTTCAATACATATTAAACACTCTAAGATATTTGAGGCTAATCTTGCTACTCAATGACCACAAGGTTTTGAAACTAAAATAACACTTAGCATGGCATGAAAAAGTCCTAGCCACAGTCTATACAAGCTTCTACTAGTACTGTTATAAATTCTTCTTCAAGCAGCAGTTTTGTTTCGTTTCTCCCAACAAACACCATACAAAACATGCTTTGACAAAAATACTCTTTATGATACAGCAAGCAAACAAGAGAGTACTCAAATAACACTACTAAAACTAACATCTCTAACAAGAGTTGCATGCAAAACAAGAGCTGAATAAATGCAGCAGATTAACAGAGACTAAGAATACAACATATTCTCGTGAAAAAGCGGAGCGTGTCACTCCAATAAAAGAATGCTGGGATCCAACCAAGCTTATTAAGAAAGTAAAAAAAAAACTGAAATCAAAAGAAAAAGCAAACTAAAAACAAAAATAAAAGACGCTCCAAGTAAAGCACATAAGATGTGACTGAATAAAAATATAGTTTCACTAGAAGTGATGATAATTTGTTGATGAAGACACTAGTAGGGAATGGCTTATAGCCACCACCATACCGCTGGCGAACGCGAATTGTCGTTGCCCAGCGCTAACATCACTGGCGAACGGGCATAAGTGTTCGCCAGCGCTTTGAAACACTACCGCTGGCGAACCACCACCCTTGTTCGCCAGAGGTAAGTCTGGGCCCCACCCGCGCGCGGTTTGAAACGGTACAGCCGCTGCCTCATTTTACCGCTGGCGAACGGCGATTATTGTTCGCCAGCGCTACGCCCACAACCGCTGGCGAACAGGTGCTTCTGTTCGCCAGCGCTAAGATGTGGGCCCAGCACGCATCTTAGCGCTGGCGAACAGAAGCACCTGTTCGCCAGCGGTATTCCGCAGATCCTTGCCACAAAGTGGCACCCCCACCTACCCACTTTCCCCTCCACTCTCTCTTCTTCACCTTGTTCCCTCTTCTCTCTCTAGCTCGAAATTATGCCAATTTCTCCACCCTCCTACTCTATTTTGAACCAACTAAATTTATTTTAGTTGGTATATATATGTTTATCTCCCTCCTAACATCATTTCGACCCCAAATTTTCCCTCCCTAGCCATCTAGATCTAGAATTAACCCCTTTCTCTCCAAAGCTCCAAATTTCTCCGGATATCATCGTGTGGCCATCTATTCATTTGAGGTGGGATGAATGATAATATATAATTAAATGAGTTTGTATATAAATTTTGTCCGGATACACGCGATATGCAATATGTGTGAAATTTCACCGGATTCAACAATGGTCGTGTGATGGAGACGATAAATGCATGTTGTGGAATGAAATTGAGTAGCCAACTATCGCCGGAATGTTGATTCATTTCCGTCTCGGCATAGTTTGGCACTCCCTAATAACCTCCTATTTGTAGGAAGGTCATGCCGAATTTTTTCGTGAATACGACATGAAGTGAAATTTTTGATATGAAAATGAGTTGCCACTTTGCCGAAATGTTGATTCATTTCCGTCTCGGCAAAGTTTGACACTCCTCTAACCTCCAATTTGTAGGAAGGTCATGCCGATTTTTTTCCGTGAATATCGAAATATATATATATATATTATGTTTGGTTCTAATATTAATTATATCGGCGCGCGCTCTCGTGCAGGCGACATATAATGGTGGTCGTTAAGAGTGAACGTGTCGTGAATAGTTACTTGAGCAAACTAGGGGGCTTGCTCAATCCCTTTACCGGATACTTGCTCAGTCACCTCCTAAGGTATGGTTTCATGGATGGGTATAACAGTCAGTGGGTAAGTGATGATGAAGATGATGAAGTCCATGGGGCGGCGGCGGTAGGAAATGATGTGCAACAGGACAATAGCAACGATCGAATAGAACTACAGCAGGACCAACTACAGCAGGACCAAGATCAGCCTCATGACCCAGCACATGATCATGGAGAAGATGTTGAACAAGACGTGGAAGAAGATCACGAGGACACAGGGACACCCCTAACGGAAGTTGTGCGTGACCCTCATCTGAAAGAACTGCTTTTGAGAAAGATGACTAACTCGATATCTGCTGCTAGAGAGCAATCGAAGCTGGCGCAACTAGAGATAGACTCGAAGACACCGTTGTATGCAGGCTGCGGTCCGGGAGAGTCCCGCCTGAGAGTGGCCCTCGATGTTCTGCAGATGAAGGCGAGATACAAATGGAGCGACATAAGAGTCGATGCAAGCCTGCAATACTGGCACGATGTCCTTCCAGAGGGCAACACCTGTCCTAAAAGTTGCGACGAGGCCAAGAAAGTCGTGTGCCCCTTTGATTTACCTCACGAAAAATACCATGTGTGCATCAACGATTGCTACATTTATCGGAAAGAGGACGCGAACAAAACCATTTGTCCAGTTTGCAGCGCCGCTCGATACAAGAAAGGGAAGAAGAAAGCTCCTCGGAAAGTTGTGTGGTACTTTCCGCTCATTCCCCGTCTGCAACGGTATTTCGCGGACCGCAAGGAAGCAGAGCTCATGCGCTGGCACGCGAAAAGGAGGAATAAAGTTTTGAAAGATCCAAATCGAAGTGAAAAAGTAATTCTGACACATCCTTCAGATGCAAGTCAATGGAAAGCAATTGACTGTGAATATCCAACGTTCGGGGTGGAGGCAAGGAACATCAGGTTGGGTGTGAGCACCGACGGACTCAATCCGTTTGGCAACCAGAGCAGCACCCATAGCACCTGGCCCGTGTTTGTATGGATGTACAACATCCCTCCCTGGTTGTGCATGAAGAGGAAGTATATTCACATGAGTATGCTAATTCAAGGGCCGAAACAACCAGGCAACGACATAAATCTATACCTGAAGCTGCTTAAAGATGAGCTGGAAACGCTATGGGCCGAGGAAGGGGTGAACACATGGGACGCCTTCGGTGAACAATATTTCCCAATGAGAGCTGTCTTACTCTGTACGGTTCACGACCTACTAGGCTACGGATATGTGGCGGGCCAGGTGTGCCACGGACATAACGGTTGCGTGAGGTGCATGGATGACCCCACGTTTATGCAACTTCCGAAAGATCCTGGGTCTTCGAAAACAGTTTTCGTTGGCCATCGAAGGTGGCTACCCAACAAAGACCCGTGGAGAAGGCGAGGAGACCTTTTTAACGGTGATGATGAGCTCCGTGGACCTCCACGTAAGAGGTGCGGCGAAGAAATCTACAATTTGCTGAATGATTGGAAGGAATGCCCAGAGCCTGGAAAGAAGCAAAAGGCGCCAAAACCGCTTCTGGATGTATGGAAGACGAGGTCGGTGTTTTGGGACTTGCCATACTGGCCCTTTCTCGATACGCCTCACTGCCTTGATCTGATGCATATCACGAAGAATGTGTTTGAAAGTTTGTTTGGCACGCTGCTCAACATGCCGGAGAGGACCAAAGACGGGGTGAAAGCAAGAAACGACCTGAAATATTTTGGTATTAGGGTAGATCTTCAGGGGGGACGCCCGGGATGATGACGACGGCGATCAATCGTGTGATGAGGAGACGGATGGTCGCAAGGCCAAAAGGGTTAAGAGGAATGACTATTACTGCCCCCCCTCCTGCTTCACTCTTAGTCCGGACGAGATCACAAAATTGATGATGTGCCTTCTCGGAGTCAAAGTCCCTAGCGGTTACTCAGGGCTAATAAGCAGATTCCTCGACGCGCAGAAACAAAAGTTTAGCGGGATGAAGTCTCATGACTGTTACGTGATGATGACGCAGATACTTCCGGTTGCGATCCGCGGAATAATGGACAAACACGTCCGGGAAACCATGTTTGGCCTCTGTAACTTCTTCGACGTTATATCTCGAAAGTCGATCACGGGGAAGCAGATCTCAAGGCTGCAGGAAGAGATTGTCGTGATACTATGCGAGCTTGAGATGTACTTTCCACCATCATTCTTTGACATATGTGTTCATCTGTTGGTCCATATCGTGGACGATATCATCCATCTCGGGCCGTTGTTCCTGCACAACATGATGCCGTTTGAAAGGATGAATGGGGTCATCAAAGGATATGTTCGCAACAGAGCTCGTCCGGACGGAAGCATCGTTCAGGGCTTTCTCACCGAAGAGTGCATCTCTTTCTGCACGAATCATATGGACGTGGAGGACCCAGTTGGTCTGCCCAGAAACAAGCACATTGGCAAGCTCGATGGAGTAGGTCACAAAAATGGACGTAGAGAAGTGCATGTGGATCGGGCTTGTCGACGCACCGACTTTAACAGGGCAAACTTAGTAGCTCTCCAACACATTGACATGGTCGATACTTGGGTGGAAAAACACAAGAGCTCGATTATGAAAAAGTACAGTGAACAAGGCAAGCGGAGGACCGAAGGAGAAATAATCAGAGAGCATAACTCCACTTTCTTGCGTTGGTTTAAAGATGTGATCGTCGCTAATCCACCGCCAAGGGATTGTGCGAAAAATAAACTATTGTACGCCTTGGCACATGGCCCAGCTCCCAACCTAGCGACGTTTCAAGCATATGATATCAACGGGTTCACTTTCTACACAGAGGAGAAAGACAAAACTTCCGATTATCAAAACTCAGGGGTAACGATGGAATCCTACACCGGTGACAAAAAGTTAAGATACTACGGAAGGATCGAGGAGATATGGGAGCTTAACTACTCTGGAGAGAAGGTGCCTATGTTCCGCGTCAGATGGGCTAGGATGTCGACCGTCAGGAAAGAAGACCAATACTTTACAACCATGGTTATTCCCGAAGCCGGAACCTCATCAAGCGCGAATGTCACAGCGCAAAATGAGCCATGGGTATTGGCTAAGCATGTGTCACAATGCTTCTTCATAACAGACCCCGCAAGGCCTAGCCGTGTTGTCGTGAGGAGAGGGAAAAGAAATATCATCGGAATGGATGGAGTCGTTGACGAGGACGAGTTCGACACGTTCGGCGACCCAAATATTGACGATGATCAAGAAGATGATGATGATAGTCATGCAACATACACAACAAGAAGAAGCAGAACTACGCTACCTAGGCATGGTCTTCCATTCAGAAGAAGAAGTCATAATGTGGGGTTAAATTATGCAACTTCGACCAAAAAAGGCAAAAAAATCAAACACTGATGAGAAACTATGTATATATTTTTCTCCCAATTGTATGCGACGAAACTATGTATATGCATGGATCAACTAGTCTGATATCGATGTGCACTTATTATAAATTTAATGTACCTTGTTCTTTATTTCAAATGTGTGGAATTATATTATTTGAAACATAAAGGAAACCAAATAGAAATTAAAACAGAAGGAAACAACGAAAAACAATAGAACACATAAAGAAAAAACAATAGAAAACAACTAAAACCAAAATGATGAAAAGAGAAAACAAGAAGGAAATATTGGAAAACAATTGAAAACATAAAGGGAATAATGAAAAACAAAAAAAACATTATTATTTGTGATGTGTTTGAAATTAATTTGTAATGTGTTTGAATTATTATAAATTAAATGACTTTGAATAATTTAAACAAATAAAGAAAACAAAAAAAACATTATTATTTGTAATGTGTTTGAAATTAATTTGTAATGTGTTTGAATTATTATAAATTAAATGACTTTGAATAATTTAAACAAATAAAGAAAACAAAAAAACATTATTATTTGTAATGTGTTTGAAATTAATTTGTAATGTGTTTGAATTATTATAAATTAAATGTCTTTGAATAATTTAAACAAATAAAGAAAACAAAAAAAAACATTATTATTTGTAATGTGTTTGAAATTAATTTGCAATGTGTTTGAATTATTATAAATGAAATGTCTTTGAATAATTGAAACAAATAAAGAAAACAAAATAAAACAGTATTATTTGTAATGTGTTTGAAATTAAATAAATGAAATGTCTTTGAATAATTTAAACAAATAAAGAAAACAAAATAAAACATTATTAATTGTAATGTGTATGAAATTAATTTGTACTGTGTGTTTGAATGATTATAAATGAAATGTATTTGAATAATTTAAACAAATAAAGAAACCAAAATAAAACATAAAGAAAAAACAATAATGCTTCTCAAAATAAAGAAATAATTCAGACACATAAATGTGTTTGAATTATTATAAATTAAATGTCTTTTGAATAATTTAAAAACAGTAATGTTTGTCAAAGAAAAACTAATAAAAAATAATACAATAAATAAATTCAAAAAAAAAGGTAGCGCTGGCGAACCAAGCATTGTTCGCCAGCGGTATGGGCAAAGCGATGGCGCTTTGTTCGCCAGCGGTATGGGCATAGCGCTGGCGAACAGGGGTATTGTTCGCCAGCGGTAGTGTACCGCTGTGTCACTTACGCGCGGGCCCCCCGCCCTTCCCTCTCTCTGCACTAGTACGAGACTTAGTCGTTTTTCTCGCGAAGAAGGACGAGCAACCGCGCGCGCTCACCACAGCACACAGCGGCGATCTCCGGCGACCTTCGTGTCTCCGGCGAGCCCACCCCACCACTGCCCTTCCCTCCCTCTCCTCGCGCGCCCTTCCCTTCCCTCTCCTCTCTTCATCTGCTCTCGCGCGCGCCCCTCCCTCTCTGCTCACCTCTGCCCGCGCCGCGCACTGCCACGGCCACCTCTGCTCTCTCTCGCGCGCCCCTCCCTCCCTCTCCGGCCACGCCATCCCTCTCCCCTTCCCTCTCTGCCCTCCCCTCCACCTCCTCGGCCCCGCTGCTGCCCCGAGCACTGCCCCGAGCACTGCCTCGAAGGTGTTCGACAGAAATCCTGAACGAGGTAACGAGTTCTCTGTTTACGATGTAAAATTCACGTCCAGCTAGCAATAATCAGGAACAGAGAGTAGAGTATACATCATGAGAAATTCAGAATAGTTCTTTGTTTTTTCCCCATTGAATCCTTGTCTTTATGTTCCTTGACTGCACGAGGATGCTATGCGGTGAGCATTCTTTGAGTTGATCTATGCCAAGAATTGGATGTATGGGCAAAGCAATCTTTGAATCTTTGAGTTGATCTCTAGTGATTTTTGTTTTGCATTCTGAATTTCTGATTTTATAGTCTCGTGGAAGTTCATAAAAACATGTTCCTTGTCGCATGAATGTGCGGTACCATCAGTCCGGCCGATTGTGAAGCCTGAATTGTCGCAGCACTCTGTTGAGACCTCTCCTGGGATATGTACTGTTGCTTATTCATTGGTCATATTCTGGTTTCATGATGGACCATTAGGCAGCAGGCATGTTAGCAGGTTACAACTCTATCTCTGGGCTTAGTTATCATAGTGCCGGCCTTTGGAGTGTGGACTATAGAGATATCAACCTGTTCCTGTTTGCTGCTACACGGAGCTGCCTTATCATCAGGTAGAGGTAGGTAGTCCAAAGCAGTTGTGCCGTCACTCTGAACTGAACACTGTTGCTGCCTGGTTGATCTTTGCTTTTCCATTAACTCTCTCTGTCTATCTGTTTCCTGGACTGCATGAGGATGCTATACAGTGATGATTCTTTGAGTTAATATATTCTGAGTTGTAGCTGCATAGACATAGCAATCTTTAATTCAGACCTCAGTGTCTATTGCTTGTTGCTGCGAATCCTGATTGTATGTATAGTCCTATGGAAGCTATTGTTCCTTGTCACAATGTCACATGAACATACGGTTGGGTCAGCATGGCTAACGGTGAAAAGCCTGAATATGCTGCAGCACTCTTGTGAGATTTCTCTGGGATTTATGAGCTGTTGCTTATGAACTGGCGATGCTATCATGGACCAGGCAAGTGTTCAAGTGATCAGTTTGCAAGTTGCAAACTCTGGGCAGATATCTCTGGGCTGGGCTGGGGTACTTAAGCTTTTCCGTATTTTTGTATCATTGCAAAAAAAAATAGTTATTTTGTTTTTTGTTGTGTAATTGTGACAGATTTTTTCAAGAAATTGACATCATATTACATGGGCTAATTCATATATGTACGATTTTAAACTTTTACAGCTGGTTCGAATAGCTGAACGAGATATCATTGATTCTCGTCGAAATATGATTCCGTAGAGTATACATTTTTCTGTTTTTGGAAGGGCTTTTGTTGAGATTTGAGTGTGTCACTACCTTTTTGTCTGAATCTGTTTTGGTGTATGCATTTTGTCTGCAGATATACATGGAACCGTCAGCATGTAGTGTTTGTTTCTCTTCCTGTTTGTAGAATGGCTGCAGATACCACATATGAGCAGTAGAGAATAAATTGTCCATAAAGTTATAGGAGTTTTTTTCGTATGTTTTTATAGACGCTATATTTTTGTCTGAATAAGTAAAAAATATCCAAAAGACTAAAATATCCATATAAATGAGGGAATGTAGATGGCACGCAGGTTGGTGTGTATTTGAGAAAGAAACGATAGAATGCAGGTTACAGAAACTGCACCTGAATGTAGATTAAAATGCAGGTTACAGAAACTGAACGCAACCTGACAGTTTTGCATCAGGTTATTGCTTTGGCTTTTGCTGGTTATCCTGTTTTACTGTTTTTTTTTCTCTTTTTGGTTTGCTCAAGTGATGATACAGCTAGCATGCAACACAATGGTTTTTATTCACTTAAACATATTCAAGTGATGAATCTGGTTGGTGGTGATGGATGGTGGTGTATGGATGGTGGTGATGGATGGTGGTGATGGATGTGCCCACCTTCGTGTGGATGACGATGATAATATGAGGGGTGGGATCTATTATATGAGGGGTGGGATTTTATGTGCAGGTACCCCACGTGAGTCCTTATTTGCCGGAATGTTGATTAATTTCCGTTCCGGCAAATTTGGGTACTCCATTTGTGATATTTTTAGCAAAGGTCATGCCGAAATTTTCCGTGAATTTTGGCATGATCTTTGCTAAAAATACCACAACTTAGAGTGTCCGAGAAATTTGGACTCATATGGGGTACATCGTCTAAATTGTAGGATTTGTTGAACTTATTTCGGGTTTTCTCTCCTTCCTTAGATATGGCTCACAACGACGAGGCGGGTGGTTCTGGTCTCGGACACGGCGGAGACAACGACGATGCGTGGCTTTCCATGCTAAGCGCGGGAGGCGGACCCGTAGATCCGCACCCGGATCTAGAGATGGAGGGCGACGATGCAGACGACGAGATGGACGAAACCGTTCGCCAGGAGCTAGAGCGACACAACGATACATCGGGCGCAGAAGGTGATCAAACCGGTAGTGGCACCGGGGATACCGCCTCCGGTAGCGAGGCGGCGGCTAGGCGCAAAGAGAGGCGGCACAACATGCTCGCCACCATGCGGGAAGAGTTCACGGAAGTGGACCCCAGCGGTGCTCCCCTCGAGCCGGAGAGTTATGCCAAGGGCTATGGAAACCAGATAGGCTGCATAGCTCGAGACTTCGGCAACATTAACATGGAGCACCTGAAAGCTAAAGAAAACAAGGCTCATGCCGCCCTGCTGATTGAGAAGCTGCACACAAGGTATAAATTCCCGGATCCTTACGACAACCAGGACCTGAAGAAGAATCTGGTCAACTCCTTAGCACTGAACAAGTTCGCCAAGGCGTTTACGACTTGGAGATCCAGTTTGCGGCAGATGCTTGCGAAGGGTAAGGATTTTGATGAGATCCATAAGATGTGGCCCTCCATTTCCGAGGAAGACTTGGCCCAATTCAAGATCGACGAACTCAAACCGGAAAGGATTGCGCTGACTAAATGGGGGAAAGAACAGCGAAAAAAGAACATTGGCCCTCACAATCTCGGAAGCCGGGGTTACCTTGGGAAGCAGAAAGTATGGGAAAAGGAGGATTCGAAGAGAGAAGGGCCGAACCCGTTTGACAAGATCACCGACCCGCAGGTGAGAAATTTTGTCAGGGCCCATTACAGGGAAGATCCCAAAAAGCCCGGCGATCTTGTGTTGAACGAGAAGGTCAAGCTGCTCGAGGATAAGTATCTCGAGGAACAAGAAAAAGAACGCCTATCTCAATCTAACGGGGGGTCCTCGGCGACGACGAACAAGGACCCGTATGACACCCCTTTCATTAGGGCGCTTAACGCGATGAAGGGAGTGCCCCTTGACAAGAAGCCGAATCGTAGCCATGTGCATGGCCTCGGAAAGGGTCATCGGCATGCGCAATACTACCCCGACACCAAGGAAAAGCGCAAGGAGCGGAACAAGGGCCCGGAGAAGACGGTCGACGAGCTTGTGAACGAGAGGCTCAATGAGCTCCTCCCTACCATCTGTTCGACCGTCGCTCAGTCCTTAGCGCCGTGGATGCTAGGTGGAGGACAAGGGCCGCTCCCGCAGATAAACATAGCCCAAATTGTGCAGCCAGCGCCGCAGAACGTGGCCCCCGACGTGGCGCCGCAGAACGTGGCCCGCAGAACGCGGCCCCCGTCGTGGCGTCTGCTGCGCGGAACGAGCCGGCCCCCAACCCTCAGCCGGAAGGTCGCAAAGATCCGTCGCCGCCCCGCCACATCTCTTCAACGCCGCCGCCGACACTTAGCGGTCCATCCCCCTTGTCCGAGCTCAATGCCCTCACGGTAATTCAATGTGCACTGCTTAATTATATATTATGACTTGATTCGTGATGGCATCAGTCTCTAACAACGATCGCGCGACGTTTCGCAGGCCGACGAGACGGGATGCACATTGCTCCTTAATGTGAACGGCGAGTTAAAGGACGTCGCTAAAGGAAAAATCATCACACCTCTGAACCGCGTATCCCACGGCGTTCGTATGCCCGAGGACGTGTTCAGAGTGACATTAAGTCGGGTGCTCCCTGGTTGCGGTGCTCTCGATCCTCCGAACCAACCACCCGCAGCCGACAGCGAGTTGAACCTGGAGCAATGCTTGGTTTGGCCATTGACCTGGCCGAAATCACTAATTCGTTTGGAAAGTACTCCTGCCAACACTCCAACACCGGTCCAGGGGTCGGGGCACCCGAGGCAACACAAGGATTTCTCACCTGCAAAGTCCGTGCAGCACGACGGCGACGAAGATGAGAACCCGAATGACTACCTCGTCGACGATCCTTACGATGGGGCGCCCGGCCTGGATGATCTTGATCAACTTCTCTTGCCAGCGGAGGAAGCGGATAAATATCGATGCACAAAGCGTCTTTTCTCTTCTCAAGAGCCGGCAGTCCCCGAGCAAGAAGTCATCAGCCAGGATGCCCTCAAAGAGGCGGTAGCGGATGTATTTCATAAGACTCAGCCTAACATCAAGTATGCACGGAAAAGAACTAAGAAGGCTCCTGCCGTTGCATCGATGAGCCAACCGGTGGAGGGGACCAAGTCTAAGCCGCAGACAGGACGTGTATTGGATAGGATACCCATAACCGACTGGCATCAGATCCATGAGATGGGGAAACCGATGCTTCCGCCGAGGTTGGTCGCCTTGCTGACAGGTGATATGCGTAGCGTCCATGACGGTGTACTATATATGGAGGAGGTGCTTCTCAAAGAGAAAAATCCAACGCTGCCGGTTTTGGTCGCAAAGGTGCCATCTACGGCGGGATTTGTCACTGAAGGCAACGCAAACAAGATCATCATTAGATTTGACGACATTTTCCGGATGTTCCACATGAAAGCACTCCACTCGTCAATCGTCCGTCTGTTTACGCTCAGCTTGGCGCATCAGCTATCCGTAGAGAATGTCAGAAACATCGGGCTAGCAGACCCCTACTACATGCACGACATGTACTTGAACAACCCCAAGGGTAGGGCAAAAGCGACAAAGTACCTCGAACAAGTGTTGCTCACTAACCATATGAACAAGAGGATCACCCTCGTGCCCTACTTTCCTGAGTAAGTTATATTTCCCATCTTTACATAAGTTCGCGCATATACAATTTTTGAGGATTATATATATGGACTCTCCTGTTTTGCGCAGAAACAAATACGGCACCCTCATCATGCTCTACCCGAGAGACGCGCACGCAGTATATCTCGACTCCGGGAGTACGATGAAGGAGAAGAACTACACCCTCATCAAGTCTGTTCTCAATGATGCTATGGATGGCTACATCAGGGGGGAAGGATTCTGCGACAGGACGAAACAAATTAAAGGAAAATATGTGTTCAGACACAGAACAGAGTTTCCCTGCCCCAAGTAGGCGCCAGGCGGCCAAATGGAGGCATGGTACCTCATCCAACACATGACGGAGATCGTGAAGGACCAACATAGTCTGCAATACATGTCTGCTGTGGACAAATGGTCTCGCAGCATGGTGGAATGGTCTGATGCTGAGTACAGACAAAACTTTGGTCGCATCCAGCGCAAGATCTGCACAATCATCTATAAGGATGTAGTAACTTCAGGATCTAGCTTCCACTGGAACGGTACCCCACCATCTAACAATGAGTTGCGACAATATGTGCTAGAGCAGACTGACGAGAGACCATTCAACTCGTTAGAAGGTGCTCTTCCGTTCCCGCCGGAGAAGAAACAGAAGATCACAACATCGAGGAAGAAATGATCGACGGTATGTATTCGATTCGTTACGAATTGCTCCTAATAAGAACTTGTGATTTCCTTTGCCGGTCTAATGCTTTTATCTTGGTCTACAGAGAGATGAAGAAGTGGACGGCGCGCTGGCCCTAGCGAAAGATCGCAAGCGGAGGCGGAAGCTAAAGCGGAGGCGGACCGTATATCTAGCTAGTCTTCTTTGCGATTGATCTCTATATCGCGCGTACGTTGCATAGATATGTAGTAGTCATACCTTTGTAATCGTTGAACTAATTAGATGGCTATATTTTGGGTTCGAAATCTTCCGACATATTATTGAGATCAATGTGTTGTATTCGTACTTATGAGAATTGGATATGGATGCATATGTATAGATGTGTTAATATCGTTATCGATGTGTTAAATTCGTTATGGATGGATGCATATGTATCTATGATTTATCGATGTGCTATCAGTGATTTATATGTGTGAAAGTTTATAAATTATAGAATTTGAATGTATTTGGACCTGGGAATATATACAGAATCAGAATATATAAACTGTTATAACAAAAAAAAGAAAAAATACAAACCTGTGAAACTTACCACTGGCGAACACAGGACCTACCGCTAGCGAACTGTACCACTGGCGAACAACCTAACTACCGCTGGCGAACCAGTAGCGCTGGCGAACAGCGGAGCTACCGCTGGCGAACATAGCGCTGGCGAACAAGGCCTTGTTCGCCAGCGGTAACCTGCACTACCGCTGGCGAACTGGTGTTCGCCAGCGGTAACCTGCTACCACTGGCGTGGTACCGCTGGCGAACACAAGTTCGCCAGCGGTAGCTGATATTTGTTCGTCACTGGTAGCCCTTTCCCTACTAGTGAGAGGGGATGCCTTGGGCATCCCCAAGCTTAGACGCTTGAGTCCTCTTGGAATTTTCCTTGATGTACCACCGGGGCATCCCCAAGCTTAGGCTTTTCACTCTTCTTGATCACATCATATCATCCTCTTCTCTTGACCCTTGAAAACTTCATTTATATCAAAATTCTCACAATCTTCATTAGCAACATTAGTGCAATTGAAATAAAAAATTCACTTGGTTTAGTTTCAACACAAGTCTAAAACTCAAAAACACATTAGCTACGGTCACAACTTCTTTCAAAACTTTTTTTCTCAAAAGAACACCAAAAGAAAGAGATTAGGATGCAAATGCGATAAATGCCACAAATCTGTCAAAAACAGAAAAGCAGGTAAAGATCGAGTTTTTCAAAAAATGTTCTGTTGCTCAAATCAAATCGTGGTCTTCTAGAAAAAGTTGCTTATATAACTCAGGATTAATCACAAAAAAGCTAAGGTCATTTTGAGTTTTCTGTGATTTTTAACGGAATTTACGGTGGACAGCAGAAATCTGTTTCCTACACAGAAATCCGAAATATAGGCTCAACTTTCCACTAGTGGCTTTACTTGGCTCAACAAAAACTCAAAAGAAAATATACAGAGGGGTTGCTAAGGAAATAGAAAACACCCAGGTGCAAATCACACCAAAGAAAACAAAGGAAAACTTAAAGAAAACAGAGAAATAAAACGGGTTGTCTCCCGGTAGCGCTTTTCTTTAAAGCCTTTCAGCTAGGCAAAGAAAAATCAACTCAAGTATTTTCAAGAGAGGCACCATCTATATCTTCCTATAAACCATTATTTGCAGCAATAGTTTCTTTAGATGATTTTGAAGATTCAACATGAAGGTCATTCTTAGTCTCATTAATTGTTTTAGCAATTTTCAGCACATATTGAGATTTGGGTTTAACCATCTTAGGAGCATACATAAATCTTCTCCCACATAGGCTTTCTCCTTTTTGAATTTGAGAGATGTAAAGGTTGAGCTTAAAGCTCCCATAGCATCCTCTAGTTTACCAATCCTAATATTTTGATTATCATGAGTGTTGCTAGCTTCTAGAGAAGTGATTCTTTTATCAATAGTAACTAGTAATTCATTAACTTTGCTAGCATTATCAAGGAAAACTGATAAGTTCATTTCCAAAGAGTTTAGTTTATCAATAACGTCCTCCGAAGTGGTCTTAGTTTTAACAGTTGTAATGGGAGGTTCTCCTACTAAACTTTCAAACAAATTGCAGGCTTCCAAAGGAGGAGTTCCTAGAAAATTTCCACCCGTAAGAGTATCTAACACATGCCTATACCAGCCAGAAATACCAACATAAAAATTTCTCAGGATTATCAAGGTAGAATATTTGTTTGTGTTTTTAATATAGAGAAATAAACTATTTTTGTGTGTTTTTGATATAGAGAAATAAAAAGAAGACAAAAATAAAAAACAAGACAATAAAAACAAAATAAAGAGATTGAGAGTGAGAGACTCCCCTTGCCAGAAGACTTCCTTCTCCCCGGCAACGGCGCCAGAAAAATCCTTGATGCACTTTGTTGGGAACCCCAAGAGGAGGGTGTGATGAGTAAAGAGGTAGGAGTTTTCCCCTTAGTTAAGAATCAGGGTTATCAATCTAGTAGGAGAAAGAGAATCTTCGGAAGGTTGATACCACTGACGGTGGTGCTAGCGCTTCACCAGTGTCAGCAACAATGTGGAACCTGCACACAACACAATGAAAATACTTTGCCCCAAAGGTACAGTGAGGTTGTCAATCTCACTGGTCTTACTGAAAACAAAGGTTAGACGTATAGTGTGGAAAAACAGTGTATGCTTGCAGGAAGTAAAGAGAGCAGGAAAATGTTGTGGGTTGTTTAATAGTGTGGAAAAATGGACCGGGGTTCGTAGTTTCACACTAGTGGTGTCTCTCCATAAAAGATAGCATGATGGGTGAACAAATTACAAATGGACAATTGACAATTAAAAGTTTCACCGTAGTGCACAATATGACATGAAGATCACGATGTTATTTAGTGCGGGCATTACAACAAGATACATAGACCGACATCCATCTGCATCTATGACTAATAATCCACCCTGAGGTTATCATCCGACCCCCCTCATGTATTAAGTTTCAAGCAACAGATAATTACATTAAACAAAGTGTGTAATGTAAGCAACGATTATGCACGTGGGCACTCTCACCGCTGCTTTCTCCCTAATGGCAACAACACATCCTCCCCCTTCATGTTTCTTTCAGTCGAGCAAGGAAACAAGGAGGCATGAACCCACTATCGAGCATAAATACTCCGTCTTGGAGTCACTAACAATTACTTGGCCAAAATAACCACTAGCAACGGAGAGCATGCAAGATCACAAATAACACATGAAAATAAAGAGTATAATCAACTTGGCATAATGTCAATATTCATCGGATCCCAGCAAACACAGCATAGAGAATTACATAAGATCAATCTAGATCATGATAGGCAGCTCACGAGACCTAAACATGGAGGCATATGAGGAGAAGACAACCATCTAGCTACAACTACGAACCCGTAGTCTAGGGATGAACTACTCACGCATCACACCAGAGGCGGGCATGGTGATGAAGAGGCCTCCGGTGATGAGCTCCTCTCCGGCAGGGTGCCGGAAACAGGTTCAAACCCCCTGATCTGGGGTTGACGATGGCGGCGGCTGCGGAACTTTTTCGGGGATTTTGATCAGGTGTCTAGGTTTTTCCATCCGGGGGGCTTAAATAGGCGAAATGGTAATGGCAGTGGCGCTCCAGGGGGCCCTCACCCATAGCTGGCGCGGCCAGGGGGGCCGCGCCACCCTATGGTGTGGCCCCCCTACTGCCCATCTCCGGCTCTTCTTCGGTCTTCTGGATGCTTCCGGGGAAAATAGGACTTCCCGGCTTCGAATTTTAAAATTCCAGGAATATTTCCAGAACAACTTTTCTGAATCGAAAAAACAGTAGAAAACAGGGAACCGGCTCTATGTCATCTTGTTAATAGGTTAGAACGAAAAACGTACAAAAATGACATAAAGAAGGGAGAAAACATATAGCAATTGTCAAAATATTATCATGGAGCATCAGCAATTAGGGATACGTTTATGACATATCAAGTGTCGAATCCAACGAGCAACAGAAGGTGTTGACAGCAAGTATGTGAATTTTTATTCCAAGACTTGGATCATTCTTGATTGCATCTTAAAATAAAATTTTAGCTTTATTGGATCCAAGAAAACAAAATTTCAAATTGATTTATGGAGGTTTAATATAGAAAATATTCCCTGAAAATATAGCCAAGTACCTGTTTTCCACACTTGTTTTCACTAGGCTATCATATTTCATTTTGTTTTTTCTTGACTTGTATTTGTTCCTTGATATATTGACTAAAAATACATATGCCTGATTTGGATTTTGGAATAAGAAAATTAATATTTTGCTTGTTGTTTTTGTGAAAGAAAAATAAGACAGGACAAATGCATTTTTAGAAAACAGAGAAAAACAGAAAGTACCCTTTCTCCCACTATGTTTTCATAGCCTTCCACAATTCCAAATTTGTTTTCAAAAGATTTTTCTGAAAGTTTAAAACATGTTTAACAAACTACAACTTGGAAAACAAAATTTGGAATTCATTTGGTCTCTCGAAACATCCTGGACTTTTTGTTCATCATATCTGTTTTCCAACACTTAGAAAAATTCTCTAAGTGTTAACTGAATTTTATAGGAACAATTACTGTTCCAAAGTTTGACAGTTGTTTTCAATTACTTTTTGTTCAAAACTTGAAATGCCACTTTGCCAAAATGATTCCCTAAAGATTGTACTCGACATTGGATCCTCTAGTGAGCAGAAACATCAGAAATTGGGAATACATTTATGACGTATCATTCGGCCGCTGCCGTCAGCAGCACGGGCTTTTCCCGGCTGTGAAACCCCGTGGGACACAGCGAGGGAGCTTAAGCAGAGAGATCATATCGAATCTGATGAGGAGGTGCAGAACGTCGAGTATATCCCATGCCCAGGACTGGAGGAGCTGGTCGGAGAATGCATTGGTGCCAGAGCGCGAGCAGGAGGAGCTGGCGGCATGGTAAGCCTCCGTCTGCAACAACGACACCGCCGATGAAGCAGAAGGCATCTTCGTGGATTCTCATTAATTAGAATATGTGCGGTTTGATCTAGGTTTTAGCTTAGCGGCCAGCCGAGCCTGTCATGGGAGCAGAGGTCCATAGTGTTTTCCATTGGTACGCCAACTCGCTACCCGGGACAAACTTTGTATTTACAAGTATATGATTTGATCAATAAAATACTAATTCTCAAAAAAAACATCTTCTTTAATTTTTTTAAGCAACCTTCTTTAATTGGTGTTGTAACAAAACATTGTATTTTGGGGTCTATCCCGGTTGACCAAAAGGAAAGTCCAATTCCAGACTCTTTGGTATCAGTAAAACCAAAGCAAAACACAAAGAAATTGTCAAATACATGTGCAAGGTGCAAATTAATCCAGAAAGCATCTCGGTTTATTTCGACTCCGGCGGGGCCGTGGAGGGCGGTTTCCGAACAGCGGGTGAATAGTCTTTCGAAAGCATCTCGTCCATCTCGGAAGCCTCGTCCCTGTATGTCGTCGCGGAGCGCATATCTACTGTTGTTGGCCGCCAGCCTCTGGGGCTCGCAATGGGGCCAGCCTTCACTGCATTACTAACCCACGATCACGACGATGTAGCGCACTTGTTTTCAGGCCATCTTTTGCATCAAGCACCACAACTCCGGGAACTGCCAACGGGCATCGGGTTAACAAGGGGGATGAGGCAAACGACCCCCATATATATAAACATATCCATGCGTGTTGAATTGGAGCTCACCATGCCTAGCAGAAGCAGCGGTGGCGAGGTGAAGCGTGAGCACCGAGAAGAACATGGCAACCACGAGAAGGCTAACGACACTAACCATTTGGCAGTTTTGTGTGTGTAGGATCAATCACTTACGGATTGAGAAAGAGAGGCTTGACCGGTTGGCTTTTTATAACAGGGTAGCAGGGTAGCTGGTGGTAGTTGGCTGCCTAGCTTGGTAGCTGGGAGTGTCATTGCGAACAGCAACTCTCTCTCTCTCACTAGATCGTAATCGCTAAGAAAACAAGTAATTAGTTGGATCAGAGTGAGAGACAAGAGTTTGTGCAGCGTAAGAATGCGTACTGCATTTTCTGTATATTCTAATACTTAACCGAAAGGCCTAACAGTAGTGGCCGCAAAACCTGCTACGACGTGCAGCGACTGAGCGCGCCATCCCACGCTCCGCACGAAGTGCTGGCGATCCTACATGCAAGGAAAGAACCAGTCTATGCCTATCTACGCGCGATCACAGGCGATCGGCGTCCAAGTTATTCTACTGAACTTTATTCTGAAACAGGGAAACACTGCACCTCCTACCGCGGCACAGAAACGCATCGTTTTAACGCCACGGCAGGCTGCCCTATGCTTCCGGCAGGTCAAGTGCTGGATTAACCAACATTTCACCCCCTTAATCCTGCACCTTGACAACTCCAAGCTTCATCCTCATCTCAATGAAACGAGTTCTTCCCAGAGCCTTGGTCAGGACATCTGCTAGTTGCTCACTTGTTCTCATATGATCAACATCCACCTTTCCATCTTCGATGCACTGACGGATGTGGTGGAATTTGATATCAATGTGTTTGCTTCTGTTGTGGAGCACTCGGTTCTTGCTGAGTGCGATTGCCGACTGATTGTCAATCAAGAGCTTGAACTTGACTGGTTCTTGTCCAACCAGGTCTGCCAGCAGGCTCCTCAACCACTCTCCCTGACTAGTGCCAGATGCAGCAGCAACATATTCGGCCTCGCACGAAGACATGGCTACTACCTGCTGTTTCTATGATGCCCATGTCACAACACTGTCTCCCATCAAGAAAACAATCCCCGAGGTGCTCTTCCTATCATCCAAGTCTCCCGCTAGATCATTGTCCGTGTAGCCGGTGAGCAGCGGGGTGCCACGCCCTTTCTTGTAACAGCAACCGTATCCCAGTGTGCCACGTACGTACCTGAGAATCTGCTTGACTGCAGCCCAGTGTCGAGTGCTTGGTGACTCCATGAACCTGCTTGCGATGCCAACAGCGAACGAAATGTCTGGCCTGGTGTTAACCAAGTACCTCAAACATCCGATCACACTCCTGTATTCCGTGACATCCATCTTGGGAGCCCCATCTTCCTTCGTCAGCTTCAGTCGTACCTCCATTGGCGTGTGGCATGGATTGCACGCTGACATGCCCGCGCGCTCCAAGATCTTCTCAGCATAAGCCCGTTGGCAGATTGTAATCACGCCTGCCTCCTGCTTGACCTCGATGCCTAGGTAATACGATAACAAGCCGAGATCACTCATTTTGAACAGATTCTGCATCTCACTCTTGAATGCCGCGATCTCTGGTGCACTGGTGCCCGTGATGAGTAGATCGTCGACATACACTCCCACAAGCAAGAATCCTCCGTTCTTCTCACGCCGATATGCAGCATGCTCCAATGGGCTTCGTACAAACCCCAGATTAGTGAGAGTTGCATCGAGCTTTGCGTACCACGCCCTCGGTGCCTGTCGGAGTCCGTACAGGGCTTTGCTCAATTTCATGACAGAGTGTGGGCTCCTCTTATCGACGAATCCCGGGGCCTGGTGCACATACACTTCTTCTTCCAAGTCGCCGTTAAGGAACGCGGACTTGACATCCATGTGGTGTACCTCCCAGCCTCCGTGCGCGGCCAGAGCCAGCAGCATCCGCACGGTCTCCATGCGTGCGACAGGAGCGAACACCTCCTCAAAATCCACCCCCTGTCGCTGAGCATACCCCTTCACAACAAGCCTTGCTTTGTGCTTCACAACGTTGCCCTCTGGATCCTTCTTAAGCTTGAAAACCCATTTGAGTCCTATCGCACGATGCCCCCCCGGCAGTCCGCTCAAGGTCCAGGTGTTTCTATCTGCGATGCTGGCCATCTCTTCCTCCATGTCCTTCCTCCAGTTCGGATCTTGCAATGCCTGATCAATGCTGATGGGCTCCTCTGCAGACACCAGGTGTAGTTCCTCCAGCTCGTCGCTGTTCCCCTCGGGCTCACTGTCTGCACCACTCGCCTGCTCGCCCGTGACAGGAGCCGTGGTATCGTACACGTTCTCCACACGCCGGTAGCGCCGCGGTCCATCTCCATCATCTGTCGCGTCAATGGCACTGTCATGAAAGGGCGGTGTGCAGAGCTGCACACTTGGCATGGCCTTGGGCGCGGGCGTGCCGACTGGTGTGGCGAAGTGCGCGCTCTGGGATGCGCAGCCAGGTGACCCTGCGCCGAACTGACTTGGTGGACGAGCGTTGCTGCTGACATGGCTGCTGACGCCGTCGTCCACCACCGTTGCTCCACTGGCCGTCGTGTATACAACCGTGAAGCTGGTGGCCTTGGGCTCGCCGAGTGCCGCTGTCGGCATCTCCCAGTCCCATGGGCGCCTTTCCTCGAACACGACATCTCGTGTAATGTACAGCCTCTCTCCCACGGGATCGTAGACACGATAGGCTTTGGATCCCTCCTCGTATCCTACGAACACGGTGAGAATGGAGCGATCGGTGAGCTTGGTCACCCCGGGACCAGTCCTCTTCATGTGCGCCACGCACCCGAAAGTGCGCAGGTGTTCAACTGTGGGCTTCCGCTTGTTCCAGGCTTCATACGGTGTGACCCCATCCAAGCTTCGAGTTGGCGCCCTGTTCAGAACATACACAGCACATTTTACTGCCTCTCCCCAAAACCTCGCAGGCATGACCATGCTCTTCATCATGCATCTTGCCATTTCCACAACGGTTTGGTTTCTGCGTTCCACCACGCCATTTTGCTGAGGTGAGTAAGGTGCGGTGGTGTAGTGAGTCACTCCTTCCTCATCGCAATACGCTCGGAATTCCCCAGAGTTGAATTCCCCACCGCGGTCTGAGCGAAAAGCTCAGAGACGGCACTGCTGCTTGGCTTCCGCGTGCGTTCGTATCCTTCTGAACTTTGCAAACGCCTCCCCCTTTGACTGCAACAGTTCCAGCCACATGTATCGTGTGCAGTCATCAACAACCAGCAGAAAATACTTAGATCCGCCTGCTGTTGCTGGAGTGATGGGGCCGCACAGATCAGTGTGTACCAGATCGAGGGCCTGCTCTGAGCGATGCTTGGTGGCCTGCGGGAATGACAGTCTATGCTATTTGCCAATTGTGCATCCATCGCAAATTTTATCCACGTGCTCGACACGAGGCATTCCCCTCACCAGCCCTTTGCATGACATTGCACTCACGGCTCGGAAGTGAAGGTGCCCAAGCCTTGCGTGCCAGAGCCACGCCGGTTCTTCCACCTTGGCAAGCAGACAGACCGGCTACGACAGGTTCAGATTCAGCACATACAATCTGTTGCCTGTACGCTTCACGCGCACCATCAGCTTCCTCCTTTGATCAAACACAGTGAGGAATCCATCTTCAACAACGGACTTGTACCCTGCCTCATCTAGCTGTCCGATCGAGACAATGTTCGCACGCAGCTTTGGGATGAAGTACACGTCTGACAGGATGCGTTGGTTGCCGTCTGGACACTTGAACAGCACATTGCCTTTTCCTCTGATTAGCACCACAGACCCATCCCCAAAACGCACAGTTCCGCTCACGCTCTCGTCCATGGTGACGAATGCAGTTCTGACGCCTGTCATGTGGCTGCTCGCGCCCGTGTCCAGATGCCATACTCCAGCGGCTGCAGGTACAGGTACGACCCTTTCTTCGTTCAGGAACACGGCTTGAGCTTCAGTCGCCGCCGCAACCTACACGATCTCCTGCTGAGTGGCCTCTGCCTGGACGTCCGCGGATACGATCTCCATTAGGTGCAGTGCGGGTGCGTCCGCGGCTACCTCTGCGGCCTCTGTCAGATTGGCCGCTTCTGCCTTGCGCTCGCGGTCTCGCTGCGCTTTGCGGCATTCCTTTGCCCAGTGCCCGGGCTTGCCACAGTAGCGGCAGTTGCCAGGTTTCCGTGCGCTGCTCGGGCTCCCAGTGCCGGTGGCGCCGCCTCCTGCCTTGTCGCCGTCCTACTGCTTCTGCTTGGCGCCTCCCTTTTGTCCCGTGGGCGCCTGCTGGCCGCGCTGCTGACGCGCGCTCCACTGCTCAGCGGTCAGCAGCAGCTTGCCGCCCGTATCCGCTTCCGGCTCCCCGCGTCCATCGGAGACCGAGAGACGGCCGCACAACTCCTCAATCGACATGGTCGAGAGATCGAGGAGAGTTTCTATCGAGCAGGCCATCTGGGAGTATTTCCCGGGCACCACACGGAGGAATTTCTGAACCGCGTCGAGTTCGGTGATGGTGTCGCCGAGTGACTGCAGCTCCGTGATAATCCCGGAAAGCCGCAGCGCAAAATCCTCAATTGCCTCCGCGGAATTGAAAGCAAGGTTCTCAAACTCTCGACAGAGCTTCTGACGCCGGGCTTCACGCACGCGATCCACGCCTACACGCATGACCTTGATGGCATCCCACGCGCCCTTGGCGCTGTCCTTGGCAGCGAGGACAGGCACCATCTCCGGTGGAACGGAGCGGAGAATCGCACCGAGAGCTTGCCTCTCTGCGCGATCGTCCTCGTCGTCGATGATGCCGTGGTCGACGATGTCCCACAACCGCGCTCCCTACAGCTGCACCCGCATCAGAATCGCCCATTCTGTGTAGTTGGTCCTCGTGAGCATGGGGAGATGCATCGCGCCGCCGCCGCCGCTCTCCCGCACGACCTCCCGCACCACTATCTCGCGTGAGCCGCTGCCTTCGCCGCGCCGGGCAAGGCTGCGTCCACGGCTGCTGCCGCGAGCGCCCTGTGGTGGTGGAGTTGCAGATTTCGCGGGCGGCCTCGACCCCGATCGGGATCGGGATCGTGCGTTTCCATCTGACGCCTTCTCATACATCGCGATGAACCCCAATGGCTCTGATACCAAATGTCGTTGCGAACAGAAACTCTCTCTCTCACTAGATCGTAATCGCTAAGAAAACAAGTAATTAGTTGGATCAGAGTGAGAGACAAGAGTTTGTGCAGCGTAAGAATGCGTACTGCATTTTCTGTATATTCTGATACTTAACCAAAAGGCCTAACAGAAGTGGCCGCAAAACCTGCTACGACGTGCAGCGACTGAGCGCGCCATCCCACGATCCGCACGAAGTGCTGGCGATCCTACATGCAAGGAAAGAACCAGTCTATGCCTATCTACGCGCGATCACAGGCGGTCGGCGTCCAAGTTATTCTACTGAACTTTATTCTGAAACAGGGAAACACTGCACCTCCTACCGCGGCACAGAAACGCATCGTTTTAACGCCACGGCAGGCTGCCCTATGCTTCCGGCAGGTCAAGTGCTGGATTAACCAACAGGGAGGGACAACTTTTCGTATCTACCAAACGTTTGCTCGACAAGACATAGGCTGGATATTTCGGCGTATTTTATTTAAGTAATATAGTACCTATTTGGAAAATTGTTATAATAAATTTCGCTTGTTTTCTTATATTAATTATGACATCTCAAAAAAATTCCATGGCACAATTTTTTGTGTAGAATAGTGCTTTTTTCTATTTACTTTTACTTCCTTACTACTGTTCCACAATATTCAGTCTAGGTGATATATAGCCTTTCTTGATATACTTTGAAAATATAGATTATGTGGTTGTCATTAATTTTGTAATTATATCCAGACCAGCAGTTCTTGATCTAACAATCAAAATAATTTTGGCTATGCCGAATAAACGTGGCGTCTCTAAGAGACTTCCATGTTGTGCTCGCAATGATGTTGTAAACTACTTAATCACATATTAGTAAATTAAAGTCATGATGTATACTATTTGTTAATGCTAATAATGTTACTCGACTTTATGAAATAATGCTAATAATGCAGACTCCGCGGGTTGCAGGCGACAGAGTTTCCTAGTAGTGGAGTGTTGGCGAGTTTCGATGCGGCTGGGGGCTCTGTTGATGGTGTTGCTTCACAGGAGGAGCGGCACGCAGCGACAGGAGTGCAGCACCTGAGCCCCGCTCGGGTCTCTCCTTGTGAGGGCACAGGTGGTGGTCCTTCCGCGGCCCAGCAGGAGGAGGCGACCAGGGTTCTGAGTGCTGCGCCGAGCGTCGAACTTTTAAGTTCCGCTCGCGGCCAGCAGTCCCCAAGGATCCAAGCTTCAGTGCGGCCCATGCGGCAGGAGGCCCACGTGGCTGCTTCCGTCCGGTGCAGCGCTGGCATGGGGAAGGCCATAGGCTCGGCCTGTACAGTTACTACGGCCGGCCCACTGCTGGTGACGCGCACTTCCTCGGGCGAGCTTCCACGGTGGGTGCTGCGACGACGACTCCTTCCACTGTGGTCGAGGGGGCATCTACACCTTTGCCCCCTTCCGCAATGGTCGAGGGGGCATCTACCTCACCTATGCTCCCTTCCGCAGCGCAGGCGGCCACGAGGGTGTACACGGCAGCGGTTCGCCGTAGTGCTCGTACCCTGTGGCAGCGGATGGGTCTTCGGCTACGGATGAGGACGCGCTCACCAAAGCTATGCGCCGCAAGGCGTCGATGTTCTCTGCTCCTGCTACGGGTACGCCATCGGTTCATAACTCATTTTTGTCTTTCTCAACTTCGAAGTTATCTTCTAGTCTAGCTAACATTAGAGTTAATATTGGTAGAAATGAGAGTGAAATAATTATCTTGGCTAATGCTTTGAAGCATGTGGAGTATGATCGCCTTCGGGTATCTCCATGTGTTTCTTCTAAGCCGATTGCCTCACCCTTAGATGATGAGGAAGTGAATGCCATGGTTGATGGACAACTTCTATGACATTTGGTGGGTGAGGTGATAGAGGTGGATATGGATGAGGACGGGCTAGGATCTTTCCATGATCTATTTGCCTCTGGCCAAAAATCCAAATCTGCGAGGGATAAAAGAAATAAAAAATCTTGACTTAATGAGAAATGCTCTAAAACTCAAACTGTTTCCTCATGAATGGCATCTTCACTAATAGTAGAGGTCTTGGTGACTTGGCTAAACATTTGAATATTTCTCAGTATGTGAGGGATCATCGGTTGGATTTTTTAGTGATGTCGGAAACGGGTAGAAGGGATTTTTCGCAAAGTGTGTTGGATCGCCTCCTCGTGGAAGATCTGGTGGCATTTTACTAGGCGTTAAATCAGACTCTATGGATGTTTCGGCAGTGACGGATGGTGACTTTTATATTAAGGCACATATCCGGAACAAGGCTGATAAGTTCATATGGAGTTTGGTGGCTGTGTACGGTGCTGCCCAAGAAGAACATAAAGCCTCTTTGCTTCGTCAATTAGTGAATTTGGCTAATGAGAACCCGTATCCTATTATAATAGGTGGGGATTTTAACATGCTAAGATTTACACACGAGAAAAGCAAAGGAAGATTCGATAGACATTGGCCTTTCTTATTTAATGTTGTTATTGACAGTTTAGATTTGAGAGCGGTCTATATGACTGGGAGACAGTTCACCTGGGCGAATAGTCTTCCAGAGCCTACATACGAAAAACTTGATCGAGTACTTATGAGCATGATTGGGAAGACAAATACCCATTGGTCTCAGTACGAGCTCTATAACGTATTGAGTCTCTATCAGATCATGCACCCATTCTTCTTTCTACTAGTACACCAAAACCACCCACTCAATCCCAATTCAAATTTGAATTAGGATGGTTGTTGCAGGATGGTTTCAATGAACTGGTTAAAAAGGAATGGGCTAAACCAGTGGCTGGAAATAATCCGATCGGAAGATGGAATGGCAAAATGCACGATGTGCGCCAACATCTTCGTGGTTGGGCTAGACACACTGCTGGTATTTAAAAAAAATAAAAAGAGCGCATGTGTTCCATTATTAATGAGCTCGACATCATTGTAGAAATAAGGATGCTAACGCCGCAGGAAATTGAGCTAAAAAGGTAATCTAATGCGAAAGTAGCATCCTTACTGCGAGAGGAAGAGATAAAATGGTACCAGAGATCGAAGGCCAAATTTATCCTGGAATGAGATACGAATACCCGTTACTTTCATAATGTTGAAAATGGACGACATAGAAAGAAGCGGATTCACTATGTTTTGCAAGTGACGGCCTGATCGAAGGGCATGTTCAGCTAAAGGCCTACATTACAAAGTTTTATAAAGATCTGTTTGGGGCTCCGATGGATACTAGCATGTCTATGGACGAGTCACGAACAGAGGATATTCCCCAAGGATCTATTGAAGAGAATACGTTCCTTAAGGACCCCTTCAATGAAGAGGAAATTAGGAAGGCAGTCTTTTGGATGGAGCACAATAAGGCGCCAGGTCCGGATGGTTTCCCGGCAAAGTTCTATCAGCATTTCTGGGATGTCATCAAGGATGATCTTCTGGAATTGTTTGGTTGCTTGCATATGGGCCAACTAGACTTGTTTTGTCTTAATTTTGGGGAAATCATTTTGTTGCCTAAACTTCAGGATGCAGAAAGGATACAACAATACAGACCTATCTGCCTTCTAAATGTTAGCTTCAAAATCTTTACGAAAGTTTCCACCATTAGGCTTAATGCGGTTGCGGATCATGTAGTAAAACCTACCCAAACTGCTTTTATGCAGGGTAGGAATATACTAGACGGGGTCGTGATATTACACGAAACTGTTCATGGGATGCATACTAAGAAGCTAAATGGTGTACTTTTTAAAATTGACGTTGAAAAGGCCTATGATAAAGTTAATTGGTCGTTCCTCCAACAAACTCTGAGAATAAAAGGTTTCTCAGAGGAATGGTGTGCTTTGATCCGTAATTTTGTGTCTGGTGGGAGTGTTGCCGTAAAAGTCAATGATGACGTCGTAAATACTCTCAGACTAAAAAGGGATTGAGGCAAGGTGATCCATTATCTCCTATATTGTTTAATATTGTGGCGGATATGTTAGCGATCATGGTTGAACGTGCCAAATAAAATGGCCTTATTGAAGGGTTGGTACCCCATCTTGTCGATGGGGGACTATCTATACTTCAGTATGCAGACGACACCATTCTTTTTATGGAACATGATCTAGAGAAAGCGACGAATCTGAAGTTAATTCTATCAGCTTTTGAGCAACTATCTGGGTTAAAGATTAACTTCCATAAGAGTGAATTGTTTTGCTTTGGCGAAGCCCAAGACGCAATTGCTCAATATTCCGAGATTTTTGGATGTGAGCAAGGTCAGTTTTCTATTCAGTATTAGGGAAACACGTCGAAGATCTATTGCAAAAAAGGCTTGCAAGTTGGAAAGGAAAATTACTATCCCTAGGTGGAAGATTGTTACTCATAAATTCAGTGCTGTCGAACATGGTACTGTATATGATATCTTTCTTCCAATTACCGAAAGGAGTCTTGACGAAGCTCGGACGTGGTGTGTCGATCAAAAGATCAAGGAGGACCGGGGATTCATGACATACAAGTCAAAAACTCAGCTCTCCTAGGTAAATGGCTGTATAAGCTGCTTACAGAGAGTGTTGTTTGGCAGACATTCTTTAAGAGGAAATACATTGGCACAAAGACGTTGTCACAGGTTATATAAAAACCAGGTGATAGCTGTATAAGCAGTTCTTTCGCTATGGGGTATTTTCCGTAAAGGATGGAACTCAGATACGGTTCTGGGAGGATCAATGGTTAGGTAATGCCACCCTCCGTGAACAGTATCTGACCATATACAACATTGTACGTCATAAAGGTGATACGTTAGCCACTGTAATGCAAACATATCCTCCTAATGTGACGTTCATTTTCAACAGGGCGCCGATGAGTTTCGATGGAGTTTAGCTAAGAATGGGTTGTTCTCAGTTGAATCCTTGTATAAGGCTTTGGTTCATTCAGGAATGCCAATCGATAATAATAATAAAATATGGCGAATGAAGATACCGTTAAAGATGAATTTTCTTCGCAAAGACGTCATTTTAACTAAAGATAATCTTGTCAAACATAATTGGCATGGGAGTACGAAGTGTGTTTCTTGTCCTAGAGAGGAAACGATTAAACACTTGTTCTTCGAGTGTGCATTTGTGCGTTCTATATGGTCAGCTATCCAAATGGTTTCGAATCTATATCTTCCTACATCTGTTGCCAATATCTTTGACAATTGGTTAAATGGGATTGATAAAAGGTTTGAAACTATGTTTAGGATAGGAGCGCTAGCCGTTATATGGTCGCTCTGCCTATGCAGAAATGACAAGATTTTTAATGATGAAAATTTCTCTCGTTTGCAGGTTCTATTCCGTTGCATATGTACTCTCCGTTCGTGGTGCATATTACAGCGGGCGGAGTATCAAGGCCTTTTTACGGAGGCATGTGTACGGCTGGAAAAAATGGCGAAGGATATTTTTATCCACTACTAGGGAAAAGCTTACCCCAGGCGAACAGAAAAGGCCTACCACATGCGCATTTCGGTTCGCCTGGGACCATATCGCCAGCGGTAATGGCTTATTCCAGGCGAATAGTAAAATGCGCCTGTGGTAAGTTGGCATACCCCAGGCGAATAGGCCTTGTGCGCCTGGGGTAATACTTTTACCTGTGGCGAACAAGCATTGTGCGCCTGGGGTACCGTATTCTGTTCGCCTGGGGTATGGTTTTGCTGTATCAAAATATAAAAGAAATCAAAATAACAGAATTACAGGAAAATGACAGAAATAAGTCTCAAAATGATAGAAATATACCATAGTCTCAAAATGACAGAATTAAGTTTTATAACAGAAATATTTTCGATCATCAACACATAGTCTCGATCATCACCACATAGTTCAACAAAATTACATAGTCTCGAAAAGAACCATACTACTAATTAAGAAATCCAGGAGTTAGCTAGTCAGATGAAAATGATTATTTGTTCTAATTTGGGCTGATGTAGTGGATGACCATCATCATGTCCAAGTTTGGGATGTCAGTATTCCTCATGGTGATCAGAATAGCTCGGCAAGCCTCCATACCAACTCTTGCGGAATGGAACTGCCTCCATGCTTGAGAGTTGAGGATGACGCGACCATCAGCATTATCCCAGGTGATCGGAACTGTGGTGACATTTCCTGATTCTCCATGGCGTACTCCAATGGTACCTTTATGCTCCATGCCAGCACTGTCCGCTACCGCCATAGGTATTTTTTAGAACACACAATTCCAAGAAAGAATAAAAGCACAATGTCACATACCGGCCACATTATAACATAAGCAACTATAGGAATAAGAAAATGTTAAAAAACATACCATGAGATGTCCATTGGAGATGTTAGTGTTGGTGATGCGATGCACGAAAGGGGACCCGATGTAGCTATCTATCTGGGCAAGTCTCTGAAGGACACGGTCCTTCTCAAGCTCGCTAAGATTCGCTCTTTGAGCAACCACCACATGTTTCCATGGGTCCTCCTCGTCCATATCATCCTCAGTGTCCATATCATCCTCAGTGTTCCCAATTTCCTCCTCACTCCCGCCATTCTCGCTCGCAATCCCGCCCATATACAGAATTTTGATACGAGGTTGCGGTCCTTCCATAGAGAAGTGAATGTAAACACCTCCGCTTAAATTGTACTTGGCGATGATAGCCTGCAATTGTTCGCCGCAGAAGTAGGTCTTCTTTCTTTCTTCACTCGAAGAATGTAAGTGGTCCCGTGAACATTGAAATCCACGTTATTGCCAACTAACTCGTTGAACTCTTCGCGAATATTGCATGGTAGAATCTAAAAAAGAAATATAAAGAATCTTTTGTTAAGAAACACAAGTCTCAAGGTAGATAGTAAAACGAAAGAACAAGTTAACATAAAAAGAATTGTTAATTACCAACGAATCAACGTCACCGTCGTGGAGCTGAAGCATAAAAGAAGTCCCGGTGAATCGTCCTTGGGCACATCGGGAACGACATACTTCGCAAGCCATGTTCTATTAAATTAAGAAAGTACACATAGAGGTTAGAGGAGCATAGCTATCACAAAACAAAGACAAATGGCAGCACCTACCTATCACAAAACAAATGCACAAAAGCTATCTACTTTACTGGAATATCCAAAAACAATGCTGTGTGTGGTACCATCAGATTACTGTGTTCTAATTGCATGCTGGGGTTTGAACGCAGATAGAAAAAAGGATAAATGAGATGGGGACAAAAGTGATGGGTGCTTAGCCAAATAAAAAACTCCAGAACATGCTATCGATCCGAACGCTCGTTGCTATGGATTTCCTCTGTTTTCACGTTCCTAAGTTTTGTGTTTACGTTCCTAAATTGGGGACATAGACCATTGATTTGTCATGGAAATACGCATTATTGAAAATTAAATGTTGGAGATATAATGCACTACAAAGATCCGATAAGAGCACTGAATCCTGGAGCTCAAAGAAAGCAAACATTCCTATGGATCCACGACGACGGGAGCACCGCGGCCACCAGGAGCAGACGCACATCCTCTGGATCCACAATGACGACGGGAGGGCCGGAGTGGGCTGGGATGGAGGGGGGGTGGGAGGGAGGGGGATGGGAGGGAGAGGGGCTGACCTGGATCAACAACGACGACGACGACGGAGTGGGCGATGACCTGCTCTGCTCCTCCTCGATACTGGCGACGGCGGCGGCGTGTGGGTGCGTGTGGGTGCGGGTGCGGGTGAGATCTGGTCACTTAGAATACTAAAGCATTGAGCTAAGCACATTGGCACCGGTTTGTGATACAAACCGGTTCTAAAAGGATCTGTCCAATGGGCCCCCCACCCTGCCGCAAATGGCCTCAAGGCATTTAGGACCGGTTTGTGATACAAACCGGTTCTAAAGGATCTGTCCCCTGGGCCCCCCACCCTGCCGCAAATGGCCTCAAGCCCTTTAGGACCGGTTTGTGATACAAACCGGATCTAAAGGATCTGTCCCCTGGGCCCCCCCTCCGCGCAACAAATGGCCGCAAGGCCTTTAGCACCGATTTGTGATACAAACCGGTTCTAAAAGCCTTGCGGCCATTTGCTGTGCAGAGAGGGGCCCAGAGGACAGATCCTATAGAACCGGTTTGTATCACAAACCGGTCCTAAAGGTTTTCTCATTTTTTTGCAGCAACAGCGAGGGCTTACGCCAGGCGCAGAGGTTCGGCTTTCGCCTGGGGTATGTGTTATACCAGAGGCGAACATCTGCTCTATTCGCCTGGGGTAAACGAAGAGTGCCAGGGTGTGGTGTTGGGTGGCCCTGCCACACTTTACCCCAGTCGCTTCCGTAGTTGGTTCGCCTGGGGTAAGAGACTTACCGCATGCGCATCGCTCCGCTGTTCGCCTGCCCTAAGTAGCTCAGGCGCGTCTACTTTCGTGTTCGCCTGTGGTAGGATATGCTGCTATAAGCAAATCTCTAGTAGTGATCTCACAGGGGTGGCCGCTTGATCTACGGATTGCTGCACCTTAGACGACAGCTGATTCATCTTTCTGATTGTAATTGGCATGTTGCTTCCTGTGGACCATGTATTTTTCTTTTCGTACTGTCGGTCGTGTGCATCTTGTTATGCAGAAGCCGGGTGTAATGCTTAAACCTTTTAAACAATAAACCTTTTAAGTAATATATAATATCGTTCATGAAAATTTAACTAACTTTTAATCCTCAGTTCATGGCAACAAGTTTAGAATTTTATTTCTAAAGCGGCTATCATGCATGGATCGAACTGAATCCCCCTTTTAAGTTATCAAGTGCGATTGACTGATCCTAAAAATGGAATCAATTTTCATGAGGAACTTGGCTAAACAACCTTATCCCATATTGCATATATTCAATTCGCTCTATACTCCTATGTTTGAGCCTCCTCTAATTCGATTGGTTCTCTCTGTTTGAGCCTGGTGGATTGCTTCGATTTAGCCAAATTGGGAGCGGATTTCACAACGTGCTGAATGTTAGAGATAGCAGATTGGGATTAAGATGGTACATGTTTATACGCACAGAACAAATTAAAGCTAGGGCAGTCTGTAACCAGTACTCAAAGAAAAAATTCCCTTATATATGTTTAGTTCCAGGTCGAGTATCTTAATGAATTGTACTAAGTAAAACATCTTACATGTATCCCGATGAAGTTTCAAGTATACTAGAGCATCTGCTGAAAAACTAGCCCAAGGAAATAAAGGAACTCCCTACATAGCTCCTTCTCTTGCCCATAATTGAACCACTCGGGGTTGCGAGCGTAGCAGTCGCGCAGAGCCGCTGCGGCCTCGATGCAGCCTCGCGGTCTGCTGCCTCACGCTGGCACGGCAGCATCGCAAACATTTTTTTTTTATAACAACGGAGCGTCCCCGAAGGGACTGGAAGCCTTGCATTAGAAATAAGCGGTGGATGTACAAGTTATTACAAAGGACCTCAGAACATAAGAAATCAAACATAGGTCTCTGACTGTTGCAGAAAAGACCTCGCTAAAAGACGGCAAAAAGCAATCGGATCCTTCTCTTTGTCCACCACCGAGCCGGAGCTTCGCATCGCCGCCGTCACACACGGAAGCGGGGACGCAACCACTTGCCGCCGAGGAGACACTACCTGCGGAAACCAAACTGAAGAGGGGCCTCACAAAGGAGGTTATCATATTGCCGGAGCCTTTCACCGGCGATTGGATAGGCCAATTCGTGGCCTTGGATGCTCGACGGCTTTAACCTGCCGCCCAGGTGATGCTCAAGAAAATGGCTTCCCAACTCCACCGCTGCTTGATGCTGCTTCTCACCAAATCCGCTCGTCCATCCTCCGACACCACCTCGACAGATGAAAGGAGAGGAGATTGGAATAAGCAACAGAATCCAGCAGCAGTTGATCCCTTACCATCCCTGTCCATGGACAGGAACCTGCCGTCAAACTTCACACTCCTCCCACGGGTGGAAGGAGGTAGGCGAAGATGATCAGAGTGGCTCAAGATCTGAGAAACTGGCTTGTCCACGTGTTGAGTGACCGAGGACGCCTCACTCGTCCGCTTGGCGTCTACCAGTAGTTTCCCGGCAGCGACGAGGCCCAGGGCGAGGGAACCCACGGCGACAAACCACCGCATGGTCGGGCGGCGATGAGTATGGACACCATGCATAGGAAAACTATGGACACAAAACATCGGTTTGTAATCGTCAACTATTTCATATATATACACACATACGGAGTAGTATGGTTGAGTATTTAGCAAATCTGCCGATTAAATTAATCCAGAAATAAAACATGAACATATCGAAAACATACTTGAGAATACTACCATGTACTAGACAAATGATTGAAATATCTTCGCAATTTAGTAGTATATACGTAGAAATAAGCACGAGAAAGATAAGCGTATTTACCCTCCACTTGGCCTATTGACCGTAACAATAGTAGAGGCGGCGGTCGCTGCCGCAGCCTCGGCGGAACGAGCCTGCTCAGCAGCAAGTAGATCGGCGTCGGTGGACATGGTGATGAACAAGACGACACAAAAATAGTCGAAGTAAACGAACAGAAGAGAGAAATCAGGTAGGAGACGCTCCCTAGAAAACTAAATCGCACATCTCCCATACAAAATCTAGAGATGCGGGGTTTCGGAGGCTTCCTAGTAAGCTCTGCTTGTTTGTTTCCAATGACATGCTATGAATTTTTACAAACTTCTAGCAATCCTAGGACGCTTACCCCTGACATATCTCGCTTGATCCAAAGAAGCGCTTTAGTAGTTTTGGGTCACATCATAGTTGGTCTCATGTAACAACATGGAGGAAGGGGCATATGGATTGGATCCACACGATGGTCATGGCTTTGAATAAGAGACATTTTCATAATGTCTATGTTTCAAAGACCCCTCAAAGTTAATCTAGAAATGAGATTAAACATACCTTGAATTGTGTAGGTGATGACGATAGTTGATCGTAGAACCTAAGAACAAACTAAATCTTGCAAACAAAAGGATAGAGGCCTCTAACTGGTTTTTCTAGAGTGTGTGTGTGGTTTGTTATAGCTATTGTGTTACAATGTTTTTACATGATGGTCAATGCCAAAGGATTGTCATTTTTCGACATCGACAATCATCTCGTACCTCGTAGGAAGTACATGATAGAAGAAATTGAACGTTTCTCCATCATGGCCAACATGAACCAATTTTCATCGCAGAGGAATTTTCTTGGAATTTCACTATGGTGAGTATAAAGAACATAGAGGATTCTCGTTGGAGATGTATCAAGAAATCTCTGAAGAAAAAAGTCTATACTAAATCACACGAATTATAAATTGTTTGTGATCTTTATTCTTTCTTGACTGCACCTTGATTGCGATGTAGTCGTTTATTAGGGTGATTCCTCACTTTAATTTATCAAGGTAGTTCGTGTTCTACCAATTTTAGCACCGTCGAACAAGCATGGGTACGCTTTAATTGCTTGGATAGAAGGGTCAACGTGCCTCTTCTTACCAGGAGGCGGGATATAGTTTCCTCACTTGGTTATAAGGTGCATTCCATATGGTAGAGTCAGTTGGTTGTTGTTGGGAATATGCCCTAGAGGCAATCATGTATGATGTAATTCCCACTGTATTCATAAAATTATTAAGTTGTTCTTGTTTTGAATATCTGATATATGTCATTGAAAATGTGATTCGATTGTGGAACTATATATTCATGTTGTTCATACTAGATTTTCCTTGGTCATTTATGTTGTGTTGTACACACACCCTAGACTAATGTGAGTGTTGGCTGATGACACGGTTCCACTTGTCATGGGCATGGTTATACCATTCCAACGTTCACGGACTTGGCTAAATAGTTTAGCAAGTCGGACTGACCCACATTGAGATGCAACGAACAAGTCGTCATTTGCATGTCTCAATCAATGTAATCCTTAGACCTGAGGTTGTCGCCCAATCCGAGTTGTGGATCACCGACTTAGGTTCTGTCAAACGTTGTTCTATGACAAGGCAGCTATAAAGGCAGAGTTCGGGTCGAATGAGAGGCAAGCTGCGTGATGTGGATAATCAAGATGTGATTTTGCCCCTCTGAATGGAGAGATATTCTCTGGGCCCTCTCGAGTGATATGATTCAGGAAGCATGGCCATGCGCGATTCAGTTAAGTGTTAACTGTGTCGGTTGACTAAGAGTTAGTCAGATGAATCACATGTCACAGATCGAGAAGAGAGTTGATCTATTTAAGGGATGACGATAAATCGCCTATAGCTGAACAAGGTATATCGTGAGGCAAAAGGTACTAAGATGAATATCACATTGAAAGGTATGTCGTCATGACTCAATGGGACTTGGGAGTCGGCACGTTCTGCTAGGAGCCGCTACCGATTGATCGATTGAGAGTAGGACTCCAATCGTGTCCAAGTCGACATGAGCCTGCAGGGTCGCACACTTAAGAGCGGGAGCAAATATTGGTTGGGTTGAACCCGAACCGGAAATGGACTGATTTTGTGAGTCGGACTCACAGAGGGAATGGGCCACAAGTGTTGTGCAGCCCACTACCATACGCTATATAAAGAGGGGCGCAGGTTGCCCAACGGGCACGTTAGTCCACTCCCATGCGTTGGGAACCCTAGCCCACTCAGTCCAGCCGTCGCACTAGACCTAGCAGTCTGTCGTCGGAGCTCCTCCTCGTACATGTGGATACCGGCAGAGGTGTTGTACGTTCAGCACTTCGACGTTCGTGGATCGGATCGGCTGGTACGGATCGTGGGACTGCACTACCCCGACGCGCTGCATCGATAATCCGCACCTGCGCGTCTAGTGGTAATACTCGTGGCCTTCTACCTCGGCTAGATCTTGGAAGCATGGCGTAGGAAAAAGTTTTCGTTTATCTCTACGCGTTCCTATAGTGGTATCAGAGCGGTAGCTTCTGGTATTAGGCCCGAGATCCGTACATATGTGATATGTAGTTAGCGTTAGATGTGATCTAATTGCTGTTTTGGTGGTCGTTCTATGAGATAGATCGGTTTTGTACAAGGTTGATTGGATCAAGCATACTCGGGGTTAATGGATGATCAGGTTTCCGTGATCATACTGCTAAGGTCGTGAAACAACATACCCCTACCGGTCGGTTTCCGCCATCAGGGTATACCGTGACACATAAATTCAGTTGCGGTGATCGAAGATCAAAGAGTTTGGTCGAATCGGAATACGGATCAGATTCGGGTAAAATCATTTTAACCGATGAAGAAATCCATGATCGGACCGCCGGCTTCACGCTGTCGTAGCGTCTTAGATGTCTTTGCGAGTTTCACAACGCCGGTAGATATCGTATCTATGCATAACTTGTTTTTGCAGGAAGTTGTGAATGGTATGTCTTATGTGCATGTGATGTGTGTAATCCATACATGATCTGCGTATCATGTTTTTGTCAGCCGGCTAGAGACTAGGTGCTGTCATTTTATTGTATACCGGCCTGTGTGTCGGATTCTCTATGTAATCTTTGATTTACTAGCTAGTGTAGCTTGTTGGAGAACCCGGTGGCATGCAAGTCGATGTACAAGTCGGCTACATGGAGTAAGATGGCACGTGATAAGAGTTAGCACGAGTCGACTTACAAGCTTTGTGGAGATGGAGATCACCATGAAGAGAGCCATACCATTTCACATTATAATTGCTTTATTTGTGTTATTGTTATGTCTCTATTTACCTCTATTTAGATAGTTGGTAGATTCTTTAATCCCTCAAAGAAGGTCTAGTCGGTCGCCCCGCCAGTGCTGCACCATCACAAGTCGGACATTCTTCGTAGTGGGCTCATAAAATTGAGGTGCTACCAATTCTTTCCGGTTAGGTGGGTTTGAGTTGGACTATTACAAGAAGAAGCACTTGGTAATCTAGACGAGTCCATCACAGCGGTTGTGGGGTTCGGGGCGAGGTAGGTTGGAAGCCGGGGCATGTGATGTCACCCAACTAACAGGAGTCGTATTGGATACGATTGGCAACGTGTTGCCTACCTAGATCACTTGACGGCTAGAAGTGATGCTAAAGCTCACTAGTCGGCTTGCTTATTTAGGGTCTTGAATCACTTAGCAACCATCGGAGGGATGTTGGTTCTAGTGGGAGCATAAGTATTAAAGCGTTTAATATGCCTGCTCTTTTATGAATACATGTCTTAAGTGTTTTTGCGTATTTTCTGTTGTAAATCAATGGCACCTAGCAACCTTCCTCAGTTGTCCGCGTTTGCATTGAGGTCAATCCTAGAGAAAGATAAGCTTAATGGAACTAATTTCACCAACTGGTATCGTAATCTGAGGATAGTCCTCAAGCATGACAAGAAAGAACATGTTCTAGAAACTCCACTTCCAGAAGAGCCAGATGACGATGCGACTGTCGCTGTCATAAATGCCTACCGTAAGACTAGAGATGAGTCTACGGAAATTAGTTGTTTTATGCTTGCACACATGGAACCGGACTTGCAGCAGCAGTTCGAAAATGTTGAGGCCCACGATATGATCGAAAGCCTCAAAAGTATGTTACAGGCTCAGGCAAAGACCGAGAGGTATCAAGTCTCTCAAGCTTTGCTGGGCTGTAAGCTGAAAGACGGCGATCCACTGAGTCCGCATGTAATCAAGATGATTGGTTACATACAGTCTCTGGATCAGCTGGGCTTCCCAATTAACGAAGAGTTCGCTAATGATATAATTCCGAACTCTCTTCCTAGTGTGTATGGTCCGTTCATCTCGAACTACCATATGCATGGTATGGATAAGAGTATCACTGAATTACATGGGATGCTCAAAACGGCAGAGGCTAATTATCAAGAAAGGCGTCAGTCAAGTGTTGATTGTGCAGAATAAGGCTAAGTTCAAGAAAGGTTTTTGGACTAAGAAGAAGAAGGATAAGTCAGGAGGTAGCGCCCATGGACCTGTCCAGAGTGCTCCCTCAAAGAATAAGCCTTCTCCTACAGCCGGAGCCAATTGCTTCTATTGCAAGCAAGATGGCCACTGGAAGAGGAACTGCACCAAATATTTGGCTGACAGAGCCAAGAGTGGAGGTGTGACTTCCAACTCAGGTACGCTTGTGTGCAATGTTATAGACATTTATCTTGCTGATGCGCCTAATAGTTCTTGGGTATATGATACCGGATAAGTTGTTCACATATGCAACTCGTTGCAGGGACTGGTAAGAACTTGGAGCGTGGCAAGAGGAGAGGTTGATATTCGGGTCGGCAACAAGGCGAGAGCCGCTGCGTTGGAAGTCGGCACGATGCAACTTCATTTACCTTCAGGATTTATTTTGGAACTAAATAATTGTTATTATAATCCAGCGCTTAGTCGAAACATTATTTCCGCCTCATGTTTGATGAGACAAGGTTATGAGTCGAATATTAAGAATAATGGTTGTTCTTTATATTTGAAAGATATGTTTCATGGCTTTGCACCCGTTCAGAACGGGTTATTTTTTTAAATCTTGATAGTGAATCGGTCTATAACATAAATGTTAAAAGGTTGAAACCAAATGATCTAAATATGACTTACTTTTGGCACTGTCGGCTTGGTCATATAAGTTGGAAGCGCATGAAGAAGCTCCATGATGATGGACTTCTAATTTCGTTTGACTTAGAGTCATTCGAGACATGCGAATCATGCCTACTAGGCAAGATGACCAAGACACCTTTTGCAAGGAGTTGTGAAAGGGCGTCCGACTTGTTGGAACTAATACATAGTGATGTATGTGGACCAATGAGCACGACAGCTAGAGGTGATTATGAGAACTTCATTACCTTCACTGATGATTTGAGTAGGTAAGGATATATATATTTAATGAAACACAAGTCGGAAGCCTTTGAAAAGTTCAAGGAATTCTAGAGTGAGGTACAAAATCAACTCGGCAAGAAAATAAAGTTTCTACGGTCGGACCGTGGAGGCGAGTACATGAGCCATGAGTTTGATGACCATCTAAAGAGTTGTGGAATAGTTCCTCAACTCACTCCGGCGGGTACACCGCAGAGAAACGGTGTATCGGAACAGAGAAATCGGACCTTGTTGGACATGGTACGATCAATGATGAGTCGGACAGATCTACCTTTATCATTTTGGGGTTATTGTCTAGAAACTGCAGCTTTCACACTAAACAGAGTACCATCAAAGTCAGTAGAGAAGACACCACATGAGATGTGGACTGGTAAAAAGCCAAGTTTGTCTTTTCTTAAGATTTGGGGTTGTGAAGCATTTGTCAAGCGACCTCAGCCGGACAAGCTCACACCCAAGTCGGATAAGTGTATTTTCGTGGGGTATCCGAGGGAAACCTTGGGGTACTACTTCTACAACCGGGAAGAGGGCAAAGTGTTTGTCGCTCGGAATGGTGTCTTCCTTGAGAAAGAGTTTCTCAGTCGGAAAGTCAGTGGGAGCTCGGTGCAACTCGAAGAAATTCGAGAGGAACCAGCTAGGGGCGAGTCGGCAATGGCATTGGAGGCTGAGACGGTCGTGGTACCTACACCGGTTACATCACCTGAACCTCGGAGATCTGCCAGATTACAGAGTGCTCGAGATGTTTTACTGTTAGAGAGTAATGAGCCGGCAACTTATTCGGAAGCGATGGTGGAATCTGATTCCGAGTCATGACTTGAAGCCATGAGATCCGAGTTAAATTCCATGGATGAAAACCAAGTTTGGAATTTGGTTGATCTGCCTGACGGTGCAAGACCCGTCGAGTGCAAATAGGTCTTTAAGAAGAAAACTGATATGGATGGAAATATTTGCGTCTATAAAGCACGACTTGTCGCGAAGGGGTTCCGACAAGTTCAAGGAGTTGACTACGACGAGACCTTCTCGCCCGTAGCGATGCTTAAATCAGTTCGGATCATGTTAGCCATAGCAGCCTATTTCGACTATGAGATATGGCAGATGGATGTCAAGACGGCTTTCCTCAATGCAAATTTAACTGAGAACGTGTATATGATACAGCCCGAAGGTTTTGTCGATCCAGCTAATGCTGACAAGGTATGCAAACTTCAGAAATCCATTTATGGGTTGAATCAAGCATCTCGAGTTGGAACATTCGCTTTGATGAGGTAGTCAAATCGTTTGACTTCATCAAGAGTGATCATGATTCTTATTTATACAAGAAGTTTAGTGGGAGCAAAGTAAACTTTCTAATCTTATATGTGGATGACATATTACTGATTGGAAATGATGTCATGATGTTGCAAGAAACCAAAGTCATTGGAAAGGAGTTTCTCAATGAAGGATTTGGGTGAGGCGACTTACATATTAGGAATCAGGATCTATAGAGATAGATCAAGGCGGCTCATTGGATTGAGTCAGAGTACTTATCTGGACAAGGTTTTGAAGAAATTCAAAATGGAAGAGTCCAAGAAGAGATTCTTACCGATGTCCCATGGCACAAACCTTAGCAAGACTCAGTGTCCTTCGACAACTGATGAGCGAAGACGGATGAGTGTGATCCCGTATGCTTCGGCAATTGGATCCATCATGTATGCCATGATTTGTACTAGGCCAGATGTTTCCTATGCTCTAAGTGTTACGAGCAGATACCAGGCTGACCCTGGCGAAGCCCACAGGGCAGCGGTTAAAAACATCCTTAAGTACTTAAGAAGGACTAAGGAAATGTTCCTAGTTTATGGAGGTGATGAGGAATTCAGTGTAAAGGGTTACACGGATGCAAGTTATCTCACCGACTCATATGATTCTCGTTCGCAATCTGGATACGTGTTCGTAATGAACGGAGGAGCTGTGAGCTAGAAGAGTTCCAAGCAAGATACGGTGTCTGCATCTACAACAGAGGCTGAGTATATTGCTGTCTCAGAGGCGGCAAAGGAAATTGTTTGGATCAGGGACCTCCTGATAGATCTTGGTGTGGTTCAGGGCGCGTCCAATCCTTTGGACGTATATTGTGACAACAATGGTGCTATCGCACAAGCCAAGAAACCTAGACAACACCAGAAGAACAAACATATACTCATGCGGTACCACCTCATTCGCGAGTTTGTCGAACAAGGTGATATCAAGTTATACAAAGTACACACGGATGCAAACATTGCAGATCCGTTGACAAAGGCGCTACCACAGCCTAAGCATGAGGCGCACATGAGAGGTATGGGCATTAGATGCCTAGGCATATGAAGTCAGGATGATTGACTCTAGTGCAAGTGCGATACTATTGGGAATATGCCCTAGAGGGAATCATGTATGATGTAATTCCCACTGTATTCATAAAGTTATTAAGTTGTCCTTGTTTTGAACATCTGATATATGTCATTGAATATGTGATTCGATTGTGGAACTATATATTCATGTTGTTCATACTAGATTGTCCTTGGTCATTTAGGTTGTGCTGGACACACACCCTAGACTAATGTGAGTGTTGGCTAATGACACGGTTCCACTTGTCATGGGCATGGTGGTGCCATTCCAACATTCACGGACTTGGCTAAAGATTTTAGCAAGTCGGACTGACCCACATTGAGATGCAACGAGCAAGTCGTCATTTGCATGTATCAATCAATGTAATCCTTAGACCTGAGGTTGTCGCACAATCCGAGTTGTGGATCACCGAATTAGGTTCTGTCAAACGTTGTTCTGTGACAAGGCAACTATAAAGGCAGAGTTCGGGTCGAATGAGAAGCAAACTGCGTGATGTGGATAATCAATATGGGATTTTGCCCCTCCGAATGGAGAGATATTCTCTGGGCCCTCTCGAGTGATATGATTCAGGAAGCATGGCCATGCACGACTCATTTAAGTGTTAACTGTGTCGGTTGACTAAGAGTTAGTCAGATGAATCACATGTCACAGATCGAGAAGAGAGTTGAGCTATTTAAGGGATGCCGATAAATCGCCTATAGCTCGACAAGGTATATCGTGAGGCAAAATGGACTAAGATGAATATCACAGTGAAAGGTATGTCGTCATGACTCAATGGGACTTTGGAGTCGGCACGTTCTGCTAGGAGCCTCTACCGATTGATCGATTGAGAGTAGCACTCCAATCGTGTCCAAGTCGCCATGAGCCTGCAGGGTCGCACACTTAATAGCGGGAGCAAATATTGGTTGGGTTGGACCCGAACCGGAAATGGACTGATTTTATGAGTCGGACTCACAGAGGGAATGGGCCACAAGTGTTGTGCAGCCCACTACCATACGCTGTATAAAGAGGGGCGCAGATTGCCCAGAGGGCACGTTAGTCTACTCCCATGCGTTGGGAACCTAGCCCACTCAGTCCAGCCGTCGCACCAGACCTAGCAGTCTGCCGTCGGAGCTCCTCCTCGTACGTGTGGATACCGGCAGAGGTGCTGTACGTTCAGCACTTCGATGTTCGTGGATCGGATCGGCTGGATCGGATCGTGGGACTGCACTACCCCGACGCGCTGCATCGATAATCCGCACCTACTTAAGAAGGACTAAGGAAATGTTCCTAGTTTATGGAGGTGATGAGGAATTCAGTGTAAAGGGTTACACGGATGCGAGTTATCTCACCGACTCATATGATTCTCGTTCGCAATCTGGATACGTGTTCGTAATGAACGGAGGAGCTGTGAGCTAGAAGAGTTCCAAGCAAGATACGGTGTCTGCATCTACAACAGAGGCTGAGTATATTGCTGTCTCAGAGGCGGCAAAGGAAACTGTTTGGATCAGGGACCTCCTGATAGATCTTGGTGTGGTTCAGGGCGCGTCCAATCCTTTGTACGTATATTGTGACAACAATGGTGCTATCGCACAAGCCAAGAAACCTAGACAACACCAGAAGAACAAACATATACTGGTACCACCTCATTCGCCAGTTTGTCGAACAAGGTGATATCAAGTTATACAAAGTACACACGGATGCAAACATTGCAGACCCGTTGACAAAGGCGCTACCACAGCCTAAGCATGAGGCGCACATGAGAGGTATGGGCATTAGATGCCTTGGCATATGAAGTCAGGATTATTGACTCTAGTGCAAGTGCGATACTATTGGGAATATGCCCTAGAGGGAATCATGTATGATGTAATTCCCACTGTATTCATAAAGTTATTAAGTTGTCCTTGTTTTGAACATCTGATATATGTCATTGAATATGTGATTCGATTGTGGAACTATATATTCATGTTGTTCATACTAGATTGTCCTTGGTCATTTAGGTTGTGTTGGACACACACCCTAGACTAATGTGAGTGTTGGCTGATGACACGGTTCCACTTGTCATGGGCATGGTGGAGTCATTCCAACATGCACGGAATTGGCTAAAGATTTTAGCAAGTCGGACTGACCCACATTGAGATGCAACGAGCAAGTCGTCATTTGCATGTATCAATCAATGTAATCCTTAGACCTGAGGTTGTCGCACAATCCGAGTTGTGGATCAGCGACTTAGGTTCTGTCAAACGTTGTTCTGTGACAAGGCAACTATAAAGGCAGAGTTCGGGTCGAATGAGAAGCAAACTGCGTGATGTGGATAATCAATATGGCATTTTGCCCCTCCGAATGGAGAGATATTCTCTGGGCCCTCTCGAGTGATATGATTCAGGAAGCATGGCCATGCACGACTCATTTAAGTGTTAACTGTGTCGGTTGACTAAGAGTTAGTCAGATGAATCACATGTCACAGATCGAGAAGAGAGTTGAGCTATTTAAGGGATGACGATAAATCGTCTATAGCTCGACAAGGTATATCGTGAGGCAAAATGGACTAAGATGAATATCACATTGAAAGGTATGTCGTCATGACTCAATGGGACTTTGGAGTCGGCACGTTCTGCTAGGAGCCGCTACCGATTGATCGATTGAGAGTAGCACCCCAATCGTGTCCAAGTCGCCATGAGCCTGCAGGGTCGCACACTTAATAGCGGGAGCAAATATTGGTTGGGTTGGACCCGAACCGGAAATGGACTGATTTTGTGAGTCGGACTCACAGAGGGAATGGGCCACAAGTGTTGTGCAGCCCACTACCATACGCTGTATAAAGAGGGGCGCAGATTGCCCAGAGGGCACGTTAGTCTACTCCCATGCGTTGGGAACCTAGCCCACTCAGTCCAGCCGTCGCACCAGACCTAGCAGTCTGCCGTCGGAGCTCCTCCTCGTACGTGTGGATACCGGCAGAGGTGCTGTACGTTCAGCACTTCGATGTTCGTGGATCGGATCGGCTGGATCGGATCGTGGGACTGCACTACCCCGACGCGCTGCATCGATAATCCGCACCTACGCGTCTAGTGGTAATACTCGTGACCTTCTACCTCGGCTAGATCTTGGAAGCATGGCGTAGGAAAAAGTTTTCGTTTATCTCTACGCGTTCCTACAGTTGTCTTGTCGTTCCTGCATGAAAGTCATGAACATGGTACACACACATCGAAAGATGAGCAAGAATCACATGTGTGATTGGCATGGTGGCCTCCTCTCTAGGTTATGGTTGGTTGAGTAGGATACATCCTTCTAATCATAATCTATGCGGATCTGTGCACCGAAAGTTGATCTTGAGGAATATCAGTTTCACTTGGACCATATCTTAATTTTATCTTTATTGAATTAAGTAGTGCAAATTAATTTTGAATTATAAAGTCTAAATAAAGTTTTTTTTATTGTAGGATGGATCCCTTTGTTAGATATAAATTTAATATGATAATGAGTCTTGAGCCTTTGGCTGCAAATGAAAACAATTTTAGGGAATGGTTTCATGTTGTGATAAAAGTTCTTAGGATCCACCATATGGATCACTTTGCGGGTCACATGCTTGGAGATGAGCATCAAGATGGACCTCATATCCAATGTGATGTGTGCGTTGTCAAGGATTCCAAGTTGTAACAACAATAATTAACAACAATAGTGGATATTAGCCATCACGTCCTATCCATATCATGAACTATTACATGATTAACTTCAATTCCTACCACCCCCTCTGCCTACAACAGGCAATTACTCACACATCGAAGGGGGAATCATGTATTGTTGATGGAGAGATGTTGGTGATGATGATGACGACGATCTCACTAGAATCCCCGTCCCTGCAAGGTGCTATAACATGCACTATTGTATGCCGAACTGGATTTCTAGGTGGCGACGGAGCTGTGTAAAATATTTGGGAAAATCCTTCAGAGGCAGGGTTGGTCCTAGGACAGGAAGTGACATATGTACCAAAGGAGAGCCGTAGGGTTGGTCCCAGGACAGGAAGTGACCTCCAGGCGCAACAAGGGGACGCGCCCGACACTCCTCTGGTGTCTCTGGGGCCCACCTCCAAGTTCCCTTCTAACTCCACGAGTTTTTCAGTGAAAAATATTTTTTGTGAATTTCTAGTAATTTTCTGAGAAAGTTGACTTCTCCACAAAAATAGACACCAATGGTAATTCTGTTGAAAACAATGTCCGTCTGTGTTTGTTTGATTAAAATTATGCAAGTTAGAGGGAAAAATAACAAGAAAATTCTGTGAAAAAGTAGATACATTTAGGACGCATCGGTAGGCATCTATCCCCTTATCCGGGTTGTTGAAGTACCTAGCCTTCATCGGAGCCAGCCCACTAGGCATTTGGTGTGGCTTCCTAGAAGTGATCAACCTGTGAGTGTTTCTTGGGCCTTCTGGGTTTTGTGGTCTCACTCACATCCCTAGGCCTTCCTGGTTGGGTATTCGTACCTAAATTTTCATAGTTGCTTGTGAGTGTCTAGTTGTATTTTTTTTGAGTTCCACAATCCTCTTGCCACTAGTCCGGTCTAAGGACATGGAGTGAAAACATAGTCAAAATAGTGCGCATACAGTAAAATCAAACATGCGAAAAGTAAATAAAACACTGCCTATTGACATAACTAATATTTATTAATCATACAATTCTGGATATGTAAAGGAAAAAAGGGTATAGGTGGAGAGGACCAAAACTTAGAAGGAAAACTCCCCACCAGTGGGGGTGCCTTTAGGGAAGTTTCCTAGCATTTAGTGTACGAGATACTCCATGGAAGTGGCGTTGTCGTGTCCCATGTTTTAATTGTTCTGATCACTCGGATTTACCAGCGCTTGGGTGCAGCAAAGTATAGCAGGATGGCAAGTTAAAATTAATTAATCTTTTGCTTCTTTCACGAGACCTCGGATTCTTTTTGGTAGAAGTAGAAAACAAACGTCGAGGTGCAGATCCATGAGCAAGTCCATGATCTGATCTTGGGAAACGAGTAGATGGCAGTGGTGGCTGGTAACTCAGCATAGCAGCAACTTGGAGGCTACTAGATGTGAAGATATAGTAATCTTCTGTCCAAGAAGAGAAAAAGATATTGGGATTTCCTTTGATACGTAGAAACAAAAACAAACAAGTACCTCGGCTGATCTGATTTTGTGAAACGAGTACATGGCATAATAATAAATATCTTGCGTTATATTTTGGGTCCGGGCCAATGAGGTAAAAAAGGAAGGTGGGTGCAAAAAGTCAATTATAAACCAAATTATAAGGATATGTAAGGTTCACCAAGCTTCAGCACTACAACAGTGGAGTCCTGCTTTATTTTATCATGATGGAGGGTTACGAGGCGCACCAATGGTGATGTGTGGAGGATCTTAGATGAGCTCTGGCTCGCGTCGTGCTAGATATCTAGTTTATCGTAACCCTTAGGGTTTTCCTAAGCCGAGATTGTATAGGGAGCATCTAGGATTTACAAAGAGATCTTGAATTTCGGGGATCACTGCCTATTGAGACACATCTACTTTTCGTGAATTGTACTCTGAGTAGGTATCTATCTTCTTATCCAGGTTGTAGAAGAACTAGGTTTTCATCGGAGCCGGCCCACCAGAAATTTGGTGTGGCTACCACTTGCCGGCGAGTCCAAGGACCACTTGAGGGTTGAGCGAGGCACTACGATAAGTTACCAGCGAATACCCAACCATGAAGAGGCCACAACCCAGATATAAGAATTACAAATAACAAGTCCGGTCCAAGGGTGTGGAGGGGCAGCGTAATCGTAGTCGTACATGCGCCAGAATTACAGATGCTAAAAGCAAAGCAGACACATTATATAGGCGTAACTGATCTCTATTAATCAATTGTGATATCTCTCTCCATACAATGACGGTGCATATAAAGGGGAGAGAGAGATAGGTGGAAAGGATCAAAACCGGAAGGAAAATCAACAACCAAAAAAAAAAAGATAGATGGGGTCGTGAGCGACCGTGAGGAAGTTTCCTTGCATGTAGCGTTCTTGCTTCCCATGTTTTAATTGATTTGATCACTCGGCTTTACTAATGTTTGGGTCCAGCATTAGCAGCTGGATCGGAAGGTACAGTTAATTAATCTTCTGCCTCTTTGAGGAGACCTCGGATCCATGAGCCAGTCCATTATCTGATTTTGGAAAACGAGTACATGTGCATTGTGGGCTTATCAACTCAGCTTAGCAGCAACTTGGAGCTAGATATGTTACAGGATGTGAAGATATAGTAACGTATTAATCTTCTGTCTTTGAAGAGACCTGGGATCCTTTTCATAGGAGGAAACAAAAAACAAACGAGTACCTGGCCTGATATGCTTTTGTGAAACGAGAGTACATGGCATAATAGTATATATCATGCGTTATATATATTTTGGGTCCGGGCCAAGGAGGTCAAGAAGGACGGTGGGCATGACTAATGGAAAAAGTCTATTAGAAACCTTTAAGTCATTAGACGTTGGGCTGACCGAACCTGAAGCCGACCTAAACATTTGAATGCGACCTCCAGGGGACTGGATGTGCACAATGGTGCGTCATGATGGGCGCCGACGCCGTTCACGAACCCGACCACACTCCACACGACCTCAAGGCTGCTTGCGGCGCAACACCACCTCCTCTCACGGTGGGGAACATGAATGCGGTAGCGCGGCGACGCACAGGAAAGCGGCACCGACGGCACTTTAGATCACGAAATTGAGAACCGAGAGCACCGACGAAACTGAGCACCGATGAAGGGGGTTGGGGGTGGGGGGAAGATAGGAGCACACCCCGACTTTCCTGCCGGAACCACCGATGAAGAGACCCATTACTTCAAGGGGCCACTGCTGGAGCACGTGAGGGGCGCCTTACACTAACCATGTATTTTACTCTTTTCCTTATTCAACGGGCGTGCGGATCATAAACCTCCCATCGCACCGTCAGACCAGCTCAGCTGCAGTCCCACGCCACATCCACCTTCAACGGGCGCGCAGATCATAAACTAGGGAAGTTACCTACTCACTCTGTTCCATAATAGATGGATCTTAAATAGATCACTACTGGAAAATCGATTATCGCCGAGTCTCATTGTCTTTGCCGAGTGCCAAAGCACGGGACACTCGGCATACTACTGTGTACACCGACACTATCGCCAAAAACACTCGGCAAACAGCTCGTATGCCGAGTGTGTCCTGTATAGGACACTCGGCATACTTTGAACACTCGGCGTAGCACGTTTGTGCCGAGTGTCCTCTGCAGGGCACACTCGGCGTATAAATCGACAACGGCAAACCAACATAAAACACTCGGAAAACATAATGCACTCGGCATACGATAGAGACACGTGGCGGGCCGTGCGTTTCGACTGTGACGAAACGGTGGTGTGGGTTCGCCGGGTGTCTTCGTAACGGGGACTCGGCATATATAGGGCGTTTGCCGAGTGTCCTTGCGTACCACTCGGCAAACTCGGCGGTGAAAATTTTCCCTCTTTGTGCCACCCCTTCGCGCCTAATATTTCAAACGTTTGCCGAGTGTCTAGGAGAGCACTCGGCATAAAAATGTTCCCTCGAATGATTTTCCCTTCGCGCCAAGTCCTCCCGCCCATTTTCTAGGTTTGCCGAGTGCCCCGTGATATGACACTCGGCAAAGAAGTTCAACAAGCACACAATCCGTGTGCCTATCTTTGATCCACCGGCTCACAATCACTTGAAAGATCCAACGGCTCGGAAGAGCTCGAAGAAAACACACGATCCGTGTGCTTCTTCTCTCCATTTCTCACTATATAAACACACATGTATCTAGTTTAGTTAGCACATATCTACAACCCAGCACTCTTCCATTTCTTCGCGCCAAATCTTCCATGTCTTCCACCGTACCCACTATAACCTACTCGGAGGCGGAGGAGCTCTGCGCCTCGAACTACCCCTGCCCTCCCGGGTACGGCGTCCCCGCCGGGTGGATGCTGAGCGCCGGAGGCGTGCCGGTCCCTCCTGTCCCTCAAGGTGTGGCGCGCCGGGCGGCCATCACGAACCACTACTACTTCGAGCTGACACCGGAGCAGCGGATGTATCCCCAATGGGATCCCAACTACCGCCCAACTTGGGACCCCTTCTTCATCAATCGGCGTGAGAGGGCGCTCGCCAGGTACGAGGAGGACGGCCCGCCTCCTTCGAACTTCAACGAGGCTGGTCGTCGGCTGTGGTGGCGCCGCCGGACTCTCCAGGGCATCATGAACTACATAAGGAACGACGATAACCCCCGCCTGCGCTACCCGCAATCCAGGCCTGCTCCCCCATCGACATTTCAGCCCCCATCTTACGACAGCGACGACGGCGGCGGCGACTTCGACGACTACGAGTACATGTATTATACGCCTAGGCAGGAGTAGGACTAGACCTGAGCCACAAGATGGCTGGGACAAATGGTTTGTCCATGTATCCTAGAATGTTTAGATCCACTGTCGTGTATCCCGCTTCCTTGGAATTTCAATCTAGTCGTAAAATTCAAAAATAATCGTAGTGGTGTGTGTTCAAGTGTCATGTTAGTCCCAAGGAACACCATTGACACATGGCATGGCAAAACATTGGTTTAGGTGGGATCCCGACGCTCCGGATCCCCTCTCAGGAGATACCCTAGCCCCGATGTAGAAAAAGACGGAACCGGCGTCCAGCCCCCTCTGCGTGAGCCGGAAGTGGGTAGAAAAGTGGAACTAGTTGCTTGGTTGTGTCATATTAGGCCCAAGGAACACCCTTGACAATGGTAGGGCCCACCTCCTTGCAAGATTCCCCCTGTTACGTCAGATCCGGGAGTTTCGGGGTGTGAGCAGTCCTGGAACCCGTGAGAGAGAATCCGACGTCGGTGAGGCAACAACACAAAAAGTGATGGTATCTTTGGCACCCAACACCCATGTGACACTCTAACACACATGGCATGGCAAAACATTGGTTTAGGTGGGATCCCGACGCTCCGGATCCCCTCTCCAGAGATACCCTAGCCCCGGTGTAGAAAAACACGGAACCGGCGTCCAGCCCCCTCTGCGTGAGCCGGAAGTGGGTAGCAAAGTGGAATTAGTTGCTTGGTTGTGTCATGTTAGGCACAAGGAACACCCTTGACAATGGTAGGGCCCACCTCCTTGCAAGATTCCCCCCGTTACGTCAGATCCGGGTGTTTCGGGGTGTGAGCAGTCCTGGAACCCGTGAGAGAGAATCCGACGTCGGTGAGGCCCCAACACAAAGAGTGATGGTATCTTTGGCACCCAAAACCCATGATACACTATAACACACATGGCATGGCAAAACATTGGTTTAGGTGGGATCCCGACGCTCCGGATCCCCTCTCCAAAGATACCCTAGCCCCGGTGTAGAAAAAGACGGAACCGGCGTCCAGCCCGCTCTGCGTGAGCCGGAAGTGGGTAGCAAAGTGTAACTAGTTGCTTGGTTGTGTCATGTTAGGCCCAAGGAACACCCTTGACAATGGTAGGGCCCACCTCCTTGCAAGAATCCCGCCGTTACGTCAGATCCGGGAGTTTCGGGGTGTGAGCAGTCCTGGAACCCGCGAGAGAGAATCCGACATCGGTGAGGCCCCAACACATAGAGTGATGGTATCTTTGGCACCCAACACCCATGATACACTATAACACACATGGCACGGAAAAACATTGGTTTAGGTGGGATCCCGACGCTCCGGATCCCCTCTCCGGAGATACCCTAGCCCCGGTGTAGAAAAAGACGGAACCGGCCTCCAGCCCCCTCTGCGTGAGCCGGAAGTGGGTAGAAAAGTGGAACTAGTTGCTTGGTTGTGTCATGTTAGGCCCAAGGAACACCCTTGACAATGGTAGGGCCCACCTCCTTGCAAGATTCCCCCTGTTACGTCAGATCCGGGAGTTTCGGGGTGTGGGCAGTCCTGGAACCCGTGAGAGAGAATCCGACGTCGGTGAGGCAACAACACAAAAAGTGATGGTATCTTTGGCACCCAACACCCATATGACACTCTAACACACATGGCATGGCAAAACATTGGTTTAGGTGGGATCCCGACGCTCCGGATCCCCTCTCCAGAGATACCCTAGCCCCGGTGTAGAAAAACACGGAACCGGCGTCCAGCCCCCTCTGCGTGAGCCGGAAGTGGGTAGCAAAGTGGAACTAGTTGCTTTGTTGTGTCAATTTAGGCCCAAGGAACACCCTTGAAAATGGTAGGGCCCACCTCCTTGCAAGATTCCCCCCATTACGTCAGATCCGGGAGTTTCGGGGTGTGAGCAGTCCTGGAACCCGTGAGAGAGAATCCGACGTCGGTGAGGGCCCAACACAAAGAGTGATGGTATCTTTGGCACCCAAAACCCATGATACACTATAACACACATGGCATGGAAAAACATTGGTTTAGGTGGGATCCCGACGCTCCGGATCCCCTCTCCAAAGATACCCTAGCCCCGGTGTAGAAAAAGACGGAACCGGCGTCCAGCCCGCTCTGCGTGAGCCGGAAGTGGGTAGCAAAGTGTAACTAGTTGCTTGGTTGTGTCATGTTAGGCCCAAGGAACACCCTTGACAATGGTAGGGCCCACCTCCTTGCAAGAATCCCCCCGTTACGTCAGATCCGGGAGTTTCGGGGTGTGAGCAGTCCTGGAACCCGCGAGAGAGAATCCGACATCGGTGAGGCCCCAACACATAGAGTGATGGTATCTTTGGCACCCAACACCCATGATACACTCTAACACACATGGAATGGAAAAACATTGGTTTAGGTGGGATCCCGACGCTCCGGATCCCCTCTCCGGAGATACCCTAGCCCCGGTGTAGAAAAAGACGGAACCGGCCTCCAGCCCCCTCTGCGTGTGCCGGAAGTGGGTAGAAAAGTGGAACTAGTTGCTTGTTTGTGTCATGTTAGGCCCAAGGAACACCCTTGACAATGGTAGGGCCCACCTCCTTGCAAGATTCCCCCTGTTACGTCAGATCCGGGAGTTTCGGGGTGTGAGCAGTCCTGGAACCCGTGAGAGAGAATCCGACGTCGGTGAGGCAACAACACAAAAAGTGATGGTATCTTTGGCACCCAACACCCATATGACACTCTAACACACATGGCATGGCAAAACATTGGTTTAGGTGGGATCCCGACGCTCCGGATCCCCTCTCCAGAGATACCCTAGCCCCGGTGTAGAAAAACACGGAACCGACGTCCAGCCCCCTCTGCGTGAGCCGAAAGTGGGTAGCAAAGTGGAACTAGTTGCTTGGTTGTGTCAATTTAGGCCCAAGGAACACCCTTGAAAATGGTAGTGCCCACCTCCTTGCAAGATTCCCCCCATTACGTCAGATCCGGGAGTTTCGGGGTGTGAGCAGTCCTGGAACCCGTGAGAGAGAATCCGACGTCGGTGAGGCCCCAACACAAAGAGTGATGGTATCTTTGGCACCCAAAACCCATGATACACTATAACACACATGGCATGGCAAAACATTGGTTTAGGTGGGATCCCGACGTTTCGGATCCCCTCTCCAAAGATACCCTAGCCCCGGTGTAGAAAAAGACGGAACCGGCGTCCATCCCCCTCTGCGTGAGCCGGAAGTGGGTAGCAAAGTGTAACTAGTTGCTTGGTTGTGTCATGTTAGGCCCAAGGAACACCCTTGACAATGGTAGGGCCCACCTCCTTGCAAGATTCCCCCCGTTACGTCAGATCCGGGAGTTTCGGGGTGTGAGCAGTCCTGGAACCCGCGAGAGAGAATCCGACATCGGTGAGGCCCCAACACAGAGAGTGATGGTATCTTTGGCACCCAACACCCATGATACACACTAACAGACATGGCATGGAAAAACATTGGTTTAGGTGGGATCCCGACGCTCCGGATCCCCTCTCCGGAGATACCCTAGCCCCGGTGTAGAAAAAGACGGAACCGGCGTCCAGCCCCCTCTGCGTGAGCCGGAAGTGGGTAGAAAAGTGGAACTAGTTGCTTGGTTGTGTCATGTTAGGCCCAAGGAACACCCTTGACAATGGTAGGGCCCACCTCCTTGCAAGATTCCCCCTGTTACGTCAGATCCGGGAGTTTCGGGGTGTGAGCAGTCCTGGAACCCGTGAGAGAGAATCCGACGTCGGTGAGGCAACAACACAAAACGTGATGGTATCTTTGGCACCCAACACCCATGTGACACTCTAGCACACATGGCATGGCAAAACATTGGTTTAGGTGGGATCCCGACGCTCCGGATCCCCTCTCCAGAGATACCCTAGCCCCGGTGTAGAAAAACACGGAACCGGCGTCCAGCCCCCTCTGCGTGATTCGGAAGTGGGTAGCAAAGTGGAACTAGTTGTTTGGTTGTGTCAATTTAGTCCCAAGGAACACCCTTGACAATGGTAGGGCCCACCTCCTTGCAAGATTCCCCCCGTTACGTCAGATCCGGGAGTTTCAGGGTGTGAGCAGTCCTGGAACCCGTGAGAGAGAATCCGACGTCGGTGAGGCCCCAACACAAAGAGTGCTGGTATCTTTGGCACCCAAAACCCATGATACACTATAACACACATGGCATGGCAAAACATTGGTTTAGGTGGGATCCCGACGCTCCGGATCCACTCTCTAAAGATACCCTAGCCCCGGTGTAGAAAAAGACGGAACCGGCGTCCAGCCCCTCTGCGTGAGCCGGAAGTGGGTAGCAAAGTGTAACTAGTTGCTTGGTTGTGTCATGTTAGGCCCAAGGAACACCCTTGACAATGGTAGGGCCCACCTCCTTGCAAGATTCCCCCCGTTACGTCAGATCCGGGAGTTTCGGGGTGTGAGCAGTCCTGGAACCCGCGAGAGAGAATCCGACATCGGTGAGGCCCCAACACAGAGAGTGATGGTATCTTTGGCACCCAACACCCATGATACACACTAACACACATGGCATGGAAAAACATTGGTTTAGGTGGGATCCCGACGCTCCGGATCCCCTCTCCGGAGATACCCTAGCCCCGGTGTAGAAAAAGACGGAACCGGCGTCCAGCCCCCTCTGCGTGAGCCGGAAGTGGGTAGAAAAGTGGAACTAGTTGCTTGGTTGTGTCATGTTAGGCCCAAGGAACACCCTTGACAATGGTAGGGCCCACCTCCTTGCAAGATTCCCCCTGTTACGTCAGATCCGGGAGTTTCGGGGTGTGAGCAGTCCTGGAACCCGTGATAGAGAATCCGACGTCGGTGAGGCAACAACACAAAAAGTGATGGTATCTTTGGCACCCAACACCCATGTGACACTCTAGCACACATGGCATGGCAAAACATTGGTTTAGGTGGGATCCCGACGCTCCGGATCCCCTCTCCAGAGATACCCTAGCCCCGGTGTAGAAAAACACGGAACCGGCGTCCAGCCCCCTCTGCGTGATTCGGAAGTGGGTAGCAAAGTGGAACTAGTTGCTTGGTTGTGTCAATTTAGGCCCAAGGAACACCCTTGACAATGGTAGGGCCCACCTCCTTGCAAGATTCCCCCCGTTACGTCAGATCCGGGAGTTTCGGGGTGTGAGCAGTCCTGGAACCCGTGAGAGAGAATCCGACGTCGGTGAGGCCCCAACACAAAGAGTGCTGGTATCTTTGGCACCCAAAACCCATGATACACTATAACACACATGGCATGGCAAAACATTGGTTTAGGTGGGATCCCGACGCTCCGGAGCCACTCTCTAAAGATACCCTAGCCCCGGTGTAGAAAAAGACGGAACCGGCGTCCAGCCCCTCTGCGTGAGCCGGAAGTGGGTAGCAAAGTGTAACTAGTTGCTTGGTTGTGTCATGTTAGGCCCAAGGAACACCCTTGACAATGGTAGGGCCCACCTCCTTGCAAGATTCCCCCCGTTACGTCAGATCCGGGAGTTTTGGGGTGTGAGCAGTCCTGGAACCCGCGAGAGAGAATCCGACATCGGTGAGGCCCCAACACAGAGAGTGATGGTATCTTTGGCACCCAACACCCATGATACACTCTAACACACATGGTATGGAAAAACATTGGTTTAGGTGGGATCCCGACGCTCCGGATCCCCTCTCCGGAGATACCCTAGCCCCGGTGTAGAAAAAGACGAAACCGGCGTCCAGCCCCCTCCGCGTGAGCCAGAAGTGGGTAGAAAAGTGGAACTAGTTGCTTGGTTGTGTCATGTTAGGCACAAGGAGCACCCTTGACAATGGTAGGGCCCACCTCCTTGCAAGATTCCCCCCGTTACGTCAGATCCGGGAGTTTTGGAGTGTGAGCAGTCCTGGAACCCATGAGAGAGAATCCGACGTCGGTGAGGCCCCAAAACAAAGAGTGATGGTATCTTTGGCACCCAACACCCATGTGACACTCTAACACACATGGCATGGAAAAACATTGGTTTAGGTGGGATCCCGACGCTCCGGATCCCCTCTCCAGAGATACCCTAGCCCCGGTGTAGAAAAACACGGAACCGGCGTCCAGCCCCCTCTGCGTGATTCGGAAGTGGGTAGCAAAGTGGAACTAGTTGCTTGGTTGTGTCAATTTAGGCCCAAGGAACACCCTTGACAATGGTAGGGCCCACCTCCTTGCAAGATTCCCCCCGTTACGTCAGTTCCGGGAGTTTCGGGGTGTGAGCAGTCCTGGAACCCGTGAGAGAGAATCCGACGGCGGTGAGGCCCCAACACAGAGAGTGATGGTATCTTTGGCACCCAACACCCATGGGACACTCTAACACACATGGCATGGCAAAACACTGGTTTAGGTGGGATCCCGACGCTCCGGATCCCCTCTACGGAGATACCCTAGCCCCGGTGTAGAAAAAGACGGAACCGGCGTCCAGCCCCCTCTGCGTGAGCCGGAAGTGGGTAGAAAAGTGGAACTAGTTGCTTGGTTGTGTCATGTTAGGCCCAAGTAACACCCTTGACAATGGTAGGGCCCACCTCCTTGCAAGATTCCCCCCGTTACGTCAGATCCGGGAGTTTCGGGGTGTGAGCAGTCCTGGAACCCGTGAGAGAGAATCCGACGTCGGTGAGGCCCCAACACAGAGAGTGATGGTATATTTGGCACCCAAAATCCATGGGACACTCTAACACACATGGCATGGCAAAAAATTGGTTTAGGTGGGATCCCGACGCTCCGGATCCCCTCTACGGAGATACCCTAGCCCCGGTGTAGAAAAAGACGGAACCGGCGTCCAGCACCCTCTGCGTGAGCCGGAAGTGGGTAGCAAAGTGGAACTATTTGCTTGGCTGTGTCATGTTAGGCCCAAGGAACACCCTTTACAATGGTAGGGCCCACCTCCTTGCAAGATTCCCCCCGTTACGTCAGATCCGGGAGTTTCGGGGTGTGAGCAGTCCTAGAACCCGCGAGAGAGAATCCGACGTCGGTGAGGCCCCAACATAGAGAGTGATGGTATCTTTGGCACCCAACACCCATGGGACACTCTAACACACATTGCATGGCAAAACATTGGTTTAGGTTGGATCCCGACGCTCCGGATACCCTCTCCGGAGATACCCTAGCCCCGGTGTAGAAAAAGACGGAACCGACGTCCAACCCCCTCTGCGTGAGCCGGAAGTGGGTAGAAAAGTGGAACTAGTTGCTTGGTTGTGTCATGTTAGGCCAAAGGAACACCCTTGACAATTGTAGGGCCCACCTCCTTGCAAGATTCCCCCCGTTACGTCAGATCCGGGAGTTTCGGGGTGTGAGGAGTCCTGGAACCCGCGAGAGAGAATCCGACGTCGGTGAGGACCCAACACAGAGAGTGATGGTATCTTTGGCACCCAACACCCATGATACACTATAACACACATGGCATGGCAAAACATTGGTTTAGGTGGGATCCCGACGCTCTGGATCCCCTCTCCGGAGATACCCGAGCCCCGGTGTAGAAAAAGACGGAACCGGTGTCCAGCCCCCTCTGCGTGAGCCGGAAGTGGGTAGCAAAGTGGAACTAGTTGCTTTGTTGTGTCATGTTAGGCCCAAGGAACACCCTTGACAATGGTAGGGCCCACCTCCTTGCAAGATTCCCCCCGTTACGTCAGATCCGGGAGTTTCGGGGTCTGAGGAGTCCTGGAACCCGTGAGAGAGAATCCGACGTCGGTGAGGCCCCAACACAGAGAGTGATGGTATCTTTGGCACCCAACACCCATGGGACACTCTAACACACATGGCATGGCAAAACATTCTTTTAGGTGGGATCCCGACGCTCCGGATCCCCTCTCCGGAGATACCCTAGCCCCGGTGTAGAAAAAGACGGAACCGGCGTCTAGCCCCCTCTGCGTGAGCTGGAAGTGGGTAGAAAAGTGGAACTAGTTGCTTGGTTGTGTCATGTTAGGCCAAAGGAACACCCTTGACAATTGTAGGGCCCACCTCCTTGCAAGATTCCCCCCGTTACGTCAGATCCGGGAGTTTCGGGGTGTGAGCAGTCCTGGAACCCGTGAGAGAGAATCCGACGTCGGTGAGGCCCCAACACAGAGAGTGATGGTATATTTGGCACCCAAAATCCATGGGACACTCTAACACACATGGCATGGCAAAAAATTGGTTTAGGTGGGATCCCGACGCTCCGGATCCCCTCTACGGAGATACCCTAGCCCCGGTGTAGAAAAAGACGGAACCGGCGTCCAGCACCCTCTGCGTGAGCCGGAAGTGGGTAGCAAAGTGGAACTATTTGCTTGGCTGTGTCATGTTAGGCCCAAGGAACACCCTTTACAATGGTAGGGCCCACCTCCTTGCAAGATTCCCCCCGTTACGTCAGATCCGGGAGTTTCGGGGTGTGAGCAGTCCTAGAACCCGCGAGAGAGAATCCGACGTCGGTGAGGCCCCAACATAGAGAGTGATGGTATCTTTGGCACCCAACACCCATGGGACACTCTAACACACATTGCATGGCAAAACATTGGTTTAGGTTGGATCCCGACGCTCCGGATACCTTCTCCGGAGATACCCTAGCCCCGGTGTAGAAAAAGACGGAACCGACGTCCAACCCCCTCTGCGTGAGCCGGAAGTGGGTAGAAAAGTGGAACTAGTTGCTTGGTTGTGTCATGTTAGGCCAAAGGAACACCCTTGACAATTGTAGGGCCCACCTCCTTGCAAGATTCCCCCCGTTACGTCAGATCCGGGAGTTTCGGGGTGTGAGGAGTCCTGGAACCCGCGAGAGAGAATCCGACGTCGGTGAGGACCCAACACAGAGAGTGATGGTATCTTTGGCACCCAACACCCATGATACACTATAACACACATGGCATGGCAAAACATTGGTTTAGGTGGGATCCCGACGCTCTGGATCCCCTCTCCGGAGATACCCGAGCCCCGGTGTAGAAAAAGACGGAACCGGTGTCCAGCCCCCTCTGCGTGAGCCGGAAGTGGGTAGCAAAGTGGAACTAGTTGCTTTGTTGTGTCATGTTAGGCCCAAGGAACACCCTTGACAATGGTAGGGCCCACCTCCTTGCAAGATTCCCCCCGTTACGTCAGATCCGGGAGTTTCGGGGTCTGAGGAGTCCTGGAACCCGTGAGAGAGAATCCGACGTCGGTGAGGCCCCAACACAGAGAGTGATGGTATCTTTGGCACCCAACACCCATGGGACACTCTAACACACATGGCATGGCAAAACATTCTTTTAGGTGGGATCCCGACGCTCCGGATCCCCTCTCCGGAGATACCCTAGCCCCGGTGTAGAAAAAGACGGAACCGGCGTCTAGCCCCCTCTGCGTGAGCTGGAAGTGGGTAGAAAAGTGGAACTAGTTGCTTGGTTGTGTCATGTTAGGCCCAAGGAACACCCTTGACAATGGTAGGGCCCACCTCCTTGCAAGATTCCCCCCGTTACGTCAGATCCGGGAGTTTCAGGGTGTGAGCAGTCCTGGAACCCGTGAGAGAGAATCCGACGTCGGTGAGGCCCCAACACAGAGAGTGATGGTATCTTTGGCACGCAACACCCATGGGACACTCTGACACACATGTCATGGCAAAAAATTGGTTTAGGTGGGATCCCGACGCTCCAGATCCCCTCTCCGGAGATACCCTAGCCCCGGTGTAGAAAAAGACGGAACCGGCGTCCAGCCCCCTCTGCGTGAGCCGGAAGTGGGTAGAAAAGTGGAACTATTTGCTTGGTTGTGTCATGTTAGGCCCAAGGAACACCCTTGAAAATGGTAGGGCCCACCTCTTGCAAGATTCCCCCCGTTACGTCAGATCTGGGAGTTTCGGGGTGTGAGCAGTCCTGGAACCCGCGAGAGAGAATCCGACGTCGGTGAGGCCCCAACACAAAGAGTGATGGTATCTTTGGCACCCAAAACCCATGATACACAATAACACACATGGCATGGCAAAACATTGGTTTAGGTGGGATCCCGACGCTCCGGATCCCCTCTCCAAAGATACCCTAGCCCCGGTGTAGAAAAAGACGGAACCGGCGTCCAGCCCCCTCTGCGTGAGCCGGAAGTGGGTAGCAAAGTGTAACTAGTTGCTTGGTTGTGTCATGTTAGGCCCAAGGAACACCCTTGACAATGGTAGGGCCCACCTCCTTGCAAGATTCCCCCCGTTACGTCAGATCCGGGAGTTTCGGGGTGTGAGCAGTCCTGGAACCCGCGAGAGAGAATCCGACATCGGTGAGGCCCCAACACAGAGAGTGATGGTATCTTTGGCACCCAACACCCATGATACACTCTAACACACATGGCATGGAAAAACATTGGTTTAGGTGGGATCCCGACGCTCCGGATCCCCTCTCCGGAGATACCCTAGCCCCGGTGTAGAAAAAGACGGAACCGGCGTCCAGCCCCCTCCGCGTGAGCCGGAAGTGGGTAGCAAAGTGGAACTAGTTGCTTGGTTGTGTCATGTTAGGCCCAAGGAACACCCTTGACAATGGTAGGGCCCACCTCCTTGCAAGATTCCCCCCGTTACGTCAGATCCGGGAGTTTCGGGGTGTGAGCAGTCCTGGAACCCGCGAGAGAGAATCCGACATCGGTGAGGCCCCAACACAGAGAGTGATGGTATCTTTGGCACCCAACACCCATGTGACACTCTAACACACATGGCATGGCAAAACATTGGTTTAGGTGGGATCCCGACGCTCCGGATCCCCTCTCCGGAGATACCCTAGCCCCGGTGTAGAAAAAGACGGAACCGGCGTCCAGCCCCCTCTGCGTGAGCCGCAAGTGGGTAGAAAAGTGGAACTAGTTGCTTGGTTGTGTCATGTTAGGCCCAAGGAACACCCTTGACAATGGTAGGGCCCACCTCCTTGCAAGATCCCCCCGTTACATCAGATCCGGGAGTTTCGGGGTGTGAGCAGTCCTGGAACCCGTGAGAGAGAATCCGACGTCGGTGAGGCCCCAACACAAAGAGTGATGGTATCTTTGGCACCCAACACCCATGATACACTCTAACACACATGTCATGGCAAAACATTGGTTTAGGTGGGATCCCGACGCTCCGGATCCCCTCTCCGGAGATACCCTAGCCCCGGTGTAGAAAAATACGGAACCGGCGTCCAGCCCCCTCTGCGTGAGCCGGAAGTGGGTAGCAAAGTGGAACTAGTTGCTTGGTTGTGTCATGTTAGGCCCAAGGAACACCCTTGACAATGGTAGGGCCCACCTCCTTGCAAGATTCCCCCCGTTACGTCAGTTCCGGGAGTTTCGGGGTGTGAGCAGTCCTGGAACCCGTGAGAGAGAATCCGACGTCGGTGAGGCCCCAACACAGAGAGTGATGGTATCTTTGGCACCCAACACCCATGGGACACTCTAACACACATGGCATGGCAAAACATTGGTTTAGGTGGGATCCCGACGCTCCGGATCCCCTCTACGGAGATACCCTAGCCCCGGTGTAGAAAAAGACGGAACCGGCGTCCAGCCCCCTCTGCGTGAGCCGGAAGTGGGTAGAAAAGTGGAACTAGTTGCTTGGTTGTGTCATGTTAGGCCCAAGTAACACCCTTGACAATGGTAGGGCCCACCTCCTTGCAAGATTCCCCCCGTTACGTCAGATCCGGGAGTTTCGGGGTGTGAGCAGTCCTGGAACCCGCGAGAGAGAATCCGACGTCGGTGAGGCCCCAACACAGAGAGTGATGGTATCTTTGGCACGCAACACCCATGGGACACTCTGACACACATGGCATGGCAAAAAATTGGTTTAGGTGGGATCCCGACGCTCCAGATCCCCTCTCCGGAGATACCCTAGCCCCGGTGTAGAAAAAGACGGAACCGGCGTCCAGCCCCCTCTGCGTGAGCCGGAAGTGGGTAGAAAAGTGGAACTAGTTGCTTGGTTGTGTCATGTTAGGCCCAAGGAACACCCTTGAAAATGGTAGGGCCCACCTCTTGCAAGATTCCCCCCGTTACGTCAGATCTGGGAGTTTCGGGGTGTGAGCAGTCCTGGAACCCGCGAGAGAGAATCCGACGTCGGTGAGGCCCCAACACAGAGAGTGATGGTATCTTTGGAACCCAACACCCACAGGACACTCTAACACACATGGCATGGCAAAACATTGGTTTAGGTGGGATCCCGACGCTCCGGATCCCCTCTCCGGAGATACCCTAGCCCCGGTGTAGAAAATGACGGAACTGGCGTCCAGCCCCCTCTGCGTGAGCCGGAAGTGGGTAGCAAAGTGTAACTAGTTGCTTGTTTGTGTCATGTTAGGCCCAAGGAACACCCTTGACAATGGTAGGGCCCACCTCCTTGCAAGATTCCCCCTGTTACGTCAGATCCGGGAGTTTCGGGGTGTGAGCAGTCCTGGAACCCGCGAGAGAGAATCCGACGTCGGTGAGGCCCCAACACAGAGAGTGCTGGTATCTTTGGCACCCAACACCCATGTGACACTCTAACACACATGGCATGGCAAAACATTGGTTTAGGTGGGATCCCGACGCTCCGGATCCCCTCTACGGAGATACCCTAGCCCCGGTGTAGAAAAAGACGGAACCGGCGTCCAGCCCCCTCTGCGTGAGCCGGAAGTGGGTAGAAAAGTGGAACTAGTTGCTTGGTTGTGTCATGTTAGGCCCAAGTAACACCCTTGACAATGGTAGGGCCCACCTCCTTGCAAGATTCCCCCCGTTACGTCAGATCCGGGAGTTTCGGGGTGTGAGCAGTCCTGGAACCCGTGAGAGAGAATCCGACGTCGGTGAGGCCCCAACACAGAGAGTGATGGTATCTTTGGCACCCAACACCCATGTGACACTCTAACACACATGGCATGGCAAAACATTGGTTTAGGTGGGATCCCGACGCTCCGGATCCCCTCTCTGGAGATACCATAGCCCGTTGTAGAAAAAGACGGAACCGGCGTCCAGCCCCCTCTGCGTGAGCCGCAAGTGGGTAGCAAAGTGGAACTAGTTTCTTGGTTGTGTCATGTTAGGACCAAGGAACACCCTTGACAATGGTAGGGCCCACCTCCTTGCAAGATCCCCCCGTTACATCAGATCCGGGAGTTTCGGGGTGTGAGCAGTCCTGGAACCCGTGAGAGAGAATCCGACGTCGGTGAGGCCCCAACACAAAGAGTGATGGTATCTTTGGCACCCAACACCCATGATACACTCTAACACACATGTCATGGCAAAACATTGGTTTAGGTGGGATCCCGACGCTCCGGATCCCCTCTCCGGAGATACCCTAGCCCCGGTGTAGAAAAATACGGAACCGGCGTCCAGCCCCCTCTGCGTGAGCCGGAAGTGGGTAGCAAAGTGGAACTAGTTGCTTGGTTGTGTCATGTTAGGCCCAAGGAACACCCTTGACAATGGTAGGGCCCACCTCCTTGCAAGATTCCCCCCGTTACGTCAGTTCCGGGAGTTTCGGGGTGTGAGCAGTCCTGGAACCCGTGAGAGAGAATCCGACGTCGGTGAGGCCCCAACACAGAGAGTGATGGTATCTTTGGCACCCAACACCCATGGGACACTCTAACACACATGGCATGGCAAAACATTGGTTTAGGTGGGATCCCGACGCTCCGGATCCCCTCTACGGAGATACCCTAGCCCCGGTGTAGAAAAAGACGGAACCGGCGTCCAGCCCCCTCTGCGTGAGCCGGAAGTGGGTAGAAAAGTGGAACTAGTTGCTTGGTTGTGTCATGTTAGGCCCCAGTAACACCCTTGACAATGGTAGGGCCCACCTCCTTGCAAGATTCCCCCCGTTACGTCAGATCCGGGAGTTTCGGGGTGTGAGCAGTCCTGGAACCCGCGAGAGAGAATCCGACGTCGGTGAGGCCCCAACACAGAGAGTGATGGTATCTTTGGCACGCAACACCCATGGGACACTCTGACACACATGGCATGGCAAAAAATTGGTTTAGGTGGGATCCCGACGCTCCAGATCCCCTCTCCGGAGATACCCTAGCCCCGGTGTAGAAAAAGACGGAACCGGCGTCCAGCCCCCTCTGCGTGAGCCGGAAGTGGGTAGAAAAGTGGAACTAGTTGCTTGGTTGTGTCATGTTAGGCCCAAGGAACACCCTTGAAAATGGTAGGGCCCACCTCTTGCAAGATTCCCCCCGTTACGTCAGATCTGGGAGTTTCGGGGTGTGAGCAGTCCTGGAACCCGCGAGAGAGAATCCGACGTCGGTGAGGCCCCAACACAGAGAGTGTTGGTATCTTTGGAACCCAACACCCACAGGACACTCTAACACACATGGAATGGCAAAACATTGGTTTAGGTGGGATCCCGACGCTCCGGATCCCCTCTCCGGAGATACCCTAGCCCCGGTGTAGAAAAAGACGGAACCGGCGTCCAGCCCCCTCTGCGTGAGCCGGAAGTGGGTAGCAAAGTGGAACTAGTTGCTTGGTTGTGTCATGTTAGGCCCAAGGAACACCCTTGACAATGGTAGGGCCCACCTCCTTGCAAGATTCCCCCCGTTACGTCAGATCCGGGAGTTTCGGGGTGTGAGCAGTCCTGGAACCCGCGAGAGAGAATCCGACGTCGGTGAGGCCCCAACACAGAGAGTGATGGTATCTTTGGCACCCAACACCCATGTGACACTCTAACACACATGGCATGGCAAAACATTGGTTTAGGTGGGATCCCGACGCTCCGGATCCCCTCTACGGAGATACCCTAGCCCCGGTGTAGAAAAAGACGGAACCGGCGTCCAGCCCCCTCTGCGTGAGCCGGAAGTGGGTAGAAAAGTGGAACTAGTTGCTTGGTTGTGTCATGTTAGGCCCAAGTAACACCCTTGACAATGGTAGGGCCCACCTCCTTGCAAGATTCCCCCCGTTACGTCAGATCCGGGAGTTTCGGGGTGTGAGCAGTCCTGGAACCCGTGAGAGAGAATCCGACGTCGGTGAGGCCCCAACACAGAGAGTGATGGTATCTTTGGCACCCAACACCCATGTGACACTCTAACACACATGGCATGGCAAAACATTGGTTTAGGTGGGATCCCGACGCTCCGGATCCCCTCTCGGAGATACCCTAGCCCCGTTGTAGAAAAAGACGGAACCGGCGTCCAGCCCCCTCTGCGTGAGCCGGAAGTGGGTAGCAAAGTGGAACTAGTTGCTTGGTTGTGTCATGTTAGGCCCAAGGAACACCCTTGACAATGGTAGGGCCCACCTCCTTGCAAGATCCCCCCGTTACGTCAGATCCGGGAGTTTCGGGGTGTGAGCAGTCCTGGAACCCGTGAGAGAGAATCCGACGTCGGTGAGGCCCCAACACAAAGAGTGATGGTATCTTTGGCACCCAACACCCATGATACACTCTAACACACATGTCATGGCAAAACATTGGTTTAGGTGGGATCCCGACGCTCCGGATCCCCTCTCCGGAGATACCCTAGCCCCGGTGTAGAAAAATACGGAACCGGCGTCCAGCCCCCTCTGCGTGAGCCGGAAGTGGGTAGCAAAGTGGAACTAGTTGCTTGGTTGTGTCATGTTAGGCCCAAGGAACACCCTTGACAATGGTAGGGCCCACCTCCTTGCAAGATTCCCCCCGTTACGTCAGTTCCGGGAGTTTCGGGGTGTGAGCAGTCCTGGAACCCGTGAGAGAGAATCCGACGTCGGTGAGGCCCCAACACAGAGAGTGATGGTATCTTTGGCACCCAACACCCATGGGACACTCTAACACACATGGCATGGCAAAACATTGGTTTAGGTGGGATCCCGACGCTCCGGATCCCCTCTACGGAGATACCCTAGCCCCGGTGTAGAAAAAGACGGAACCGGCGTCCAGCCCCCTCTGCGTGAGCCGGAAGTGGGTAGAAAAGTGGAACTAGTTGCTTGGTTGTGTCATGTTAGGCCCAAGTAACACCCTTGACAATGGTAGGGCCCACCTCCTTGCAAGATTCCCCCCGTTACGTCAGATCCGGGAGTTTCGGGGTGTGAGCAGTCCTGGAACCCGCGAGAGAGAATCCGACGTCGGTGAGGCCCCAACACAGAGAGTGATGGTATCTTTGGCACGCAACACCCATGGGACACTCTGACACACATGGCATGGCAAAAAATTGGTTTAGGTGGGATCCCGACGCTCCAGATCCCCTCTCCGGAGATACCCTAGCCCCGGTGTAGAAAAAGACGGAACCGGCGTCCAGCCCCCTCTGCGTGAGCCGGAAGTGGGTAGAAAAGTGGAACTAGTTGCTTGGTTGTGTCATGTTAGGCCCAAGGAACACCCTTGAAAATGGTAGGGCCCACCTCTTGCAAGATTCCCCCCGTTACGTCAGATCTGGGAGTTTCGGGGTGTGAGCAGTCCTGGAACCCGCGAGAGAGAATCCGACGTCGGTGAGGCCCCAACACAGAGAGTGATGGTATCTTTGGAACCCAACACCCACAGGACACTCTAACACACATGGCATGGCAAAACATTGGTTTAGGTGGGATCCCGACGCTCCGGATCCCCTCTCCGGAGATACCCTAGCCCCGGTGTAGAAAAAGACGGAACCGGCGTCCAGCCCCCTCTGCGTGAGCCGGAAGTGGGTAGCAAAGTGTAACTAGTTGCTTGTTTGTGTCATGTTAGGCCCAAGGAACACCCTTGACAATGGTAGGGCCCACCTCCTTGCAAGATTCCCCCTGTTACGTCAGATCCGGGAGTTTCGGGGTGTGAGCAGTCCTGGAACCCGCGAGAGAGAATCCGACGTCGGTGAGGCCCCAACACAGAGAGTGCTGGTATCTTTGGCACCCAACACCCATGTGACACTCTAACACACATGGCATGGCAAAACATTGGTTTAGGTGGGATCCCGACGCTCCGGATCCCCTCTCCGGAGATACCCTAGCCCCGGTGTAGAAAAAGACGGAACCGGCGTCCAGCCCCCTCTGCGTGAGCCGGAAGTGGGTAGAAAAGTGGAACTAGTTGCTTGGTTGTGTCATGTTAGGCCCAAGGAACACCCTTGACAATGGTAGGGCCCACCTCCTTGCAAGATTCCCCCCGTTACGTCAGATCCGGGAGTTTCGGGGTGTGAGCAGTCCTGGAACCCGTGAGAGAGAATCCGACGTCGGTGAGGCCCCAACACAGAGAGTGATGGTATCTTTGGCACCCAACACCCATGTGACACTCTAACACACATGGCATGGCAAAACATTGGTTTAGGTGGGATCCCGACGCTCCGGATCCCCTCTCAGAGATACCCTAGCCCCGGTGTAGAAAAAGACGGAACCGGCGTCCAGCCCCCTCTGCGTGAGCCGGAAGTGGGTAGCAAAGTGGAACTAGTTTCTTGGTTGTGTCATGTTAGGACCAAGGAACACCCTTGACAATGGTAGGGCCCACCTCCTTGCAAGATTCCCCCCGTTACGTCAGATCCGGGAGTTTCGGGGTGTGAGCAGTCCTGGAACCCGTGAGAGAGAATCCGACGTCGGTGAGGCCCCAACACAAAGAGTGATGGTATCTTTGGCACCCAACACCCATGATACACTCTAACACACATGTCATGGCAAAACATTGGTTTAGGTGGGATCCCGACGCTCCGGATCCCCTCTCCGGAGATACCCTAGCCCCGGTGTAGAAAAATACGGAACCGGCGTCCAGCCCCCTCTGCGTGAGCCGGAAGTGGGTAGCAAAGTGGAACTAGTTGCTTGGTTGTGTCATGTTAGGCCCAAGGAACACCCTTGACAATGGTAGGGCCCACCTCCTTGCAAGATTCCCCCCGTTACGTCAGTTCCGGGAGTTTCGGGGTGTGAGCAGTCCTGGAACCCGTGAGAGAGAATCCGACGTCGGTGAGGCCCCAACACAGAGAGTGATGGTATCTTTGGCACCCAACACCCATGGGACACTCTAACACACATGGCATGGAAAAACATTGGTTTAGGTGGGATCCCGACGCTCCGGATCCCCTCTCCGGAGATACCCTAGCCCCGGTGTAGAAAAAGACGGAACCGGCGTCCAGCCCCCTCTGCGTGAGCCGGAAGTGGGTAGAAAAGTGGAACTAGTTGCTTGGTTGTGTCATGTTAGGCCCAAGGAACACCCTTGACAATGGTAGGGCCCACCTCCTTGCAAGATTCCCCCCGTTACGTCAGATCCGGGAGTTTCGGGGTGTGAGCAGTCCTGGAACCCGCGAGAGAGAATCCGACGTCGGTGAGGCCCCAACACAGAGAGTGATGGTATCTTTGGCACCCAACACCCATGGGACACTCTAACACACATGGCATGGCAAAAACATTGGTTTAGGTGGGATCCCGACGCTCCGGATCCCCTCTCCGGAGATACCCTAGCCCCGGTGTAGAAAAAGACGGAACCGGCGTCCAGCCCCCTCTGCGTGAGCCGGAAGTGGGTAGAAAAGTGGAACTAGTTGCTTGGTTGTGTCATGTTAGGCCCAAGGAACACCCTTGACAATGGTAGGGCCCACCTCTTGCAAGATTCCCCCCGTTACGTCAGATCTGGGAGTTTCGGGGTGTGAGCAGTCCTGGAACCCGCGAGAGAGAATCCGACGTCGGTGAGGCCCCAACACAGAGAGTGATGGTATCTTTGGCACCCAACACCCACTGGACACTCTAACACACATGGCATGGCAAAACATTGGTTTAGGTGGGATCCCGACGCTCCGGATCCCCTCTCCAAAGATACCCTAGCCCCGGTGTAGAAAATGACGGAACCGGCGTCCAGCCCCCTCTGCGTGAGCCGGAAGTGGGTAGCAAAGTGTAACTAGTTGCTTGTTTGTGTCATGTTAGGCCCAAGGAACACCCTTGACAATGGTAGGGCCCACCTCCTTGCAAGATTCCCCCTGTTATGTCAGATCCGGGAGTTTCGGGGTGTGAGCAGTCCTGGAACCCGCGAGAGAGAATCCGACGTCGGTGAGGCCCCAACACAGAGAGTGATGGTATCTTTGGCACCCAACACCCATGTGACACTCTAACACACATGGCATGGAAAAACATTGGTTTAGGTGGGATCCCGACGCTCCGGATCCCCTCTCCGGAGATACCCTAGCCCCGGTGTAGAAAAAGACGGAACCGGCGTCCAGCCCTCTCCGCGTGAGCCGGAAGTGGGTAGCAAAGTGGAACTAGTTGCTTGGTTGTGTCATGTTAGGCCCAAGAAACACCCTTGACAATGGTAGGGCCCACCTCCTTGCAAGATTCCCCCCGTTACGTCAGATCCGGGAGTTTTGGGGTGTGAGCAGTCCTGGAACCCATGAGAGAGAATCCGACGTCGGTGAGGCCCCAACACAAAGAGTGATGGTATCTTTGGCACCCAACACCCATGTGACACTCTAACACACATGGCATGGAAAAACATTGGTTTAGGTGGGATCCCGACGCTCCGGATCCCCTCTCTGGAGATACCCTAGCCCGTTGTAGAAAAAGACGGAACCGGCGTCCAGCCCCCTCTGCGTGAGCCGCAAGTGGGTAGCAAAGTGGAACTAGTTTCTTGGTTGTGTCATGTTAGGCCCAAGGAACACCCTTGACAATGGTAGGGCCCAACTCCTTGCAAGATCCCCCCCGTTACATCAGATCCGGGAGTTTCGGGGTGTGAGCAGTCCTGGAATCCGTGAGAGAGAATCCGACGTCGGTGAGGCCCCAACACAAAGAGTGATGGTATCTTTGGCACCCAACACCCATGATACACTCTAACACACATGTCATGGCAAAACATTGGTTTAGGTGGGATCCCGACGCTCCGGATCCCCTCTCCGGAGATACCCGAGCCCCGGTGTAGAAAAATACGGAACCGGCGTCCAGCCCCCTCTGCGTGAGCCGGAAGTGGGTAGCAAAGTGGAACTAGTTGCTTGGTTGTGTCATGTTAGGCCCAAGGAACACCCTTGACAATGGTAGGGCCCACCTCCTTGCAAGATTCCCCCCGTTACGTCAGTTCCGGGAGTTTCGGGGTGTGAGCAGTCCTGGAACCCGTGAGAGAGAATCCGACGTCGGTGAGGCCCCAACACAGAGAGTGATGGTATCTTTGGCACCCAACACCCATGGGACACTCTAACACACATGGCATGGCAAAACATTGGTTTAGGTGGGATCCCGACGCTCCGGATCCCCTCTACGGAGATACCCTAGCCCCGGTGTAGAAAAAGACGGAACCGGCGTCCAGCCCCCTCTGCGTGAGCCGGAAGTGGGTAGAAAAGTGGAACTAGTTGCTTGGTTGTGTCATGTTAGGCCCAAGTAACACCCTTGACAATGGTAGGGCCCACCTCCTTGCAAGATTCCCCCCGTTACGTCAGATCCGGGAGTTTCGGGGTGTGAGCAGTCCTGGAACCCGCGAGAGAGAATCCGACGTCGGTGAGGCCCCAACACAGAGAGTGATGGTATCTTTGGCACGCAACACCCATGGGACACTCTGACACACATGGCATGGCAAAAAATTGGTTTAGGTGGGATCCCGACGCTCCAGATCCCCTCTCCGGAGATACCCTAGCCCCGGTGTAGAAAAAGACGGAACCGGCGTCCAGCCCCCTCTGCGTGAGCCGGAAGTGGGTAGAAAAGTGGAACTAGTTGCTTGGTTGTGTCATGTTAGGCCCAAGGAACACCCTTGAAAATGGTAGGGCCCACCTCTTGCAAGATTCCCCCCGTTACGTCAGATCTGGGAGTTTCGGGGTGTGAGCAGTCCTGGAACCCGCGAGAGAGAATCCGACGTCGGTGAGGCCCCAACACAGAGAGTGATGGTATCTTTGGAACCCAACACCCACAGGACACTCTAACACACATGGCATGGCAAAACATTGGTTTAGGTGGGATCCCGACGCTCCGGATCCCCTCTCCGGAGATACCCTAGCCCCGGTGTAGAAAAAGACGGAACCGGCGTCCAGCCCCCTCTGCGTGAGCCGGAAGTGGGTAGCAAAGTGGAACTAGTTGCTTGGTTGTGTCATGTTAGGCCCAAGGAACACCCTTGACAATGGTAGGGCCCACCTCCTTGCAAGATTCCCCCCGTTACGTCAGATCCGGGAGTTTCGGGGTGTGAGCAGTCCTGGAACCCGCGAGAGAGAATCCGACGTCGGTGAGGCCCCAACACAGAGAGTGATGGTATCTTTGGCACCCAACACCCATGTGACACTCTAACACACATGGCATGGCAAAACATTGGTTTAGGTGGGATCCCGACGCTCCGGATCCCCTCTACGGAGATACCCTAGCCCCGGTGTAGAAAAAGACGGAACCGGCGTCCAGCCCCCTCTGCGTGAGCCGGAAGTGGGTAGCAAAGTGGAACTAGTTGCTTGGTTGTGTCATGTTAGGCCCAAGGAACACCCTTGACAATGGTAGGGCCCACCTCCTTGCAAGATTCCCCCCGTTACGTCAGATCCGGGAGTTTCGGGGTGTGAGCAGTCCTGGAACCCGTGAGAGAGAATCCGACGTCGGTGAGGCCCCAACACAGAGAGTGATGGTATCTTTGGCACCCAACACCCATGTGACACTCTAACACACATGGCATGGCAAAACATTGGTTTAGGTGGGATCCCGACGCTCCGGATCCCCTCTCCGGAGATACCCTAGCCCCGGTGTAGAAAAAGACGGAACCGGCGTCCAGCCCCCTCTGCGTGAGCCGGAAGTGGGTAGCAAAGTGGAACTAGTTGCTTGGTTGTGTCATGTTAGGCCCAAGGAACACCCTTGACAATGGTAGGGCCCACCTCCTTGCAAGATTCCCCCCGTTACGTCAGATCCGGGAGTTTCGGGGTGTGAGCAGTCCTGGAACCCGTGAGAGAGAATCCGACGTCGGTGAGGCCCCAACACAGAGAGTGATGGTATCTTTGGCACCCAACACCCATGGGACACTCTAACACACATGGCATGGCAAAACATTGGTTTAGGTGGGATCCCGACGCTCCGGATCCCCTCTCCGGAGATACCCTAGCCCCGGTGTAGAAAAAGACGGAACCGGCGTCCAGCCCCCTCTGCGTGAGCCGGAAGTGGGTAGCAAAGTGGAACTAGTTGCTTGGTTGTGTCATGTTAGGCCCAAGGAACACCCTTGACAATGGTAGGGCCCACCTCCTTGCAAGATTCCCCCCGTTACGTCAGATCCGGGAGTTTCGGGGTGTGAGCAGTCCTGGAACCCGCGAGAGAGAATCCGACGTCGGTGAGGCCCCAACACAGAGAGTGATGGTATCTTTGGCACCCAACACCCATGGGACACTCTAACACACATGGCATGGCAAAACATTGGTTTAGGTGGGATCCCGACGCTCCGGATCCCCTCTCCGGAGATACCCTAGCCCCGGTGTAGAAAAAGACGGAACCGGCGTCCAGCCCCCTCTGCGTGAGCCGGAAGTGGGTAGAAAAGTGGAACTAGTTGCTTGGTTGTGTCATGTTAGGCCCAAGGAACACCCTTGACAATGGTAGGGCCCACCTCCTTGCAAGATTCCCCCCGTTACGTCAGATCCGGGAGTTTCGGGGTGTGAGCAGTCCTGGAACCCGCGAGAGAGAATCCGACGTCGGTGAGGCCCCAACACAGAGAGTGATGGTATCTTTGGCACCCAACACCCATGGACACTCTAACACACATGGCATGGCAAAACATTGGTTTAGGTGGGATCCCGACGCTCCGGATCCCCTCTCCGGAGATACCCTAGCCCCGGTGTAGAAAAAGACGGAACCGGCGTCCAGCCCCCTCTGCGTGAGCCGGAAGTGGGTAGCAAAGTGGAACTAGTTGCTTGGTTGTGTCATGTTAGGCCCAAGGAACACCCTTGACAATGGTAGGGCCCACCTCCTTGCAAGATTCCCCCCGTTACGTCAGATCCGGGAGTTTCGGGGTGTGAGCAGTCCTGGAACCCGCGAGAGAGAATCCGACGTCGGTGAGGCCCCAACACAGAGAGTGATGGTATCTTTGGCACCCAACACCCATGGACACTCTAACACACATGGCATGGCAAAACATTGGTTTAGGTGGGATCCCGACGCTCCGGATCCCCTCTCCGGAGATACCCTAGCCCCGGTGTAGAAAAAGACGGAACCGGCGTCCAGCCCCCTCTGCGTGAGCCGGAAGTGGGTAGCAAAGTGGAACTAGTTGCTTGGTTGTGTCATGTTAGGCCCAAGGAACACCCTTGACAATGGTAGGGCCCACCTCCTTGCAAGATTCCCCCGTTACGTCAGATCCGGGAGTTTCGGGGTGTGAGCAGTCCTGGAACCCGCGAGAGAGAATCCGACGTCGGTGAGGCCCCAACACAGAGAGTGATGGTATCTTTGGCACCCAACACCCATGTGACACTCTAACACACATGGCATGGCAAAACATTGGTTTAGGTGGGATCCCGACGCTCCGGATCCCCTCTACGGAGATACCCTAGCCCCGGTGTAGAAAAAGACGGAACCGGCGTCCAGCCCCCTCTGCGTGAGCCGGAAGTGGGTAGCAAAGTGGAACTAGTTGCTTGGTTGTGTCATGTTAGGCCCAAGGAACACCCTTGACAATGGTAGGGCCCACCTCCTTGCAAGATTCCCCCCGTTACGTCAGATCCGGGAGTTTCGGGGTGTGAGCAGTCCTGGAACCCGTGAGAGAGAATCCGACGTCGGTGAGGCCCCAACACAGAGAGTGATGGTATCTTTGGCACCCAACACCCATGGGACACTCTAACACACATGGCATGGCAAAACATTGGTTTAGGTGGGATCCCGACGCTCCGGATCCCCTCTCGGAGATACCCTAGCCCCGGTGTAGAAAAAGACGGAACCGGCGTCCAGCCCCCTCTGCGTGAGCCGGAAGTGGGTAGCAAAGTGGAACTAGTTGCTTGGTTGTGTCATGTTAGGCCCAAGTAACACCCTTGACAATGGTAGGGCCCACCTCCTTGCAAGATTCCCCCCCGTTACGTCAGATCCGGGAGTTTCGGGGTGCGAGCAGTCCTGGAACCCGTGAGAGAGAATCCGACGTCGGTGAGGCCCCAACACAGAGAGTGATGGTATCTTTGGCACCCAACACCCATGATACACTCTAACACACATGGCATGGCAAAACATTGGTTTAGGTGGGATCCCGACGCTCCGGATCCCCTCTCCGGAGATACCCTAGCCCCGGTGTAGAAAAAGACGGAACCGGCGTCCAGCCCCCTCTGCGTGAGCCGGAAGTGGGTAGCAAAGTGGAACTAGTTGCTTGGTTGTGTCATGTTAGGCCCAAGGAACACCCTTGACAATGGTAGGGCCCACCTCCTTGCAAGATTCCCCCCGTTACGTCAGATCCGGGAGTTTCGGGGTGTGAGCAGTCCTGGAACCCGTGAGAGAGAATCCGACGTCGGTGAGGCCCCAACACAGAGAGTGATGGTATCTTTGGCACCCAACACCCATGGGACACTCTAACACACATGGCATGGCAAAACATTGGTTTAGGTGGGATCCCGACGCTCCGGATCCCCTCTCCGGAGATACCCTAGCCCCGGTGTAGAAAAAGACGGAACCGGCGTCCAGCCCCCTCTGCGTGAGCCGGAAGTGGGTAGAAAAGTGGAACTAGTTGCTTGGTTGTGTCATGTTAGGCCCAAGGAACACCCTTGACAATGGTAGGGCCCACCTCCTTGCAAGATTCCCCCCGTTACGTCAGATCCGGGAGTTTCGGGGTGTGAGCAGTCCTGGAACCCGCGAGAGAGAATCCGACGTCGGTGAGGCCCCAACACAGAGAGTGATGGTATCTTTGGCACCCAACACCCATGGGACACTCTAACACACATGGCATGGCAAAACATTGGTTTAGGTGGGATCCCGACGCTCCGGATCCCCTCTCCGGAGATACCCTAGCCCCGGTGTAGAAAAAGACGGAACCGGCGTCCAGCCCCCTCTGCGTGAGCCGGAAGTGGGTAGCAAAGTGGAACTAGTTGCTTGGTTGTGTCATGTTAGGCCCAAGGAACACCCTTGACAATGGTAGGGCCCACCTCCTTGCAAGATTCCCCCCGTTACGTCAGATCCGGGAGTTTCGGGGTGTGAGCAGTCCTGGAACCCGCGAGAGAGAATCCGACGTCGGTGAGGCCCCAACACAGAGAGTGATGGTATCTTTGGCACCCAAGACCCATGAGACACTTTAACACACATGGCATGGCAAAACATTGGTTTAGGTGGGATCCCGACGCTCCGGATCCCCTCTCCGGAGATACCCTAGCCCCGGTGTAGAAAAAGACGGAACCGGCGTCCAGCCCCCTCTGCGTGAGCCGGAAGTGGGTAGCAAAGTGGAACTAGTTGCTTGGTTGTGTCATGTTAGGCCCAAGGAACACCCTTGACAATGGTAGGGCCCACCTCCTTGCAAGATTCCCCCCGTTACGTCAGATCCGGGAGTTTCGGGGTGTGAGCAGTCCTGGAACCCGCGAGAGGGAATCCGACGTCGGTGAGGCCCCAACACAGAGAGTGATGGTATCTTTGGCACCCAACACCCATGAGACACTCTAACACACATGGCATGGCAAAAGATTGGTTTAGGTGGGATCCCGACGCTCCGGATCCCCTCTCCGGAGATACCCTAGCCCCGGTGTAGAAAAAGACGGAACCGGCGTCCAGCCCCCTCTGCGTGAGCCGGAAGTGGGTAGAAAAGTGGAACTAGTTGCTTGGTTGTGTCATGTTAGGCCCAAGGAACACCCTTGACAATGGTAGGGCCCACCTCCTTTCAAGATTCCCCCCATTACGTCAGATCCGGGAGTTTCGGGGTGTGAGCAGTCCTGGAACCCGCGAGAGGGAATCCGACGTCGGTGAGGCCCCACCACAGAGAGTGATGGTATCTTTGGCACCCAAGACCCATGGGACACTCTAACACACATGACATGGCAAAACATTGGTTTAGGTGGGATCCCGACGCTCCGGATCCCCTCTCCGGAGATACCCTAGCCCCGGTGTAGAAAAAGACGGAACCGGCGTCCAGCCCCCTCTGCGTGAGCCGGAAGTGGGTAGAAAAGTGGAACTAGTTGCTTGGTTGTGTCATGTTAGGCCCAAGGAACACCCTTGACAATGGTAGGGCCCACCTCCTTGCAAGATTCCCCCCGTTACGTCAGATCCGGGAGTTTCGGGGTGTGAGCAGTCCTGGAACCCGCGAGAGGGAATCCGACGTCGGTGAGGCCCCAACACAGAGAGTGATGGTATCTTTGGCACCCAACACCCATGAGACACTCTAACACACATGGCATGGCAAAACATTGGTTTAGGTGGGATCCCGACGCTCCGGATCCCCTCTCCGGAGATACCCTAGCCCCGGTGTAGAAAAAGACGGAACCGGCGTCCAGCCCCCTCTGCGTGAGCCGGAAGTGGGTAGCAAAGTGGAACTAGTTGCTTGGTTGTGTCATGTTAGGCCCAAGGAACACCCTTGACAATGGTAGGGCCCACCTCCTTGCAAGATTCCCCCCGTTACGTCAGATCGGGAGTTTCGGGGTGTGAGCAGTCCTGGAACCCGCGAGAGAGAATCCGACGTCGGTGAGGCCCCAACACAGAGAGTGATGGTATCTTTGGCACCCAACACCCATGGACACTCTAACACACATGGCATGGCAAAACATTGGTTTAGGTGGGATCCCGACGCTCCGGATCCCCTCTCCGGAGATACCCTAGCCCCGGTGTAGAAAAAGACGGAACCGGCGTCCAGCCCCCTCTGCGTGAGCCGGAAGTGGGTAGCAAAGTGGAACTAGTTGCTTGGTTGTGTCATGTTAGGCCCAAGGAACACCCTTGACAATGGTAGGGCCCACCTCCTTGCAAGATTCCCCCCGTTACGTCAGATCCGGGAGTTTCGGGGTGTGAGCAGTCCTGGAACCCGCGAGAGAGAATCCGACGTCGGTGAGGCCCCAACACAGAGAGTGATGGTATCTTTGGCACCCAACACCCATGATACACTCTAACACACATGGCATGGCAAAACATTGGTTTAGGTGGGATCCCGACGCTCCGGATCCCCTCTCCGGAGATACCCTAGCCCCGGTGTAGAAAAAGACGGAACCGGCATCCAGCCCCCTCTGCGTGAGCCGGAAGTGGGTAGCAAAGTGGAACTAGTTGCTTGGTTGTGTCATGTTAGGCCCAAGGAACACCCTTGACAATGGTAGGGCCCACCTCCTTGCAAGATTCCCCCCGTTACGTCAGATCCGGGAGTTTCGGGGTGTGAGCAGTCCTGGAACCCGCGAGAGAGAATCCGACGTCGGTGAGGCCCCAACACAGAGAGTGATGGTATCTTTGGCACCCAACACCCATGGGACACTCTAACACACATGGCATGGCAAAACATTGGTTTAGGTGGGATCCCGACGCTCCGGATCCCCTCTCCGGAGATACCCTAGCCCCGGTGTAGAAAAAGACGGAACCGGCGTCCAGCCCCCTCTGCGTGAGCCGGAAGTGGGTAGAAAAGTGGAACTAGTTGCTTGGTTGTGTCATGTTAGGCCCAAGGAACACCCTTGACAATGGTAGGGCCCACCTCCTTGCAAGATTCCCCCCGTTACGTCAGATCCGGGAGTTTCGGGGTGTGAGCAGTCCTGGAACCCGTGAGAGAGAATCCGACGTCGGTGAGGCCCCAACACAGAGAGTGATGGTATCTTTGGCACCCAACACCCATGATACACTCTAACACACATGGCATGGCAAAACATTGGTTTAGGTGGGATCCCGACGCTCCGGATCCCCTCTCCGGAGATACCCTAGCCCCGGTGTAGAAAAAGACGGAACCGGCGTCCAGCCCCCTCTGCGTGAGCCGGAAGTGGGTAGCAAAGTGGAACTAGTTGCTTGGTTGTGTCATGTTAGGCCCAAGGAACACCCTTGACAATGGTAGGGCCCACCTCCTTGCAAGATTCCCCCCGTTACGTCAGATCCGGGAGTTTCGGGGTGTGAGCAGTCCTGGAACCCGCGAGAGAGAATCCGACGTCGGTGAGGCCCCAACACAGAGAGTGATGGTATCTTTGGCACCCAACACCCATGGGACACTCTAACACACATGGCATGGCAAAACATTGGTTTAGGTGGGATCCCGACGCTCCGGATCCCCTCTCCGGAGATACCCTAGCCCCGGTGTAGAAAAAGACGGAACCGGCGTCTAGCCCCCTCTGCGTGAGCCGGAAGTGGGTAGCAAAGTGGAACTAGTTGCTTGTTGTGTCATGTTAGGCCCAAGGAACACCCTTGACAATGGTAGGGCCCACCTCCTTGCAAGATTCCCCCCGTTACGTCAGATCCGGGAGTTTCGGGGTGTGAGCAGTCCTGGAACCCGCGAGAGAGAATCCGACGTCGGTGAGGCCCCAACACAGAGAGTGATGGTATCTTTGGCACCCAACACCCATGGGACACTCTAACACACATGGCATGGCAAAACATTGGTTTAGGTGGGATCCCGACGCTCCGGATCCCCTCTCCGGAGATACCCTAGCCCCGGTGTAGAAAAAGACGGAACCGGCGTCCAGCCCCCTCTGCGTGAGCCGGAAGTGGGTAGCAAAGTGGAACTAGTTTCTTGGTTGTGTCATGTTAGGCCCAAGGAACACCCTTGACAATGGTAGGGCCCACCTCCTTGCAAGATTCCCCCCGTTACGTCAGATCCGGGAGTTTCGGGGTGTGAGCAGTCCTGGAACCCGTGAGAGAGAATCCGACGTCGGTGAGGCCCCAACACAGAGAGTGATGGTATCTTTGGCACCCAACACCCATGGGACACTCTAACACACATGGCATGGCAAAACATTGGTTTAGGTGGGATCCCGACGCTCCGGATCCCCTCTACGGAGATACCCTAGCCCGGTGTAGAAAAAGACGGAACCGGCGTCCAGCCCCCTCTGCGTGAGCCGGAAGTGGGTAGCAAAGTGGAACTAGTTGCTTGGTTGTGTCATGTTAGGCCCAAGGAACACCCTTGACAATGGTAGGGCCCACCTCCTTGCAAGATTCCCCCCGTTACGTCAGATCCGGGAGTTTCGGGGTGTGAGCAGTCCTGGAACCCGCGAGAGAGAATCCGACGTCGGTGAGGCCCCAACACAGAGAGTGATGGTATCTTTGGCACCCAACACCCATGGGACACTCTAACACACATGGCATGGCAAAACATTGGTTTAGGTGGGATCCCGACGCTCCGGATCCCCTCTCCGGAGATACCCTAGCCCGGTGTAGAAAAATACGGAACCGGCGTCCAGCCCCCTCTGCGTGAGCCGGAAGTGGGTAGCAAAGTGGAACTAGTTGCTTGGTTGTGTCATGTTAGGCCCAAGGAACACCCTTTACAATGGTAGGGCCCACCTCCTTGCAAGATTCCCCCCGTTACGTCAGATCCGGGAGTTTCGGGGTGTGAGCAGTCCTGGAACCCGCGAGAGAGAATCCGACGTCGGTGAGGCCCCAACACAGAGAGTGATGGTATCTTTGGCACCCAACACCCATGATACACTCTAACACACATGGCATGGCAAAACATTGGTTTAGGTGGGATCCCGACGCTCCGGATCCCCTCTCCGGAGATACCCTAGCCCCGGTGTAGAAAAAGACGGAACCGGCGTCCAGCCCCCTCTGCGTGAGCCGGAAGTGGGTAGCAAAGTGGAACTAGTTGCTTGGTTGTGTCATGTTAGGCCCAGGAACACCCTTAACAATGGTAGGGCCCACCTCCTTGCAAGATTCCCCCCGTTACGTCAGATCCGGGAGTTTCGGGGTGTGAGCAGTCCTGGAACCCGTGAGAGAGAATCCGACGTCGGTGAGGCCCCAACACAGAGAGTGATGGTATCTTTGGCACCCAACACCCATGGGACACTCTAACACACATGGCATGGCAAAACATTGGTTTAGGTGGGATCCCGACGCTCCGGATCCCCTCTCCGGAGATACCCTAGCCCCGGTGTAGAAAAAGACGGAACCGGCGTCTAGCCCCCTCTGCGTGAGCTGGAAGTGGGTAGCAAAGTGGAACTAGTTGCTTGGTTGTGTCATGTTAGGCCCAAGGAACACCCTTGACAATGGTAGGGCCCACCTCCTTGCAAGATTCCCCCCGTTACGTCAGATCCGGGAGTTTCGGGGTGTGAGCAGTCCTGGAACCCGTGAGAGAGAATCCGACGTCGGTGAGGCCCCAACACAGAGAGTGATGGTATATTTGGCACCCAACATCCATGGGACACTCTAACACACATGGAATGGCAAAACATTGGTTTAGGTGGGATCCCGACGCTCCGGATCCCCTCTACGGAGATATCCTAGCCCCGGTGTAGAAAAAGACGGAACCGGCGTCCAGCCCCCTCTGCGTGAGCCGGAAGTGGGTAGCAAAGTGGAACTAGTTGCTTGGTTGTGTCATGTTAGGCCCAAGGAACACCCTTGAGAATGGTATGGCCCACCTCCTTGCAAGATTCCCCCCGTTACGTCAGATCCGGGAGTTTCGGGGTGTGAGCAGTCCTAGAACCCGCGAGAGAGAATCCGACGTCGGTGAGGCCCCAACACAGAGAGTGATGGTATCTTTGGCACCCAACACCCATGGGACACTCTAACACACATGGCATGGCAAAACATTGGTTTAGGTTGGATCCTGACGCTCCGGATCCCCTCTCCGGAGATACCCTAGCCCCGGTGTAGAAAAAGACGGAACCGACGTCCAGCCCCCTCTGCGTGAGCCGGAAGTGGGTAGAAAAGTGGAAATAGTTGCTTGGTTGTGTCATGTTAGGCCCAAGGAACACCCTTGACAATGGTAGGGACCACCTCCTTGCAAGATTCCCCCCGTTACGTCAGATCCGGGTGTTTCGGGGTGTTAGGAGTCCTGGAACCCGCGAGAGAGAATCCGACGTCGGTGAGGCCCCAACACAGAGAGTGATGGTATATTTGGCACCCAACACCCATGATACACTCTAACACACATGGCATGGCAAAACATTGGTTTAGGTGGGATCCCGACGCTCTGGATCCCCTCTCCGGAGATACCCTAGCCCCGGTGTAGAAAAAGACGGAACCGGCGTCCAGCCCCCTCTGCGTGAGCCGGAAGTGGGTAGCAAAGTGGAACTAGTTGCTTGGTTGTGTCATGTTAGGACCAAGGAACACCCTTAACAATGGTAGGGCCCACCTCCTTGCAAGATTCCCCCCGTTACGTCAGATCCGGGAGTTTCGGGGTGTGAGGAGTCCTGGAACCCGTGAGAGAGAATCCGACGTCGGTGAGGCCCCAACACAGAGAGTGATGGTATCTTTGGCACCCAACACCCATGGGACACTCTAACACACATGGCATGGCAAAACAATCTTTTAGGTGGGATCCCGACGCTCCGGATCCCCTCTCCGGAGATACCCTAGCCCCGGTGTAGAAAAAGACGGAACCGGCGTCTAGCCCCCTCTGCGTGAGCTGGAAGTGGGTAGCAAAGTGGAACTAGTTGCTTGGTTGTGTCATGTTAGGACCAAGGAACACCCTTGACAATGGTAGGGCCCACCTCCTTGCAAGATTCCCCCCGTTACGTTAGATCCGGGAGTTTCAGGGTGTGAGCAGTCCTGGAACCCGTAGAGAGAATCCGACGTCGGTGAGGCCCCAACACAGAGAGTGATGGTATCTTTGGCACGCAACACCCATGGGACACTCTTACACACATGGCATGGCAAAAAATTGGTTTAGGTGGGATCCCGACGCTCCGGATCCCCTCTCCGGAGATACCCTAGCCCCGGTGTAGAAAAAGACGGAACCGGCGTCCAGCCCCCTCTGCGTGAGCCGGAAGTGGGTAGCAAAGTGGAACTAGTTGCTTGGTTGTGTCATGTTAGGCCCAAGGAACACCCTTGAGAATGGTAGGGCCCACCTCCTTGAAAGATTCCCCCCGTTACGTCAGATCCGGGAGTTTCGGGGTGTGAGCAGTCCTGGAACCCGCGAGAGAGAATCCGATGTCGGTGAGGCCCCAACACAGAGAGTGATGGTATCTTTGGCACCCAACACCCATGATACACTATAACACACATGTCATGGCAAAAAATTGGTTTAGGTGGGATCCCGACGCTCCGGATCCCCTCTCCGGAGATACCCTAGCCCCGGTGTAGAAAAAGACGGAACCGGCGTCCAGCCCCCTCTGCGTGAGCCGGAAGTGGGTAGAAAAGTGGAACTAGTTGCTTGGTTGTGTCATGTTAGGCCCAAGGAACACAATTGACAATGGTAGGGGCCAACTCATTGCAAGATCCCCCCCGTTACGTCAGATCCGGGAGTTTCGGGGTGTGAGGAGTCCTGGAACCCGCGAGAGAGAATCCGACGTCGGTGAGGCCCCAACACAGAGAGTGATGGTATCTTTGGCACCCAACACCCATGATACACTCTAACACACATGGCATGGAAAAACATTGGTTTAGGTGGGATCCCGACGCTCCGGATCCCCTCTCCGGAGATACCCTAGCCCCGGGGTAGAAAAAAACGGAACCGGCGTCCAGCCCCCTCTGCGTGAGCCGGAAGTGGGTAGAAAAGTGGAACTAGTTGCTTGGTTGTGTCATGTTAGGCCCAAGGAAAACCCTTTACAATGGTAGGGAACACCTCCTTGAAAGATTCCCCCCGTTACGTCAGATCCGGGAGTTTCGGGGTGTGAGCAGTCCTGGAACCCGCGAGAGAGAATCCGATGTCGGTGAGGCCCCAACACAAAGAGTGATGGTATCTTTGGCACCCAAGACCCATGGGACACTCTAACACACATGGCATGGAAAAATATTGGTTTAGGTGGGATTCCGACGCTCCGGATCCCCTCTCCGGATATACCCTAGCCCCGGTGTAGAAAAAGACGAAACCGGCGTCCAGCCCCCTCTGCGTGAGCCGGAAGTGGGTAGCAAAGTGGAACTAGTTGCTTGGTTGTGTCATGTTAGGCCCAAGGAACACCCTTGACAATGGTAGGGCCCACCTCCTTGTAAGATTCCCCCCGTTACGTCAGATCCGGGAGTTTCGGGGTGTGAGCAGTCCTGGAACCCGCGAGAGAGAATCCGACGTCGGTGTGGCCCCAACACAGAGAGTGATGGTATATTTGGCACCCAACACCCATGATACACTCTAACACACATGGCATGGAAAAATATTGGTTTAGGTGGGATCCCGACGCTCCGGATCCCCTCTCCGGAGATACCCTAGCCCCGGTGTAGAAAAAGACGGAACCGGCGTCCAGCGCCCTCTGCGTGAGCCGGAAGTGGGTAGAAAAGTGGAACTAGTTGCTTGGTTGTGTCATGTTAGGCCCAAGGAACACCCTTGACAATGGTAGGGCCCACCTCCTTGCAAGATCCCCCCGTTACGTCAGATCCGGGAGTTTCGGGGTGTGAGCAGTCCTGGAACCCGCGAGAGAGAATCCGACGTCGGTGAGGCCCCAACATAGAGAGTGATGGTATCTTTGGCACCCAACACCCATGGGACACTATAACACACATGGCATGGAAAACCATTGGTTTAGGTGGGATCCCGACGCTCCGGATCCCCTCTCCGGAGATACCCTAGCCCCGGTGTAGAAAAAGACGGAACCGGCGTCCAGCCCCCTCTGCGTGAGCCGAAGTGGGTAGCAAAGTGGAACTAGTTGCTTGGTTGTGTCATGTTAGGCCCAAGGAACACCCTTGACAATGGTAGGGCACACCTCCTTGCAAGATCCCCCCGTTACATCAGATCCGGGAGTTTCGGGGTGTGAGCAGTCCTGGAACCCGTGAGAGAGAATCCGACGTCGGTGAGGCCCCAACACAAAGAGTGATGGTATATTTGGCACCCAACACCCATGATACACTCTAACACACATGTCATGGCAAAACATTAGGTTTAGGTGGGATCCGACGCTCCGGATCCCCTCTCCGGAGATACCCTAGCCCCGGTGTAGAAAAATACGGAACCGGCGTCCAGCCCCCTCTGCGTGAGCCGGAAGTGGGTAGCAAAGTGGAACTAGTTGCTTGGTTGTGTCTTGTTAGGCCCAAGGAACACCCTTGACAATGGTAGGGCCCACCTCCTTGGAAGTTTCCCCCCGTTACGTCAGATCCGGGAGTTTCGGGGTGTGAGCAGTCCTGGAACCCGCGAGAGAGAATCCGACGCCGGTGAGGCCCCAACACAGAGATTGATGGTATCTTTGGCACCCAAGACCCATGGGACACTCTAACACACATGGAATGGCAAAACATTCTTTTAGGTGGGATCCCGACGCTCCGGATCCCCTCTCCGGAGATACCCTAGCCCCGGTGTAGAAAAAGACGGAACCGGTGTCCAGCCCCCTCTGCGTGAGCCGGAAGTGGGTAGCAAAGTGGAACTAGTTGCTTGGTTGTGTCATGTTAGGCCCAACGAGCACCCTTGACAATGGTAGGGACCACCTCCTTGCAAGATTCCCCCAGTTACGTCAGATCCGGGAGTTTCGGGGTGTGAGCAGTCCTGGAACCCATGAGAGAGAATCCGACGTCGGTGAGGCCCCAACACAAAGAGTGATGGTATCTTTGGCACCCAACACCCATGATACACTCTAACACACATGGAATGGCAAAACATTGGTTTAGGTGGGATCCCGACGCTCCGGATCCCCTCTCCGGAGATACCCTAGCCCCGGTGTAGAAAAAGACGGAACCGGCCTCCAGCCCCTCTGCGTGAGCCGGAAGTGGGTAGAAAAGTGGAACTAGTTGCTTGGTTGTGTCATGTTAGGCCCAACGAGCACCCTTGACAATGGTAGGGCCCACCTCCTTGCAAGATTCCCCCCGTTACGTCAGATCCGGGAGTTTCGGGGTGTGAGCAGTCCTGGAACCCATGAGAGAGAATCCGACGTCGGTGAGGCCCCAACACAGAGAGTGATGGTATCTTTGGCACCCAACACCCATGATACACTCTAACACACATGGAATTGCAAAAAATTGGTTTAGGTGGGATCCCGACGCTCCGGATCCCCTCTCCGGAGATACCCTAGCCCCGGTGTAGAAAAAGACGGAACCGGCCTCCAGCGCCCTCTGCGTGAGCCGGAAGTGGGTAGAAAAGTGGAACTAGTTGCTTGGTTGTGTCATGTTAGGCCCAAGGAACACCTTTGACAATGGTAGGGCCCACCTCCTTGCAATATTCCCCCCGTTACGTCAGATCCGGGAGTTTCGGGTGTGAGCAGTCCTGGAACCCGCGAGAGAGAATCCGACGTCGGTGAGGCCCCAACACAGAGAGTGATGGTATCTTGGCACCGCAAGACCCATGGGACACTCTAACACACATGGCATGGCAAAACCATTGGTTTAGGTGGGATCCCGACGCTCCGGATCCCCTCTCCGGAGATACCCTAGCCCCGGTGTAGAAAAAGACGGAACCGGCGTCCAGCCCCCTCTGCGTGAGCCGAAGTGGGTAGAAAAGTGGAACTAGTTGCTTGGTTGTGTCATGTTACGGCCCAAGGAAAACCCTTGACAATGGTAGGGCCCACCTCCTTGCAAGATTCCCCCCGTTACGTCAGATCCGGGAGTTTCGGGGTGTGAGCAGTCCTGGAACCCGCGAGAGAGAATCCGACGTCGTTGAGGCCCCAACACAAAGAGTGATGGTATCTTTGGCACCCAAGACCCATGGGACACTCTAACACACATGGCATGGAAAAATATTGGTTTAGGTGGGATTCGACGCTCCGGATCCCCTCTCCGGAATATACCTAGCCCCGGTGTAGAAAAAGCCGAAACCGGCGTCCAGCCCCCTCTGCGTGAGCCAGGAAGTGGGTAGCAAAGTGGAACTAGTTGCTTGGTTGTGTCATGTTAGGCCCAAGGACCACCCTTGACAATGGTAGGGCCCACCTCCTTGTAAGATTCCCCCCGTTACGTCAGATCCGGGAGTTTCGGGGTGTGAGCAGTCCTGGAACCCGCGAGAGAGAATCCGACGTCGGTGTGGCCCCAACACCAGAGAGTGATGGTATCTTTGGCACCCCAACACCCATGATACACCTCTAACACACATGGCATGGAAAAATATTGGTTTAGGTTGGGATCCCGACGCTCCGGATCCCTCTCTCCGGAGATACCCTAGCCCCGGTGTAGAAAAAGACGGAACCGGCGTCCAGCGCCCCTCTGCGTGAGCCGAAGTGGGTAGAAAAGTGGAACTAGTTGCTTGTTGTGTCATGTTAGGCCCAAGGAACACCCTTGACAATGGTAGGGCCCACCTCCTTGCAAGATTCCCCCCGTTACGTCAGATCCGGGAGTTTCGGGGTGTGAGCAGTCCTGGAACCCCGCGAGAGAGAATCCGACGTCGGTGAGGCCCCAACACAGAGAGTGATGGTATCTTTGCACCCAAGCACCCATGGGATACACTCTAACACACATGGCATGGCAAAACATTGGTTTAGGTGGGATCCCGACGCTCCGGATCCCCTCTCCGGAGATACCCTAGCCCCGGGGTAGAAAAAGACGGAACCGGCGTCCAGCCCCCTCTGCGTGAGCCGGAAGTGGGTAGCAAAGTGGAACTAGTTTCTTGGTTGTGTCATGTTAGGCCCAAGTAAAACCCTTGACAATGGTAGGGAAAACCTCCTTGAAAGATTCCCCCCGTTACGTCAGATCCGGGAGTTTCGTGGTGTGAGCAGTCCTGGAACCCGCGAGAGAGAATCCGACGTCGGTGAGGCCCCAACACAAAGAGTGATAGTATATTTGGCACCCAAGACCCATGGGACACTCTAACACACATGGCATGGAAAAATATTAGTTTAGGTGGGATTCCGACGCTCCGGATCCCCTCTCCGGAGATACCCTAGCCCCGGTGTAGAAAAAGACGAAACCGGCGTCCAGCCCCCTCTGCGTGAGCCGGAAGTGGGTAGCAAAGTGGAACTAGTTGCTTGGTTGTGTCTTGTTAGGCCCAAGGAACACCCTTGACAATGGTAGGGCCCACCTCCTTGGAAGATTCCCCCCGTTACGTCAGATCCGGGAGTTTCGGGGTGTGAGCAGTCCTGGAACCCGCGAGAGAGAATCCGACGCCGGTGAGGCCCCAACACAGAGATTGATGGTATCTTTGGCACCCAAGACCCATGGGACAATCTAACACACATGGAATGGCAAAACATTCTTTTAGGTGGGATCCCGACGCTCCGGATCCCCTCTCCGGAGATACCCTAGCCCCGGTGTAGAAAAAGACGGAACCGGCGTCCAGCCCCCTCTGCATGAGCCGGAAGTGGGTAGCAAAGTGTAACTAGTTGCTTGGTTGTGTCATATTAGGCCCAAGGAACACCCTTGACAATGTTAGGGCCCGCCTCCTTGCAATATTTCCCCCGTTACGTCAGATCCGGGAGTTTCGGGTGTGAGCAGTCCTGGAACCCATGAGAGAGAATCCGACGTCGGTGAGGCCCCAACACAAAGAGTGATGGTATCTTTGTCACCCAACACCCATGATACACTTTAACACACATGGCATGGAAAAACATTGGTTTAGGTGGGATCCCGACGCTCTGTATCCCCTCTCCGGAGATACCCTAGCCTCGGTGTAGAAAAAGACGGAACCGGTGTCCAGCCCCCTCTGCGTGAGCCGGAAGTGGGTAGAAAAGTGGAACTAGTTGCTTGGTTGTGTAATGTTAGGCCCAAGGAACACCCTTTACAATGTTAGGGCCCACCTCCTTGAAAGATTCCCCCCGTTACGTCAGATCCGGGAGTTTCGGGGTGTGAGCAGTCCTGGAACCCGCGAGAGAGAATCCGACGTCGGTGAGGCCCCAACACAGAGAGTGATGGTATCTTTGGCACCCAACACCCATGATACACTCTAACACACATGTCATGGCAAAAAATTGGTTTAGGTGGGATCCCGACGCTCCGGATCCCCTCTCCGGAGATACCCTAGCCCCGGTGTAGAAAAAGACGGAACCGGCGTCCAGCCCCCTCTGCGTGAGCCGGAAGTGGGTAGCAAAGTGGAACTAGTTGCTTGGTTGTGTCATGTTAGGCCCAAGGAACACAATTGACAATGGTAGGGGCCAACTCATTGCAAGATCCCCCCCGTTACGTCAGATCCGGGAGTTTCGGGGTGTGAGCAGTCCTGGAACCCGCGAGAGAGAATCCGACGTCGGTGAGGCCCCAACACAGAGAGTGATGGTATCTTTGGCACCCAACACCCATGGGACACTCTAACACACATTTCATGGCAAAACATTGGTTTAGGTGGGATCCCGACGCTCCGGATCCCCTCTCCGGAGATACCCTAGCCCCGGTGTAGAAAAAGACGGAACCGGCGTCCAGCCCCCTCTGCGTGAGCCGGAAGTGGGTAGCAAAGTGGAACTAGTTGATTGGTTGTGTCATGTTAGGCCCAAGGAACACCCTTGACAATGGTAGGGACCACCTCCTTGCAAGATTCCCCCAGTTACGTCAGATCCGGGAGTTTCGGGGTGTGAGCAGTCCTGGAACCCGCGAGAGAGAATCCGACGTCGGTGAGGCCCCAACACAGAGAGTGATGGTATCTTTGGCACCCAACACCCATGATACACTCTAACACACATTGCATGGCAAAACATTGGTTTAGTTGGGATCCCGACGCTCTGGATCCCCTCTCCGGAGATACCCTAGCCCCGGTGTGGAAAAAGACGGAACCGGCGTCCAGCCCCCTCTGCGTGAGCCAGAAGTGGGTAGCAAAGTGGAACTAGTTGCTTGGTTGTGTCATGTTAGGCCCAAGGAACACCCTTGACAATGTTAGGGCCCACCTACTTGCAAGATTCCCCCCGTTATGTCAGATCCGGGAGTTTCGGGGTGTGAGCAGTCCTTGAACCCGTGAGAGAGAATCCGACGTCGGTGAGGCCCCAACACAGAGAGTGATGGTATCTTTGGCACCCAAGACCCATGATACTCTCTAACACACATGGAATGGCAAAAAATTCTTTTAGGTGGGATCCCGACGCTCTGGATCCCCTCTCCGGAGATACCCTAGCCCCGGTGTAGAAAAAGACGGAACCGACGTCCAGCCCCCTCTGCGTGAGCCGGAAGTGGGTAGCAAAGTGGAACTAGTTTCTTGGTTGTGTCATGTTAGGCCCAAGGAACACCCTTGACAATGTTAGGGCCCACCTCCTTGAAAGATTCCCCCCGTTACGTCAGATCTGGGAGTTTCGGGTGTGAGCAGTCCTGGAACCCATGAGAGAGAATCCGACGTCGGTGAGGCCCCAACACAAAGAGTGATGGTATCTTTGGCACCCAACACCCATGATACACTTTAACACACATGGCATGGCAAAACATTGATTTAGGTGGGATCCCGACGCTCCGGATCCCCTCTCCGGAGATACCCTAGCCCCGGTGTAGAAAAAGACGGAACCGGCGTCCAGCCCCCTCTGCGTGAGCCGGAAGTGGGTAGCAAAGTGGAACTAGTTGCTTGGTTGTGTCATGTTAGGCCCAAGGAACACCCTTTAAAATGGTAGGGCCCACCTCCTTGCAAGATTCCCCCCCGTTACGTCAGATCCGGGAGTTTCGGGGTGTGAGCAGTCCTGGAACCCGCGAGAGAGAATCCGACGTCGGTGAGGCCCCAACACAGAGAGTGATGGTATCTTTGGCACCCAACACCCATGGGACACTCTAAATCACATGGCATGGAAAACCATTGGTTTAGGTGGGATTCCGACGCTCCGGATCCCCTCTCCGGCGATACCCTAGCCCCGGTGTAGAAAAAGACGGAACTGGCGTCCAGCCCCCTCTGCGTGAGCCGGAACTGGGTAGCAAAGTGGAACTAGTTGCTTGGTTGTGTCATGTTAGGCCCAAGGAACACCCTTGACATTGTTAGGGCCCACCTCCTTGCAAGATTCCCTCCGTTACGTCAGATCCGGGAGTTTCGGGGTGTGAGCAGTCCTGGAACCCGCGAGAGAGAATCCGACGTCGCTGAGGCCCCAACACAGAGAGTGATGGTATCTTTGGCACCCAAGACCCATGGGACACTCTAACACACATGGAATGGCAAAACATTGGTTTAGTTGGGATCCCGACGCTCCGGATCCCCTCTCCGGAGATACCCTAGCCCCGGTGTAGAAAAAGACGGAACCGACGTCCAGTCCCCCTCTGCGTGAGCCGGAAGTGGGTAGCAAAGTGGAACTAGTTGCTTGGTTGTGTCATGTTAGGCCCAAGGAACACCCTTGACAATGGTAGGGCCCACCTACTTGGAAGATTCCCCCCGTTACGTCAGATCCGGGAGTTTCGGGGTGTGAGCAGTCCTGGAACCCGCGAGAGAGAATCCGACGCCGGTGAGGCCCCAACACAGAGAGTGATGGTATCTTTGGAACCAAAGACCCATGGGACACTCTAACACACATGGAATGGAAAAACATTGGTTTAGGTGGGATTCCGACACTCCGGATCCCATCTCCGGAGATACCCTAGCCCCGGTGTAGAAAAAGACGGAACCGGCGTCCAGCCCCCTCTGCGTGAGCCGGAAGTGGGTAGCAAAGTCGAACTAGTTGCTTTTTAGTGTCATTTTAGGCCCTAGGAACACCCTTAACAATGGTAGGACTCACCTCCTTGAAAGATTCCCCCCGTTACGTCAGATCCGGGAGTTTCGTGTTTGAGCAGTCCTGGAACCCGCGAGAGAGAATCCGACGTCGGTGAGGCCCCAACACAGAGAGTGATGGTATCTTTGGCACACAAGACCCATGGGACACTCTAACACACATGGCATGGCAAAACATTGGTTTAGGTGGGATCCCGACGCTCCGGATCCCCTCTCCGGAGATACCCTAGCCCCGGTGTAGAAAAAGACGGAACGGACGTCCAGCCCCCTCTGCGTGAGCCGGAAGTGGGTAGCAAAGTGGAACTAGTTGCTTGGCTGTGTCATGTTAGGACCAAGGAACACCCTTGACAATGGTAGGGCCCACCTCCTTGAAAGATTCCCCCCGTTACGTCAGATCCGGGAGTTTCGGGGTGTGAGCAGTCCTGGAACCCGCGAGAGAGAATCCGACGTCGGTGAGGCCCCAACACATAGAGTGATGGTATCTTTGGCACCCAACACCCATGATACACTCTAACACACATGGCATGGCAAAACATTGGTTTAGGTGGGATCCCGACGCTCCGGATCCCCTCTCCGGAGATACCCTAGCCCCGGTGTAGAAAAAGACGGAACCGGCGTCCAGCGCCCTCTGCGTGAGCCGGAAGTGGGTAGAAAAGTGGAACTAGTTGCTTGGTTGTGTCATTTTAGGCCCAAGGAACACCCTTGACAATGGTAGGGCCCACCTCCTTGCAAGATTCCCCCCGTTACGTCAGATCCGGGAGTTTCGGGGTGTGAGCAGTCCTGGAACCCGCGAGAGAGAATCCGACGTCGGTGAGGCCCCAACACAGAGAGTGATGGTATCTTTGGCACACAAGACCCATGGGACACTCTAACACACATGGCATGGCAAAACATTGGTTTAGGTGGGATCCCGACGCTCCGGATCCCCTCTCCGGAGATACCCTAGCCCCGGTGTAGAAAAAGACGGAACCGGCGTCCAGCCCCCTCTGCGTGAGCCGGAAGTGGGTAGCAAAGTGGAACTAGTTGCTTGGTTGTGTCATGTTAGGCCCAAGGAATACCCTTGACAATGGTAGGGCCCACCTCCTTGCAAGATTCCCCCCGTTACGTCAGATCCGGGAGTTTCGGGGTGTGAGCAGTCCTGGAACCCGCGAGAGAGAATCCGACGTCGGTGAGGCCCCAACACAGAGAGTGATGGTATCTTTGGCACACAAGACCCATGGGACACTCTAACACACATGGCATGGCAAAACATTGGTTTAGGTGGGATCCCGACGCTCCGGATCCCCTCTCCGGAGATACCCTAGCCCCGGTGTAGAAAAAGACGGAACCGGCGTCCAGCCCCCTCTGCGTGAGCCGGAAGTGGGTAGCAAAGTGGAACTAGTTGCTTGGTTGTGTCATGTTAGGCCCAAGGAACACCCTTGACAATGGTAGGGCCCACCTCCTTGCAAGATTCCCCCCGTTACGTCAGATCCGGGAGTTTCGGGGTGTGAGCAGTCCTGGAACCCGCGAGAGAGAATCCGACGTCGGTGAGGCCCCAACACAGAGAGTGATGGTATCTTTGGCACCCAACACCCATGGGACACTCTAAATCACATGGCATGGCAAACCATTGGTTTAGGTGGGATTCCGACGCTCCGGATCCCCTCTCCGGCGATACCCTAGCCCCGGTGTAGAAAAAGACGGAACTGGCGTCCAGCCCCCTCTGCGTGAGCCGGAAGTGGGTAGCAAAGTGGAACTAGTTGCTTGGTTGTGTCATGTTAGGCCCAAGGAACACCCTTGACATTGTTAGGGCCCACCTCCTTGCAAGATTCCCTCCGTTACGTCAGATCCGGGAGTTTCGGGGTGTGAGCAGTCCTGGAACCCGCGAGAGAGAATCCGACGTCGCTGAGGCCCCAACACAGAGAGTGATGGTATCTTTGGCACCCAAGACCCATGGGACACTCTAACACACATGGAATGGCAAAACATTGGTTTAGTTGGGATCCCGACGCTCCGGATCCCCTCTCCGGAGATACCCTAGCCCCGGTGTAGAAAAAGACGGAACCGACGTCCAGTCCCCCTCTGCGTGAGCCGGAAGTGGGTAGCAAAGTGGAACTAGTTGCTTGGTTGTGTCATGTTAGGCCCAAGGAACACCCTTGACAATGGTAGGGCCCACCTCCTTGGAAGATTCCCCCCGTTACGTCAGATCCGGGAGTTTCGGGGTGTGAGCAGTCCTGGAACCCGCGAGAGAGAATCCGACGCCGGTGAGGCCCCAACACAGAGAGTGATGGTATCTTTGGCACCAAAGACCCATGGGACACTCTAACACACATGGAATGGAAAAACATTGGTTTAGGTGGGATTCCGACGCTCCGGATCCCATCTCCGGAGATACCCTAGCCCCGGTGTAGAAAAAGACGGAACCGGCGTCCAGCCCCCTCTGCGTGAGCCGGAAGTGGGTAGAAAAGTCGAACTAGTTGCTTTTTAGTGTCATTTTAGGCCCTAGGAACACCCTTGACAATGGTAGGGCTCACCTCCTTGAAAGATTCCCCCCCGTTACGTCAGATCCGGGAGTTTCGTGTTTGAGCAGTCCTGGAACCCGCGAGAGAGAATCCGACGTCGGTGAGGCCCCAACACAGAGAGTGATGGTATCTTTGGCACACAAGACCCATGGGACACTCTAACACACATGGCATGGCAAAACATTGGTTTAGGTGGGATCCCGACGCTCCGGATCCCCTCTCCGGAGATACCCTAGCCCCGGTGTAGAAAAAGACGGAACGGACGTCCAGCCCCCTCTGCGTGAGCCGGAAGTGGGTAGCAAAGTGGAACTAGTTGCTTGGTTGTGTCATGTTAGGACCAAGGAACACCCTTGACAATGGTAGGGCCCACCTCCTTGAAAGATTCCCCCTGTTACGTCAGATCCGGGAGTTTCGGGGTGTGAGCAGTCCTGGAACCCGCGAGAGAGAATCCGACGTCGGTGAGGCCCCAACACATAGAGTGATGGTATCTTTGGCACCCAACATCCATGATACACTCTAACACACATGGCATGGCAAAAGATTGGTTTAGGTGGGATCCCGATGCTCCGGATCCCCTCTCCGGAGATACCCTAGCCCCGGTGTAGAAAAAGACGGAACCGGCGTCCAGCGCCCTCTGCGTGAGCCGGAAGTGGGTAGAAAAGTGGAACTAGTTGCTTGGTTGTGTCATTTTAGGCCCAAGGAACACCCTTGACAATGGTAGGGCCCACCTCCTTGCAAGATTCCCCCCGTTACGTCAGATCCGGGAGTTTCGGGGTGTGAGCAGTCCTGGAACCCGCGAGAGAGAATCCGACGTCGGTGAGGCCCCAACACAGAGAGTGATGGTATCTTTGGCACCCAAGACCCATGGGACACTCTAACACACATGGCATGGAAAACCATTGGTATAGGTGGGATTCCGACGCTCCGGATCCCCTCTCCGGAGATACCCTAGCCCCGGTGTAGAAAAAGACGGAACCGGCGTCCAGCCCCCTCTGCGTGAGCCGGAAGTGGGTAGCAAAGTGGAACTAGTTGCTTGGTTGTGTCATGTTAGGCCCAAGGAAAACCCTTGAAAATGGTAGGGACCATCTCCTTGCAAGATTCCCCCCGTTACGTTAGATCCGGGAGTTTCGGGGTGTGAGCAGTCCTAGAACCCGCGAGAGAGAATCCGACGTCGGTGAGGCCCCAACACAAAGAGTGATGGTATCTTTGGCAACCAAGACCCGTGGGACACTCTAACACACATGGAATGGAAAAATATTGGATTAGGTGGGATTTCGACGCTCCGGATCCCCTCTCCGGAGATACCCTAGCCCCGGTGTAGAAAAAGACGAAACCGGCGTCCAGCCCCCTCTGCGTGAGCCGGAAGTGGGTAGCAAAGTGGAACTAGTTGCTTGGTTGTGTCATGTTAGGCCCAAGGAACACCCTCGACAATGGTAGGGCCCACCTCCTTGGAAGATTCCCCCCGTTACGTCAGATCCGGGAGTTTCGGGGTGTGAGCAGTCCTGGAACCCGCGAGAGAGAATCCGACGCCGGTGAGGCCCCAACACAGAGAGTGATGGTATCTTTGGCACCCAAGACCCATGGGACACTCTAACACACATGGAATGGCAAAACATTGGTTTAGGTGGGATTCCGACGCTCCGGATCCCATCTCCGGAGATACCCTAGCCCCGGTGTAGAAAAAGACGGAACCGGCGTCCAGCCCCCTCTACGTGAGCCGGAAGTGGGTAGCAAAGTGGAACTAGTTGCTTTGTAGTGTCATTTTAGGCCCTAGGAACACCCTTGACAATGGTAGGTCTCAACTCCTTGAAAGATTCCCCCCGTTACGTCAGATCCGGGAGTTTCGGGGTGTGAGCAGTCCTGGAACCCGCGAGAGAGAATCCGACGTCGGTGAGGCCCCAACACAGAGAGTGATGGTATCTTTGGCACACAAGACCCATGGGACACTCTAACACACATGGCATGGCAAAACATTGGTTTAGGTGGGATCCCGACGCTCCGGATCCCCTCTCCGGAGATACCCTAGCCCCGGTGTAGAAAAAGACGGAACCGGCGTCCAGCCCCCTCTGCGTGAGCCGGAAGTGGGTAGAAAAGTGGAACTAGTTGCTTGGTTGTGTCATGTTAGGCCCAAGGAACACCCTTGACAATGGTAGGTCCCACCTCCTTGCAAGATTCCCCCCCGTTACGTCAGATCCGCGAGTTTCGGGGTGTGAGCAGTCCTAGAACCCGCGAGAGAGAATCCGACGTCGGTGAGGCCCCAACACAGAGAGTGATGGTATCTTTGGCACCCAACACCCATGGGACACTCTAAATCACATGGCATGGCAAACCATTGGTTTAGGTGGGATTCCGACGCTCCGGATCCCCTCTCCGGAGATACCCTAGCCCCGGTGTAGAAAAAGACGGAACTGGCGTCCAGCCCCCTCTGCGTGAGCCGGAAGTGGGTAGCAAAGTGGAACTAGTTGCTTGGTTGTGTCATGTTAGGCCCAAGGAACACCCTTGACAATGTTAGGGCCCACCTCCTTGCAACATTCCCTCCGTTACGTCAGATCCGGGAGTTTCGGGGTGTGAGCAGTCCTGGAACCCGCGAGAGAGAATCCGACGTCGCTGAGGCCCCAACACAGAGAGTGATGGTATCTTTGGAACCCAAGACCCATGGGACACTCTAACACACATGGAATGGCAAAACATTGGTTTAGTTGGGATCCCGACGCTCCGGATCCCCTCTCCGGAGATACCCTAGCCCCGGTGTAGAAAAAGACGGAACCGACGTCCAGTCCCCCTCTGCGTGAGCCGGAAGTGGGTAGCAAAGTGGAACTAGTTTCTTGGTTGTGTCATGTTAGGCCCAAGGAACACCCTTGACAATGGTAGGGCCCACCTCCTTGGAAGATTCCCCCCGTTACGTCAGATCCGGGAGTTTCGGGGTGTGAGCAGTCCTGGAACCCGCGAGAGAGAATCCGACGCCGGTGAGGCCCCAACACAGAGAGTGATGGTATATTTGGCACCAAAGACCCATGGGACACTCTAACACACATGGAATGGAAAAACATTGGTTTAGGTGGGATTCCGACGCTCCGGATCCCATCTCCGGAGATACCCTAGCCCGGTGTAGAAAAAGACGGAACCGGCGTCCAGCCCCCTCTGCGTGAGCCGGAAGTGGGTAGCAAAGTCGAACTAGTTGCTTTTTAGTGTCATTTTAGGCCCTAGGAACACCCTTGACAATGGTAGGGCTCACCTCCTTGAAAGATTCCCCCCCGTTACGTCAGATCCGAGAGTTTCGTGTTTGAGCAGTCCTGGAACCCGCGAGAGAGAATCCGACGTCGGTGAGGCCCCAACACAGAGAGTGATGGTATCTTTGGCACACAAGACCCATGGGACATTCTAACACACATGGCATGGCAAAACATTGGTTTAGGTGGGATCCCGACGCTCCGGATCCCCTCTCCGGAGATACCCTAGCCCCGGTGTAGAAAAAGACGGAACGGGCGTCCAGCCCCCTCTGCGTGAGCCGGAAGTGGGTAGCAAAGTGGAACTAGTTGCTTGGTTGTGTCATGTTAGGACCAAGGAACACCCTTGACAATGGTAGGGCCCACCTCCTTGAAAGATTCCCCCCGTTACGTCAGATCCGGGAGTTTCGGGGTGTGAGCAGTCCTGGAACCCGCGAGAGAGAATCCGACGTCGGTGAGGCCCCAACATAGAGAGTGATGGTATCTTTGGCACCCAACACCCATGATACACTCTAACACACATGGCATGGCAAAACATTGGTTTAGGTGGGATCCCGACGCTCCGGATCCCCTCTCCGGAGATACCCTAGCCCCGGTGTAGAAAAAGACGGAACCGGCGTCCAGCGCCCTCTGCGTGAGCCGGAAGTGGGTAGAAAAGTGGAACTAGTTGCTTGGTTGTGTCATGTTAGGCCCAAGGAAAACCCTTGACAATGGTAGGGGCCACCTCCTTGCAAGATTCCCCCCGTTACGTCAGATCCGGGAGTTTCGGTGTGTGAGCAGTCCTGGAACCCGCGAGAGAGAATCCAACGTCGGTGAGGCCCCAACACAAAGAGTGATGGTATCTTTGGCAACCAAGACCCATGGGACACTCTAACACACATGGCATGGAAAAATATTGGTTTAGGTGGGATTCCGACGCTCCGGATCCCCTCTCCGGAGATACCCTAGCCCCGGTGTAGAAAAAGACGAAACCGGCGTCCAGCCCCCTCTGCGTGAGCCGGAAGTGGGTAGCAAAGTGGAACTAGTTGCTTGGTTGTGTAATGTTAGGCCCAAGGAACACCCTTGACAATGGTAGGGCCCACCTCCTTGGAAGATTCCCCCCGTTACGTCAGATCCGGGAGTTTCGGGGTGTGAGGAGTCCTGGAACCCGCGAGAGAGAATCCGACGCCGGTGAGGCCCCAACACAGAGAGTGATGGTATCTTTGGCACCAAAGACCCATGGGACACTCTAACACACATGGAATGGAAAAACATTGGTTTAGGTGGGATTCCGACGCTCCGGATCCCATCTCCGGAGATACCCTAGCCCCGGTGTAGAAAAAGACGGAACCGGCGTCCAGCCCCCTCTGCGTAAGCCGGAAGTGGGTAGCAAAGTCGAACTAGTTGCTTTTTAGTGTCATTTTAGGCCCTAGGAACACCCTTGACAATGGTAGGTCCCACCTCCTTTCAAGATCCCCCCCGTTACGTCAGATCCGGGAGTTTCGGGGTGTGAGCAGTCCTGGAACCCGCGAGAGAGAATCCGACGTCGGTGAGGCCCCAACACAGAGAGTGATGGTATCTTTGGCACACAAGACCCATGGGACACTCTAACACACATGGCATGGCAAAACATTGGTTTAGGTGGGATCCCGACGCTCCGGATCCCCTCTCCGGAGATACCCTAGCCCCGGTGTAGAAAAAGACGGAACGGACGTCCAGCCCCCTCTGCGTGAGCCGGAAGTGGGTAGCAAAGTGGAACTAGTTGCTTGGCTGTGTCATGTTAGGACCAAGGAACACCCTTGACAATGGTAGGGCCCACCTCCTTGAAAGATTCCCCCCGTTACGTCAGATCCGGGAGTTTCGGGGTGTGAGCAGTCCTGGAACCCGCGAGAGAGAATCCGACGTCGGTGAGGCCCCAACACATAGAGTGATGGTATCTTTGGCACCCAACACCCATGATACACTCTAACACACATGGCATGGCAAAACATTGGTTTAGGTGGGATCCCGACGCTCCGGATCCCCTCTCCGGAGATACCCTAGCCCCGGTGTAGAAAAAGACGGAACCGGCGTCCAGCGCCCTCTGCGTGAGCCGGAAGTGGGTAGAAAAGTGGAACTAGTTGCTTGGTTGTGTCATGTTAGGCCCAAGGAAAACCCTTTACAATGGTAGGGAACACCTCCTTGAAAGATTCCCCCCGTTACGTCAGATCCGGGAGTTTCGGGGTGTGAGCAGTCCTGGAACCCGCGAGAGAGAATCCGATGTCGGTGAGGCCCCAACACAAAGAGTGATGGTATCTTTGGCACCCAAGACCCATGGGACACTCTAACACACATGGAATGGAAAAACATTGGTTTAGGTGGGATTCCGACGCTCCGGATCCCATCTCCGTAGATACCCTAGCCCCGGTGTAGAAAAAGACGGAACCGGCGTCCAGCCCCCTCTGCGTAAGCCGGAAGTGGGTAGCAAAGTCGAACTAGTTGCTTTTTAGTGTCATTTTAGGCCCTAGGAACACCCTTGACAATGGTAGGTCCCACCTCCTTTCAAGATCCCCCCCGTTACGTCAGATCCGGGAGTTTCGGGGTGTGAGCAGTCCTGGAACCCGCGAGAGAGAATCCGACGTCGGTGAGGCCCCAACACAGAGAGTGATGGTATCTTTTGCACACAAGACCCATGGGACACTCTAACACACATGGCATGGCAAAACATTGGTTTAGGTGGGATCCCGACGCTCCGGATCCCCTCTCCGGAGATACCCTAGCCCCGGTGTAGAAAAAGACGGAACGGACGTCCAGCCCCCTCTGCGTGAGCCGGAAGTGGGTAGCAAAGTGGAACTAGTTGCTTGGCTGTGTCATGTTAGGACCAAGGAACACCCTTGACAATGGTAGGGCCCACCTCCTTGAAAGATTCCCCCCGTTACGTCAGATCCGGGAGTTTCGGGGTGTGAGCAGTCCTGGAACCCGCGAGAGAGAATCCGACGTCGGTGAGGCCCCAACACATAGAGTGATGGTATCTTTGGCACCCAACACCCATGATACACTCTAACACACATGGCATGGCAAAACATTGGTTTAGGTGGGATCCCGACGCTCCGGATCCCCTCTCCGGAGATACCCTAGCCCCGGTGTAGAAAAAGACGGAACCGGCGTCCAGCGCCCTCTGCGTGAGCCGGAAGTGGGTAGAAAAGTGGAACTAGTTGCTTGGTTGTGTCATTTTAGGCCCAAGGAACACCCTTGACAATGGTAGGGCCCACCTCCTTGCAAGATTCCCCCCGTTACGTCAGATCCGGGAGTTTCGGGGTGTGAGCAGTCCTGGAACCCGCGAGAGAGAATCCGACGTCGGTGAGGCCCCAACACAGAGAGTGATGGTATCTTTGGCACACAAGACCCATGGGACACTCTAACACACATGGCATGGCAAAACATTGGTTTAGGTGGGATCCCGACGCTCCGGATCCCCTCTCCGGAGATACCCTAGCCCCGGTGTAGAAAAAGACGGAACCGGCGTCCAGCCCCCTCTGCGTGAGCCGGAAGTGGGTAGCAAAGTGGAACTAGTTGCTTGGTTGTGTCATGTTAGGCCCAAGGAATACCCTTGACAATGGTAGGGCCCACCTCCTTGCAAGATTCCCCCCGTTACGTCAGATCCGGGAGTTTCGGGGTGTGAGCAGTCCTGGAACCCGCGAGAGAGAATCCGACGTCGGTGAGGCCCCAACACAGAGAGTGATGGTATCTTTGGCACACAAGACCCATGGGACACTCTAACACACATGGCATGGCAAAACATTGGTTTAGGTGGGATCCCGACGCTCCGGATCCCCTCTCCGGAGATACCCTAGCCCCGGTGTAGAAAAAGACGGAACCGGCGTCCAGCCCCCTCTGCGTGAGCCGGAAGTGGGTAGCAAAGTGGAACTAGTTGCTTGGTTGTGTCATGTTAGGCCCAAGGAACACCCTTGACAATGGTAGGGCCCACCTCCTTGCAAGATTCCCCCCGTTACGTCAGATCCGGGAGTTTCGGGGTGTGAGCAGTCCTGGAACCCGCGAGAGAGAATCCGACGTCGGTGAGGCCCCAACACAGAGAGTGATGGTATCTTTGGCACCCAACACCCATGGGACACTCTAAATCACATGGCATGGCAAACCATTGGTTTAGGTGGGATTCCGACGCTCCGGATCCCCTCTCCGGCGATACCCTAGCCCCGGTGTAGAAAAAGACGGAACTGGCGTCCAGCCCCCTCTGCGTGAGCCGGAAGTGGGTAGCAAAGTGGAACTAGTTGCTTGGTTGTGTCATGTTAGGCCCAAGGAACACCCTTGACATTGTTAGGGCCCACCTCCTTGCAAGATTCCCTCCGTTACGTCAGATCCGGGAGTTTCGGGGTGTGAGCAGTCCTGGAACCCGCGAGAGAGAATCCGACGTCGCTGAGGCCCCAACACAGAGAGTGATGGTATCTTTGGCACCCAAGACCCATGGGACACTCTAACACACATGGAATGGCAAAACATTGGTTTAGTTGGGATCCCGACGCTCCGGATCCCCTCTCCGGAGATACCCTAGCCCCGGTGTAGAAAAAGACGGAACCGACGTCCAGTCCCCCTCTGCGTGAGCCGGAAGTGGGTAGCAAAGTGGAACTAGTTGCTTGGTTGTGTCATGTTAGGCCCAAGGAACACCCTTGACAATGGTAGGGCCCACCTCCTTGGAAGATTCCCCCCCGTTACGTCAGATCCGGGAGTTTCGGGGTGTGAGCAGTCCTGGAACCCGCGAGAGAGAATCCGACGCCGGTGAGGCCCCAACACAGAGAGTGATGGTATCTTTGGCACCAAAGACCCATGGGACACTCTAACACACATGGAATGGAAAAACATTGGTTTAGGTGGGATTCCGACGCTCCGGATCCCATCTCCGGAGATACCCTAGCCCCGGTGTAGAAAAAGACGGAACCGGCGTCCAGCCCCCTCTGCGTGAGCCGGAAGTGGGTAGAAAAGTCGAACTAGTTGCTTTTTAGTGTCATTTTAGGCCCTAGGAACACCCTTGACAATGGTAGGGCTCACCTCCTTGAAAGATTCCCCCCGTTACGTCAGATCCGGGAGTTTCGTGTTTGAGCAGTCCTGGAACCCGCGAGAGAGAATCCGACGTCGGTGAGGCCCCAACACAGAGAGTGATGGTATCTTTGGCACACAAGACCCATGGGACACTCTAACACACATGGCATGGCAAAACATTGGTTTAGGTGGGATCCCGACGCTCCGGATCCCCTCTCCGGAGATACCCTAGCCCCGGTGTAGAAAAAGACGGAACGGACGTCCAGCCCCCTCTGCGTGAGCCGGAAGTGGGTAGCAAAGTGGAACTAGTTGCTTGGTTGTGTCATGTTAGGACCAAGGAACACCCTTGACAATGGTAGGGCCCACCTCCTTGAAAGATTCCCCCTGTTACGTCAGATCCGGGAGTTTCGGGGTGTGAGCAGTCCTGGAACCCGCGAGAGAGAATCCGACGTCGGTGAGGCCCCAACACATAGAGTGATGGTATCTTTGGCACCCAACATCCATGATACACTCTAACACACATGGCATGGCAAAAGATTGGTTTAGGTGGGATCCCGATGCTCCGGATCCCCTCTCCGGAGATACCCTAGCCCCGGTGTAGAAAAAGACGGAACCGGCGTCCAGCGCCCTCTGCGTGAGCCGGAAGTGGGTAGAAAAGTGGAACTAGTTGCTTGGTTGTGTCATTTTAGGCCCAAGGAACACCCTTGACAATGGTAGGGCCCACCTCCTTGCAAGATTCCCCCCGTTACGTCAGATCCGGGAGTTTCGGGGTGTGAGCAGTCCTGGAACCCGCGAGAGAGAATCCGACGTCGGTGAGGCCCCAACACAGAGAGTGATGGTATCTTTGGCACCCAAGACCCATGGGACACTCTAACACACATGGCATGGAAAACCATTGGTATAGGTGGGATTCCGACGCTCCGGATCCCCTCTCCGGAGATACCCTAGCCCCGGTGTAGAAAAAGACGGAACCGGCGTCCAGCCCCCTCTGCGTGAGCCGGAAGTGGGTAGCAAAGTGGAACTAGTTGCTTGGTTGTGTCATGTTAGGCCCAAGGAAAACCCTTGAAAATGGTAGGGACCATCTCCTTGCAAGATTCCCCCCGTTACGTTAGATCCGGGAGTTTTCGGGGTGTGAGCAGTCCTAGAACCCGCGAGAGAGAATCCGACGTCGGTGAGGCCCCAACACAAAGAGTGATGGTATCTTTGGCAACCAAGACCCGTGGGACACTCTAACACACATGGAATGGAAAAATATTGGATTAGGTGGGATTTCGACGCTCCGGATCCCCTCTCCGGAGATACCCTAGCCCCGGTGTAGAAAAAGACGAAACCGGCGTCCAGCCCCCTCTGCGTGAGCCGGAAGTGGGTAGCAAAGTGGAACTAGTTGCTTGGTTGTGTCATGTTAGGCCCAAGGAACACCCTCGACAATGGTAGGGCCCACCTCCTTGGAAGATTCCCCCCGTTACGTCAGATCCGGGAGTTTCGGGGTGTGAGCAGTCCTGGAACCCGCGAGAGAGAATCCGACGCCGGTGAGGCCCCAACACAGAGAGTGATGGTATCTTTGGCACCCAAGACCCATGGGACACTCTAACACACATGGAATGGCAAAACATTGGTTTAGGTGGGATTCCGACGCTCCGGATCCCATCTCCGGAGATACCCTAGCCCCGGTGTAGAAAAAGACGGAACCGGCGTCCAGCCCCCTCTACGTGAGCCGGAAGTGGGTAGCAAAGTGGAACTAGTTGCTTTGTAGTGTCATTTTAGGCCCTAGGAACACCCTTGACAATGGTAGGTCTCAACTCCTTGAAAGATTCCCCCCGTTACGTCAGATCCGGGAGTTTCGGGGTGTGAGCAGTCCTGGAACCCGCGAGAGAGAATCCGACGTCGGTGAGGCCCCAACACAGAGAGTGATGGTATCTTTGGCACACAAGACCCATGGGACACTCTAACACACATGGCATGGCAAAACATTGGTTTAGGTGGGATCCCGACGCTCCGGATCCCCTCTCCGGAGATACCCTAGCCCCGGTGTAGAAAAAGACGGAACCGGCGTCCAGCCCCCTCTGCGTGAGCCGGAAGTGGGTAGAAAAGTGGAACTAGTTGCTTGGTTGTGTCATGTTAGGCCCAAGGAACACCCTTGACAATGGTAGGTCCCACCTCCTTGCAAGATTCCCCCCCGTTACGTCAGATCCGCGAGTTTCGGGGTGTGAGCAGTCCTAGAACCCGCGAGAGAGAATCCGACGTCGGTGAGGCCCCAACACAGAGAGTGATGGTATCTTTGGCACCCAACACCCATGGGACACTCTAAATCACATGGCATGGCAAACCATTGGTTTAGGTGGGATTCCGACGCTCCGGATCCCCTCTCCGGAGATACCCTAGCCCCGGTGTAGAAAAAGACGGAACTGGCGTCCAGCCCCCTCTGCGTGAGCCGGAAGTGGGTAGCAAAGTGGAACTAGTTGCTTGGTTGTGTCATGTTAGGCCCAAGGAACACCCTTGACAATGTTAGGGCCCACCTCCTTGCAACATTCCCTCCGTTACGTCAGATCCGGGAGTTTCGGGGTGTGAGCAGTCCTGGAACCCGCGAGAGAGAATCCGACGTCGCTGAGGCCCCAACACAGAGAGTGATGGTATCTTTGGAACCCAAGACCCATGGGACACTCTAACACACATGGAATGGCAAAACATTGGTTTAGTTGGGATCCCGACGCTCCGGATCCCCTCTCCGGAGATACCCTAGCCCCGGTGTAGAAAAAGACGGAACCGACGTCCAGTCCCCCTCTGCGTGAGCCGGAAGTGGGTAGCAAAGTGGAACTAGTTTCTTGGTTGTGTCATGTTAGGCCCAAGGAACACCCTTGACAATGGTAGGGCCCACCTCCTTGGAAGATTCCCCCCGTTACGTCAGATCCGGGAGTTTCGGGGTGTGAGCAGTCCTGGAACCCGCGAGAGAGAATCCGACGCCGGTGAGGCCCCAACACAGAGAGTGATGGTATATTTGGCACCAAAGACCCATGGGACACTCTAACACACATGGAATGGAAAAACATTGGTTTAGGTGGGATTCCGACGCTCCGGATCCCATCTCCGGAGATACCCTAGCCCCGGTGTAGAAAAAGACGGAACCGGCGTCCAGCCCCCTCTGCGTGAGCCGGAAGTGGGTAGCAAAGTCGAACTAGTTGCTTTTTAGTGTCATTTTAGGCCCTAGGAACACCCTTGACAATGGTAGGGCTCACCTCCTTGAAAGATTCCCCCCCGTTACGTCAGATCCGAGAGTTTCGTGTTTGAGCAGTCCTGGAACCCGCGAGAGAGAATCCGACGTCGGTGAGGCCCCAACACAGAGAGTGATGGTATCTTTGGCACACAAGACCCATGGGACATTCTAACACACATGGCATGGCAAAACATTGGTTTAGGTGGGATCCCGACGCTCCGGATCCCCTCTCCGGAGATACCCTAGCCCCGGTGTAGAAAAAGACGGAACGGGCGTCCAGCCCCCTCTGCGTGAGCCGGAAGTGGGTAGCAAAGTGGAACTAGTTGCTTGGTTGTGTCATGTTAGGACCAAGGAACACCCTTGACAATGGTAGGGCCCACCTCCTTGAAAGATTCCCCCCGTTACGTCAGATCCGGGAGTTTCGGGGTGTGAGCAGTCCTGGAACCCGCGAGAGAGAATCCGACGTCGGTGAGGCCCCAACATAGAGAGTGATGGTATCTTTGGCACCCAACACCCATGATACACTCTAACACACATGGCATGGCAAAACATTGGTTTAGGTGGGATCCCGACGCTCCGGATCCCCTCTCCGGAGATACCCTAGCCCCGGTGTAGAAAAAGACGGAACCGGCGTCCAGCGCCCTCTGCGTGAGCCGGAAGTGGGTAGAAAAGTGGAACTAGTTGCTTGGTTGTGTCATGTTAGGCCCAAGGAAAACCCTTGACAATGGTAGGGGCCACCTCCTTGCAAGATTCCCCCCGTTACGTCAGATCCGGGAGTTTCGGTGTGTGAGCAGTCCTGGAACCCGCGAGAGAGAATCCAACGTCGGTGAGGCCCCAACACAAAGAGTGATGGTATCTTTGGCAACCAAGACCCATGGGACACTCTAACACACATGGCATGGAAAAATATTGGTTTAGGTGGGATTCCGACGCTCCGGATCCCATCTCCGGAGATACCCTAGCCCCGGTGTAGAAAAAGACGGAACCGGCGTCCAGCCCCCTCTGCGTGAGCCGGAAGTGGGTAGAAAAGTCGAACTAGTTGCTTTTTAGTGTCATTTTAGGCCCTAGGAACACCCTTGACAATGGTAGGGCTCACCTCCTTGAAAGATTCCCCCCGTTACGTCAGATCCGGGAGTTTCGTGTTTGAGCAGTCCTGGAACCCGCGAGAGAGAATCCGACGTCGGTGAGGCCCCAACACAGAGAGTGATGGTATCTTTGGCACACAAGACCCATGGGACACTCTAACACACATGGCATGGCAAAACATTGGTTTAGGTGGGATCCCGACGCTCCGGATCCCCTCTCCGGAGATACCCTAGCCCCGGTGTAGAAAAAGACGGAACGGACGTCCAGCCCCCTCTGCGTGAGCCGGAAGTGGGTAGCAAAGTGGAACTAGTTGCTTGGTTGTGTCATGTTAGGACCAAGGAACACCCTTGACAATGGTAGGGCCCACCTCCTTGAAAGATTCCCCCTGTTACGTCAGATCCGGGAGTTTCGGGGTGTGAGCAGTCCTGGAACCCGCGAGAGAGAATCCGACGTCGGTGAGGCCCCAACACATAGAGTGATGGTATCTTTGGCACCCAACATCCATGATACACTCTAACACACATGGCATGGCAAAAGATTGGTTTAGGTGGGATCCCGATGCTCCGGATCCCCTCTCCGGAGATACCCTAGCCCCGGTGTAGAAAAAGACGGAACCGGCGTCCAGCGCCCTCTGCGTGAGCCGGAAGTGGGTAGAAAAGTGGAACTAGTTGCTTGGTTGTGTCATTTTAGGCCCAAGGAACACCCTTGACAATGGTAGGGCCCACCTCCTTGCAAGATTCCCCCCGTTACGTCAGATCCGGGAGTTTCGGGGTGTGAGCAGTCCTGGAACCCGCGAGAGAGAATCCGACGTCGGTGAGGCCCCAACACAGAGAGTGATGGTATCTTTGGCACCCAAGACCCATGGGACACTCTAACACACATGGCATGGAAAACCATTGGTATAGGTGGGATTCCGACGCTCCGGATCCCCTCTCCGGAGATACCCTAGCCCCGGTGTAGAAAAAGACGGAACCGGCGTCCAGCCCCCTCTGCGTGAGCCGGAAGTGGGTAGCAAAGTGGAACTAGTTGCTTGGTTGTGTCATGTTAGGCCCAAGGAAAACCCTTGAAAATGGTAGGGACCATCTCCTTGCAAGATTCCCCCCGTTACGTTAGATCCGGGAGTTTCGGGGTGTGAGCAGTCCTAGAACCCGCGAGAGAGAATCCGACGTCGGTGAGGCCCCAACACAAAGAGTGATGGTATCTTTGGCAACCAAGACCCGTGGGACACTCTAACACACATGGAATGGAAAAATATTGGATTAGGTGGGATTTCGACGCTCCGGATCCCCTCTCCGGAGATACCCTAGCCCCGGTGTAGAAAAAGACGAAACCGGCGTCCAGCCCCCTCTGCGTGAGCCGGAAGTGGGTAGCAAAGTGGAACTAGTTGCTTGGTTGTGTCATGTTAGGCCCAAGGAACACCCTCGACAATGGTAGGGCCCACCTCCTTGGAAGATTCCCCCCGTTACGTCAGATCCGGGAGTTTCGGGGTGTGAGCAGTCCTGGAACCCGCGAGAGAGAATCCGACGCCGGTGAGGCCCCAACACAGAGAGTGATGGTATCTTTGGCACCCAAGACCCATGGGACACTCTAACACACATGGAATGGCAAAACATTGGTTTAGGTGGGATTCCGACGCTCCGGATCCCATCTCCGGAGATACCCTAGCCCCGGTGTAGAAAAAGACGGAACCGGCGTCCAGCCCCCTCTACGTGAGCCGGAAGTGGGTAGCAAAGTGGAACTAGTTGCTTTGTAGTGTCATTTTAGGCCCTAGGAACACCCTTGACAATGGTAGGTCTCAACTCCTTGAAAGATTCCCCCCGTTACGTCAGATCCGGGAGTTTCGGGGTGTGAGCAGTCCTGGAACCCGCGAGAGAGAATCCGACGTCGGTGAGGCCCCAACACAGAGAGTGATGGTATCTTTGGCACACAAGACCCATGGGACACTCTAACACACATGGCATGGCAAAACATTGGTTTAGGTGGGATCCCGACGCTCCGGATCCCCTCTCCGGAGATACCCTAGCCCCGGTGTAGAAAAAGACGGAACCGGCGTCCAGCCCCCTCTGCGTGAGCCGGAAGTGGGTAGAAAAGTGGAACTAGTTGCTTGGTTGTGTCATGTTAGGCCCAAGGAACACCCTTGACAATGGTAGGTCCCACCTCCTTGCAAGATTCCCCCCCGTTACGTCAGATCCGCGAGTTTCGGGGTGTGAGCAGTCCTAGAACCCGCGAGAGAGAATCCGACGTCGGTGAGGCCCCAACACAGAGAGTGATGGTATCTTTGGCACCCAACACCCATGGGACACTCTAAATCACATGGCATGGCAAACCATTGGTTTAGGTGGGATTCCGACGCTCCGGATCCCCTCTCCGGAGATACCCTAGCCCCGGTGTAGAAAAAGACGGAACTGGCGTCCAGCCCCCTCTGCGTGAGCCGGAAGTGGGTAGCAAAGTGGAACTAGTTGCTTGGTTGTGTCATGTTAGGCCCAAGGAACACCCTTGACAATGTTAGGGCCCACCTCCTTGCAACATTCCCTCCGTTACGTCAGATCCGGGAGTTTCGGGGTGTGAGCAGTCCTGGAACCCGCGAGAGAGAATCCGACGTCGCTGAGGCCCCAACACAGAGAGTGATGGTATCTTTGGAACCCAAGACCCATGGGACACTCTAACACACATGGAATGGCAAAACATTGGTTTAGTTGGGATCCCGACGCTCCGGATCCCCTCTCCGGAGATACCCTAGCCCCGGTGTAGAAAAAGACGGAACCGACGTCCAGTCCCCCTCTGCGTGAGCCGGAAGTGGGTAGCAAAGTGGAACTAGTTTCTTGGTTGTGTCATGTTAGGCCCAAGGAACACCCTTGACAATGGTAGGGCCCACCTCCTTGGAAGATTCCCCCCGTTACGTCAGATCCGGGAGTTTCGGGGTGTGAGCAGTCCTGGAACCCGCGAGAGAGAATCCGACGCCGGTGAGGCCCCAACACAGAGAGTGATGGTATATTTGGCACCAAAGACCCATGGGACACTCTAACACACATGGAATGGAAAAACATTGGTTTAGGTGGGATTCCGACGCTCCGGATCCCATCTCCGGAGATACCCTAGCCCCGGTGTAGAAAAAGACGGAACCGGCGTCCAGCCCCCTCTGCGTGAGCCGGAAGTGGGTAGCAAAGTCGAACTAGTTGCTTTTTAGTGTCATTTTAGGCCCTAGGAACACCCTTGACAATGGTAGGGCTCACCTCCTTGAAAGATTCCCCCCCGTTACGTCAGATCCGAGAGTTTCGTGTTTGAGCAGTCCTGGAACCCGCGAGAGAGAATCCGACGTCGGTGAGGCCCCAACACAGAGAGTGATGGTATCTTTGGCACACAAGACCCATGGGACATTCTAACACACATGGCATGGCAAAACATTGGTTTAGGTGGGATCCCGACGCTCCGGATCCCCTCTCCGGAGATACCCTAGCCCCGGTGTAGAAAAAGACGGAACGGGCGTCCAGCCCCCTCTGCGTGAGCCGGAAGTGGGTAGCAAAGTGGAACTAGTTGCTTGGTTGTGTCATGTTAGGACCAAGGAACACCCTTGACAATGGTAGGGCCCACCTCCTTGAAAGATTCCCCCCGTTACGTCAGATCCGGGAGTTTCGGGGTGTGAGCAGTCCTGGAACCCGCGAGAGAGAATCCGACGTCGGTGAGGCCCCAACATAGAGAGTGATGGTATCTTTGGCACCCAACACCCATGATACACTCTAACACACATGGCATGGCAAAACATTGGTTTAGGTGGGATCCCGACGCTCCGGATCCCCTCTCCGGAGATACCCTAGCCCCGGTGTAGAAAAAGACGGAACCGGCGTCCAGCGCCCTCTGCGTGAGCCGGAAGTGGGTAGAAAAGTGGAACTAGTTGCTTGGTTGTGTCATGTTAGGCCCAAGGAAAACCCTTGACAATGGTAGGGGCCACCTCCTTGCAAGATTCCCCCCGTTACGTCAGATCCGGGAGTTTCGGTGTGTGAGCAGTCCTGGAACCCGCGAGAGAGAATCCAACGTCGGTGAGGCCCCAACACAAAGAGTGATGGTATCTTTGGCAACCAAGACCCATGGGACACTCTAACACACATGGCATGGAAAAATATTGGTTTAGGTGGGATTCCGACGCTCCGGATCCCCTCTCCGGAGATACCCTAGCCCCGGTGTAGAAAAAGACGAAACCGGCGTCCAGCCCCCTCTGCGTGAGCCGGAAGTGGGTAGCAAAGTGGAACTAGTTGCTTGGTTGTGTAATGTTAGGCCCAAGGAACACCCTTGACAATGGTAGGGCCCACCTCCTTGGAAGATTCCCCCCGTTACGTCAGATCCGGGAGTTTCGGGGTGTGAGGAGTCCTGGAACCCGCGAGAGAGAATCCGACGCCGGTGAGGCCCCAACACAGAGAGTGATGGTATCTTTGGCACCAAAGACCCATGGGACACTCTAACACACATGGAATGGAAAAACATTGGTTTAGGTGGGATTCCGACGCTCCGGATCCCATCTCCGGAGATACCCTAGCCCCGGTGTAGAAAAAGACGGAACCGGCGTCCAGCCCCCTCTGCGTAAGCCGGAAGTGGGTAGCAAAGTCGAACTAGTTGCTTTTTAGTGTCATTTTAGGCCCTAGGAACACCCTTGACAATGGTAGGTCCCACCTCCTTTCAAGATCCCCCCCGTTACGTCAGATCCGGGAGTTTCGGGGTGTGAGCAGTCCTGGAACCCGCGAGAGAGAATCCGACGTCGGTGAGGCCCCAACACAGAGAGTGATGGTATCTTTGGCACACAAGACCCATGGGACACTCTAACACACATGGCATGGCAAAACATTGGTTTAGGTGGGATCCCGACGCTCCGGATCCCCTCTCCGGAGATACCCTAGCCCCGGTGTAGAAAAAGACGGAACGGGCGTCCAGCCCCCTCTGCGTGAGCCGGAAGTGGGTAGAAAAGTGGAACTAGTTGCTTGGTTGTGTCATTTTAGGCCCAAGGAACACCCTTGACAATGGTAGGGCCCACCTCCTTGAAAGATTCCCCCCGTTACGTCAGATCCGGGAGTTTCGGGGTCTGAGCAGTCCTGGAACCCGCGAGAGAGAATCCGACGTCGGTGAGGCCCCAACACAGAGAGTGATGGTATCTTTGGCACCCAACACCCATGATACACTCTAACACACATGGAATGGTAAAACATTGGTTTAGGTGGGATCCCGACGCTCCGGATCCCCTCTCCGGAGATACCCTAGCCCCTGTGTAGAAAAAGACGGAACCGGCGTCCAGCGCCCTCTGCGTGAGCCGGAAGTGGGAAGAAAAGTGGAACTAGTTGCTTGGTTGTGTCATTTTAGGCCCACGGAACACCCTTGACAATGGTAGGGCCCACCTCCTTGAAAGATTCCCCCCGTTACGTCAGATCCGGGAGTTTCGGGGTCTGAGCAGTCCTGGAACCCGCGAGAGAGAATCCGACGCCGGTGAGGCCCCAACACAGAGAGTGATGGTATATTTGGCACCAAAGACCCATGGGACACTCTAACACACATGGAATGGAAAAACATTGGTTTAGGTGGGATTCCGACGCTCCGGATCCCATCTCCGGAGATACCCTAGCCCCGGTGTAGAAAAAGACGGAACCGGCGTCCAGCCCCCTCTGCGTGAGCCGGAAGTGGGTAGCAAAGTCGAACTAGTTGCTTTTTAGTGTCATTTTAGGCCCTAGGAACACCCTTGACAATGGTAGGGCTCACCTCCTTGAAAGATTCCCCCCCGTTACGTCAGATCCGAGAGTTTCGTGTTTGAGCAGTCCTGGAACCCGCGAGAGAGAATCCGACGTCGGTGAGGCCCCAACACAGAGAGTGATGGTATCTTTGGCACACAAGACCCATGGGACATTCTAACACACATGGCATGGCAAAACATTGGTTTAGGTGGGATCCCGACGCTCCGGATCCCCTCTCCGGAGATACCCTAGCCCCGGTGTAGAAAAAGACGGAACGGGCGTCCAGCCCCCTCTGCGTGAGCCGGAAGTGGGTAGCAAAGTGGAACTAGTTGCTTGGTTGTGTCATGTTAGGACCAAGGAACACCCTTGACAATGGTAGGGCCCACCTCCTTGAAAGATTCCCCCCGTTACGTCAGATCCGGGAGTTTCGGGGTGTGAGCAGTCCTGGAACCCGCGAGAGAGAATCCGACGTCGGTGAGGCCCCAACATAGAGAGTGATGGTATCTTTGGCACCCAACACCCATGATACACTCTAACACACATGGCATGGCAAAACATTGGTTTAGGTGGGATCCCGACGCTCCGGATCCCCTCTCCGGAGATACCCTAGCCCCGGTGTAGAAAAAGACGGAACCGGCGTCCAGCGCCCTCTGCGTGAGCCGGAAGTGGGTAGAAAAGTGGAACTAGTTGCTTGGTTGTGTCATGTTAGGCCCAAGGAAAACCCTTGACAATGGTAGGGGCCACCTCCTTGCAAGATTCCCCCCGTTACGTCAGATCCGGGAGTTTCGGTGTGTGAGCAGTCCTGGAACCCGCGAGAGAGAATCCAACGTCGGTGAGGCCCCAACACAAAGAGTGATGGTATCTTTGGCAACCAAGACCCATGGGACACTCTAACACACATGGCATGGAAAAATATTGGTTTAGGTGGGATTCCGACGCTCCGGATCCCCTCTCCGGAGATACCCTAGCCCCGGTGTAGAAAAAGACGAAACCGGCGTCCAGCCCCCTCTGCGTGAGCCGGAAGTGGGTAGCAAAGTGGAACTAGTTGCTTGGTTGTGTAATGTTAGGCCCAAGGAACACCCTTGACAATGGTAGGGCCCACCTCCTTGGAAGATTCCCCCCGTTACGTCAGATCCGGGAGTTTCGGGGTGTGAGGAGTCCTGGAACCCGCGAGAGAGAATCCGACGCCGGTGAGGCCCCAACACAGAGAGTGATGGTATCTTTGGCACCAAAGACCCATGGGACACTCTAACACACATGGAATGGAAAAACATTGGTTTAGGTGGGATTCCGACGCTCCGGATCCCATCTCCGGAGATACCCTAGCCCCGGTGTAGAAAAAGACGGAACCGGCGTCCAGCCCCCTCTGCGTAAGCCGGAAGTGGGTAGCAAAGTCGAACTAGTTGCTTTTTAGTGTCATTTTAGGCCCTAGGAACACCCTTGACAATGGTAGGTCCCACCTCCTTTCAAGATCCCCCCCGTTACGTCAGATCCGGGAGTTTCGGGGTGTGAGCAGTCCTGGAACCCGCGAGAGAGAATCCGACGTCGGTGAGGCCCCAACACAGAGAGTGATGGTATCTTTGGCACACAAGACCCATGGGACACTCTAACACACATGGCATGGCAAAACATTGGTTTAGGTGGGATCCCGACGCTCCGGATCCCCTCTCCGGAGATACCCTAGCCCCGGTGTAGAAAAAGACGGAACGGGCGTCCAGCCCCCTCTGCGTGAGCCGGAAGTGGGTAGAAAAGTGGAACTAGTTGCTTGGTTGTGTCATTTTAGGCCCAAGGAACACCCTTGACAATGGTAGGGCCCACCTCCTTGAAAGATTCCCCCCGTTACGTCAGATCCGGGAGTTTCGGGGTCTGAGCAGTCCTGGAACCCGCGAGAGAGAATCCGACGTCGGTGAGGCCCCAACACAGAGAGTGATGGTATCTTTGGCACCCAACACCCATGATACACTCTAACACACATGGAATGGTAAAACATTGGTTTAGGTGGGATCCCGACGCTCCGGATCCCCTCTCCGGAGATACCCTAGCCCCTGTGTAGAAAAAGACGGAACCGGCGTCCAGCGCCCTCTGCGTGAGCCGGAAGTGGGAAGAAAAGTGGAACTAGTTGCTTGGTTGTGTCATTTTAGGCCCAAGGAACACCCTTGACAATGGTAGGGCCCACCTCCTTGCAAGATTCCCCCCGTTACGTCAGATCCGGGAGTTTCGGGGTGTGAGCAGTCCTGGAACCCACGAGAGAGAATCCGACGTCAGTGAGGCCCCAACACAGAGAGTGATGGTATCTTTGGCACCCAAGACCCATGGGACACTCTAACACACATGGCATGGGAAACCATTGGTTTAGGTGGAATTCCGACGCTCCGGATCCCCTCTCCGGAGATACCCTAGCCCCGGTGTAGAAAAAGACGGAACCGGCGTCCAGCCCCCTCTGCGTGAGCCGGAAGTGGGTAGCAAAGTGGAACTAGTTGCTTGGTTGTGTCATGTTAGGCCCAAGGAAAACCCTTGACAATGGTAGGGCCCACCTCCTTGCAAGATTCCCCCCGTTACGTCAGATCCGGGAGTTTCGGTGTGTGAGCAGTCCTGGAACCCGCGAGAGTGAATCCGACGTCGGTGAGGCCCCAACACAAAGAGTGATGGTATCTTTGGCAACCAAGACCCATGTGACACTCTAACACACATGGCATGGAAAAATATTGGTTTATGTGGGATTCCGACGCTCCGGATCCCCTCTCCGGAGATACCCTAGCCCCGGTGTAGAAAAAGACGAAACCGGCGTCCAGCCCCCTCTGCGTGAGCCGGAAGTGGGTAGCAAAGTGGAACTAGTTTCTTGGTTGTGTCATGTTAGGCCCAAGTAACACCCTTGACAATGGTAGGGCCCACCTCCTTGGAAGATCCCCCCCGTTACGTCAGATCCGGGAGTTTCGGGGTGTGAGCAGTCCTGGAACCCGCGAGAGAGAATCCGACGCCGGTGAGGCCCCAACACAGAGAGTGATGGTATCTTTGGCACCCAAGACCCATGGGACACTCTAACACACATGGAATGGCAAAACATTGGTTTAGGTGGGATTCCGACGCTCCGGATCCCATCTCCGGAGATACCCTAGCCCCGGTGTAGAAAAAGACGGAACCGGCGTCCAACCCCCTCTGCGTGAGCCGGAAGTGGGTAGCAAAGTGGAACTAGTTGCTTTGTAGTGTCATTTTAGGCCCTAGGAACACCCTTGACAATGGTAGGTCTCACCTCCTTGAAAGATTCCCCCCGTTACGTCAGATCCGGGAGTTTCGTGTTTGAGCAGTCCTGGAACCCGCGAGAGAGAATCTGACGTCGGTGAGGCCCCAACACAGAGAGTGATGGTATCTTTGGCACACAAGACCCATGGGACACTCTAACACACATGGCATGGCAAAACATTGGTTTAGGTGGGATCCCGACGCTCCGGATCCCCTCTCCGGAGATACCCTAGCCCCGGTGTAGAAAAAGACGGAACCAGCGTCCAGCCCCCTCTGCGTGAGCCGGAAGTGGGTAGCAAAGTGGAACTAGTTGCTTGGTTGTGTCATGTTAGGCCCAAGGAACACCCTTGACAATGGTAGGGCCCACCTCCTTGCAAGATTCCCCCCGTTACGTCAGATCCGGGAGTTTCGGGGTGTGAGCAGTCCTGGAACCCGCGAGAGAGAATCCGACGTCGGTGAGGCCCCAACACAGAGAGTGATGGTATATTTGGCACCCAACACCCATGGGACACTCTAACTCACATGGCATGGCAAACCATTGGTTTAGGTGGGATTCCGACGCTCCGGATCCCCTCTCCGGAGATACCCTAGCCCCGGTGTAGAAAAAGACGGAACGGGCGTCCAGCCCCCTCTGCGTGAGCCGGAACTGGGTAGCAAAGTGGAACTAGTTGCTTGGTTGTGTCATGTTAGGCCCAAGGAACACCCTTTACAATGGTAGGGCCCACCTCCTTGCAAGATTCCCTCCGTTACGTCAGATCCGGGAGTTTCGGGGTGTGAGCCGTCCTAGAACCCGCGAGAGAGAATCCGACGTGCTGAGGCCCCAACACAGAGAGTGATGGTATCTTTGGCACCCAAGACCCATGGGACACTCTAACACGCATGGAATGGCAAAACATTGGTTTAGTTGGGATCCCGACGCTCCGGATCCCCTCTCCGGAGATACCCTAGCCCCGGTGTAGAAAAAGACGGAACCGACGTCCTGTCCCCCTCTGCGTGAGCCGGAAGTGGGTAGAAAAGTGGAACTAGTTACTTGGTTGTGTCATATTAGGCCCAAGGAACACCCTTGACAATGGTAGGGCCCACATCCTTGCAAGATTCCCCCCGTTACGTCAGATCCGGGAGTTTCGGGGTGTGAGCAGTCCTGGAACCCGCGAGAGAGAATCCGACGTCGGTGAGGCGCCAACACAGAGAGTGATGGTATCTTTGGCACCCAAGACCCATGGGACACTCTAACACACATGGCATGGCAAAACATTGGTTTAGTTGGGATCCCGACGCTCCGGATCCCCTCTCCGGAGATACCCTAGCCCCGGTGTAGAAAAAGACGGAACCGACGTCCAGCCCCCTCTGTGTGAGCCGGAAGTGGGTAGAAAAGGGTACCTAGTTGCTTGGTTGTGTCATGTTAGGCCCAAGGAATACCCTTGACAATGGTAGGGCCCACCTCCTTGCAAGATTACTCCCGTTACGTCAGATCCGGGAGTTTCGGGTTGTGAGCAGTCCTGGAACCCGCGAGAGAGAATCCAACGTCGGTGAGGCCCCAACACAGAGAGTGATGGTATCTTTGGCACTCAACACGCATGGGACACTCTAACACACATGGCATGGAAAAACATTGGTTTAGGTGGGATCCCGACGCTCGGATCCCCTCTGCGGAGATACCCTAGCCCCGGTGTAGAAAAAGACGGAACCGGCGTCCAGCCCCCTCTGCGTGACCGGGAAGTGGGTAGCAAAGTGGAACTAGTTGCTTGTTTGTGTCATGTTAGGCCCAAGGAACACCCTTGACAATGGTAGGGCCCACCTACTTGCAATATTCCCCCCGTTACGTCAGATCCGGGAGTTTCGGGGTGTGAGCAGTCCTGGAACCCGCGAGAGAGAATCCGACGTCGGTGAGGCCCCAACACAGAGAGTGATGGTATATTTGGCACACAAGACCCATGGGACACTCTAACACACATGGCATGGCAAAACATTGGTTTAGGTGGGATCCCGACGCTCCGGATCCCCTCTCCGGAGATACCCTAGCCCCGGTGTAGAAAAAGACGGAACCGGCGTCCAGCCCCCTCTGCGTGAGCCGGAAGTGGGTAGCAAAGTGGAACTAGTTGCTTGTTTGTGTCATGTTAGGCCCAAGGAACACCCTTGACAATGGTAGGGCCCACCTCCTTTCAAGATTCCCCCCGTTACGTCAGATCCGGGAGTTTCGGGGTGTGAGCAGTCCTGGAACCCGCGAGAGAGAATCCGACGTCGGTGAGGCCCCAACACAGAGAGTGATGGTATATTTGGCACACAAGACCCATGGGACACTCTAACACACATGGCATGGCAAAACATTGGTTTAGGTGGGATCCCGACGCTCTGGATCCCCTCTCCGGAGATACCCTAGCCCCGGTGTAGAAAAAGACGGAACCGGCGTCCAGCCCCCTCTGCGTGAGCCGGAAGTGGGTAGCAAAGTGGAACTAGTTGCTTGGTTGTGTCATGTTAGGCCCAAGGAACACCCTTGACAATGGTAGGGCCCACCTCCTTGCAAGATTCCCCCCGTAACGTCAGATCCGGGAGTTTCGGGGTGTGAGCAGTCCTGGAACCCGCGAGAGAGAATCCGACGTCGGTGAGGCCCCAACACAGAGAGTGATGGTATCTTTGGCACCCAACACCAATGGGACACTCTAAATCACATGGCATGGCAAACAATTGGTTTAGGTGGGAATTCCGACGCTCCGGATCCCCTGCTCCGGAGAACCCTAGCCCGGTGTAGATAACAAGACGGAAACCGACGTCCTGTCCCCTCTGCGTGAGCCGGAAGTGGGTAGCAAAGTGGAACTAGTTGCTTGGTATGTGTCATGATTAGGCCCAAGGAACACCCTTGACAGTGGTAGGGCCCGGCTCCTTGGAAGAAGATTCCCCCGTTACGTCAGACCGGGGAGTTTCGGGGTGTGAGCAGTCCTGGAACCCGACGAGAGCGAATCCGACGCCGGTGACGGCCCCAACACAGAGAGTGATGAGCTATCTTTGGCACCTCAAAGACCCAAGGGACACTCTATCACACATGGAATGGAAAAAACATTGGTTTTAGGTGGGATTCCGACGCTCGGATCCCATCTCCGGAGATACCCTAGGCCCCGGTGTAGAAAAGACGGAACCGGCGTCCAGCCCCCTTGCGTGAGCACCGGAAGTGGGTTAGAAAAGTCGAACTAGTTGCTTTTTAGTGTCATTTTAGGCCCTAGGAACACCCTTGACAATGGTAGGGCTCACCTCCCTTGAAAGATTTCCCCCCGTTACGTCAGATCCGGAGCTTTCGTGTTTGAGCAGTCCTGGAACCCGCGAGAGAGAATCCGACGTCGGTGAGGCCCCACACAGAGAGTGATGGTATCTTTGGCACACAAGGACCCATGGGACACTCTAACCACATGGGCATGGAAAAACATTGGTTTAGCGTGGGATCCCGACGCTCCGGGATCCCTCTCCGGAGATACCCTAGCCCGGTGTAGAAAAAGACGGAACGGACACGTCCAGCCCCCCTCTGCCTGTGAGCGGACGTGAGTAGCAAAGCTGGAACTAGTCTGCTTGGTTGTGTCATGTTAGGACCAAGGAACACCCTTGACAATCGGTAGGGCCCACCTCCTTGAAAGATTCCCCCTGTTACGTCAGATCCGGGAGAGTTTCGGGGGTTGTGAGCAGTCAGGAACCCGGCGAAGAGAGGAATCCGACGTCGGTGAGGCCCCCACACACATAGAGTGATGGTATCTTTGGCACCCCAACATCCATGATACACTCTAACACACATGCATGGCAAAGATTGGTTTAGGTGGATCCCGACGCTCCGGATCCCCTCTCGGAGTTACCCTAGCCCCGGTGTAGAAAAGACGGAACCGGCGTCCAGCGCCCTCTGCGTGAGCCGGAAGGTGGGTAGAAAAGTGGAACTAGTTGCTTTGTTGTGTCATTTTAGGCCAAGGAACACCTTGACAATGGTAGGGGCCCTACCTCTTGCAAGATTCCCCCCGTTACGTCAGATCCGGGAACCTTTCGGGGGTGTGCAGCAGTCCTGGAACCCGCGAGAGAGATTCCGACGACGGTGAGGCCCCAACACAGAGAGTGATGGTATCTTTTGGCACCCAAGACCCATGGGACCACTCTAACACACATGGCATGGAAAAACCATTGGTATAGGTGGGATTCCGACGCTCCGGATCCCTCTCCGGAGATACCCTAGCCCGGTGTAGAAAAAGACGGAACCGGCGTCCAGCCCCCCTCTGCGTGAGCCGGAAAGTGGGTAGCAAAGTGGAACTAGTTGCTTGGTTGTGTCATGTTAGGCCCAAGGAAAACCCTTGAAAATGGTAGGGACCACCTCCTTGCAAGATTCCCCCCGTTACGTTAGATCCGGGAGAGTTTCGGGGGTGTGAGCAGTCCTAGAACCCGCGAGAGAGAATCCGACGTCGGTGAGGCCCCAACACAAGAGTGATGGTATCTTGGCAACCAAGACCCGTGGGACACTCTAACACACATGAATGGAAAAATATTGGATTCGGTGGGATTTCGACGCTCCGGACCCCTCTCCGGAGATACCCTAGCCCGGTGTAGAAAAAGACGAAACCGGCGTCCAGCCCCCTCTGCGTGAGCCGGAAGTGGGTAGCAAAGTGGAACTAGTTGCTTGGTTGTGTCATGTTAGGCCCAAGGAACACCCTCGACAATGGTAGGGCCCACCTCCTTGGAAGATTCCCCCCGTTACGTCAGATCCGGGAGTTTCGGGGTGTGAGCAGTCCTGGAACCCGCGAGAGAGAATCCGACGCCGGTGAGGCCCCAACACAGAGAGTGATGGTATCTTTGGCACCCAAGACCCATGGGACACTCTAACACACATGGAATGGCAAAACATTGGTTTAGGTGGGATTCCGACGCTCCGGATCCCATCTCCGGAGATACCCTAGCCCCGGTGTAGAAAAAGACGGAACCGGCGTCCAGCCCCCTCTACGTGAGCCGGAAGTGGGTAGCAAAGTGGAACTAGTTGCTTTGTAGTGTCATTTTAGGCCCTAGGAACACCCTTGACAATGGTAGGGCTCAACTCCTTGAAAGATTCCCCCCGTTACGTCAGATCCGGGAGTTTCGGGGTGTGAGCAGTCCTGGAACCCGCGAGAGAGAATCCGACGTCGGTGAGGCCCCAACACAGAGAGTGATGGTATCTTTGGCACACAAGACCCATGGGACACTCTAACACACATGGCATGGCAAAACATTGGTTTAGGTGGGATCCCGACGCTCCGGATCCCCTCTCCGGAGATACCCTAGCCCCGATGTAGAAAAAGACGGAACCGGCGTCCAGCCCCCTCTGCGTGAGCCGGAAGTGGGTAGAAAAGTGGAACTAGTTGCTTGGTTGTGTCATGTTAGGCCCAAGGAACACCCTTGACAATGGTAGGTCCCACCTCCTTGCAAGATTCCCCCCCGTTACGTCAGATCCGCGAGTTTCGGGGTGTGAGCAGTCCTGGAACCCGCGAGAGAGAATCCGACGTCGGTGAGGCCCCAACACAGAGAGTGATGGTATCTTTGGCACCCAACACCCATGGGACACTCTAAATCACATGGCATGGCAAACCATTGGTTTAGGTGGGATTCCGACGCTCCGGATCCCCTCTCCGGAGATACCCTAGCCCCGGTGTAGAAAAAGACGGAACTGGCGTCCAGCCCCCTCTGCATGAGCCGGAAGTGGGTAGCAAAGTGGAACTAGTTGCTTGGTTGTGTCATGTTAGGCCCAAGGAACACCCTTGACAATGTTAGGGCCCACCTCCTTGCAACATTCCCTCCGTTACGTCAGATCCGGGAGTTTCGGGGTGTGAGCAGTCCTGGAACCCGCGAGAGAGAATCCGACGTCGCTGAGGCCCCAACACAGAGAGTGATGGTATCTTTGGCACCCAAGACCCATGGGACACTATAACACACATGGAATGGCAAAAAATTGGTTTAGTTGGGATCCCGACGCTCCGGATCCCCTCTCCGGAGATACCCTAGCCCCGGTGTAGAAAAAGACGGAACCGACGTCCAGTCCCCCTCTGCGTGAGCCGGAAGTGGGTAGCAAAGTGGAACTAGTTGCTTGGTTGTGTCATGTTAGGCCCAAGGAACACCCTTGACAATGGTAGGGCCCACCTCCTTGGAAGATTCCCCCCGTTACGTCAGATCCGGGAGTTTCGGGGTGTGAGCAGTCCTGGAACCCGCGAGAGAGAATCCGACGCCGGTGAGGCCCCAACACAGAGAGTGATGGTATCTTTGGCACCAAAGACCCATGGGACACTCTAACACACATGGAATGGAAAAACATTGGTTTAGGTGGGATTCCGACGCTCCGGATCCCATCTCCGGAGATACCCTAGCCCCGGTGTAGAAAAAGACGGAACCGGCGTCCAGCCCCCTCTGCGTGAGCCGGAAGTGGGTAGCAAAGTCGAACTAGTTGCTTTTTAGTGTCATTTTAGGCCCTAGGAACACCCTTGACAATGGTAGGGCTCACCTCCTTGAAATATTCCCCCCCGTTACGTCAGATCCGAGAGTTTCGTGTTTGAGCAGTCCTGGAACCCGCGAGAGAGAATCCGACGTCGGTGAGGCCCCAACACAGAGAGTGATGGTATATTTGGCACACAAGACCCATGGGACACTCTAACACACATGGCATGGCAAAACATTGGTTTAGGTGGGATCCCGACGCTCCGGATCCCCTCTCCGGAGATACCCTAGCCCCGGTGTAGAAAAAGACGGAACGGGCGTCCAGCCCCCTCTGCGTGAGCCGGAAGTGGGTAGCAAAGTGGAACTAGTTGCTTGGTTGTGTCATGTTAGGACCAAGGAACACCCTTGACAATGGTAGGGCCCACCTCCTTGAAAGATTCCCCCCGTTACGTCAGATCCGGGAGTTTCGGGGTGTGAGCAGTCCTGGAACCCGCGAGAGAGAATCCGACGTCGGTGAGGCCCCAACATAGAGAGTGATGGTATATTTGGCACCCAACACCCATGATACACTCTAACACACATGGCATGGCAAAACATTGGTTTAGGTGGGATCCCGACGCTCCGGATCCCCTCTCCGGAGATACCCTAGCCCCGGTGTAGAAAAAGACGGAACCGGCGTCCAGCGCCCTCTGCGTGAGCCGGAAGTGGGTAGAAAAGTGGAACTAGTTGCTTGGTTGTGTCATGTTAGGCCCAAGGAAAACCCTTGACAATGGTAGGGCTTACCTCCTTGCAAGATTCCCCCCGTTACGTCAGATCCGGGAGTTTCGGTGTGTGAGCAGTCCTGGAACCCGCGAGAGAGAATCCAACGTCGGTGAGGCCCCAACACAAAGAGTGATGGTATCTTTGGCAACCAAGACCCATGGGACACTCTAACACACATGGCATGGAAAAATATTGGTTTAGGTGGGATTCCGACGCTCCGGATCCCCTCTCCGAAGATACCCTAGCCCCGGTGTAGAAAAAGACGAAACCGGCGTCCAGCCCCCTCTGCGTGAGCCGGAAGTGGGTAGCAAAGTGGAACTAGTTGCTTGGTTGTGTAATGTTAGGCCCAAGGAACACCCTTGACAATGGTAGGGCCCACCTCCTTGGAAGATTCCCCCCGTTACGTCAGATCCGGGAGTTTCGGGGTGTGAGGAGTCCTGGAACCCGCGAGAGAGAATCCGACGCCGGTGAGGCCCCAACACAGAGAGTGATGTTATCTTTGGCACCAAAGACCCATGGGACACTCTAACACACATGGAATGGAAAAACATTGGTTTAGGTGGGATTCCGACGCTCCGGATCCCATCTCCGGAGATACCCTAGCCCCGGTGTAGAAAAAGACGGAACCGGCGTCCAGCCCCCTCTGCCTAAGCCGGAAGTGGGTAGCAAAGTCGAACTAGTTGCTTTTTAGTGTCATTTTAGGCCCTAGGAACACCCTTGACAATGGTAGGTCCCACCTCCTTTCAAGATCCCCCCCGTTACGTCAGATCCGGGAGTTTCGGGGTGTGAGCAGTCCTGGAACCCGCGAGAGAGAATCCGACGTCGGTGAGGCCCCAACACAGAGAGTGATGGTATCTTTGGCACACAAGACCCATGGGACACTCTAACACACATGGCATGGCAAAACATTGGTTTAGGTGGGATCCCGACGCTCCGGATCCCCTCTCCGGAGATACCCTAGCCCCGGTGTAGAAAAAGACGGAACGGGCGTCCAGCCCCCTCTGCGTGAGCCGGAAGTGGGTAGAAAAGTGGAACTAGTTGCTTGGTTGTGTCATTTTAGGCCCAAGGAACACCCTTGACAATGGTAGGGCCCACCTCCTTGAAAGATTCCCCCCGTTACGTCAGATCCGGGAGTTTCGGGTGTGAGCAGTCCTGGAACCCGCGAGAGAGAATCCGACGTCGGTGAGGCCCCAACACAGAGAGTGATGGTATCTTTGGCACCCAACACCCATGATACACTCTAACACACATGGAATGGTAAAACATTGGTTTAGGTGGGATCCCGACGCTCCGGATCCCCTCTCCGGAGATACCCTAGCCCCTGTGTAGAAAAAGACGGAACCGGCGTCCAGCGCCCTCTGCGTGAGCCGGAAGTGGGAAGAAAAGTGGAACTAGTTGCTTGGTTGTGTCATTTTAGGCCCAAGGAACACCCTTGACAATGGTAGGGCCCACCTCCTTGCAAGATTCCCCCCGTTACGTCAGATCCGGGAGTTTCGGGGTGTGAGCAGTCCTGGAACCCACGAGAGAGAATCCGACGTCAGTGAGGCCAAAACACAGAGAGTGATGGTATCTTTGGCACCCAAGACCCATGGGACACTCTAACACACATGGCATGGGAAACCATTGGTTTAGGTGGAATTCCGACGCTCCGGATCCCCTCTCCGGAGATACCCTAGCCCCGGTGTAGAAAAAGACGGAACCGGCGTCCAGCCCCCTCTGCGTGAGCCGGAAGTGGGTAGCAAAGTGGAACTAGTTGCTTGGTTGTGTCATGTTAGGCCCAAGGAAAACCCTTGACAATGGTAGGGCCCACCTCCTTGCAAGATTCCCCCCGTTACGTCAGATCCGGGAGTTTCGGTGTGTGAGCAGTCCTGGAACCCGCGAGAGTGAATCCGACGTCGGTGAGGCCCCAACACAAAGAGTGATGGTATCTTTGGCAACCAAGACCCATGGGACACTCTAACACACATGGCATGGAAAAATATTGGTTTATGTGGGATTCCGACGCTCCGGATCCCCTCTCCGGAGATACCCTAGCCCCGGTGTAGAAAAAGACGAAACCGGCGTCCAGCCCCCTCTGCGTGAGCAGGAAGTGGGTAGCAAAGTGGAACTATTTTCTTGGTTGTGTCATGTTAGGCCCAAGTAACACCCTTGACAATGGTAGGGCCCACCTCCTTGGAAGATCCCCCCCGTTACGTCAGATCCGGGAGTTTCGGGGTGTGAGCAGTCCTGGAACCCGCGAGAGAGAATCCGACGCCGGTGAGGCCCCAACACAGAGAGTGATGGTATCTTTGGCACCCAAGACCCATGGGACACTCTAACACACATGGAATGGCAAAACATTGGTTTAGGTGGGATTCCGACGCTCCGGATCCCATCTCCGGAGATACCCTAGCCCCGGTGTAGAAAAAGACGGAACCGGCGTCCAACCCCCTCTGCGTGAGCCGGAAGTGGGTAGCAAAGTGGAACTAGTTGCTTTGTAGTGTCATTTTAGGCCCTAGGAACACCCTTGACAATGGTAGGTCTCACCTCCTTGAAAGATTCCCCCCGTTACGTCAGATCCGGGAGTTTCGTGTTTGAGCAGTCCTGGAACCCGCGAGAGAGAATCTGACGTCGGTGAGGCCCCAACACAGAGAGTGATGGTATCTTTGGCACACAAGACCCATGGGACACTCTAACACACATGGCATGGCAAAACATTGGTTTAGGTGGGATCCCGACGCTCCGGATCCCCTCTCCGGAGATACCGTAGCCCCGGTGTAGAAAAAGACGGAACCAGCGTCCAGCCCCCTCTGCGTGAGCCGGAAGTGGGTAGCAAAGTGGAACTAGTTGCTTGGTTGTGTCATGTTAGGCCCAAGGAACACCCTTGACAATGGTAGGGCCCACCTCCTTGCAAGATTCCCCCCGTTACGTCAGATCCGGGAGTTTCGGGGTGTGAGCAGTCCTGGAACCCGCGAGAGAGAATCCGACGTCGGTGAGGCCCCAACACAGAGAGTGATGGTATATTTGGCACCCAACACCCATGGGACACTCTAACTCACATGGCATGGCAAACCATTGGTTTAGGTGGGATTCCGACGCTCCGGATCCCCTCTCCGGAGATACCCTAGCCCCGGTGTAGAAAAAGACGGAACGGGCGTCCAGCCCCCTCTGCGTGAGCCGGAACTGGGTAGCAAAGTGGAACTAGTTGCTTGGTTGTGTCATGTTAGGCCCAAGGAACACCCTTGACAATGGTAGGGCCCACCTCCTTGCAAGATTCCCTCCGTTACGTCAGATCCGGGAGTTTCGGGGTGTGAGCCGTCCTGGAACCCGCGAGAGAGAATCCGACGTGCTGAGGCCCCAACACAGAGAGTGATGGTATCTTTGGCACCCAAGACCCATGGGACACTCTAACACGCATGGAATGGCAAAACATTGGTTTAGTTGGGATCCCGACGCTCCGGATCCCCTCTCCGGAGATACCCTAGCCCCGGTGTAGAAAAAGACGGAACCGACGTCCAGTCCCCCTCTGCGTGAGCCGGAAGTGGGTAGAAAAGTGGAACTAGTTACTTGGTTGTGTCATATTAGGCCCAAGGAACACCCTTGACAATGGTAGGGCCCACCTCCTTGCAAGATTCCCCCCGTTACGTCAGATCCGGGAGTTTCGGGGTGTGAGCAGTCCTGGAACCCGCGAGAGAGAATCCGACGTCGGTGAGGCCCCAACACAGAGAGTGATGGTATCTTTGGCACCCAAGACCCATGGGACACTCTAACACACATGGCATGGCAAAACATTGGTTTAGTTGGGATCCCGACGCTCCGGATCCCCTCTCCGGAGATACCCTAGCCCCGGTGTAGAAAAAGACGGAACCGACGTCCAGCCCCCTCTGCGTGAGCCGGAAGTGGGTAGCAAAGGGGAACTAGTTGCTTGGTTGTGTCATGTTAAGCCCAAGGAACACCCTTGACAATGGTAGGGCCCACCTCCTTGCAAGATTACTCCCGTTACGTCAGATCCGGGAGTTTCGGGGTGTGAGCAGTCCTGGAACCCGCGAGAGAGAATCCAACGTCGGTGAGGCCCCAACACAGAGAGTGATGGTATCTTTGGCACTCAACACGCATGGGACACTCTAACACACATGGCATGGAAAAACATTGGTTTAGGTGGGATCCCGACGCTCCGGATCCCCTCTCCGGAGATACCCTAGCCCCGGTGTAGAAAAAGACGGAACCGGCGTCCAGCCCCCTCTGCGTGACCCGGAAGTGGGTAGCAAAGTGGAACTAGTTGCTTGTTTGTGTCATGTTAGGCCCAAGGAACACCCTTGACAATGGTAGGGCCCACCTCCTTGCAAGATTCCCCCCGTTACGTCAGATCCGGGAGTTTCGGGGTGTGAGCAGTCCTGGAACCCGCGAGAGAGAATCCGACGTCGGTGAGGCCCCAACACAGAGAGTGATGGTATCTTTGGCACCCAACACCCATGGGACACTCTAACACACATGGCATGGCAAACCATTGGTTTAGGTGGGATTCCGACGCTCCGGATCCCCTCTCCGGAGATACCCTAGCCCCGGTGTAGAAAAAGACGGAACCGGCGTCCAGCCCCCTCTGCGTGAGCCGGAAGTGGGTAGCAAAGTGGAACTAGTTCCTTGGTTGTGTAATGTTAGGCCCAAGGAACACCCTTGACAATGGTAGGGCCCACCTCCTTGCAAGATTCCCCCCGTTACGTCAGATCTGGGAGTTTCGGGGTGTGAGCAGTCCTGGAACCCGCGAGAGAGAATCCGACGTCGGTGAGGCCCCAACACAGAGAGTTATGGTATCTTTGGCACCCAAGACCCATGGGACAATCTAACACACATGGCATGGCGAAACATTGGTTTAGCTGGGATCCCGACGCCCCGGATCCCCTCTCCGGAGATACCCTAGCCCCGGTGTAGAAAAAGACGGAACCGACGTCCAGCCCCCTCTGCGTGAGCCGGAAGTGGGTAGCAAAGTGGAACTAGTTGCTTGGTTGTGTCATGTTAGGCCCAAGGAACACCCTTGACAATGGTAGGTCCCACCTCCTTTCAAGATCCCCCCCGTTACGTCAGATCCGGGAGTTTCGGGGTGTGAGCAGTCCTGGAACCCGCGAGAGAGAATCCGACGTCGGTGAGGCCCCAACACAGAGAGTGATGGTATCTTTGGCACCCAACACCCATGGGACACTCTAACACACATGGCATGGCAAACCATTGGTTTAGGTGGGATTCCGACGCTCCGGATCCCCTCTCCAGAGATACCCTAGCCCTGGTGTAGAAAAAGACGGAACCGGCGTCCAGCCCCCTCTGCGTGAGCCGGAAGTGGGTAGCAAAGTGGAATTATGTCGCACCCGGACTTCTAGAGGATACTCGCAGTTCCGTTGAACAGTAGGTTGATTGGATTACGGGGCTTACTGGCACCCGCATCTCTTACGAGTAGGCCAACACACGTATGTGTGACAACCAACCCCTACTGTTCATCGTCTACGTAAACCATCCCATAGAAATCAGGACACTACCATTGACGTACTTCATACCATACACACATGGTACGTCAACGGCGTTTAACAGAATGATAGCACAACATATCTCTAAGACACAAATAAATAGAAATAAGTTGCAACTGGCCCTCACTAGGGCAGAGAATAGCAAATACAATCATCCAGAGGACACATGTCCCAACATATCATCATTACATAGCAGCAGAAACACTCAAAGCGTCTGAGTACAGACAAAATCCAAATAGGCTTAAGAAGCCGGGAATGAAAAGAAGACGGAGCCCATCCACGATGTCTCGGATCCTGCCCGGGTCCGCTATCTACTCGTCAACAGCGTCGTCGTACTCCACGTAGTAGCCGTCACGGGGATCCTCGTAAGCGTAGTCTGCGGAAACCACAGCCCCAAAGGGGTCAGTACATAAACGTACTGGCAAGCAAGACTCACAGTTCACCAAAGTGTAACCCGTCAACACCAAGCACAGATGCCTTGGGTTCAACGGAAAAAAGGGGATATAAAATATGCTGCAACTGGCTGCTCTAACCAACTACAGAGTTACTACCCCTTCCGGCTAACAGAATGAAGATAAGATAGTGTATCGTAACCAACTATAACTAACCACCAATCAAACCCATCCTGGATCTCGCCCCTTATCCAAAGAAGCAACCCGAGGATAACTCAAACAGTGGATTAATGATGGTTCAAGTTATTGTGTCAATAAGCCTATTACTAGTCAAGTTATCATTAGTTAGGTGTAAGTTGTTCTGAGTACTTGTTAGCCAGTACTTTCACCAAGTTAACCATAACCGCGGAAAACACGGCTTCTCGAGAAGATGTATCCCTGCAGGGGTGCACCAATTTGGCCGTACACGTAAGAATAACCCGCCAGATGGAATGCCTCCCACCAAGCGGGGCACTCAACACAACTCAACTCTTCTTCGCATCAAGCCCAAAGAACCCCGTGCAGTGAGCGCACGGCTAATCAAGCCCCACGAAGAAAAGGGGACCCTCATAGCACTCTAAGAACGTGTCTCCCTAAATGCCGACTACAAAAGTTCCACCCTGGTACCAAGGGTTCGCACCTGCATATGCATGCGGCAAATGGAAAACCCGAACTAAATGAGGCGATTTGGACGAGATGCGAATCGAATCAAATTGAGGGGGGCGCCCATACACGCTTCCCACATGCGGATAGTGCGCTCATCATGGATCAGTAGACAAGACCCTTTTCCTAATTAGGGTCGACACTAGCAGGCCTCAAAACCAAGCCGGGCCTCCTGCCGGTGCCTTATCAGCAAATTATTATTACCTCAAAATTAACAGGTTGTTGTTTAACATCGAGCCCCAGAACATAATACAAAAATGATATCAGAAAGTAACTGACAGCAGACTCGAGCAAAAACAACCCTAAGCATGCTAGTAAGACACGGGCACAAGCAGCGGGGTTATAGGAGTGGAGGTGAGGCAATATCAGGGTTAAAGGATAACATGTGATAGGTTCGTAACAGAAGCAACTATTCATATGGCTAGCAGAAATAGACAACGGAAAGTATCGGTAACCAATGTTGAAAAGGAACACAATGGTTCATGTGAGTGAATACTTGCCTGCAAACTCAGTAGCCTGGTACTGAGCTAGATCCTCAGAAGGGGTGTCGTAAAGCTCGTCTGTCTCAACGTCGTCGTCTATTCGAGAAGAAGCTAACAAACAACGCAGAGAGACAAACAATCAATAACATGGCATAATGCACAATCATGGGATGATGCATGTCCATTTAATTGATGCATCAAAATAAACTAGTTGGCATGGTAACAACATGATTAAATGGACCCACATGCAATTTTGGATTGCATATGATAAGCCCATGGATTATGGTTGAAACAATTGTTTTATGACTAATCAACAGGTGAAGGTGGATTAGTATGATGCATGGATGAGGAAAACAGAAAAATAACAACAATAGAAACAATTTAAAATAAGGTTTACCAAGGTTAGAAATTTATTTATTAAGTTAAGAAATTTTGGTTCCTTAAAGGTGTTACACAAGCATTTGTTGTTTTCAGCAATTTAAATTGTTCCAAACACATAACAAAATTCATATTTGGAAAGAGCACAAAATTTTAGGTGGATTACATGTTTCAATTATTGAAAAAGGAATTACAATAATTTATTTATGAATTAAACAAGTTTGAACAAGTTTTAATTGCATTTAATTCAAGTATGGACTTGTTTGAATTTTTATTTGTTCAAAACATTAATTAAAATTCATATTTGAAAAGATTATGTTTTTCTGGTTTGAAAACATATTTTACATGTTCAAAAATAATTTAATTTGAGCAAGTTATGGATTTAGCAAATGTAAATGATTTAAACAAGGTTTAAATTATTTAAGCAATTTTAATTATTCAAAACATGAAACAAAATTTATATTTGAAAAGGTGGATTAAAATAGCATGGAAAACATATTTTATTTAGGTTATTTGGATTAAGTATGAATTAGTTATGGATTTTATCAAATTTCAAATGAAATGTTTGAATTTGAAATTTGGATGCATTTGAATTATTCAAAACAGAAAACAATTGTTATAACTAGATAGATAATTAAATTTGGTGCAGTGCACATATTTTATTTTTATTATTTGGGTTTATAAAATGAAAGTTATTTGCATTTTAGTATTAGGGACCATTCTGTAATTTAGCAAGGACTTAAAATTAAAAGAAACTGCGCAGAAACAAAACCTACCCTGCAGTGGCTAGCCCAAGCCACTGACAGGGGGCCCCTGGGCCACGGTGGCACGCGGTGCGCACACAGCAGCTGACAGGGGGGGCCACCCTGTCAGCGCGCTGCGCAAAAAGATTGGGTTTTTTTCCTGCGGGAGGGGGGACTCGAACCCTGGCCCTCCCGTGCGCGTACGCTGCGTGCAACCACTGCGGTGTGCGAACGATCTTGTCAGGTAAGGGGATGCAGGTAAGGTATTATTCAGTTTCGCGTTTCTGAATTTTTAACTGACGAACGAACGTTTCTGAACTTGACAGAAACGGTGCGGTGGCCGGCGGTGAGCTACGCGGCGATGCTGCTGCTGGCTCGTGGGTGTTGCGCTCGTGTGCGTGTGCTTGCGATGCAGAAGGTTAGGAGGAGAGGGTGTGGAGGAGGTGACGGTGATGCTCACCTGCGTTGCAGGTGCAGCAGAGGATCGAGGCAGACGGCCGGCGACGAGCTGCGAGGACGGCGGCGTGGCTACGGGCCCCCTCGAGCTCAACGGAGATGTCGAAGACGTAGGTGGCACCGGGGGCGTCTTGTTCCCGTGGCTAGCTCGCGCCGTTAGCCATCGGAGACGGCGATCGTCGGAGGGATTCAGAGGTGGGGTTTTCAGGTGCGGTGGCAGAGAGGAAAACGCCGGTGAGAGAGAGGGAAACGGCGGCGCGAGTGGGTAGCTGGGTACGCCTAGGGTTAGGGCTCGGGCATCGGGGCCTAGGCTAGCTATATAGGGGCTTAGGGGCGCGCATCGGCCGTCGGCGCGTTACTGCTGCCGTCGTGGCATAGCTCGATTAGCTGCCGTACTGCGGGAAGAAGAGAGGGGAGTGGCGAAACGGTACCAGGCCGAGGGGAGTGGGCTGGGCCGTGCTGCTCCCCTCCTCTGGTAAGCGTTTCCTTTATTTTTTATTTTTTGTTCTTCTTTTTTTTTTTTGCAGAAATGAAATTAGGAAGAAAGCTAGGGTTTTGAGTTAGGAAAAATTTTAGAAAAATTTGTGTGAGTTAGTAATTACAATAGCAACAAAATGCCCACTTTGGTTTTCCAAAAAGTTTAATTTATTTTGCTGTTTTGTAATTGAGTGAATTTGAATGAATTTTGTGATTAGTTGATTATTGAAAACAAGATTTTAAATAGGGTGATCATATAATTTTAATTGGAGGCAAAATATTATAATTGTTGTGTAATTTTCATAAGTTTAACATGGTTGTTGTTTTGGACAATGTGATTTGAATTTTGAATGAGAATTGAGTTAAATGAGTTATTTAAATAAAATAACAAGTTAATAGTTCTATTTAAATATAAAAAACTAGTTGTTTTAGTTGAAACTTTTATTTGGGAAATTGTAACATAACAAGTATGAAACAAGCATTTGAAATAATGTTTGAATTTCAATTATGAAAACAAAGAAAAACAGATGCAAACAAATAGGAAACAAATGCAATGAGTATGATGACATGATGCAAAACTTTAATTAAACAAGAAACAAACATTCTAGGGGTGTTTTCATACTTGGGATGTTACAAAACGCCCCCCCTTGAAGGAATCGCGCCCCGAGATTCCTACTGAGAAGAGAAATGGTCCGGATACTTCTTGCGAAGATCCTCTTCGGTCTCCCACGTTGCCTCTTTATCGGAATGATGCGACCACTGCACTTTCAAGAACTTGGTGCTCTTGTTGCGAGTCTTACGCTCGGTCTCATCGAGAATTCGAACAGGGTGCTCCTCATAAGAGAGATCATCTTGCAGTTCAATGGAATCATGATCAACTGCACGATATGGATCTTTGAAACACCTCTTGAGCTGTGACACGTGAAACACATCGTGCACCTTGGATAGTTTTTCTGGAAGTTCAAGACGATAGGCATTTTCCACACGCCTTGAGAGAATGTTGAAAGGACCAATGTATCTTGGTGCAAGCTTTCCTTTCACACAAAAACGATGAGTGCCTCTGAGGGGAGTTACACGGAGATATGCCTTGTCACCAGGTGCATAGATCATATCCCTGTGCTTGCTGTCATAGTAGCTTTTCTAACGAGACTGAGCAATCTTGAGATTGTCACGAATGATGCGAACTTTGTCCTCGGCTTCCTTAACAATGTCAGGGCCTAAGAGTGAACGTTCACCAGCTCCAGACCAATTGATTGGACTCCTGCATCTGCGGCCATAGAGAGCTTCAAATGGTGCCATGCCTAGGCTTGCCTGGAAGCTGTTGTTGTAGGAGAATTCAGCATATGGAAGGCAATCCTCCCATTTCATGCCAAAGGAGAGACCACATGCTCTGAGCATATCCTCGAGAATCTGATTGACTCTTTCGACTTGCCCTTGAGACTGAGGGTGATAGGCTGTGCTGAACAGAAGTTTGGTGCCCAATCCTTCTTGAAAGTTTTTCCAGAAATGAGAAGTGAATATGCTTCCACGGTCTGAGCTTATTTCCAATGGAACACCATGAAGAGGAACAATATTTGCTGTGTAGAGCTCTGCTAACTGGCTAGCTGAGATTGTTTCTTTGACAGCAAAGAAGTGAGCTACTTTAGTGAGACGATCAATGACAACGAAGATTGCATCGTTGCCCCTCTTGGACTTTGGAAAACCGGTGACGAAGTCCATTTCAATCATGTCCCACTTCCACTCAGGGATTTTCAGAGGTTGTAGAAGACCGGCTGTTTTCTGATGGACTGCCTTAACACGTTGACAAACGTCGCATTCCGAAACGTATTGAGCAATTTCACGTTTCATGCCAGGCCACCAATACAGTGTCTTAAGATCCTGGTACATCTTTGTACTTCCAGGGTGGATGGAGAGAGGAGTTTCATGAGCCTCCTTGAGAATGATATCTTTGAGACTTTGAACTTGAGGAACTGCAATGCGTCCTTCGAAGAACACAGTTCCTTTGTCATCAATTGAGAAGGACTTGAATTTCTCCTTGCCTTCTTTGATGTGTTCTACCCTCTTCTTGATTTCAGCATCACGAAGTTGTTTAGAACGAATCTTGTCCTCAAGAGTTGGACTGGCTGTCAAGCTAGCAAGATAGCCTTGAGGAACAAGACCGAGGTTCAGCTTCTGGAATTCTTCATGAAGTGGGGGTTGGCTTTCCATGATCATGAGATTATTGCAATACGACTTGCGACTGAGAGCATCGGCCATAACATTAGCCTTGCCTGGAGTGTACGAAATGGTGAGATCAAAGTCTTTAATCTTTTCAATCCATCTCCTTTGCCTGAGGTTTAGATCTGGTTGAGTGAAGATGTATTTCAGACTCTTATGATCGGAAAAGATTTCAGTGCGATTACCCGACAAGTATTGCCTCCATTTCTTGAGGGCAAACACAACTGCTGCAAGTTCTAGGTCATGTGTGGGATAATTTTTCTCATGTGCATTCAACTGACGTGAAGCATAAGCCACAACTTGACGTTCTTGCATAAGAACTGCACCTAGGCCTTGGAGAGATGCATCACAGAATATTTGGAAATGTTTGGTAGTATCTGGGTCAACCAGAACTGGTGTAGAAGTGAGTTTAGTCTTCAGGAGATTGAAACTCTCATCACATTGTGGAGACCAAACAAACTTCTTGTCCTTCTTTGTGAGATCAGTGAGAGGTTTGGCAATCTTGGAAAAGTTTTGGACGAAACGGTGGCAATAGCTAGCCAAGCCAAGAAAACTTCTTACTTGCTTTACCGTCTTAGGAGGTTTCCAATCAACAATCGCTTTAACCTTTTCTGGATCAATGGCTATGCCCTTGGCAGAGATGATATGACCAAGGTAAGCAACTTCTGGAATCCCAAAACTCAATTTGGAGAACTTGGCATACAAACGATGCTCGCAAAGTTTCATGAGAGTTAGACGAAGGTGCTCTTCATGCTCTTCCTCGGACTTTGAGTAGACCAGAATGTCATCGAGATATACCACAACGAACTTGTCGAGGTATTCATGGAAAACAGAATTCATAAGTCGAGAGAATGTCGCCGGTGCATTGGTGAGACCAAAGGACATGACGGTGTATTCATATAGACCGTAGCGAGTGGTGAAAGCTGTTTTTGGAATATCTTCCTTTCTGATCTTTATTTGATGGTAACCCATCCTCAAGTCCAACTTGGAGAATATTGAGGCTCCAGCAAGTTGAGCAAAAAGATCATCGATACGAGGAATTGGATACTTGTTTTTGATGGTTTTCTCGTTAAGAGGACGATAGTCAACAACGAGTCTCTTTGTTTGATCCTTCTTCGCAACGAACAGAGTTGGGCAACCCCAATGTAACATCCCAAGTATGAAAATCTCCCCCTAGATGTTTGTTTCTTGTTTTATTTTTGTTTTGCATCATGTCATCATATCTATTGCCTTTTGTTTGCTTTTGTTTTCATTGTTTTCCAATTGTAATTTCAAACCAAATTCAAATCATTATTTCTCATACTTGTTATGTTACTTTGTGTCAAATAAAAACTACAAATAAACAAACAAATTGTTCCCCTAAAACTTGGTTTCAAAAACTTTAAATTGGTTAAGTGGCATTTATTTCTTTTTATACCTCAATTGCTCAACTCATTTAATTTATTTCCAAACAATACCATCAATTAAATAGTTGGAAAACAAAAGTTTATTTTAATGTGTGGTTACAAAAATGAATCATTAAAAATTTATCCTAAAAATTTGTCTAACCCTAAAACCATTTGTTTCTCTCCCTTTTGCCAAATCTGAAAAAATAAAAAAATAAAAGGAAGAATAAAGAGAAAAGAGAGAGGGGGCAAAGGGGCATTCAGCCCAATTGGGCTAGCCCAACTCCCACTGGCCCATACCCCCCCACGTCTGTATCTCCTACCTCCGTACGGTACGGAGAGGCATCCATGGAGTCCACGTCGACCTGTGCAGGCAGGGGACGGTGATCGACAGCCCCCCTCCTCTATAAACTGCTCGAGCTCTCCCTCCTAACCCTAATCGCTCTTCCTCCCTCGAGCGCCTCCATCTCCTCCCTCTTTTCTCTCTCGCTTCTCTGTTCCCCACCGAAGCTCCATCACCGCCGCCTCACCCCGACTCATCGCCGGCGCCACGGTACCCGCCCGGCCGAGTTTGGGCCGGGAACGGAACCGGCGCGGCCTCCTCTTCCTCTCCGTGCCCGCGGTTCTCGCCCGGAGTCACGGAAGCTCCGCCGCCGTCCACGTTTCCGCACCACCGAGCTGCAGCCGTCCGCCCGTCTCCCTCCATCGGACCATCTCTGTAAGCAGTCGCTCCTCGCCTCCGCTCCCTTCCCGCTCCTTGCCCTCTCCGGCCCGCAGCACACCGGCAGCCACCGCACGGCAGCACCACCGCACGGCAGCACCGGCCCGCCGAGCGCCGCACGCACCCACAACGATCGCCGGCCGGCCGCAAATCTCTGTCCGCCATCGACTGTACCTGCACGAACTGAACAAGTTCAGTTAAAATCTTAACTGACGGAAAACACACAATAAGCACACACCTGCCCCCTTACCTAACACAAATCGGAACACAGCCCAGTGGCCAGCGCCCTGTGCGCGCACCCAAGGGGTCGCGGGTTCGACCCCCACCCCCCGCGCATTAGCCACATCTTTTTCCGTTTTATTTTTCAGACCCATCACAGCACCCTTTTTCGCACACAGGTCCTTGGATATTTATTCTAGATCCCTGCAGTTTTGTTTTAAGTCCCTAGCTGTGGAAGAAAATGGCAGATTAACCACCAAACTTTAAAAATGCCTAACTAATTAATTACAACTCCAAATTTAACGTTTTTAATATGTTTTCAATACCAAATTTAATACTCTATCTAATTAAGCCATTTGTTTTCTGTTTTGACCATTGCAAATAATTTCAAATTTCAAATTCAAACTATTCCTTTCACATTTGCTAAATCCCATAACTAATTCAATATTAATCCAAATAACTCAAATAAAATATGTTTTCCATACCATTTTGAACCACCAATCCAAATATAAATTTTGTTTCATGATTTGAATAATTTAAATTGCCTAAATAATTTAATACTTGTTTAATTCATTTAAATTTGATAAAATCATAACTTGCTCAACATAAAATAATTTTGAACATGCAAAATATGTTTTCAAACCATCAAAGTGTGAACTTTTCAAATGTGAGTTTGAAATTATGTTTTGAACAAATAAAACTTCAATTAAATTCAAACTTGTTTTAAATCCATTTAAAACTTGTTTAATATTGTTTAATTCATAATTAAATTATCCTAATTCCAGTTTCAATATTTGAAACATGTAATACAACTAAAATTTGATGTTCTTTTCAAATATAAATTTTGTTATTTGTTTTGAACACTTTAACTTGGTGAAAACAACAAATACTTGTGTGACACCCTTAAGGAACCAAAATTTTCTAACTTAATAAATAAATTTCTAAAATTGGTAAACCCTATTTTAAATTGGTTCTATTGTTGTTAATTTGTTGTTTTCCTCATCCATGCATCATGCTAATCCACTTTCACCCGTTGATTAGTTGTAAAACAATTATTTCAACCTAAATGCATGGGCTTTTCATATGCAACTCAAAATTGCATATGTGTCCATTTAAGTTGTGTTACCATGTCAACTAGTTTATTTTTGATGCATCAATTAAATGGTCATGCATCATCCCATGATTGTGCACTATGCCATGTTATTGATTGTTTGTTCTCTGCGTTGTTTGTTTGCTTCTTCTCGGATAGACGACGACGTTGAGTCCGACGATCCTTACGACACCCTTTCTGAGGATCTAGCCCAGTACCAGGCTACTGGGTTTGCAGGCAAGTTATCACTCACATGAACCACTGTGTTCCTTTCAACATTGGTTACCGATACTTTTCTGTTGTCTATTTCTGCTAGCCATATGTATCGTTGCTTCTGTTACGGTCCTATCACATGATACCCTGAAACCATGATATTGCCTCACCTCCACTCCTATAACCCCGTTGTTTGAGCCCGTGTCTTACTAGCATGCTTAGGGTTGTTTTGCTCGAGTCTGCTGTCAGTTACTTTCTGTTATCATATTTCTATTATGTTCTATGGGCTCGATGTTTAAACAACAACCTGTTAATGCTCGGGTAATAATAATAATTTGATGTTAAGGCACCGGCAGGAGGCCCGGCGTGGTTTTGAGGCCTGCTAGTGTCGACCCTAATTAGGAAAAGGGTCTTGTCTACTGATCCATGAGAAGCGTGCTCACCGCATCCGGGTGGTGGTATGGAACCCCCCTCGACTTTGATCTGATCCGCAGTTTGTCCGAAGAGCCACACTTAGTTCGGGTGTTCCATTTGGCTCATACGCATGAATGGGTCGCTCCCATGGTTACTGATGATGATGATGACGCACACATATAGGGCGAGGCCTGTAGTGCCGGGGTGTTGTGTCCTGCGGGAGTTTTGCACACCTGCGCTGAGTATTCGGCTGCGTGGCTGGGACCTTATAGCTCCATGGCTCCTAGGACAGACTGTAGAGATGGTTCGAGTCGTGTCAAGCCAACCTGAGTTTTAGTTGGTGGCTTGAGTGTGTACGGGTACTGGAGCACACCCTGCAGGGATGAATCTTCTCGAGAAGCCGTGTTGTCCGCGGTTATGTGACGACTTGGTGAAAGTACTGGCTAACAAGTACTCAGACAACTTACACCTAACTATAATAACTTGACTAGTAATAGGTTTAATGACACAATAACCTGAACCATCATTAATCCAACTGTGTGAGTTATCCTCGGATTGCTTCTTTGGATAAGGGGCGAGATCCAGGATGGGTTTGTTTGATGGTCAAAAACAGTTGGTTACGTTACGCTATCTTATCTCCTTTCTGTTAGCCGGAAGTGGTAGTGTTTCTGTAGTTGGTTAGCGCAGCCAGTTGCAGCATCTTTTATAACCCCCTTTCTTCCGTTGAACCCAAGGCATCTGTGGTTGGTGTTGACGGGTTACACTTTGGTGATCTGTGAGTCTTGCTTGCCAGTACGTTGTTGTACTGACCCCTTTGGGGCTGTGGTATACGCAGACGACGATTCCGAGGATCCCCATGGAGGCTACTACGTGGAGTACGACGACGCTGTTGACGAGTAGATAGCGGACCCGGGCAGGATCCGAGACTTCGTGGATGGGCTCCGTCTTTTCGTTTCCGGCTTCTTAAGCCTATTTGGATTTTGTCTGTACTCAGACCCTTTGTTTGCTTCCGCTGATGTAATGAATGTTATGTTGGGACATGTGTCCTCTGGATGATTGTATTTGCTATTCTCTGCCTTAGTGAAGGCTATTTGCAACCTTATTTCAATCTTTTGTGTCTTAGAGACATTCTGTGGTATCATTCCGTTTAACGCTGTTGACGTACCCTGTGTGATTGGTATGAAGTACGTCGACAGTAGTGCCTATGGTCTCTAGTGGATAGTTTACATCGACGATGGAATAGCAGGGCTTGTGTTGTCGCGCATAAGCGCAGGCCTACCAGGAAGCTGGGACGTGGGAGCAGTTATGCCCCATAATCCAAGCATCTGCTATCCAGTTCGGCCCGATGAGTATCCCCTAGAAACCAGGGTGCGACAAATGGTATCAGAGCCTGTCTGCCTGTAGGATCCCTTTTACTGGTCGCAGTTGAGTCTAGAAACTATTTTGTAGCTATATAGGAAAAATGAAACGTGAGAGTAGGAATTCTGCCATTTTATTTCTTTCCCCACCCACCCTCCCTTTTCTGGTAAGGAAGTGCAACGTTGTTTTCTCCTTCTTATCTAAACTTTCAAGTTAGGTTTTCACGAATCCTGGTTTCTCTAGGATGGTTATATCTACTAGACCATAGGAATGGAGGTGGTTGTGACATGATTTATCATGTTGCCTACTCACGATTGAGAACGGAGGCAAATAAGCCCCGGAGGCAGATCCTCTATTCCTTAAGAAGTAGATATTGATCCTTTAGAAGCCCGGATGGGTTTTCTCCGTAGTACCTCAGGTGTTTGTGGTCTCCTGTTTCCCAGTTGTTGCTTCGATATCGTCCTTCACAAATCTTCTCTTCCGTTGTAACAACTTATCTGTTGATCCGTTGTTAACCTCCATCCTTGTTCTATGCTACCTTCTTATCGTCTGAAGTAATCCTTTTAAGCACTTATATTGGATTTTTTTATCCGGTTACTATGTTAATCTTGGTATCCTCTTCAGGATGGAAAGTGGTGACGAAGAACACACACTGCCACCTGAGATGGGGAAAGTGCTGTCTCAGATGACGCAAGTTATAAAGCAGATGCAGCAGAACCAAGACCTTGGGAGTAATGGCAACGCCCGGGTGTCTATTCGGGAGTTCCTTGAGCTCAATCCGCGCACGTTTGATACCTCCTCCGAGCCATTGGATGCTGATGACTGGCTCCGTGAAATGAACCGTACTCTTATGGTAGCTCATGTGGCTGACGAGGACCGTGTTCCTTACGTGACCTTACCTTCTCCGTGGGCGATCCATGTCTTGGTGGGAGAATTTCCAAGAAATGAGAGGTTCTAGTGTGGCAATCACATGGGAGGATTTCAAGCAAGCCTTCGTGCGCCATCACATTCCCGATGGGCTCATGGAGAAAATGCGTGAGGAATTCTATTCTTTCACACAAGGCAGTCTGGACATTCTCGAATACCAAAGAGAGTTCAATCGTCTGGCTCGCTACGCCGGAGATGAAATCTCCACGGAAGCGAGAAAGATGGAAAAGTTCCGCAGGGGTCTCAACCCGGAACTCAAGTATGCTCTCACCAACGTCAAGGCCAAGAATTTTGAGGACCTCATCAACATCGCTCTAAAGGAAGAGCATGGGCGCAAATTGGTTGAGGAATCTCGTAAGCACTCTCGTGAACAGGCTAATCTCTCAAAAGCTATCATGCCTCCACAAAAACGAGAGTTTGGGTTCCATATACCACTCCAACACCGCCCATCTGCTTGCCAAGCCCGGCAGGATTTCTTGCCCTCCCTCCCACCCCAAGTGGTATCTTCAGGAGGTGCTCCATCTCAGCCAAGTCCAACAACTCCTCGTTCTGCTAGTACATGCTTCAAGTGCGGTCTATCAGGACACTACTCCTACAAGTGCCCGCAGAACAAGCTACCATCACTACCTACCTCTAAGGTCAATCATGTGATGGTACAACACTCTTCGCCTAGGCCCCGCAACAGGAACAAGTCTGTCTTGAGAACTGTGAGGGTGAACCATGTCAAGGCCCAGGGAGCAGAAGAATCTCCAGAGGTTGTAATGGGCACACTTCTTGTGAACTCGTTTCGTGCTAAAGTCTTGTTCGATTCTGGTGCTTCACACTCTTTCATCTCTCAATGCTTTGCAAACAACAGTGGAATCAACTTCGAACAGTTGTCTATCCCTCTCCTAGTGAAATCACCGGGATCTAGCTGGCAAAGCAATAAAGTTAGCCAGAACATCGAGATCACAATTGGAAACCTTCCATTCCAGGCATCTTTGATAGCTCTCCACTCTTCAGATATTGATGTCATTCTGGGGATGGATTGGTTGGTAGCCAACAAAGCAGTCATTGATTGTCCTGCTAAGTCTGTCAAAATCACACACCCTTCTGGCCAGATAGTCTACTTCCATGCTGAAAATCCAGTTGCTCAACTCTACACTCTCAATGCAAATCCTCTACCATCTATTGAAACTATTCCGGTGGTTTGTGACTTCCCTGATGTCTTTCCAGAAGAATTGCCAGGAATGCCTCCTGACAGAGCAGTTGAGTTCGTGATCGAACTTGAACCAGGCACTGCTCCAATCTCCAAACATCCATACAAGATAGCTCCTCCTGAACTGAAGTTGTTGAAGGAGCAAATCGATATGTACATGGAGAAAGGTTACATTCAACCTAGCTCCTCGGCTTGGGGATGCCCAACTCTGTTCGTTGCAAAGAAGGATCAAACAAAGAGACTCGTGGTTGACTATCGTCCTCTTAACGAGAAAACCATCAAAAACAAGTATCCAATTCCTCGTATCGATGATCTTTTTGATCAACTTGCTGGAGCCTCAATATTCTCCAAGCTGGACTTGAGAATGGGTTACCATCAAATAAAGATCAGAAAGGAAGATATTCCAAAGACAGCTTTCACCACTCGCTACGGTCTATATGAATACACCGTCATGTCCTTTGGTCTCACCAATGCACCGGCGACATTCTCTAGACTCATGAATTCTGTCTTCCATGAATACCTCGACAAGTTCGTTGTGGTATATCTTGATGACATTCTGGTCTACTCGAAATCCGAGGAAGAGCATGCAGAACATCTTCGTCTCACTCTAATGAAACTTCGCGAGCATCGTATTTATGCCAAGTTCTCCAAATGTGAGTTCTGGATTCCAGAAGTTGCTTACCTTGGTCATGTCATCTCTGCCAAGGGCATAGCCATTGATCCAGAAAAGGTTAAGGCAATTGTCGATTGGAAACCTCCTAAGATGGTGAAGCAAGTCAGAAGTTTTCTTGGTTTGGCTAGCTATTGCCGTCGTTTCGTCCAAAACTTCTCCAAGATTGCCAAACCCCTCACTGATCTCACAAAGAAGGACAAGAAGTTCGTTTGGTCTCCACAATGTGATGAAAGTTTCAATCTCCTCAAGACTAAACTCACTTCTACACCAGTTCTGGTTGGCCCAGATACTACCAAACCTTTCCAGATATTCTGTGATGCTTCCCTCCAAGGTCTAGGAGCAGTTCTTATGCAAGAACGTCAAGTTGTGGCTTATGCTTCACGTCAGTTGAACCCACATGAGCAAAACTATCCCACACATGACCTTGAACTTGCAGCAGTTGTGTTTGCCCTCAAGAAATGGAGGCAATACTTGTTGGGTAATCGCACTGAAATCTTTTCCGATCATAAGAGTCTGAAATACATCTTCACTCAACCAGATCTAAACCTCAGGCAAAGGAGATGGATTGAAAAGATCAAAGACTTCGATCTTACCATTTCTTACACTCCAGGCAAGGCTAATGTTATGGCCGATGCTCTCAGTCGCAAGTCGTATTGCAATAATCTCATGATAATGGAAAGCCAACCTCCACTTCATGAAGAATTCCAGAAGCTGAACCTTGGTCTTGTTCCTCAAGGTTATCTTGCAAACTTGACAGCCAGTCCAACTCTCGAGGATAAGATTCGTTCTGAACAACTTCGTGATGCTGAGATCAAGAAGATCGCAAATAACATCAGAGCAGGCAATGTGAAGTATGAGTGCTTCTCAATTGATGACAAGGGAACTGTGTTCTTCGAAGGACGCATTGCAGTTCCTCAAATTCAAAGTCTCAAAGATGTTATTCTCAAGGAGGCTCATGAAACTCCTCTCTCCATCCACCCTGGAAGTACAAAGATGTACCAGGATCTTAAGACACTGTATTGGTGGTCTGGCATGAAACGTGAAATTGCTCAATACGTTTCTGAATGCGACGTTTGTCAACGTGTCAAGGCAGTTCATCAGAAAACAGCCGGTCTTCTCCAACCGCTGAAAATTCCTGAGTGGAAGTGGGACATGATTGAAATGGACTTCGTCACTGGTTTTCCAAAGTCCAAAAAGGGCAACGATGCAATCTTCGTTGTTATTGATCGTCTCACTAAGGTAGCTCACTTCTTTGCTGTCAAAGAAACAATCTCAGCTAGCCAGTTAGCAGAGCTCTACACAACAAAGATTGTTCCTCTTCATGGTGTTCCATTGGAAATAAGCTCAGACCGTGGAAGCATATTCACTTCTCATTTCTGGAAGAGTTTTCAAGAAGCATTGGGCACCAAACTTCTGTTCAGCACGGCTTATCACCCTCAGTCTCAAGGGCAAGTCGAAAGAGTCAATCAGATTCTCGAGGATATGCTCAGAGCATGTGGTCTCTCCTTTGGCATGAAATGGGAGGAATGTCTTCCATATGCTGAATTCTCCTACAACAACAGCTTCCAGGCAAGCCTAGGAATGGCACCGTTTGAGGCACTCTATGGCCGCAGATGCAGGAGTCCAATCAATTGGTCTGGAGCTGGTGAACGTTCACTCTTAGGCCCTGACATTGTTAAGGAAGCCGAAGATAAAGTTCGCATCATTCGTGACAATCTCAAGATTGCTCGGTCTCGTCAGAAAAGCTACTATGACAGCAAGCACAGGGATATGATTTATGCACCCGGTGACAAGGCATATCTCCGTGTAACTCCCCTCAGAGGCACTCATCGTTTTGGCGTCAAAGGAAAGCTAGCACCGAGATACATTGGTCCTTTCAACATTCTCTCAAGGCGTGCGGAAAATGCCTATCGTCTTGAACTTCCAGAAAAACTATCCAAGTTGCACGATGTGTTTCACGTGTCACAGCTCAAAAGGTGTTTCAAAGATCCAGATCGTGCAGTTGATCATGATTCCATTGAACTGCAAGATGATCTATCTTATGAGGAGCACCCTGTTCGTATTCTCGATGAGACCGAGCGTAAGACTCGCAACAAGAGCACCAAGTTCTTAAAAGTGCAGTGGTCTCATCATTCCGATAAAGAGGCAACATGGGAGACCGAAGAGGATCCTCGCAAGAAGTATCCGGACCTTTTCCTTTCTCAGTAGGAATCTCGGGGCGCGATTCCTTCAAGGGGGGGCGTTTTGTAACATCCCAAGTATGAAAATCTCCCCCTAGATGTTTGTTTCTTGTTTTATTTTTGTTTTGCATCATGTCATCATATCTATTGCCTTTTGTTTGCATTTGTTTTCATTGTTTTCCAATTGTAATTTCAAACCAAATTCAGATCATTATTGCTCATACTTGTTATGTTACTTTGTGTCAAATAAAAACTACAAACAAACAAACAAATTGTTCCCCTAAAACTTGGTTTCAAAAACTTTAAATTGGTTAAGTGGCATTTATTTCTTTTTATATACCTCAATTGCTCAACTCATTTAATTTATTTCCAAACAATACCATCAATTAAATAGTTGGAAAACAAAAGTTTATTTAATGTGTGGTTACAAAAATGAATCATTAAAAATTTGTCCTAAAAATTTGTCTAACCCTAAAACCATTTGTTTCTCTCCCTTTTGCCAAATCTGAAAAAAAAAATAGAAGGAAGAATAAAGAGAAAAGAGAGGGGGGGCAAAGGGGCATTCAGCCCAGTTGGGCTAGCCCAACTCCCACTGGCCCATACCCCCCCACGTCTGTATCTCCTACCTCCGTACGGTATGGAGAGGCATCCATGGAGTCCACGTCGACCTGTACAGGCAGGGGACGGTGATCGACAGCCCCCCTCCTCTATAACTGCTCGAGCTCTCCCCTCCTAACCCTAATCGCTCTTCCTCCCTCGAGCGCCTCCATCTCCTCCCTCTTTTCTCTCTCGCTTCTCTGTTCCCACACCGAGCTCCTCACAGCAGCCGCCCTCCTCCGACCATCGCCGGCGCCACGGCGCCCGCCCGGCCGCGCTAGGGCCGGGAACGGAAACCCCGCGCGCTCCTCTACCTCGCCATCCCCTCGACTCCCGCCGGGAGCGCCCGGAGCTCCGCCGCCAACCGAGTTTTCCGCCACCGTCGCCACCGTCTGCAGCAGGCCGTTCGCCTCCGTTTCCTCTGTGAGCGCCTCCTATTCCCCTCGCCTCCTATCCCCCACGGCCGCACCGGCCACCCGCACGGCGGCCCGCTCGGTCAGCCGCGGGCGAGCATCCACGGCGGGGCACCGCACCCACAGCGATCACCGGCCGGCCGCCCCCTGTACGCTCATCTGGTTCCTGTACCTGCACGAGAAAAGTTCAGTTAAGTTCAGATATTTGCGCGCAGACATAAGCTATACCCAAACCCGCTCTTGTTCTGTCAAGCGATCAGCAACAGCCGCAGTGGCCAGCGCGCAACGTGCGCAACCAAGGGGTCGCGGGTTCGAGCCCCCCCCCCCCCCCCCCCCCGCGCATTAGCCACACCTTTTTTCAGTTTTATTTTTCAGGTCTACACAGCACTCCATATTTTCGCACAGGTCCTTGGATTTTATTCTAGGTCCCTGCAGTTTTGTTTTAAGTCCCTACCTGTGGAAGAAAATGGCAGATTAACCACCAAACTTTAAAAATGCCTAACTAATTAATTACAACTCCAAATTTAACATTTTTAATATGTTTTCAATACCAAATTTAATACTCTATCTAATTAAGCCATTTGTTTTCTGTTTTGACCATTGCAAATAATTTCAAATTTCAAATTCAAACTATTCCTTTCACATTTGCTAAATCCCATAACTAATTCAATATTAATCCAAATAACTCAAATAAAATATGTTTTCCATGTCAAATTAAACCACCTAACCAAATATAAATTTTGTTTCATGATTTGAATAATTTAAATTTCCTAAATAATTTAATACTTGTTTAATTCATTTAAATTTGATAAAATCATAACTTGCTCAAACTAAATTATTTTTGAACATGCAAAATATGTTTTCAACCTAGAAAAGTATAAACTTTTCAAATATGAATTTTGTTATTTGTTTTGCACAATTTAAATTGGTGAAAACAACAACTATTTTGTGTAATCCCTTTAAGGAACCAAAAATCCCCTAAATTAATAAATAAATTTCTAAATTGGTAGACCCTATTTTAAATTGGTTCTATTGTTGTTATTTTGTTGTTTTCCTCATCCATGCATCATACTAATTCACCTTCATCTGTTGATTAGTTGGAAAACAAATAATCTAACCCAAAATTCATGGGCTTTTCATATGCAACTCAAAATTGCATATGTGTCCATTTAATTTGTGTTACCATGTCAACTAGTTTATTTTGATGCAACTATTAAGATGACATGCATCATCCCCATGATTGTGCACTATGCCATGATATTGATTGTCTACCCTTTCTGCTTTGTCTGTTTGCTTCTTCTCGGTTAGACGACGACGTTGAGACCGACGATCCTTACGACACCCCTTCTGAGGTTCTAGCTCAGTACCAGGCTACTGGGTTTGCAGGCAAGTTATCACTCACATGAACCACTGTGTTCCTTTCAACATTGGTTACCGATACTTTTCCGTTGTCTATTTCTGCTAGCCATATGTTTCGTTGCTTCTGTTACGAGCCTATCACATGATACCCTGAAACCATGATATTGCCTCACCTCCAGTCCTATAACCCCGTTGTTTGAGCCCGTTTCTTACTAGCATGCTTAGGGTTGTTTCTGCTCGAGTCTGTTACCCGTTACTTTCTGGTATCATATTCTATTATGTTCTGGGCTCGATGTTTAAACAACAACCTGTTAATGCTCGGGTAATAATAATAATTTGATGTTAAGGCACCGGCAGGAGGCCCGGCGTGGTTTTGAGGCCTGCTAGTGTCGATCCTAATTAGGAAAAGGGTCTTGTCTACTGATCCATGATGAGCATGCTCACCGCATCCGGGTGGTGGTATGGAACCCCCCTCGACTTTGATCTGATCCGCAGTTTGTCCGAAGAGCCACACTTAGTTCGGGTGTTCCATTTGGCTCATACGCATGAATGGGTCGCTCCCATGGTTACCAATGATGATGATGACGCACACATATAGGGCGAGGCCTGTAGTGCCGGGGTGTTGTTTCCTGCGGGAGTTTTGCACACCTGCGCTGAGTATTCGGCTGCGTGGCTGGGACCTTATAGCTCCGTGGCTCCTAGGACAGGCTGTAGTGATGGTTCGAGTCGTGTCGAGTCCACCTGAGTTTTAGTTGGTGGCTTGAGTGTGTACGGGTACTGGAGCACACGCTGCAGGGATGAATCTTCTCGAGAAGCCGTGTTGTCCGCGGTTATGTGACGACTTGGTGAAAGTACTGGCTAACAAGTACTCAGACAACTTACACCTAACTATAATAACTTGACTAGTAATAGGTTTATTGACACAATAACCTGAACCATCATTAATCCAACTGTGTGAGTTATCCTCGGATTGCTTCTTTGGATAAGGGGCGAGATCCAGGATGGGTTTGTTTGGTGGTTAGTTATAGTTGGTTACGATACGCTATCTTATCTTCTTTCTGTTAGCCGGAAGTGGTAGTAACTCTGTAGTTGGTTAGAGCAGCCAGTTGCCGCATTTTTTATATCCCCTTTCTTCCGTTGAACCCAAAGCATCTGTGCTTGGTGTTGACAGGTTACACTTTGGTGAACTGTGAGTCTTGCTTGCCAGTACGTTGTTGTACTGACCCCTTTGGGGTTGTGGTTTACGCAGACGACGATTCCGAGGATCCCCATGGAGGCTACTACGTGGAGTACGACGACGCTGTTGACGAGTAGATAGCGGACCCGGGCAGGATCCGAGACTTCGTGGATGGGCTCCGTCTTTTTCTTTCCGGCTTCTTAAGCCTATTTGGATTTGTCTGTACTCAGACCTGTTGAATGCTTCCGCTGCTATGTAATGATGTTATGTTGGGACATGTGTCCTCTGGATGATTGTATCTGCTATTCTCTGCCTTAGTGAAGGCCATTTGCAACCTTATTTCAATCTTTTGTGTCTTAGAGATATGTTGTGGTATCATTCCGTTTAACGCTGTTGACGTACCATGTGTGATTGGTATGAAGTACGTCGACAGTAGTGCCTATGGTCTCTAGTGGATAGTTTACATCGACGGTGGAATAGCAGGGCTTGTGTTGTCGCGCATAAGCGCAGGCCTACCAGGAAGCTGGGACGTGGGAGCAGTTATGCCCCATAATCCAAGCATCTGCTATCCAGTTCGGCCCGATGAGTATCCCCTAGAAACCAGGGTGCGACACCCAAGCGGAGGAACTAGGTTGAATGTAACCTTTTTCCATGTACATATCGATTTGCTCCTTTAACAGTTTCAGTTCAGGAGGAGCTATCTTGTATGGATGCTTAGAGATTGGAGCAGTACCTGGTTCAAGCTCGATCGCGAACTCAACTGCTCTGTCCGGAGGCATCCCTGGCAACTCTTCTGGAAAGACGTCAAGGAATTCACAAACCACCGGAACATTTTCGAGTAGAGGTAGAGGTTTTGCATCGAGGGTGCATAGCTGAACAGAACTTGATTCATTTGGAGAATAGACTATCTGGCCAGAAGGGTGGAACAGAGTTATTGACTTTTGAGCACAGTCAATTTTAGCTTTATTAGCTTTCAGCCAATCCATACCAAGAATGACATCAATGTCAGAACTTCCCAGCAACATGAGTGAAGCAAGGAAAATGTGGCCTCCAATTAGGATTTGATTATCCTTACTTATCTTGGAAGTCAACATTTGAGATCCCGGGGAGTGAACAGTGATTTGATTGCTTAGTGGAACCACCATTAGGTTGTTTGTTGCGGCAAAAATCTTTGACACAAAAGAATGCGATGCTCCGGTATCAAACAACACTTTAGCTGGAAAAGAGTTTACGGGTAATATACCGAGAACGACGTCAGGAGCTTCCTTAGCTTTGTCGATCTTGACATGATTCACCCTTGCGGTCCTCCCGACAGGCCTGTTGTTGGAGTTGAAGGCTTTAGCCGGGGGAGCACGCACCATTGCCTGGTTTGTGTTGGGACGAGGTGGTGGTGGAGGTAGCTGCCTCTGCGTGCACTTGTCAGCGTAGTGCCCCATCTGCTTGCATTTGTAGCAAGTGACGACACGAGGAGGCCCTGGCCTTGGCTGCCCCATTGAAGCCCTCTGATCATGCATCTGAACAGGGTTGGGTGGGCGGGTAGCGAAGCCTGGAGAAGCTTGGGCATATGGAGCCCGAGTGACAGCACCATTTGGCACCCAGATGCGGCGCTTCTGCGGAGGGGTGGTCATGTTGGAGGAGGAACCACCCTCACGCGAGTGCTTCCGAGACTCCTCGAACGCCTTGCGCCCATTTTCCTCATTGAGCGCGGTGTTCACGAGCTCCTCGAAGTCTTTGGCCTTGATGTTGGTGAGGGCGTACTTGAGTTCTGGGTTAAAACCTCTGCGGAACCTTGCCATCTTCTTAGCCTCAGTGGACACCTCATCACCAGCGTAACGAGCGAGGCGATTGAACTCACTCTGATAGCCAATGACGTCCAGCTTGCCCTGCTTGAGTGAGCAAAACTCTTCACGCATCCTTTCCATGAGACCATCTGGAATTTGGTGCTTCAGGAAAGCTTCCTTGAAACAACCCCAGGTGATTGGATAGCCAGCTCTCATGGACTGGTAGTTCTCCCACCAAGTAGCTGCCTGGCCCTTAAGCAGATAGGATGCATACTTGACCTTGTCTTCCTCAGCAACGCGAGCAATCTCCAGAGCCCTAGCTATCTCACGGATCCAGTCATCAGCATCCAGAGGCTCGCGTGTTGCCACGAAAGCTCTCGGGCCCAGACTGAGAAACTCTTTGATACTGACTCGTGGAGCATTCTGGTTGTTGTGCTGGTTAGTCTGGAACTGGGCCATCTGTGCCATGACTTGGGTCATCTGAGTCAACAACTCCGTGATTGGCGGTGGCTCAGGCGGGGTGTTCCTTGTTGGCGGCATCCTGAATAGACATGAATTTTAGCACAACAACAGAAAAGGATAGACTTGGTAACCGAAAGAGAGATTATTCCGACGCATGAATAGATAACCAACAGGTACATCATCACATGTTCAAATACATCAGAATATCCAACACACCATAAATGGTTCGAAAGCCAAAGGATAACTAAACATAGCTAAGAATGGATACATCGGTACTCCCATGCTCATCACGCAGGACGGCGGTGAGTAGTACGACGAGAGGTACGGTGAGGAGCACGCCCACGAAAGTAGGTAGAACGACGATCCACATAGATCTGACGTGGCCTGAGAGCGACTCTAGGTGTGGTGAAGTACATAGCGTCGACTCCTTGTGCTCCAAAGCGTGGAATCCCAGTGTAACCAGCACCGAGGTTGAGGAGTGGACCTCTGATCGGCTCGTAACCTCCAGCATCTGGCAGACGACGACCAACTGGCTGATCGAAACGTGCAAAGCGCTCATCTCCAACAAAGTTTGTGGTGTACGTCGCCAGACGAGTCAAAGCAAGGTAGAGCTGCTCTCTGACTGAAGCCAACTCCTGAGATAGTGTGCTGGCAACTGCGTCACTATGCCTCACAAACTGAGCGGTGGTGTGCAGCCTGGAGTTATCATGCTCGTAGACATCCAGGTTGTCGTAGAGAGTGAAGTGAGCTCCCTCCGAAGTGATGTAACCACGGGGGATGTGGCGATAGATGGAATCGTCAAATCCCCAGTAGTCAGCACGAAGGACGGTGAGACTCACATAAGCTGCCTGCTGCACAGCCATATCCACTGTGGAACCTACTGCCTCGTAGCGGTGGACAACGCTCATGCCATCATCTGACAGAATGTAGACGATAGCCTGGTAGTAGGTCTGGTCAAACTCTCGCTGCTGCTCGTAGACCTGGTACTCTGGTGCCCAACGGAACCCCAGATAAGTGACCATGTCTCTCAGCATCTCCGGATAACCGGCGGTGCTCTCACAACGAGTCATCCGAACCACCTGCGGGTAGAACCTGAGATCCATCTGCAGATGATCGGGGAAGTTTTGATTAGACGCCGGTAGAGAACTGAAGTGAAAGGCAACAGCAAGGTTTCAACGGACGAAAAGGATGTTGAGAAGAACAGGATATCGAAGCAACAACGGGAAACACGAGACCAAAAACTCCTGAGGTACTACCGAAACCCATCCGGGCTTCTAAAGGATCAATATCTACTGCTTAAGGAATAGAGGATCTGCTTCCGGGGCTTACACGCCTCCGTTCTCAATCATGAGTAGGCAACATGATAAATCATGTCACAACCACCTCCATTCCTATGGTCTAGTAGATATAACTATCCCAGAGAAACCAGGATACGAGAAATGCTAACTTGAAAGTTTAGGTGAGAAGAGAAAACAACGTTGCACTTCCTTACCAGAAAAGAGAGGGTGGGTGGGTGGGGAAAGAAATAAAATGGCAGAATTCCTACTCTCACGTTTCATTTTTCCTATATAGCTACAAAATAGTTTCTAGACTCAACTGCGACCAGAAAAAGGGATCCTACAGGCAGACAGGCTCTGATACCATTTGTCGCACCCGGACTTCTAGAGGATACTCGCAGTTCCGTTGAACAGTAGGTTGATTGGATTACGGGGCTTACCGGCACCCGCATCTCTTACGAGTAGGCCAACACACGTATGTGTGACAACCAACCCCTACTGTTCATCGTCTACGTAAACCATCCCATAGAAATCAGGATACTACCATTGACGTACTTCATACCATACACACATGGTACGTCAACGGCGTTTAACAGAATGATAGCACAACATATCTCTAAGACACAACTAAATAGAAATAAGTTGCAACTGGCCCTCACTGGGGCAGAGAATAGCAAATACAATCATCCAGAGGACACATGTCCCAACATATCATCATTACATAGCAGCGGAAACACTCAAAGCTTCTGAGTACAGACAAAATCCAAATAGGCTTAAGAAGCCGGGAATGAAAAGAAGACGGAGCCCATCCACGATGTCTCGGATCCTGCCCGGGTCCGCTATCTACTCGTCAACAGCGTCGTCGTACTCCACGTAGTAGCCATCACGGGGATCCTCGTAAGCGTAGTCTGCGGAAACCACAGCCCCAAAGGGGTCAGTACATAAACGTACTGGCAAGCAAGACTCACAGTTCACGAAAGTGTAACCCGTCAACACCAAGCACAGATGCCTTGGGTTCAACGGAAAAAGGGGATATAAAAGATGTTGCAACTGGCTGCTCTAACCAACTACAGAGTTACTACCACTTCCGTCTAACAGAATGAAGATAAGATAGCGTATCGTAACCAACTATAACTAACCACCAATCAAACCCATCCTGGATCTCGCCCCTTATCCAAAGAAGCAACCCGAGGATAACTCACACAGTGGATTAATGATGGTTCAAGTTATTGTGTCAATAAGCCTATTACTAGTCAAGTTATCATTAGTTAGGTGTAAGTTGTTCTGAGTACTTGTTAGCCAGTACTTTCACCAAGTTAACCATAACCGCGGAAAACACGGCTTCTCGAGAAGATTTATCCCTGCAGGGGTGCACCAATTTGGCCGTACACGTAAGAATAACCCGCCAGATGGAATGCCTCCCACCAAGCGGGGCACTCAACACAACTCAACTCTTCTTCACATCAAGCCCAAAGAACCCCGTGCAGTGAGCGCACGGCTAATCAAGCCCCACGAAAAAAGGGGACCCTCATAGCACTCTAAGAACGTGTCTCCCTAAATGCCGACTACAAAAGTTCCACCCTGGTACCAAGGGTTCGCACCTACATATGCATGCGGCAAATGGAAAACCCGAACTAAATGAGGCGATTTGGACGAGATGTGAATCGAATCAAATTGAGGGGGGCGCCCATACACGCTTCCCACATGCGGATAGTGCGCTCATCATGGATCAGTAGACAAGACCCTTTTCCTAATTAGGGTCGACACTAGCAGGCCTCAAAACCAAGCCGGGCCTCCTGCCGGTGCCTTATCAGCAAATTATTATTACCTCAAAATTAACAGGTTTTTGTTTAACATCGAGCCCCAAAACATAATACAAAAATGATATCAGAAAGTAACTGACAGCAGACTCGAGCAAAAACAACCCTAAGCATGCTAGTAAGACACGGGCACAAGCAACGGGGTTATAGGAGTGGAGGTGAGGCAATATCAGGGTTAAAGGATAACATGTGATAGGTTCGTAACAGAAGCAACTATTCATATGGCTAGCAGAAATAGACAACGGAAAGTATCGGTAACCAATGTTGAAAAGGAACACAATGGTTCATGTGAGTGAATACTTGCCTGCAAACTCAGTAACCTGGTACTGAGCTAGATCCTCAGAAGGGGTGTCGTAAAGCTCGTCTGTCTCAACGTCGTCGTCTATTCGAGAAGAAGCAAACAAACAACGCAGAGAGACAAACAATCAATAACATGGCATAATGCACAATCATGGGAGGATGCATGTCCATTTAATTGATGCATCAAAATAAACTAGTTGGCATGGTAACAACATGATTAAATGGACCCACATGCAATTTTGGATTGCATATGATAAGCCCATGGATTATGGTTGAAACAATTGTTTTATGACTAATCAACAGGTGAAGGTGGATTAGTATGATGCATGGATGAGGAAAACAGAAAAATAACAACAATAGAAACAATTTAAAATAAGGTTTACCAAGGTTAGAAATTTATTTATTAAGTTAAGAAATTTTGGTTCCTTAAAGGTGTTACACAAGCATTTGTTATTTTCAGCAATTTAAATTGTTCCAAACACATAACAAAATTCATATTTGGAAAGAGCACAAAATTTTAGGTGGATTACATGTTTCAATTATTGAAAAAGGAATTACAATAATTTATTTATGAATTAAACAAGTTTGAACAAGTTTTAATTGCATTTAATTCAAGTATGGACTTGTTTGAATTTTTATTTGTTCAAAACATTAATTAAAATTCATATTTGAAAAGATTATGTTTTTCTGGTTTGAAAACATATTTTACATGTTCAAAAATAATTTAATTTGAGCAAGTTATGGATTTAGCAAATGTAAATGATTTAAACAAGGTTTAAATTATTTAAGCAATTTTAATTATTCAAAACATGAAACAAAATTTATATTTGAAAAGGTGGATTAAAATAGCATGGAAAACATATTTTATTTAGGTTATTTGGATTAAGTATGAATTAGTTATGGATTTTATCAAATTTCAAATGAAATGTTTGAATTTGAAATTTGGATGCATTTGAATTATTCAAAACAGAAAACAATTGTTATAACTAGATATATAATTAAATTTGGTGCAGTGCACATATTTTATTTTTATTATTTGGGTTTATAAAATGAAAGTTATTTGTATTTTAGTATTAGGGACCATTCTGTAATTTAGCAAGGACTTAAAATTAAAAGAAACTGCGCAGAAACAAAACCTACCCTGGAGTGGCTAGCCCAAGCCACTGACAGGGGGCCCCTGGGCCACGGTGGCACGCGGTGCGCACACAGCAACTGACAGGGGGGGCCACCCTGTCAGCGCGCTGCGCAAAAAGGTTGGGTTTTTTCCATGCGGGAGGGGGGACTCGAACCCTCGCCCTCCCGTGCGCGTACGCTGCGTGCAACCACTGCGGTGTGCGAACGATCTTGTCAGGTAAGGGGATGCAGGTAAGCTATTATTCAGTTTCGCGTTTCTGAATTTTTAACTGACGAACGAACGTTTCTGAACTTGACAGAAACGGTGCGGTGGCCGGCGGTGAGCTACGCGGCGATGCTACTGCTGGCTCGTGGGTGTTGCGCTCGTGTGCGCGTGCTTGCGATGCAGAAGGTTAGGAGGAGAGGGTGAGGAGGAGGTGACGGTGATGCTCACCTGCGTTGCAGGTGCAGCAGAGGATCGAGGCAGACGGCCGGCGACGAGCTGCGAGGACGGCGGCGTGGCTACGGGCCCCCTCGAGCTCAACGGAGATGTCGAAGACGTAGGTGGCACCGGGGGCGTCTCGTTCCCGTGGCTAGCTCGCGCCGTTAGCCATCGGAGACGGCGATCGCCGGAGGGATTCAGAGGTGGGGTTTTCGGGAAGAAGAGAGGCGAGTGGCGAAACGGTACCAGGCCGAGGGGAGTGGGCTGGGCCGTGCTGCTCCCCTCCTCTGGTAAGCGTTTCCTTTCTTTTTTATTTTCTGTTCTTCTGTTTTTTTTTTTTTTGCAGAAATGAAATTAGGAAGAAAGCTAGGGTTTTGAGTTAGGAAAAATTTTAGAAAAATTTGTGTGAGTTAGTAATTACAATAGCAACAAAATGCCCACTTTGGTTTTCCAAAAAGTTTAATTTATTTTGCTGTTTTGTAATTGAGTGAATTTGAATGAATTTTGTGATTAGTTGATTATTGAAAACAAGATTTTAAATAGGGTGATCATATAATTTTAATTGGAAGCAAAAGATTATAATTGTTGTGTAATTTTCATAAGTTTAACATGGTGGTTGTTTTGGACAATGTGATTTGAATTTTGAATGAGAATTGAGTTAAATGAGTTATTTAAATAAAATAACAAGTTAATAGTTCTATTTAAATAGAAACAACTAGTTGTTTTAGTTGAAACTTTTATTTGGGAAATTGTAACATAACAAGTATGAAACAAGCATTTGAAATAATGTTTGATTTTCAATTATGAAAACAAAGAAAAACAGATGCAAACAAATAGGAAAGAAATGCAATGAGTATGATGACATGATGCAAAACTTTAATTAAACAAGAAACAAACATTCTAGGGGTGTTTTCATACTTGGGATGTTACAAACTAGTTGCTTGGTTGTGTCATGTTAGGCCCAAGGAACACCCTTGATAATGGTAGGGCCCACCTCCCAGCAACATCCCCCCCGTTACGTAAGATCCGGGAGTTTCGGGGTGTGTGCAGTCCTGTAACCCGCGAGAGAGAATCCGACGTCGGTGAGGCCCCAACACAGAGAGTGATGGTATCTTTGGCACCCAAGACCCATGGGACACTCTAACACACATGGCATGGCAAAACATTGGTTTAGTTGGGATCCCGACGCTCCGGATCCCCTCTCCGGAGATACCCTAGCCCCGGTGTAGAAAAAGACGGAACCGGCGTCCAGCCCCCTCTGCGTGAGCCGGAAGTGGGCAGCAAAGTGGAACTAGTTGCTTGGTTGTGTCATGTTAGGCCCAAGGAACACCCTTTACAATGGTAGGGCCCACCTACTTGCAAGATTCCCCCCGTTACGTCAGATCCGGGAGTTTCGGGGTGTGAGCAGTCCTGGAACCCGCGAGAGAGAATCCGACATCGGTGAGGCCCCAACACAAAGAGTGATGGTATCTTTGGCACCCAACACCCATGATACACTCTAACACACATTTCATGGCAAAAAATTGGTTTAGGTGGGATCCCGACGCTCCGGATCCCCTCTCCGGAGATACCCTAGCCCCGGTGTAGAAAAAGACGGAACCGGCGTCCAGCCCCCTCTGCGTGAGCCGAAGTAGATAGCAAAGTGGAACTAGTTGCTTGGTTGTGTCATGTTAGGCCCAAGGAACACCCTTGACAATGGTAGGGCCCACCTCCTTGCAAGATTCCCCCCGTTACGTCAGATCCGGGAGTTTAGGGGTGTGAGCAGTCCTGGAACCCGCGAGAGAGAATCCGACGTCGGTGAGGCCCCAACACAGAGAGTGATGGTATCTTTGGCACCCAACACCCATGATACACTCTAACACACATGTCATGGCAAAACATTGGTTTAGGTGGGATCCCGACGCTCCGGATCCCCTCTCCGGAGATACCCTAGCCCCAGTGCAGAAAAAGACGGAACCGGCGTCCAGCCCCCTCTGCGTGAGCCGGAAGTGGGTAGAAAAGTGAAACTAGTTGCTTGGTTGTGTCATGTTAGGCCCAAGGAACACCCTTGACAATGGTAGGGCCCACCTCCTTGCAAGATTCCCCCCGTTACGTCAGATCCGGGAGTTTCCAGGTGTGAGCAGTCCTGGAACCCGCGAGAGAGAATCCGACGTCGGTGAGGCCCCAACACAGAGAGTGATGGTATCATTGGAACCCAAGACCCATGGGACACTCTAACACACATGGCATGTCAAACCATTGGTTTAGGTGGGATTCCGACGCTCCGGATCCCCTCTCCGGAGATACCCTAGCCCCGGTTTAGAAAAAGACGGAACCGGCGTCCAGCCCCCTCTGCGTGAGACGGAAGTGGGTAGAAAAGTGGAACTAGTTGCTTGGTTGTGTCATGTTAGGACCAAGGAACACCCTTGACAATGATAGGGCCCACCTCCTTGCAAGATTCCCCCCGTTCCGTCAGATCCGGGAGTTTCGGGGTGTGAGCAGTCCTGGAACCCGCGAGAGATAATCCGACGTCGGTGAGGCCCCAACACAGAGAGTGATGGTATCTTTGGCACCCAAGACCCATGGGACACTCTAACACACATGGCATGGAAAACCATTGGTTTAGTTGGGATTCCGACGCTCCGGATCCCCGCTCCGGAGATACCCTAGCCCCGGTGTAGAAAAAGACGGAACCGGCGTCCAGCCCCCTCTGCGTGAGCCGGAAGTGGGTAGCAAAGTGGTACTAGTTGCTTGGTTGTGTCATGTTAGGCCCAAGGAACACCCTTGACAATGGTAGGGCCCACCTCCTTGCAAGATTCCCCCCGTTACGTCAGATCCGGGAGTTTCGGGGTGTGAGCAGTCCTGGAACCCGCGAGAGAGAATCCTACGTCGGTAAGGCCCCAACACAGAGAGTGATGGTATCTTTGGCACCCAAGACCCATGGGACACTCTAACACACATGGCATGGCAAAACATTGGTTTAGGTGGGATTCCGACGCTCCGGATCCCCTCTCCGGAGATACCCTAGCCCCGGTGTAGAAAAAGACGGAACCAGCGTCCAGCCCCCTCTGCGTGAGCCGGAAGTGGGTAGCAAAGTGGAACTAGTTGCGTGGTTGTGTCATGTTAGGCCCAAGGAACACCCTTTACAATGGTAGGGCCCACCTCCTTGCAAGATTCCCCCCGTTACGTCAGATCCGGGAGTTTCGGGGCGTGAGCAGTCCTGGAACCCGCGAGAGAGAATCCGACGTCGGTGAGGCCCCAACACAGAGAGTGATGGTATCTTTGGCACCCAAGACCCATGGGACACACTAACACACATGGCATGGCAAACCATTGGTTTAGGTGGGATTCCGACGCTCCGGATCCCCTCTCCGGAGATACCCTAGCCCCGGTGTAGAAAAAGACGGAACCGGCGTCTAGCCCCCTATGCGTGAGCCGTAAGTGGGTAGCAAAGTGGAACTAGTTGCTTGGTTGTGTCATGTTAGGCCCAAGGAACACCCTTTACAATGGTAGGGCCCACCTCCTTGCAAGATTCCCCCCGTTACGTCAGATCCGGGAGTTTCGGGGTGTGAGCAGTCCTGGAACCCGCGAGAGAGAATCCGACGTCGGTGAGGCCCCAACAGAGAGAGTGATGGTATCTTTGGCACCCAAGACCCATGAGACACTATAACACACATGCCATGGCAAACCATTGTTTTAGGTGGGATTCAGACGCTCCGGATCCCCTCTCCGGAGATACCCTAGCCCCGGTGTAGAAAAAGACGGAACCGACGTCTAGCCCCCTCTGCGTGAGCCGGAAGTGGGTAGCAAAGTGGAACTAGTTGCTTGGTTGTGTCATGTTAGGCCCAAGGAACACCCTTGACAATGGTAGGGCCCACCTCCTTGCAAGATTCCACCCATTACGTCAGATCCGGGAGTTTCGGGGTGTGAGCAGTCCTGGAACCCGCGAGAGAGTCCTGGAACCCGTGAGCAATCCTGAACTTGGTAAGTTGGCTTGAAGCTTGTTAACTGATTCATTTTTCCAGCTTAGTCGACTAATATGGATCTTTATAGGGAAATGCTTCACCATCGGGAACCCAGAACGACATGGACCAGGACGGAGATCGAGCTGACGGAGACCAGTCGACTCCATAGTTTATTTAGGATTCCGTCGTTGTTGTGGCAAAACATGACTTTTGAACTACTTATATGATGATTCCGTTGTTGTTGTGGCAAAACATGCATTTAGGATGATGTTTAACTATTTGTGACATGTGTTATATGCTTGTGGAGCTATTTCGTGCATTTGTAGTTATTTGATGCAAATATAATGTGTGTTTGTTGCTATTTGATGCGAAAATGTGTGTTTTGAGTGTTCTAGTACTGAAACATGTCAAATATAGATAAATTGTCATTTAATTGCAGGAAATAAAGCAAATGCAAGCAGTTCTGTGCAAAAGAGCTATGTCTTTGCCGAGTGTAGCAATTTGTCATTTAATATGCTTTGTATGAACTACTCTTTGTTTATTTAACTTTTTAACATTTGTTATCACCTGTACTAATCGGGTTCCCTCTTGTGTCATAACAGGTGAAACATGGCAGGTTCCAAGGCCCCCAAGGGGGTAAAGCGCACCCTCCCCAAGAAGGCCCATGTGGTGGGCTTGTACGCCAGATCTGAGGATGGCGCGAGCAGACTGGTAGGGCGACGACGGGTTCCGATTCCCGGCGCAGGCACGGAGGAGACCTCTAGCTCACGGAGAGCCCCGGCCCGTCGCTCAGGCGGGCGTGGTTCGCACCGGGCTCCTCGCTCACGGAGCCCCTTGCCCGAGGTTACTTCTTCTGACGAGGAGGAGGTGGAGGAGGATGAGGAGCCGGAGGAGGAGCCCGAGCGGGGGGGGGGGGTCAGACGCCGAGGAGGGGTCTGACGGGGACGAGGAGGAGGAGCAGCAGCCTTCGGACCCGGAGTCCGAGGAGGACGAGGACTTGTTCGCACACCCGCTCCCCGAGCTAGGGAAAGTGTGGCCCGCGGACAAGAAACCTTTTCTGCGCGGGCCCACGAGGTTACCTGAGCCTCCATACCCCCAACGGCACCACTTGGTCAGACCGGACGGAGACACGTAAGTGACTGTTAATCATCGTTGCTACATTTTTGCTATATTAATTTTTCATCAAAACATCACTAGCTTGTTTTTCTTTTGTGCACGTGCAGGTCCTTGGCGTATGTGGGGGCCAGGCCACCATGGCCCATGAGCGGCATCCTTGGGCTTCTTTGCAAGAAGCATTTCCCAGGCTTGGTCACCCTGGATGGCAAGGAGGAGCCAGCTGTTTCCTGGAAGCACTATGAGCAGGTGCCTGATGTGGAGGACAGGTGGGGCCGGGTGTACGACCACTTAGGCACTCGGGTGATTTCAGATTTCTGGGTTAGTATATTTTCCAATGCTAAATGGTTTTAGGGCAATATCTTTCGTGAAATATATATATATCGTGCTAATGTCTTCAATTTCTGCAATGGTTGTAGGACTACTTCACCTGCGTCGAGGGGGAAGAGGGTAGGGCCAGGGCCGTGCTGATCAAGATGGCCAAGAAGCTTATCCGCGACATGCACTACGAGGCGCGTGTGCTGTGCGTGGTTAAGTTCTACGCCAAATACTTGAACACCACGTTGTCCAAGAAGGACGCCCGATAGATTCACATGTCCGAGGTCCAATACTTAAAGGTAAGGACATAGTCTTTAAACTTATTCGTATATGACCGCCGGGTGGTCTCACGTGGCTCTAATTTTTTTTAAACATGTGGTGTCTCAGTGGCTGACCAACAAGCTGCCTTGCTATAAGGTGATGGTCGCGAAGTGGGTGAGCGACGGGTACAAGACGGAACAGGCCGCGTGCCGGGCCCGGCGTCTTCTGCTAGGCGACGGACACCGTCAAGGCGGCCTCACCCTCACCGCATCGTCCAGAGAGAGGTAAATAACCGCTCATATTTTTGCTTTTCAATGCAATTTTCTTTGTAACTTTATAGGTTGTGCTAATATACTTCTGCTTTCAATTGTAGGCCGAGAAGGGCAATGAGATCACTCGCATGCAGGCCTTCCGTAGGACCCGGACTCCCAAGGTGCTGAAACCGGATGTACCTCCTGATCAGCAGTGGATCAACAAGCAAACCGGCAAGAAGTGGGAGGCGTACGTCGAGAAGATGAAGGAGGTGCACGGCCCTGACTGTGACCCCTTCACGGCCCCCTATGATCCCACGGTTGCTATGGTTACGGGAGAGGGTCGAAGGAACGGTAGATTTGCCTTCGCCAATGGAGCCTTCGATACCACAGGTACACCCACACTCTCCCAGATCCGTGCGAGGTCAGTTAGCTCATCGCCCTCTATCGAGCGCCGCCCACGGCCAGGACTAGATGCCATCGCCGCTACACAGGTACAATCATTCTTCAACACCTGTATATCTTGTTTGCGTTGCACAATTGTTGACATTAAACATCCCGTAGGATGAAGTTGACGAAAACAAGAGGATTGCGATGGAGGCACAAGAGAAGGTGCAAAGAATGGAGACGCATATGAGTAGCCAGCATGCATGGATGCAGGCAATGATGCAGGTATTATTTTCACCCTTTTAGTTCCATTCATCATTATATGCATGTAAACTCACCGGTCTATCTCTTTTGATCTTCGCAGATGGTCAGCGCTCTTCCACGGGATCCATCAGCTCCTCCTCTACCTCCTCTACCGCCGTTCAACCTGAACTTGGTAAGTTGGCTTGCAGCTTGTTAACTGACTCATTTTTCCAGCTTAGTTGACTAATATGGATGTTTATAGGGAAATGCTTCATCATCGGGAACCCAGAACGACATGGACCAGGACGGAGATCGAGCTGACGGAGACCAGTCGGCTCCATAGACCTCCGTGCATAGTTCATTTAGGATCTCGTCGTTCTTGTGGCAACAAACATGAACTTGTCGACTTTTGAACTACTTAGGATGCTTGTAGGATGATGTTTAAACATTTGTGACATGTATTATATACTTATGGAGATATTTGGTGCATTTGTAGCTAGTTTGGTGCAAATATGGGTTTGATGTTATGCATTTGTTGCTATTTTGTTGAAAGATGTCTGTTTTGAGTGTTCTGGTACTGAATATTGTGAAATCAATACAATTTGTGATTTGATTGCAGGGAATGAAGCAAATGCAGCCAGTTTGGGGCAAAACAGCAACCTCTTTGCCGAGTGTTGCACTCGGCAAAGACCCATATGGTCACTATGCCGAGTGTAACACTCGGCAAAGCTGTTGCCCAGGCGACCAAATGGCACCTGGGAGCACGCCTTTGCCGAGTGGCCACAATAACACTCGGCAAAGACTGCTCCCAGGTTCCATTTGGTCGCCTGGGCAACGGTTTTTCCGAGTGTGACACTCGGCAAACATGCGGCTCGGCGTACCAGGGGATGGACTATGCCGAGTGTATCTAGCACTCGGCATAGGCCCCACTCGGTGTATGTATCACACTCGGCGTATGTATCACACTCGGCGTACGCTTTGCCGAGTGTCTGCGGCACTCGGCGTAGTGCCCACTCGGCTGAGCCAGAGTGCTCGGCAAAGAGGCACTCGGCAAAGATGTGACTCGGCGTACAGGGCCTACGCTTTGCCGAGTGCCCTGGCACTCGGCGTAATGGCCACGTGGCGCTACTGGGGAGGCCTGGTCTCAGGGTCTTTGCCGAGTGTAACACTCGGCAAAGATTCGCACACCGTTCCGTTATGGGGCTAAGGAACGGAGCTGTTCCAGGATAGGATGCCAAGTGTCCCCTCTAAACACTCGGCAAAGGTTTTGCCGAGCAGGCCGCATTTTGACACTCGGCAAACTTTGAGTTGCCGAGATAAAGGACGCCGAGTGTGGTGTGCCGAGTGTTGCACTCGGCAAACTGGTCGCCGAGTATTTTAAGGCCTTCGCCGAGTATTTGTGATACACGGCAAAGGTCCAGTTTCCAGTAGTGGATGTATCTAGTACTAAATATGTCTACATACATCTATGTGCGAGTAATCTAATATAAAACGGAGGGAGTAGCATTTAGTATAGGAGATACTCAATGGAAGTGGCGTTCTCGTGTCCCATGTTTTAATTGTTCTGATCCCTCAGCTCTACCAGCGCTTGGGTGCAGCATGTGCAGCTGGATGGCAAGGTAAAATTGATTAATCTTTTGCCCCTTCCACGAGGCCTCGGATTCTTTTTGGTAGACGTAGAAAACAAATTAAGGTCGAGATGCAGATCCATGAGCCAGTCCATGATCTGATTTTGGGAAACGAGTACATATGGCATTGGGGTGTGGTAACTCAGCAGAGCAGCAACTTGGAGGCTACAAGTGCTACAGGATGCGAAGATTTTGAGGAGCTAGTAACGTATTAATCTTGTGTCGTTGAGGAGACCTGGGATTCCTTTGATACCTAGAAACAAAAACAAACGAGTACCTGGGGTGATCTGATTTTGTGAAACGAGTACCTGCGTTATAAAATTTGGGTCCGGGCCAAAGTGGTGAAAAAGGAAGGTGGGCATGATTAATGGAAAAAGTCTATTATAAATTTTAAATGATACTAGCAAACTTGCCCGTGCTTTGCAACGGGAGAGAAATCTACCTTGCGGAGGCAAAGAAAACTAATTTCTCACGTCCACGGCAGCCGCGGATGCTTCCTTTGCATGCCGCTTCACCCTTGTCAGCCGGTAGACGTACGTTAGTGTAGCTCTGTGCCGCCATCGCCCCCTCAACCTACTTTGCGGTTTGGTGGGCACCGCTTGAGTCAGGCCACCCAGTGCAGATGCGTCATGGCCACCTCAGCCCACTCCGCATGCGCCAATATAGCTATGTGCCGCAATCGCCATCTCATCCCACTTTGCGGTTGGGTGGCGCCGGTGCCTCCTCTTCCCACCGCTTTAGTCAGGCCACCCAGTACAAATGTGCCATGGCCACCTGACCCCTCTCGGCATGGAACAAATTTATGGAATGTGATCACTAAAACATGAGCAAGTGTTTTCAAGAAAAAAATTAGGATCTCACAAACAACTAAATCTTGCTAATTATCTACTTTTCATCTTATGATTAATAAAAATATAAGTCATCTAGATATTGAAGTCTACACAGTTGTACATGAAAGAGCGAACATTAAGAATCACGTCTGTGATTGGCTTTCAACTTATTGGTTTCATGTTTTGCTAAATTTATTCCGTTGATATGCAAAAGAAAAACTACCACACAAGAGCAGTCCAAAACTACCGACGTCTTGAGAAGCTATTTCACACTGCCCAAATGATGAATCTGCTGATGCAATTGTGGGATTATGGAGAGCTGAAAACTATTATGACAAACTTTGGCGGACCAGTTCAGATTGAAAGTACCAGAGATCAAGTTCGAGCAGCAGTTTCTCTGAAAGGATGCAGGCGGGAACTGGGTCCCAGGTCGCCAAGGCCCAAGCTCAGCATGCCATGCCATACCATCCAGCCTGAGCTCTGCGTCGTTTCTGAAGCCCACCATGCCGGCCTCATGCTCATACTGCGGTCCTGCCGTACTTCATCGGCGAGAACTAAGACATGGCGCCGAGCGTGAACCTCCGCGCGGTAGTACCACATGTTTTGTTGCAGGCCGGAAACAATCCGTCGCACGCAAATCTAGCATGCAAGTACGTACCGAGCATGCGTTCGTGTGTAGCCCAGATTTGACGGCCCTGGTCCTTGCGTGCAGCCATCCGCGCGGAACTCGTGTCCGGCCGGCGTCGGCGCGTCGATCATGTACGCCTTCGGGAACTGCACCGGCCGTCTTGGGTCTGTGGCGGGCTAAGTGCGCGGTTTTGGCTTCTTGATTCTGGAGGTATTGACGGTGAGGGAGCCGGTCGTGAGTACCATTAGTGGGTAGGGTTGGCTGAGTGCATGCCTTTTCTGCTCTATCCGTGTACGTATTTGATTGAGATTGAACTGGAATTTGACCGGGGCCGACGGACGAAAACAAAACTTATAGAGAAAAGCCACAGACGGACAAAACCAAAAAACGGACGAAACGACGGTATAGAATAGTATTTTGGTGGAAGGGCAAATCGGTAAAACACCCAGTTGGACCGGAAGAAACCTTCCTCTCTTTATTATTATTAGGTAAAGATAAGAGGTTGGGCAGATCCGTATTCGTTTTCAGGGTTTTCGATTTCATTTTCTGTTCCGACGAAAGAAAAGGAGACGAAAATGATAATGCATGTTTAGTTCCGTTTCCGTTCTATTTTCAACCCTACTACTCAAGGTGGCTTGCCGAGTGACGCCTCCTTCTTTGAATGGTGGGGAATAGGAGAGCGTCAGGGCCGACGGCACTTTAGAGCACGACATTGAGCACCGACCGACGAGGTTACTGACCGCTGCAGAGACCCATTAATTGAGCCACTGCTGGAGCACGTGAAGGGCGCATTAGACTAACCATTCATTTTACTCTTTTCCGTATTCAATTCAACTGGCGGGTTCAGATCCAGCCCCACACCACATCCACATCCCTATATCAACCACCCTTGTATCGATCACACGCACTGCACTACCGCTCTCTCCATTGTGCAAATCCCAGAGAGCAGCTAGCTAGCACCAACCACAGTTAACCAATGGCAGGGATGAGGAGCGGCATTGCCATCGTGGCGGCCGCGCTCTTGGCTATGGTGGCGGTGTCGCAGGCGCAGGCGCCGAGCGAGCCGCAAAACGTGACGGCCATCCTGGAGAAGGGCCGGCAGTACACGACCATCATCCTGCTAATGAAGGAGACGCAGCAGGACACGCAGCTCAACAGCCGGCTCGAACACTCCTTCAGCGGCAACGGCTACACCATGCTCGCTCCCACCGACAAGGCCTTCAACAACCTCAAGGCCGGCACCCTCAACAGCCTCACCCAGCAGCAGAAGGTGACGCTCGTCCAGGTACACATCCTGCCCCAGTACAACACCATGGAGTCCTTCCAAACGGCCAGCAACCCCGTCCGAACTCAGGCCAGCCTCCAGGACGCCCAATCCGCGTCGGAAAATGCCGACAAAAGGTCAGGGGATGTAGTAGGTGGACGTAACAATAATCCATGTGAAAGAGTGCCTTTGACATACCGCAATATGCGTTTAACAACTACCCAATGAGTACACCTTGGATCATGTAAATATTGGCATACCTTGTTGACAGCAAAAGATATATCAGGACGCGTCATGGTCAGATACTGGAGGCCCCCAACTATGCTGCGGTACCGACTGGAATCCTCCGACGAGAGAGATGTGCCGTCGGTGGAAGTCATCTTCTCCAAAGAAGACATAGGTGTAGACATAGGACTACTCTCGAGCAAACCAGCACGCCGTAGTAACTCATAAGCATATTTGCGTTGATTGAGGAGAAGACCACCGGTAGCAAAACGAGTAACTTCAATTCCAAGAAAATAACTGAGGGGACCAAGATCCTTGAGAGCAAAAGCAGACCGAAGCTGATGAACAAGGTTATCAGTAGCAGAGGAAGACGAACTCACCACAATAATATCATCCACGTAGACTAGTAAGTATAGAGTCACACCGGTACGGCTCAGGATGAATAATGAAGTATCAGCAGTAGAAGCAGTGAAGCCCAAACCAGAAAGAACAGAACTGAGACGAGCGTGCCAGGCACGAGGAGCTTGTTTCAGTCCATATAATGCTTTATCAAGGCGGCAAAGGTGACCGGGGTGTTGAGAATCCTCAAAACCGGGAGGTTGGCGCATAAACACCTCTTCCTCAAGAACTCCATGTAAGAATGCATTTTGGATGTCTAGTTGACGAAGATGCCACCCTCGAGTAATAGCCAATGATAACAAAAGACGAATAGTAGTTGGCTTTACGACGGGACTAAAAGTGTCCTCGTAATCAAGTCCGTACCTCTGTTTGAAACCCTTGGCCACAAGACGGGCTTTGTACCTCTCAATGGATCCATCTGACTTGTGTTTGATTTTAAAAACCCATTTAGAATCAATAATATTCACACCGGACACCGGAGGAACTAGTCGCCATGTCTTGTTAATCTGTAATGCAGAAAACTCTGCCTCCATAGCTTCGCGCCAGTGTGCACAAGTCATGGCTTCACGATGATCGCGAGGTTCGGAATGAGTAAGATCCACGGTGCGAACAGAATTCCAGGCAATAGTCCCATCTGTACGCTTTAGGGGTTGCCTGATACCCTTCTGTAGGCGGGTCGTAACTCCACGACGCTCAGCTGCAGACGGTGGAGTAGGTTGTGGCCCAGGCGATGAGGAATGAGCCCGCTCAGTCGAAGAAGAAGCAGAACCAGGCTCAGTGTGCGGAGAACCGAAGCCTGGGCCGTCATGCGAAATCGGCCCACTCGACGATGTCGCAGACCCAGACGTGGTAGTGGGCGCCGTTGGGCCATCAGAGGCCGAATCTGCATGGGCACTAGAACCGAGGCCATGCATTGGATCGTCGTGAGCGGTGTGAGCGGAAGAACGATCAATGTCGTCGTCCAGAAGTTCCAACCGAGCGCCACGCCCGAGACCTGCACCATGGTTAGTCAACAACAAGGTAGGATGTGCAACATCATCAAATTGGTCAGAAAGTAGTGGAGATGTGGGAAGTGAGGCTTGTGGAGAACCGGATGAAAGATGTGAAAAGGGGAAGACATTTTCGTCAAAAACCACATCACGGGAGATATACACTCGGTTAGTGGGAATATGGAGACACTTGTAACCCTTATGAACAGAACTATATCCGAGGAATACGCATTGTTTGGAGCGAAACTCAAGCTTCCGCTTGTTATAGGGACGAAGGTGTGGCCAACACGCACAACCGAAGACTTTAAAGAAGGTATAGTCAGGAGTTTCTCCTAAGAGACGCTCAAGTGGAGTTTGCATAGCAATGACACGACTAGGAAGTCGATTAATGAGAAAACAAGCGGTGGAAAAAGCATCACTCCAAAACCGATAAGGAACTGAGGCATGTGCAAGGAGTGTCAATCCTGTCTCAACTATATGACGATGTTTACGCTCAGCCGTACCGTTTTGTTGATGTGTGTGTGGACATGAAACACGGTGAGAGATACCAATGTCAGAAAAGAATTTATTTAGCCTATGATACTCGCCACCCCAGTCTGTTTGAACATGTATAATCTTTTATTCAGAAGTCGCTCGACATGTTGTTGAAACTGAAGGAAAACTTGAAAAACATCAGATTTATGCTTAAGAAGATAAAGCCATGTAAAACGACTATAAGCATCAATAAAGCTCACATAAAAGGTGTGTCCACTGACAGAGGTTTGGGCAGGACCCCAAACATCAGAAAAAATAATCTCAAGTGGTGTAGTAGTGACACGAGTAGAAAGAGAAAATGGTAGCTGATGACTCTTGCCTTGTTGACAAGCACCACAAATTACAGTTTTATTATTGACTGACACAGAAGGAAGTTCATGACGATGTAAGATATGCTGGACTATGGGTGTAGCTGGATGGCCTAAGCGCGAATGCCACTGCTCACGGGACACCTTGATACTGCTGAAAACTTGCTTGATAGAGGAGACATCGACATTATAGAGACCTCCACGACATCCCCCTCTAAGAAGAACCTCCCTCGAATTACGATCCTTGACAAGAAAATAACATGGGTGAAATTCAAAAAACACATTGTTATCTTGTGCAAGTTTTCTAACAGAAAGAAGATTGCGCGTGACGGAGGGAACATGGAGGACATTATTTAGATGTAATGGATGTGAGGAAGTAGGAAGTGTGGAATGACCAATATGAGTAATGTGCATACCTCCTCCATTTGCTGTCTGGACGTGATCTTTGCCTTGATATGACTCCTTCATAGTGAGACGTTCAAGATCATTAGTGAGATGGTCTGTTGCTGCCGTGTCCGCATACCAAGTTGGATCAACCGGATAAGACGAAGTGGATCCTCCATGAGTGACCGAAAAAGCAGCAATCTGCTTGTCCATGTACCTGCCGTCGTTTCCGGCACCAAGAAAGTTGCGCTGAAATCTTTTGAAGCAACAAGAGGCCACATGTCCAACCTTGCTACATATCTGACAGGTTGGACGAGTACCACCAGACGGAGGAGGGCCGCCACGCTGATCGTTACGCTGATCATTGCGGCGATTGCTGGTTTGTGGTGGAGGAGGAGAGCTGTTGGTAGGCTTGTAGTTCGTCTGTGCATGGGAGCGCTGCTGATACTGTCCCATTGTCTGCTGGTACTGCTGATACTGAGGACGCCCACCACTTGGACGAGCACTATAGTTCGCCATGTGAACGTCTGAACTGATGTCTGCGCGCCTTGACTCAACGCGCTGTTCAGTTGCGAGAAGCTGAGCATAGATGTCTTGCACAGGCATTGGATCAGAAACCGCACGCGCCCCCACAATCCCGGCCAATGCATCGTAGTCGTGATCGAGGCCATTGAGGAGGTAGGCGCTGAATTCTTCAGGCCGTAGAGGCTGCCCGATCGACGAGAGCGTGTCGGACAACGATTTCACTTTGTTGAAGTAGACAGGAATCGTTGTATCAAGCTTCTTGACCTTGGACAGCGCATCGCGAAGATGCATCGCACGCGCGGTGGACTGTGATGCGAAACTAGACGAGAGAATCTCCCACGCCTCGCGTGAGGTAGTAGCGAGCATCACCATGCCTAACACTGATTCAGAGAGCGAGCAGACGATCGCATATAAGATCGCTTGATCTTGCTGATGCCACGCCATGTGTTGGGGGTTGGGTATGGTAGGAGGGGCCCCTGCTTGTGCCGCCGCTGGATTGGTAATCTCCGCCGGAGGGCAGGGCAGCGAGCCGTCGACGAACCCGTACAGGCGATTGGTTCGGAGGATTGGGACAACCTGCGCACGCCAGTAGAGAAAGTTGTCGGCGGTGAGTCTGATGGTAATCTTGTTGTCCAGAGTCGTCAGGGTCGTCGGTATGGCGGACATCATGGCCGCAGCGCTTATGGACACGCCGCTGCTTAGGTAGGAGCTGGTAGTGGAGCTATTCGTCCCGGAGGAAGTGCTGATGGTTGAGGGAGACGTAGACATGGATGGAGCGGAGCGGGGCTAGATCGAATCTAGGTTTAGAGAGCCGCTGGCTCTGATACCATGAAAACCGGGTAGAGAGGATAGTATTGGAGAGGAATCGCACGGCAACACAAGGCCGGCACATTGCTTTATATATTGGGGTGAAGAGGTACAGTACACGTACAGGACACGTACAGGTTAGATACGGTTTGGTTATAGGAGTCCAAACCGTATGTGGTACAAGTTCTAATCTATCTACAATTACCATGTTTATCAGACGGCTCATTCACGCTCAACATCACCTCCTTGGCCAACAACCGGGTGGACTTCTCTAGCGGCGCCGTCGTCGCCACGGTCAACAGCGTGCTGAGCACCGTCAGGCCCCTTGCCGTCTACTCCATCGACAACGTGCTCCTGCCCAGCGAGCTGTTCCGGGCCTCCGCCTCCAAGAGGTGAAATACAAAAAGGGTGACGCCGGCGCCCTTCTTGGCTACCTCTTGTGAGATGGTTAGCCATGGATGCGACCAGAGGAGGCATGGCCATCAATTTGCATAGATTTGATGAGTTTCTTGGTCTTTGGTCGCTCTTCTGTTCTCTTTTCCAAAACCGGGCTTTGCCCCTTTTCCATTTCAGCAAATTTACGGTCTAGGTCTTCCTTCCATTCTTGTCCTTCTCTTCATGGCGGTTTGTAAGATTTGGTTATCTGAATGAATCTATGTGTTTGAGACATTTCAAGTATTTTTAGTTGTCCTTTACTAATTAAGTAATTATCGTTGGTAGTCTGATGCAAAGACATGGTCCATGTGTAAGTATGCAGCATGTATTTTCTTATCAGAGACCGTCGGTGCTTTACTAGTCACGGAGGTTTGTGAAAGGGTGGAACAGAGTGGAGAAGTTAGCATGGTTCAGTCTTTACACGAGCACGCGGTGCCGAGTTCGTTCAGTTAACGAGTCGATTCCACTACAAGTGCTATCTGCGTGTGCACGGGGTAGCGGCAATGCAACACATTCAAATTTGCTCGAGGTAACAAATGTTCGGTCGTTTTATGATATAAATTCACCCCGTTCAAAGTATCTATTATATACAAAAATCAATTCAAGGAGACGAAATAGAGGCACCACGTTGATCCACATCATCTAGTGGTTAGATCTTAAATATATAGCTAAGATCTTATGAAGAATTAGTAGTCACGTAACATATTTGACACGATTTACGAATGGTTAGGTTAACCTAACCTGAAAAAGAACCCGATGGTCCTAAGGCTGGTGCCAATGGGGGCTTTAGTGGGAGGCGGTAGAGCCCCTACCGCCCGGAGGCGGGCGATAGGGGGCGGTAGCGGGAGGCGTTAGGCGGCGGCGGGCGGTGGGGGTACCGCCCGGGCTATAGCCCCTGCCGCCCGGGCTATAGCCCGCATAGGCGGGGCGGTAGCGCGGGGGCGGGGCGGTAGCGAGGGGCGGTAGCGGTGCCAATGGGGGCGATAGCGCGGGCGATAGTGGGTAGAGGAGTATGGTAATGGGGGCTATAGCCCGTGCACTGGCACCGTGCCCGTGAGAGTGGGGTGATAGTGGTGAGAGAAAGTGACGTGGCGGGGGCTATAGCCCGTGAATAGTAGGCGGTGCATTGGCACCAGCCTAATGGTTAACCTAAAAATCTATTAGGTTATTTAGGTTCGATCCAAATTAACCAAAGGTTATCATGTCATGAATCTAATCCCGCACCTGTGATGTTTCCGCGTGTAGAAGAGCCGTTTGTCCGCATGCGCCTTCTTCTCTCGTGATATTGTGTCGCATTTTCCGGCCAACCGGTGGAGGCGCCTCCCCGCCTGCGACTCCACACCTCTATGCAAGAGCTAGCAACTAACCGCCCCATGGTCACTGCCAATGCTTTCATGGATATTGTTGAGACGGTTTGTTGTGGGTGCGGACGCGTTGGAACTGCTTGCATGGATGCGGTGAGGCCACATAGATATTTCCTAATGCTTGTCGTGTTGCTACACTTCACGTAGTACTAGTGTTGAGCGGAGGAGGACCGACTCTCTTTCTTATTTTTTTCGGTGGCAATATTGGGAGTTGGTGACGCGGTTTTATTTTCACCGGTCAATTAATATAGTTGGTGCTTGTTAAAAGCTAATGAAAATATTTTATACTTGTAATCACGTAACATTTTCCAAACAACAAAGTACCATCGTTACATAATGTAAAAAAATGGTTCGAACCTTAATAACCAACGGTTGACGATTTATAAACTTAATAACCTAATGATTAACCTATTTGCTCTCTTTAAACAAAATGATTAATTAGGTTCGAAACCGAAAAATAAATTGTTAACCAAATCCCAACGTGACTGGTGGCCAAAGGCCGGGAGCTGCTAAAACACGGACAGTCTAAAAAAAAAGTTAAACTGGTAGGTACGTGATAAGCCGTGTGGCTTGAACCTCATAGTTGCCAGAGAAAAAAGAAAAACACCTCGCTCGACTTTGCTGGCAAAAGGATACGAGACGTGAAGGAAATCTGGAACAAAACTATTTGAATTTAATTGAAGTCAAACTATATAAAGATTTACGAAATATTTAAAAAATATATCAAAACTCATAGTATCGAACTGGTATAATCATAAAATACATTTATGATTATTGAAATAATAATGATTTTATATTTTAGATGATTATACTTTATATATATCTAAAGATAACATCCTTGAATCAGTTGGGCCGATTCTTAGGGCTATACGATTTTCGACCGTCCGATCGAGGCTGTAAACGAATCACAGTGTTCAACTTGGCTCGTTTATTATGTCTTCATGTCTTGCCACGCGCTGGTAGTCTACCCGTCTAGCTGTTTGTGGTCCAGACCAGGGTGGGACCTGCAAGTCAGTCTCAGTCGTGTAAGTATTCTCGTCGTTCTGAAGATGCAGCAGGCGCTCGCACCGCATGGAAGTTAGCGACCCCGGATTGGTTGAGCCAGTTTTACCCGCATGGACACGCCGTCTTCCGCTGCTCGTGGCCCCGTTGATTTTCGGTCCCACGGATCACCAACTGGGTTATTTCTCCGCGCGTGTTGCAATTTCCCGTCTGTGGTGCTCATCGGAGGAGAAAATATCGGCCGTGGGCCTTTTCGACTTTTCATGTGTACTTGCTTCAATCTGCATCTCGCCGTATCGCCGTGGCGGAGCATGGCTCGACGCCGGGTACGACTATAGCGCCGCTGGGTCCCCGACGACGTGGTCCTTATCCACCCTTCCTCCTCCTTCTGTTCCTTCTTTCCCCTCCCCTTTCGCCGTCTCGGCGTTGCCTCACTACAAGAAATCTGGTCTATTGCAACAACAAAAATCGTCGCAATAAGTCACCAATTGTCACAATAGGTACTTGTTGCCACAAAACGTCATTCGTTGGGCGCCGTTGCCATTGGACGCATGGTAATAGGTTATTGCCGCGAAAACAATATTGTGGCAAATAAAGTTGCCTTTTGCAACATACATGCGGGAACTTGCCACACATTTTTCCGTGGCGGCACTCACCTGGTGCAACAATTTGTTTTGTGGGTATAGCTTTAATGCAACATGTACCGAATCGTGGCGACTGACTTTCGTTGCGATAGATATTTGTGGCAATAACCTATGCCAACGATGCTCGTTTTGTGGCGCATACTCTTTCGTTGTAATAGTCCAATTTATTTGCCACATACACTTTCGTGGCAAGAAACTATGCCAACGATTCTTATTTTGGTGGTAGCAGGCATTTTGCCACGAACTGCTACACTTAGTTATCACAACGAACAAAATGTTTGTAGAGACATGCTATTGCGGCAATGCAAACTTTTCGTGGTGATACTCTATTTCAACAAAACATAGTTTGGTGGCGCCAGATAGTTATCGCAACACTGTATTTTTCATGGTGATAACATGTGGCAAACAAAAGTGGGTTGTGGTAATATGCTATTGCAACCTTAAAAATATATAGGAATTCAATTACAATATTCAAACCCATTATATAATTTGTAGATTTATACAATCATGATTCTCATAGCAAATTTCTATCAAATTTTAACTTCACTACATCTTTGATATGATTGCCTCCATGAACGTCATAAATAGAAATCTAGATACACAAAAAAAGGAACATAAATCAATCTGCCATCCTCCATTGTCTTGAGAGAAACTGATTTCTCCTTGTAACTTAGCGGTCTCTTTCAGCATCCCTCCATCCATCATAAGCACGAACAATCGCAAGGTGGTCACTATAGTCACGACATGAAAAATGTAAATTAGCGGATACTGAAAGCGGCATGGAGGAAAGCAAAACACAGGAGGTCAATACTAAAGTGTACAATACACCATACATATTTAAATGTATTAGAGACAGGATAGAGAGCATATACCGTAGTTAGCCATTACTTACATTCTTGTACACTGGATCTCTAACGCCAAGTCCAGAAACTATGGTTAATATGGGATCAAGGCAATAAAAAATAGCCCCAAAAAATGTGCATCTTGCCCAATTTAGGCTCAACTGGATGCATAGACAAGTGCTTTCTTGAGAATGCCAAACAGTGAGTATAGTTAGTGCCTTAGCGGACAAGCACCAAGAGTTCCAGTGTGATGCAGTAAAGGTGATAATCCATAATTTAAAAGATGTATTTGGTACCTAGAACTGTTAACTCTTCATTCTGATCAAATGCTCCAATGACTGAGATATTTAATGGTGTTTTGTACCTGAAGCAAAATAGATTAATCTGTCATAGCATCTAAAGGCACAAAGGGAAAAAAGTGTATGATTGACGTAACAAAACTCCAAATGTAAAAAAGAAAAGTGCCGATAGAGACCCAGGTGACTGCAAAGTTCTGGATAAAAAAAATTAGATGCTCCCAAGCCTCAAACTTTTTATTTGCAAACATAGGCATTGGTGGTAGTCAGCAAAGACATTGTATATATATTGTGGATAAAGATGGACACACTCCCCTCACTGAACTTGTCCAGTTCTTCCTCTAAATTATCAGACACTTAAATAGAAATCAGAAGGGTAAATGACGTTATAGAATTGTGCTGACCAAATACGCTTTAAAGGTAAATAACTGAAGTTACTTGATTCATTCAGAACGTGAGTTGCACCAAAATATAATTAGAAATAATCCAATAAGAAAGGAAATATTACTTGTATGGCAGAAGCCTTGGAGATCCAGATTGGAAGCAAACAAGAGGTATTAGTCAATAAATCATAAGATGTCTCCCTTGATTTTCCACGGACAACAACAAAGTCTACGTCGTTGATAGTAATGCTAGTTTCAGCCAAATTGGTAGCAAGAACTATTTTCCTTACACCACGATTGGGTTTGTCAAATATTAATTTCTGCACACAAAAATAAAATAATATGAACATAAAATCATTGTTATACGAGAAGACATCAACTTTGTACTGCTTGCTATGAATGACTAGGCTATGTGTACCCTATAGATTATGTAGTACGCAACACCATAGGTCTATACCAAAATTATTTGGATGAATACTGGAGCTATCATGCAATAAAAGAAGAGGAAAACATCTGATCTCGAGAATATGATCAACACAAAATGAATAGATGACATATTTACAATCTATCAACTTCGCCTGTACGGGGTCAATCTGTGCCCAGTAACTTCAATGATATCTTCTAGAAAACGACTCCGAACAGTGTTTATAACACCCTACAAATGAGATATACATGGAGTATTAAGAGGACATCTTAATAAAACCTTCAGGAGGAGTATGGACGCCACAGAAACACACAAACAAGTTGCAGGTTTAGACATGCAAACAAGGTTAAGATTCAAGTCAACTCAATATATACACAGAGCTCTAAAACAATAGCAAGTGATTCAAAGGCCATTCTCAATCTCCCTGATGTTAGCCTGGATATAGAGTTTCACCCACTACACAATTGGTCGATTACTAATTTTTAAAATGTGGAAAGGATACGAAATACCAGAAAAAGCTTTACCATTGCACTTAGAAATACGAAATTATTGCAATCAGGATCCAAATCTGAATGTTGTGCAGCCCTAGTAGTAGCACGTTACCAAATTGAGTACTTTTTGTCTCACTTGCAGGTCGACCTGCAGCACTCGAGCCGAGTTCGGGGATGGCTGCAGCTTGGGGACATGGTTGGCAGTAGCAGCAACAACACAACAACAATGCGTCCATGGCCAGCCTGCCCAAGGGCGCCCTCGTGAAGACGCTGGTTAAGCAGCGGCGGCCAGGATCGACGGCCGGGGCGGGGAAATGGAGAAAACATTCGTACATCCCTGCAGCGGGAGGTGGATCCCCTCGGCGTCATCGCTGTGCTGGCTGCTGCAGACGCGAGGGCCGTCAATAATGTTGCGGGAGAACAAAATAGGAGACGCGTCAATTCATTCACAGCCAAGGCATCCAAGAAACACACAAAAGATGCGGCGCAACCCCACACAAAAGTTTAATCTTATGGAGAAGAGAGACAGAGGAAGAGAGCAGTATGTACACGAGCCGGAGACGCCTCCCAGCCGCAGGGGTCGCCGTCCTGTACCCTCCAGCTGTTCACCCGCATCACGTTCTTCTCGTCATCCCCAGCGTCGGCGCCCTGGTGCCAGCCAGCGAAGATGTTGCTGCAGGAGAGGATGGCCAAGGGCAGAATCGTGTAGTGCATCAGGTCCTCAAAGAACAGAATGCGACAGCGAGCCTCTGGACACCAGCGGACCAGACTGGGAATATGCAAGAAGTGTCAGCACTGTTTAATCCTACGAAAAATGATGTCATCAAGCTGCATATAGGGTAGATTTATGCCCCAACCAAATTAGAAGCACAATTAATCATGCATTCACAAAGCAAATGTTGTCGAAAAAGACAAGAAATAAATCACATACTTTTTCTTTTGGGTCAGGGCAGACTGGATGCAGATTAGCAAGGAAGTTGCATTCCCGAAGAACTTGTACATCAGTGCTTCCCTGCTAACCCTATTTACCACAAAAATGACATCTCGGTTGATAGTGACAAGAGCATCCAATGGACTATTTATTTTCCAATTCATCTATGCCTTCGTCAATTTTTTTAGTGCTGCAAAAATAAGTAGTTTGATTACAAACAGTTAAACAAAAAACTGACGAGATTAATGGGAAGAGATGAATCCTACAACCGATTTATAGGATAGGAAAGGGAAGTCGACGCCACCTGTGGTGTTGGCGAGCTTCTCGACGCCATGTGCTTCTCGTCGCCCCCGACGGAGGAGCTACTTCTGTGGCCAAGGTCTGCCTTCTGTACCGCATCTGGTTCGTGGAGATCAGAGTGCGACGGCAAGCATCTCAACGCCGGACTGTACGGCGAGTGCGCGCCGGAAGCAGCCTCAGCGCTGATGGCCTCCTCGTCCTCCCGTCCCTCCATCGATTTCAGTCGTCGCCGCCATAGCCCTGCATCTGAGTTAGGGTTTGTGGGTGGCGGGGGTCCGTGATTCCACGCCATGGAATCGAGGGAGGAGGAAGATCAGATGCCGGGTTTGTGGTCTGCAGAGCTGAGAGTCGCTGGAGATGGCCGGAATCGGCCGGCGGCGCAAGGAGGGAGAGCAGAGGAGAGGCTGGGAGGGCAAATCGGAAGGTGAAGTCTCAGGAGGATGGGGCTACGGGCCAAACTAACTCTTATCCAAAGTTTTGGATATTTTCGCGCTCAGCACACAAGAAAAATTTCTCGCGGGCTCTCCTCCAATGTGCATAATTTTTTGGCTACCTTCGTGCGTTTGGTTCTGACAGTAGAGCTAAACAGTTCAGATCATGTGCCGATGTTTTGATCCGTGGGTAGGCTGGTTCTAGCCATCTTATTGGCTCTGAATGTTGTTGGCAAATATGTGGTTTAGGTTTCAAAGTACAAGATTATTGTGATATACTCTAGTATTGCCATAGATATCCAACTTGTCGCAATAAATAATATTTACTGCGTAAAGAAAAAATTGAGACGAAAAATGTATGCTATTACGACCAGCACATATTTTGTTGCAATAGTTCGCCAATTTTTTGCAACAATATTTTATAACTGACGCAATGTCATATAGATGTTGCAGTATCTTTCCGATTGTTACCACGAATAGGTACTCTGTTGAAATAACTAGTCTATATAGCAACAAAATGACTCCTCCCGCAACGGAGTTTGTTTGTCGCAATATTTCCTACTGTATTGCAATAACGATGTAGTTTGTTGCGATATTGTATCGAATATTACCACGAATAGTTAATTTGTTGAAATACATAGTTTCTAATGCAACAAATGATAATTTATCACGACCAACTTTAATCCTAGCAATATGTGCATCCTATTACCACAACCAGCGAGTTTGTGGTAATATTCAATTTTATTGCCACGAAAATTAGCCGTGGTGATAGATTTTGTTGCAAGAGACCGGATTTCTTGTAGTGCCTTTTCTGCTCCCATCTCGCTCTCATCCCCGCTGCTCTCCCCGTTCGATCCAGCGTCACCCTACCCGTAACGCCGCTTCCATCCGGTCCGGCCCGGAGCAAGATCGATGGCCTGCAGCCTGCAGGGACTGGGTGCTGGTTGAGGTAATCCAAACCCCGTCGATCCCCTCTCCTTCGCGATGTTTCTCCCGCTCGGCGCTCGCTGCCGCCGTACTCTCCGTGCCTTCTCCATGTTCCTCTCCTCGCTAACGATCTGGTGTTTGCCAGCTGGCGCTCAACGGAATATCTTTGGGCCACAGTGTGTGCCGGTGCTCAACAGGAGCACGACCCGCGCCAAACTGCACGGGGAACCCCAGCTGCCGACGGATTGCACCAGATAGCGATGCCACCTGAGGACCACGCCAAAGGAACAAAGCGCAGAGACAACTAGGTGAGACTCTCCTACTTGTATCCTTTTATGTGTCAACGGTCAACCCATTGGGCTCACGTAACTATGGTGTGTGGCCGTTTGCTTCCAGTGAGGAGGAGGGGGAGGAAGAAAGGATGATGGAGAGGGGAATTAGAGGTTGATGGCCAGCAGCGCAAAGGTATGGACTCCTCTAGCTTTTCTCCCCTCACCATCAAAGAATGCCACACATCAGGTATTCATTTGGTCTTGCGCACCGAACCTGTTTGATGAAATGGTTGAAGAACAACAATTTTGCATCTTGCAGTAATTATTGCAGTTGATGAAAGAGGAGATAGAATTATGAAGGAAATGATCAACTGTTTTTCATCTCCGATTTTGTAGTTTTCTCCACTCTTGCCGCATGTGTTAGTCTTCCTGTATGGTTTTGATGTTTGGATGACCTCCTTGACACAATTTCTCTTGCATAGTCGCTGGTTAGAGATGACTACCAAATGTTCATTTATGACCGAAGGCTGAACTGAATATTCAAGATTTCATTTTATGTCCCGGGTTTAAGTTTTTAACCCTAGCGAATCATCGAAATCTAAATAATATATAATTGGGCACTTTCAGTAGAACAAATAGTCATCTCCTTTCATATTTGGTCTATCGTGTCTGCATGTTTTAACTAAGAGCAAGACCTGTGCATGAACAAACAGTCAGCTCCTTTCATATTTGGTATTTTGCTTCTTTGTATTATAGATTTTTTTTAATCTAGATTGAAGTCAAATACACTGTGTTAGTGCATTTATTAAAAGCACTTAAGTGGCCCATAATTATATCACGTCAATATTTTCAAACTCTGATGTGCTATGTTATACAATAGCTATACGTTGATACAAACAAATAAAAGTTGTGTCAGTGTGATACAAAACCAGGAGGGGCTCGGATTAGTGTTTTCTCATTCGGTAGCTCTTCTTGATAATTTGGATGCTACTCTCCACTAAGAACATATTTTCACTTCTCTTATTTTTTTATACTCGTCTCATGTATGTAAAAGATTAATACAGAGTTATCTCTTTGAATTTTTGTATGCCATCTATGGAGTCGAATTGAATGAAATCACCAGTCCCTGTATCATGAAAGGCCAGGAGAACTGAACTTGTCTGTCAAAGGAATTTCATAGGTGACTTTTTCTTAATTATTGTTCTACATTTGCCAATTCTACTTTGTAGACTGCTTAATCTGATGATTTCATTTCATTGATTACGTCACTCAAGTTGCAGGACCTAACACATTTATCTTTCGTGTTGTGGCATGTCAAACAACTTGGTGAGTTTTTCTTCCCATGCTTGAGAACGCAACTTCAAACTTTAAATGCAAATCTTGTTGTGAGCTCAAAATTCTAGATGGAGTCCCATGACTGACTGCTATACTAAAAACCTTAGCAGATTTGTTGTCTTCAAGTGAAGCTATACTTTAGCCATGCCAACTTTCTTTAGTTCTTGAGATTTTAATTGTTATACTTCCAATTAATTAAGTTTAAGAATGCTCTCGATTCTCATGTTTACTCTCTAAAATACATGTGTGTTATTTTGTTTGTTTCCCTGGCTATTTGACATAAGTCTTCTATTTGGTGAACAACCGGGTCCAAAATAATCTGGATAAAATATGGCTACAATCAATACATGTGTAACTAGATTTAAAGTATTACGAGTAAGAGTTCAACCCATATGGTTGCATTGTTGTAGGTTTTAAACTCTGGGCTGTATGTCACTGGCACTACTTTCTAGGTCTCTACCATTATCAAAATAAACTAAAGAGATTGCTTAATCTCTCTACGAGGTTACTAAATTTTCTTTCATTCCTGATGAATTTACTATTGTTGCCTGCATGTCAAGTAACCAAGCAAACACCTTCTGTTTCTTAGTCGGTATTTATTATCTATTTTTTTTAATTTACTATGTTGAAAGCAAGTGCAACTTATGCCACCATGCCATGATGTCTATTGTTCTATTTTTTTTTTAGGAAATCCGTTACTGTTGGCCCGTGCTGGTCGTGCTCTCACTAGAAAAAATTAGTCTACTCTTTTTTATGCAGAAATCTTGGCATAATAAAGCAGTCTGCAATTATGACTGTGAGTTGGTTGTAGGTGAACCATATTTTCGTGGACTTTTCCATCATATCATTGTATTATGCATCTGAAGCAAATTATTTCCAACTCATGAATTATTCTTATATTGTAGGAAAGATCAAATAGTATTAGGATTTGCTTGCGTTTGTAACGTAGGGGTTGGTTGAAGGAAAATTATTCGAGCCATCGGCTAGGATCAAATAGGATTCAATCCTTCATATCAGGCAGATCCTTCTGTTCCATTGTACTTTAATTCTCTCGGAATAGGCTTAGATATTTTGTTTATGGTAGTGCTCCTGCTGCCCTTTTAACTGCAGCGGCCGCCATCCCCTCCCCTCATCCTCCTTTTTTAAATCCTTTTTATTGGATTCACCACTTAGTTGGCTTATCGTACTTCCTAACCCTCCCAGCAGCCGTATTGATCTTGGATTTGAAGGGTGTTGCATGGTTGGTATTGCAAGTAATGCTTTGATCAAATGCTCATTTCTTACTAAACAATCTGCTTTACCACGAGAGAATTTCATCTGCATATTATAGGTGTTGCTTGCTGTTGTGTGTTAATGAAATTGATCTGTGAGGTAGCTAATTTAGATGTTTGGTTATGCTTATTTTGGCCAAAAAAAATACTTCTTTCTCTTCCAAACTAAAAATAAAAAAGGTGCCCATGAAGAGATGAGGTTTCACAAAATATTTGATCATTATAATTAATTTGTGAGGCATGCACTATAGTATGCTTTATCCTGTTTCAAAAGTAGGTAGGTTAATAATAACTAGCTGTTTTCTTGCCTATTTTGGCAAATAGCAGAGGTGGTAAACTTGCTATTAAATGTTTAGGTTGGTGGCTAAAAATTCTGAGTTGTTTCTCATTTCTGCACTTTTCCTTCAAAACTTAGACTACCTGACTATGTTTCAGTTGCTTCTCTAGGTTAATACAGTTTCTTTTGACAACTAAAATATATTTTTATCTTCTTTTCCAAACTAAAAGTAGAAATTTGGTTTTGATAGAAGATACTTACACATCACTTCAACAAATAGAATTTCGAGAGTATTATAGCGTTCTTTTCCATGTTTTCAAGGACAAGAAAGATGGTGAATTCACTATTATACATTTAATTTGGTTGCTAAAAAGAAAAGATCTCAATTATGTTTTCGATTACTTCTCTCACTAGGTATAATTTCTTTTGGGAAGCAAAAATATTTTATTACTTATGTTTCCAGTAATTGTCTTAAATTTTGCGTCTCGGGATGATATTGTAGTCCTCTAATTTATTAGCTATTATTGTGAAGAACAATTTTCATCGTTTTCTATCCCAAAAAAATAAGAACCATCTTTCTGATTGAAACACAAGTTTTTAAGATTTAATGATGTACTGGACTTTATCCGCCTATGTTATATTATGCTTTATTCCGCCTTTGTGCTAAATATTCTATAACTATGCTGGTGCGTTTCTCCTTGTTTTGAAAAATACCGCAGATGTAATCATCAATGTATGTTTGGTTTTGTAGCTACTTTGTATGGAAAATTCAAGTTGAAGTCGTATATCGACATTTTCAGCTATTTACCAGTTCTGTTTGTGGTGGGAGTCGTGCTATGTTCACTGCATTGGTCAGCAGATCCATGCCCTGTTATTAGTGACTGCTCCATGGCTTATGTATGCTGGTTCATAGCTGATTGCATTTCCTTTTTCCCTTGCTTATGGCATCGTTTGTTCATATATGCAGATGCCGATCAGCACGCTCGCTGAGCTCAACAATGGTAGGAAGTACTAGACTATTTTACTCATAGTTGAGAAATGTTTGTGCCTTTTCCGTTGTCTAAACGAGCATCTTTATTTTCATGCCCAGATGGATGAATACATGCATCTGGTACCATCGAAGTGGCACCAATCATTTGACCTATCAAAGAAATTCACATGGTACTTGTGGGCAGTCAGTTATAATCTCAAATTTAGGTTTTATCATGACATCTCTCTAGCTGAAGAAAGTCTCTTAGCTCAGTGCCGGTTAATTTTGATGCAGGGTGATGTTCACATGATAGTACCACATGGTTTATGTCAAGAATTCATCGATATCCTAGATGATAAGAATGTCTAAGAGCTCAGCAAGTTTCTATTGATTAAAGGGCTGAAGGTTGTGAGGCCGACTCACTGTCGGCTATTGTACTTACATGTGCAATGGTTGAGCACATAGATGGCTTATTGGTCAGCTTAGCAAAGTGGTCGTCTTCTCTTAACACCGTTGTTGTTTCTTACATGCGCCTTCCGTTGATCCAGGCTGTTTTGTTTGTATGGTGTTCTAAAGATGTTTTTGTACTTTCCCATGATTATAATTTATCTATGTGGCATTTGTGCCCTTATGGGTGGTAGCGATGTTATTAAATATGTTGATGTCCTTGGCACAATTTGCTGCATATTTGATGCCGAGTCCTTAGAATAATGTTTCTATGGATCATATTAATCCGGTCATATCTATATTATTGATTTTCTTATGCATGTGCTCAAAACAAGTACTGCGGGCAAACCATGTTCGCATTCCCACAGAAATTAGGGAAAACAATTAACTCATGTGGTACTACCATCCTTCCTATTGGAACCTGTATGTAAATACCATTACCCTGAAATGGCCATTGTATATGGTAATGTACTATCTCTTAGGTTCTTTTGCAGCGGTTCGCTATCATTGCAACGAACAATAGTGGTCTATTAGGCGACTTCGAGTACATCATTTGCAAATTCATTAAGCAACGCTGCTATGATTATGTCTCCAGCTCTCTATTAATACTATATTACCCACTTATATATGTACTGTAATATGTTGTGGTTTATATATCAATATGTTTTTGCGTATGAACCCACTGAACCTCCTTATGCCCCAAATTTATTGCATTGTTTAGACTTTGATTTAATCTGGATATGTAACCAGTACTCTAAACATCGTCTCAAGCTTTGTATGCCATTACCTTTCTATGTTGCTTGTATTCCTGTTTGACATATCAACTTTCTTCTCATTAATCTGTATTAATCCATGAGACTTACGGGCAAAATATTTTTTGACTCAAATGGTGGCGCGCGGCAAGCCGCGCTTTCTAAAATAGTATATATATATTTACTTTTACTCAACCTAGAACGCAGTTGGTTGTGAACGGACGGAGTACGTTGTTTTTATGATTGAGTGCGCCGAAATGAAAAATGTATTCGACTGCCATCAGATCAACACATTCACAAATCCCCTATATAAGTTTCGGGTCATGGAATTTTAAAATTATCGAATTCACGACATTAGTGGCACTACATTCACTACTGATATGATTGAGTAGACGTAAATGGGATTTTTATTTCACTGCCATTAGACTAAAACTCTGACAAAATAACTGCGGAAGTTTGGAGTCGTGGAATTTATATTAACGAAGTCGCAACATTAGTCGTACTATCAATGGAAACATCCCTTGCACTAATAAAATTACCGACTTAATGATACACATATGGCTGAGTCAAGACATATTGTTGTGAGTATGAGAATTCCCCTCCACAGAGACATAATTCAAACTAATGGAACATAAAGAATCAAATCTTCAAAATTTATGAACATACAACATTAGTCAACACACTATTGATCGGAATGTCACTCACACTATAAAATATTTTGGTTTAATGATACACGTAAGACTAAGTCTACACAAATTACCTCTTGATATGTTTTACATTTACAGGTGTGTCAATACTATTTTTCCTCCGAGCACCGCAGAACCATACACTTTGTTGTTTTGATTTGCTTGGAGTATATTGCTTTGTATGTATGGTAGACATATTTGGACTATTGTATGTCTTTCTCTCATGTGAAAAATCAACATCAGATTACATGTCACTAGAAATGCACATTAAAACTAGCAACTAAACCAGGAGTGTTGAACTATACTCCCTCCGTTCCTAAATGTAAGATGTTTTAGCTCTTTTCCACATTCACACATGTCTACATGTATCTAGACAACTTTTAGTGTATATGTTCACTCATATTAGTATGTATCTAGACAACATGAGTAATAGCTACAACATCTTATATTTAGGAACGGAGGGAGTACTATGCAACTTGCATAGTCATTTTGCATACCACATAAAATGAATGTGACCCGGTGTGCAGAAGCATTGATCGAAGATAAGGATATATTAAATCTCTAGAATACTTGGAGTCATTCTTCTCTAAATTTGACTATTGATGTATAAACATGTTAGCGAATATGCCTATATTTAATAGTTTATTAATACAAAAAAATCTGATGTTCGACCAAGTTCATGTTTAACAAACGTTGCACACTATGACATGGAGTGTGTAAATAATAAGAAGAAACATGAGAATAAGATAATTCATACTATTTAAATGACCGAAATATTAACGAGGATAGACAATTTTACCTCAATTCAACATTTCTTATGGAAGATAACTAACTTCCCTAATGATTTGTACTTTTATGTAAAAGCTATAATTCAGTTTACATATCCAATATCACTTACATGGTTATTTCAACACATGCTATGATAATTAGTTACACACAAATTTCTTATTGCCAAATATCTGACCTGCATTATGAGTTCACCGAAATATTCCCGATAGTTGTATAACAATTTTTGTTTATTGTCACATAAGGGAAAAATAATAATGGGATATCAATGAACCTATATTTTCATTTACGAAATGCTTTCAGCCAAGTATAAATGTTTCCCTTGCATTTGCGAGGTCTACCTTGCTAGTTAAATTAAAGGGAGTATAGCATTTAGACCACACATAGAACAATCCATTATTGCACTTCTGGGCGCTCGTGGACTCGGTTGGTGGACCCCTCCCCCTTTTGTGGGATGGGGTTCCCTCTGGGCCGGACTTCTAGGCCATGGCCCATACCCTACTTCACCTCTCCTAGTGTAGGCCCATCGGTCCTGGCACGTTTCCCTATGTGACTCATATCCCAACTTCCCCGTTGTCGCTTGGCCTAGCCACACACCTCTCCTCATCCCACCCACCTATATAATTGGGTCTAGGTTCCAGGGGAACCCTAGATCTCACTCTCTCCTCCCCTGCCTCCACAAAAAGTCCTGCGGCGTCACTCCCATATTCTCCACCCTACAACCACCACCTTCTCTACACTCCTCCAGTCATGGATCTGGGCCACCAAGACAGAAGACCTCCACCTAAGCGGTCCTTAGACTCCTTCTGCAATGTGACCGACACGGTGACGACCGCGGTCTCACTAGTGGAAAACGGGGCTTTTGCCCACTGGCGAGCACCCCTTTCGCCCCGGCTCGGCCACCACCCGGTGCAAAAGACTGCATAGGTGGGGCCGGGGCGAGCAGGGCGCGTGGTGTGGGGGTTATTTGCCCCAGTTGGTGGCTCCAACCGAGGCTAAAGGCCCTCGACGAGTAGAGCCCGTTCAGGCGTGTGGTGTGGGTGGTCTTTTGCCGCGGTTGGAGCCACCAACCGGGGGAAATGACCCCCACACTATATACAAACCCTGCCAACCCTCTCTTCTCCTCATGCCACTCACTTTAGAGGACATATTTCTATTGTGTGGTGTATGCTCACTTTTTTCCTCCTATGCACAAGAGGTGTTTGATGAAATGCCCGGTAGAATAACTTCATCTCAGCTCGCAGAAAACAAGCACGATTTAATTTGTTCGAGCCACACTTAATTGGGCCAATAGCTCCTGTGCGACGGGTTTCAGTTGTATTGGAAGGAATGCGACGTTTTTCGACGAAATAGCCTACGTGCGACGGATTGGAGGGAGAAAATAGCTCACGGGCGAACAGGCATTAAAACCTTAGTCAATTAGTTCCATTTGCGTTAAGACATGTCATAACTAATTTGCCCCCAAATTAATTAGCACCGCATCCCCTCAAAGTGCTCGCGCTCGAACTGAACTGTCCTGCCCGCGCTTTTTTCTACAGCTCTGGCGGCGGCGGCGGCGGCGGAGCCCCCTTCTCGGCGGCAGCGGATCCGCTCCCCTTTCGGCGGCGGCGGCCATGGTGGTGAGTGAATAGTATAGGCAAGCATCTAGTCCCAATTTCATGTGCCTGTATGTAGATCTGAGCTCTGTTTTGCTTGTTCAAACCGATAGAAGGTGAGAGGTGGCGGCGCGGTGAGAGGAGCCCGTGGTCAGGTCGAGAAGGAGCTGCCAGATTCAGCTTCGAACAGGTAATGCGGCCCCTCCCGCCCTTTTGTTAATGCGATCCTTGCTCTGTCTGACACTGCCGCATATAATAGAGGGGATGCTGCTGAAACCTTCGAATTTGTAATCAATTTCTTTCCATCGACGGCAAAATTAGTTGATGGTAGCATTCAGAGTATCCAGAGAGACACAACTGTGAAATGGGATCAAGTGTGATCATATCAACAAGGTGAAGCAACTGAAGTTGAAGCTGAAGCTGCTGTTGTCACTGTCGAAACTGAAGTTGTGCACAGTGTCGAAACTGAATCTGCTATCCCCGAGTTTCATGAGGTGGTATCATCGTGGTCCCCGAGTCCAGTGAAAAAAACCAAGATGATGAGTGAACTTGTGTGCGTAGTAGAACCAAAAAAACCAAATGGTAAGGCGAAGAAGGGTACACGTCGTGGTCGGAAGAGATAGAACTGTTGATCATTTCAAATTTATGGCATTTAATAACATTTGTTGGGCACATGTTTCCATCAAAAATTATTTGGTTATTGTTTGGCATGTACCGGGAACTTATTTGGCATGTAATAATATTTGATGACAAATTCAAATTTAGGTTCAAATTCAAATTTTGACTCAAGTTGAACTTATTTGGCATGTAATAATATTTTGATGTTTCAATGCTACCTCAACTCAAATGTGATTTTTATCTGATCATTCTGAGCTCTTTTGTTAAGTTAGACTCATAGTCATGAAAAATGTGTTTCAAACGGCCTCATAAGGTAGGGTAAACGCCCCCCTTTCTAAGAGGGTTGTTTTTTGCATCTTCTCTAAATCATCCAAATAAAATTCCCACACCTCTCTCGTACCTATATAGTGTAAATATGAAGTCTCATTATTTTTTGAATTAATTTTGTATTTTATTCTTTTATTTTTTCTGAAATCATTATTTAATTAAAAAACACATATTTTGAATCTTATTTATATTTATTTTTGGTTCCTACACGACATAATAATACTATGTGCTCAAGTTTTCTTAAAATCCATAATAAAACATATACATATTTACTTATGATCTAAAACACACAACATTTGCTCTTTGAAATCCATTGTACATGTACAAGAATCTCATATTCTCAAAGACATTTTCATGTAATTGTACATAAACCATGTTTATAATTTTTTTTGGTTTCTATACAACATCATACGACTATGGGCGAAAGCATTTTTTTTTTGAATTAGTTATGATCTAGAACACACCAACTTCGATCTTCGAAATCCATACTACTCTGTACAAGTTTCCCATATTCTTGAAGACATTTTCATGCAATTCTATATAAACCATGGTTATATTTTTTTTTGGTTTGTATGCAACATAATAAGACTATGGGCCAAAAGCATTTCTTTTTTTGATTTTTTTTAAATTATTTGTGCTCATTTTAAAAAAAGTCAACGTTTTCACAAAAACGTTGACCGACTCAAAATCAAAGTTTTTAATTATTTTTTATTTGTATGCAACATAATAAGACTAACGGCCAAAAGCATTTCTTTTTTTGAATTTTTTTGAATTACTTATGTTCGACCCTAGCTCATTTTGTCAATATCGTCAACGTGTGATTTTTGGTTTTAACATTTGGATGTAACAATTTCGCCTTATTTTTGGTTCCTACACGACATAATAATACTATGTGCTCAAGTTTTCTTAAAATCCATAATAAAACATATACATATTTACTTATGATCTAAAACACACAACATTTGCTCTTTGAAATCCATAGTACATGTACAAGAATCTCATATTCTCAAAGGCATTTTCATGTAATTGTACATAAACCATGTTTATAATTTTTTTTGGTTTCTATACAACATCATACGACTATGGGCGAAAGCATTTTTTTTTTGATTTTTTTTGAATTAGTTATGATCTAGAACACACAAACTTCGATCTTCGAAATCCATACTACTCTGTACAAGTTTCCCATATTCTTGAAGACATTTTCATGCAATTCTATATAAACCATGGTTATATTTTTTTTTGGTTTGTATGCAACATAATAAGACTATGGGCCAAAAGCATTTCTTTTTTTGATTTTTTTTAAATTATTTGTGCTCATTTTAAAAAAAGTCAACGTTTTCACAAAAACGTTGACCGACTCAAAATCAAAGTTTTTAATTTTTTTTGATTTGTATGCAACATAATAAGACTAAGGGCCAAAAGCATTTCTTTTTTTGAATTTTTTTGAATTACTTATGTTCAACCCTAGCTCATTTTGTCAATATCGTCAACGTGTGATTTTTGGTTTTAACATTTGGATGTAGCAATTTCGCCATTTTTTGGTTCCTACACGACATAATAATACTATGTGCTCAAGTTTTCTTAAAATCCATAATAAAACATATACATATTTACTTATGATCTAAAACACACAACATTTGCTCTTTGAAATCCATAGTACATGTACAAGAATCTCATATTCTCAAAGGCATTTTCATGTAATTGTACATAAACCATGTTTATAATTTTTTTTGGTTTCTATACAACATCATACGACTATGGGCGAAAGCATTTTTTTTTTGATTTTTTTTGAATTAGTTATGATCTAGAACACACAAACTTCGATCTTCGAAATCCATACTACTCTGTACAAGTTTCCCATATTCTTGAAGACATTTTCATGCAATTCTATATAAACCATGGTTATATTTTTTTTTGGTTTGTATGCAACATAATAAGACTATGGGCCAAAAGCATTTCTTTTTTTGATTTTTTTTAAATTATTTGTGCTCATTTTAAAAAAAGTCAACGTTTTCACAAAAACGTTGACCGACTCAAAATCAAAGTTTTTAATTTTTTTTTATTTGTATGCAACATAATAAGACTAAGGGCCAAAAGCATTTCTTTTTTTGAATTTTTTTGAATTACTTATGTTTAACCCTAGCTCATTTTGTCAATATCGTCAACGTGTGATTTTTGGTTTTATACTTTTGGATGTAACAATTTCGCCATTTTTTATAGCAACCTAGTTGCATAAGTAGACCATGTGCGCTGGCTGTACATAGTTTTGATTTTTTTTGAATTAGTTATGCTCAACCCTAGCTCATTCCATCAATAGCATGAATTGTATGAATATTTTTCATTGCATCGTGGATCTAACAAGAATACAATTTTTTATAGCAACATAGTTACATAAATAGAGAGTGAGCGAAAGCCGTTTATTTTTTTGATTTTTTTTAAATTAGTTATGTCAAACCCTAGCTCACTGAAACCCTAAACCCCGGAAACCCCAAAACCCCGGAAACCCCAAAACCCCGGAAACCCCAGCTAAACCCTAGCTCACTGACGCCACCGTGTGCACGTGACGCACGCCCCCGATCCGCGTGTGCGCTCGTTCTAGATGCTGATTGGCTCGTTGTGCATGGATGGATTCGTGCGCGCTGAGTGGCTGGGGTTTGGATCGGCTCGTCTATTCGATCTAGACCGTTCAACAATATCCGGCGCCTGACGTTGGTTCGGTGCATGGAACTGGCGTACGAACGTGTTCCCTAGTGTGTTTCTCCGTTCCGTGTGTGATCGGGGCCGCCTGCCCGTTGCATGCATGCATACGCGTCGCATCTAAGCTATTAACACACTGAACGCGGTGATCCACGCAGTCTGACTAGCGTGCTCCAGTGATCGACGAGACACCTCTTGACCCAGTAGAGAAACGCGGGCACGCGAACGAAGGGACGCATCCATTAATGTCTTACCTTCTATTTAATCCCTCCTCTAACCTTCATCTTCCTCACGCCATTCTCCACTCGCATCACATCCAAGCAAGCCACCGAGCAAAGCACGCACCACATTCAAGCAAAAGCAAGCATGCAGTTCACCGGCCAGACCTTCCTCGCGCCAAGGACCGTGCGGGAGAGGCAGTACCCCGCAGGGGTCGTCGTCGAGGACCGGCTCCGCGTCTGGGCCATGTCTCGCTGGCGCGGTGCAAAGGCGCTGGTGGAGGTCTTCCTTGGCGCCCTCTATCGCCACATGCCTCCGGGCACTCCGCCCATGTTCACCGTCGACGAAGCCCGCCCGGGAGGAACGGGCATTCTTGTCCGCTTCCGCAACCCCTACGATGCGTACCACCTCCTTGGTCGTGTCTGGTACGGGGGGTGCGAGTTCATCTGCTTCACGGGGTACAACTTCTTCACCGACCTCGACAGCCTCTGGCCCAGCCGCACCGCGATGCACACCCTCCCCTACAGGGTGCCGGCCGCCGACGACGAGGAGTGAAGACGGTGCTCTCCCCTCCATCTCGATGGTGCTCTCATGGCGGTGATCTAGGCTTCGTGTCGTTCGAGTTTCTACCGTTTTTTTTTCTTTTTCTTTTACTTTTTATCTATGTTTAGTTGGGCCCGTGCCCGTGTCGTTCACTAGTATATGTAACCGTGCTACTACTAATATATGTCGTTTACTAGTATATGTCGTTTGCTACCAATTGTCTCCCTCATTTTACTTATGATCAGAGTGTGTTACTTCGAGCGTCCGTTAATTCATAAAACGAATGCATGCAACTAGTAACAAATATATTCGGTGAACAATGCATGCAACTCTTTTATGAAGTAAATAATACAAAAATGAAAACGAATCCAATTATTTGGGCCTACAAAAACGAAAACGAACCCAAGACATGCAAAACAATTGTTTTTACAAATTAAAATAAGTCAAATCTAGGCAGGTGGGTTTGTTTTCTCTTTGGGCCTAATTGTTGGCCCAACTACACTCTTTCGGCCTTTCTTCAACTACTCTTACGGCATGAGAACGAATAAGTTTTTTTCTACTGAAACTGAACTTTGGTGACTGCACTGAAACTGAACTTCAACTGAACATCGAAGGGCATATTCAAATTTAACATCAGACACTTCACTGAAACTAGCACGGCGCACAGATTGCTACCTCTGCATAGCTAACTCAAGTAAAATCTAGATTAATCTAGTCCATTCTAACGACGGATGAACAAGAGGTAAACAAAAAACAGAGCAATGATACAAGAATAGAATGCTCCTGACATGAGATTCGCTTGCTTCTGCAAATCCACCATTTGCTTTAAAAACTTCTTGATCTTCTTCAATTCCTCGTTTACTTCGGCCTCCACGGGCAGTCCAGCAATAGGGCGCGTGATCCTCGCCGCCGGCCCTCCTCTGCCCGAGCTGACATCGGGAGCAAACCCACCTAGATTTGGATCTTCAATGTGGCCCTCAAATTCAAGCCTAGCAACGTACTGATCGATCCACTCAAAGTGCGAACATTTCTTCAGCATCTGTAACAGTAGACATGAATCTAGATCCCAAAACCGAGGAGAAAAAAACGCGAATTGGAATGCCAAATACTCCTATCATCTCTCTCCTCCTCATCTCAGTTTTAAGATCTTACCTTGCCATCCCGTCCCATCATGGGAATGCTCAAACAGGACACAAAATGGCGCCCCAGATTCCCATTCTCGTCAGTTTTACTGACCCTCCGCTTCAGAGCCTCTGGCCGTGGGCATTCCGGGCACCTTGTCATCGGAACTGCACCGTACTCTGGCCATCTTGACTGCGTGGCGGAGGAGCTGGACATCCCGTGCGCCGTCGCCGGAGACGAGGAAGAATGGGGAAAGGGGAAGAAATGGCACAAACACCAGCTCGGGCACGGGCGCAGCCCTGTTTTAGATTCACTGTGGTGGGTCCCGCGCTGCTGAGGTGGATAAGTTGTGGGGCACAGGCGCATCTCTGTTTTAGAATCCGTGAGGTGGGTCCCACGCTGCTGAGGTGGATAAGTTGTGGGTCCAAGCGTCGCATAACCCTAACGGCTAACCGATCAGCTCCGCTTAAGAACCATGTTGGCCGTGAGCTATTTTCTTCCTCCAATCCGTCGCACGTAGGCTATTTCATCGAAAAACGTCGCATTCCTTCCAATTCAACTGAAACCCGTCGCACAGGAGCTATTGGCCCCACTTAATTAGATAAGCTTTCTCATCCATCTTTTCTTCTCGGTCGAGATACCAACTTTAACCTTTCATCTCTCGATGTAACATTGGTCATTTCTCTATTCATGGTGTTCTGTAAAAGTTCTTAATTAATAATCATATAATGCAGATGAACCTGCAATGGATGTACGCTGACCGACGCTCTGCCGCTTTCATGAAAGGCGTGGGTTATTTTCTCGAGGTGGCCTGGGAAAACAAGCGGAATAATTTTATCTGTTGTCCATGTGCTGTATGTCGGAATCAGAAGGAACACAGAGTCATCCACTTCCACTTGATTCAATCTGATTTCATGCCCAGCTATAATTGGTGGACCAAGCACGGTGAAAGAGGGGTTATGATGGAAATCAACGAAGAAGAAGAGAATGATGACAACTACCATGACATGTTCCCTGGATAAGGTGCCGGTACTGGAATGGAAGATAACAATGAAGTGGAATCAGCATTGCAGGCACCAGATGAGCCCATCGATGATCTTGGCCAGGCTATTACGGATGCAAAGACAGAAAGCGATATTGAAAAGGTGAGGGTGAAGTTCGACCAGATGTTAAAGGATCACAAAACATTGTTGTATCCAACTTGCGAAGACGGGCAGAAAAAACTGGGCAGCACACTAGGATTGCTCCAATGGAAGGCCGAGAACGGTGTGACTGACATCGGATTTACAAAGTTGCTGCAAATAGTGAAGAAGCAGCTTCCTAAAAATAATGACGACAGTACATACCAAGAAAAGAAGCTTGTATGTCCCCTAGGATTAGACGTGGAGAAGATACATGCCTGCATTAATGACTTCATCCTCTACCGCGGTGAGAAGTACGAGAATTTGGAACAATGCCCGGTATGCACTCCATTGCGGTATAAGATCAGACCAGACGACCCTGGCAATGTTGAGGGTGAGCGACCCAGGAAGAGGGTTCCTACAAAGGTGATGTGGTATGCTCCTATAATACCAGGGTTGAAACGTTTGTTCAGAAACAAAGAGAATGCCAAACTTTTGCGATGGCACATGGAAGATCGTAAGAAAGATGAGATGTTGAGACACCCCGCTGGTGGGTCGCATTGGAGAAAAATGGAGAGAAAGTTCCGTGCTTTGCAGGTGAGGCAAAGAACTTATGGTTTGGTCTAAGTACAAATGGATTTAATCCATTTAGTGAGCAGAGCTGCAATCATAGCACCTGGCCTGTAACTCTATGTATCTATAACCTTCCTCCTTGGTTGTGCATGAAGAGGAAGTTCATTATGATGCCAGTGCCGATCCAAGGCACGAGACAACCAGGCAACGATATTGATGTGTACCTAAGGCCATTAGCCGATGAACTTTTATAGTTGTGGCGTGAAGGTGTACCTGTGTGGGACGAGCACGTATAAAAAGAATTTAACCTACGAGCGCTGTTGTTTGTAACCATCAATGATTGGCCTGCTCTTAGTAACATTTCTGGACATAGAAACAAGGGATACAATGCATGCACACACTGTTTAGATGACACCGAAAGTGTATATATGGATAAATGGAAGAAGGTTGTGTACCTCGGGTATCATCATTTTCTTCCACGCAAGCACCCCTTAAGAAAAGCTAGCAAATATTTCAATGGTGAGGCAGATACGCGGGAGACGCCTATCCTCCGACCTGGTGATGATGTATTTGATATGGTAAAGGATTTGAAACTAATATTTGGAAAGGGCCCGGGCAGACAAGTTGTTCCGAATGACGCTGACGGACACGAACCCATGTGGAAGAAGAAATCTATATTTTGGGAACTACCCTATTGGAAAATCCTAGATGTCCGCTCTGCGATCGACGTGATGCACCTGACGAAGAATCTCTTCGTGAATCTGCTAGGCTTCTTTGGCTTGTATGGGAAGTCAATAGATACATCTCAAGCACGGCAGGACCAACAACACACGAAAGGACGAGACGGCAAGAATCCTAAGCGGTTTCAAGGTGGTCCTGCCAGCTACGCTCTTACCAAGAAAGAGAAGGAAATATTTTTTGAAGAACTAAATAGTATCAAGGTCCCGTCTGGCTTCTCGTCGAATATAAAGGGAATAATAAATGTGGCGGAGAAAAATTTCTAAAAACTAAAGTCTCATGACTGCCACGTGTTGATGACACAATTGCTTCCGATTGCGTGAGGGGAATTCAACCAGAAAATGTTAGACTACCCATTGTGAAGTTATGCGCATTCCTCAATGCAATTTCTCAGAAGGTAATCAATCCAAAAAGTCTATCAGCATTACACACAGATGTGGTCCAATGTCTTGTCAGCTTCGAGTTGGTGTACCCACCACTCTTCTTCAATATTATGACAGACCTCCTAGTTCACCTAGTCAAAGAGATTACCATTCTCGATCCTGTGTTTCCACACAATATGTTCCCCGTTGAGAGGTTCATGGGAGTTTTAAATAAATATGTTCACAACAGTGCTAGGCCAGAAGGAAGCATCTCCAAGGGTTATGGAACAAAGGAGTTAGTTGAGTTTTGTGTTAACTTTCTTCCAGACCTTAAGTCGATTGGTGTTCCTGAATCGCGGCATGAGGGAAGAATGGGTGGAAAAGTCACGCTAGGAAGGAAAGCAAAGATATTTATGGATAGACATTCTTTCACTAAAGCAGACTACACAGTTCTACAAATGTCCATCTTGGTGGCTCCTTATATCCATGAACACAAGCATATTATACGGTCTAAAAACCCGGTGCTGTCTGAATCCTCGATTAATGATGAACACATGGATAGTTTCGACGCCTGGTTGCAGGCAGAACTCATGAATAACAACATTGTTGGAGATGAGCTCTACTTGTTGGCCAGGTCACCATCTTCAACTGTACTGACTTTCCAAGGGTACGAGATAAATAGGAATACATTTTACACGATCGCACAAGATAAAAAGAGCACCAACCAGAATAGTGGTGTCCGTTTCGATGCAACCGGATACAATGGGACAAAGGACACATATTATGGTTACATAGAGGATATATAAGAACTTGACTATGGACCAAATTTTAAGGTCCCTCTATTTCGGTGCCAATGGGTCAAGATGACAGGAGTAAAGGTAGACCAGAAGTACGAAATTGTTACAAGTTTAAATAGTTAGAATAATTATTTTATAAAACATAAAATGTATTTGAAATGTTTACGCAATTTTAAACACTTCTCATATACAAAGTTTCTCCAAATTCTGTACAGTTCGTAAAATATGTTTTTTAAAATGTTTGAAAATTCAAAAATTGTTACTAGTTTAAATAGTCAGAATAATTATTTTATAAAACAGAAAATGTATTTGAAATGTTTACGCAATTTTAAACATTTTTCATATTGAAAGTTTCTCCAAATTCTAAACCATTTGAAATGGATTTGAAACCGTATTTTAAATAGTATTTGAAATGTTCGAAAGGAAAAAATTGGCGGCATAAAAAAACTGAAATTTTGGGGCTTTTGCCCCGGTTCGTATTACCAGCGGGGCAAAAGGCTCCTGCCTATATAACCCCGGGCCGCGCAACCGCTCGGGGCAACACAACAGTTTCACAGTTTTTCGCTAAGTTCCCCGGCGCCGAAATCCAGAGCGACACCGTGAGGCTGCCCGATTTCGACGCCGGGGATCCTCGCCGCCGCCACTCCTCTATGGCGCCTCCTCCCGCGCCGCGCGTCGTCTCCTCCCGCGCCGCCCATCCTCGCCTCCGCGCCGCCCGTCCTCTCTCCTCGCCTCTCCGCGTCGCCGCCCGTCCTCGCGCCGCCCGAGATCGCCGCCGGCGGCCTCGCCCGCGCCCAAGCATTTCTCCTCGCGGCCGTGCCCTCCTCCTCAGGTGAGATCGCCTCCTCGCCGTGCCCTCATCCTCCTCTACTTAGAAAAAAATTAGGTATTGGATTAGTACTAGTGTCTTATATTAGTATTAGTGTTAGACTAGTATTAGGTATTGGATTAGTATTAGTGTTAGATTAGTATTAGGTATTGGATTAGTATTAGTGTTAGATTAGTATTAGGTATTACGTATTGGGGACTTCGAAAAAAATTAGGTATTGGAAACTTAGAAAATATTTAGGTCTTCGAGACTTAGAAAAAATTAGTTAGGGGTTTTTAGAGGAAAATTTTTTAGCTATTGGAGACTTAGAAAAAATTTAGGTCTTGGACACTTAGAACAAATAAGTTACAGGTATAGAGGAAAAAATTTAGTTATTGGAGACTTAGAAAAAATTTAGGTCTTTGACACTTAGAACAAATAAGTTAGAGGTTTAGAGGAAAAAATTTAGTTATTTGAGACTTAGAAAAAATTTAGGTCTTGGACACTTAGAACAAATAAGTTAGAGGTTTAGAGGAAAAAATTTAGGTATTGGAGACTTCGAAAAAATTTAAGTCTTGGACACTGATGCACCCAAAATTCATCTACTTTTCCAAGCACTTTGCATCGTATTTCTCTCTGGAGTCCCCCCATAATTGAATAAATCTGCAGAATCTGACGCTGTTTTTAGCAAAAGTCTTCTTTCCGTCTATTTTCGTAGGACTTTTCACAGGGGACGAAAACCACGTAACTTTTTATGGAAAAGAAGGGGAATGAGCACCAGATGGGGCCGGGGGGCCACCCGAGGGCTAAAAGGGGGCCCCACACGCGGCCAGATTCCTTGGCCGCGTGGGCTCACCCCTTTTGGGCCCAGATGGCCCACTCCGGCTAGGTCTTCGACGTACCCCTCCATATATACGAGAAACCGACGGGTTTCAAAGGGGAGGGCTGTTCGCGAAACGGAGCGCTGCCGCCACCACGATCTTCGATTTCGGAGTCAGATTGATCCGGGATTTCACCCCCGGAGGTGGAATTCGAGGGTCTTTGTCACCATCATCATCACCACCATCATATCCATCAACCATGAGCTCCATCACCCCCTCCATGTGTGAGTAGTTGCTGTAGACATGTGAGGTGTGAGGGGTTTTGGATGAGATTGATCATGTAATTGCTACCCGGTATGCGGGATCTAGGGGTTTGTCTTGAGAATTCTTATGTCTTATGTTGATGCACTATTGCTAGGCTTAATGCTTGTTACTAGGGCCCAAGTGGCATGATTTCAGTACTGAACTTACATTGCTACATCATATATTTGAGTTTGGTATCTATCTGCAATGTGTATTACCTACTATTATGTTGAACCTGCGAACCCTAAAGTGACAGCTAGGGAAAACAAGGGGGATATGTTCTAGTTTGAGGATTATGTGTGTTCATGGAGTGTTAATGCGTTGGTCCGGGCTATTCGAAATGGTAGAACTTAATTACCTGTAGTTCCAAATTGGCCCCGGTGAAATGGGCAGGTAGGACAATAGGCTTTGTGCAAATTCTCTTGGTTAGTACGCACAATAATTTATGGAACACACACCTACATAAAACTGAGATAGAGAAAGGCCCCGCTGCTAGAAAAACATTATTACATGATCAATCTTATCCGTGCAACACCCCGCTGTCACCTCATGCCTGCGTTTTAGTCTCTGGTTTACTTTCACTCTTTTCCGGTGTAAACTGGGAAAACACTTGCTCTCCATTTACTTTCTGTTTGTTTACTTTCACTGCATTATTACACTCACCTCTCTCGCTGCAAGTATGTTGATACACAGGTGTGGTTGGGAGTGACGTCCCAATTGCTAAAGTCTCACCGGTATTCTTGTGTTCCCACTGATTCGAACTACAAATTTGGAATAATACTTCCCATCGAAGACTACGATTGATCTCCTGCACTTGGGAGCCATCAAGACTGTTTTCTAGCGCCGTTGCCGGGGAGCCTAGCTTTATTGGTAAGACCACTTGTTATTGTCTACTTGATGCACTTTCTTGTTCCCTACAATGGGAAAGGGAAAGGACACTTCGAAGAAGGTAATGCCTTCGACTACTCGTTCTGGTAATGATTTGCCTAGTAGACCAAAATTTTCACCTAATATTGTTTCTACTGTGGCTGCTAAGAAAAAGAAAGGAATAGCTGGTAAATCACCATTGTCAAAAATGTCTACTAGTACATCTAATGATCAAACACTTGATAATGTAGACAAAGAACTAGCTTCTGAAATTCCTGAAACTATTGAAACACCTGAGGCAAATGAAACACCTGAAACAACTGAAATTCCTGAATCTTCTATAGATAAAAATGTAGAACTTGAGCTAGAAAGAAATGAGACTCGTAGAGAGTATGAATATGGGGCCTCTTCTGAAGAAGAAGAAGACGCATTTATTGAGGCCTTTATATCACCTGATTATACAAAACTTGATAAACTCTCTATTTATGATGATGCATCTCTTGGAAACTGTTTTGCTGCTACTAAGAATTTGTGTGGCCCAGCTATTAGAATTAGAGATAAAGATTATGAATTCAATGTTAATCCTGAGAGAATTGAGATAGTTGAGAAGTCTAGATTTTGTGGAAAGGATGAGGAGTCTCCTCTTGATCATATTGCTGAATTGCATGCTTTATCTACTACATTTGGAAATGATGAAATCCGTCAACATTATTTATTCTTAAAATTGTTTCCTTTTTCTTTGGGTGAAGATGCTAGAGTTTGGTATAATCGTTTAGGACCTGCATGTATTACTAGTAAGGAAGAATTCTTGCAATTGTTTTTCAATATATATTTTCCTTCTGAAAGGATACATGCATTAACTGTTGAAATTGGCAATTTTAAACAAGATAAGAAAGAGAGTCTACCCCAAGCGTGGGGGAGATTTGGTAAAATGTGTAAGAAATGTCCTGGTCATGGTTTTAAACCTCGTGAATTGCTTGATATATTCTATAATGGACTAATGGGGGAAACAAGAGACTACCTTGATAGTATTGCAGGGAATATCTTTAGGGACAGAAGTGTTGATGAAGCAATTGAATTACTGGAGTCTATTCTCGAGAATGAAGCTGATTGGAACATTGAGGAGATAGATAAAAATGAGACACTCCCAGAGAAGAAAGGAGGTATACTCGAATTGAACCAAGAAACAATGGCTGAAGCTTCCAAGGATATTAAATAGAAGGGAATTAAAACCTCTCATCTCAAGGAATTATCTGAAATGGGTATTAAACTTCCTACTGATGAACCATGCTTTCCAATTCAAGTGAACTCTAAACTCCCTATGGAAGGTAATGAGGAGGTAACACCTCCTGTTGATGTCTCTTATGTTAACAATTTTGCTTATCATGATAATACTGAGGAGCGTAAAATTAGAATGACTATCATGGAAAACCATCATAAAATTAATTTCCTCCGTGAAAATTTAAATGCTAGTGTAGGGGAAGTTAAAAGAATTGTTAAACATTGTGAAATGATGAACAATCAAGTTGAGCAAATGATTTCCTTACAAAATCAATTGTATGAAAATATGAATAAACTAAAACAATTGTGTGGAGTTAATACAAGGGGAGGTGCAAGCACCCAGGATCCTGATTATCCCGATGATCATCCTAAACGAAAAGAGCAAGTTGCTCTTAAAGATAAATCTTTTGCAGGAAAATCTCCCAATGAAAATGAGCATGATGATGACTCCAATGAGCAAGACAAGGATATTTCTATTTATGATGCTGAAACTGAGGATGATAATAATGAAGAAGAAGAATCATCTCCACCTGATATTGAACAACATGATGATAATAATGAAGAAGCTGCTGGTAAGGAGGATCCTCAGCCTCCTATTGAGAAGACCAAGAAGAAGAAGAAACCAAATAAAGATAAAGATAAAGGTAAAGAAAGGGATCCATGGGTACAAAGACCCATTCCATATCCCCAAGAGGTATCAAAAACAAAAGATGAAGAGAGGTATGGGCAATTTTATGATATGATTAAGAATATGAAATTAGAGATTCCACTTATTGATGCTATTAAGAATCCTCCATATTCAAAATACATGAAAGATATTGACACTAATAAAAGAAAGATACCTACTGATGCTATTACTGCTATGCTTGCTGATTATTCATTTAAAGGGAAATTGCCCGAAAAACGTGGAGATCCTGGTATTCCTACTATTCCTTGCAAAATTAAAGAAGCCTATGTGAAATATGCATTATGTGATTTAGTAGCTGGTGTTAGTGTTATGCCTTTCTCACTATATAAGAAGCTTAATTTGAACAAACTAGTTCCAACATAAATATCTTTACAAATGGCTGATAAAACAACTGATGTACCTATAGGAATATGTGAGGATGTTCCCATCTCTATTGCTAATGAGTTGATACCTACTGATTTTGTTATATTAGAAATGTCTGAAGATGATAATCTATCTATTATTCTTGGTAGACCTTTTTTTGAATACTGCAGGAGTTGTGATAAATTGCACTGAGAGCATATAGACAGGAGAAAGAATGAGGCAGCCGACGCCCTAGCCAGACTCGGCTCACGCAGAGAACCGGTTCCACCTAACGTATTTTTGGACGAATTATGGCGACCATCAGTTAAAACAGAGTCTGAGGAAGAGCTAGCAAATCAAGACCCGGGTTTGGAGCTCGTGGCCACTGTACGCACTATTCCCGAGTGGACAGAACCTTTTTTGGCCTACCTATCACGAGGCGAGTTGCCGCAGCAGGAGGTATTAGCAAGGCAAATTTTGCGACGAGCAAAGGGATATTCTATTATTAATGGGGAGTTATATAAGAGAAGCGCCGCGGGGGTCTTCCTGCGCTGTGTGGCACCAGAGGAAGGCCGACAGATCCTCAAGGAGATTCATGAAGGCGATTGTGGGCATCACGCGTCTACAAGGTCACTTGTGGCCAAGGCTTATCGACACGGGTTTTTCTGGCTCACGGCTCTGGCAGATGCGAACGGTTGGTAGCAAGGTGTGACGGATGTCAAAGGTACGCCCGCCAGATCCACGTGCCGGCTATGGAATTACGGACCATCCCGCTAACTTGGCCGTTCGCCGTCTGGGGTATGGACATGGTTGGCCCCTTTCATATGTCACCTTGCAAAAAGACACACCTGTTGGTAGCTATCGATAAGTTTACCAAGTGGGTAGAAGTTATGCCAGTCACTAATTGTGAAGCAGCTACAGCAGTCAAGTTCCTGAAAAGAATTATCTATCGGTTCGGGTACCCTCATAGCATAATCACCGACAACGGAACCAACATGTCCCTTGGCGAGATGGAGAAGTTCTGTGGTAACAACGGAATCCGGCTTGACGTAGCATCGGTAGCTCATCCACAGGCTAATGGACAAGTAGAAAGGGCGAACCAAGAACTGCTTCGCGGACTAAAACCACGCCTACGAGTCCCCTGTATCAGGGCTGCTGGTGCATGGGTCGAAGAACTTCCTGCTGTGGTTTGGGGTATCAATACAACACCTAACAGATCCACTCAAATGACGCCGTTCTTCATGGTATATGGCGCGGAGGCGGTGTTACCGAGTGACATTATTCATGATTCATCGCGAGTGTCAGCTTACGTTGAAGTGGAGAACGAAAAGAGCCGGCAGGACGCCGTGGATATGTTAGAAGAACAAAGGGAACAAGCCCTGGAAAGATCAGCGATATATCAGCAGGATCTACGGAGGTATCATAGCCGGCGTGTGAAAACCCGGGTCTTCCAGGAAGGAGACCTAGTTCTGCGTCTGGTTCAGTCAAACGAAGGAAAACATAAGTTATCACCACCATGGGAAGGACCATTTATCATAAGCAAGAATTTGCACAATGGATCATATTACTTGGTAGACGCAAGGGAAGAGTCGGCCACGGTTAATGACACCGCTCATACCACTTCGTCTATGCGAGAAAGAGACAGACCGTGGAACGTGGCCCAGCTACGCCCGTATTATACTTAGCAAGGATTATGTTGGCACGTGGAATTAAATGATGTAACAGGCAGCAGGTTTCAGACACACTCTTTTCCTATCCAGGGCACCCTTGGGGACTGGACGGGTTTTTAATGAGGCGGCTTGCTGACCTAATTTTTCATATCAAATAAAGAGGTGATTATCGAGAATAGAGGTGATTATAAATTGAGTCTTATACTTTCAGCATGATGCGTATATTTAGGTCTTGAGGGCTGGTTGCTTGGATAAGCGCAGTTGCAAACTCAAAAAGACCCGGCCTCGATGCCTATGAGTTATAAGGGCCGATTACTCGCAAACGAGTACGGCTGCAATCTTATAATCGGACAAAGAAGTCCAAATTTCTTGGCTATTCTTACTTAAGCTCGATGTGACTCGCACTAAAGTGGCATGATTTGTTCGCTTACGATTACAGGCAGCCATGAAGCCCAATGGGACTTGCCTGACCTCGTTTTCGTATAGATGTAATAACATGGTATCCACGCGAAAGCCGGCTTACAGTACAAGATAGTCAAAAGGGTCATCTAAACCACAAGTTATGTAGAGTACAAGGCTAGTAGCCGGAAACTCAATGATTATTAAGCATAACTTCAAACCCCATGCGAAACGACTCTGGGGCCTTTGCGAATTTAGCAGCAGGCAATTTATTCTCCTCTAGAAAGTCACGTGCCCTAGACCCGGAAAACCGGGTCAGGGGGACTTGGGGTCTTGGAAGGGAAAAATTGCTTTGTTTAATTTCCAACAAACCCAAACATCCGGGTCTTGGGGACTTGGGGACTTAGAAGCAAGTCCGCTTGCCAAAACACCCATATAACCCGGATGCCAAGTCTCGCAAAGGGAAAAGTAAAAGAATGTCGGATATCAAGAACAAAGAAAGTTGCATATCAAAAGTAAAAGAATGCCGGATATCAAGAACAAAGAAAGTTGCGTATCAAGGGTAAAGAAGGTTGGATATCAAGAGCAAACGAGTTCAAAAGTAGATAGATTTCAGCAAGAAGAGGCACAAGGTGTATCAGGAGCTTAGAGTGCATTACAAAATTTCACCAAAGAGTATCAAAGGCGCACAAGCGCACCATTTAAATAATAATTGTTTCAACGGCACATCAGCCGGCTAACGAGTACGAAGTGGCAGATATTACTCGGCACTCTAGGCCGCCGGATCCATCTTGGCCTTACCCTTGCCGTCGCTTGGGGTAGCAGCCCTACTCGGATCAGCAGAACCGCCGACTCGCGCGGGTGGAGGGACGATAGGTGTTGAGGTAGCGGGCGCAGAGTCGGCTTCAGCCTTCTTCTGTGCAGCTTCTTCTCGCATCTTGGCAACGTCTTCCTTCCATCGGGCAAGCATATCGAATGGCTTGGGGCGATCTGCTTTAATGACTTTGTCGTTAGCATCATATGCAGGAAGAATAGTGTCAATGATCATGCTATCGGCGATCACACTGGCCGGGTGACGAACTTCCTTTTGAATGGCTTTGAAATCCTTCGGCGAAAACTTGGACCCGTCCTGATTAAACTCCGGAAACCCGGCTATCATCTTGGCCGGTTCTAGCTTTGGAATATAAGCTTTAGCCAGGGCGAGTCCCCGGGTCACCCCAAAACGGCAGGATGAGCGCTTCCAATGCCAAATCCATTCAGGAATGGTGGAGCAGGCCTCTAGCAACTTTTTCATGCTACCCGGCGCAGCGCACGGCAGTCGTAGCTCATCAAGAATCCATCCAACGCCGGCGCCAAGTTGCCGGATAGTATCTTTAATCAGTTGCAGTTTGGCGGTATCATCTTCTTCTTCAGGGGCAGCTTCACCCGGACCTGTTGAAAAGCAAAGAAAGTGACGAGTAAGAAATCCGGCTATCCAACCAAATGAAATATGGGTCATAATCGCCAGAGTTCAGAAATCGTACCAGTTGCGACGCGATAGATATCAGCAATCTGCACTGAAAGAGTCGTCAGCCTATCTTCAGCTATATGAGCCCTTTTCCTGTATTTCCTTGTGATTTTTCCGCTTCTACGCGCTTCAGCTTCCGCTGCTTCGCGAAGAGCGGTCTCCTTCTCGATACGTTTGGCAGCTTTGGCCAGTTTCTTCTCAGATTGCGCAGCAAAGTCCTAGATGGATAACACAAGAAAAAAAGGTTAATTGGAGCCATTGCACAAAGTTCCAAGCAAATCAATCAGTAATTCACTCGGAACTTGGGGACTATACAAGGATGCAGATGACATTGCTCGGACTTACCTTGTGCTTGGTTATCAGGGCGTCTAAAATATTTTCTTCGTCGGACCTCAAGGTGTAGAGGGCATCAAGCATTTGGGCAAACGTCATGTCTTCAGGACGAATTCGTGAAGGACCGGCAGATTGGTCTTCTGGTTTAAGGAGCTTCTCGACTTTTGGGGTCGAAACCCGGATCTTCTGGGTATCCGGGTTAGGAGAGCCCGGCTTGGTCTCTAAGATAATGTCCTCATCTACCTCTTCAGAGGATTTGGGGGATGTGGTCTCCGGCTTAGCTGGGTCCTTGAAGGGGTCTTGTTCTTGCCCGTCCTCAACCTCGTCGTCAGCTTCAGCATCCGTGTTAACGTGCGGCTCCTCCCCGCCTTGCCTTTTTGCTTCAGGAATTTCCGGGTCATCAGTGGTAACTTGGGCACTAAAAGGGAAAAAAGGAAAGAGTGGTCAGTAGTACATATTAAAGAGTTAATAAGTGTAAAAGGATATCAAGTAAAGGACCTTTACCCGGTGTTTATGGCATAATCCGGTGGGAGCTCGCTGCTGGAGGCAGACGAAGTTGTCAATGGTACCGGCTGCGGTACCCGGAATTGCCCAGCGTGTGGGTGGTTAGGAGATGGATGGCGCTGAGGTGGAGGAATGTTGGCTCGGTGGGCAGGGGAAGTGGGGATACCCGGGTTAAGGGGATCGTCCCCCGGGGAACTCCGGGTTACCCTGCGCTTAGCCGAGAGGAGATCCTTCAAGAGTGGTGAGTGTGACAATCGTTCATTAAGGATGCGCATAGTTTCGAAGGAGTAAGGCTCAGAAGACATGAAGGAGAAAGGAACCTTTGCAATCACTCCTCTGGCCTTCCTCTTGTTTCCGACTGTGACTTCCTGGTCGGATTCGGTGGCCTCCGGGTCATCCTCTTCTTTTTCTTCCTCGTCCTCCAACCCTGAAAGTCGAGTATGTATCAGACAAGAAGAAATATGGGTGATAGGAAAGTAGTATAGGTAAAAGGCTAATGTAAGATTTGGGAAAGCACCTTCGTCATCATCGGCCGGTTCGTCCTCCACTTCCGGGTCTTTGGACGGGGGGGGAGGTTTCGATCCTCCAGAAGGGATCTTCAGCCTATGATTGAGGAAATGAAAGCAAAAGTCAGAGGCAGTATCAAGTTAAAGTATTGAAATAAGTTGTGGAGACCGGGTCTTACTGCTGGAGCCGGGTTTTCTCGAGTGAATGGAGGTAACCCGGCGATATTCCTTATCACCTCTAGCTTCTCAGTCAGGAAGCCTTTGATGGTCTTGATGGTGTCGCCGGTTGCGAAGTTCTTAGTGGAATATCGGAGCGCGTCTGTGGTGTGCCCAGAGTATTCGTGCATCAACTTGGAGCGGATGGAGTTGGGTTGGATCCGGAAATCCACCCAGGTCTTCACCAAGTTGAGCCCAAGAAGGCCCTGGGCCGAGAGAACAGCCAACTTAGCCAGCAAAGGCTGGATCGCCTCCCTGTCCGAGTCAGGGGGCAAAGGCGCTGAAAGATTCGGAAGGCTCGAGGAGACTCTCCGAGTAACCCGGTAGCTTCCTTTCGCCGTCCGGGGAGGTATCATGGCAATAAAAGAAAGACAATTGCCAGTTTTTGACGTGGGAGTTTAAGTTGAGAGCTGGCATTGGTGAGTGCTTGCGGCGCTGGATGGATACCCCGCCGCAAGTAAGAAGTGTTCCGTTACTGCTTTCGCAGCACGGCTTGCACTGGAATAGCTCAATAAAAAGGGTCAAACTTGGCGGAACGCACAAGTATGATTCCGATAGAACGATGAAGTGGGTAATATTTAGCATGGAATTGGGCCCTATGTCAAATACCCGGAGCCCGTAGTAGTTTAGGACCTCTCGGAAGAAAGGGTGACCCGGAGGACGGAATCCCCGGGTCACGTGCTCAATGAAGCAAATTACCTCATTGTCGGCAGGAGTGGGACGGGTCTCGTCGCCTGGTGCCCTCCAGTGTATGTCCTTCTGAGAGGGGAGGATTCCTAGTTCGGCCAGCTCGTCCAACTTGGCCTTTGTTATTGTGGATCGACCCCAATTGGCCGATATGGTTTGGGTAGTCTTTGCCGGAGCCGGCTGTTTCCCTTGCCTTTTTGGAGCCATGGGGTTAACCTGCAAAACGCGAGAAAAAAGAGGTGTAGGAAATAAGACTCGGAAGTGTTGGATTACCCGAGTTTGAAATATTCAGAAAGTGTGAAGACTAAAAATATCTGGGTAACGCATCCCGGAGCACAGATTGCGAGGTGTCCGGGTATCGAGTACGGTTGTGGAAATCATTGGCCACTTACGTGTTGAGGTGAGTTTGGGGCGCACGGATGATTGCCCATGTCTCTACTGCAAGCAAAATAACTGGAAAAGGAGGATTTTCCGGGTGTTAATGATACGCGTGGAAGTTTGGACAAAATGGATCTAGGTTAGGAGAACTCGCGAGTGATTTTACGAAGAAATTGGAGATTAATGGCGGTAGGGGGGTGGTGTGAGATCATCCAACAAGTTATTGAAGGAGTTAGCAAGTATCTAAGCGGTTTAATTTGACGTGGTAAGAACAACGGTTCGCGGATCGACCTAGATCCAATCTGGAATGAATCTAGAAATTGCAAGGACAAATTGCTGGGTGCGAGAAGCTTACCAGAGGGGATCGGAGTAGTGCGTGGCGGCGGCGAATAGCGTGATAAGAATGCTCCTTTGGGATTGTCGGCCAGACACTCGCAGATGCGTCGGTGAGGGTCGACGGCGGCGCGGGACCAATTGCAGCGGAGCGTGGCCTGCGATAGGATGGATCCAAAGACGAGCGCATAGTTTCTGTGGTGGTGCTTCGTGAGTTCGAGCACGGAAGCGAAGAGAAGAAGGAGGAGAAATGAGCCGTTGGGATTAGGTTAACCCCTAAGTGCTTATTTATAGAGCGCGGCAGGATAAGCCTAGGCCAACGGGCGAGAACCGGGAATTGCGGATAAAACGTGTCTGCCCGGATTTTTCGAGATATACGTTAAATGTTAGACGAGATTTCCGGGATAGATGTGACCTAAATCTCTTCCGTGATTACCGGATCGGAAAAACGAGTAATGGGTTTGGAGAAAAGCCGGGTTGCTATGCGGCCACCATGGAGTTAGGCCTAGCTGTTTATCAAAGCAACCTAACCCGGCTCCCATGAAGCGGTGAGTTTGGTATTTTTGCAGGGAATAGCGTGCGGTTCAAAGAAAATCTCGAGAAGCCCAAGCTATTATGGGGACTACTGATGGGGAGATAATAACCCGGTAGGCCAATTCCATGGTATAACCCGGCCCAAAGGACGTTGTGCAGGATCCGGCTAAGGATAAAGATGCTTCTGGAAGGCCTAAAGTTTGTAGGCTTCGTAATCCGGATTGTGGGTTGCGGTAAGGAAGGCTAGCGTTTGTAAGCGGTGTTCGGGTAGGACTCAAGTTGTGCCTTGGAGGGCAAGCCAGGTAGGGGTGCGGGTGTTTTATAAACCGGCTCCTAGGCTTAGTTTAAGAGAGATCCAAGTAGTAATCATATCGCCTAATATCGAGTATCCATTGTACACAAATAGATCGAGTTAATAAAGCAAGATTGGAGACTCGGCGACTTCATCGCCGGCTACCAGATTGAATTCCATCATGCTTTCCTCTGAGCTAAACCCTCTCCCAAACGCCTGTGTCGACTTGCCCCAAGATCAGTTACCCCTGGTAACATCTGCCGTGATCATCCCACGACACATTTAATGTTAAAGGCAAAGAGCACACTATTTATTTTCCCAAGAAGAAACATGTTACAAGTATGAGCACAAGTGCGAATGCTATACAAATAAATTCCATTAAGATTGGTAGCATTGAAATACCTATACCACCTCCAGCACCAAGGTATGAAATATTGATGATTGGGACCATTCCAATCAAATATGAGGTAACTTGATTTATTGTTTTATAATAAGTAATAATAAGAATCATGAGCTATATTCTTTACATGTTGCTAATGAGACCTGATCAACCTCATTACTAATGTGGAAATGATAAGACATGATTCACAAACATTTAAATTGCATTTTTTTAATGTTATTTGCTTTAAAATTGTGAGACATAGACATAGTATTAAAAATTTTAGAATCAGAAATCACAGAATCTGAAGTTTTAGAAATTCTCTGTAAAAAAGTTTCACGTAAAATTCCAGAAAAATTAGGGGGTCAGTTTTTTGCCCGAAGGGACCAGCAGCCAGTGGGGGAGCACCAACAGGCCACCAGGGGCCAAAATAGGTACCTCCACGCGGCCAGATTCCTTGGCCGCGTGGGATACCCCATTTTTGGCCACAAGTGGATGCTGGGGCCCATCCAATGCTCATCTGCTCCCTTTCGACCGATAACCAACCCCAGTTCATCTCCTCCATTTTTCCCGTGCTCTGTTTCTCCGTCAATCCTCGATCCCCACATTTGAGGCAGATTTTTCAAATCTGTTTGATGGAATCACTCCTTGGTATGTAACTCATTCACTCATCCAATTACTTTTTTCTCCCATGCTTTGTGTATGAAGTATTTTGCTGCACTAGGTGTCACCTATTATGTGTAAGAACTCCATGAATTTAAGTTTTCTAGTTGATATGGATGCATGATATTGATTAGAGGACTAGTTATGGATGCCTTAGCAATGTTTTAGAGTGATACAATTTAATTTTTGTTGAATTTTATTTTGGTATAGCAAGGTAACATGCTGAACAAGGGAAAGGCATTGCTTGGGATGTCCTCAAGGACAAGGAGAAGAGAATCAAGGGTGTCCAACAATCATGATGATAATCAGTTATGGGAGGATGAATTGGTTTTTGCAGGTGAAAATCTGCGTGTCCATACCACAAGATGGCAAGACCCCGAAGTTCTTGAACATTGGGGGATTGCTGAAGATTTCCAAATCTTTGCTGCAACTACGGGGCTGCTTGAGTTCTCACGCCATCCACGCAACACATATGTGGAACTTTCGAGGGAATTCCTCTCTACATTCAAGTTTGAGGGACCGGTGGTGCACCGGAAAGGTAAGTCTAAGAACCCACCTCCAGCTACTTTTGTCATTAAATTTACAATGAGGGGGCAACGTTTAGTCATGTCATTAGAGGAATTCTGTAAGGCTATACGTGTACCAACTACGGGGTTATGGGATGAAACATATGCTGATTCTAGAGAAGAACTTGTCACATTCTAGCGTAGCATTGCTAAAAATATTCCTGAAAGAATGAATAGAGGCAAGCTCACATGCATCCAACACCCGGGCCTTAGATATTTTGCATTGTTTCTTGCTAGAGGATTCCTTGCTAGGGATAACACTTCTGATTGCACTGGTCCTATGATCTATTTATTAAAATGTGCAATGGAAAATACAATACCTATATATAACCTGGGAACCAAACTTGCTATAACTTTGCATTTAGCTGTGAGTAGGAATGGCACGGATAAAACTCATTTATATGTTGGTGCCATTGCCACTTTAATCCATGAATACATTATCGCAGAACGAGGTTTTAATGATAACTTGGGTACCATGGTAAATGAGTCTCGACTGCTGGATTTTGGTTTACTTTTTCGCATGGATATGAGCAGGGCTGAGAAAGAATATGCTATAAGGATTCTAATGGGCACATTGTGTCTGTTAGGCTCCCTTGTGCTGACTTGTTTGACAGGGAGACAAAGTGGACTGTGCAAGAAGAGCCACAACAAGAAGAGCAACAACAGGAGGAGCCCCAATACCAGGCGCCTATGGCATATCCTTGGGGCTTCCCTGAACCACACCTTGGAGCACAGGCATGGCAGGATCCATCCTTCTCCCAGGGAGGTTCGTTGAGTGGTGGACATGATTACCACCCAGGATACTAGCTTGATCACAAGCTTGGGGGAGTATTTCTCTCCCTCCTCATTCATTGTGTTATATCACTTGCATGTTATTTGTTGTTTTATGTTCTTTAAATCTGAAAAACACAAAAATATTTTTGTTAGCTAGTTTACTTCTGGTTATTTACATTATGTTTCTAAAAATCAAAAACCACAAAAAGATTTTTGTTTTCTTGAGTTTAGTATAAATACGGAGCTGCAGGAATTGCTGAAATATGTTCACTGTTATATGCTTTAATCTTTACTTGTGACTCCGTTTGAGCTGAAAATTTAATCACTACTGCAACTTTTTATGGCCTTCACCTCAGTAAAACATGAGAAACTTTTGAGGTGTTTAGGTAGGTAAACAAATTGTTGAATGCAGTAACTTTTTATAGCAAGATTTGAGTTTTTATTGAGCAGTTCAAGTGGGGAGAGGAGAACAACAATGATATGATAATGTGCTTGAAGGGATGAAAGGTATGACACATTTGCCGTGCTTATGTATGCTTTTTAATAACAGCAAGTGCACACCTTATGATTCCCTTAACACTTAGTGACATAATAGCCATTGTTTATCTTCTCCGTGGTTTAGTAGAATATATTCTGATGCAACTGAAATATTGCTTAGTGTCATTACTTGGCTGATGGATTGAATAATTGTAGCCTTAAGAAAAGGTTTACGCATCCCATTGTGCTTACTGAACTTGCGAACCAAGGAAAGATTTAAAAGAGAAAATTTCATGAATGATAAAAGTGGAGTCTTATGCTTGACGAACTTATGGTTGGGGGTTAGTCTAAACGTGTATCACATGGAAAACTTTCAACGCTGTACTAAGAATTCTATATTCAAGTTGATATCATGTTCTTTTAACTGTGGATGCCTGTCATGCCGAAATGAGGTAGAGGAATAGTAAGTCTTGATGAGTAAGTATATATGATTAGAGAGACGCATTGGGCCGCTAACCAAAGCCATGCGATATCATGGTGGAAATTTACTTATAGCTAGAATGGACTCCGCAACATATCCTATAATAAAATAAGAAGCTATGCATATAGTGAATGAAATAAAAAAGGATAATGAGTCCATTCCATTTGTTTGTATTGCCATTGTGACATGGGCTGGTTTCCATGTCATGGGGCAAGAGGTACCCCAATTGCTGCTCTCTATGATGTCATTAATACTTACAATGATTGTACAAGGCTTATTAGGAATCTAGAGTTGAGTAATCATGGTGCGGGACTTCGCTTTTAAGGGGCATGAGGCTTTCAACTTGTAGTTTGTCAAGCATAAGAATCAAAATGAAAAATTAATGCTTTAGCAAAACTGAGAGCAAGGTAGTAAGCAAAATGATTTTACTTGTCAACATATGAAAGAATCAGAGATCTCAAAAATCTTGATATGATCCAATCATCAGTGATGCACAAGCCTTTGTTTATGTCTACAATTGAGCATACTCATTCAAGTATGAACACTTCATGTTATTTCTATTGCAACAAGTATATATGCTTCAACACTGAGTAGATGCACACTTGCTAGTATTTTGCTACTTGTTACAGGAGTCATGTCTTGAGTATTTGCTAGTATTAATTGATGATGCATATGCAATACAAAGTTCTTGCCAAAGTTTTAATCGCTTCTGCACTGCGTTTGAGTTGTTCGAGGACAAACAACGAGCTAAGCTCGAGGGAGTTGATGCACCCAAAATGCATCTACTTTTCCAAGCACTTTGCATCGTATTTCTCTCCAGGGTCCCCCCATAATTGAATAAATCTGCAGAATCTGACGCTGTTTTTAGCAAAAGTCTTCTTTCCGTCTATTTTCGCAGGACTTTTCACAGGGGACGAAAACCACGTAACTTTTTATGGAAAAGAAGGGGAATGAGCATCAGATGGGGCCGGGGGGCCACCCGAGGGCCAAAAGGGGGCCTATAGGAGTGATGATACCCGTGACGCACTTCCAATTCGGCACGTCACGCCTATTACCCGCGGCGCACCATGCTTTCGCGCGTCGCGCCTAAAGGCATACCCGCGGCGCACCAAATTAAAGGCCCGTCGCGCGTATGTGTGGGGCCCGGGAGGCGAGCCTCCGAGGCATACCCGCGACGCACCCTGCCAGCGGTGCGTCACGGCTATGTTGGGTACCCACGGCGCACCTTCCGGTGGTGCGTCACGGCTAACCTATGCGCGGCGCATCTCGCTGCAGTGCGTCACGGCTATCCTCTGCTATAGGGCCACGCGCGCGGGACCGTTCCCCTCTTCTTCCACATCGTCGTCTTCCACATCGTCGTCTTCCACACCGTTCCCCTAGCCGCCCACCGCCATCTCGATCTGAACCACAGCGCCGCTGCTGCTCGAGGAGGAGCACGGCCCGGAGCAGGACTAGGAGCCAGCGAGGAGGGAGCCGGACCGGGCCAGCAAGGAGGGAGCCGGATCGACCGTCAGCATCGCCTTGCCCACCTCTGTCATCGCGACCGCAAGGTACGTACCTACGGGGCCGACCTCCTCCTCCCCTTCCTCCTGCCTCCCTCCTGCATGCTCTCTCTCTCTCTCTCTCTGTGTGTTAGTTCGTCCGCGATGTGAGGTAGATCGTCGATTCCGTCATTGCGTTCGTTCGATTCGGCTGTTCCAACGGTGCTCGCGCTAGCACTGCTTCGCGCCAATGGAGAAGGGGAGCGGCAGGACCCCGCGACGTCGGAATCAAGGAGGAGGAGGAGGAGAATGAGCGAAAGGGGGGAGCCGGCGGTTTGTGGCTGCGGCGTGTGTGCAGCCGCCGCCGCAGTGCCGCACGCCCCTTGCTTGGGGCGCCGCCGACAGGCTGAATGGCGCGGTTGCGGTCGCGAGGGGCGCCTGCCTTCGCGTGGGTGGGATCGTCTGTAGCGTTGAATCCTTGTTTCGAGATTGAAGACTGTTTTAGGCGAGTTTTGACAGATGCTTGAGGAGTTGGTAGAACTTAGCCCTTTTAACTCAGGCCTGCTGTGGTGTTTCGTCTGCATCGTTGAATCCCTGTTTCGAGATTGAAGACTTTGTTTCAGGCGAGTTTTGACAGATGCTTGAGGAGTTGGTAGAACTTAGCCCTTTTAACTCAGTGTGGTATGGTAATGCCATGGTTGTTCGTAGAAGTTGATGGCGCCAAGTGAGTGTGTATGTCTAGTGGTGGTGTTGTATGTGTGCTCGAGTGGCCGTCTATGTTATACTCGATGCATCTAAAACAAGTTGGGGTTAGATAAGTCTAACCACCCTAACGCTTGGTCATGTTCCGTTAAAGTACCAACTGTGATAATATAGGCACCGCCGGATAGCATCGTCGCATTTTCACATCCTCCCTTGCATTTTAGGCATCTAGAGGTGCATGAGTGGAAACCTCATATACACCGGCATATAGTTTATTTTCATCAAAGTGCTCGTGGTATGTATAAGTTAATATGTTCTAGTAATGTATGTGCCCTTCAACCTGACGAGGGGCTACTGATGTATCATTAGTTCAATAGGGGATTAGTCTGTTCCTGATACATGCATGTTTCATTTACTGTTGAGTCTATACGGGTGCTTGGAACTTGGAACTTGATGCAATGTATAACAGCACAAGTGGCCATGCCCCATTGGTGAGTAGAGGTTCTTGGAACTTGATGCAATGTATAACAGCACAAGTGGCAAGCATTGTGTGCTCATGTGGGAATAGTAGATATGGGTGGCAAATTGCCAAGAACTGAAGTTGTAGAGCACATGGCCAGTGATAGTATTCATTTCTCTCGTAATGTTGTATGCTTTTTTAGCCTTGCTGATTAGAGGGTTTGTGTGAACTTGAGTAATGTAATATTTGAGCAATTGTGTCCACTTGGGATATGAATAATGTTCAATATATGTGTACACATTTGTGTCAGTGACTTCAGCAAAATATATGTGCTAGACAATAACAGGAAGAATATATTGCACCAATGTACTGCCAGAAAATAGCAAAATATTCCCAAGTACTTGTCTGGTGCATTTTATGTCAGTGCTTTCAGGACAAATTATGTGCTGGAATGTGAGCGAAATATGCCATATGGAGCTATTTCTGGAACATCTTAAACATGCCCAAGTACCAAATGTACTGGAAAATAACATCTGGCATCTTAAACATGTCATCTTTGCATAGTAACATCTAATATGTAGCAAAATATAACATCAGTTTGCCTTGTTGTTGCATCTGAAACATTTACACTCGGTTTGAACTGAAAAAAGGCAACAAGAACAAGTGCTACACTATGTGGTCATTCATTCATTCAGATCAGAAACAAAGCAGGGACCTCTTCCACATTCATTCAGATCAGAAACAAAGCAGAAGCTACGAAATTATCTAGCAAACAAAGAGGGAATCTGGATCCTAGTTTAACCATTTCATTAATAGCCTTTCTGCATTTGTTTTGTGATAGGTAGGTTCTGCCATTTGTCTTTGTTTTGTGATAGCTATGCTCCTCTAACCTCTATGTGTCATTTCTTAATTTAATAGAACATGGCTTGCGAAGTATGTCGGTCCCGATGTGCCGAAGGACGATTCACTGGGGCTTCTTTTATGCTTCAGCTCCACGACGGTGACGTTGATTCGTTGGTAATTAACAATTCTTTTTATGTTAACTTGTTCTTTTGTTTTACTATCTAGCTTGAGACTTGTGTTTATTAACAAAAGATTCTTTATATTTCTTTTTTAGATTCTACCATGCAATATTCGCGAAGAGTTCAACGAGTTAGTTGGCAGTAACGTGGATTTCAATGTTCACGGGACCACCTACATTCTTCGAGTGAAAAAAGAAAGAACGAAGACCTACTTCTGCGGGCCACAATTGCAGGCTATCATCGCCATGTACAATTTAAGCGGAGGTGATTACATTCACTTCTCTATGGAAGGACCGCAACCTCGCATCAAAATTCTGTATATGGGCGGGATTGCGAGCGAGGATGGCGGGAGTGAGGAGGAAACTGGGAACACCGAGGATATGGACACTGAGGATGATATGAACGAGGAGGACCCATGGAAACATGTGGTGGTTGCTCAAAGAGCGAATCTTAGCGAGTTTGAGAAGGACCGTGTCCTTCAGAAACTTGCCCAGATAGATAGCTACATCGGGTCCCCTTTCGTGCATCGCATCACCAACACTAACATCTCCAATGGACATGTCATGCTATGTTTCTTAACACTTTCTTATTCGTATAGTTGCTTATGTTCTTAACACTTTCTTATCCGGTATTTGACATTGTTCTTTTATTCTTTCTTGGAATTTTGTGTTGTAGAAAATACCGATGGCGGTAGCGGATAGTGCTGGCATGGAGCAAGGTACCATTGGAGTACGCCGTGGAGAATCAGGACCTGTCACCGCAGTTCCGATCACCAGGGATAACGCTGATGGTCGCGTCATCCTCAACTCTCAAGCATGGAGGCAGTTCCATTCCTCAAGAGGTGGTATGGAGGTTGGCCGAGCTATTCTGATCACCATGAGGAATAGTGACATCGCCAACTTGGACATGATGATGGTCATCGACTACATCCGCGCCCGCTAGATAGATTATATGGTGATGATCGAGACTATGTAATATGGTTGTTTTCGAGACTAACTTCTGGATTTATTAGTAGTATATATGTTTGTTTTCGAGACTATGTAATATTTCTGCTAGGAAAATTTATTCTATCAATTGCATACCTGTATTTGAGATACTGATATTCTTCTGTATTTTGTGTACTGACATTCTTCTGTATTTGAGCCGTATATACCTGTATAAATACGGTACTGCCTTTTAAAAAAAAATACAGCATAGAATAGCCGTGACGCACCAAAACGAGTACCCGTGACGCACCTGGGAGATTAGGCGTGACGCACCTAGAACTAGCCGCGGCGCACCGGCCCAGTGCGTCACGGGTATAAATAGGCGTGGCGCACCATCCAGGTGCGTCACGGATAAATCCATAGGCGCAGCATGTTACCCGTGACGCGCCCAGGTGCGCCACGGATAAGAAAATTGGTGCGTCACGGGTAAGCTTTTCCCTAGTAGTGCCAGAGTCGAATTGCCCCAAGATAAGTTACCCCTGGTAACGTCTGCCGTGATTATCCCGCGACATATGACTTACATTCTCATCTCTACAGTTTTCCAGGCATCCTAGGTGGAAGGAAAATATATTCTCGGCCGAACGTGTCCGAAAACGGCTACGACATAAGATTGGGCGCGGTTATTACAAGCGGTCAATGTGGATGTTTACCAAAATAATTGGGCATGGAATACTTCTGTACCAACATTTCTAAAAGTGAACACACCATTGGTCTGATAGCCATTAATTACAAAAAGTAGTGGAAAACTTGTCTAGCTGCTCCATGGCGTGGCGTAGGACGAAGATCAAGAGGGCAGTGGAGTAACCGAGGAGAAAGCAGGGGAGGGGAGGGGAGAAGACTCGATGGCAGTTCAGATAGGAACCATAAAAATGGAAACTGCCCCGCGGAAATGTACCCACCTTTTGTGGTAACAGACTTACAGGTGGGCCCAAGTATCATCTTCCTCTCGTATTGTCACGTCAATTTCGCACTCCTCCACTTTGTGTACCGAAAGTTATTTCCTCCAAGAAAACCCTTTTTCCGCAGTTCGCCGACACCGTCGCCCCCGCCGCCGCCGCCATCCATCTCTCGACCTCGCCACCCCTCGGATCAGCATCCCTCTCTAGGCTGCCGCATTCTCGCGACCGCCGTCGTCGCCAGTCTCTTCATCACGCTGTAGATTGACCCACGGCGCGTCGATTCACCACTTGTCCATCGCGGGAGACACTCAGGTTAGAACTTCTTCTCTTGTGGATGCATTGTAGGACGATTTCAGTTCAAACACTAATTTTCTTTAAGGTAACTAGTGTCCTACTTGTCTAGACAGGAAAGAAATGTGAAATCTTATGCTAGATATAGATGGTAGCACGTATTTATGTTCGATGTCATTCATGATTCATTTGTCTGTTACACGTTTATTACTAAAGTAGATGGTATTTACATGCATCTGATTGAGATGTTGCACTCTACCTTCATGTAATTTTGATAGTTCCAGGTGCCAAATTGATGTTGGTAGATGTTGTTGTGTGTGCCTTTTTCTAGGTAGGTAATTAGTGATGTTGAAAGTAATACCTCTGGTACTCACACTGGCCTATCTAGGACCAGTACCTATTTTTAGTAATTTCCCTTTTTACTCTTCAGCAGTACAGTTGACTTGACTCCTTTTTAGGTTCACTAGCTATTTTTAGTAATTTAAATTTTTACTCTTCAGCAGGACAATTGATGTGAGCAATTTTTTAGGACCAGAAGCTATTTCAATTAATTTGCTAAAGCAGTACAATTGATTGTCGGCACACCATTTCCTATTCATTCTAGTAGATTTTCTTTTCTGAAGTTCCGTACTTCCATGAAATTCTTGAATGCATGTCAAATTTAAATTGCAACTCTATGAATGTCTCTGAACCATGATGCTGCTAGACTGCATTTAGTCCTAAATTTCTAGTGAACCTTCATGTTTCTTAACCTCTGTTGTTTTGGCACGTTTGCTAAATGTAACTGAAGTCAGACTTTTTAGTACGATCAACATGCGGGTTTGCATACGATGGACTGCAAGTTCCTCGCTTACGTAGATGATGCTTCATCGGACAAACATGTATTGTACTCAGTTTAGTTGTCATTTTAGTCAGATAGGTGTAATGATGTTCATGGATTGCTCTATCCTCTGCTGCAGTCACTGCCTAAGAAGTTCGCAGACTTGCTGGGGCACCATAAACCCCGTGCACTGAAGCTGCTTGAGGTCGGCCATCGGTGTAGCACCACGTGGGACGTTGATGTGTGGTTGGACAACACTGGCCGCATGTTCCTCAAGCGCGGCTGGGAGTGTTTCGCCCGGACCTATAAACTGCAGAGAGGCTTTATTCTGATCTGCAGTTACGACGGCCGCAATGTCATCACAGTAAAGATGTTCGACCTGAGCAGTTGCCGCTTGCAATACAACGCGGCATTCAGTACGTGGACTCTATCACCAAAATGTCAATTCTCGATTATATATGTAGCCGGAAATTGAGTTGCATTTCTATTATATGATGAACAGAGGGATCTGTTAAGATGGAGTTGGCAGACTTTGAGTTCTACTCCCTCGTACAAGACTCTACATCGGACAAACTGGTACACTTCATCGACTCACACCACCACGTCAGTTATTTAGTCTAACAAAGTGTCTGAGCTATGAGCCTATAGCTAGTTAAATTTGTGAATCAAATTAAGGTCTAGTAGATGGGTTGTAGTAGCTCAAGTGCTCTTCGTGAATATGTTCACTCGATAAGGTAAATTTCAGCTCCCACTGAGAGTTCATCTTTTTGAAATAATGTGGCAAACACCCTCATTGCTCAACTAAGATTTAGTATAACTGATTACTCGGTAGTACTTGTTTACATTATTTATAGTACTCATGCATCATCAAACAGTAACCTTATTTGTTGTAAGCACTCTTTTCTATCTATTTAACTTTCATATTACTGCAGGTGCTGCCTAAGAAAATTGTGGAGTTGCTAAAGGGCCGTGAACCACGTGAACTTAAGCTACAGGAGGCGGACGATCCGAATAGAAAGAACTGGGACATGGATGTGCTGTTCGATGCAGCTGGCCGCATTTTCCTCGGGCGCGGCTGGGACCAGTTCGCCCAATATTATTTCCTGCAGCGCGGCAGTTTCCTCCTATTCAGTTACGACGGCGACGCCTTGCTCACCGTCAAGGTGTTCAAGCTGGACATGTGCCGCAGTCACTACTTGTACGACCACATCGCTAGTACAAGCAATGAAACTGACCCAGATCCCAGGACTGATGAGGAGTCCACGGATGAGGGTCCATGAATCAGCAGTCCATGGATGAGGATGACCCATTCGACTCTTCCATCATCTTCTCCTAGAGAGCTGATCTTGGTGACGATGAGAAGGACCACGTCCGTGAGCTTCTACCCGCAAAAGATGAGTATATTGGAGTGCCATACGTGACTCGTTTGACATGGACAAATGTGGCCAGATATGGGATGGTACGTATCGGGCCAATGCTATTTCTGTTTTTGAACACAATTTATTCTTACAACGTGTGCCTTACTATGACCTACTTCTTTTTGTCTTTCATCCACACGCTCAAAATCCAGAAACTACCTCAGTCCATAGCGGACAGTGCTGGCATTCCGTCTTGAGGCCATGTTGGGCTATGCCTCGGATCATCAGAGGCGTTCACCACCGTTCCATACAACACGGACAGGGACGACCGCATCATGTTTGGCAGGAATGCATGGCGGGAGTTCCTTATAGGCAAGCATTTATATGAAAAGCAAGCTATTCTCATTACACTTAGGAGCACCCGTAACCGCCACTTGGACGTGAAGATTGTGATGCGGGCGGTGTCGCCCTGGTTGTACTACGTAGTCTGCCAACCTGGACATCGTCATCGGATCATGAACATATGGATGTATGTAATTATCGTACTTCCATCAGCGATGTGCTTGAGTGCATTGATCACCAAAACCCTCTGATGTCTGCATTTGCAATGAAGATTACTTGTCTTCTTTATATTTTCAGTGGCAATTTGAAGTTTCCAGAAATAAACAAGGCGGCGGCAGCTAATTAGATGCATGAAATAATTGTTCAGTGACATTACATGACTCATGTGAGACTTCCACATGTTTTCGATCCTACTTTGTAAGCGCTAGGGAATAAATCCCATCAGTTTCCCCTCAATAGTTAAGAGCCTGACGCCTAGAAACTCAATGCAAAATATGCCTTCTAGGCAGCCAGCGATTGCATGCATTGTTTAACTGCTCAATTAGCGCCTATATTTGCGCCAAGGCGTTGTGGTTGCCCTAATACGATGTCCCACCAAAAAAAATTAAAAGCTCCCGCTAAAACGCCAAGTGTAGCGAAATTTTGTGTTCCCACCAAAAAATAAAAGCAGTCACTTTAAATTTCCCGCTAAAGTTTATTCATAAGTGCACGATGCCTGTCCTTTTTCGCGATTGCATAATCTGCGGGCCTCCTGTTTCGATTAGATCTGATCTCGCTCACCGTGTTCATAGCTCTCGACATGTCGACGTCGCCATCGGAGTCCATGGAACGCGAAACCTCTCAGGTTATTCCTTTCTAATCTGCTTCTCTTCCGTCTCCGTGATCTCGCCGTTTCTTCTATGGTCTGAATTACATGTGTGATTTTAGTTTGCGGTGCGGTGGTTAATCGTATTGACGATGTGAGACTCGTTATCTATGTGAATAATTCCATGTAACTATTCTTTTATTTCAGATCTGCTAACTTACTGATTATTTCGGTTCTCATTTTTTCCTTCTATCTAATTGTAGACGACCGAAGCCATTTGGAAAGTTAGCCTTTTCTATGAGGATGGTGATAAAAACAAGAAAGTTGTGGAAGCAGACATGGAACAGGATGACATCTACTATATGGAATTCATCAATTTGATTGAAAATGTTGGCTTCAGTGGCGCGCATGATTACGTCTACTGCAGGCTAAATAATGGCCGTGGTAAAATAAAACTTGTTCCCATAGACCATGTTAGTGATTTGGAGCCATTGGTACGCCTGCACTATAATGATAAGAAGATCATCCTGTGTGTGTTTAGGGAGAAGGCCACGGTTGATACTGCAACAATAGAGTCTCTGCTTGATGATGGAAGTGGATCCACCAGAAAGAAGCGACCGATCACTATCACAGGTTATACTTTCATGCCAAATTTCCAACGCGCAACTCCTTCAATACAGACTTTAATAAATATTTTCCCCGGTAACATTTTTATGCATTCCTTACCTAATCCACAATTTTGATAAACATGCAGTTAGGGATGCAACCGATGAGGAACAAGCTTGTACACAAGTTCATTAATTCTTAATCAGGTTTCTGAATTGTGCGCAATGCTAATGCTTTGTCCATTTATTGTTAACATTTTCAGCAATAAAGAAAGGATCTGTCAACATGACAAGGTTTGAAAGTTTACTAGAATATAAAAAAAGTCAGGGAAAAGATAGATGTGGTAATTTATTTTTGACATTTAAGCTTTGTCTAAGATTTGTTTTAATGCATAAAAACTACGATTGCTGATTCAGTACAAATGTTAACCCTGAAACACGAACTGAACCTAACACTGTTGTGTCTGAAACTGACATGTGTTCCCTTGCTGAATGACCTTTCCATGCTCGACGCTATCGCCCGAAGCTACAACTACAAGACGGTACTAGCTTTTTTTACATCTGTGTCCTCACTACTGCAAAATAGCCTACCAGTGACAGGCTAAAATGGCCCATTAGTGACTGGCAAAGCGCCTGTCACTGATGACTAGTCACTGGTATAAGGTTACTAGTGACGGGCAAGTGCCTGTCACTAGTATATGTACCAGTGACAGTCATTTCCACGTGCCTGTCACTAGCATGTGTAAACTAGTGACGGGCAAAAGAAATGTATGTCACTAGTTCCAATCGAAGGCCAAAGCCATGTGGGCTTTTTATGACAGGTCAATTATTATGCCTGTCACTAGTTTGAATTTCCGTATTAAAAAAAATTAAATCCATGTACTTGGTCTCGAATTTGCACACGATTTTTTTAATTAATATAGCAGGTACCACAACACTTCTCAATATTTGTGCAATCCAAAAGACATACTAATTGATTCCTAAATCGTGAGTTGAAAGAATTCATAAAAGAAAAGTCAAATGCACAATAGTTTACAATAACCACCATGTTATTGAGATTCCAAAATAATCGCCAGCACGTCCAAATGGTTAGTAGGTGCAAGTTCTCGCGCTTTTGAGAGAAGCCAACAACAGAGTTTAACCAACTTGCTCCGAGAATTCAATCCGGTCACCTAAAATATGAAAATGATACAAGTATAAAGTATATGAATATATATATGCTAGCAGTAACTTGCCCGTCAGTGTAAATGACATATTAAAACTCATTTATCTACAAGTGTCTTCACAATTAGTACATATCCTATGATTTCTAAGTATCAAGGGTAATGGACCTCCATACCAGATCAATGAAAGTAAAATATAGCCTAGATAGGAAATCAAAACAAAAAGCGTTATCATACATTTAGCTATAATATGCATCTCTCAGAATCTTAATCTGTTGGAATATAAATGCACGATGATAGAATAATTGTTGTCGGTTCACATGTGAACATGCATTTAAAAGTAGCATAAAATGCGCAAAATAAGTTGAAGTGTACCTTGTACTACAATGCCATCAATTGTGCAAGTGGAACTAAATTTTTGAACCTCGTACTGCAGCGATATTAAGGTTGAAAAGTCATCAGTTGGCAAAGAATTGATATTGTTGCCTGTCGCTGATACATGTCACCAGTGACATGCAAATTTGTGCCCGTCACTAATGTGCTTGCGGCTGTAAGCTATTTTGCAGTAGTGCCTAATTTCTTACAATTAACTACAAAAGAAATTGTTTCTTTGTGTGTGTTTTTGGATGTAGGCGATGACATACAGAAGAAGAAAGGGCGAGGTGTAGTGAAAGGTTTGAAAGCCAGTAAGAAGCGTCATGCCAATGGATCTGCAAAGCTAGGTTTTGATTTCTCTGATACATTGGACGGTCCAGTAGGAATGAACAACCGTTCATTCAAGGATGACGTGGTAATCATAATGAAAAGAAGGTTACCAATAATGAAAAGAAGGTTCCAAGGGTACGAGATAAATAGGAATACATTTTACACGACCGCACAAGATAAAAAGAGCACCAACCAGAATAGTGGTGTCCGTTTCGATGCAACCGGATACAATGGGACAAAGGACACATATTATGGTTACATAGAGGATATATGAGAACTTGACTATGGACCAAATTTTAAGGTCCCTCTATTTCGGTGCCAATGGGTCAAGATGACAGGAGTAAAGGTAGACCAGAAGTACGAAATTGTTACAAGTTTAAATAGTTAGAATAATTATTTTATAAAACATAAAATGTATTTGAAATGTTTACGCAATTTTAAACACTTCTCATATACAAAGTTTCTCCAAATTCTGTACAGTTCGTAAAATATGTTTTTTAAAATGTTTGAAAATTCAAAAATTGTTACTAGTTTAAATAGTCAGAATAATTATTTTATAAAACAGAAAATGTATTTGAAATGTTTACGCAATTTTAAACATTTTTCATATTGAAAGTTTCTCCAAATTCTAAACCATTTGAAATGGATTTGAAACCGTATTTTAAATAGTATTTGAAATGTTCGAAAGGAAAAAATTGGCGGCATAAAAAAACTGAAATTTTGGGGCTTTTGCCCCGGTTCGTATTACCAGCGGGGCAAAAGGCTCCTGCCTATATAACCCCGGGCCGCGCAACCGCTCGGGGCAACACAACAGTTTCGCAGTTTTTCGCTAAGTTCCCCGGCGCCGAAATCCAGAGCGACACCGTGAGGCTGCCCGATTTCGACGCCGGGGATCCTCGCCGCCGCCACTCCTCTATGGCGCCTCCTCCCGCGCCGCGCGTCGTCTCCTCCCGGGCCGCCCATCCTCGCCCCCGCGCCGCCCGTCCTCTCTCCTCGCCTCTCCGCGTCGCCGCCCGTCCTCGCGCCGCCCGAGATCGCCGCCGGCGGCCTCGCCCGCGCCCAAGCATTTCTCCTCGCGGCCGTGCCCTCCTCCTCAGGTGAGATCGCCTCCTCGCCGTGCCCTCATCCTCCTCTACTTAGAAAAAAATTAGGTATTGGATTAGTACTAGTGTCTTATATTAGTATTAGTTTTAGACTAGTATTAGGTATTGGATTAATATTAGTGTTAGATTAGTATTAGGTATTGGATTAGTATTAGTGTTAGATTAGTATTAGGTATTACGTATTGGGGACTTCGAAAAAAATTAGGTATTGGAAACTTAGAAAATATTTAGGTCTTCGAGACTTAGAAAAAATTAGTTAGGGGTTTTTAGAGGAAATTTTTTTAGCTATTGGAGACTTAGAAAAAATTTAGGTCTTGGACACTTAGAACAAATAAGTTACAGGTATAGAGGAAAAAATTTAGTTATTGGAGACTTATAAAAAATTTAGGTCTTTGACACTTAGAACAAATAAGTTAGAGGTTTAGAGGAAAAAATTTAGTTATTTGAGACTTAGAAAAAATTTAGGTCTTGGACACTTAGAACAAATAAGTTAGAGGTTTAGAGGAAAAAATTTAGGTATTGGAGACTTAGAAAAAATTTAAGTCTTGGACACTGATGCACCCAAAATTCATCTACTTTTCCAAGCACTTTGCATCGTATTTCTCTCTGGAGTCCCCCCATAATTGAATAAATCTGCAGAATCTGACGCTGTTTTTAGCAAAAGTCTTCTTTCCGTCTATTTTCGTAGGACTTTTCACAGGGGACGAAAACCACGTAACTTTTTATGGAAAAGAAGGGGAATGAGCACCAGATGGGGCCGGGGGGCCACCCGAGGGCTAAAAGGGGGCCCCACACGCGGCCAGATTCCTTGGCCGCGTGGGCTCACCCCTTTTGGGCCCAGATGGCCCACTCCGGCTAGGTCTTCGACGTACCCCTCCATATATACGAGAAACCGACGGGTTTCAAAGGGGAGGGCTGTTCGCGAAACGGAGCGCTGCCGCCACCACGATCTTCGATTTCGGAGTCAGATTGATCCGGGATTTCACCCCCGGAGGTGGAATTCGAGGGTCTTTGTCACCATCATCATCACCACCATCATCTCCATCAACCATGAGCTCCATCACCCCCTCCATGTGTGAGTAGTTGCTGTAGACATGTGAGGTGTGAGGGGTTTTGGATGAGATTGATCATGTAATTGCTACCCGGTATGCGGGATCTAGGGGTTTGTCTTGAGAATTCTTATGTCTTATGTTGATGCACTATTGCTAAGCTTAATGCTTGTTACTAGGGCCCAAGTGGCATGATTTCAGTACTGAACTTACATTGCTACATCATATATTTGAGTTTGGTATCTATCTGCAATGTGTATTACCTACTATTATGTTGAACCTGCGAACCCTAAAGTGACAGCTAGGGAAAACAAGGGGGATATGTTCTAGTTTGAGGATTATGTGTGTTCATGGAGTGTTAATGCGTTGGTCCAGGCTATTCGAAATGGTAGAACTTAATTACCTGTAGTTCCAAATTGGCCCCGGTGAAATGGGCAGGTAGGACAATAGGCTTTGTGCAAATTCTCTTGGTTAGTACGCACAATAATTTATGGAACACACACCTACATAAAACTGAGATAGAGAAAGGCCCCGCTGCTAGAAAAACATTATTACATGATCAATCTTATCCGTGCAACACCCCGCTGTCACCTCATGCCTGCGTTTTAGTCTCTGGTTTACTTTCACTCTTTTCCGGTGTAAACTGGGAAAACACTTGCTCTCCATTTACTTTCTGTTTGTTTACTTTCACTGCATTATTACACTCACCTCTCTCGCTGCAAGTATGTTGATACACAGGTGTGGTTGGGAGTGACGTCCCAATTGCTAAAGTCTCACCGGTATTCTTGTGTTCCCACTGATTCGAACTACAAATTTGGAATAATACTTCCCATCGAAGACTACGATTGATCTCCTGCACTTGGGAGCCATCAAGACTGTTTTCTGGCGCCGTTGCCGGGGAGCCTAGCTTTATTGGTAAGACCACTTGTTATTGTCTACTTGATGCACTTTCTTGTTCCCTACAATGGGAAAGGGAAAGGACACTTCGAAGAAGGTAATGCCTTCGACTACTCGTTCTGGTAATGATTTGCCTAGTAGACCAAAATTTTCACCTAATATTGTTTCTACTGTGGCTGCTAAGAAAAAGAAAGGAATAGCTGGTAAATCACCATTGTCAAAAATGTCTACTAGTACATCTAATGATCAAACACTTGATAATGTAGACAAAGAACTAGCTTCTGAAATTCCTGAAACTATTGAAACACCTGAGGCAAATGAAACACCTGAAACAACTGAAATTCCTGAATCTTCTATAGATGAAAATGTAGAACTTGAGCTAGAAAGAAATGAGACTCGTAGAGAGTATGAATATGGGGCCTCTTCTGAAGAAGAAGACGACGCATTTATTGAGGCCTTTATATCACCTGATTATACAAAACTTGATAAACTCTCTATTTATGATGATGCATCTCTTGGAAACTGTTTTGCTGCTACTAAGAATTTGTGTGGCCCAGCTATTAGAATTAGAGATAAAGATTATGAATTCAATGTTAATCCTGAGAGAATTGAGATAGTTGAGAAGTCTAGATTTTGTGGAAAGGATGAGGAGTCTCCTCTTGATCATATTGCTGAATTGCATGCTTTATCTACTACATTTGGAAATGATGAAATCCATCAACATTATTTATTCTTAAAATTGTTTCCTTTTTCTTTGGGTGAAGATGCTAGAGTTTGGTATAATCGTTTAGGACCTGCATGTATTACTAGTAAGGAAGAATTCTTGCAATTGTTTTTCAATATATATTTTCCTTCTGAAAGGATACATGCATTAACTGTTGAAATTGGCAATTTTAAACAAGATAAGAAAGAGAGTCTACCCCAAGCGTGGGGGAGATTTGGTAAAATGTGTAAGAAATGTCCTGGTCATGGTTTTAAACCTCGTGAATTGCTTGATATATTCTATAATGGACTAATGGGGGAAACAAGAGACTACCTTGATAGTATTGCAGGGAATATCTTTAGGGACAGAAGTGTTGATGAAGCAATTGAATTACTGGAGTCTATTCTCGAGAATGAAGCTGATTGGAACATTGAGGAGATAGATAAAAATGAGACACTCCCAGAGAAGAAAGGAGGTATACTCGAATTGAACCAAGAAACAATGGCTGAAGCTTCCAAGGATATTAAAGAGAAGGGAATTAAAACCTCTCATCTCAAGGAATTATCTGAAATGGGTATTAAACTTCCTACTGATGAACCATGCTTTCCAATTCAAGTGAACTCTAAACTCCCTATGGAAGGTAATGAGGAGGTAACACCTCCTGTTGATGTCTCTTATGTTAACAATTTTGCTTATCATGATAATACTGAGGAGCGTAAAATTAGAATGACTATCATGGAAAACCATCATAAAATTAATTTCCTCCGTGAAAATTTAAATGCTAGTGTAGGGGAAGTTAAAAGAATTGTTAAACATTGTGAAATGATGAACAATCAAGTTGAGCAAATGATTTCCTTACAAAATCAATTGTATGAAAATATGAATAAACAAAAACAATTGTGTGGAGTTAATACAAGGGGAGGTGCAAGCACCCAGGATCCTGATTATCCTGATGATCATCCTAAACGAAAAGAGCAAGTTGCTCTTAAAGATAAATCTTTTGCAGGAAAATCTCCCAATGAAAATGAGCATGATGATGACTCCAATGAGCAAGACAAGGATATTTCTATTTATGATGCTGAAACTGAGGATGATAATAATGAAGAAGAAGAATCATCTCCACCTGATATTGAACAACATGATGATAATAATGAAGAAGCTGCTGGTAAGAAGGATCCTCAGCCTCCTATTGAGAAGACCAAGAAGAATAAGAAACCAAATAAAGATAAAGATAAAGGTAAAGAAAGGGATCCATGGGTACAAAGACCCATTCCATATCCCCAAGAGGTATCAAAAACAAAAGATGAAGAGAGGTATAGGCAATTTTATGATATGATTAAGAATATGAAATTAGAGATTCCACTTATTGATGCTATTAAGAATCCTCCATATTCAAAATACATGAAAGATATTGACACTAATAAAAGAAAGATACCTACTGATGCTATTACTGCTATGCTTGCTGATTATTCATTTAAAGGGAAATTGCCCGAAAAACGTGGAGATCCTGGTATTCCTACTATTCCTTGCAAAATTAAAGAAGCCTATGTGAAATATGCATTATGTGATTTAGTAGCTGGTGTTAGTGTTATGCCTTTCTCACTATATAAGAAGCTTAATTTGAACAAACTAGTTCCAACATAAATATCTTTACAAATGGCTGATAAAACAACTGATGTACCTATAGGAATATGTGAGGATGTTCCCATCTCTATTGCTAATGAGTTGATACCTACTGATTTTGTTATATTAGAAATGTCTGAAGATGATAATCTATCTATTATTCTTGGTAGACCTTTTTTTGAATACTGCAGGAGTTGTGATAAATTGCACTGAGAGCATATAGACAGGAGAAAGAATGAGGCAGCCGACGCCCTAGCCAGACTCGGCTCACGCAGAGAACCGGTTCCACCTAACGTATTTTTGGACGAATTATGGCGACCATCAGTTAAAACAGAGTCTGAGGAAGAGCTAGCAAATCAAGACCCGGGTTTGGAGCTCGTGGCCACTGTACGCACTATTCCCGAGTGGACAGAACCTTTTTTGGCCTACCTATCACGAGGCGAGTTGCCGCAGCAGGAGGTATTAGCAAGGCAAATTTTGCGACGAGCAAAGGGATATTCTATTTTTAATGGGGAGTTATATAAGAGAAGCGCCGCGGGGGTCTTCCTGCGCTGTGTGGCACCAGAGGAAGGCCGACAGATCCTCAAGGAGATTCATGAAGGCGATTGTGGGCATCACGCGTCTACAAGGTCACTTGTGGCCAAGGCTTATCGACACGGTTTTTTCTGGCTCACGGCTCTGGCAGATGCGGAACGGTTGGTAGCAAGGTGTGACGGATGTCAAAGGTACGCCCGCCAGATCCACGTGCCGGCTATGGAATTACGGACCATCCCGCTAACTTGGCCGTTCGCCGTCTGGGGTATGGACATGGTTGGCCCCTTTCATATGTCACCTTGCAAAAAGACACACCTGTTGGTAGCTATCGATAAGTTTACCAAGTGGGTAGAAGTTATGCCAGTCACTAATTGTGAAGCAGCTACAGCAGTCAAGTTCCTGAAAAGAATTATCTATCGGTTCGGGTACCCTCATAGCATAATCACCGACAACGGAACCAACATGTCCCTTGGCGAGATGGAGAAGTTCTGTGGTAACAACGGAATCCGGCTTGACGTAGCATCGGTAGCTCATCCACAGGCCAATGGACAAGTAGAAAGGGCGAACCAAGAACTGCTTCGCGGACTAAAACCACGCCTACGAGTCCCCTGTATCAGGGCTGCTGGTGCATGGGTCGAAGAACTTCCTGCTGTGGTTTGGGGTATCAATACAACACCTAACAGATCCACTCAAATGACGCCGTTCTTCATGGTATATGGCGCGGAGGCGGTGTTACCGAGTGACATTATTCATGATTCATCGCGAGTGTCAGCTTACGTTGAAGTGGAGAACGAAAAGAGCGGGCAGGACGACGTGGATATGTTAGAAGAACAAAGGGAACAAGCCCTGGAAAGATCAGCGATATATCAGCAGGATCTACGGAGGTATCATAGCCGGCGTGTGAAAACCCGGGTCTTCCAGGAAGGAGACCTAGTTCTGCGTCTGGTTCAGTCAAACGAAGGAAAACATAAGTTATCACCACCATGGGAAGGACCATTTATCATAAGCAAGAATTTGCACAATGGATCATATTACTTGGTAGACGCAAGGGAAGAGTCGGCCACGGTTAATGACACCGCTCATACCACTTCGTCTATGCGAGAAAGAGACAGACCGTGGAACGTGGCCCAGCTACGCCCGTATTATACTTAGCAAGGATTATGTTGGCACGTGGAATTAAATGATGTAACAGGCAGCAGGTTTCAGACACACTCTTTTCCTATCCAGGGCACCCTTGGGGACTGGACGGGTTTTTAATGAGGCGGCTTGCTGACCTAATTTTTCATATCAAATAAAGAGGTGATTATCGAGAATAGAGGTGATTATAAATTGAGTCTTATACTTTCAGCATGATGCGTATATTTAGGTCTTGAGGGTTGGTTGCTTGGATAAGCGCAGTTGCAAACTCAAAAAGACCCGGCCTCGATGCCTATGAGTTATAAGGGCCGATTACTCGCAAACGAGTACGGCTGCAATCTTATAATCGGACAAAGAAGTCCAAATTTCTTGGCTATTCTTACTTAAGCTCGATGTGACTCGCACTAAAGTGGCATGATTTGTTCGCTTACGATTACAGGCAGCCATGAAGCCCAATGGGACTTGCCTGACCTCGTTTTCGTATAGATGTAATAACATGGTATCCACGCGAAAGCCGGCTTACAGTACAAGATAGTCAAAAGGGTCATCTAAACCACAAGTTATGTAGAGTACAAGGCTAGTAGCCGGAAACTCAATGATTATTAAGCATAACTTCAAACCCCATGCGAAACGACTCTGGGGCCTTTGCGAATTTAGCAGCAGGCAATTTATTCTCCTCTAGAAAGTCACGTGCCCTAGACCCGGAAAACCGGGTCAGGGGGACTTGGGGTCTTGGAAGGGAAAAATTGCTTTGTTTAATTTCCAACAAACCCAAACATCCGGGTCTTGGGGACTTGGGGACTTAGAAGCAAGTCCGCTTGCCAAAACACCCATATAACCCGGATGCCAAGTCTCGCAAAGGGAAAATTAAAAGAATGTCGGATATCAAGAACAAAGAAAGTTGCATATCAAAAGTAAAAGAATGCCGGATATCAAGAACAAAGAAAGTTGCGTATCAAGGGTAAAGAAGGTTGGATATCAAGAGCAAACGAGTTCAAAAGTAGATAGATTTCAGCAAGAAGAGGCACAAGGTGTATCAGGAGCTTAGAGTGCATTACAAAATTTCACCAAAGAGTATCAAAGGCGCACAAGCGCACCATTTAAATAATAATTGTTTCAACGGCACATCAGCCGGCTAACGAGTACGAAGTGGCAGATATTACTCGGCACTCTAGGCCGCCGGATCCATCTTGGCCTTACCCTTGCCGTCGCTTGGGGTAGCAGCCCTACTCGGATCAGCAGAACCGCCGACTCGCGCGGGTGGAGGGACGATAGGTGTTGAGGTAGCGGGCGCAGAGTCGGCTTCAGCCTTCTTCTGTGCAGCTTCTTCTCGCATCTTGGCAACGTCTTCCTTCCATCGGGCAAGCATATCGAATGGCTTGGGGCGATCTGCTTTAATGACTTTGTCGTTAGCATCATATGCAGGAAGAATAGTGTCAATGATCATGCTATCGGCGATCACACTGGCCGGGTGACGAACTTCCTTTTGAATGGCTTTGAAATCCTTCGGCGAAAACTTGGACCCGTCCTGATTAAACTCCGGAAACCCGGCTATCATCTTGGCCGGTTCAAGCTTTGGAATATAAGCTTTAGCCAGGGCGAGTCCCCGGGTCACCCCAAAACGGCAGGATGAGCGCTTCCAATGCCAAATCCATTCAGGAATGGTGGAGCAGGCCTCTAGCAACTTTTTCATGCTACCCGGCGCAGCGCACGGCAGTCGTAGCTCATCAAGAATCCATCCAACGCCGGCGCCAAGTTGCCGGATAGTATCTTTAATCAGTTGCAGTTTGGCGGTATCATCTTCTTCTTCAGGGGCAGCTTCACCCGGACCTGTTGAAAAGCAAGGAAAGTGACGAGTAAGAAATCCGGCTATCCAACCAAATGAAATATGGGTCATAATCGCCAGAGTTCAGAAATCGTACCAGTTGCGATGCGATAGATATCAGCAATCTGCACTGAAAGAGTCGTCAGCCTATCTTCAGCTATATGAGCCCTTTTCCTGTATTTCCTTGTGATTTTTCCGCTTCTACGCGCTTCAGCTTCCGCTGCTTCGCGAAGAGCGGTCTCCTTCTCGATACGTTTGGCAGCTTTGGCCAGTTTCTTCTCAGATTGCGCAGCAAAGTCCTAGATGGATAACACAAGAAAAAAAGGTTAATTGGAGCCATTGCACAAAGTTCCAAGCAAATCAATCAGTAATTCACTCGGAACTTGGGGAGTATACAAGGATGCAGATGACATTGCTCGGACTTACCTTGTGCTTGGTTATCAGGGCGTCTAAAATATTTTCTTCGTCGGACCTCAAGGTGTAGAGGGCATCAAGCATTTGGGCAAACGTCATGTCTTCAGGACGAATTCGTGAAGGACCGACAGATTGGTCTTCTGGTTTAAGGAGCTTCTCGACTTTTGGGGTCGAAACCCGGATCTTCTGGGTATCCGAGTTAGGAGAGCCCGACTTGGTCTCTAAGATAATGTCCTCATCTACCTCTTCAGAGGATTTGGGGGATGTGGTCTCCGGCTTAGCTGGGTCCTTGAAGGGGTCTTGTTTTTGCCCGTCCTCAACCTCGTCGTCAGCTTCAGCATCCATGTTAACGTGCGGCTCCTCCCCGCCTTGCCTTTTTGCTTCAGGAATTTCCGGGTCATCAGTGGTAACTTGGGCACTAAAAGGGGAAAAAGGAAAGAGTGGTCAGTAGTACATATTAAAGAGTTAATAAGTGTAAAAGGATATCAAGTAAAGGACCTTTACCCGGTGTTTATGGCATAATCCGGCGGGAGCTCGCTGCTGGAGGCAGACGAAGTTGTCAATGGTACCGGCTGCGGTACCCGGAATTGCCCAGCGTGTGGGTGGTTAGGAGATGGATGACGCTGAGGTGGAGGAATGTTGGCTCGGTGGGCAGGGGAAGTGGGGATACCCGGGTTAAGGGGATCGTCCCCCGGGGAACTCCGGGTTACCCTGCGCTTAGCCGAGAGGAGATCCTTCAAGAGTGGTGAGTGTGACAATCGTTCATTAAGGATGCGCATAGTTTCGAAGGAGTAAGGCTCAGAAGACATGAAGGAGAAAGGAACCTTTGCAATCACTCCTCTGGCCTTCCTCTTGTTTCCGACTGTGACTTCCTGGTCGGATTCGGTGGCCTCCGGGTCATCCTCTTCTTTTTCTTCCTCGTCCTCCAACCCTGAAAGTCGAGTATGTATCAGACAAGAAGAAATATGGGTGATAGGAAAGTAGTATAGGTAAAAGGCTAATGTAAGATTTGGGAAAGCACCTTCGTCATCATCGGCCGGTTCGTCCTCCACTTCCGGGTCTTTGGACGGGGGGGAGGTTTCGATCCTCCAGAAGGGATCTTCAGCCTATGATTGAGGAAATGAAAGCAAAAGTCAGAGGCAGTATCAAGTTAAAGTATTGAAATAAGTTGTGGAGACCGGGTCTTACTGCTGGAGCCGGGTTTTCTCGAGTGAATGGAGGTAACCCGGCGATATTCCTTATCACCTCTAGCTTCTCAGTCAGGAAGCCTTTGATGGTCTTGATGGTGTCGCCGGTTGCGAAGTTCTTAGTGGAATATCGGAGCGCGTCTGTGGTGTGCCCAGAGTATTCGTGCATCAACTTGGAGCGGATGGAGTTGGGTTGGATCCGGAAATCCACCCAGGTCTTCACCAAGTTGAGCCCAAGAAGGCCCTGGGCCGAGAGAACAGCCAACTTAGCCAGCAAAGGCTGGATCGCCTCCCTGTCCGAGTCAGGGGCAAAGGCGCTGAAAGATTCGGAAGGCTCGAGGAGACTCTCTGAGTAACCCGGTAGCTTCCTTTCGCCGTCCGGGGAGGTATCATGGCAATAAAAGAAAGACAATTGCCAGTTTTTGACATGGGAGTTTAAGTTGAGAGCTGGCATTGGTGAGTGCTTGCGGCGCTGGATGGATACCCCGCCGCAAGTAAGAAGTGTTCCGTTACTGTTTTCGCAGCACGGCTTGCACTGGAATAGCTCAATAAAAAGGGTCAAACTTGGCGGAATGCACAAGTATGATTCCGATAGAACGATGAAGTGGGTAATATTTAGCATGGAATTGGGCCCTATGTCAAATACCCGGAGCCCGTAGTAGTTTAGGACCTCTCGGAAGAAAGGGTGACCCGGAGGACGGAATCCCCGGGTCACGTGCTCAATGAAGCAAATTACCTCATTGTCGGCAGGAGTGGGACGGGTCTCGTCGCCTGGTGCCCTCCAGTGTATGTCCTTCTGAGAGGGGAGGATTCCTAGTTCGGCCAGCTCGTCCAACTTGGCCTTTGTTATTGTGGATCGACCCCAATTGGCCGATATGGTTTGGGTAGTCTTTGCCGGAGCCGGCTGTTTCCCTTGCCTTTTTGGAGCCATGGGGTTAACCTGCAAAACGCGAGAAAAAAGAGGTGTAGGAAATAAGACTCGGAAGTGTTGGATTACCCGAGTTTGAAATATTCAGAAAGTGTGAAGACTAAAAATATCTGGGTAACGCATCCCGGAGCACAGATTGCGAGGTGTCCGGGTATCGAGTACGGTTGTGGAAATCATTGGCCACTTACGTGTTGAGGTGAGTTTGGGGCGCACGGATGATTGCCCATGTCTCTACTGCAAGCAAAATAACTGGAAAAGGAGGATTTTCCGGGTGTTAATGATACGCGTGGAAGTTTGGACGAAATGGATCTAGGTTAGGAGAACTCGCGAGTGATTTTACGATGAAATTGGAGATTAATGGCGGTAGGGGGGTGGTGTGAGATCATCCAACAAGTTATTGAAGGAGTTAGCAAGTATCTAAGCGGTTTAATTTGACGTGGTAAGAACAACGGTTCGCGGATCGACCTAGATCCAATCTGGAATGAATCTAGAAATTGCAAGGACAAATTGCTGGGTGCGAGAAGCTTACCAGAGGGGACCGGAGTAGTGCGTGGCGGCGGCGAATAGCGTGATAAGAATGCTCCTTTGGGATTGTCGGCCAGACACTCGCAGATGCGTCGGTGAGCGTCGACGGCGGCGCGGGACCAATTGCAGCGGAGCGTGGCCTGCGATAGGATGGATCCAAAGACGAGCGCATAGTTTCTGTGGTGGTGCTTCGTGAGTTCGAGCACGGAAGCGAAGAGAAGAAGGAGGAGAAATGAGCCGTTGGGATTAGGTTAACCCCTAAGTGCTTATTTATAGAGCGCGGCAGGATAAGCCTAGGCCAACGGGCGAGAACCGGGAATTGCGGATAAAACGTGTCTGCCCGGATTTTTCGAGATATACGTTAAATGTTAGACGAGATTTCCGGGATAGATGTGACCTAAATCTCTTCCGTGATTACCGGATCGGAAAAACGAGTAATGGGTTTGGAGAAAAGCCGGGTTGCTATGCGGCCACCATGGAGTTAGGCCTAGCTGTTTATCAAAGCAACCTAACCCGGCTCCCATGAAGCGGTGAGTTTGGTATTTTTGCAGGGAATAGCGTGCGGTTCAAAGAAAATCTCGAGAAGCCCAAGCTATTCTGGGGACTACTGATGGGGAGATAATAACCCGGTAGGCCAATTCCATGGTATAACCCGGCCCAAAGGACGTTGTGCAGGATCCGGCTAAGGATAAAGATGCTTCTGGAAGGCCTAAAGTTTGTAGGCTTCGTAATCCGGATTGTGGGTTGCGGTAAGGAAGGCTAGGGTTTGTAAGCGGTGTTCGGGTAGGACTCAAGTTGTGCCTTGGAGGGCAAGCCAGGTAGGGGTGCGGGTGTTTTATAAACCGGCTCCTAGGCTTAGTTTAAGAGAGATCCAAGTAGTAATCATATCGCCTAATATCGAGTATCCATTGTACACAAATAGATCGAGTTAATAAAGCAAGATTGGAGACTCGGCGACTTCATCGCCGGCTACCAGATTGAATTCCATCATGCTTTCCTCTGAGCTAAACCCTCTCCCAAACGCCTGTGTCGACTTGCCCCAAGATCAGTTACCCCTGGTAACATCTGCCGTGATCATCCCACGACACATTTAATGGTAAAGGCAAAGAGCACACTATTTATTTTCCCAAGAAGAAACATGTTACAAGTATGAGCACAAGTGCGAATGCTATACAAATAAATTCCATTAAGATTGGTAGCATTGAAATACCTATACCACCTCGAGCACCAAGGTATGAAATATTGATGATTGGGACCATTCCAATCAAATATGAGGTAACTTGATTTATTGTTTTATAATAAGTAATAATAAGAATCATGAGCTATATTCTTTACATGTTGCTAATGAGACCTGATCAACCTCATTACTAATGTGGAAATGATAAGACATGATTCACAAACATTTAAATTGCATTTTTTTAATGTTATTTGCTTTAAAATTGTGAGACATAGACATAGTATTAAAAATTTTAGAATCAGAAATCACAGAATCTGAAGTTTTAGAAATTCTCTGTAAAAAAGTTTCACGTAAAATTCCAGAAAAATTAGGGGGTCAGTTTTTTGCCCGAAGCGACCAGCAGCCAGTGGGGGAGCACCAACAGGCCACCAAGGGCCAAAATAGGTACCTCCACGCGGCCAGATTCCTTGGCCGCGTGGGATACCCCATTTTTGGCCACAAGTGGATGCTGGGGCCCATCCAATGCTCATCTGCTCCCTTTCGACCGATAACCAACCCCAGTTCATCTCCTCCATTTTTCCCGTGCTCTGTTTCTCCGTCAATCCTCGATCCCCACATTTGAGGCAGATTTTTCAAATCTGTTTGATGGAATCACTCCTTGGTATGTAACTCATTCACTCATCCAATTACTTTTTTCTCCCATGCTTTGTGTATGAAGTATTTTGCTGCACTAGGTGTCACCTATTATGTGTAAGAACTCCATGAATTTAAGTTTTCTAGTTGATATGGATGCATGATATTGATTAGAGGACTAGTTATGGATGCCTTAGCAATGTTTTAGAGTGATACAATTTAATTTTTGTTGAATTTTATTTTGGTATAGCAAGGTAACATGCTGAACAAGGGAAAGGCATTGCTTGGGATGTCCTCAAGGACAAGGAGAAGAGAATCAAGGGTGTCCAACAATCATGATGATAATCAGTTATGGGAGGATGAATTGGTTTTTGCAGGTGAAAATCTGCGTGTCCATACCACAAGATGGCAAGACCCCGAAGTTCTTGAACATTGGGGGATTGCTGAAGATTTCCAAATCTTTGCTGCAACTACGGGGCTGCTTGAGTTCTCACGCCATCCACGCAACACATATGTGGAACTTTCGAGGGAATTCCTCTCTACATTCAAGTTTGAGGGACCGGTGGTGCACCGGAAAGGTAAGTCTAAGAACCCTCCTCCAGCTACTTTTGTCATTAAATTTACAATGAGGGGGCAACGTTTAGTCATGTCATTAGAGGAATTCTGTAAGGCTATACGTGTACCAACTACGGGGTTATGGGATGAAACATATGCTGATTCTAGAGAAGAACTTGTCACATTCTAGCGTAGCATTGCTAAAAATATTCCTGAAAGAATGAATAGAGGCAAGCTCACATGCATCCAACACCCGGGCCTTAGATATTTTGCATTGTTTCTTGCTAGAGGATTCCTTGCTAGGGATAACACTTCTGATTGCACTGGTCCTATGATCTATTTATTAAAATGTGCAATGGAAAATACAATACCTATATATAACCTGGGAACCATACTTGCTATAACTTTGCATTTAGCTGTGAGTAGGAATGGCACGGATAAAACTCATTTATATGTTGGTGCCATTGCCACTTTAATCCATGAATACATTATCGCAGAACGAGGTTTTAATGATAACTTGGGTACCATGGTAAATGAGTCTCGACTGCTGGATTTTGGTTTACTTTTTCGCATGGATATGAGCAGGGCTGAGAAAGAATATGCTATAAGGATTCTAATGGGCACATTGTGTCTGTTAGGCTCCCTTGTGCTGACTTGTTTGACAGGGAGACAAAGTGGACTGTGCAAGAAGAGCCACAACAAGAAGAGCAACAACAGGAGGAGCCCCAATACCAGGCGCCTATGGCATATCCTTGGGGCTTCCCTGAACCACACCTTGGAGCACAGGCATGGCAGGATCCATCCTTCTCCCAGGGAGGTTCGTTGAGTGGTGGACATGATTACCACCCAGGATACTAGCTTGATCACAAGCTTGGGGGAGTATTTCTCTCCCTCCTCATTCGTTGTGTTATATCACTTGCATGTTATTTGTTGTTTTATGTTCTTTAAATCTGAAAAACACAAAAATATTTTTGTTAGCTAGTTTACTTCTGGTTATTTACATTATGTTTCTAAAAATCAAAAACCACAAAAAGATTTTTGTTTTCTTGAGTTTAGTATAAATACGGAGCTGCAGGAATTGCTGAAATATGTTCACTGTTATATGCTTTAATCTTTACTTGTGACTCCGTTTGAGCTGAAAATTTAATCACTACTGCAACTTTTTATGGCCTTCACCTCAGTAAAACATGAGAAACTTTTGAGGTGTTTAGGTAGGTAAACAAATTGTTGAATGCAGTAACTTTTTATAGCAAGATTTGAGTTTTTATTGAGCAGTTCAAGTGGGGAGAGGAGAACAACAATGATATGATAATGTGCTTGAAGGGATGAAAGGTATGACACATTTGCCGTGCTTATGTATGCTTTTTAATAACAGCAAGTGCACACCTTATGATTCCCTTAACACTTAGTGACATAATAGCCATTGTTTATCTTCTCCGTGGTTTAGTAGAATATATTCTGATGCAACTGAAATATTGCTTAGTGTCATTACTTGGCTGATGGATTGAATAATTGTAGCCTTAAGAAAAGGTTTACGCATCCCATTGTGCTTACTGAACTTGCGAACCAAGGAAAGATTTAAAAGAGAAAATTTCATGAATGATAAAAGTGGAGTCTTATGCTTGACGAACTTATGGTTGGGGGTTAGTCTAAACGTGTATCACATGGAAAACTTTCAACGCTGTACTAAGAATTCTATATTCAAGTTGATATCATGTTCTTTTAACTGTGGATGCCTGTCATGCCGAAATGAGGTAGAGGAATAGTAAGTCTTGATGAGTAAGTATATATGATTAGAGAGACGCATTGGGCCGCTAACCAAAGCCATGCGATATCATGGTGGAAATTTACTTATAGCTAGAATGGACTCCGCAACATATCCTATAATAAAATAAGAAGCTATGCATATAGTGAATGAAATAAAAAAGGATAGTGAGTCCATTCCATTTGTTTGTATTGCCATTGTGACATGGGCTGGTTTCCATGTCATGGGGCAAGAGGTACCCCAATTGCTGCTCTCTATGATGTCATTAATACTTACAATGATTGTACAAGGCTTATTAGGAATCTAGAGTTGAGTAATCATGGTGCGGGACTTCGCTTTTAAGGGGCATGAGGCTTTCAACTTGTAGTTTGTCAAGCATAAGAATCAAAATGAAAAATTAATGCTTTAGCAAAACTGAGAGCAAGGTAGTAAGCAAAATGATTTTACTTGTCAACATATGAAAGAATCAGAGATCTCAAAAATCTTGATATGATCCAATCATCAGTGATGCACAAGCCTTTGTTTATGTCTACAATTGAGCATACTCATTCAAGTATGAACACTTCATGTTATTTCTATTGCAACAAGTATATATGCTTCAACACTGAGTAGATGCACACTTGCTAGTATTTTGCTACTTGTTACAGGAGTCATGTCTTGAGTATTTGCTAGTATTAATTGATGATGCATATGCAATACAAAGTTCTTGCCAAAGTTTTAATCGCTTCTGCACTGCGTTTGAGTTGTTCGAGGACAAACAACGAGCTAAGCTCGAGGGAGTTGATGCACCCAAAATGCATCTACTTTTCCAAGCACTTTGCATCGTATTTCTCTCCAGGGTCCCCCCATAATTGAATAAATCTGCAGAATCTGACGCTGTTTTTAGCAAAAGTCTTCTTTCCGTCTATTTTCGCAGGACTTTTCACAGGGGACGAAAACCACGTAACTTTTTATGGAAAAGAAGGGGAATGAGCATCAGATGGGGCCGGGGGGCCACCCGAGGGCCAAAAGGGGGCCTATAGGAGTGATGATACCCGTGACGCACTTCCAATTCGGCACGTCACGCCTATTACCCGCGGCGCACCATGCTTTCGCGCGTCGCGCCTAAAGGCATACCCGCGGCGCACCAAATTAAAGGCCCGTCGCGCGTATGTGTGGGGCCGGGGAGGCGAGCCTCCGAGGCATACCCGCGACGCACCCTGCCAGCGGTGCGTCACGGCTATGTTGGGTACCCACGGCGCACCTTCCGGTGGTGCGTCACGGCTAACCTATGCGCGGCGCATCTCGCTGCAGTGCGTCACGGCTATCCTCTGCTATAGGGCCACGCGCGCGGGACCGTTCCCCTCTTCTTCCACATCGTCGTCTTCCACATCGTCGTCTTCCACACCGTTCCCCTAGCCGCCCACCGCCATCTCGATCTGAACCACAGCGCCGCTGCTGCTCGAGGAGGAGCACGGCCCGGAGCAGGACTAGGAGCCAGCGAGGAGGGAGCCGGACCGGGCCAGCAAGGAGGGAGCCGGATCGACCGTCAGCATCGCCTTGCCCACCTCTGTCATCGCGACCGCAAGGTACGTACCTACGGGGCCGACCTCCTCCTCCCCTTCCTCCTGCCTCCCTCCTGCATGCTCTCTCTCTCTCTCTGTGTTAGTTCGTCCGCGATGTGAGGTAGATCGTCGATTCCGTCATTGCGTTCGTTCGATTCGGCTGTTCCAACGGTGCTCGCGCTAGCACTGCTTCGCGCCAATGGAGAAGGGGAGCGGCAGGACCCCGCGACGTCGGAATCAAGGAGGAGGAGGAGGAGAATGAGCGAAAGGGGGGAGCCGGCGGTTTGTGGCTGCGGCGTGTGTGCAGCCGCCGCCGCAGTGCCGCACGCCCCTTGCTTGGGGCGCCGCCGACAGGCTGAATGGCGCGGTTGCGGTCGCGAGGGGCGCCTGCCTTCGCGTGGGTGGGATCGTCTGTAGCGTTGAATCCCTGTTTCGAGATTGAAGACTGTTTCAGGCGAGTTTTGACAGATGCTTGAGGAGTTGGTAGAACTTAGCCCTTTTAACTCAGGCCTGCTGTGGTGTTTCGTCTGCATCGTTGAATCCCTGTTTCGAGATTGAAGACTTTGTTTCAGGCGAGTTTTGACAGATGCTTGAGGAGTTGGTAGAACTTAGCCCTTTTAACTCAGTGTGGTATGGTAATGCCATGGTTGTTCGTAGAAGTTGATGGCGCCAAGTGAGTGTGTATGTCTAGTGGTGGTGTTGTATGTGTGCTCGAGTGTCCGTCTATGTTATACTCGATGCATCTAAAAAAAGTTGGGGTTAGATAAGTCTAACCACCCTAACGCGTGGTCATGTTCCGTTAAAGTACCAACTGTGATAATATAGGCACCGCCGGATAGCATCGTCGCATTTTCACATCCTCCCTTGCATTTTAGGCATCTAGAGGTGCATGAGTGGAAACCTCATATACACCGGCATATAGTTTATTTTCATCAAAGTGCTCGTGGTATGTATAATTTAATATGTTCTAGTAATGTATGTGCCCTTCAACCTGACGAGGGGCTACTGATGTATCATTAGTTCAATAGGGGATTAGTCTGTTCCTGATACATGCATGTTTCATTTACTGTTGAGTCTATACGGGTTCTTGGAACTTGGAACTTGATGCAATGTATAACAGCACAAGTGGCCATGCCCCATTGGTGAGTAGAGGTTCTTGGAACTTGATGCAATGTATAACAGCACAAGTGGCAAGCATTGTGTGCTCATGTGGGAATAGTAGATATGGGTGGCAAATTGCCAAGAACTGAAGTTGTAGAGCACATGTCCAGTGATAGTATTCATTTCTCTCGTAATGTTGTATGCTTTTTTAGCCTTGCTGATTAGAGGGTTTGTGTGAACTTGAATAATGTAATATTTGAGCAATTGTGTCCACTGGGGATATGAATAATGTTCAATATATGTGTACACATTTGTGTCAGTGACTTCAGCAAAATATATGTGCTAGAAAATAACAGGAAGAATATATTGCACCAATGTACTGCCAGAAAATAGCAAAATATTCCCAAGTACTTGTCTGGTGCATTTTATGTCAGTGCTTTCAGGACAAATTATGTGCTGGAATGTGAGCGAAATATGCCATATGGAGCTATTTCTGGAACATCTTAAACATGCCCAAGTACCAAATGTACTGGAAAATAACATCTGGCATCTTAAACATGTCATCTTTGCATAGTAACATCTAATATGTAGCAAAATATAACATCAGTTTGCCTTGTTTTTGCATCTGAAACATTTACACTCGGTTTGAACTGAAAAAAGGCAACAAGAACAAGTGCTACACTATGTGGTCATTCATTCATTCAGATCAGAAACAAAGCAGGGACCTCTTTCACATTCATTCAGATCAGAAACAAAGCAGAAGCTACGAAATTATCTAGCAAACAAAGAGGGAATCTGGATCCTAGTTTAACCATTTCATTAATAGCCTTTCTGCATTTGTTTTGTGATAGGTAGGTTCTGCCATTTGTCTTTGTTTTGTGATAGCTATGCTCCTCTAACCTCTATGTATCATTTCTTAATTTAATAGAACATGGCTTGCGAAGTATGTCGGTCCCGATGTGCCGAAGGACGATTCACTGGGGCTTCTTTTATGCTTCAGCTCCACGACGGTGACGTTGATTCGTTGGTAATTAACAATTCTTTTTATGTTAACTTGTTCTTTTGTTTTACTATCTAGCTTGAGACTTGTGTTTATTAACAAAAGATTCTTTATATTTCTTTTTTAGATTCTACCATGCAATATTCGCGAAGAGTTCAACGAGTTAGTTGGCAGTAACGTGGATTTCAATGTTCACGGGACCACCTACATTCTTCGAGTGAAAAAAGAAAGAACGAAGACCTACTTCTGCGGGCCACAATTGCAGGCTATCATCGCCATGTACAATTTAAGCGGAGGTGATTACATTCACTTCTCTATGGAAGGACCGCAACCTCGCATCAAAATTCTGTATATGGGCGGGATTGCGAGCGAGGATGGCGGGAGTGAGGAGGAAACTGGGAACACCGAGGATATGGACACTGAGGATGATATGGACGAGGAGGACCCATGGAAACATGTGGTGGTTGCTCAAAGAGCGAATCTTAGCGAGTTTGAGAAGGACCGTGTCCTTCAGAAACTTGCCCAGATAGATAGCTACATCGGGTCCCCTTTCGTGCATCGCATCACCAACACTAACATCTCCAATGGACATGTCATGGTATGTTTCTTAACACTTTCTTATTCGTATAGTTGCTTATGTTCTTAACACTTTCTTATCCGGTATTTGACATTGTTCTTTTATTCTTTCTTGGAATTGTGTGTTGTAGAAAATACCGATGGCGGTAGCGGATAGTGCTGGCATGGAGCAAGGTACCATTGGAGTACGCCGTGGAGAATCAGGACCTGTCACCGCAGTTCCGATCACCAGGGATAACGCTGATGGTCGCGTCATCCTCAACTCTCAAGCATGGAGGCAGTTCCATTCCGCAAGAGGTGGTATGGAGGTTGGCCGAGCTATTCTGATCACCATGAGGAATAGTGACATCGCCAACTTGGACATGATGATGGTCATCGACTACATCCGCGCCCGCTAGATAGATTATGTGGTGATGATCGAGACTATGTAATATGGTTGTTTTCGAGACTAACTTCTGGATTTATTAGTAGTATATATGTTTGTTTTCGAGACTATGTAATATTTCTGCTAGGAAAATTTATTCTATCAATTGCATACCTGTATTTGAGATACTGATATTCTTCTGTATTTTGTGTACTGACATTCTTCTGTATTTGAGCCGTATATACCTGTATAAATACGGTACTGCCTTTTTTTAAAAAATACAGCATAGAATAGCCGTGACGCACCAAAACGAGTACCCGTGACGCACCTGGGAGATTAGGCGTGACGCACCTAAAACTAGCCGCGGCGCACCGGCCCAGTGCGTCACGGGTATAAATAGGCGTGGCGCACCATCCAGGTGCGTCACGGATAAATCCATAGGCGCGGCATGTTACCCGTGACGCGCCCAGGTGCGCCACGGATAAGAAAATTGGTGCGTCACGGGTAAGCTTTTCCCTAGTAGTGCCAGAGTCGAATTGCCCCAAGATAAGTTACCCCTGGTAACGTCTGCCGTGATTATCCCGCGACATATGACTTACATTCTCATCTCTACAGTTTTCCAGGCATCCTAGGTGGAAGGAAAATATATTCTCGGCCGAACGTGTCCGAAAACGGCTACGACATAAGATTGGGCGCGGTTATTACAAGCGGTCAATGTGGATGTTTACCAAAATAATTGGGCATGGAATACTTCTGTACCAACATTTCTAAAAGTGAACACACCATTGGTATGATAGCCATTAATTACAAAAAGTAGTGGAAAACTTGTCTAGCTGCTCCATAGCGTGGCGTAGGACGAAGATCAAGAGGGCAGTGGAGTAACCGAGGAGAAAGCAGGGGAGGGGAGGGGAGAAGACTCGGTGGCAGTTCAGATAGGAACCATAAAAATGGCAACTGCCCCGCGGAAATGTACCCACCTTTTGTGGTAACAGACTTACAGGTGGGCCCAAGTATCATCTTCCTCTCGTATTGTCACGTCAATTTCGCACTCCTCCACTTTGTGTACCGAAAGTTATTTCCTCCAAGAAAACCCTTTTTCCGCAGTTCGCCGACACCGTCGCCCCCGCCGCCGCCGCCATCCATCTCTCGACCTCGCCACCCCTCGGATCAGCATCCCTCTCTAGGCTGCCGCATTCTCGCGACCGCCGTCGTCGCCAGTCTCTTCATCACGCTGTAGATTGACCCACGGCGCGTCGATTCACCACTTGTCCATCGCGGGAGGCACTCAGGTTAGAACTTCTTCTCTTGTGGATGCATTGTAGGACGATTTCAGTTCAAACACTAATTTTCTTTAAGGTAACTAGTGTCCTACTTGTCTAGACAGGAAAGAAATGTGAAATCTTATGCTAGATATAGATGGTAGCACGTATTTATGTTCGATGTCATTCATGATTCATTTGTCTGTTACACGTTTATTACTAAAGTAGATGGTATTTACATGCATCTGATTGAGATGTTGCACTCTACCTTCATGTAATTTTGATAGTTCCAGGTGCCAAATTGATGTTGGTAGATGTTGTTGTGTGTGCCTTTTTCTAGGTAGGTAATTAGTGATGTTGAAAGTAATACCTCTGGTACTCACACTGGCCTATCTAGGACCAGTACCTATTTTTAGTAATTTTCCTTTTTACTCTTCAGCAGTACAGTTGACTTGACTCCTTTTTAGGTTCACTAGCTATTTTTAGTAATTTAAATTTTTACTCTTCAGCAGGACAATTGATGTGAGCAATTTTTTAGGACCAGAAGCTATTTCAATTAATTTGCTAAAGCAGTACAATTGATTGTCGGCACACCATTTCCTATTCATTCTAGTAGATTTTCTTTTCTGAAGTTCCGTACTTCCATGAAATTCTTGAATGCATGTCAAATTTAAATTGCAACTCTATGAATGTCTCTGAACCATGATGCTGCTAGACTGCATTTAGTCCTAAATTTCTAGTGAACCTTCATGTTTCTTAACCTCTGTTGTTTTGGCACGTTTGCTAAATGTAACTGAAGTCAGACTTTTTAGTACGATCAACATGCGGGTTTGCATACGATGGACTGCGAGTTCCTCGCTTACGTAGATGATGCTTCATCGGACAAACATGTATTGTACTCAGTTTAGTTGTCATTTTAGTCAGATAGGTGTAATGATGTTCATGGATTGCTCTATCCTCTGCTGCAGTCACTGCCTAAGAAGTTCGCAGACTTGCTGGGGGACCATAAACCCCGTGCACTGAAGCTGCTTGAGGTCGGCCATCGGTGTAGCACCACGTGGGACGTTGATGTGTGGTTGGACAACACTGGCCGCATGTTCCTCAAGCGCGGCTGGGAGTGTTTTGCCCGGACCTATAAACTGCAGAGAGGCTTTATTCTGATCTGCAGTTACGACGGCCGCAATGTCATCACAGTAAAGATGTTCGACCTGAGCAGTTGCCGCTTGCAATACAACGCGGCATTCAGTACGTGGACTCTATCACCAAAATGTCAATTCTCGATTATATATGTAGCCGGAAATTGAGTTGCATTTCTATTATATGATGAACAGAGGGATCTGTTAAGATGGAGTTGGCAGACTTTGAGTTCTACTCCCTCGTACAAGACTCTACATCGGACAAACTGGTACACTTCATCGACTCACACCACCACGTCAGTTATTTAGTCTAACAAAGTGTCTGAGCTATGAGCCTATAGCTAGTTAAATTTGTGAATCAAATTAAGGTCTAGTAGATGGGTTGTAGTAGCTCAAGTGCTCTTCGTGAATATGTTCACTCGATAAGGTAAATTTCAGCTCCCACTGAGAGTTCATCTTTTTGAAATAATGTGGCAAACACCCTCATTGCTCAACTAAGATTTAGTATAACTGATTACTCGGTAGTACTTGTTTACATTATTTATAGTACTCATGCATCATCAAACAGTAACCTTATTTGTTGTAAGCACTCTTTTCTATCTATTTAACTTTCATATTACTGCAGGTGCTGCCTAAGAAAATTGTGGAGTTGCTAAAGGGCCGTGAACCACGTGAACTTAAGCTACAGGAGGCGGACGATCCGAATAGAAAGAACTGGGACATGGATGTGCTGTTCGATGCAGCTGGCCGCATTTTCCTCGGGCGCGGCTGGGACCAGTTCGCCCAATATTATTTCCTGCAGCGCGGCAGTTTCCTCCTATTCAGTTACGACGGCGACGCCTTGCTCACCGGCAAGGTGTTCAAGCTGGACATGTGCCGCAGTCACTACTTGTACGACCACATCGCTAGTACAAGCAATGAAACTGACCCAGATCCCAGGACTGATGAGGAGTCCACGGATGAGGAGTCCATGAATCAGCAGTCCATGGATGAGGATGACCCATTCGACTCTTCCATCATCTTCTCCTAGAGAGCTGATCTTGGTGACGATGAGAAGGACCACGTCCGTGAGCTTCTACCCGCAAAAGATGAGTATATTGGAGTGCCATACGTGACTCGTTTGACATGGACAAATGTGGCCAGATATGGGATGGTACGTATCGGGCCAATGCTATTTCTGTTTTTGAACACAATTTATTCTTACAACGTGTGCCTTACTATGACCTACTTCTTTTTGTCTTTCATCCACACGCTCAAAATCCAGAAACTACCTCAGTCCATAGCGGACAGTGCTGGCATTCCGTCTTGAGGCCATGTTGGGCTATGCCTCGGATCATCAGAGGCGTTCACCACCGTTCCATACAACACGGACAGGGACGACCGCATCATGTTTGGCAGGAATGCATGGCGGGAGTTCCTTATAGGCAAGCATTTATATGAAAAGCAAGCTATTCTCATTACACTTAGGAGCACCCGTAACCGCCACTTGGACGTGAAGATTGTGATGCGGGCGGTGTCGCCCTGGTTGTACTACGTAGTCTGCCAACCTGGACATCGTCATCGGATCATGAACATATGGATGTATGTAATTATCGTACTTCCATCAGCGATGTGCTTGAGTGCATTGATCACCAAAACCCTCTGATGTCTGCATCTGCAATGAAGATTACTTGTCTTCTTTATATTTTCAGTGGCAATTTGAAGTTTCCAGAAATAAACAAGGCGGCGGCAGGTAATTAGATGCATGAAATAATTGTTCAGTGACATTACATGACTCATGTGAGACTTCCACATGTTTTCGATCCTACTTTGTAAGCGCTAGGGAATAAATCCCATCAGTTTCCCCTCAATAGTTAAGAGCCTGACGCCTAGAAACTCAATGCAAAATATGCCTTCTAGGCAGCCAGCGATTGCATGCATTGTTTAACTGCTCAATTAGCGCCTATATTCGCGCCAAGGCGTTGTGGTTGCCCTAATACGATGTCCCACCAAAAAAAATTAAAAGCTCCCGCTAAAACGCCAAGTGTAGCGAAATTTTGTGTTCCCACCAAAAAAGAAAACAGTCACTTTAAATTTCCCGCTAAAGTTTATTCATAAGTGCACGATGCCTGTCCTTTTTCGCGATTGCATAATCTACGGGCCTCCTGTTTCGATTAGATCTGATCTCGCTCACCGTGTTCATAGCTCTCGACATGTCGACGTCGCCATCGGAGTCCATGGAACGCGAAACCTCTCAGGTTATTCCTTTCTAATTTGCTTCTCTTCCGTCTCCGTGATCTCGCCGTTTCTTCTATGGTCTGAATTACATGTGTGATTTTAGTTTGCCGTGCGGTGGTTAATCGTATTGACGATGTGAGACTCGTTATCTATGTGAATAATGCCATGTAACTATTCTTTTATTTCAGATCTGCTAACTCACTGATTATTTCGGTTCTCATTTTTTTCCTTCTATCTAATTGTAGACGACCGAAGCCATTTGGAAAGTTAGCCTTTTCTATGAGGATGGTGATAAAAACAAGAAAGTTGTGGAAGCAGACATGGAACAGGATGACATCTACTATATGGAATTCATCAATTTGATTGAAAATGTTGGCTTCAGTGGCGCGCATGATTACGTCTACTGCAGGCTAAATAATGGCCGTGGTAAAATAAAACTTGTTCCCATAGACCATGTTAGTGATTTGGAGCCATTGGTACGCCTGCACTATAATGATAAGAAGATCATCCTGTGTGTGTTTAGGGAGAAGGCCACGGTTGATACTGCAACAATAGAGTCTCTGCTTGATGATGGAAGTGGATCCACCAGAAAGAAGCGACCGATCACTATCACAGGTTATACTTTCATGCCAAATTTCCAACGCGCAACTCCTTCAATACAAACTTTAATAAATATTTTCCCCGGTAACATTTTTATGCATTCCTTACCTAATTCACAATTTTGATAAACATGCAGTTAGGGATGCAACCGATGAGGAACAAGCTTGTACACAAGTTCATTAATTCTTAATCAGGTTTCTGAATTGTGCGCAATGCTAATGCTTTGTCCATTCATTGTTAACATTTTCAGGAATAAAGAAAGGATCTGTCAACATGACAAGGTTTGAAAGTTTACTAGAATATAAAAAAAGTCAGGGAAAACATAGATGTGGTAATTTATTTTTGACATTTAAGTTTTGTCTAAGATTTGTTTTAATGCATAAAAACTACGATTGTTGATTCAGTACAAATGTTAACCCTGAAACACGAACTGAACCTAACACTGTTGTGTCTGAAACTGACATGTGTTCCCTTGCTGAATGACCTTTCCATGCTCGACGCTATCGCCCGAAGCTACAACTACAAGACGGTACTAGCTTTTTTTTTTACATCTGTGTCCTAATTTCTTACAATCAACTACAAAATAAATTGTTTCTTTGTGTGTGTTTTTGGATGTAGGCGATGACATACAGAAGAAGAAAGGGCGAGGTGTAGTGAAAGGTTTGAAAGCCAGTAAGAAGCGTCATGCCAATGGATCTGCAAAGCTAGGTTTTGATTTCTCTGATACATTGGGCGGTCCAGTAGGAATGAACAACCGTTCATTCAAGGATGACGTGGTAATCATAATGAAAAGAAGGTTACCAATTATTGGAGTGAGGAGGTGGTCAGACATTCACCCTAACATCCATCGACTCATCGTCGCAGATATGTTGGTGAGTACAACCTTTCTCACATGTGTTGTTTATTTTTTCGTCCATAATTAATGAACTACTACGAAACTAAGTCTATATGTTTGTTGTACGCATTATAGGACAGATATGAAATGCCAGATACAGCAGAAACAACCGAAAACATTCTTAAAATTGCAAAAGAGCGATACAGAGGCTGGCGAGGAAACCTAAGCAGCACTTACAAGGCAGACAAAACAGATGATGCAAGAAGGGCAGTTATACCAGAAGATTTACAAAAGGAAGAGTGGGAATGGTTGATCGAGTACTTTGGCACTAATCCGAAATTCCGGGTTATTTCTATACTCCCTGTTTGTGAATTTTGTACTATCATGAAATGGCTTGTCTGACAAGTTTTTTTTATAACTGAATGAGCAGGAACTCAGCCAAAAGAACACGGAAAACCGTACGCAGCTGAAGACAAAACACAGAGTAGGATCAAAATCCTACTCTCAACTCAGTTTTGAGAATGTATGGGCCTACTCACTATGCATGCGTCGCTGTTCAGTTTGCTTTAATGTTTATAGCATCTAATTGTTGCACTACTTGCAGAGGGATTCGGAAACTGGAGAAGAGCCAGACTGTGTTGCTCTCTGGAAACTGACCCACACAAAGAATGAAACATGGACTACCACAGAGTCCAAGGATGTTTACGTGAGTTAACTACCTTAGAAGCTACTCTAAACATATTTACTGTTCTCCATCTTGGATGTTTCTTCATCTGATTTGAGAGTTTTTTTCGTAGTCAGGACACAACATGTAAAGAGATTGAAAAAAGATCAAAGGAAACTGATGTTCTAGTGTCAGCTGAACAAAGAATCAATATTTTCCAGAAAGCATATAAAGATATCGTTGATTGCAAGTCATCGCAACCTCGTGGGTTCGGATACATGGCCAGGTGAAACTAGTCTCAGCAGGTACTAAGTTGCAGTTTGAGGAGCAAGCTCGGGCTACGGCAAAGACCCAAAAAGTAAACTCCCAGCTCACCCAGAAGGTCACTACTTTAGAACAGAAGTTACCAGATGAACGTGCAAGCATGGAAGAGAAGATTAATTTAGAGCGGGCCGAGAGAGAAAATCTTGAGACGAGATTAATGGAAGAGTTTGCTCAAAGGGAAAAACTGATGGAGTTGGAGAGATACTCAAGACAAGAATTTGTAAAAAACTTGGTTGCACAGTTTAACTCACAGTTCCAGGCAAAGTTTGAAGAGCTCTCCGCACAGATGGAAAAGCAGAAGACGACGACACCTCAGGTGATGATAGTCATACGATTGCAAACTCGTAAGATTTAGTTGTTTACTTGCGTTGCTAACAGTGCACTTTGTTTTTGCAGCCGTTTAAGAAGTCGAACCAGCAACATCACTTGCAAACAGTCCTGCTAAGAAAAATATTCCTCCGCACAGCGCGATCGATACAGAATAGTCGAATGTATAAAGTAATTGTAAGTCACAATTTTGTACAATTCGGTACTAGTACATTCTGTTTTTGCTTCACCCACACTATAGCGTTGCTGCACCAACCCTATATACTTGCTGCAGTTTATGTTTCACTATGGTTTGTGGCTTCGTTGAGTTATAACAACTGTTTTTGCTTCATCCACACACTATAGTCTGCTGGTTCTTATGTTTCAGCATATGTTATTGCTGACTAGTCTCACAACTTTTTTTTTACAATTGATTGCAGGACGACAATCAAACTTCTGACGGAAAAAAATAGCTGCACTGGATATCTCAGTTTGATTTGATCTTGATTTGATCCATATTGTACGAGAATTTCATTTGTATATATTATAAATAGCTATGAGAACTATTATTTTGTGTAAATAAACATATTTTACGTACGGTTTTGAACATTTTAATTCAATGCCCGTATTTTTTGTTTCCTTGTTTTTTTTAATTTTTTTCTATAACATGGCAATAGGTAATTTACCACGATAAATGTAGTGTTGCGTGAAACCTCAGTAGCCACAACAAAGTGTTTTGTTGAAATAGACTCTCACCACCATGATGGAGACATCATCGTAATATTTTTTCTCTACCAAACTAACTTTGTTGCGATAGTTAATTCACGCCACCAAACTATGTTCGTTGCAATAAAGAATGCCCATACTTCTCGACACGAAACTAAAATTTGTAGAAATAGAAAGGCGCAACGAATAGTTTAAATTGTCGCAGTTGTTTCTAGCTACTAAAATTTGGACGTTGCGAATAGTACATCTCGCCACGAAAATAAAATTTGTCGATATACAATGGCGCCACGAAAAATTGAAATTGTCGCAGTTGTTTCTGGCAACTTAAAATGTGGATGTTGCGAATACTATATCTCGCCACAAAACTAAAATTTGTAGAAATTGAATGGCGCCACGAATAGTTGAAATTGTCGCGATTGTTTATGGATACTAATATTAAGTCTGTTGCGATTACTATTTCAAAATCATCTTACCACGATTAATTGTGTGTGGAAAATCGTTGTTCCCACGCGTATAATGTTTGTTGCCATAGTTTTTTGCCACACAATTGGACGTGGCAAATAAACTCGACTTTTGCAACGAAAGAGCAGGCGCAACGGAACACTCGCCGTTGGCACATTGGTCACTCGCCACATTTCGGTATTTGTTGCACAAGAGGTGTACCAACGAAAAACGTACGTTGCGTTAGGTGCGAGACACAACGGAAAAGTGCGTGGCAATTGGCCCAGTAAATGGTTGCAACTGGTTAATTTTCTAGCCACGAATCTAACTGCGCGGAGACAGCCTTCTACCACGGCGGTTTTCGCAACGCCTCCCAACGAAACCGATTTCGATGCAACACAAACCTATTGCGACGATAGGCCACTTGTTACAACGACTATTTTCGTTGCAATAGACCGATTTTCTTGTAGTGTAAAGGAAGAATTAAGTATTGCAAGATACTAGACACTAAATGGACTTAACCACTAGGTTGGTAGTTTATTGGTAGTACCTAGAAAATTGTAGCTGTCAAAATGACGACTTGGCATGCCTCGATTATGTTCTTTGTATATATGTTGTGTTTTTCCTACACGACTTCTTAGTTTCGAAAATCCTGGTTTAGTATAGCCTAGTAAGCTGGTTGTAATTTTCTGAAGCCAGAATTAAAATAGTTTCTTTGTTTGTATGAACCATAAATCCATCCCCAAAAAAACTAACACAATGTAAGTTCATATGGATGCTACATGTTAATACAAAACAAAATGGTAGCTAAGATGCCTCAAAGTTGATTTTGGTTATCTCTTTTCTAGAGATGTACTGGTACCTCCAAGGAACGAGGATACCAGAGCTATTTTTTTGCACTTATTATTGTTGATTACGCAATTCAACTTGTGTGTATAAGTACAAAGATATTGTTGAACATTGCATTTATATATAACACGAGGGTTTCATAGAAAAAACATAACCTTTTATTACTACTATGATAGCCATTTTCACCTTAGCAGTGTTAAATCGGGGGAAAAATTAGGGCGATATTGCAATGGTCATCCAACCAAACAGAACAAGGATCTTGCAGGCTACATTATCTACCCTTGCGTAACTAAACGGTAATAACTCTTATTGTTGATCTCTTTTATGTATGTATGAAATGATTAGGAGCTAAAAATTGAAATTATTTATGTTTCTAGAAAATCATCCACATAACTGCTACAATTTTTATCTTTGGTTTTAGAACTTATAAGAATGATTTCAGTAGAGTTTTCTCTATAATGAAGCTTCCCACGGATAATTATTCACTATGGATTGTCAAAACATCATGTAACGTAAGCATTTGTGGATCAAGAAGCCATATGTAATTTTGTCAGGTTTGGGCTTCACGACAAACATGCATGTTACCATTGAAGAAGTAAGGCCAATTTTTTTTGATGATGCGGAGAGAAGATAAGGTCACCATAAAAGCTACTCACACCTTTAAAATACATGCATATAACATTATTACAAACTATATCGTCATTTGCGAGCTCGCTGTCTTTGAAATATAGATTTGTTCTTGCTATTAACCAAATGGACCAATGAGAAATACTAGTACTAACGAGCAGCTCAAGAAAATTTTAAAAGGAGATTTTCTTCCATAGGATTAGGAGATTTTCTTCCATAGGATTAGGAGATTATGGGAAGCCAGGGAGACCATGCTTGGATTGAATGTTAGTAAAGCAGACCACTCAAGGTGCGTCCATTTATTATCAACGAGAATGGTTTCGCAACCAAAGATCGAAGATGATACCACACATATAGTTTCGTCAGGGTTTGGCGAATAGTCATTTTGTCAGAATATGTTTGTATGTGCGGTGTATTTGTATCAGCGGTGCTTGCTGCTCCGAACTAATAAAAAACACCATTATTCGTTGTATCTGCATCAGTTTGTGTCTCGCCTATGAGATCTAATCAGGTCCCTATCTACTTAGCACACCTGAAGGATATATCATGAAGGAAATCAATAGTGTGTCTCCTCTACTCCCTAATCCAATCTGGCACCGTAAAACTTTCAATCCTGAAAATAATTTACGATAATCAAAGGATATAAAATCTCTTTAAGTAATGATGTTTGGCAGTATTTCCTTGGTCTTATATAGTTCACTTCGTTTGTCTTTGTTTAATACCTATTTGAGATTGTTTGATAGGTAAATAACAACTATATAATAATAACCAAAGGATTAATTTACAGGAGGAAAAATCATATGCACTTGAATAATAAATGTGTACATAATTTTGTTTTGTAGTCGTATCATTGGCCACAGTGCTAGTTTAACAAGAAAGGAATACTACAAAAAGATTGAGAGAACAAAGGTAATGGATAATGGTGGTATTTGAACGATATGACCATAAGTACCATTTCAATGGTCGTGAATTTAGTCTTCGCCATAGTAATAGGCGAGTGTGTCTCTCGGGATTTTGAGTACACCACCATATGTACTTCACTCTACCGCTAAAAGTTAGTAATGTTACGTGGTTATTTAAATAATATTATTCTTAATAGGTTGGTGTCTCAAGTATGTTTATTCCAGTAATATCAAGCGCGGAAGATCATCAATGAACATGCATATTTACACCAAATGAGCCACTATTTAGGTTGATTTGGTTGTTTGAAACACAAGACATGTACGAAATTAAAAGTACATTAGTTAAGTTCATGGGATTGTGACCTTGCTAGCATTCACTAAATGAATTAGTAGTTAAGTTCACGTTGAACTAGTAGAGTTCCCTCGAATTTGTAGTGAAAAAACACAGTTGTTCTCTCATCAAAGGCTTTGATGAGGGTTACGCTTGATAAAGGATGCTCGGGATAGGCCTTGTGGTAAAAGGCTTTGCCAAGAGAAAAATATTGGATCCAAGATTTTTTTTTAACACAAGGCATAAATACATAAAATTGGTGTTGTATCGCATAAATACTCAACACTTCGCCGATTGTTGTATGCAAGACAATTCGAGATCCGGCCATGATAAGATCCCCGGATCTGGAATTCCTGGCTTGGAGTAGAAGTCAGATTCCTTACTTTCCAAGTTAAGAGTTACCGTAGTATTCTAGGTTTCCTACTCTGTATGCCCTAATCCGGCTATTATATAAAGCCGGACGGGAGATAAGATAGATAGACAAGAAGCTACAGGCTAACTCGCCGAGAGGTTGATCCTTGACGAGCAGCTAATAGAATCTCACGTTGTACTCTGTATTTCTAGGCTTTAGTCCTGAATAGTGAGATTGCAAGAGTAGCACTGGTAGAAAATAGGCCTACAGTCCCGGTTCGCCAGGACCATTAATCCCGTCCGGGCAACCGGGACTAGCTATGCGCGACTAAAGGCCCCCCCTATAGTCCCGCCACTTACGGACCGGGACTAAAAGCCCGTCCACGTGGGCGCTAGGGGTCCGTTGCGGCGGAGGACCTTTAGTCCCGGTTCTTGTGGTTAACCGGGACTGAAAACCTGCGCAGGTTTAGGGTTTTAGGCCCCCTAAACCTGTTTCCTTTTTAATTTGTTTTGTTTTAATTTCAGTACACATATACATGCATATATATATATATGAAATATCAAACAAGGAGAATTCAATAGGAATATATAATATATATTCAATATCGGGCGACCATATATACAACCTCGAACAAGTTTCCATATTACACAATTAAGATGGACGAGCATACACAAATTCGCACAAGTTTCAAAGTACTCAGGGCTTATACATGCGGATAATAGTCATCGTCGGTGGACGCATGGAACTCTCCTTTCTTCTGGATGACATGCCTAAGGAAAAATCCTGCTATTTCCTCTTGAATTGGTCGGAAGCGAGCTTCTGGAGTAAGCGCCCTCCGCAAGTTATTGAGACCCTTCTGCGTTTCCTCGTCCTTCTTCCTCTCAGATATTTCTTTCCGTATGTTCTCACAGACATAGTATCCACATAGACCGGTCCCCGGTGGCTGCTTATCCACACCTTTGACCACATTTTTAAATTGTAGCGCATCTTTGAATTCACCGACATGTTGAAGTGAGAGCCGTCTCCAAACTCTACAATGCAAATAAAATTAAATGAACAAGGGAGTTATTAGCTTAGAAAATGAACAAAAGAGACCGATCGATATAGAGCGCAAATGATTGAAAAATAATTACTTTTGCATCATTTTTCTCATGTTGACCCAAAGATCTGTATTTGAATTCATAGAGTCAATGATCAAAACTAAGGACTTGTGAAGATCAATTTTTAGCAGAATCCAGTGGTACCTACGGACACATTAGATGCAGAGTCATGCATAATTTATCGATTGGACATACCATGCATGGAGTAAACAAAAGAGAATGGGAACATGAGAGAAACACTCACCCAAAATGGTAAGGAAATAGAATATATCTTTTGGATTCATGCTTTTTAAAAAATTTGTACAAGTCTTTCTCCACGTCTTTGGGATGATTTTCTAACATAGTTCCATTAATGATTTGTGGGTCAATGAACCCAACATCATGGATGAGTCTTACTTTGCATTCCCAAATCTTCAATCTGCATAATAGCGTACGGAACAATATAGTTAGGACAATATATATATATATATAGTGTAGGCAATGAAGAACGAGATGAGGTAGAAATAAATCACTTACAGAACGTAACAACTCAGGATAGATTTGTCGAGCTCACGCATATTGAACAGCTGGAACAATTCACTCAACTCAACTGTTACAGAGTACTTTTTGGTGTGATGCTCCTCTGTATAATCCACATACACATATTCTTTGTCGGTAAATGCTATGAAATCTTTGTACCAACGTAGCAGACTTTGCATTAGTGGTGGTAGATCCTTTTCCTTCGCAGGCTCGACGAGAGGCCCTTTCTTCACATATTTTAATGCTACCTCACCCATTGGCGTCTCGTCCAGGCCTAACGAGGCATGAAGAGACACACCCATGTCGGACGCACATTTCATGGCACTCTCTACAGTCATTCCAACTATTGCCAAAGCATTTATGACCTCGGGGTCCTGTTCCGGAGCGGCTTTCACTATGAGGGGGGGGATCGATTGTTTACTCTGCATCCCGAGCTGGGCAACTTGTTTCCCGCTTTTTATCATTTTTCTTTTTTCTTTCTCCTCCTCCAATATTCCTGCTTGCTTACGAAGTTCAATATCATAGTCTTTAGGCAAATTCTTCACGGATTGGGACACTGTCGACAAAAAATCCGTAGCCCAATAGTCTACAATCGGAGGGAATACTTCCTTGGGCTCAGGCTCCTTTAGCGCCTTCAGTTTGCCCTTCCATTTGTCAACGTCAGCCTTCACGACCAATTTGGTTTCAGCATCACTAAGTTCCCAAGGCCTTGGGGGGAGAGGCTTCAGTGATGGCTCCGGTACCCGTGTGGTCTTAGGTACATAAGGTCCGGGTTAATAGACCAAGAGCGGGTTCCCTTGCTGGCCGCCTGCTTCTGTTTCTTCGCTGGAGGAGGAATGGGGGGCGACGTCTGCTTATCCTCCGGAGGAGGAATGGGGGGCGACGTCCGCTTATCCTCCGGAGGAGGAATGGGGGGCGACGTCCGCTTATCCTCCGGAGGAGGAATGGGAGGCGACGACGTCTGCTTTTCCTCCGGAGGAGGAATAGTGGGAGACGTCTGCTTTTCCTCCGGAGGAGGAATGGGGGGCGACGTCTGCTTAACCGCCGGAGGAGGAATCATGGGCGACGGCTGCTTAACCGCCGGAGGAGGAAGATCGGGGGACGGCGTCGAATGGCGTGAAGGAGGCGTAGGTGAACCAGCACCAGCACCACCACCACCACCAGCACCTGCACCATCGTAGGGGGGTGGACTTGTTAGCCTTGGCGTCTCGCCTGGAAACACTATGTACTTCTTTTTCCATAGAATGAACTGGCGCTTGACATCTCCAAGTCTTCTCTCCCCTTCGGGTGTAGCTATGTCAATCTCCAGGTCCTCAAACGCTTGGACTATGTCTTCCACCGTGACACGAGCATAGCCATATGGAATGGGGTTGTTGTGATGGAGTGCTCCAGGTGTATAGGGTAAAGCACTGCCGGTAGCCACCTTCATGGAAATGTTCCCCACGGGATAATGCAGATCACATTCTTTCATCTCCTTTACGTCATCCACGGGGTAGTGAGGCTCCGGTGCACGACTCTCGATCATCGGTGCATTAGCACCTGCAGTCGGGGCCTCCGTGGAAGCCACGCTGCTTCTCCGCTGCTGGCTTCCGAGATCCGTTGCATGTTCTTGATGCGGCCCTGCAGCCGACGCTTTTTCTTTCTCAAGTATTCCCGCCACGACCTTCTTCAGTTCAGAAACTTCCATTGCAAGATTCGACAGTTCATCTGCAGCCCGGTCCGTACCTCTCCTACGGCTTCTGTAACAGTACGGGTCACCCTCCTGGGAAAACCCTACTTTCCACGGCAATCTGCCTTTGCCTCGTATATGTCCTCCATGTTCAGGATTTCCGAGGGCAATGGTCAGTTGGTCTCTCTCTCTGTTGAACGTGATCTTGCCCTGTTGAGCTTTGGTCATTGCGTCAACAAGGTCTTTTGTGGGAGCAAACTTTTTCTGCCGGTGAACACACTCCCCTGTCTCCGGGTCTAGCGATCCCCCATGCCCGTACCACCACATTTTGGCTCTTTCGTCCCATCCCTCTGTACCTAGATGGATTCCTCTTGCCCTTAGGCCGTCCTCCATTGCCTGCCACTTAGGCGCCGAAACGCGGTATCCTCCTGGCCCCATAACATGATGGTACTGTTTCTTTTCCGCATTAGCCTTATTTTTTGCCGACATTTCCTTGAAATGCTCCGATTTATGTTGCGTCACAAATTCTGTCCAATCATCTCTCAGTTTCTCATATTGTCCAGTGAAAATCGGAGTCTTGCCCTTGCTGACATATTCACGGAACAATTTTTTCTTGAAGTTCCGGAATGCTTCGGCCATCTTCTGAAGAGCGAACTCTTTGACTATCCTCCTCCTCTCACGTCCACCCGGAACGTCCTGACCGAATTCATCTTTTTTGTTGTATTCCGGAGGTAGAATGAAATGTGCAATAAGCTTTCTAAACATAATCTTTTTCGTTCTCTTGTCGACATAACTGAAACCAATACGTGCTTTCTTTGGCTCCTTCCATTCCTGGACGGTGATCGGGACGATGTCTCTAACAATGACTCCGCATTGGTTGATAAACTTTGTGGTGTGCTGTAGGGGCTTGCCGATTTCACTGACTGATTCGATGGTATATATTTCGGAATCTTTCATCGCCTTGGATTTGCCACGCTTTGTCATACTAGATCCGACCGAGGGCTAAAATAAGAAAGAGAGTCGCGCGCGTTAGTCTTTGCAATTGGACCGAGGGCTAAAATAAGACCGAGGGCTAAAATATATACCTCGCCGGAGGTGGTTGTTCTTTGCAATTGGAGATCGTCGTTTGTCGACGGTTGACCTCCGTCATCAATGTCCATTCCTTCACCTCCTTGATCATCGACAATGTCTGTTCCTTCTTCACCTCCTTGATCATCGACAATGTCTGTTCCTCCTTCACCTTCTTGATCCTCAAGGTTCAGATAAGAAGAGATTACATCATCGACAATGTCTGTTCCTCCTCCGGCTATGATATCTAATATATAACCTTCAGCCACCTGTTCCGCCGTCAGGTCTCTATTGGCTGCCATATGTCACTCCTGCAGACATGCATGCAGTAAAAATTAATTAAGTATATAGGAGACTTAGCAAATATTGTCGTAGAAGGAGGGAAAACAGATTGCTAGGGTTTTGGGTGGAAGAACGATAACCACCGGAGGGGGAAAACCATACTTTAGAGGTGTGTCCAAGATTAGTTTCTCAAATGACTTGGAGAACCCCATAGCTAGGTTGCATTTGCTTTCCTGGTCATTTTGGTATATTACACTTAATATTCTGAATTTATTGAATTAAAACTTATTTTCATCATTATTTTAATGAATTTAATACAAATTCAAATATGGTCTCATTTTGAACTTTGTCAAACATGATTGAAAATGATATAAACAGATAGCTTACATTTTTCTGAACATTTTGCATATTTTTCCAAAAAAATTAAATTATAAATTAAAAGTTATTTAATTTAGAAGGTTATTTATATTCTGTAATTTAGAACAGTGGGCAGGTGACGTCATCATGACGTCACCCCTGGCGTGGCCGGCGGTTGCAGATTAGGATCTCGGATCGACGATTCCGGCCACGGGGGATGCAACGGAGATGGGGACGAGGCCACTGTGCTGCTCGCCACGGGGGAGGGGACGGAGATGGGGACGAGGCCACGGCCACTGTGGTCTCGCCGGCGGCGAATCTGGCCGCGGGAGCGAGCGCGAGGGACGGCGACGGCGACGGCGCGGCGACGGCGTTGGTTCGGCGTTGGTTCTAGGGCGACGCCGTTGGTTCTAGTTCGATGGCGTTGGTTCTAGGGCGACGACGACGGCCCGCGGGGAACCTACCGGCCGGAGAGACGGCGACGGGGCGGGGGCAGAGCAGGGTGGAGGCGGTGGAGAGAAGGGCGCGACGAGGGCGACGGCGCAGCGACGGCGACGGCGATGGCGACGGCGACGGCGATCTGCGCGGGGGACGGCGACGGGGCAGAAGACGACTGGGCGCCGGCGCGAATGAAGACGAGGGTTTGGGGACTTAGAAAATTTTGGGGCAGGAAGGCATCGCACATATATAGGTCAAGCCTTTAGTCCCGGGTGGTGTCACGAACCGGGACTAAAGGTCCCCTGGGTACCCTCCGCGGGCCTTTAGTCCCGGGTGGTGTCACGAACCGGGACTAAAGGTGAAAATTTTCGCGGCGTTTTCGTTCCCGCGCAGAACGAGCCTTTAGTCACGGTTCGTGACACCAACCGCGACTAAACGTGGTTATTCGAATACTATTCTTTTTTCCAATCTTAAAAATACAAATAATATATCAGAAAATTCAGAAAAATAAAACTAATTCTTTTTCCAATCTTAAAAATACAAATAATATATCAGAAAATTCAGAAAAATAAAACTAATTCTTTTTCCAATCTTAAAAATTCCCATAGATAAAAAAGGCAGTACATAATGGCAAGAGTGGATCTAAACCTAAACGGAGAGCATAGATGCATGATCTGATATCTGCTGCTAGTCATACTCCTGCCTAGGCCTACATGCGAGAAAATTCAGAGCCCAGGACTGGGCCTGAGGGTAGCGCAGGCGGGGGATATCGCCGGCCCTGATGTAGTCCATGACGCTCTGTAGAGTCCGACTGGACCACCATAGCCGACGACCGGCCTCGTGAAAGTTCCCAGGAGGCAGGCCGTCCTCCTCATACCTGGCGAGCGCCCTCTCACGCCGATTGATGAAGAAGGCATCCCAAGTATGTTGGTTATCGGGATGCCAACTGGGATCTCTCCGCTGCTCCGGCGTGAGCTCGTGGTAGTAATGGTTCGTGATGGCCGCCCGACGTGCCACACCTTGAGGAAGAGGAGGGACCGGCACTCCTCCGGCGCTCAGCATCCAACCGGCGGGAACACTGTAGCCGGGCGGGCAGGGGTAGTTCGAGGTGGAAAGTGCCTCCGCCTGGATGAATGTTAGAGTGGGTACGGTAGAAGCCATGAGAGAGTGGTGAGTTTGTATGTGTTTATGCCAATGGTGTGGCAATGCACATATATATAGCGAGAAGAAAACATCCCTTTAGTCCCGGTTGGGGACACCAACCGGGACTAAATGGGTTAGGGTTTCGTTTGGACCAATCAGATAGAATCACACGGAACGTGTGTTTCTTTAAAGCGCTTCTGAGTCGTTGGATCTGGGGTGTGTTTCTTTTCAGCTGTTGTGAGCCGTTCGATCAGGGCTACGGTGTGTTTCTTTCGAGCTGTTGTGAGCCGTTGGATGAGGTGGTTTCTTAACCGTTGGATCAAAACCCTAGCACAACACTTTGTGAGCCTGAGGACCCTATATATAGCCCACCTTCATACACCGGTCAGTTCATCGAGCAAATACAAAACATCCGGATTCGCCATCATACGTCCTACCGTGCATTTGGTATGCATACTGCACCCAGTAGCCACGGTGGGGCTGTATGATGGTGATACCGATTGTTTTGTTCTACACCCCCCCTTTAACACATCCATCCATGCTTGGGTCAGTGTTCACTTTGAGCTCGAGTAGTATTTGCTTGGTTGTGTTAATTAGGGTGGCGCGTGGCGCGGGAATTGTGACGCGTGGCGCGGGAGTTGCGACGCGTGGCGCGGGAGTTGTGACGCGTGGCCAGGAGGGCGCGGTATAAACTGTCGCGCATCGAGCGCGTCTTCTCCTCTCCACGCATGCCAGGAGGGCACCGTCGCGCTTCCACCATGCCTCCGAGGAGGAACAGCACCACCGGCTTCCGCGGTGTCCGAGCACGGCAGAACGGAATGTTCAGCGCAGATATCCGCTGGGGGGACGACCGCATCCCCCTCGGCACCTTTGCAACGGCGGCGGAGGCAGCCCGCGCCTGGGACGCGGCGGCCTGGCGCCTCAACCGCCCACGGTCGCTAATGAACTTCAACGACTACCACACCGTCTGGGAAGCGGAGGCCAGGGCGCCGAAGCCGCAGATCATCACTGCCGCCGACCACCTCCACCTCCGCCACCGCGCGTTTCAGGGCCTAGTCGACGCCAGGGAAGACCGCGTCGTCCGCGAGTATTACCGGAACAACCCGGGGGAGGAGAGCGCCGACGAGGAGCTCTGGCAGACCCGCGCGGCTCAGCGGGCGGAGCGCCGCCTCGAACGCCACCTCGCGTTAGATGCCGCTCGGGAGGCGAGGACGAGGGCGCTGCAGGAGCTTCGTCGGGCCGACCGCGCCGGCGAAGTCTGGGCCTCCGACGATCCGAGGTGGGGGCCTATCTCGGACATACCATCATGCACCTCCGACGACGACGAGGAGGTCACGGACGAGTTCGGCGACGATGATGACCCGGAGGAGGTCACCGACGAGTTCCCCGACGACGACGGCGAGGAGTAGTGTTCGTCTGTTTTCTCTTTTTAATAAAAGAATTTGCATTCCGGCGACACTGCGGCACGCTAGCGCGTCTGTTTTCTGTTTTTAGTAAAAGTTTGGTACAATAAATTAATTAGAGATAATATAATTCAAAATGATCCATTAAACATGATCCATTCAACAAAGTTTGGTACAATAAATTATTACACATCAATTCTTCCCTTGTGTCCCCGCTTTCTTACGATTTGGACGTATCCATGGAGCATCCTCATCATTTAACTTAATGCTTGGGTCAGAGTTCACTTTGAAGGGCGGAATTTCACCAAACATATTATAATCTTCTGACATGTCTGTCTTGTCCTCCACTCTCACGATGTTTCTTTTCCCTGAAAGAACAATGTGACGCTTTGGATCATCGCATGATGCACTGATCGTTTTCTTATCTTTCCGTTTCCTCGGTTTGCTACTCACGTCCTTCAAATAGAAAACCTGAGCGACATCTTTGGCTAGGACGAATGGTTCGTCAAGGTAACCAAGATTGTCGAAATCCACCATTGTCATTCCGTATTGCTCGTCCACCTTTACCCCACCTCCTGTTAGCTTGAACCATTTGCACCGGAACAAAGGGACCTTAAAATAGGGTCCATAGTCAAGTTCCCATATCTCCTCTATGTAACCATAATATGTGACCTTTTGCCCAATCTCGGTTGCTGCATCAAAGCGGACACCACTGTTTTGGTTGGTGCTCTTTTTGTCTTGGGAGATCGTGTAAAATGTATTCCCATTAATCTCGTACCCTTGGAAAGTCGTGATAGTCGAAGATGGTGTCTTGGCCAACATGTACAGCTGATCTCCAACATCATTGTCATTCATTAAATGTTTTCGCAACCAACTGCCGAAAGTCTCCATGTGGGCCTTTCTAATCCATGATTCAGTCTTCCCCGGGTTGTTCGAGCGTAAAATATTCTTGTGTTGCTCGAAATACGGAGCCACCAAGCTCGAATTTTGCAGAACTGTGTAGTGTGCTTCAGTCATAGAATGACCGTCCATACATATCGTTGATTTTCTTCCGATCGTGCCTCTTCCACTTAGTCTCCCCTCGTGCCGCGATTGAGGAATACCTATCAGCTTAAGGTCAGGAACATAGTCAATACAGAACTCAATTACCTCCTCATTTCCATAGCCCTTTACGATGCTTCCTTCTGTCCTAGCACGGTTACGAACATATTTCTTTAATACTCCCATAAACCTCTCGAAGGGGAACATATTGTGTAGAAATACAGGACCGAGAATGGAAATTTCTTCGACTAGGTGGACCAGGAGGTGCGTCATAATATTGAAGAAGGATGGTGGAAACAGCAACTCAAAACTGACAAGACATTGGACCACATCGTTCTGTAACCGTGGTAGATCTTCAGGACTGATTACCTTCTGAGAGATTGCATTGAGGAATGCACATAGCTTCACAATGGCTACTCGAACATTTTCCTGTAGGAGGCCCCTCAAAGCAATCGGAAGCAATTGCGTCATAATCACGTGGCAGTCGTGAGACTTCAGGTTTTGGAACTTTTTGTCCGCAATGTTTATTATTCCCTTTATATTCGACGAGAAGCCAGACGGGACCTTTATACTGCTCAGGCATTCAAAAAAAATGACCTTCTCTTCTTTCGTAAGAGCGTAGCTGGCACGACCTTGAAACCATTCCGGATGCCGGTCATCTGGGTCTTTCAAAAGTTGCTGATCCTGCCGTGCTTCCTTTGTATCATTTGTCTTCCCATACACGCCCAAGAAGCTTAGCAGGTTCACGCAAACATTCTTCGTAACATGCATCACGTCGATTGCAGAGCGGACATCTAGGACTTTCCAATACTGTAGCTCCCAAAATATCGATTTCTTTTTCCACATGGGTACGTGCCCGTCAACTCCCTGCGGAACTGATTGTCCGCCAAGACCCTTTCCAAAGATGACTTTCAAATCCTTGACCATATCAAATATCTCAACTCCAGTACGTTCCGCAGGCTTCGGCCGGTGATCTGCCTTGCCGTTGAAATGCTTGCCTTTCTTTCTTACGTTATGATTTCGGGGAAGAAATCGACGATGACCCAGGTACACGTTCTTCCTACAGTTATCCAAAAATACACTTTCAGTCTCATGTAAGCAGTACGTGCATGCTTTGTATCCCTTATTTGACTGTCCAGAAAGGTTACTGAGAGCAGGCCAATCGTTGATGGTTACAAAAAGCAACGCTCGTAGGTTAAATTCCTCTTCTTTGTGCTCATCCCACACAGGTACACCAGGTTTGCCCCACAATTGTAAAAGTTCATCAACTAATGGCCTTAGGTACACATCGATGTCGTTGCCGGGTTGCTTCGGACCTTGGATGAGCACTGGCATCATAATGAACTTCCGCTTCATGCACAACCAAGGAGGAAGCTTGTAGATGCATAGAGTCACGGGCCAGGTGCTATGGCTGGAGCTCTGCTCGCCAAAAGGATTCATGCCATCAGTACTTAGACCAAATCTTATGTTCCTTGCGTCAGCTGCAAAATCTTTGAACTCTCTGTCGATCTTTCTCCATTGCGTTCCATCAGCGGGGTGTCTCAACTCCCCGTCGGACTTACGGTCCTCTTTGTGCCATCGCAACAACTTGGCATGATCTTTGTTCCTGAACAGGCGTTTCAACCGAGGTATTATAGGAGCATACCACATCACCTTGGCGGGAACCCTCTTCCTGGGTTTCTCGCCCTCAACATCGTCACCAGGGTCATCGCCTCTGATCTTATAACGCAATGCAGTGCATACAGGGCATTCATTCAAATCCTCGTATGCACCGCGGTAGAGGACGCAGTCGTTAATGCATGCATGTATCTTCAGAATCTCTAAACCTAGAGGGCACACAACCTTCTTTGATTCGTACGTACTGGTGGGCAACTCGTTATTCTTCGGAAACATATTCTTCAACATTTTCAGCAAATTTTCAAATGATGAGTCAGCTACACCTTCCCGTGCCTTCCATTTCAGCAAATCCAGTGTGCAGCCCAGCTTTTTCAGACTATTGTCGCATCCTGGGTACAGTGACTTCGTGTGATCCTCTAACATGCGATCCAAATTCTCCCTCTCCTTGTCAGTTTCGCAGCGTCTCCGTGCATCAGCAATGGTCCGACCAAGATCATCAGCGGGCTCATCATGTGCCTCTTCTTCACCTTCACCAAACCCTTCCCCACCTTCAGCATCATCCTCCATGAAAGTATCACCGAAAAGGTCATGATAGTTGAAATCGATATCATCCTCTTCTTCATCTTCTTCCATTCTAACCCCTCTTTCTCCATGCTTGGTCCAACAATTATAGCTTGGCATGAAACCGTGCCGAAGCAGGTGCATGTGAACGACTCTTGAGGTGGAGTGACCCTTCTCATTCTTACATTCAGCACATGGACACATAATAAAACCTCGCTGCTTGTTCGCATTTGCCACTACGAGGAAATCTTTCAAACCCGTAGTGAACTCACCGGAGAGTCGGTTACCGTACATCCATTGCCGATTCATCTGCATTATTATTATATAAAGTATATAATTAACCATCATGCATCTGTTAAACTAACTAGCTAGCTGAAATAATACAAATCATGAAAGGTTCAAGTTGCTAACCGCGATCACGGAGGTAAAATAAATGAAAACGCTCAAGTGTGTTTCATGCTATGGGGCATTTCATCGAACACCTTGTGTGCATAGTAGGAACCAAAAGCATACCCACCACCCCCTTGTGAATATTGTGAGCAAATGTGGCTAAGTGCAGCGAGCTGAGTCCTATATATAGGGATGGGCCTTTAGTCCCGGTTCACCTGGACAACCGCGGCTAAAGGCCGTGGGGCCGGCCCGAGGACCTATTAGTCCCCGTTGGTCTGGCCAACCGGGACTAAAGCCCCTCCCCTCCGCCAGCTGTGGGCCGAGCGCGCTGGGCCCGGACTATTGGTCGCGGGTCTCGTCCCGAACCGTGACTAAAGACCCCTATGGTCGCGGGTCCATTATTTTGGGGACTAATGGGGGCGTACCGAAGGCCTATTTTCCACCAGTGTAGGAACGTCGCATTACTGTGCCGTAACGAACCTGGGTAAAAACCCTGTGTCATTGTCCTTCGCACAACCACGTCCCCCCACGTCTCTATCGGTAGTCTCATGGCCTGTAGCTTCTTTAATCAAGGTTGTCCTTTATCATGCACCTATATGAACTGAGTAAAAATCTTTATCGGATTAACTGCAGATGCCATGGGGTTTTGCGGTGGAGAGCAGAGATGACGAAGTGTAAAATATGGCGATGCCTTTTGAAAAAAGATATGCGATCTGCGATTTAGATAGATTTTATATATGAAAAGTATGCACTATTTGATTAAAACAACTCTTCCATGTCATAGTTATGATATTTTTTCCTATTTACGTTGATTACAATGCAAAATATTTTTTTAGTGAATTGACTTGAATTTGCAATTTTTTCTTTAGTAAAGTTACTGTGTTTCAAGTTTGAGAAGCAATTATTTTATTTAGAAAAGACCAGAGGAATCGGGTTGCATGATAATTTTGCGAGATTTTAAACTAAATATCATAATATTATTAAAATAAAAAAGCTACCATACATTTGAAGAGACCCCGTGAATTGTCCCTGCCTCTAGATGAAGACACCCCCAAATGCAATTACTAGCTAAGACCCTGATTTGTTTAAAGGCATGAAAATATCAAAACTACCACGAGAAGATTTGGATCCACATAACTTTCTGGTCCCTCTGATTCACATGCTTCAGAGTATGGATCTAACTGCTTCTTTGTATGATATGAGACTTGGGGAAGTGAAAAATGTGGCAACGTCTTATAATATATGAGATAGGCTAACTTAGAGTGGTACATGCGCATATATGTAATGAAAAGAATATATGAAAGGAACTCTCTATACTACTGACTGTGAACATCTTTATTAACAAAATGTCCACGATACTTTTCCATGTGCTCTTAAGGCGTAAATAATTTTCATGTCTAAACTGCCCCATGTGACATTTCATTATATAAAGAAAATTGACCGAGTCTCGATGGATGTAGGTACCCATCCATAGCACTGCAGCCGAATGCACTATAGTATTAGCAATGGATGGATGGTTGGATAGTTGCATGGTTGATGGTCTCACAAAGCACATCGGGAGATGTACGTGCACAACTTTCTCTAAAAGAGCTTGAACTGATCTAAAAAACACCACGTATCAAATCATGTGCCTATTATTTCGCCAAGTGCCCGCCCTAGTTTTTTTTTTATTACGCTAGTTGGGCTGCGGTGTAGGGAAAACTGCTGGTATGAGTTTTAGTTGTTGACAACTAGCTGCCTGCCTGGCTATATAATATGTGAAATTGCCTGGAATACCCTCAAAGTGATGAGAACATGCTTTCGGTCCATTTCTCTCAATGTTGAAATATTGCGTGCACGGGATAAGAATTTAGCTAATTTTAATCAAAATACTATTACACTAAAAAAATACATGATATTTTGATATTTGTTGAAACAGTGTATTCTCCAACAAATTATATCAGCCTTATACAAAAGAAAATATGTCTTTCCATCCGGATTTGTACAATTTATGATCAAACGTTCAGAAAATAATGGAATTTACAAATCAAGGTAAAATCATGAGCAAACAGTGGGAGCAAATCCAAAGAACTACAAGACGAACAAAAAAAAATCAAAAAAAGAACAACAGAATTTGTGCCGTTTTTTCCTTTGAAATATAACCGGTTCGGGAGATTCATAAGAATCTTTGGAAGCAGCTACAAACCATGATTCGTGAGAAACGAACCAAATTCGAAAAAGCCTACCGTCCGGCGAACCGGTATGTTTCCTTTATCCAGATTATTTCTACATAAAGAAAAAAGCCAGAACAAACACACACTTTCATTCATAGGGCCACATGCCACTGCTCCAGTGCTCCTGCCTCTCCAGCTACGTGATCGATGCATGTTCTAAAGATTTATCTTTTTTTCTCCCGCAAGTATAACAGGCATAATTGTTCTTGTTTAAATATGTTTAAGAAATTTTAGCACTTACTTTTTCTACTCGTGATAATAGGTGCTCTGAGCCAGCCTCACTTCACAAGAGAAAACATGTGAGCTACGGTGTTGAACACATCACGCATGAATGAATGAATTAATAGAGTATTATTACAAGACAGTTTTAACAACTAGTTGTTACGAGCTGTTGAGAACCAAAAACTGAATTAATCAAGGGAATTTGCGATGGTTCGAATGCAACCCGTGCCACCGTCCTATGTAGTACAATTCGTATCCAAATGCTTTACAACTATCTACTTTGGACCTCATGTCTCACGAAGCATTCTGCGTCGCTCTCCTGCACTAATTCCCGTCAATTAATCACGTCACACAGCACGAAACACTGTAGTACTGGAGTGTGGAATATGTGCATCGCATCACAGAAATGTAGGCGTCGGGAGCAGAGGAAAGACACTCTCCTGGTTTCCATCTAAACTTAGTAATGCTTGAACTCTTATTAAGTCATGCTAAGTAAACTGGTTTGTCGCGGATGTTTTTTTTTTTTTGATAAAGGGCTTTATTACTCAAAAAGTTCAAGCATTACACCCGGCCTCTGCATCGTAAGATACACACAGCCGAAATCCGAAACTGAAAATAAACAGAGTTACAATGCTACAAAACATCCGCTGTAGACTGTCGATGCTATGGAGCCTCTATCCGTAGATCAAGCGGCCATCCATGTGGGATAAAAATATCCCTCGCCACCTGCTCCAGTCGTGCACATGCCTCCGTATAACACTAGTAGGGAATTGCTATTCTATGGAATGGATTCTGTGGCGCACCTCTATCTGGTGCGCCACAGAAGTGCGCCACAGAAATATTATTTTGTGGCGCATGGCCCAGGGTGCGCCACAGAAATACATATTTTTGTGGCGCATGTGATGGACGTGCGCCACAGAAATCGTGCGGGCCCCACACCAATCATTGGGCTGGGTGTCAGAGGCCATATTTTTATGGCGCACCCAGACGCGTGCGCCACAGAAAGGGCAACTTCTGTGGCGCACTGCACAGGTGCGCCACAGAAACACCATATTCTGTGGCGCATCCTACCCAATGCGCCACAGAATATGTTGTTTCTGTGGCGCACCTGCGCAGTGCGCCACAGAATAGCATACAGGTGCGCCACAGAAATATGCGCACTGTGCACATAAAGGTGGCTGCCCCCTCTCTCCCCCCCCCCCCACTCACTTCATTGCAAGTGGATGTTGCTCACTCGCCCCCCCCCCTTCTCTCCACTCTATTTTTACACATTTAGTTCTCCTTTTTAGGTAGGTGAACCTATTTATTCGATGTATAATTGTTGGTGAAGTTTGTTGTTGTTGGGGGGGCCTAATTACCTTGCATCTATACTCCGGTGCCTCCCTCTCCCTCGCTCTTTTCGCGTGTCGGTATCGAATCTACTCGGTGAGTATAGTTGGAGGTTCATATGTCTTGTGTGGCCATCGATCGATGTGTATGGGTGTTTGTCATGCATGTGCAGGTGGACCGATCGATTGTCGCGCGTGCGGGCGCGGTGGTGTATGGATGTTTGCCGAAATGTTGATTCACTTCCATTTCGGCAAACTTTTGCACCCCATATGTCCTACTTATAGGAGAGGTCATGCCGAATTTTTCCAGCGACTATGCATGCATGTTGTGGTTCTAATTTTCTGCTCTCTATGTGTCTGTGCAGGCAACCATGGTACTAGAAATGAGCTCTGCTCGAATCGCTAGATACAAAAAAGACGCGAAGGCGGACATGATTCGGTGCAACAGGCGACAGATAAGATGCCCGTGTCGATCATGCAAACTCGTGCGCTGGATTGACCCTGATTCCGGACAATTGGAGGAGCACCTTCTCAGACGCGGTTTCTTTGACGACCGCAACCACGTGGCACCGCCGGCAGCAAAAGTTGTGCACGAAGAGGAGGGCGAGCGAGGATATGACGGCGAACAAGATCATCATGAAGAAGGATATGTCGGCGGAGAAGATCGACATGACGATGAAGGCGAGAACACGGAGACCCCGCTAATTTCGGCCTTGCGGGACTCTCATGTTCAGGATCTGCTGCTTAAGGAGACGAGCAACGACATAGCTGCAGCTAGGGAGAAAGCCAAACTGGCGCAAATGGAGATAGACGGGGTGACTCCGTTGTTTCCTGGGTGCCGCCCCGAGGATACGCGGTTGCATGTAACGCTTGCTGCTCTGAAGATGAAGACGCAAAACAAATGGACCGACTCGAGCTTCAACAAGAACTTGAAATTCTGGCACGATCGCCTTCCCGAGGGGAACACATTGCCAAGCAGTATCAACGAGGCTAAGAAAGTCGTGTGCCCTCTTGACCTACCTCACGAAAAATTTCACGCCTGCATCAATGATTGTGTAATTTATCGGGGGGAGTACAAGGACACAATCGCATGTCCGAAGTGCGGCCACGGACGATACAAGTGTGGAACCAACAACAAGAAAATTCCTCGAAAAGTGGTATGGTACTTTCCTATCACTCCCCGTCTTCAACGGTACTACGTGGACCCTAAGGAAGCAAAGCTCATGCAATGGCACGCAAAAAGGGAGAAGCCGGAAGAAGATCCGGAGAAGGGCTATATCATGACACATCCTGCAGACGCTGCCCAGTGGGAAGCATTGGACATAGCTTTCCCGAGTTTTGGGGGCGACGCGAGGAACGTCAGGCTGGGTATGAGCACCGATGGACTCAATCCGTTCGGCAACCAGAGTAGCACACATAGCAGCTGGCCCGTGTTTGTATGGCCTTACAACCTACCCCCGTGGCTGTGCACCAAGCAAAAGTACATACACTTGAGTATTCTCATCCAGGGGCCAAAACAACCAGGTGTCGACATGCATTTGTATCTCGGGCTGCTGAAAGACGAGTTAGACACGTTGTGGAAGACGCCACCCCGTACGTGGGACGCGTACACTAGAGATTATTTTCATATGAGAGCCGCGTTGCTGACGACGGTCACAGACTATCCTGGTTACGCGTATGTATCTGCCCAGGTCGGCCACGGATTCTGCGGCTGCGTGAAGTGCATGGACGGGACCCCGCATCTCCAGCTACCAAGGGATCCTGGGTCTTCGAAAACCGTGTACCCAGGGGCTCGAAGGTGGCTTCGCCTGGATCACCCATGGAGAAAACGCGGTGAGTTGTTCAATGGTAAAGACGAGCCCGATGGAGCCCCACGCACGAGGAGCGGCGAAGAAATCGACGAGCTTCTGAAAAATTGGGACGAGTGCCCTTCGCCGGGAAAGAAACGACCCAAGCCAGAGCCGCTGCTGGGTGTATGGAAAGCGAGGTCTGTTTTCCACGACTTGGAGTACTGGCCGGTCCTCCACGCGCCTCATAGCCTTGATGTGATGCACATTACGAAGAACGTTACGGAGAGTCTGCTTGGCACTATTTGCAATTCGGAGAAGTCCAAGGATGGGCCGAAAGCAAGATTCGATCTAAAACATTTTGGCATTAGGAAAAATCTACAGGTCCCCGCCGATAGTGATGATGATGATGACGATGAGGATAAGACGGAAGGTCCTCCCCGCAAAAAGGCTAAGAAGAACACCGTGGTGCTTCCCGCTGCCTGCTTCACATTGAGTCCGCCGGAGCTTGAGCAGTTTTTCAGGTGCCTCGTAGAAGTCAAAGTTCCTCACGGATACTCAGGGAGTATAAGAAGATATCTGGACTTAGCGAAGAAGAGGTTCACCGGGATGAAGTCTCACTACTAGAGAAAAGCCTATAGGAGAAAATGAGGGCTCGAGGCGCATATTTTCATAATGCGCCTCCTATATATTATGCGAGGCGCATTTCGAAGATGTGCCTCCTATAATGCATATATAGGAGGCGCATTCCAAAAATATGCGCCTCGCATACATGAAGTAGGGACCACAGCCTCCTGGCCCCAGGTTATGCGAGGCACATTTGTCCATATGCGCCTCCTATAAAGTAAGTATAGGAGGCGCACTTCTATAATATGCGCCTCCTATATTTTGTGTGGGCCCGGGTGGCTTCGGAGGCAGCGAAGGCGAGGCGCATCTGGCAGAATGCGCCTCCTATAGTTGGAGATATAGGAGGCGCATATTTGTGGAATGCGCCTCCTATATATGCATTATAGGAGGCACATCTTGGAAATGCGCCTCGCATAATATATAGGAGGCACATCTTGGAAATGCGCCTCGCATAATATATAGGAGGCACATCTTGGAAATGCGCCTCGCATAATATATAGGAGGGGCATTCTGAAAATATGCGCCTCCTATAATATCCAGCACGATTTTTGCTACTTTTTAGCACATGGGAGCCACTACCACTCCAGCTAAAGAAAGATCCTGGGTCCGGAAAAACCGTGTACCTCGGGACTCGGAGGTGGCTTCCCCTGAATCACCCATGGAGAAAGCTAGCGCATCTGTTCGATGGGACGGTCGAGCGCCGAGAAAAACTGGACCAGAGGAGCGGCGCAGAAATCTGCGACCTGTTGAATAACTGGGAGTGTCAGGCCCCGAGGGAGGAAGATGTCGTCAAGGAGCACAACTCCAGTTTTACGCGGTGGTTCAGGGACACATTCATAATTGACAATTTTATGTTTTGAAGCTATTTGGATATTTTAAATACTTTCACTTTATTGTATAGTTCATATTATGTTTAAGTAACGTTTTTACATTAAAAATAGACTTAAATAAAAAAAAGGCAAAAAAATATGACCACACCAGAATTTAAACCTGGGTGGCCAAAGGTGCAGATGCCAAACCAAACTCAGCTAGCAAGTCTTAGTGATATAGAACACACGCGTGCTCTTTTAACTAGACGCGGGAGTTATACGAGGCGTGCACCAAAATGCGCCTCACGTGACTTATAGGAGGCGCACTTTTTGCAAATGCGCCTCGCGTATTCTGAACATAGACATGCGCACGCTCGATCCCCGACCAATTTCCCCACACGCCACACATAGACAACCACGCGCTGTCGCTCGATCCCGGCGGCGGCGGCCACTCCGACGACGTGCACGCCCTCCTCTCCGCCTACTTCGACGAGATCGACGGCCGGCGCCTCCTTCCTGTGCAGCGCGCCTACTCCGACGAGACGGCCGGCGCCCGCTCAAGAACGCGCTCCGCATCGACTCCCTCTGCTGCCCGCCTCCGGTGAGTACCAATCTGCCCTCCATGGCCTCCATCCCGTCCATTATCCATGGCGCATTCCTCGGCGCAGATTCCTCCGCTTTCGGAGGGCGCACTGCTGAGGGGCAGAAGCGGCCGCGGCAGGCGCATGTCGGCGTCGCTGGCGCCCGCGGCGCCGTCCGCCTACGACACCTCATTGGTGTTCCCCACTGGCCTGCTTCCCGTTCAGGTGAGGGCCCCGTTCCTGTCATCGCTGCTCCCAGATTTCGACATGCTAAGAACTGGTGTTTCGATCTAGGATTTGCTCTCCATCTCTGCTAGTAGAACAGGTCGGTAGAGGATTTTCTCTTGGCAAGTTGGTCCATTTGTGCGCGCTCCATGTAGATCCAGATAAGTAACATGGTTAGGATCGTTATGTGCAATGTTTAGGCACCTAGCAATACTCACAGCCTTTGATTCAATCCAGGCATGTAACACACGATTATAATTGGACAGCATGTCCTGCTAGATGTAGACCCAGAGACTTAGATGATTAGGTTTGTGTCTATTTTCTTGTTGGCATTCACTGCAGAGATGTGGACACATGAGTATTTTTCTTTGGTTGTTAATTGTGTACAGTACACAAGGAGCATTGAGTTTGTGTCTGTTTTTCAAACCTGTGAGTACTCTAGCTTAATTTTCCTGTTTAGCGGCGATATTAACACTTGATATTATGTGCCTGATGTTTGTGTGCTGGCCAATATTTACGAGGAATTTTACTGGTTAGTGGAGTACTCTAGGAATTTTCCCGATTAGTAGATTAGATTAGTTCTTGATGTATCGATGATGAAACTGGTTGTAACTGAATACAAGTAATCTGGTTCCTGTTTATTACCCACTGTGATTTTTATTGTTAAAGGAAAATACATCTGATTTTCAATCTATGCCCAGCAATTGGTACTTTTTGCCTCTTCCATCGAGCTGAATTTAAAATAGTGTGATAATATTGGACAGAAACTTGCGTATCTTCCGGTATTGCTTCCAAATTGACAAGGAAGTAGCTATACGTGCCTAACTTGGAAACAAATTACACTAGGGCACCAATATTTGCTTCCAAATTCAGTTAAATGAACTTGCTAAGTTAACTGAAATTTGTACACTTGTAGAATGTACTCCAATGAAGTTGCTTCAGTTTTTCTTAACTGCAACTTGTTGTTTCAGATGCATGTCTCTTGTGCATGAATTCTTGACAGCAACTTGGTATTTCAGATTCTTAACTGAATTTTAAACAAATCTGGGAGGCAAGGATTTTTAACTGCAACTTGTTTCAGAAACTGAAATACACTTGCAGTAGGAGTATCTCCTAGGTTAAATTTAAACTGCAGTAGCTTGCACTTAATAAGAAACTGAATTTTAACTTCATTAGCTTGCAATTAACTGGAATTTAAGCGGTTGGTGAACCATGGCCCCCGCCGAGCAGCTGCACGTCACCGCGTAGATCACCTCCACTCCAGTGAATTTCACTTACTGAGTACATCCACAGTCCAGTGAATTTCTTGACTCTTGATCATACATGTACCTTTCATCTGTTATAAACTTCTGCGGCAAGTAGTCTGATGATGTTAATGTATACTCAAATTAGGAGTAGATGCTGGTATAGATCTACTGAAATGAGGAGTATATCTTTGCTCAAATTAGGACTTGATGCAGGTGTATGCTTGGGGATCTTCTATATAAATTCTTTGAAAATAGTGTGCTATTGTTGCCCTTACAGTAAGGTATAGTAAGGTACAAGTAAGGTACTGTTAGTGCTTTATAGGAGTACAAGTAAGGTTGCACTGCTCAAATAAAAGCAAATAAAGACTGAACTGAATAATTTTGCTTGCTACTCCTTGGCAAGTAAACCTTGGTGTAAATTTCCATACTAAAAATGGAGTATATAGCTGCTGCGGTGCATAGCAATACTTGAAAATGGACTAGAGATGTCAGTAAATGGACTATATATTTCAACTTGTATACCTGCATTTTGTCCAGCTACTATTTGCGGGACATAGTTACCAGTAATTAAACATTTAAAGCAAGAAATAAATTTAAAACTAGGAGGTTAACATACTGTCATCTACCCAACAGTTAGCTGTTCTCAGATTTAAACCATGAAATGAAACTGAAGCTGCTGCATGCAATCTCCACATATTTCATTTACTCCTCTCTCTTCTTAAATTTAAACCAAATAACAGTAGTGGGTTATCATGCAATCTCTTGCTTGCTTGATTGGGGTAGCATTGCAGGTTGCTGATTCGTAAATTGCATCTTCATCATACATGTAGCACCATGTTCTTCAGTTTCTTGTTCATCATTAGGTTCTTGTTCATCATGGGGTTCCTGTTCTTGCATTACTTCATCTTGTTTGTCTATGGCGCTATGTTCTGTACCGCTCGGCTATTTTTAATATTTGTCTGCATCGCGGTGCCTGTTCGGACAGGGGTAAATATGTCAATTTTCTCACTTTTTCAGTTGGTCGGAAAATCCTTTAACGTCTTACATTTTTGAACAGAGGGAGTAACTAATATCATCTTTCTTTGTGTGTGTAGAAGATGGCGAAGAAGTGATATGTCGTGTACATCGGCCGGGTTCTAGGTGTGTACGAGGAGTGGAAAGACCGCGCGAAGCAAGTGAACACCTGCTCGGGCAACCTCTACCAAGGCTATACGAGTAGAGAGGTGGCGGAAGAGAAGTAGAGGAAGTGGACGAAAAGTGGAGGAAGTGGAGGAGGTGGCGAAAGAGAGGTGGCGAAAGAGAAGTGGAGGCACGGAAGGAAGAAGTGGAGCAACTTCATCGTGATCATCATCGCCTTGTTGCTATCCATCATAGTCTATGAGCTCTACTCTCACCTAAGCTAGCTAGAGCTCGATCCGTCGTCGCGGTTGTAACGTGATTGTGAACTTGTACTCGATCGGAGACACAAACACTTGTGTTGTGTGATGTACTTCGTATAAATGAACTTGCATATATATATGTCGTGATTTGATTCAAGTTGATGGTATTCATGGTGATGCTACTTTCTGGAAATTCTGGACTGTTGTACTGTATTTGTGTATCTATATACCTGTATATGTGTATTCTGGAATGCGCAGTAATTCTGCAAATTTTAAAATTCGAAAATGTTATAGGAGGCGCATATTGGGAACTATAGGAGGCGCATATGAGGATATATAGGAGGCGCATTTTCGATGCATATGCGAGGCGCATTTCAGAATGCGCCTCCTATAAGTTATAGGAGGCGCATTCTGAAATGCGCCTCCTATAACTTATAGGAGGCGCATTCTGAAATGCGCCTCCTATAACCCAAAATATGCGAGGCTTGGCGCTGGAGGCTCATTCCATATGCGCCTCGCATAACAAAAAAATGAGCCTCCTATAATCTTTTCTGTAGTAGTGTCTCACGATTGTCATGTGCTCATGACGCAGATACTTCCTGTTGCGATCCGAGGGATAATGGACGAGCATGTCCGTGATACGTTGTTTGGCCTTTGCAACTTTTTCGACGTTATCACCCGGAAATCGATCGGCGTGAGGCAGCTCAAGATGCTACAGGATGAGATCGTGGTGATACTATGCGAGCTCGAGATTTACTTCCCGCCGGCATTCTGTGATATATGTGTACATCTCCTTCTCCATGTCGTTGATGACATCAGGCATCTCGGCCCGACGTTTCTGCACTACATGATGCCGATGGAAAGGCAGAATGGTGTCCTGAAAGGATACGTTCGCAATAGGGCCCGTCCAGACGCAAGCATGGCCAAAGGATTTCTAACCAACGAGTGCATCTCTTTCTGCGACAATTACCTAAGCACCGAAGACGATCAGGATGTCGGTTTGTCCACCAGGACGCACCGTGGCAGACTCAACGGAGTCGGTCACCGCGAGGGCTGCCGCGACGTCCATGTCGGCATTCAAAAACGACGCGACGACTTTGATAGGGCTCACCGGGTCGCGCTACAACACTTAAAGTTGATCGAGCCTTTCGTGGAAGAGCACAAAAACTTAATCAATCAGAATTATATTGAAATGGGCGGGCCGAGGAAGATGGGAGACGTAACCAAAGAGCACAACTCCGGCTTCACGCGTTGGTTCAAGCAAAGTCAACTGATTGAAGCACGGAGAAAAATGCCTTCTACGGAAGATGAAAAACTCATATACATCTTATCACAGGGCCCCGGGCAGAACGTAAGGACCTATCAGGGGTACGACATCTCCGGTTACAGATTCTCCACCGAGGACAAGGACATGAGTAGCGAAAATCAAAACTCAGGAGTAACTATGCTATCATATGGCGATGCCGAGACTAATGTGGAAGAAAGATACTTTGGAAAGATCGAGGAGATATGGGAGCTCAACTACTGCGGAGAGACGGTGGTGCCAATGTTCCGTGTGAGATGGGCCAAGAATGTCAAGAAAGAAGGACGGTATTTCACCACAATGGTTATACCCGATGCCAAATCGAAGAACGCATCCGCGAAAAATGAGCCATGGGTACTCGCTAGCCAAGTTGACCAATGCTTCTTCATCACCGACCCGTCAAGGCCTAGCCGTGTTGTCGTGAGGAGGGGCAAAAGGAGCATCATCGGAATGGAAGGAGACGCCAACGAGGAAGACTTCAACAAGAACGGTGATCCGAAGATCGAGGAGGAGTTCGACAAGCACTTCGACATGCCTACTACTGGTAAAGTAAGAAGGAAGACATCCCTACCTACACACGGTTGTCCGTTCACGCGAAGAAATCTCAAGGTGGCCGGTATAAAGTATCCAGTCGCCAACAAAAAGGGAAAGAGACGCTAATTAAGCTAGATCGGAACAGATCGAGACAAATTAAGAAGATTTTTGTGTGTATATACGTGCATGTGTATGTGTATGTGTATGTGAGACAAGCACTTTTTTCTATATATATGTATGTGAGACAAGCACTTTTTTCTATATATATGTATGTGAGACAAGCACTTCTTTATATATGTGCATGTATGTATGTTATTCTTTATATATGTGCATGTATGTATGTATGTGTATGTGATTCTTTCTTTCTTTATAATTAAATAAAATATTAAAAAATGTGGGGCACCCAGGATTCGAACCCAGGCCATTAGGCTTAAGTACCTCACAGCTAAACCAACTGGGCTAGTAATAGATAGTTGTCACATATACAGCGTTTCGTTTTTTATTTATTTACGGACCCAATTCTGTGGCGCACCACTGGAAAGATGCGCCATAGAAATCTCGTTGACTCAATGACATGTGGCCCCGCGCATCGTGGCCACAGAATAGGCCCAGGAAATTCTGTGGCGCACTCCTTAGAGGATGCGCCATAGAATTCTTACAATTCTGTGGCGCACGGGGTCTTGGTGCGCCACAGAATCGTCCTCTCAGCCAATGACATGTGGCCCCCATCTCCATCTTCCACACTTAGCCAATTCGCAGTTCATCCATCTCTCTCAAGCGCGCGACGACGAACCTCGATCTGGATCCCCTTCTCTTCTCCCTCGCGCTCGCCACCGTGGAGAATTCGTGTGGAGGTGAAGGAGCATCGAGGAGGTGCAGGACCTAGCTAGGAGGAGGAGCGCGCGCCGTGACCTAGCCTAGGATCGAGAGGAGCCGTGCCGTTGCCGTCTCATCGACCGCGGCCGCTCGACACCTCCCTCTTCCTCGGCACCGCCGTTCGCCCCACCGAGGTTCCTCGCCCCGCGCCCACCCAGGTCAGTTCGCTGCTCGCCCCGCCCCGTTGCCCTATACGGAGTACGATTTCTTGTCAGTTCTTGAAAAAGTATTTATGACGATCTTAAGAGTAGTAAAGAAATCATGCAGCCCTGCACGAAACTCACATGTGCACACACACCTTTTGGACATTTTCTCTGAAGTTATGCAACCCAACACGAAATGAACACACCTTTTAAAAACTTCTTTCTCTGATGTCTGAAGCTATCCTCTGTCGGTCCTTTTGTTTCACCAAAAATAATATAATTTGGGCGTGGTACTGCACTATACTAGTATAAATTTATCACACAGCCCAATTGCACCTGCTAAGTTTTTACTAGCATAGGAAAAATCTGCACTCTGCATCCATCTAAACCCTAAGGAACGAAAAAGAAAAGGAAAAAAATGTGTCTTTTCAAGAGCATGCATGTATATGGAAAGTTGATAGCACTTGCCTTTCCCATCAGCCAAAAGCATGCACCATTTCCGTTGCAACCTGCCTGCTAAGCACAATAACATACTGACACTCATGATGTTCATGCTAGCATTCACAAATCTCAGGTCTGGGCATTATGAAACCAGCAGCAACTCTGCATAACACAGGTACACCTAGGGGGGGTGGATATGTGATATCCAACAGTTTCACCAAAACAGACCAGACGCCTACATAGTAAGTCAGCAGCTTACAACAACCACCATCCTCTGTTGTCCAACATTGCAGCAGCTTGCCAGTCCTTTTGTTTTCTGTAGTCAGGACTACAGCTTAGATTATGCAGGTGATTGCGACAAGTTTTCTACATGTGGCTGTTATCTTACTCAAGCCTGTTACAGCAGCAGCCGTAGAGGCCACAGTTGAGAATGTACATGTTTTTGTGCAGGTTTTTCTTTTTGAGATGCCAATGTTTTGCGAGGAAGTTGATTCATTTCCTTCCGAGCAAATTTCTGGCACTCTTAGACATAGGAAAATTAGCAAAGGTCATGCCAAATTTTTCTATGATTTTTTTTATACTTAGTAGTTTCACTTCTAGTTTCCTGATGGTCAATAGCTCAGTTCAACTGTAACTGCTAGATGCAAAACCAATTTACATCTTTGGTTTTTGAATTATCCATGAGCTAGTTGTGTTAGACTTGAAAACAACCAATAATGCTTGCTTCAGTCAAAAATGCACACACACATACAGAGAAAAGAAGACAAAAATGCTAGCTCATTTGTTTCAGTCAAACCACACCATTGTGTTGTTGGCAGTAGCTAACTAGATTGTACCGTCTTCCCAGCGCACCAACCATCCTCGATAGTGCCCCTGTAGCATTTTGGATGTAATAAGATATCAAGTAGTTCATTGCTTTATTATATTTGGAGTACCGGGTGTTGTACTTTGCTTTGTGACTCGTGATGCAAGTAACTTATTTTAAATGGATTCGATCACAATGGTTTGGTTATTTGTAATTTTGTACCAGAGTTTTGTTGACACGTAGCTAGGGCTGTGTTTTTTATTATATACACCGCGGCCGTTTTTTACTTCTGCAAATATTGTTTTTTATGAATATAAGTCATCATTGAGGGATTTCAGATGGCACAACCAATTATTTCTTAGGGCAATCGAATTTCCTTGGTCTAGATTTCAGGTGTTAATCAGTTCTCCTTGTCCAGGTTTTGGAGCCCAACCAAAAAGTACAAAAGAAAGCCTCTTAAAATATATTTCTGTTATCCTAGCCAATTAAAATATATTTCTGTTTGCAAGTTGCAAGTTGGAAGAATGTACAAATATATTTCTGTTTGCCAATTAAAATATATTTCTGTTTGCCAATTAAAATATATTTTAGGCTCTAGATTCTATTTGCAAGTTGGAAGAATGTACAAATATATTTCTGTTATCCTAGCCAATTAAAATTGACCTCTAGTAAGTCAGGTTGTGTCAGTGTAGGATATATGCTATCTTATGGTTTGTAGACCATATGATGTTTGATGTTATCTGTTTGAGTACTAGTATATATTCAATCACATATAAGGCTGAAGGTTATTGTTTAAGCAAGTTTTGGCTTCTAAAAGGAAAAATGTTTCGCGGTTAAAATAAAGATGACAACACCAGGTAATCAGCTATCCTTGCATTTGTGCGCCCTCTGCATGCTTTAACAAATCCAAACTGTAAACCATTACTACCAGTTTTAACGAGCTTTGGTGGTTTCATACAAATTTTGCAACTATATTACCCTTATAGGTGACTATTAATAGTACAATTCTCATTTCATAGGATTCTCAACTGATACAGTGAGAAGAATACCAAAGAAACATAATGAGAGTAAACATCACTGTGAACGAAGTAGCCACAAGAGTAGATGTTACTACCTTCAACATTTGAATCCCTTCCGCGTATGTAAGCTTCAGGGTTTTCTCTAGGTACTGCACAAATTAGCAGAAATTGAAACAATTGCTTTGAGAAGGCACACAGATGATAGTGTAAACAATATGGAATAAGGTTTTACCTTCAGTGGTTCGAAAGGATACTGCCTATTTATTGTCTCAAGTTCCTTCTTGCAATTTTCATTCAAGTGTTTGAATATTGCTACAAATAAGCCATCTATAATATCACAAACCTGTGTAAAAAAATAAATGCTTGGTCACCAGCAGTTCGATAAATGAGCTACAGCTATTTTTCCTCTATAAAATCTTCCTTACCTCAAAGTAATGCTCCTTAATCTCCATCTCTGCGTCCAATCCCATAAACTCGCACAAATGCCTGTGTGTGTTTGAGTTTTCTGCTCTAAATACAGGACCGACCTCAAATACACGGCCAAAGCCACCACAAATACTCATCTGCTTGTATAATTGCGGAGATTGTGCTAAACAAGAAGGCTGGCCATTGTACTGTAGCTTGAATACGGCTGCACCACCTTCACTTGATCCAGAAATCAACTTGGGACTGTGGATCCCGATAAAATTCTTTGATCCAGAAATCAACTTGGGACTGAATTTCTGCAATGGTATCCAACAATGGTTACATACATGGACCAGAAGAAGAAAAGAAACATTGCATGCTAGAGAGAAACATTGTGGCTGAGAAACAAGCTCTCTCAAGTTGCTAGATAGAGAGAGAGAGAGAGAGAGAAACAGAAGTTTTGCAAGAACTATATTGTATCGCTTACTGTTTTGCAAGAACTATCTTTTCTTAGCTGCAACTTGCACTATATCCTCTATGGCCTATGGGTGTGTATGCGTTAACCTTAGGGATGTGCTACAGAGAGAATGTGCCTTGTAACAATTAACCACCTCCATCGACATACACCTCTCCTCCTCTCGACGGCCTGCAAAGGGTGCAGTGTTCAATTCAAGTTCAGTTTAAATTCCCAGACAGTGTGCTTACTAAGGAATTTCATCATGAATCTACATTTTTTTTACTGTATTAGACGAGTAGAATTTCATCATGCAGTAAAAACAAGCAGGAATAATTTGAAATCCAAGCACGTCTATATTGAATAATTTGAAATCCAACTCAAAAACTCAAATTTGAATGTTATTACAGAAACATGTCTGGCTCTTCCAAGCACGTGTCCGTGCCCAAAGCCGGTGCCGAGGAAGAGGGCTGGGAGGCCCACGCTGCAACCAGAAGTGAGGAAGAGGGCGTTGATTGGGAGTCCTTGGAGGAAGAGGACCAGGATAAGACCACCGATGGTGGTGGCACTGAACGCACGGCGGCTGGTGGTAGCGGCGACGCCACCCCGACGACCGATAAGAAGAATAAGAAGCCCCGGGCCCCAAGGAAGGATCGTAGGCCGCAAGTGCTCGCGAACGTCACCGATACAATCACCGAGGTCTCGCCGAGTGGCCTACCATTGGCGCCTCGATCTGTTACCTCAGGGTACGGCATGCAGCTAGGGTGCATCGTGCGGGAAAGCATGTCGATCAACACAACTGACCTTAGACACAACGACAACAAGGCTTTGGTCGAAATCCTTCTGAAGAAGTTTCACCAGCGATACACATTCCCGGAGCCGTTCAACAAAATGGTGGACTCTTTAGCCATCACGAAGATGAGCACCGCGTTGAGCAGCTGGAAATCCCGGGTGAAGAAGAAGATTGAAAAAGGTAAAAGCTGGGAGGAGATCAGTCGAAAAGACCCGACGCTTCAGAAAGAAGATTTCGAGATATTTAAGGAGTACTTGAACACCGAGGAGTGTAAAAAATGGACAAAATGGGGGCAGGATATGCGGGACCAAAACATAGGGCACCAACATCTCGAAAGCGGTGGTTACCAAGGAAAACAGCCTACTTGGGAGAAGGAGGACCGCGAGATGGAACGTCTCGGAAAAGATAACCCCTGGCACAAAATCACGGACTTACAAGTTAGGAACTTTGTCCGATCCCGGTACTTCTTAGACTGGAAGACGGGGGAATTCAAGACGAAAGACGAGGACGTGAAGGAATTTGAGAAACATTTGGTAAGGACACATATATCTCAAGTACATGTATATTGCATTGATCTAATAATTAGATAATGGGCTCACCTTAATTTCCTTTTGTCCGAAGGAGAGGGAGTTGCGGAAATCTGACTCGTCCGAAGGGTCGACGAGTCGGTGGGACACGCCTTTCAACAGAGCGACGAACGCATACAAGAAAAGGCCGTTGGATGCCCCGCCGACGTCAGCTGGCCGTATCTCCGGCTTTGGGCTAAACATGAAGGTAGCCGAGTACTACTCATCAGATGCCAAGTCAAAAAAGAAGAGGAAGAGGACATCGACTAAGGATGATCCTGAGGTCGCGGAGCTGAAGAAGCAGATGGCGGCTCTAGAGAAGAAACTTGAGAGCAAACAGGTGGACCCCGACAGGCTCAACCGATTAGTGGATGAGAGGCTCAAGGAAGTCATCCCCGCTGGGCTGATGGAGGGGCTAGCTTCCTGGAATGCGGAGGGTCAAATTGGACCGATCCATCTGCCCAGCTTCATCGGCAGCAACTCAAGCATGAACCAGCAAGTGCCGCCGCAACAGCTGACCCCCCAGACGCCGGCGCCACTCCTTCTGGTCACATCGCCGCCCCCTTCGGCAGCAATGCCGAAGAATGATGGGCCGGCCGCCGGCACCGTCGCCCTTGTCTCGACACCCGCCGAGCTAGACGCCATCACCAAGGTAACTAATTAGTTAATCGTGATCTAACTACGCATTCTCAAGATGACAGTCATCTCATGATGCCTGGTATGTTGCACAACAGGACGAACCTTGCGTACTCCTGCATCGTGTGGTGCCCGGCGGAGAGTTGGTGGATGTTGCTACCGGCACTATTATACAACCCATGCAACGCACTATGCACCACTCTCGAATGGACGAGAACGTGATGAAGGTGAAGTTGGCCAATGTAGTGCCGGAGTATCGCGACGTCCTCCCCCCCTTTAAACCTCCAGGCTGCGACGAGGAGGACAACTTAGTACTTGGAGAGTGCACGACCTCGGTGATGCAATGGCCGAAGAGCCAGATTCGTCTTGGGGGGGGTCTTGTGATCAAGCGCAACACCGGCGCCACATCCCCTATGGCCCCGCAGAATAAGATCGTCCGGCCCACGAAGCAAAGAGCCCTCCAGACTGCACCCAAGGCCGCCGCCCCTCAGAAGGAAACAGTACTCGTCGCCACCACCACCCAGAAGGAACCTGTAACACCTGGGGTGTTACCTTAGGCTAGAAAGTTGTTTGTTTTCTTCTGTTTTGCATCCCATGCATCATAAGCATTGCCTCATGTTTTCCAAACCACTCAAACTTCAAAACAATTTAAAATTGTTCAAAACCCTAATGGTAAATGCAAATAACACATTCAAATCCAATCACATCCTGCTTGGCAATATTTCAGATGGGAGTTTAAGAATTAAAATCTTGCAGAAAAAATTAAAGCTGATAATGCTTTCATAATTGCTTGAACCTATTTAATATAATTTGCCTATTTCCAAAATTTCCCAAATCAAACATTGTTTGAATTTCACCTCAAACCTTTAAACCAAATTAAATATTCAAAATTGTGAAACAATGATTAATTTTTGCCTTAATTATTTGTTTTGGAAAATTATCACAACTAAGGCCTAAAAGAAAAACCCTAACCCTTCTCAATTTCCCTCTTTTATTCTTTACAAAAAAACAATCAGCTAATAGCAAAAATAAAAATAAAAATAACACCCAAGGAGAGAGAACCAGCCCATCTCCTCTCTTTTCACCACCCAGCCCATCTTTCTAGCCCACCTCTTTCCCTTTCTTTCCCTCAGCCCACCACCACAATCCCATCCCTTCCAGCCCACCTAAAGCCACCGTTTCGGCCTTTTCCCCCTCCTTCTTCCTCTGCCGTACTATCGTGACGACAGCAGGGGAGAGCCACCGATGCTCAACCACTCCCACCTGCTTTCCCCCCCTTATCTACCCATCACCCCTCTCCCCTCCCAACCCTAATTCCTTCCCTCTTCCTCTCCACCCGCCGCCGCTGCGTTTCCCCTATTCTTTCCTCTTCCTTCGAGTCGTTTTGCTTCTCTGAACTTTCTGAAGAAAACCGGAGGAACACCACCGTGGATGATCCTTGGAGGCCATGGTGTAGTCGCTCCACTCGTCGTCAAGCCGTGTTAGCGACGGGAATGGAACCCCGGTGCCCCCCTCCTCCTTTTCTCTGAAGAACTCGGGGCCGGAGGCGTACCAGAGCCATCACACCGACGCCGTCTTTTCCCGGTGCGCCCTGTCCGTCTCCGGCGAACTTCGTCAGGCCTTGCCCCGCCTTCGACGCCGTGGGTACTCCTCGGGCCATGCCTCGCCCGGGGACGAGGACCCTGGAGCCGGTCTTCCTCCTCGCCACTTCCCCATGCTGGAGGTGCCCTGGACGCGGCGCACGCTCCCCTTCCTCGTCGACGGCCACCACAGCACGCCTACATCGCCACCTCCTCTCGGTGAGCCTCGACCCTGAGCTTTCTCCCTGCCCCCCTCCCTCTGCTCTGTGGGTCTCTTTCGGGCGCCATCCCCATCGTCACCGCGCGCTTCCAGGACGCTCGTCGCCGGTGGTTTTCCATCCGCAGTCATCGATCGGTACGGGTGTCGATCTTCAGATTAGCCAAGGAAACACCGCACTTTTAAAGCTCCTGTTGTTTCTGACCTGAACCAGAACACAAACCAACTTACAGCGTAGTGGTTCCATCCCTGAGACCTGACCGAGAGATCGTGGGATCAAATCCCCTCCGGAGCAAAAGCCTCCTGTTTTATTTTGTTTCTGAACCTGACGAAGTGTTGTTTCTGTTATAGGTTCAGTTAACCCGCACATACACCTCATCTAAATTCAGATACGAAGCATGACACCAAACGAAGCCCAGCACCGTGGCTACGTTCTCTGGATCTCAGCGAGAGATCGCGGGTTCAATTCCCAGCCGAGGCTATATTCTTTTTCTATTCTGTATCTGCAAGTCTGAATGTTTCATGTGAAAGTTCAGTTAGCGTCCAAGCTCTGTTTCATATTCCTTTAGTTCCATATATCATCACAAGCACCGAGCCAGCCTACTGGCTAGCATCTTTGCCCTTCCCCGCACAGTCCTGGGTTCAAATCCCACAAACCACATTTATTTTGCAATACCATATCTTATTTTGCTAGGCCATATCTTGGTCCATTCAAATTCGTTTTGAACAAACAAAATATGAATCCATGTTAGAAAAATGTAATCTCCTTGAATATGCAACATGTTCCCTATTTTAAACAATGTAACATGTGTCAAATATTAAATGCTTTCTATACTCGATTAAAACTTGCTAAATGCATAACTCTTGTTCTATAATTCCAATTAACCCAAACTTTATGTCTATCTTTATCAGAAAAATGCAAGGAATATTATTATGCCATCCATGCTCATGTTTGCATCTTGTATCTTGCATTGTAGTTGTGTTATGCATGTCAACTAAATAACAACATATGGAATGTGTTGGGGTATTTAAATAATATTGCCCTATTCCATTTAATCTTGTTTAGCTCACTTATTCAATGTTTTCCATGTTAATCAACATTTAATATGATGGCTAGATAAACAACTTGAACCAATTCCTATTTCCCCGGACTCCGGTTCCGATTAAATTGCTTAAGTTGTTTCCCCTGTTGCATCTTGCCATGTCATGCATATAAAATAGGACCATGCTGGATCTTTTGCCGTAGTAGTAATTGTTGCATCCGGTGTTTCTTTTAGTTCGTTGCTTCTTCGCGGATAGGACGTTGAGATGATGTGAGCAACGACAAGTCCTGCTACCTTGCGGGATCTCAGGCAAGTATACTCACTTGCTGCCATATGGCTGCCTTTCATCACTTGTTACCGATTCTTTCCGTTGATTCTTTTCTGCTATCCTTAGTAGTAGTTGTTTCTGTTACGAACCCATCACATGAATCCCTTAACCTTGTTATTGCCTCCCCTCCATACCTATAACCATTGCTTGTTGCCCGTGTCTTACTATCCTGCTTAGGGTTGTTTTGCTCGAGTCTGTTACCCGTTACTTTCTGTTACTACTCTATTACGTTCCGGGGGCTCAATGTTTAATCAATCAATCAATCATGCTACTGTTATTGTTTAATAATAAATTTGATGATAAGGCACCGGCAGGAGGCCCTTTGTGGTTTTGAGGCCTGCTAGTGTCGACCCTAATAGGAAAAGGGTCTTGTCTACTGATCCATGATGAGCGCACTACCCGCATGTGGGAAGCGAGTATGGGCGCCCCCCTCAACTGACTCGATTCGCATCTCGTCCAAATCGCCGTACTAGTTCGGGTGTTCCATTTGCTGCATCATATGCAGGTACGAACCCTTGGCGCCAGGGTGGAACTTTTGTAGTCGGCATTTAGGGCGGCGTGGTCTTCCAGTGCTATGAGGGTCCTCCTTTTCTTCGGGGGCCTCGATTAGCCGTGCACGCACAGCACGCGGTGCTTTGGGCTTGATGCGAAGAAGGGTTGGTTGTGTAGAGTACCTCGCTTGGTGGGTTAGCTCCCCATCTGGCGGGTTATTCTTGCGTGTACGGCTAAATTGGTGCAACCCTGCAGGGATAATCTTCTCGAGAAGCCGTGTTTTCCGCGGTTATGGATTACTTGGTGAAAGTACTGGCTAACAAGTACTCAGGACAACTTCAACCTAATGATTACAATCTTTCACCCAATGATTAACAACTTGACTAGTAATAGGCTTATTGACACAATAATCTGAACCATCATTAACTCAACTGTGTGAGTTATCCTCGGATTGCTTCTTCGGATAAGGGGCGAGATCCAGGATGGGTTTGTTTGAAGTTACCTTTCAGTTGGTTACTATTACTCGATCTTATCCCCTTTCTGATAGTTGGAAGTAATAGAATCTCTGTAGTTGGTTAGTGCAGCCTGCTGTCGCTTATTTGCAATAACCCCCTTCCTTTCCGTTGATCCTAAAGTATTTGTATCTTGTGATGACTGGCTACGCCGGTAACTTGTGAGTATGGGTTTTATCCCCCTTGCCAGTACTTAACCGTACTGACCCACGAATCTCTTTCGTGGCTGCATATTCAACATTGCAGTCAACAGGTTTGAAGTCTGACGACGTTAGCTTGGGAATCCCTCCGGCTTGGCATGGGCAGGGATTGGACGCTCTCGGTTATCTTCAGGACTCTTAGTCCAATTTGTATCTTGTCCGTAGCCGGACACTTTGTTGTTTCTTCCGCTGTTATTTGAATCTTTGTATTGTATCAGTTGTATCCCTGGCCCGTTTGAGTCATCTTGTATCTATCTGTTTCTGCTGTAGTTGTGGAATATTCGTGAACTGTTGTAATGTTATCATAAGTGGCAACCTGGAATCGGTTATTATGCGGATTTGGCGGGAATGCTGAAATCTGCATAGTGCCCGATCTCGGGGCGTCACAGAACCGGCGGTTGTTGCCACCACCACGCAGAAGGAACCGGCGGTTGTTGCCACCACAACAAGGCACAAAGTGTTGTTGGGAAATATGCCGCAACGACCGCCCAAAAGATCATCAAAAGCAGTTGTGCCTCAACCGCCGGCATCACAGCCGCCGGCATCACAGCCGCCGGCACCACCAAAGGACGTGGACAACCAGTTTGCTGGAGCCGCCGGTGTCGAAGACTATCATTACGATGACAATGTCGACATCAATGCCTACCTCAACACGGGCTACAGCCAAGATAGGTACATGCCTGATATGAATCGTGACGACGAAGTTTTCCGCAGTCACGACGATCAACCTAGACGTACTGAAGTCACGCAGCGTCTGACCTACACGGAGGGTACAGTATTCAGGCCTGGCACACTGCATAAGACAATCGAAGGGTCGTCCCGAGCACCCGCACCCCCAGCTCCCTCACCCCCAGCTCCCGCAGCAGATCAAGCCACCGCCAGCAAGAAGATTAGGAAGATACCTGCTAAAAAGGTCCAGCATACTAAGATCTTGGCCGACGCCGTGATACGACCCCCTAAGGATGGCTTGACCCGCTTGCATGAAGCTGGGAAACCGATACTGGGTCCGGACGAGATACATGGGGCAACTGGACCAATGCTCACATTGCAGAACATTATCGTGATGCTAGAGGGTCTCCTTCTTCAAGACAAGTGTCCAAATTACCCTGTGTTCACGGTCAAGGTGCCAGAGGGCCCGGACTTCGTCAACGAAGACCCCGCGGGACTGTTCTTCATAGCGTATGAGGATATCTTCAGTCTGTTTCACTCGAGACGGCTGGACTATAACTTGGTCCGCCTATACGCGCTAAATGCTCAGCTGCAGATCCAGCGAGAGTTACCCCCTCACGTTATGGTAGCGGATCCCTACTACATGCGTGATAGCCAGCTGGAGGAAGGATCAAGTACACGGACCAAGGCAGTGAAGTACCTCGAGAGCTTCATGTTGAGAAACGGTCAGAACAAGACGGACATTCTTTTGCCTGTCTTCCCCGAGTAAGTCTCGCGATCGTCTTAGCTAATGTTTTTTTTCTAGGTTTCATCCATTGCTTATCCTCGATTCAATTGCATGTGTTGAGCAGGGACACATACTGCACACTCATCGTGCTTTGCCCACAATATTCACTTGCCCAATACTTCGACTCGTCGAATGTGACGAAGAGGAAAGACTACACCAGAATAAGGGGTGTTCTCGATGAGGCTATCAATGGCTACGCCCAAAATGGAGGCACATTCGAAAAGAAACAAGAATGTATCAGGCCGGCTACTGGCAAATACGGGTTCAGGCACGTGACCGATTTCCGCTGCATCAAGCAGCCGGCTTGGAGCACGAAAGAGGCCTTCTATGCCCTCCATCACCTCAAAGGGATTGTCCGCGATGCAAACAATTTGAATCATCCTTCTAGACTCCGAGACTGGTCCAACAAAATGGCGGGGGAAATCTCACAGGAAGATCTTATACAAGATTTTCATCGCATCAAAGTCAAGTTGTCGGAGATAATCATTGAAGATGTCAACAAAAAGGGAGGGCCCTTGCACCAACCCATAGGGTTATGCCAGAGGGATATCCAGGAACGCCTAGAGCGGCAGGCTGATCGTAGGTCGTGGATGACGAAGGAGCTATATAAGCCGTTTCCGGCGCCGCTCCAGTTGAGGTATCGTTGATCGAGGTGTGCGTAGCTAGCTACTATTAGTTTGTTTAACAAAATTTGCTTAACTTATATAAGCCTAGCTACTATATTAGTTTAGCTCTAAACTTAGGCATAGCTAGCTACTATTAGTTTGCTCTAAACTTAGGCCTAGCTAGCTACTATTAGTTAGCTCTAAACTCCTAGCTAGCTACTATTAGTTTGCTCTAAATTAACTTAGGCCTAGCTAGCTTTATGTTTGTATATCTTTGATGTTTATTTTTTGTTTCCTTAGTTGTTTTTTGTGAACATATATGACTTAGTTCTTTTTTGCATTATACTTACTAATATGCTTTGTGTCTATCTATATAGATGACGTACTACGTGGTGTTCGAGGGTCGGGTTCCAGGAGTCTATGACGAGTGGAAGGACTGCAAAGCACAGGTCGACAAGTTCAGCGGCAACTGCTATAAAGGATACAAGACTAGACACGAGGCGGTTGCGAAGTGGAGGGACCACCAGTCGAAACAGATGAACAAGATGAACAAGATGAACAAGATGGAGGCCTCCTACAAGCTACCGTTCTTGCTCACCATCGTCGCCGTGCTTGTAGTCTATTTCATCTTAGCTTAGGCATTTGTAACTTGACAACTCGAGTAACTATGTGGTGACAATTATTGTTCGATGATGTGTTTGACAACTCGAGTAACTATGTGATCACTTTGAGACAAATTCGATACTTTGCACTATGTATCACTATTGTGATTAAGTAACTTTGTAAAATATCAGTAATATGTTATATGTTGTCAAATATCACTGCTGTGAATAATTCCTGTATAATTCCTGTATATTCAAACTGTATACAGCAGAAACAATTTAAATTTCGAAATATTGCAGATGTTTCTGTGGCGCACCATTGGAGAATTCTGTGGCGCACCCAATTCTGTGGCGCACCATTAAGGGATGCGCCACAGAATCGACCATTTCTGTGGCGCACGGGCCAGGTGCGCCACAGAATCTACCATTTCTGTGGCGCACGGGCTAGGTGCGCCACAGAATCCACTATTTCTGTGGCGCACGGGCTGGGTGCGCCACAGAAATTATTTTTGTGGCGTGTGTTCTGTGGCGCACCCCTGTGGCCCCAGGGTGCGCCACAGAATAGGATTTTGGTGCGCCACAGAAGAGGGTTTCCCTACTAGTGTAAAGGTCTCGTAACTCCCCTCGCTGTAATGTGGACCACGAACGGAGAATACATGTGCTCCTAAATAAAACTTGCATACGAGAAAAAAATTTATCATTGAAAATCTTGTCATTTCTACATAGCCAGAGCGACCAAATAACGGCAAGCGCCCCTACCCTAATAATAGTCTTAAATCGTTTATCAACCCCATTTAACCAATTGCCGAATATATTCGCAACGGAAGTAGGCGGATATAGATTTGAAGCCATTTGGATAGCGGACCATATAGAACGCGCAAATGTGCAATCAAAGAATAAGTGTTTAATTGTCTCATCATGAGAACAAGAAACACACTTAGAGCTCCCATGCCAATTACGTTTGACAAGATTATCATTTGTGAGTATGACCCCCTTACGAAGGTACCACACGAAGATCTTAATTTTCAGCGACACTTTCATACGCCATACATTTTTGAAGATATCGACTGGCATATCCGATTGGATCAGAGCCCTGTACATGGAATCCACCGAGAATATACCATTCTTAGTGATCTTCCAACGAAATTCATCAGCGCCTGGTGTAAGAGTAACCCTCGTTAATCTATCAACCATGTTTTGCCAAGACGCAAGTCGAGACCCGATTAAATCTCGTCTGAACGTAACATTAGGAGGTGATGTTTGCATGACCGTAGCCAGCGTATCATCCTTATGTCGCGCTATCGTGTACAAGGCCGGATACTGTTCTCTGAGTGTAGTATTACCTAACCACTTATCCTCCCAGAACCGTATCTGTGATCCATCCTTAATCTTAAATACCCCATAGCGAAAAAACTTATTTTTATTCGCCATGAGTCCAGCCCAAAAGTGTGAATCATCTGGTTTCCACATAACCTGTGATATTGCTTTCGAACCTATGTATTTACGTTTCAGGAGGGTCTGCCATACGCCATCTTCGGTAAGTAGTTTAAAAATCCATTTACCAAGTAGGGCTGATATCTTGACTTGCAGGTCATGAATCCCAAGCCCTTCCTGATCTCGTGGACGACAAACTACATCCCATCTGGCCAATCGATATTTCTTTTTCTCATTGTCACCCTGCCAAAAGAATCTTGATCGGAAGTAATCCAATTTTTTTAAGACTCCTTTAGGTAACTGGAAGAATGATATCATATACAGTACCATATCAGTAAGGACTGAATTAATGAGTACCAGTCGTCCACCCAGTGACAACAATTTTCCTTTCCAACTAGCTAGCCGTTTCTGCAAACGCTCTTCGACTTGAGCCCATTCTGCATTAGTCAATCTCCTGTAATGTATTGGTATTCCCAAATACATAATAGAAAATTGATCTTGCTCGCAACCAAATAGCTCGGTATACTGTGCAACTGCATCTTGTGCCTCGCCAAAGCAGAACAATTCACTTTTATGGAAATTGATTTTTAATCCGGATAGTCGCTCGAACGCTGAAAGAATTAATTTCAGATTCGCCGCTTTCTCCAAATCGTGTTCCATAAAGATAATTGTATCATCTGCATATTGAAGGATAGACAATCCCCAATCGACTAGATGTGGAATTACTCCCTCAATTAGGCCATTTTCCTTGGCTCGATCGATCATGATTGCTAACATATCTGCCACAATATTAAACAATACGGGCGATAGCGGATCACGTTGTCTCAAGCCTTTCTTAGTTTGGAAGTATCGGCCAACATCATCATTGACTTTGATAGCCACGCTACCTCCGACTACAAAGCTGCGAACTAGAGTACACCACTCCTCTGAAAATCCTTTCATTTTCAGAGTCTGTTGTAGAAACTCCCAATTCACTTTATCATAGGCCTTTTCAAAGTCTATTTTAAGAATTACCCCATTGAGCTTTTTTGTATGCAACTCATGTACGGTTTCGTGTAAAGTCACGACCCCATCTAGGATATTCCTACCCTGCATAAAAGCAGTCTGTGTAGCTTTTACCAGATGATCTGCCACTGAATTTAGCCTAATGGTTGCAACCTTTGTAAAGATTTTGAAACTAACGTTAAGAAGGCAGATTGGTCGGTACTGTTGTATCCTTTCTGCGTTCAAAACCTTAGGTAACAAAACAATTTCCCCAAAATTAAGGCGATACAACTCCAGATGTCCACTCTGTAAGCAATCAAACATCTCTATGAGATCATGTTTAATGATTTCCCAGAAATGTTGATAGAACTCCGCCGGACAACCATCTGGACCAGGTGCCTTATTATGTTCCATTTGGAATATAGCCTTCTTTATCTCCTCTTCAGAGAAGAGAGCATTAAGAAAAGCATTTTCTTCCATTGAAACTTGGGAATATCATCTGTGCGGCTCTCATCCATGGTAATACTACCAACTTCAGGAGCCCCAAACAGATCTTTATAGAGCTTTGTGATATAGGTCTTGAGAAACTCTTGTCCCTCAATGAGACCTTCATCCTGATGGAGACATTGAATCCGTTTTTTCCTATGTCTGCCATTGGCAACATTATGGAAATACCGAGTATTCGAGTCTCCTTCGAGAATGAATTGAGCTTTCGATCTCTGATACCATTTGAGTTCCTCTTCCCGCAACATATGTGCTACTTTTGCATTGGATTGACTTTTTAGTTCAATCTCTTGCGTAGATAGCAACCTAGTTTCAGCGAGTCGATCTAACTCATCGATAATGGAACAAAGACGTTGTTTCTCCTTCTTTAACATCCCGGTCGTATGTCTCGCCCAACCACGGAGATATTTACGCACATTGCGCATTTTATTATTCCATCTCTGTATCGGGTTATCACCTAAGACCGGTTTGCACCAGACTTTCTTTACTAGTTCATCAAAACCGTCTCTCAAAAACCAACCTAGTTCAAACTTGAACTGTGTCTGGCCTTTTGGTTTTGATGTGCCAGTTGAAAGTAGAAGGGGAGCATGATCCGACAGAGCCTCAATGCGTTCTAGAGCGCGTACCGTAACCAAAGGGAAATTATCTTCCCAATCGGTACTCATTAATACGCGGTCTAGTTTCTCGTATGTCGGCTCCGGCAGACTATTTGCCCAAGTGAACTGTCTTCCGGTCATGTACACCTCTCTCAAATCTAAGCTATCAATGACAGCGTTAAATAAGAAAGGCCAATGACCATCAAACCGCCCCCGACTTCCACTTTGGAGTAGAGCACATACGAGCCACCGTCACCTCAACCTGCTTCGCCGTAGCGGCGGTGCCCACCACCGTAACCAGCGTGACAGGTCCACTGGAAGCATCCGACTCCTGGAAGAGATCATCAGGGAACTGAGAGAACATCGTATGCTTGCTCCCCACTCCCCCAATAAACACAGCCGGCTTCGGAAGTCTAAGGGTGGGACACTTCTTCATGGGATGCTTCTTGGAGTCACAAACATAGCAGTAATGATCCACGGGGCAATCTCTTGTGGCATGTGTATCAACCTCGCATTTCCAGCAGCGTGTCTTCCTCACCGGAGCCGCGGCAACGTCAACCTCCCCGGGGCCAGCGGCAACTAGCGCCAGCTGTTCAACCGCGGAAGTCGGCGCTACAGCCACCCCCTGCGAAGTCCCAGAACCCACAGCTGTGGGAGTCACCTTCTTCTTCTTGTTCTTGCGCTTCCCCGCTCCCCCCGCCGCCACCGTCCCAACGACGAAACTCTGACCCGCAGGAACAGCCACCGCTGCGGGCATCGGCGCCGCGGCAGCAGAAGCTGCACTCCTCACCATCACGGACTGGCCTGGACCGCCGGCCAGGGCCGGCGCATAGGCCGGGCAAAAGGGGCGCCCGCCCTGGGCCCCCAAAATTCAGGGGTCCCGGCCCAGGTACTAATAGAATAGATCATGCCTTAAGTGGCCCATGTATTGTAGTGTAAAATTTAGAAAAACAAAGTAAAAGCTTACGTGGCCAAAACCAAAAAATGCCCACCACGCATCACCCTGCTCCACTAGTCTACTCACGAGAAAAAAAAGGATCGTATTCCCGGTCGTCGTTCTCCCTTAACAGCGTCGACATTCCCGTCCTTTCCGATTCTGAGACCATGACCAGCCAATAATGGAGATCAATGTCGCAATCAAATCTCTCCCTAATTAGCTCTCCTTCTATCTTCTGATCCTCAAATAATTCCTCAATGACTAGACGTTGGAGAGACGGTACGCGTTCATCCTTCTCCTTCCCCTGTTCGTATATAAATACCTCTCCCCGTCCGCTCAATCTATTCATAGGACTTTATCTTTTCACTGGATCTGAGAGTGCTAAGGAGATTTGGTCATTTGGAGAAAGGGGAGAAGTCAATTTGTTCATGGCGTGGTCTTCAGGTTCGTGTTGACTGTGACGTTTAGCGGAATCCAGGTTCTTTAGTTCCTTTTACTGGCTACCTTGGAAACATGTCTAGTAGGCATCTGTTTGCAATAAAAGGAAGAACAAAAAACCTAAAGATGAACTGGTCGAATCCTAAAAAGGCACAATTTCCAAATATTTTAGCGGATGTGGAAACACATGTATGTAAGTCTACTTGTCCATTTTTTTTCTACGGCAATAGAAAAGATTGACGCAACAACCATTTAACAAGCTTTTTTTCAGAAAAATAATGGCCTTCGGTCTTCCATTTGAAAACGTGTGACACATAGGAAGATCCTTCAGGAACTACAACATTGTTTTCTTGCTATCATGTTCTCTTCAACCATGGATTGATATAAATAAATTGTTTGCGTTGTCAATTTTACAGTCCAGAGATAAACTATATGTATATAATGTATTGGTTCCATATTTGCTTTTGAAATACAACATACTTTCGGGTTTATATATGTGTGTGCGAGGGCCTCTGGTTACCGTCTTGCCCCTGGGCCCCATAAATGTATGGACCGGTCCTGCCGCCGGCGCGGCGCCTTGCGCCGGAACAGCCCCCGCCGGCTGCGGAATCACTAGCCGCGGATGTAACAGCTACCAGTAATTTTTTACTGACTCGGGGCCGGCACTGGAGCCGATACAAATGACATTTTTACAGACTCGGGGCCGGCACTGGAGCCGATACAAATGACATGCACCCCAGATCCCCATATATACAATATTTTGTCAGAATAAGTCATTAGCCATACCTACGGGATGCCTCTGAGTGTATCACCTGTGATCATATGGACAGTAACCTTGCTACGTCAGAAATCATAAACGTAGCATGACTGGTTTGCCTTGCTAGCAAACTATATCTCATGGATCTCGCAAACTTCTCGTTGCCTCATACTCCTATGTCAGAAGTCCATATGACTTCAGTCCCGCGCAATAAAACTTCCTGACTGCCAACTACGTACGTATAATATGTTGTTGTTTCCCGCGCGGGGGGGGGGGGGGGGGGGGGGGGGGGGGGGGTGGGTGGGTGTGATAACGGGGGGGTGATAACCATATTCCTTTTAATGACATGGTGGAATAATATGTGCGAGTACCTTAGCTGCTACCGAAGTCACTATCCGATTGACTTAAATACACATCTCTGTTGTGAAGAACCAACCATACATAAATACTTCTGGCATACAAGTTGTTCTAATATTTGGTCATGGTTGCTCCTGTAGACGAACCAAAGATTTAAATAGCCGGCTATAGGCTGGCTATAGCTTTCCGACAGGCTCAGTCCTACGACCAAAGCCTTTATAGCCTGAATGGACAATAGCCGCTAATAGCCCGGCTATATGCCATCCTCGAGACCAAAAAATTTGGTCCAAAATTTGCCAACTCGTCCAATTTTGGAGACTAAATGAACGACCGTTGATTGATGGTTAAAATGTTGTTATGAGGTGCGAGTGCGTCCCATGGCGACGTTGCTTTAGGACAACTGAACTCTCTCTTGAATAGCTACTAATTAAACTCCTAATTACTCGTACATTATATATAACTATGTTGTTGCATTACGAATATGTTAATAATGGTATATATTCGATTATATGTTGTCTAAATATTCATATTTTCAATAGTTTAGCTAAACGGCTATATGGTTATAGCCCGGGTATAGCCTTTGGTAGCTTCGGAAATCGCCGGGGCTAGATGCAATAGCCTGCTATTTTAAAATTGAGCTGTTCTGTGGTACCCCCAATTTAACCACCACCGTTTATTTCCGCTAATCCAATGGATAAAAACGTTGCAAAACGTTTCATACTAGTGGACAACTTGTGACCAGTACGTTTCATACTACTGCCACTTTCGGCTCCTCCCGTAGATGGGCTTTGGCCCAGAACGGTGGAAGGTTGCTGGCCCCAAAAAAAGTTCGTCAATATTCAGCCTAAGCATGAAGATTTGTGCACCACGGAAAAAACTGAATCGCCATGGATGGGAAATCTCCAGTTGTGACGAAATAAAACATTAGCAATGAAGAAGCAGCTCTTCTCCCTTTCAGGTACGATCATGACAGCTTACTGCTAATCATGCCAGACCGATGCACGATCCTGTAGACAGTGCAAGCCCCCGTCGTCAGGTCGTTGTTGCTGTACAAGCGAACGAACATACTTTCCTGACTGGCGTGCATCGGTCGTGGTGGGTAAGAATCCCATTCTCCGTGGTAAACACGACCCTAGTGCCTAGCACCGCGCGGCACGCTTGCATGGCTTCCACAATAGCGGCAAGTCTACGCGCCGGCGCCGGTGCCGGCACCGCCTTTCTGCCTTCATGGGCTGAGAAAATCCCGCGTCCGGCCGGTCATCGATCTCGAACCATATGAGGAAAATCACGTACGCAGTCTCGGTGGCCGCCGGCGTTGCGCCCGGAAGGGAAACAACGAAGAACATAACCGGCCGGGGGTCGTGTCCCGTTGATTGCCGGCCGCGGCGGGAGCTCGAGGGTGGCAGCAGCGTGAGCGCACTTGGAGCAGGAGGCAGCGGCAGCGGACTGAGATGTCATACGGAACTTCAAGGAGTCGACGACGGCGGCATCGCGAGCTCGAGGGTGGCCGTGGCACCGGCGCACTTGGGGCTGGAAGCGGCAAGTGCGGACTAGAATGTCACACATACGTTCAAGTCATTGTTAATTATTTTTTACCATATTACGCATACCTGGGCTTGCTGGGCCAAATTTCTCTGAGTCGTCGGATCAAACCATACTACTCCAATTTCGCCAGTAGTAAAAGGTACCGTAGAACTCGCCTTAAAATTTGAGACGACCATGATTATTCTGTTTCTAAATTGTCTGATTTTTTTTACTATATACTAACAGTTACCAAAAACAACAACACTAACTTATAACTACGAGGAAATTATAATCACGGACAATTTACAGTGTCACCATATCCACTAAACGTGTTACTCTATATAAGCCTCTAATTGACATTTAGTTTTCCCGCTAGAAAAAAAATTATATTTCTTGCTGTCATATCCCATGGGCATGGCGCCCAATGACTTCCCTGCCTACCTAACCCACTCAGTTATGCCTCTCAATTTGCTGGCTTTGTTAACCCGTGAGCGCACCCTCCCCGAAAACAATGGTGGACATTGCGAGACTGGACGTTTGAGGAGCAATGACCTCATGTTTCCCCTGCTTTGTTCTTCGCTCACCTGCTATCGTTCTCTTTACTGAACCACACCGCATCCAATTGTTTGATTGGAGCGTAGCATCTCCCGCTAAAATTGGTAATGTACGTGCTTACAAATAATATTGCATGCATTTTTTTCGAGTCGTAATTTTCCCGATAAATCAGATCAATTATAGAAGTTTAAGGGAGATAGAGACATAATAGAAACTACATCGACTTACTTGCACCACCTAATGACCAGCTCATACTGAAGCTGACTTAAATATGTTGACGACTGTCAGGAAGTCATTGTACGTACGCGTACTCTTAATACCAACACCTCATAATCGAAGTCATCATTTGTCAGTCTCCGACTTCAATATTAAGTTCCCTCTTGTAGACATGAACCGTGTAGTCAGCTTACTAGATAGGTTTTTGGCTAATACTTGCATAAATAATTCAAAATAAAATTAAAATAATACAAGTACGTGTATTTGACTACACAACTTTACACTGACTACAAAAAGTTGAATACCTGGCTTCGCCACTGCTTGTAGAGTATTGGTTAGTCAGAACACCTTTCAGGTCTTCATAGTCTGTCGGATGTGTGTTTCTCGCCGAGTCCAAAATCACAATCTCTGAAAATTTAAAGTTGAAAAATCCTATGACGTGGCGTGCTATGTGCCAAACCATCCAAATAGACCATCATTCTTAGATTAACCTTCACACATGCAGAAGAATAATGAAAATCTAAGAAAAAATATTATGGTGGCTTGTAAATGACTTCTGGATAAACGTGTGTGTTGTATATATGAGTGAGTAATACCATGCTTCAAAAAACTGTATTGCAGAAACGTTTAGGAAGTCAACTAGATAAAACTACAAAACCATAGCATACCGCATACAGAAAAATAGCATCCTGTCTGCCATACATTCGAGCTCACTCGACTACGCATTTGGGCAGCAGGTGTTGGAACAAATCTTGTTATTGGTGTTAAGTTTAGATGATTAGATCAAGTTTTATCTTTGCTGATTCTGTAACACTTGAAGCTACGGGTCTATGTGCATTAGAGATGCGATCACGTGCATGTAGGCAAGCAAGGTGCTCCGTTAAGAATAAGTACACGTAGCTAGCTGTGAGGATAACTAGATAGGAATGCATGTAAGCTCAGCGTGAGACTAGTTCTAGGTGTGATCGAGTTAGTTAGATGAGCTGCATGCACGTTGAGATAGTGTACTCCTGACTTGTAGCTGCATGCATCTGACCGGGTGTGTTGCGTGGCCGAGTTGTGTGGCCACAGGAATAGGTCAGGTTAGTGCGTGTGCGTGCTTACTTAATCCCCTGTAGTCAGTTTGTTATTTGAGGAGTTGAGAACAAGAGAAAAGGGCACAAGTGTGTGCGGTGCCAAAAATATTCTTTGTGTTCTTCTTCTTCTCCACCCTGTATATATGTGTATCTTGGGCCAGAAATAACATTTGGTATCAGAGCCTCGTGCATTCGAGGTCCAAGTCTCCGTCGTCGTCAAGCTGCGTCACAAGCGAGGAGAAGATATGCTGCCCGGTAAGTTGTGGCACCGGTGGCAGGGAGGTGATGGCCATGGCGCGGCGGCCATCGCCGTGAGGAGATCGTCCACGTTCGGGTCGTCGACAAGGTGCGTCATCGGCGACAACGTGGAGGTGAGTCGCCGGCGAGTTGCGCCACCGGTGGCGAACACGAGGAGTACATCGTCCATGTCCGGGTCGTCGACAAGGTGCGTCATCGGCGGCAACATGGAGGTGGGTCATCGGCGAGTTATGGCACCGGTGGTGAACATGGAGCAGCGAGTGTGTCATTGCGGTACACTCGTGGTGAAGGAATAGGAGGTGCGCCTCTCAGCGAGGCCTACGGCGACGGCGGCAATTGGCGTGACAAGATGGCAGACAGCCGTCTACGTGTTGCAACGATGACATCGACAACAATGGCTTCAAGAGAGGAATAATGAATGACAAGATTTGGGAGGTGATTGTTGAAACAAATCTTGTTATTGGTGTTAAATTTAGATGATTAGATCAAGTTTTATCTTTGCTGATTTTGTAACACTTGAAGCTACGGCTCTATGTGCATTAGAGATGCGATCACGTGCATGTAGGCAAGCTAGGTGTTCAGCTAAGAATAAGTACACGTAGCTAGCTGTGAGGATATCTAGATAGGAATGCATGTAAGCGCAACGTGAGACTAGTTCTAGGTGTGATCGATTTAGTTAGATGAGCTGCATGCACGTTGAGATAGTGTACTCCTGACTTGTAGCTGCATGCATCTGGCCGGGTGTGCTGCGTGGCCTAGAGAGGCCACACACCATGCATGCGTAGAGATTGGCCAAATTATATGAAATTTGCATGTATTGCATTAATTAAGATTGGTTTAACCAATAGGATTATTTGTTTCTTGTGAGACCTATAATTATGATGCATATGAGATTGTGCAAAGTGATACTAATAAATGGTTCCTATTTTATCTCTGAATTTTTCCAAGATGTAGATTAAATCCGGACGGAGGGAGTATTCAATTGCACGAACGAGGACACGAGCATGCACCAATATCATGGAGTACCGGTTCAGTATTGCCATGTTTGCTTCCTGTAAGAGGGTGCAAATACATGGCAATTTTCTGCATGGAAAATTTTCCTCGGCGTATTTGATTGTGCCCAGCAATAACCTTCAACAGATAACCTCTTGCCTCTACTCTCAGCCTGTTATAACTCATTCTCCTGAGTGGATAAATAAATGTGTTATATTTATTTCCTTCACTTCTGAAGCGGCATCACATGGATATGGTAGGAACTGTTATATATATATATATAACTTCACAGTTAAGTAGACTTTTCTTTTTTTGATTATCCACAAATGGCAAACTTTATTTCTAAATTGCTTGTGCTGCACTATTTTTATGTGGAAATTCAACATGTTTCTTCCTGAAAGCCCTGTATAATAGTATTGAGAAAAAATTGACTTTATTTTTCTTCATACATGGCAGTACTATGCTTATTTTATCCAACCATATATTGTTTACTTATGCAGATAGCCAGTACTTAGATACAAGTAGAACCACTTGTGTTTGCTTAAGTAAACATGTTTACTCCTTGATGGTTTTGGACCATTTGCTTGTAACTTTGCTGCTGTAGCAATATATACTCCACTTGGTGGTGTATTTTCTATGCAATTGTATTATTAGTATTGTTTGAGGCAGTGGCTGTGGAAAGTAATGATCCCTAATAATGGTTGTATTGATTTGGTCCATATATGAGGTATATAAAGGAGGTACAAGGGGGAGAGATACTTGACTATAAGTTAATCTAAGAGTCATAGTTTATTCCTACTCGTATCTATATTTGTATCTAACATCCCCCTCAGTTGTAGCGGGGGGTGAAGCGAACGTTTGCTACTATATTTTTAATCGTGTGCTTCTGTCGTCTTCTCCTCCTCTCCGTCATCATCAATTGCTTCTCTGATGGCATGTCTCCTTTCTTCCTTCCCGCAGTCACAATGGGAGTGGCGTGGACACAAGTGATGACGCGGACGCTGATGATTGGAGTTGTTGCCGATGTGCTGCTGTAGACGTATCCCATGATGTCGATGTCGAGGTAGACTATCAGTGATATAGCCGTAGTCATGGTAGTAGTGGTCGATGTAGTGTTCGTCCTAGTTGTGTAGCCGCGATCGCCGGAGGCTCAAAAAATTGCGCGATTTTTATCTTGGTGCTGCAATTGTGTTTTGTTATGATGTTTCGCACCTTGAGAGGTACCGTCGTGGATGTCTTGCGGGTGTCAGAGGATGCGGTCGTAGGTGATAAGTGAGTCCACCAGTTTTGCCAGGATTGGGAGATGCTCACCGAGCAAACAATGGTTTTGCCCGAACCATGCGCACGGTTTTAGTGGCTTTCACAATAGTGATGACATGTTGTCGATGCAGTTTTAGCCGCCGGACGCGGTCGATGCCATCGTCGGTGTCATGGTGTCTTGCAGTAGTACTGTCAAAGGACGCATGTCCAGCCTTGTGGACGTTTATAGTTGTAGAGGCGGCGGCAGTGTGTTGACGAGGTTGTTGATTTAGACCACATGATTTAGACCTTTGGCAATGTGATGTCAGTGATGAAGCACCAGACATGAAGTGGTACGTCGGTTGGAGGCGTCCCTCGCAATGACGATGGTTATGATGCCTTGCTGTTGGAGAAGTCGACAAAGTTCCATACCGGCCTGGCCTGGCGTGTGGATGTTGGATGTCGACGTTCATTCTCCTGGATGTGCTCGACCAAGATTTTTGGCTTATGGCCTGGCGTAGCCGTACATCCTGTTATTTGGGTCGATGTAGTGCAGATCATCGTACATGTCGACGGAGCTGTCGGTGCCGTTTCTTGTTCTTCGGTGTAGATGTCCAGTCGAGGCGGCGCGTTGGCATACGGGAGGTTGTGTTAAACGATAAACCTTATCGTTGTAGGCTTGTAGCGTGGTTAACTCGGATAGTTGCTTTTCTGTTGTAACAAGGACACGGTAGATATAAACCGTTCCTATCTTATTTTCCTTGGTACTCAAGTTTGGTACCTAATATGTAATCTCGTTGTAATCTGTTCGCCCAGTCTGGCGGTATATATTAACACGTACCCGGGCCGAGGTAAAGGCACCGTTCAGCCAAACCAATCTACAAACGCAAACATGGTATCAGAGCTAGCCCTCAGCTCGACATCCATGGCAAGCTCCAGCTCTCATCGTCTCGGCGGCTCGCAATTCGGTCAAGGTGTGACCGAGAAGCTGGCGAAGGGCAATCATGTCCTGTGGCGCGCCCAGGTCCTCTCTGCGATCAGGGGCGCCCAGCTGGAACGCTTCCTCGACCTGAAGCACACGGCGCCGGAGAAGGAACTCACGGTGACCAAGGGCACTGACGTGGTTCAGGAGCCCAATCCTCTGTACGGTATCTGGCTGGCACACGATCAGCAAGTACTTAGTTTTCTGCTAACAACATTGTCTCGAGAAGTTGGACAGCAGGTGGTATCAAACACAAGCTCGGCGACCATGTGGGCGGCCATTGAGGGCATGTTTGCCTCGCAGAGCCGTGCCAAGACCGTGAACTTACGGATCAGCCTCGCCAACACCCAGAAGGGAAACCAGAGCATGGCGGAGTACTTCATCAAGGTCCGAGCTCTTGCGGACGAGGATGAGGCCGCCGGCAAGAAGCTTGATGAGGAGGACATCATCTCCTACCTTTTGGCGGGTCTGGACTCGTACTACAACGCCATTGTTGCGGCGATCTGTGCACGGGACGATCCGATCACCGTGTCCGATCTATACGCGCAACTCCTAGCCTTTGAGATGAGGCTTGACCTGCTGCACGGCGGCTCACAGTCGTCGGTGAATGCGGCAGTCCGTGGTGATCGCGGTGGCGGCCAAGGACGTGGAGGCTACGGCGGTGGAGGCCGTGGTGGCGGTGGAGCGCCACAACAAGGCCGCGGCAATGGAGGCCGTGGCAACTTTGGTGGCCACTACGGTGGCAATTACGGGAACGGCAACAACAACTATGGTGGCGGCAACAACCACTATGGCGGAGGTGGTCGTGATGGCGGTAATGGTGCAAAACCTCGCTGCCAACTATGCGGCAAACCTGGCCACATGGTGAATAAATGTTGGCAAAGGTTCAACCCCGAGTTCCAAGGTGTCCAAGAGAAGAGTGCCGGCTCGGCATCCACTTCATATGATGTCAACACCAACTGGCACATCGACTCCGGGGCGACCGATCACATCACAAGTGACCTCCACAAGCTGACGATACGGGACAAGTACAACGGCAACGAGCAGGTTCACGCTGGCAATGGTTCAGGTATGGACATCGCCCATGTTGGTCATTCAGCTGTTTATACCCCCGATCGTAATCTCCATCTCAAAAATATCCTCCATGTCCCACAAGCAAATAAAAGTTTACTTTCTGCTCATCGTCTTGCATATGATAACGATGTGTTTGTCGAAATTCACCCTTTCTTCTTTTTTATCAAGGGCAAGGCAACGAGGAAAACCCTTCTTCAAGGCAAATGTAGAAGAGGTCTCTATCCACTTTCGTCCAAAGCACCCAGCTCAAACAAGCAAGTCCTCAGTGCAATCAAACCATCATCGGAGAGATGGCATGCTCGTTTAGGTCACCCTTCATCAGTTATAGTCAATAAAGTCATTAGCCAAAATAATCTTCCTCACTCTAGTGGTTTGAGTAGTGATTCTGTGTGTGATGCATGTCAGAAAGGCAAAAGTCACCAACTTCCCTATCCCAAGTCAATTAGTGAGTCAAGTGCTCCTTTAGAACTTGTTTTTTCAGATGTTTCGGGTCCTGCTATTGAGTCTGTTGGACGAAAGAAATATTATGTGAGTTTTATTGATGATTTCAGTAAATTCACTTGGGTCTATTTGCTTAAGAACAAATCTGATGTGTTTCAGAAATTCCATGATTTTCAGAATTTTGTTGAGCGTCAATTTAATCGAAAAATTATTGCCATGCAAACTGATTGGGGTGGCGAATATGAGCGCCTCAATTCTTTCTTTACCAAAGTAGGGATATCTCATCATGTTTCATGTCCCTATGCGCACCAACAAAATGGTTCGGCCGAACGAAAGCATCGACACATTGTCGAAGTAGGGTTATCTATCCTTGCTCATTCCTCTATGCCGTTAAAATTTTGGGATGAAGCATTTCTTTCAGCCACATATCTTATCAATCGCACACCTAGTCGTCTTCTAAATTTCTCCACTCCTTTGGAACGTCTTTACAATGAAAAACCGAATTATCAATCCCTTAGGATTTTTGGGTGTGCATGTTGGCCGAACCTTAGACCCTACAACTCTAGAAAACTCGAGTTTCGTTCGAAGCAATGTGCCTTTCTTGGTTATAGTAATCTCCACAAAGGTTTTAAGTGTCTTGATATTCCTAATGGTAGGGTCTACATTTCTCGTGATGTCATATTTGATGAAAATGTATTTCCTTTTGCCACCTTAAATCCCAATGCCGGAGCAAGATTGCGTTCCGAAATCCTTCTTTTGTCTGATCAAGGGGGCGAAAACACTGTTGATCATACTCTCGGTGATGCTCCAATTTTACCTGATGCTAATTGTGCAAAAAGCGTGCAAAATATTCATGTTTGTGTGCAGGCAGAAACGACAAGCAGAGCAGGCGCGGGACACGGAGCGGATTCGCCTGCTGGGAGCAATCCCGAGAGATCTCGGCACGGAAGTCAAGGGCAATCATTGCCAGGATCAGCGCATGGATCAGCGCAAAGCAACGCGCGGCACAGCGTCACGGGTGCGGGCACGGAAGAAAGCGCGTCACCGCAGCGGTCCCCGCTCAGTGCGTGGAGAACACGCGCCGCTGACGAATCCGCGGATGCCACGCGGAGACAGCCGACAGCCGGGTCAGATGCAGACCCTGGCACCGGCACGGAATCTGGGGCGCCTTTCCATGTGGCGTCGCCCGATTGGATGGCGGGAGGAGCAGATTCGCCTGGCTCTTTTGGCTCTTCTGCAGGCACGGAAAACAGTACAGATTCGGCAAGATCTTCTGCATCTGATGCTCCTGAGGCCATAGCTGCACCAACTCGAGCACATACTCGTTCACAAAGCGGTATTTATCGGCCCTTTATTCCTAAAGATGGTACTGTTAGATATGGTACTGGTACCGTTAGACATGCTGGTCTAATTACAACAAATGAGCCCGAAAAGTTAAATGAAGCATTAGGAAATATAAATTGGAAAAATGCTATGGATATTGAGTATGATGCATTAGTAAAAAATGAAACTTGTCATTTGGTAGAACCAACACAAGGGAGAAATATTATTGACTGTAAATGGGTATATAAAATAAAGAGAAAACCAGATGGAAGCATAGATAGATATAAAGCTAGACTAGTAGCAAAAGGTTTTAAGCAAAGGTTTGGGATTGATTATGAGGACATTTTTAGTCCAGTTGTAAAAGCAGCTACTGTCAGATTGGTATTGTCTATTGCTATTTCCAGGGGATGGAGTCTACGCCAATTGGATGTACAGAATGCGTTTCTTCACGGCGTTCTTGAGGAAGAAGTATATATGCGGTAACCCCCAGGATATGAGGATAAGAGGAAACCGCATCACGTTTGCAGGTTGGATAAAGCTCTATATGGACTGAAACAGGCTCCTCGAGCATGGTACTCTAGATTGAGTACTAAACTTCAGCAACTTGGGTTTGTACCGTCTAAAGGAGATACATCACTCTTCTTTTATAAAAAAGGGAAGGTCACAATTTTTATGGTTGTTTATGTTGATGATATAATTGTTGCAAGCTCATCTCAGGAGGCAACCATGGCACTATTGAGTGACTTAAGGAATGACTTCGCATTGAAGGATCTTGGTGACCTTCACTATTTTCTGGGGATCGAGGTTAAGAGAATTGGTACTGATATTTTGCTCACACAGGAAAAATATGCTACTGATGTGTTGGCTCGTGTAGGGATGAAGGGATGTAAGCCCTCGAGTACACCTATCTCTACCACAGAAAAACTATCCTTGCATGAAGGAGAATTGTTGAGTCCTGAAGATTCAACTCGGTATGGAAGTGTTGTTGGAGCTCTACAGTATCTTACTTTGACTAGACCTGATATTTCTTTTTCTGTTAACAAAGTGTGTCAATTCTTGCATGCTCCTACTACCTTGCATTGGACAGCTGTAAAAAGAATTTTGAGATATCTTAGAGGCACCACAACCACGGGTCTTAGGATTAGTAAGACAGCATCAACACTTGTGAGTGCTTTTTCTGATGCTGATTGGGCAGGTTCTCCTGATGACAGACGCTTCACTGGTGGCTTTGCTGTCTATTTTGGCTCTAATTTGATATCTTGGGGTGCAAAGAAGCAAGCTACAGTATCCAGATCAAGCACAGAGGCTGAGTATAAGTCTTTGGCCAATGCTACAGCTGAGGTAATATGGGTGGAGTCATTGCTTGATGAACTTGGTATTAATCATCCTGAGACTGCATGCTTATGGTGTGATAATTTGGGTGCAACTTATTTGTCTGCAAATCCAGTGTTTCATGCAAGAACTAAACATATTGAGATTGACTTTCACTTTGTGAGAGAAAGAGTTGCACAAAAATTTTTGGAGATACGATTCATTCCAACAGGTGATCAAGTGGCAGATGGGTTTACTAAACCACTGCAGTATCGACAACTACAAGCCTTCAAGAGCAATCTCAACTTGGAGACGTTAAGATTGAGGGAGGATGTTAAACGATAAACCTTATCGTTGTAGGCTTGTAGCGTGGTTAACTCGGATAGTTGCTTTTCTGTTGTAACAAGGACACGGTAGATATAAACCGTTCCTATCTTATTTTCCTTGGTACTCAAGTTTGGTACCTAATCTGTAATCTCGTTGTAATCTGTTCGCCCAGTCTGGCGGTATATATTAACACGTATCCGGGCCGAGGTAAAGGCACCGTTCAGCCAAACCAATCTACAAACGCAAACAGGTTGCTCCCATACATGTCATGTCCTGTATCTGGCTTTCTCTCGTAGTGCATGAAGCACAGCATCTGGTTCCATGGTGCAAATACATGCATGGCTCGTTTTTTTTTGCTTGCCCATACACGAAGAACATTGGATTGCCTACCTGATGCATCGCCTTTTCCGTGCCTTCTGCCCCTGTGTGCACCTGATGCTGTTCCGTCTAGCTATCTACGGTGCCGTGTCCTTTGATCGGGTCGACAATGTGCGCGTGGCCGTGGGTGTACGCCGGTTGCGTGGAGTAGTTGGAGCGCGCGTCGGACGGTCGAGCGTGGATTTGCTGCTGGTGACCTTGGAGAGCCTCGCCCATGACCGGATCTGCTTGGCTACTGACGCGTAGCACACAGTCGCGCCCTTCTGTGCTGATCGCCCATCATGCGCTGACTTTCATACCAGATATTGGCTAATGGATTAGGGATTTATTTGGCTAATTGGATCTAATCTATAAATAAGGGAATTTCGAAATTTGCCTAATCTAATCTAAAGAACCGATCGATCATTGATCTAAACCGGGTGCTGTGCCCCAGAGGAGAGATATCCCCAGGGGCGGCGCGCTGCAGAAGAGTTTAGAACCCTAGAATCGGTGTCGTGAGGCTAACTTCTCTGATACCATGTAGAAAGTAAGTATCCCTAATAATTGTTGTATTGATTTGGCCCTCATATATAGGGTATATAAAGGATGTACAAGGGGAGAGATATTTGAACTACAAGTTGATCTTGGAGTTTTAGTTGATTCCTACTTGTATCCGTATCTGCATCTAACGGCGGCAACTGTTTTTTTTTGAAATGGGCACACCCGGCCTCTGCATCTGGTTGATGCATGCAGCCTTTATTAAAATAAATCATTCAGAAATGTTTATTACAATCCCGATAGGCTCTAAAAAGGCACTCAACAGTACCTCTTGAGACCAAGCAGTGTAAACTATAAAAATAGGCAACAAGATGCCAAGAACAAACACTCCATCAATACAAGGCTAACCAGCAGCAATACGTTTACTACTCAACCATCCACCCCTGCTGAAGATAGCCTGAACGACCGCCATCAGCCGAATGCATCCACCATCCAAACGAGCACGATGTCCTTCCGGCAGAAGGAGAGACCATTGGTGCATCCAATGGTTGGCCTGATAAAATACCTGCAAAAAATTCCCAACTTTCGCATCGTTAAAAACAATATCATTTCGGTGTTTCCAGAGAGCCCAAAGCAAAGCACATACTCCTATGCGTATAAGTGCTTTGGTTGTTTTATCTACCCCACCTAGCCAGTTACCAAACAAATTTGGTATATTAGATGGAGGTGAAATACTATAAGTAAAATGAAGCAATCTCCAAATTTTCCTAGCAAAGTCACAAGATATGAAAAGATGAGTCACTGTTTCAGGCTCACCACAAAAAACACATCTACTACAACCATCCCATTTTCTCCTCACTAGGTTATCTTTAGTCAACAATTCTTTCCTGGATAGAAACCACATAAAAATCTTTATCTTCAAAGGTACCTTTAATTTCCACAAATATTTATGAAGAAAACTAGCATCTTCATTCATATAGTTTGCATATAACGATTTCACTGTATACACCCCAGAATCATTGAGGGACCAACTACATCCATCTTCATTCCCCGTAAGAGTGACATCCATTAACCTCTCCATTAGATGCAACCATCTATCCCATTTTTCTCCAATAATAGCCCTCCGAAAACGCAAATTAGGAGGCGAATTTTGAAGAACATCCGACACAAGTACATTTTTATTACTCACAATAGAGTATAATGAAGGGTATTGTTCCATAAGAGGTTTATTTCCTAACCAACAATCCTCCCAAAACCTAGTCCTCTCACCATTACCTATAGTGAACTTAACATGCTTGAAAAAATTATCTTTGCCCCTTAGAACACCTTTCCAAAAAGGTGAATCATTAGGTTTAGATTCCAACTCAGCTAATGTTTTTTCACCTAGGTATTTATTAGTTAATAACTCATGCCATACGCCTTGTTCAGTTAGAAGTTTAAATAACCATTTATTTAAAAGACATCTATTTTTGACTTCCAAAACTTCAATGCCTAGTCCACCCTGTTCCTTTGGTCGACAAACAATATTCCACTTTGTCAAACGATATTTCTTTTTGGCATGAACACTCTGCCAGAAGAATCTCGATCTAAAAAAGTCAATTCTTTTTCGAACCCCAACAGGAACCTCAAAGAACGAGAAGAGAAACATAGGTAAACTAGAAAGCACCGAGTTAATTAAAACAAGACGATCCCCATAAGATAATAATTTCCCTGCCCACGAACCCAATTTCTGGTCAAATCGATCCTCCACAACCTTCCATTCTTTAAGCAGTAGTTTCCTATAATGAATAGGAATACCTAGATAGGTAAATGGTAAACTACCTACTTCGCATCCAAAGATACGACAGTAATCCTCCATATGTTCCTTAGCTTTCCCAAACCCAAAAATCTCACTCTTGTGAAAATTAATCTTTAACCCAGATAATTGTTCAAAGATACAAAGAATCAATTTCATGTTGACAGCTTTATCAAGATCATGCTCCATAAAGAGAACTGTATCATCTGCGTATTGGAGAATCGATATTCCCCCTTCTACTAAATGTGGCACTAAACCACCCACCTGATTGTCCTCTTTGGCCCTATTAATCAACACGGCTAACATATCAGCCACTAGGTTAAAAAGTATCGGAGACATCGGGTCCCCCTGTCTCAGACCTTTTAGAGTTTGGAAAAAATGACCAATGTCATCGTTGACCAACGGCGGCAACTGTGTGATTGAAACCACTGTCGTTGATACTCCTGGACACCCTGACTCCACCACTGGCGGTTTTGAGGCATGCACCTCCAAGGATGATCAGACCCCTGAGCATGCTGTTCTTGCTTTCACTCTTGGGGTCAGGAAGATGATCTACTGCTACACCAAGGTATGATTTCAGAAGTGGTTATTTGTGTCTAGTTGGTGTTGGTTCTTCTATTTTGTATACTATGTTGGCACGGGACGTGGTCAGCGTAAAATTGGCCCTCTAGAGAATACTCCGCTAAGTGCAAAAGGGAGAGATATTAGCGCACAGAACAAGCTGAGCAACAGCCGGCGATGCCGCGCTCGCCCAGCAAGTACAGCACCCAGCGCGGCGTGCCACCTGCTGGCCAGCCCAGCTTACGCCTCGGCCACTGCCCCGTGCAGCCAGGCCCGGAGCTGCGCGCACACTCGCCGGCCGCCGGGGGACAGCTCGCGCGTGTGGCCGAGCTTGCCCCCATGGCGCCCCCGAGCTCGTGGATAAGATGGGCCTGCGAGTTCCCTACCGGCGGCCGGGCGCCTCCCTCCCGCCCCCATGGCGCCCCCGAGCTCGCGGAAGATGGGGCTGCGCTTGCCCTTCCGGCGGCCGGGCGCCTCCCGCCCGCACCCGTGGCGCCCCCCGAGCTCGCGGAGAAGATGGGCCTGCGCGAGGCCCTGTCGGCGGCCGGGCGCCTCCCTCCCGCCCCCATGGCGTCCCCGAGCTCGCGGAGAAGATGGGAGCGGCCGGGCGCCTCCCTCACGTCGCCATTGCGCCCACGAGCTAGCGGAGAAGATGGGCCCGGCCGGCGGTGGGCTGCCGACGGGGACGGCGGCCGGCTGTCCCGGGGAGGCGGGGAGGGAGGGGGCGTGCGGTGGCGCGCGGCGACGGTGGTGCTTGGCGGAGGTGGTGGTCGGGTGCGGAAGATAGGAGACGACCACGACCCAGGAACGGCACACATATTTTTTGTGGATATTTTATTTTTACAATTTTTTAATTGGGCGTGTGCCACATCAGCCTGACGGCAACTTAATCCCTATCAATTCGTCCGCGAAGCGTTATCAGTGCGAATCGCGAAATTTGCAATGAAATCTGGTGGTTTTCTGCGACTGCACGGTCCGGTGGTGGTTTTTGGGAAAATCTGCCACAAAAGTGGTGGTTTTATGCTAATAACTCGCAAAAGGGAGCAGGATTTTGGTTTCAGCTAATCAGCTTTACAAAGTGCAAAAGAATGTAGGTGAAAGAAATTAGTCTTCACTAAGTGCAAAAGAGTTCTCTGATACTCTCAATTAAAAGTACTCATGTTTTGATCTGAATGCCTGGACTTCATGTGATTTTTCATCTCATGCTAGATCTTGTGGCTGAAAACAAATCATTCGGGTGATTGTCTGATTGAGCAAATTAGGCATAACCAGTGGCGGGTGGTATCCGAGACTCTGAGTACAGCTCTATCCTGTTTCACAAATTATATGCTCATATTGGCATGCCCGCAGTGCAGACATTAATTAAAATTGATTGTTGGCATCTGAGCCCTATTGTATTTTCTTTTTCAGGGAGTACAACTAGGATCGAACGGAGTTGCTGGTCAAGCACGAAGTTCGACTGTCGTGATGATCAAACAACTTAGTCATGTTAATTCTGCACCTGGGGTTTGTCACTAAGTTCAGTACAGCCTGGGGCATTAGTAGTAGGGTCCTCCATTTGCGATTGAATTTCTTGATAGTGAAGTTTTAGCTCTTTAATTAGCAATTGAAACACATGCAATTAGAAATGTTATGACAGAGGCGAACTCTGGCGTGGCGATCTGGAGGTGCGCGACTGGAGGCGAGCTCCGACGTGGTCGGTTCAAATTTGGCCGTGTGCGCTGTGTTTGCTGTTTTCCTTTTCCTTGTAGGATCGGTATGTTTCAGAAAATGGTATATATGTCAAGTTGAGAACTTTTGCACCTGTCGGAATTTGTTAACGTCTTATTTTCTGAAATGGAGAGAGTATTTGCGTGTTGAAGCTATCTGCAGGCTGATCTTTCCTGTGTTACTCTATATTTACACGGTGAGTTGGTGGGTTTAAGCGGGCAGACAGGTCTACAGATTCCAGTGTGACATGATCATCATGAACCAGGCAAACCAATCACCAACTCATCATTTATTCGGCAGAAAGCCCAAATAAGTCAGTGCATCGATTCGCACCTGCGACACCACTTAATATGCTTGATACGTTGATCCTAAGCAAGTAATAGATAACTCAAGTTCGTGCTAAACTTGAAGATCTTGGGAACGACCCTGGATTACGAACCGCTTATTTGGTATTCGGCCAGAGCCATCTAGGATCTTGGGCTAGGGCCCATCTACGGTGTGGTGCCGATTGTGGTACCAGTCATCTCGGAATATTACAAAAAATTATTTGGGTCGCCAGTTCCAACATCAGTTACCATGGATGAATCCATGACGCATGATATGTCTCAGGTATCCGATGTTGAAAATGAGATCTTAACACACAACCTTTTACGGAGGACGAAGTGTTTGATGCTATATCTAAAATGGAAGTGAACCGATGGGTTTCCGGCTGAATTGTACCAGATGTTCTGGGAAGTCATTAAGGACGACTTAATGGCTCTGTTTGTTCAATTAATGGCTGGGGACCTGCAGCTGTTTAAATTGAACTTTGGTGTGATCACCCTTCTTCTCAAAAAGGAGGATGCTTGTCGTATCGAGCAGTATAGGCCCATTTGTTTGCTCAATGTGAGCTTCAATTTTTTTACTAAAGTGGGTACGAATAGGTTGTCTTCGATTGCTCAGCGAGTAATTAGACCCTCACAATCTACTTTCCTACCAGGACGGAATATCTTGGAAGGGGTTTTTGTCCTTCATGAAACGATTCATGAGTTAAAGCGAAATAAATTGGATGGAGTTTTGTTGAAAGTTGATTTTGAAAAAGCCTATGATAAAGTAAACTGGCCATTTCTCCAACAAACACTACTCATGAAAGGATTCACACCTAAGTGGTGTGAATGGGTTGCGCGGTTTGTCCAAGGTGGAAGTGTAGGGATAAAGTGTAGGGATTTTCAAACCTTAAAGGGATTGCGTCAGGGTGATCCGTTGTCCCCTATTCTTTTCAATTTGGTCGCTGATATGTTAGCGGTTATAATTGCGAGGGCTAGGGACGATGGCCAGGTTGGGTGCCTAGTTCCACATCTGGTGGAAGGCGGGGTATCTATCTTGCAGTATGCGGATGATACAATTCTTTTTCTCGAACACGACATTGATAAGGTTGTCAATATGAAGCTATTGTTAGCCATGTTCGAGCAATAATCTGGGCTAAAAATTAACTTTCATAAAAGTGAGATTTTCTGTTTTGGAAAGGCACTCGAGATGCAAGGGGAATACAGACAGATCTTTGGTTGTGAGGTAGGTTGTCTCCCCTTTAAGTATCTGGGTATTCCAATCCACTACCGTAGGTTGTTAAATAGAGAATGGAAACCAATTGAGGATCGGTTTGAGCAAAAGTTAAGCTCATGGGTAGGAAAGCTTCTCTCTTATGGTGACCGATTGATGCTTATCAACTCGGTCTTAACTAGCTTACCGATGTTTTTCTATCCTTTTTTGAGATACCTGCTAGGGTACGAAGGAGGTTAGATTTTTATAGATCGCGCTTTTTTTGACAATGTGTCAAATTTAAAAAGAAATATAGATTAACCAAGTGGAATATTGTTTGTCGTCCAAAAGACCATGGTGGTCTTGGGATTGAGGTCCTAGATGTTAAGAATAAGTGTTTACTTAGCAAGTGGCTATTTAAAATCTTAACAGAGGAGGGTGTGTGGCATGAATTGTTACAAAACAAATATATTCTGGAAAACCGTTGGCTCAGGTTGATGCCAAGACAACAGATTGTCCATTCTGGAAAGGTATTATGAAAGTTAAAAGTGTGTTTTTTCTCATATCTCATGTTCCATTGGTGATGGTCAGAATGTGAGATTTTGGGAAGACACTTGGTTAGGCCAAACCTCTTTGGCTACTCAATATCCTTCGCTTTACAATATTGTTAATCGTAAGAATGTTCTTGTAGCATAGGTAATTACACATGATCACCCTAATATCACATTTAGGAGACCGCTCCTCGGTGATAAATGGGAGGCCTCGTTGCATCTTGTTGAAAGATTGATGGCGGTATCCATGTCAAATAATCCTGATAACTTCATATGGAAACTGAAACCGTCGGGGTGTGTTTTCAGTGAAGTCCATGTATGAGGATCTAATGAATTGTCATACCAGATTCCTGCGTAAGTACTTGTGGAAATTAAAAGTTCCACTGAAAATAAAGATTTTAGTTTTTGCATCGTAAAGAACTTCTTACTAAAGACAATTTAAAAAGGTGAAAGGGGATAGGATGTACGAAATGTGTCTTTTGTGTGGACGAGGAAACCACGGATCATCCTGTTTATCTCGTATTATTTTGCTAGGAAAATTTGGAGATTAGTTCATTTTACATTCCATATTACTCCTCCCTATTCGGTTGCTAATTTATTTGGGAATTGGTTGAATGGGGTGGATAAAGAAACTAAAGCAAGTATACGCATTGGTGTATTTGCTTTATTATGGGAAATTTGGAATTGTAGAAATGATGTGATTTTTAACAACTTGAAAACTGGTCACTTTTTGCAGGTTGTTCATCGGGCCACACAATGGATTCACATGTGGTCTGTTCTTCTCCCAGAAGGGCAACGAGGATGTTTGGCTTCTGGATGCACCAGGCTGATGGCGGTGGTGCGGGCTATCTTCAACCAGGGTGGTTGGTTGCACACTAGGAGATTACAATATGTGTAGTCTTCCGTTCTGGCCTTTGTTTCATTGACTGGTGTTTGTGGCCACGATTCGATACCGGTGATTTGTATTTGGATGATTTATCTCTGAACGCTGTTTTAAGCGGCTTGCAATAAAAGGTTGTGTGCATCGACGAGATGAAGAGGCCGGGTTATCCGTTTCAAAAAAAAAATGAATTGTAATGGTCATCATTTTATCAGCAGTATGAAATCGTGTAGGCCTTTGGATGAACAATAATAGAGGGCTCTTATTCATTTGGGGTACCATAAAACTCCTAAAAAACTAAACATCTACACTACACTAGTAGAAAATAGGCATTCCATACGCCTCCATTAGTCTCCAAAATAATCAACGCGCGACCATAGGGGTCTTTAGTCGCGGTTCGGTAGGAGACCCGCGACCAACAGTCTGGGCCCAGCGCGCTCAGTCCACAGCTGGCGGACGGGAGGGGCTTTAGTCCCGGTTGGCCAGGCCAACCGGGACTAATAGGTCCTCAGGCTGGCCCGAAGGCCTTTAGTCGCGGTTGTCCAGGCCAATCGAGACTAAAAGCCCATCCCTATATATAGGACTCAGCTGGCTGCACTTAGCCACATTTGGTGTCACTTCTACTCACAATATTCACAAGGGGTGGTGGGTTTGCTTTTGGTTCCTCCTATGCACACAAGATGTTCGATGAAATGTCCGAGAGCATTAAACACACATGATATGAAGTGTCCGAGCCACACTTGAGCTTTTTCATTTATTTTTCCTCCGCAATCGCGGTTAGCAACTTGAACCTTTCATGATTTGTATTATTTCTAGCTAGTTAGTTTAGCAAATGCATGATGGTTAATTATATACTTTATATAATAATAATGCAGATGAATTGGCAATGGATGTACAGTAACCGACTCTCCGGCGAGTTCACACTGGTGGAGAACAGGCCCGTAGCACCGGTTTGTAAGGGCCTTTGGACTCGGATACAAAACCGGTGCTACGTATCCGGGACTAAAGCCCCCCCCCTTTAGAACCGGTCAGTCACCAACCGGTTCTAAAGGCCTCCACGTGGGCGCCGAAGAGAGCGCGCAGGCGGAGGACCTTTAGAACCGGTTGGTAATACCAACCGGTCCTAAAGTTTTTTTTTTCTCTTTTTTTTTTCTTTTTTCTTTTCAGGGTTTCCAATTCCGTATTTAGGGTTTAGGGTTTAGGGCGTGTTCCGTATTTTCAGGGTTTCCGTTTACGTGTTTCCGTTTCTGTTTGCGGTTAAATGTTGATGCACCAAATAGTAGTACATATATATATACATGTAACACGAAGTAATCGACCGATAATTACATAATCTGAGGTTCGTTTTGAATAGTTGTATACTTGCATAGAGAAGGGAGCTGGCTATAATTGGTTCATAGGATGGAAAAATTCTCCGTCTTCTGCTATGACTTGCGTGAGAAGAAATCCTGCCAATTCCTCTGCAATAGCCTTGCAACGGTCGATTGGTTTGAGCTGCGCCCGCTTTCGTGCCATCTTGAAAAGAAGTAGATGAAAACAATTAAGTTATGAACAAAACTAAACATAATTAATGGCAACATAAATAAAGTTGTGAAGATCCGGTTACGTACCTCTAGAGTTCTGGTAGTACGGGATTTCTCATTGATCTTCCTGTGAATGAACTCGCAGACGTAGTATCCACAATAATCAGTTCCCTGTGGTTGTTGCGGGACTTTCTATATACGAGAAACATAATTCAGTCAAATTAATAATAATCAAGAGAATGGTAATGGTATTTAAATCAGGGTACGTAGTACTACTTACTGTGTTAATCTGAAAGTTGAGCTTGTCTGCCCATGTACCGGGTTCTTCCTTGATGAACATTTGCCAAACCCTGGGCGATAAAAGAAAAATGAATAGAAGAGTTAATTATTACTTACTTGATATCAGGGAATGAACGAAAAAGAGGTCGATGAACGAAAGAGGCTGATATATATATACTTTTGAAGCATCTGACGCGCGCTCTTCCATCTGTCAGCGCCCCAGTTTAACGAGTCCCAGACTTCAACTTGTCCTCTATCGATTCTAATGATGAACAATATGAAGTGGCCGCTGCGCACGTGTACACATGCAGTCATGCATACTCATCAATTACACTTAACATCAGGGAAGCAAAATGGAATGTCTACAAGACAGTAACACTCACCTGAATCCGTAGGGCCAAAGTATTTCTTTTTTGGTATTTTGTCGCTTCAAAAACCTTAGCAAATCATCCGGTGTAGTCTTGTTGAACTTTTCTACTGTGGTTTGATGATACAAATACGGGTCAATGAACCCAAAGTCCCAGATTCCTGCCAGTCTGCATTCACGAATCTTCATTCTGCATAGTAGCGTACAAAAAGAATGTCGTCAGTGATAATTATACGGGCAACGAACGCGAGCTTAACTAAATAATTAAATTACACAAATAAATCACTTACAAACAGTAGCAGCTGAGGATAGACTTGTCGAGGGCACGTTGATTGTACATCTGGAAGAAATCATCGAACCCAAGCTCCACACCGTAATCTCCGAAGTAGTGTTGATCCTGAATTTGAGCCATGATACAGTCTCTCTCCTGCCTTGCGGCCTCCAAGTACCAATCATGTAAACTCCGTAGTTGGGTTGTTAGAGCAGTAGGATCTTCGACCAGAGGGTGCCCGGGCTTGTATTTATATACCACATCAGCAATAGCGTAACCCACGTCGCCCATGCGTGGACAGGACACTGAAGCCGCGTCAGATAAGACCTTGAGCGGGCCAACTGACTGTGCTTCTTGTTGTCCGAGCTGGGGAACTTGTTTCCCGCATTTCGTCTGCTCCGCCTGCTTCATCTGTGTGGCGTGCTTCTTTTCAATATACCGTTCATAGTCTGAAAGGGGCGGCGGTGGCGGCGGTGCAGGATAATATAAGTTGTCGATGGTCCGCTCAATTTTCCACTTTGGGATGTCCTTCAGAGTTTCCTTCCAGACGTCTGGAGGGGGCTTCTGGGGAAACTGTGCGAACCATGCCTTGGTTTTGGATGCCACTGCATTGGTTAGTTCCTCCTCAGTCATCAAGCCTGGTAACTTCGGGGGACTCTTGACTTTCTTGGATTTCCTTGGTCTCTTCTTGGGAGGAGTCCCGTTTCTTATGAACTGCAGCTTCCGCTTTGTCGTACCCGTAGTGGGCGCATCCGTCGGCTCACGGGAGTGCACGGGCGATGGACCCTCGGCCTCGGGCTCCGGTCAATCTTCGTTGTGGGGTGGACTTGGAGGTTCGTTGGGGGGTGGACTTGGAGGTCGTGCATTCTCTGTACGAAAGTGAAAAAACTATTAAAAATAAGATAACATGTGGTGCAACATTCAGTAATTGATGGAGGTATGGTGCATTCGTACCTGGAGGAGTCGGTGGCCTTGGCGCCGAGTTAGGGAACACGATGTGTTTCTTATTCCACAAGATGATACCAAGCTCCATTTCTCCCAGTGTCTTCTCGCCCTCACCTCCAGGAATACTGAGCTCAATTGAATGGCATCCCGGCGTAATTGTTGACAACCCGACACGAGCATGGGATGCTGGAATCTGACCACCATGGTAGGTTGCTCCAGGTTGATTCGGTAAAGCATAGCCTGACGCCACCTTGAAGGATATGTTCCCCATTGGCATATGTATCTCACAGTTTGTCTTCTCCGTGATATCATCCACGGGGTAGTGAGGCGCCGACGGTTCGACTGCACGACCGTCTTCTAGCTGCAGGTGCGTGGAACCCACGCTGCTTCTATGCTGAGATGGGACGGCATGATCGTCTTCTATTTGCAGCTGATCAGGTGCAGGACGATGTTCTACCTCCTCTTCAGTGTCAGGTAGAGGGTGTCCCCCTTTCTTCAAGAGAAAATCCACCTTTTCTTCTAATGTCGATATCCGTTCACTCGTCTTTTTCTTGCTTCTATCACGGCTTCTGTAAGTGGCAATGTCCGCTGCAAACCCTTGGCTCCACGGGGTATCCGCTCCAAAGCCTCGTGTTCGTCCCCACTTTTCGGGGTTCCCGAGTGCCCTCGTCAGCTCGTCGTTCTCTCTATCGGGAACAAAAGTTCCTTTTCGAACAGCTTCTATTGCCTTCTCTAGTTCTGCTACGACTGTTGTTATTTTTTCCGACCATGGTCCCTGAGCAACAATCATCCCAGTCTCAGCGTCCAACGTTGCCCCATGCGCGAACAACCAGATCTTGGACCTATCGGGCCAGTCATGTGTCTGTGGAATGATACCTCTTTTCACAAGCGCATTTTCATAGCTTCGCCACCTAGGCAGGGCAGTCATGTAGCCACCTGACCCCAAAATATGGTGATATTTCTTCTTCTTCGCATTCTCCGAATTTTTGGCCGATCGGGATGCAAAGACACCCGATTTCTTGTACGCCTTAAAATCATCCCAAGCGTCTCTTATCTTCACTAGGTTCCTAGTGAAAACTGGATCTTCTTTCTGATATTTCTTCCACAGTTCTTTCTTCCACCTCTGGAATTGTGTGGCCATCTTCTTCAAAGCCCACTTCTCGACTTTCTTCTTCTTATCTTCCGCTACGCTGAAATTTTGCCATAGCGTTTCGCAAAGAATTTTTTTCAATCTTTCATCGACATAACTAGCTCCAACGTTGGCCCCGGTCTTCGGCTTATTCCATTCTATTAAGTTGATCGGGACCAGGTCTCTTACAACAACTCCGCACTGATTTACGAATTTGCGATAAGTTTCTGGGGGCTGCAGTGGTTTGCCATCAGCAGCAACTGTATCAATCGAGAACCTTGCGGTATCTTTCAACCTTGCGGCCGGGCCTCGTTTGGAATTTGTCTCAGTACTTGCGCTAGCTGTTCCGGAGGGCGCCTAAACGGGAAAATAATGATTCGTTAGTAAGTGCAAAACAAATTAATTGTTGCGTGAACAGTGACTTGAGATATACATTGGCAGAGTTTGTTCTGGAGGGCACTTCTTCATCCTCGACGTTGTCGTCGTCATCATCTACTACATCTTCTATATTCTGATCTCCGTCGCCGGAGTCGTTCAAAAATTGATTGCTAAACGCCTGTCCATCGTCGTCATCACGATATATGGCCGTTGCATTATCAAAAATCATCTGGCACACGTATCTTTCCTTCTCCGCCTCACCCATTCCGGCGAGCTAATCGGCGTGCTGATCATGTACAGGTTCTTGGGAATCCATAGCTCAACACCTGCTAGTAAAATTTATAAAATGAAGAACACTTAGCGAAATTTTCATCGGGCACTTGGCGAAATTATTTCATCGGACAGTAATAAAATAATAGTTTTGGACATATTAATGAAATAATAGTTCTGGACACACCAAGAGTTACATAGCTCGGGTTGATTTTTTTTAACCCTAATACATCACGATCGAATAATATCACTTATACATAGTCTTGTGACATCTCTCAAAATAATTAACTCCGACCGGGTCCTAAGCCGCGGGGTGCTGAGTCACGGGTGCTACGCATCCATAGATAAGGAACCCTCATAGGGTCATAGCTCACGTGGTAAGGAACCCTCCTAATAATCGACCAACTGCTGCTATACTGCCTATACTGGCTATCGAGCAAGTACATGTAGCGACGGACGTGCTCGTCCTCCTCCCTGATACGCTGTTGTACCACCTCCTCAGGGGCCGGCTCTCTCCGCACCGAGCGTGGCCCACGCGATGGCCACCAAAGAATATCCGGGTCGACCACGTCACCCGGATTTCTCACCAAGCCGCGTGCCCCGGTACTAAGGAGCTCCCAATGCCAGCCTGGCGGGGCCCAGTCCCGGACATCCCCCGGCGGGTCCAACAAAGACATGAACTAAAAACCTGCCCGGACTAAGTAAATATTCCATAATTAAGTAAAATACCTTAGTGTTTCTAACTTAGTAAAAAATAGTAAATTGAGAAATATAACAGAAATAAGATGAAAGTTAAACAGGAACAATATGGTAACTTAGTGAAAAATTTTAACTTATTGAAATTATATATATATTCTAACTTTCTGAAATTTTCTAACACTAACTTAGTGAAATTTTCTAACACAACATTCTAACAGAAAAATTCTAACACTAAACAAAATTGTAAAAACAAAATAAAGCACTAAAAAAATCTAACACACTAACTCTAAAAATTTCTAACACTAAATTCTAACACTAACACTAATTAATAACTCTAAAAAAATCTAACACTAAATCTAAAAATTTCTAACACTAACACTAACTCTAAAAACAATCTAACACTAAATCTAAAAATTTGTAACACTAAACACTAACACTAACTCTAAAAATTCTAACAGTAAAACAAAATTGAAAAAAACCGAAATAAAACTTAATTACCTAGCTAGGCCGGCGACGGCGATCGAGGGGCGAGAGGCGGGGCGGCGGAGGCGGAGGCGAGACGGAGGCGCGACGGAGGCGGACGGAGGCGGACGGCGCGACGGCGCGACGGAGGCGGACGGGGACCGCGGAGGCGCGACGGACGCGGGGCCGCGCGGGGGATCGACGGCGACGGAGACAGAGAGCGGCCGGAGGCGCGGCCGACGGAGGCGCGGCGGACCGAGGCGAGGCGTACGGCGACGAGGCGGACGGACGGCGACGAGGCGGAGCAGGGCTTCGCCGTAGGTATAGGAGAAGACGCGCGCGAATGAAATGAGCACAAAATTTCACAAGTCCAGAGATATATCCCCACTACAGGCCTTTAGCACCGGTTTGTGTTAACAACCGGTGCTAAAGGGTCTTTAGCACCGGTTGCTAACACAAACCGGTGCTAAAGACCTGTAGCTGGGGCCACGCTAAGACTGCGCGCCCACTACAGGCCTTTAGGACCGGTTTGTGTTAGCAACCGGTGCTAAAGGTCTTAGTACAAACTGCCCGCCTCCCGCGCGCGGCAGTTTTATTGCTACAGTGCGCACCGGCCCGATCGCGAGTCTCTGTTTCTTCTCTTCTTCCTCTGTCTTTTCTTCTTCCTCTCTTGATCTTCCTCCACTAATTAAGCACCATGGCTGAAGTTTCTAAGAGATATGATGTGGCCACACCATGCGGCAAAAGTCTCGACGTGTTCTACACCAACAATTGCGAGGAGCTCCCCGGTGCTCTTGGGTATTTGACCGGTCTGTATTTCTCCTCTCCCGAAGAACACCGGTTTTTCGGGCTTGACTTAGAGTATACGGCGGATAAACGGAATGTTGCAGTCATCCATATTGCATTCAAGGAGGCCGTTTTGGTCTTCCAATGGTCAAGGTAACGCACACATACAATCTAGCATCTTCGATTTGTTTGCTGCATGTGAAGAATACATGTGTTTCAATATATCTAACACGCACACGTATCAAATTTTTGTTGTTGCAGTAGTTCAAAGCATTCTCCGGCACTTGTTGATTTTCTTGTCAACAAGGGGTATGACTTTTGCAGCGTTGACAACACGCAAGACCGTCCGAAGTTGATGCGCTTGGGTATTGTGATACCTGAAGATCACTACATTGATCTTCAGGATCTTATCCATTTTGCTGATTTGAACAGGCCGAAGACCGGGATGGCTCTCATGGCAACTGCCTTCCTCCACGAGGGCTACGAAACCATGAAGACTGATTTCCCCTCGAAGAATCACTGGTTGTGGGAGAAGAACCCACTGGACTGGACCAACATCACGTATGCAGCCATAGATGCATACGTCTCCTACGAGTTGTTCCGCTTCTACTCGACGGATCCATAGATGTTGTTTGTGTACCGCATCTTGTGTTCGATATATGCATGTAATGGATATATTAGTATGTAATGGATATATTATCATGTAATGTATATATTATTATGTAATGGATATTATTTCTATATTAATTCCTAGCTATACTATTTCTATATTATGTCAAACACACATTTCAAAACAAACAAACAAAAACACATCAAGAAAACAAAACAGAAAAACTACTGTTTCTGTATATGTGATCACTTACCCCAGGCGCACTTTACACAAAATGCGCCTGCGGTAAAGCTCTTATCCCAGGCGCATTTCTTGGCTGTGCGCCTGCGGTAAAATTACCCTAGGCGCATTTTGCTGTTTATGCGCCTGTGGTAAGTTAGGGTGGGTAATGAGTAAGGCAACGAGAAGTGAGAGCGCAAGTGATACATCGAGCATATATATCGTGGATACATATATATAGATTGATTTAGCGAGATACCATACAGATTGATTTAGCGATTGCCGCAGTGTCGCCGGAATACAAATTCTTTTATTAAAAAGAGAAAACAGACGAACACTACTCCTCGCCGTCGTCGTCGGGGAACTCGTCGGTGACCTCCTCCGGGTCATAATCGTCGCCAAACTCGTCAGTGACCTCCTCGTCATCATCGGAGGTGCATGATGGTATGTCCGAGATAGGCCCCCACCTCGGATCGTCGGAGGCCCAGACTTCGCCGGCGCGGTCGGCCCGACGAAGCTCTTGCAGCGCCCTCGTCCTCGCCTCCCGAGCCGCATCTAACGCGAGGGTGGCGTTCGAGGCGGCGCTCCGCCCGCTGACCCGCGCGGGTCTGCCAGAGCTCCTCGTCGGCGCTCTCCTCCCCCGGGTTGTTCCGGTAATACTCGCGGACGACGCGGTCTTCCCTGGCGTCGACTAGGCCCTGAAACGCGCGGTGGCGGAGGTGGAGGTGGTCGGCGGCAGTGATGATCTGTGGCTTCGTCGCCCTGGCCTCCGCTTCCCAGACTGTGTGGCAGTCGTTGAAGTTCATCAGCGACCGCGGGCGGTTGAGGCGCCAGGCCGCCGCGTCCCAGGCGCGGGCTGCCTCTGCCGCCGTCGCAAAGGTGCCGAGGGGGATGCGGTCGTCCCCCCAGCGGATATCTGCGCTGAACATTCCGTTCTGCCGTGCTCGGACGCCGCGGAAACCGGTGGTGCTGTTCCTCCTCGGAGGCATGGTGGAAGCGCGACGGTGCAGAGGGATGGAGAAGAAGCGCTCGAGGCGCGACAGTGGCTACTGGGTGCATATATAGGGTCCTCTGGCTCACAAAGTGTTGAGCTAGGGTTTTGATCCAACGGTTAAGAAACATCTCATCCAACGGCTCACAACAGCTCGAAAGAAACACACCGTAGCCCTGATCGAACGGCTCACAACAGCTGGAAAGAAACACACCCCGGATCCAACGACTCACAAGCGGTTGAAACAAACACACGATCCGTGTAATTCTGTCTGATTGGTCCAAACGAAACCCTAACCCATTTAGTCCCGGTTGGTGTCCCCAACCGGTACTAAAGGGACGATCCGTTTCTATTTTTCTTCTTGTCTTTCTTCTGATTGCGCCGTAACCATGGAACATCTTCATCATTTAACTGAATGCTAGGATCATCTTTGACTTTGAAGGGAGGAATTTCATCAAATTTAATGTAATCTGATCACTTACCCCAGGCGCACATTACACACTATGCGCCTGTGGTATAGCTCTTAGCCCAGGCGCATATTTTGTCTATGCGCCTGCGGTAATGTTACCCCAGGCGCATATTGTAGTCTATGCGCCTGTGGTAAGTTAGGGTGGTGTAGAACAAAACAAACGGTATCGCCGTCATACAGCCCAACCGTGGCTAGCTACTGGGTGCATATATGCATACCAAATGCACGGCTGGACGTATGACGGCGAATCCGGATGTTTTGTATTTGCTCGATGAACTGAGTATATGATGTATCAAACCTTAAGGGGGGTGTGGAACAAAACAGACGGTATCGCCATCATACAGCCCGACCGTGGCTACTGGGTGCATATATGCATACCAAATGCACGGCCGGACGTATGATGGCGAATCCGGATGTTTTGTATTTGCTCGATGAACTGAGTATATGATGTATCAAACCTTAAAGGAGGGTGTAGAACAAAACAAACGGTATCGCCAGTATACAACCCCGCAGTGGCTACTGAGTGCATATATGCATACCAAATGCACAGCGGGGCGTATGCTGGCGAATCCGGATGTTTTGTATTTGGGAGATGAACTGAACGGTGTATGAAGCTGGGCTATATATAGGGTCCTCTGGCTCACAAAGTGTTGAGCTAGGGTTTTGATCCAACGGTTAAGAAACATCTCATCCAACGGCTCACAACAGCTCGAAAGAAACACACCGTAGCCCTGATCGAACGGCTCACAACAGCTGGAAAGAAACACACCCCGGATCCAACGACTCACAAGCGGTTGAAACAAACACACGATCCGTGTGATTCTATCTGATTGGTCCAAACGAAACCCTAACCCATTTAGTCCCGGTTGGTGTCCCCAACCGGTACTAAAGGGACGATCCATTTCTATTTTTCTTCTTGCCTTTCTTCTGATTGCGCCGTAACCATGGAACATCTTCATCATTTAACTGAATGCTAGGATCATCTTTGACTTTGAAGGGAGGAATTTCATCAAATTTAATGTAATCTTCTGACATGTCTGTCTTGTCCTCGACTCCCACGATGTTTCTTTTCCCTGAAAGAACTATGTGGCGCCTTGGCTCATCGTCTGATGTATTCGTTTCCTTATCTTTTGTTTTTCTCGGTCTGCTAGACATGTCCTTCACATAGAAAACCTGAGCCACATCATTGGCTAGGACGAATTGATCATTGCCGTACCCAAGATTCTTCTGATCCACTGTTGTCATTCCGTACTTCGGGTCTACCTTCACGCCTGACAGGTTGAACCATTTGCACCAGAACAAAGGGACCTTAAAGGAAGGTCCGTAGTCAAGTTCCCATATCTGCTCTATGTAACCATAGTATGTGACCCTTTGCCCATTGTCGTCTTTTGCATCAAACCGGACGCCACTGTTTTGGTTGGTGCTCTTTTTATCTTGCTCTGCCGTGTAAAATATGTTACCATTTATCTCGTACCCTTTAAAGGTCAATACAGTCGAAGATGGTTGCTTGGCCAACAAGTATAGCTCATCTTCAACAATGTTGTCATTAATCAGACGTCTTTGCAACCAACCTCCAAAAGTCTTCGCGTGTTCTTTAGCAATGAAATCTTCAGGTTGCTCCGGATATTCCGAGCGTAAAATATCCGTGTGTTCCTGGATATATGGAGCCGCCAAGCTGGAATTAACTAGAACTGTGTAGTGTGCTTGAATGAAAGATTGCTCGTCCATACATGTTGTTGATTTCTTTCCTAGCGTGCCTTTTCCACGCAGTCTCCCCTCATGGCGCGACTGAGGAACCCCGATCGGGTTCAGGTCAGGAATAAAGTCAACACAAAACTCAATGACCTCCTCTGTTCCATAGCCCTTGACCATGCTTCCTTCTGGTCTAGCACGGTTTCTAACATAATTCTTCAAGACTCCCATGAACCTCTCAAAGGGGAACATATTGTGTAATAATACAGGACCGAGAACGGAAATCTCTTGGACTAGGTGAACTATGAGGTGCGTCATAATATTGAAAAAGGTTGGTGGGAACACCAACTCGAAGCTGACAAGACATTGGACCACGTCCTTCTGTAAACTTGGTAGAGTTGCTGGATCGACTGCCTTCTGAGAAATTGCGTTGAGGAATGCACATAGCTTCACAATGGGTACTCGCACGTTTTCTGGCAGAAGCCCCCTCAATGCAATCGGAAGTAACTGGGTCATGATCACGTGGCAGTCATGAGATTTAAGGTTTTGGAACTTTTTCTCTTCCAGGTTTAGTATTCCTTTTATGTTCGACGAGTATCCAGACGGGACCTTGATACTACTCAGGACTTGGAAAAAGATCTCCTTCTCTTCCTTGGTAAGAGCGTAGCTGGCAGGACCTTTGAAATTCTCTGGATTCATCAGGTCGTCTCGTTCGTGCATACGTTGGTGGTGCAGCCGTGCTTTTGGTGTATCTCTCGACTTCTTCCCATGCACGCCCAATAAGTTTAGCAGGTTCACGCAAATATTTTTCGTCACGTGCATCACGTCGATCGCAGAGCGAACCTCTAGGAATTTCCAATAGGGTAGTTCCCAGAATATAGATTTCTTCTTCCACATGGCTACGTGGTTGTCGGCGTCATTTGGAACAGATTGTGCGCCAGGACCCTTTCCAAAGATTACTTTTATATCTTTGACCATGTCATATATATCAGTACCTTTAGGGAGGGTTGGCTTCCTCCATGTATCTGCCTCGCCTTTGAAATGCTTTCCTTTCTTTCTTACGGGATGCCTGTCTGGAAGAAATCGACGATGCCCCGGGTACACATTCTTGCCTATATGTATACTTTCTGTCTCGCCTAAACAGTGTGTGCATGCGCTGTATCCCTTGTTTGACTGTCCTGAGATGTTACTAAGAGCGGGCCAATCATTGATGGTAACAAACAGCAACCCTCGTAGGTCAAATTCCTCTTGTTTGTACTCGTCCCACACACGTACACCTTCGTCAGCCCACAACTCTAAAAGTTCATCAACCAGTGGCCTCAGGTACACATCAATGTTGTTGCCGGGTTGCGACGGGCCTGGGATAAGCACTGGCATCATAATGAACTTACGCTTCATGCATAACCAAGGAGGAAGGTTATAGATACATAGAGTCACGGGCCAGGTGCTATGACTGCTACTCTGCTCCCCAAATGGATTCAGGCCATCTGTACTCAGACCAAACCTTAAGTTTCTTGCGTCATGTGCAAAGTCCTCGTACTTATCGTCGATGTTTCTCCACTGCGACCCATCAGCGGGGTGTCTCAGCATATCGTCTTCCTTACGGTCTTCTTTGTGCCATCGCAACAACTTGGCATGCTCTTTGTTTCGGAACAAACGTTTCAACCGTGGTATTATAGGAGCATGCCACATCACCTTGGCAGGAACCCTCTTCCTGGGGCGATCGTCGCCCTCAACATCACCAGGGTCATCTCGCCTGATCTTATACCGAAATGCACCGCATACCGAGCATGCATTTAAATTCTCGTGCTGGCCGCGGTAGAGGATGCAGTCATTGATGCACGCATGTATCTTATGCACTTCCAATCCTAGAGGGCAGACAACCTTCTTTGCTTCGTATGTACTGCAGGGCAGCACGTTATTTCTTGGAAGCATCTTCTTCATTATTTTCAGCAGGTTTTCAAATCCCTTGTCAGATAATCCATTCTCTGCCTTCCATTGCAGCAATTCAAGGGTGGTGCCCAGTTTTTTCTGGCCATCTTCGCAAGTTGGGTACAACAATTTTTTGTGGTCTTCTAACATGCGCTCCAACTTCAACCTCTCGTTTTCACTTCCGCAGTTTATCTGTTCTTCACGAATGACCTGACGAAGATCATCATCAGACTCATCAACAATGTCCTCAAGTTTAGGCTCATCTTCCCCCATTTCAGTATCACCGTGTTCATCGAACATAGGATACTTATCATTATCCTCTTCTTCTTCATTGTCTTCCATTATAACCCCTCTTTCTCCGTGCTTGGTCCAACAAAAATAACTGGGCATGAAGCCTTCTTGCAACAGGTGGGTGTGTATGGTTCTTGAGCTAGGGAAATTCCTCTTATTCTGGCATTTTTTACATGGACAAAAAATAAATCCATTCTGCCTGTTTTTCTCAGCCACATTGAGAAAACTATGCATACCATTAAGGAATTCGGGACGACGTCGATCACTGTACATCCATTGCCGGTTCATCTGCATTATATAAATTTATCAACAACCATTATGCTAAATCATCATGACTAAATTAATTAATTAATACAAAAAGTTCATCACACGTTAATACCAAACTAGCGTATAGTAACCATACATATATAGTTCTCAGAAAAATACACACTGAAACCGTCCATAAAAACTCTCTCTAATTAATGCATTTAAAAACAACAACAAATGCGACAACAAAGGTAACAATTGACCCGACGACATAATGATACCAAGCCTCTTTACTAATTGCATATTTCCTAATCTTTCTAATCTTCAGGCGCATTGCGTCCATCTCGCTCTTGTGACTATCGACGACACCGGCAAGAACCTTTTCCAAGGTCATCTTCTCTCTTTCAGTTTTTTCCAACCTTTCTTCAGTTTTTTTCAATCTTTCTTTCAAGCCAATATTTTCTTGTTCAACTAAGTATAACTTCTCACAATAGGGTCGATTGGCATTTCCGGTTCCACTACCTCCTATATAAAAATATCTATGTCAAGTTGGTCGGCGTAAGTAATTGTCGTATAATCAGGAAATGAAAATATGTAGTGAAAAAAGATAATATACCACATCCGAATCATAGACTGGACGAGGGCCAACGGGGACGGATATCAAAACCATGGCTCTAGAAAATTATATACAAGTAAATACGTAAATCATACAATCAAAATTTGTTTTGGTAAATAAAAACAATAGGCTCACCAAGGTTGTGTCGGTGATGGGGCGATTGACGGTAGTGAGGAAGGGGACAAGGCGCGCAACACTAAAAAAAGCACAAATCATAATTAATTTTGAGCTCAAATTGCATCAATTTGTATACATAACAAAATGAATAACAAATTCTAGCTTAGCTAGGCATTTTCATCAAACACCTAGCTAGCACAACAAAAATGAAATGAGCAAGAAAAACGAGCAAAACCTGCAATGCCGAAAGAGGGAACGTTGATGCTAACCGTAGAACCGATGGGTACCAACAATCTTGACAAATGGTGGAGAAAATGGGGATGGATTAGACCTCACAAGAGGAAGAAGAGAGCAAAAATGGAGTTGAGCTCGAGCTGGAAAAAATGAGCTGAGCTCGGGGTGGTATGTAGGGTTTAGGGGAGGGCTTTAGGACCGGTTTGTGTTACAAACCGGTTCTAAAGGATATGACAGCGGGACCCGCAGTGGCTGCAAAAAAATGAGAAAACATGTAGAACCGGTTTGTGATACAACCCGGTTCTAAAGGGTCTGCCCCTGGGCCCCCCCTCCCTGCAGCAAATGGCCCGCAAGGCCTTTAGGACCGGTTTGTGTTACAAACCGGTCCTAAAGGCCTTGCGGGCATTTTGCTGCATGGGTGGGGCCCAGGGACAGACCCTTCTGAACCGGTTTGTATCACATCCGGTTCCATTGGGCTTGGCTCAATGCCCTGTTTTCTACTAGTGTCACTACGGGTTTGAAAGATTTCCTCGTAGTGGCAAATGCGAACAAGCAGCGAGGTTTTATTATCTGTCCATGTGCTGAATGTAAGAATCAGAAGGGTCACTCCTCCTCAAGAGTCGTTCACATGCACCTGGTTCGGCACGGTTTAATGCCAAGCTATAATTGTTGGACCAAGCATGGAGAAAGAGGGGTTAGAATGGAAGAAGATGAAGAAGAGGATGATATCGATGCCAACTATCATGAGGCTTTCATGGAGGATGATGCTGAAGGTGGGGAAGGTTTTGGTGAATGTGAAGAAGAGGCACATGATGAGCCCGCTGATGATCTTGGTCGGACCATTGCTGATGCACGGAGACGCTGCGAAACTGACAAGGAGAGGGAGAATTTGGATCGCATGTTAGAGGATCACACGAGGTCGCTGTACCCAGGATGCGACAATAGTCTGAAAAAGCTGGGCTGCACACTGGATTTGCTGAAATGGAAGGCACGGGAAGGTGTAGCTGACTCATCATTTGAAAATTTGCTGAAAATATTGAAGAATATGTTTCCGAAAAATAACGAGTTGCCCGCCAGTACGTACGAAGCAAAGAAGGTTGTCTGCCCTCTAGGTTTAGAGGTTCTAAAGATACATGCATGCATTAACGACTGCATCCTCTACCGCGGTGCATACGAGAATTTGAATGAATGCCCTGTATGCATTGCATTGCGTTATAAGATCAGAGGCGATGACCCTGGTGACGATGTTGAGGGCGAGAAACCCAGGAAGAGGGTTCCCGCCAAGGTGATGTGGTATGCTCCTATAATACCTCGGTTGAAACGTCTGTTCAGGAACAAAGAGCATGCCAAGTTGTTGCGATCGCACAAAGAGGACCGTAAGTTCGACGGGGAGTTGAGACACCCCGCCGATGAAACGCAATGGAGAAAGATCGACAGAGAGTTCAAAGATTTTGCAGCTGATGCAAGGAACATAGGATTTGTTCTAAGTACTGATGGCATGAATCCTTTTGGCGAGCAGAGCTCCATCCGTAGCACCTGGCCCGTGACTCTATGCATCTACAACCTTCCTCCTTGGTTGTGCATGAAGCGGAAGTTCATTATGATGTCAGTGCTCATCCAAGGTCCGAAGCAACCCGTTAACGACATCGATGTGTACCTAAGGCCATTAGTTGATGAACTTTTACAGTTGTGGGGCAGAACTGGTGTACCTGTGTGGGATGAGCACAAAGAAAAGGAATTTGACCTACGAGCGTTGCTTTTTGTAACCATCAACGATTGACCTGCTCTCAGTAACCTTTCGGGACAGTCAAATAAGGGATACAAAGCATGCACGCACTGCTTACATGAGACTGGAAGTGTATTGTTGGATAATTGTAGGAAGAACTTGTACCTGGGTCATCGTCGATTTCTTCCCCGAAATCATAACGTAAGAAAGAAAGGCAAGCATTTCAACGGCAAGGCAGATCACCGGCCGAATCCTGCGGAACGTACTGGAGCTGAGATATTTGATATGGTCAAGGATTTGAAAGTCATCTTTGGAAAAGGTCCTGGCGGACAATCAGTTCCGCTGGGAGTTGACGGGCACGTACCCATGTGGAAGAAGAAATCAATATTTTGGGAGCTACAATATTGGAAAGTCCTAGATGTCCGCTCTGCAATCGACATGATGCATGTTACGAAGAATATTTGCGTGAACCTGCTAAGCTTCTTGGACGTGTATGGGAAGACAAATGATACAAAGGAAGCACGACAGGACCAGCAACTTTTGAAAGACCCAGATGACCGGCATCCGGAATGGTTTCAAGGTCGTGCCAGGTACGCTCTTATGAAAGAAGAGAAGGTCATTTTTTTTGAATGCCTGAGTAGTATGAAGGTCCCGTCTGGCTTCTCGTCGAATATAAAGGGAATAATAAACATGGCAGACAAAAAGTTCCAAAACCTGAAGTCTCACGACTGCCACGTGATTATGACGCAATTGCTTCCGATTGCTTTGAGGTGGCTCCTACCGGAAAATGTTCGAGTAGTGATTGTGAAGCTATGTGCATTCCTCAATGCAATCTCTCAGAAGGTAATCAGTCCAGAAGATCTACCACGGTTACAGAACGATGTGGTCCAATGTCTTGTCAGTTTCGAGTTGCTGTTTCCAACATCCTTCTTCAATATTATGACGCACCTCCTGTTCCACCTAGTCGAAGAGATTTCCATTCTCGGTCCTGTATTTCGACACAATATGTTCCCCTTCGAGAGGTTTATGGGAGTATTAAAGAAATATGTTCGTAACCGTGTTAGGCCAGAAGGAAGCATCGTAAAGGGCTATGGAAATGAGGAGGTAATTGAGTTCTGTATTGACTATGTTCCTGACCTTAAGCCGATTGGTATTCCTCAATCGCGGCATGAGGGGAGACTAAGTGGAAAGGGCACGATCGGAAGGAAATCAACGATATGTATGGACGGTCATTCTATGACTGAAGGACACCACACAGTTCTGCAAAATTCGAGTTTGGTGGCACCGTACTTCGAGCAACACAAGAATATTTTACGCTCGGACAACCCGGGGAAGCCTGAATCATGGATTAGAAAGGCCCACATGGAGACTTTCGGCAGTTGGATGCGAAAAAATTTAATGAATGACAATGATGTTGGAGATCAGCTGTACATGTTGGCCAAGACACCATCTTCGACTATAACGACTTTCCAAGGGTACGAGATTAATGGGAATACATTTTACACGATCTCACGAGATAAAAAGAGCACCAACCAAAATAGTGGTGTTCGCTTTGATGCAGCAACCGAGATTGGGCAAGAGGTCACATATTATGGTTACATAGAGCAGATATGGGAACTTGACTATGGACCCTCCTTTAAGGTCCCTTTGTTCCGGTGCAAATGGTTCAAGCTAACAGGAGGTGGGGTAAAGGTGGACGAGCAATACGGAATGACAATTGTGGATTTCGACAATCTTGGTTACCTTGACGAACCATTCTTCCTAGCCAAAGATGCCGCTCAGGTTTTCTATTCGAAGGACATGAGTAGCAAACCGAGGAAACGGAAAGATAAGAAAACGATCAGTACATCATGCGATGATCCAAAGCGCCACATTGTTCTTTCAGGGAAAAGAAACATCGTGGGAGTGGAGGACAAAACAGACATGTCAGAAGATTATAATATGTTTGGTGAAATTCCGCCCTTCAAAGTCAACAATGACCCAAGCATTAAGTTAAATGATGAGGATGCTCCATGGATACGGCCAAATCGTAAGAAAGCGGGAACACAAGGGAAGAATTGATGTGTAATAATTTATTGTACCAAACTTTTTTGAATGAATCATGTGAATTATATTATCTCTGATGTGTTTAAGACTAACTCCTTTGCAAAATATTTGAGAAAACGAGTGGAAAAGAGAAGGTTACTTAAATGTCTCAAAACCTTGTGAGATAAAATATCTGATTTCATAACTTTTATTAAAAACAGACGCGCTAACGCGCCGCAGTGTCGTCGGAATACAAATTCTTTTATTAAAAAGAGAGAACAGACGAACACTACTCCTCGTCGTCGTCGTCGGGGAACTCGTCGTTGACCTCCTCGTCGTTGTCAGAGGTGCATGATGGTATGTCCGAGATAGGCCCCCACCTCGGATCGTCGGAGGCCCAGACTTCGCCGGCGCGGTCGGCCCGACGAAGCTCTTGCAGCGCCTTCGTCCTCGTCTCCCGAGCGGCATCTAACGCGAGGTGGCGTTTGAGGCGGCGCTCCGCCCGCTCAGCCGCGCGGGTCTGCCAGAGCTCCTCGTCGGCGCTCTCCTCCCCCGGGTTGTTCCGGTAATACTCGCGGACGACGCGGTCTTCCCTGGCGTCGACTAGGCCCTGAAACGCGGGGTGACGGAGGTGGAGGTGGTCGGCGGCAGTGACGATCTGCGGCTTCGGCGCCCTGGCCTCCGCTTCCCAGACGGTGTGGCAGTCGTTGAAGTTCATCAGCGACCGCGGGCGGTTGAGGCGCCAGGCCGCCGCTTCCCAGGAGCGGGCGGCCTCCGCCGCCGTCGCAAAGGAGCCGAGGGGGATTTGGTCGTCCCGCCAGCGGATATCTGCGCTGAACATTCCGTTCTTCCGTGCTCGGACGCCGCGGAAGCCGGTGGTGCTGTTCCTCCTCGGAGGCATGGTGGAAGCGCGACGGTGCATGGAGAGGAGTGGGCGCGTGGAGAGGAGAAGACGCGCTCGAGGCGCGACAGTTTATACCGCGCCCTCCTGGCCACGCGTCACAACTCCCGCGCCACGCGTCACAACTCCCGCGCCACGCGCCACCCTTACACAACCAACCAAATAGTTGCACATTACTACGCGAGCTCAAAGTGAACACTGACCCAAGCATGGATGGATGTGTTAAAGGGGGGGGGGTGTAGAACAAAACAATCGGTATCACCATCATACAGCCCTACCGTGGCTACTCGGTGCAATATGCATACCAAATGCACGGTAGGACGTATGATGGCGAATCCGCATGTTTTGTATTTGCTCGATAAACTGAATATATGATGTATCAAACCTTAAAGGGGGATGTAGAACAAAACAATCGGTATCGCCATCATACAGCCCCACCATGGCTACTGGGTGCAATATGCATACCAAATGCACGGCAGGACGTATGATGGCGAAAATCCGGATGTTTTGTATTTGCTCGATGAACTGACCGGTGTATCAAGGTGGGCTATATATAGGGTCCTCCGGCTCACAAAGTGTTGTGCTAGGGTTTCGATCCAACTGTTAAGAAACACCCTCATCCAACGGCTCACAACAGGTCGAAAGAAATACACCGTAGTCCTGATCGAACGGCTCACAACAGCTCGAAAGAAACACACCCCGGATCAACGACTCACAAGCGCTTGAAAGAAACACACGATCCGTGTGATTCTTTCTGATTGGTCCAAACGAAACCCTAACCCATTTAGTCCCGGTTGGTGTTCCCAACCGGGACTAAAGGGATGTTTTCTTCTCGCTATATATATGTATGCATTGCCACACCATTGGCATAAACACATACAAACTCACCACTCTCTCATGGCTTCTACCGTACCCACTCTAACATTCATCCAGGCGGAGGCACTTTGCGCCTCGAACTACCTCTGCCCGTGCGGCTACAACGTTCCCGCCGGTTGGATTCTGAGCGCCGGAGGAGTGCCGGTCCCTCCTCTTCCTCAAGGTGTGGCGCGTCGGGCGGCCATCACGAACCACTACTACCAAGAGCTCACGCCGGAGCAGCGGAGGAATCCCAGTTGGCATCCCGATAACCAGCATACTTGGGATGCATTCTTCATCAATCGGCGTGAGAGGGCGCTCGCCAGGTATGAGGAGGACGGTCTGCCTCCTGGGAACTTTCACGAGGCCGATCGTCGGCTATGGTGGTCCGGCCGGACTCTACAGAGCGTCATGGACTACATCAGGGCCGGCGATATCCCCCGCCTGCGCTACCCTCAAGCCCAGTCCTGGAGTCGTGATCCTCCGAGGGAGTGCAGAGCACCGTCAGACGATAGTGACGACGACGGCGGCGACTATGACGACTACGAGTCGGAGTACTATAGGACTAGGCAGGAGTATGACTAGCAGATATCAGATCCACAGTGTCTTGCCATTATGTAGATCGATCATACATCTATGCTCTCCGTTTAGGTTTAGATCCACTCTTGCCATTATGTACTGCCTTTTTTATCTATATAAATATTCAAGATGTGTGTGAATCTTTCTGATTGGATGGAACAAAACCCTAACCATTTCGTCTCGGTTGGTAAAACATGCCGGGACTAAAGGGGTTTTATTTTTTTGAATTTTCTAATATATTATTTGTATTTTTAAGATTTTAAAATGAAGTAGTTTTATTTTTCTGAATTTTCCGATATATTATTTGTATTTTTAAGATTTTAAAATGAAGTAGTTTTATTTTTCTGAATTTTCTGATATATTATTTGTATTTTTAAGATTTCAAAATGTAGTAGTTTTATTTTTCTGAATTTTTCTGATATATTATTTATATTTTTAAGATTTTAAAATGAAGTAATTTATTTTTCTGAATTTTCATATTATTTGTATTTTTAAGATTTTAAAAAGAAGTAGTTTTATTTTTCGGAATTTTCTGATATATTATTTGTATTTTTAAGATTGGAAAAAGGAAAAGTATTTGAAAAAACACCTTTAGTCGCCGTTCGTGACACGAACGGGGACTAAAGGCTCTTTCCGCTCGGGAAAGAAAACGCCGCGAAAAACCTTTAGTCGCGGTTCGTGACACCAACCGGGACTAAAGGTACCCCTTTAGTCCCGGCTGGGGAGACGAACCACGACTAAAGGCCCGCGGAGGGTACCCGGAGGGGACCTTTAGTCGCGGTTGGTGTCCCAACCGGGACTAAATGCTGGCCCTATATATTCTCCGCGTCGCGAAAAACTTCTAAGGACCAAACGCTCGTCTTCCTCGCGCCGGCGCCCTGCTCGTCTTCTGCCCCGATTCCGTCGCCGTCGCCCGCGTAGAGACTCTGCGAGAGGACCGCGTCGTCGCCGTCTCCCTCGCCGCGCCCTTCTCTCCACCGCCTTCACCCTGCTCCGCCCCCGCACCGTCGCCGTCTCCGGTAGGTTCCCCGCGGCCCTCGCGCCGCCCTCCAACGGCGACCACGAACCGCGCGCGAACGCGCCGCCCTCGAACGGCGACCACGAACCGCGAACGCGCCGCCCTCTCGCTCGCTCCCGCGGCCAGATTCGCCGCCGGCGAGCACCATAGTGACCGTGGCCTCCTCCCTATCTCCGTTCCCTCCCCCGTGGCGAGCACCACAGTGACCGTGCCTCCTCCCCATCCCCGTCGGCCACCGTGTGACGCCAGGGTGACGTCATCATCACGTCACCTGGGAACGTGTTGGCGAGTTTTTTTTAATGAAGTCATCGTGACACGTGGGGCCCACTGTATATGGAATTACAGAACATAATTAAATCTTCTAAATTAAATAACTTTTAATTTATAATTCCAAAAATTATGGAAAAATATGCAAAATGTTCACAAAAATGTAAGCTATCTGTTTATATCATTTTCAATCATATTTGACAAAGTTCAAAATGAGACCATATTTGAATTTGAATTAAATTCATTAAAATAATAAAAATAAGTTTTAATTCAATAAAATCAGAATATTAAGTGTAATATACCAAAATGACCAGGAAAGCAAATGCAACCTAGCTATGTGGTTCTCCAAGTCATTTGAGAAACTAATCTTGGACACACCTCTAAAGTATGGTTTTCCCCCTCCGGTGGTCATCGTTCTTCCACCCAAAACCCTAGCAATCTGTTTTCCCTCCTTCTACAACAATATTTGCTAAGTCTCCTATATACTTAATTAATTTTTACTACATGCATGTCTGCAGGAGTGACATATGGCGGACAATAGAGCCTTGCCGCTTACGGATCAGGATCCTGAAGGTTATATATTCGACATCATAGCCAACGAGATCCCTTATGTGCTGGGCCCGGAAGATGATGTAGTCTCTTCTTATCTGAACCTTGATGATCAAGAAGGTGGAGAAACGGACATTGTCGATGATCAAGAGGGTGAAGGAACGGACATTGTCGACGAAGGTGAACCGTCGACAAACGACGATCTCCAATTGCAAAGACCAACCACCTCCGGCGAGGTATATATATATATATACATTGAGTATCTCGTGATACAAACTTACTGAAATGTGAATACATATGCATTAACGCGCGCGACTCTCTTTCTTATTTTAGCCCTCGGCCGGATCGAGTACGACAAAGCGTGGCAAATCCAGGGCGATGAAAGAAGGAGAAACATATACCATCGAATCAGTCGGTGAAACCGGCAAGCCCCTACAGCACACCATAAAGTTTATCAACCAAGGCGGAGTCATTGTTAGAGACAACGTCCCGATCACCGTCCAGGAATGGAAGGAGCCAAAGAAAGCACGTCTTGGTTTCAGTTATGTCGACAAGAGAACAAAAAAGGATCTGTGGAGAAAGCTTATGGTACATTTCATTCTACCTCCGGAATACAACAAAAAATATGAATTCGATAACGAGGTTCCGGGTGGACGTCAGAGGAGGAGGCTAGTCAAAGAGTTCGCTCTTCAGAAGACGGACGAAGCATTCCGGAACTTCAAGAAAAAAATGTTCCTGAATATGTCAGCAAGGGCAAGACTCCGATTTTCACTCGACAACATGAGAAACTGAGAGCTGATTGGCCAGAATTTGTGACGCATAAGAAATCGGAGCATTTCAAGGAAATATCGAAAAAATAAGGTTAGTTCGGATAAGAAACAGTACCATCATGTTATGGGGCCAGGAGGATACCGCGTTTCGGCGCCTAAGTGGCAGAAGATGGAGGACGGCCTGAGGGGAAGAGGAATCCCTCTAGGTACAGAGGGATGGGACGAAAGAGCCAAAATGTGGTGATACGGGCATGGGGGATCGCTATACCCGGAGACAGGGGCGTGTGTTCATCGGAAGAAAACGTTTGCTCCCACCCAACACCTTATTGACGCAATGGACAAAACTCAACAGGGATTGCTCACGTTCAACAAAGAGAGAGACGCACTGACCCATGCCCTCGGGAATCCGGAACACGAAGGACATATACGAGGCAAAGGCAAAATGCCGTGGAAAGTAGGGTTTTTCCCAGGAAAATGACCCGTACTGTTATAGAAGACGTAAGAGAAAGACGGACCGGGATGTAGATCTTATGGCGAAGCGTGCATCGAAAGTTAGTGAGTTGAAGCAGACCGTGCAAGGAATACTTGAGAAAGAAAGATCGACGGCTGCAGGGCCGCATGAAGATCATGAAGCGGATCTCGGAAGCCAGCATGAGCGGAGAAGCAGAGTAAACAATCGATCCCCCCGCTCATAGTGAAAGCCGGTCCGGAACAGGACCCCGAGGTCAGAGCAGCTGCGGCAGCAATGGGATTGACTGTAGCTACTGCCATGAAAACTGCGTCCGAGGTGGGTATGTCTCTTCGTGCCTTGTTAGGCCTCGACGATGCGCCAATGGCTGAGGTAGCATTACAATATGTGAAGAAAGGGCCTCTCGTCGAGCCTACGCAGGAAAAGAGTCTACCACCACTAATGCAAAGTCTGCTACGTTGGTACAAACATTTCATATCATGGTCCGACAAAGAATTTGTTTATGTGGATGTTAAAGAGGAGCATCACACAGAAAAAAGTACTCTATAGCAGTTGAGATGAGTGAATTGTTCCAGCTGTTCAATCTGCGCGAGCTCGACAAATCTATCTTGAGTTGCTACGTTCTGTAAGTGATTTATTTCTACCTCATCTCGTTCTTTATTGCCTACACTAAATATATATATATATTGTCCTAACTATATTGTTGCGTACGCTATTATGCAGATTAAAGATTTGGGAATGCAAAATAAGACTTATCCATGATGTTGGGTTCATTGACCCACAAATCATTAATGGAACTATGTTAGAACGTCACCACCTAGACGTGGAGAAAGACTTGTACAATTTTCTTAAAAAGCATGAACTCAAAAGTCATATTCTATTTCCTTACCATTTTGGGTGAGTGTTTCTCTCTTGTGGCTATTCTCTTTTGTTTACTCCATGCATGGTATGTCTAATCGATAAGTTATGCATGACTGTGCATGTAACGTGTCCGCAGGTTCCACTGGATGCTGCTAAAAATTGAACTTCACACCTCCACAGTTTTTATCATGGACTCTATGAATTCAGATCCAAAGCATTGGAGCGACATGAGAAAAATGCTGCAAAGGTAATTATTTTCAATCATTTGCGCTCTATATCGATCGGTCTCTTTTGTTCATTTCCTAATATGCAGTAGCTAATAACTCCCTTGTTCGTTTAATTTTCTTTGCACTGTAGAGTTTGGAGACGGTTCTCAAAAGAAAATGTCGGTGGATTCAAACATTAGCTAGAATTTAAAAACATGCTTCGTGTGGATAAGAAGCCACCGGGGACCAATCTATGTGGATACCATGTTTGTGAGAACATACGGAAAGAAACCTCTGAGAGGAAGAAGTCGGAGAGCACGCGGAAGAGTCTCAATAACTTGTGGAGGACGCTTAGTTCAGAAGCTCGCTTCCGACCAATTCAAGAGGAAATAGCAGGAATTTTCCTTAGGCATGTCGTCGATCCTGAAGGAGAACACTATGCGTCCACCGACGATGATACTTATATACATCTTCGAGATTGAAACTTGTTCGAAGTTGTGTATGGTCATCCATCTTAATTGTGTATATGGAAACTTGTTCGAAGTTGTATATGGTCACCCGAGATTGAATATATATTATATATTCCTATTGAATTATTCTTGTTTGAAATTTTATATATGCATGTATATAGTAGCGTAAAATATATATATATATGTGTACTGAAACTTCATCAATATTAAAATAAAACATAAAATAAGATATAAAAGAAATAAAACAAAACAAATTAAAAAGAAACCAGGTTTAGGGGGGCTAAAACCCTAAACCCGCGGACGAGACCTTCAGTCCCGGTTAGCCACGAGAACCGGGACTAAAGGTCCTCCACCCCGACGGACTCCTGGCGCCCACGTGGATGGGCCTTTAGTCCCGGTCCGTAAGTGGCGCGACTATAGGGGGGTCTTTAGTCGCGCATATCTAGTCCCGGTTGCGCGGCCGGGACTAATGGCCTTTGCGAACCGGGACTGAAGGCCTATTTTCTACCAGTGATAGATTTTTTAAAAAATGTAAATAAAACGCACCAAGTGCAGACACCGGTGTGTCTATGAACTTATCACAGAAGGAGATTCATGTTTCTGTTGTTAAGCTATATCAGACATTAGCACATGTGACCATTTGAAGGGAACAAATCCAACAGGACAAAGGGTAGTTTGCTCGCCACACATGAAGTCCACCTGTTTGAACTTTGGCAGGTACTTCACATGCACTTCTGGCACAAATGGTCACACAATCGAATTTGAAGGGAACAAATCCAACAGGACAAAGGGTAGTTTGCTCGCCACACATGAAGTCCACCTGTTTGAACTTTGGCAGGTACTTCACATGCACTTCTGGCACAAATGGTCACACAATCGAATTGAAAGCCTTCGCCATCTCCATCTTTTTTTTTTCTTGATTTTCGCCATGTCCATCTTGACAAGAAGGCAGGGACCTTCGACCTATACAGAAGTCTCACCGACTGCTGCACCATGAAAATATTGTTGTGGATAGACCTCCCTTGCGCGAACGCGCTCTAGTTGCCGTCGATGAGCCTCGGAAGGATGGACGCGAGCCTAGCAGCCATCGCTTCAGACAAAATTTTGCAAAACCGTGGATGAGACTTATAGGCATGAAATATGCCACATTCACGACACCATCCTTTTTGGGAAATAAGGTGTTAAACAACACATTAAGCCTCGCAAATCCTCTCCCATCGGCCGAATCAAAGGCGTTAAGAGCACGCATGACCATGTCCCTCACCAAGGGCCAGCACTACTGAAAGAGCCGTGCCGAGAAACCATCGGGGCCTTTTCTGGAGGCAGATGCCGAACCACTTCCTAAATTTCCTCCTCGGAAAACGGTAGCCAATAATCGAGGGCATCCAGGTTGAGATTGTCTGCATGATCAATCGGCGTGCCCATAAGCTCCACGAAGTGCTCTGCGGCCAGAGCCCCCATATCTGCGGAGCTCGTAGCCACAATAGTACGCTTCCTCAGCCGCACAATATGATTCCGCCGCTTCCTGATGCTTGCGTGAAGGTGGAAGAAATAGGAGTGTCGCATCACCGTCCCGCAACCGAGTGATTCTGGAATTCTTCCTTACCATGGAGCGCTCGAGAGATGCCACTCCGAGGATCTTCTTCTTCAATTGGGCGAGCAGCAAGAACTAGTCCTCGTTAAGTGACCGAAAGTCCATGGCTTGATCGAGGTGAAGGATAACCTTACTGGACATAATTAAATGCTCCTTGATGTTCCCAATCCACCGTTGGCTCCACCTGGAAAGAACCCTTGCCGTTTCCCTTAACCTCTGGTCTGAACCGACAAAAGGATCAGCGATCTACTCGTGAGCAAACCAAGCCGATGCGACAGCCTGCTTCGGGGCAGTAGCTATCTAAGTGGAACCACGATTTCTTTTAGAATGTGGCCTTCGTGGACAACATGATCAGAGAATGAACCCTAAACCCTAAAAACCCTAAAACCCTAAAACCCTAAACCCTAAACCCTAGAGGAGAGGGCCTGCATGAGGTAGTCCCAATCAACCGAATTAAACCACCTGTCTAATATCACCAGCGTGGGGGCGCAACGCTAGTTACTCCAGGTGTAGCTGTGACCCAGCAGATCCGGCTCCTTCGGCTCTAGATCATTTAGAACACTATGAAATAGGCCCATAGACAACTGTCAAGCCCCACTGATCGCCTCGCCCCAACTACCCTAGCAGACTGCCAGGAGACCAAGAACGAATCAACATCTGACTCCACCGGACAGACCATCGATGTGTTGGCGTATTTCACCGCCTCAGTAACCACGTCGTCAAGACAAAGGGCATTGAGCCCACTCAGATTCCACACAAGGATTTTATCATTTTCTAAATCCAGAAAAAAAACAAATCTGCACGAGGGACTCCGGTCCACGTAGCGCTCAATACGGGGGAATCTAGTCTGGAACTACTTTTTTTTTTTTTTGAGTATTACATCACCTACTAAATAGTAGAACTAATGATTAAAGGAAAATTAAGCTCCATCGGTGGCTCACCCAGCAACAGGTATCTCCCGACCGGTTCTGAAACCGTGTATCTCGCTAGACGATGGGCTTCATCGTTGTGTCGTCTCCCCTCATGCACGAAGGAGATATTGCCTCGATGTCGAGCCCTCGCCTTGATCTCCATGATCACGCTGCCATAAACCCCCAAGTAATCTTGATGTAGTCCTTTGATCACCTCCTGACAGTCCGACGCCACGACCACCTTCCCCGCCAAGATGTCCTCCGCGATGTCCAGGGCCTCTCTGCAAGCTAGAGCCTCCAGCGAACCAGGGTGGGTGATTCCCTCAAAAACTATCGACGAGGCTCCTAGGAAGGCGCCTTGACTTGATCGACAGACTGCACTGACCGCCCCCTTGCCGTCTACCTTCGAAACCGCGGCGTCCACGTTGATTTTGGAGGCATCCACCGGTGGCGGTATCCAGTGCAAAGGAGCTAGTGGCGCCCTCCTTCTTGGCGCCACCTCCCTCTTCTCGTAACCTGCTTCCAAATCGTCAATGAATCTGTTAACAAATCCATGAGTCGCCATCGGACTTTGGAACATGTCCTCGTGAATTGCTTTTCTCCGCGCATGCCAAATAGCCCACAGGGTCACTGTCATCCGTATCATCTCCCCTCTCTCCAAAGTTTCCATCATCGCAAATAACCATTCCCTGGCTCCGGCTTCTCTTGTAGCTGCTATTTTCTCCACCACCGATTCCTCGGTAAGAGCCCAAACGCACCTTGCCATATTGCACTCTAGTAACGAGTGGATCCACGAGTCCTCTTGTCCGCATATAGAACACACGGGAGTAGCCGCCATGTGTCTATGGTGACGAACATCTCCTGTCGGTAGCGAATGTTTAGCTAACCTCCATAGGAAAATCTTGACCTTTGATGGGACTTCGATCCTCCACAATCTCTTCCACTCTTCGCTCTTCTCGGCCCCTCTAGACGAGCTCGATGTCTCATCTAGCCAATCCTCCCGGGTCTTCTTCGTTGCTGCCAATGCTCGATAGCATGATCGGACCGAGAAGATCCCACTTCTTTCAAAATGCCATGCCCAGAAGTCTTCTTGAACCCGATGGCTTAGTGGAATATTGAGTATGATTTCTGCATCCATTGGTAAAAACCACTCGTGTATCTTATCGGTCTTCCACGTCGCCGTGGTGTGGTTCATGTAATCCGCCACCATTGGCGGTGGATCCACCTTCATCGGCGCCACCGGTCTCCTCCTCTCGTCGCGTGGTAACCAGCAGTCGCCCCACGCATTGGTGGCTCGACCATCGCCAATTCGTCTAATCAGACCAATCTGCATGGTATCTCTCCCCTCCAAAATCGATCTCCATACCTGCGACGGGTGTGACCCCAATGAAGCCGATAGGATATCTCCTCCCGGATAATAAACCGCCTTGAGTATACGCGCACTCAGTGAATCCGGAGACTGCAGCAGTCTCCAAGCCTGTCGAGCCAAAAGAGAGAGGTTAAAGAGTTCAATATCCCTGAAACCAAGTCCTCCCGCATGCTTGGGCTGGATCATCTCCTCCCACGCGACCCAGCTCGTCCTCCTCTTCCCTTCCTTGCTCCCCCACCAAAATTTCCGGAGCATAGTATTTATGTGTTCGCATAAACCCCTCGGCAATTTGAAGCAGGACATCGAGTAGGTGGGTACAGCTTGCGCAACTGCCTTTATCAATACCTCCTTGCCTCCTACCGAGAGTAGTTGTTCCATCCACCCTAGGACTTTTTTCCACACCTTGTCCCTTAGGTATTTAAACGCACCGTTCTTGTCAGAACCCACAACCGAGGGCATACCCAAGTACTTCTCGTTAAGAGTTTCTCTCATAACATCCAGCTCTCCCTTGATTTGTGTTCTGATTTCCTCCGGACAACCTTTACTAAAGAAAATAGAAGACTTGTCCGTATTGATTCTCTGGCCCGAAGCATTACAATACCTGGTTAGAACCTCCTTTATATCTCTAGCCCCCTCCACACTTGCTTGAAAGAACAGCAGGCTGTCATCTGCGAATAACAAGTGGTTCACTGACGGAGCAGTAGCTGCCACTTTAATTCCTGTAAGTGAAGATGACCGATCTATATTTTTTAGAAGGCACGAGAGGCCCTCTGCTGCCAACAAGAACAAGTACGGGGAAATAGGATCTCCTTGCCTGATCCCTCGTGATGGTGAAAATTCCTCCTGAGGTATACCATTAAAAAGAACCGAGAACGACACTGTCGTAACCAACCTCATGATCAAAGCTACCCAAGTTCTGCTGAACCCCAACTTGAGCATAATAGCCCTCAAATAGATCCACTCCACCCTATCATACGCCTTCCGCATGTCCAACTTGAGAGCACACGCCCGATGTTTTTTGGCCTTGTTACGCTTCATAAAGTGCAAGCACTCGTAAGCTGTAATAATATTATCTGTAATCAATCTACCTGGGACAAAAGCCGACTGCTCCTCTGACACGATCTCCGGGAGGATTTGTTTCAACCTGTTTGCAGCCACTTTAGACGCCACCTTGTAGATCACATTACATAAACTGATAGGACGGAATTGTCCCAATTCACTCGGGCTCGCTACCTTCGGGATCAGAACGATAAAAGTCTTGTTAACCACACTAGGATCATCCTCCCCCGATAAAATCCTCAAGACTACTCTTGTTACTTCCTCCCCACAAACGGCCCAATTACGTTGGAAGAAGTGCGCCGGGAAGCCGTCAGGTCCCGGTGCTTTTGTGGGATACATCTCGAATAGAGCCACTTTGACCTCCGCTGTAGTGAAAGCAGCATCTAGAGACTCATTCATCACCTCAGTCACTTTGATGGGGACCGAATCGAGGACTTCCTCCATGCCTTGAACTCCTTCCGACAAGTACAAATCCTTGTAGAAATCCTTGGCCATATCTCCTAACTGATCAACCCTCGTCTCCATAGAGCCATCCGCTCTTTTGAGCTCCAAAATTCTGTTTTTCTTCCTCCGCTGGCTAGCCCGTAGGTGAAAGAAACGGGTATTTTTATCGCCTGCGTCTAACCATTGAACCCTTGAGCGCTGACGCCACATTATCTCCTCTTGCTCAAGCAAAGCCACCAGAGTTGCCGTCACTGCCCGCTCCCGCTCACTCGGCCCCTGCCTGTTCGGCTCCTCTCGCAGCGCACACAGCTCACGCTGCAGGCTGCGAATTCTTACCTGTACGTTACCGACTGCTGTCCGACCCCAACGAGCCAAGTCTTCCGATAACGAACATAGTTTCTGTTGCATGTCGCCCACTGACGCACACGGTCCGGTTTCCGCCCACCTAGTAGCCAGTTCTTCGTCAAAATCCTTATGTTTCTCCCACGCGACCTCATATCGCCACGGTCTAGCTCTGGTGTCCCTCGTCATGTCCGGTTGGTGACGGTTGCAGTAAGATCGGGAGGTGATCCGAGCACGCCACCGACGTCAGGTGGTGAACCTCGGCATCCGGGTACCGAGCGCACCATGCCGGGGATGCTAGGCACCTGTCCAGCCGAGTGCGACAGAAAGTACCACCTGCTACCTTCTTCTCGAAGGTCCACCCAACTCCTCTATAGCCAAGGTCGCATAGCCCGCACACATCCAACATCTCGCGGAATCCTGCCATCTGGCTATAGCTTCTTTCATTCACCCCATCGTGCTCTGATCGATGAAGGACTTCATTAAAATCCCCCATACAGACCCACGGTAGATCATTTGCGTTTCGAACAAACTTGAGCATATCCCAAGTTTTGTGTCTCTCCGCCACTTGCGCCTCACCGTACACCACTGTCAGTCGCCACGGATCACAATCCTGCTCCGTCACTATGACATCGAGGTGATACTGTGAGTAAGGTAAAATCTCCACTTTTATTTCTTTATTCCAGTACAAACCGAGTCCACCACTACGGCCGCTACTGCTAATAGCAAAACTATTATCATAACCAAGGGAATTTGACAAACGCTGCACACAACTCTTGTGCAACTGTGTCTCCACTACACATAAAATCATAGGATTATATCGCCTCGCCACCTCGCGAAGCTCCCTAACTGTCGCCGCCCCTCCCAGGCCGCGACAGTTCAAACTCATAACACTCATTGCGACTCGCGGCCCTCCATCTCGGAGGCCGCGTCATCTTGAACCTTTTTGTTTTTAGCCATCGGGGTGATCTTCTTTGGGCGCTTTGTCTCTCTTGCCGACGGTGGTGGTGGTGGAGTTCCCGTCCTCTGCACATACTGCTTCCCTTGCCCATCAGAAGAGAAATCTAGTTTCATTTTTGCGCTAGGTCCCTCTGTCACCTGAACCGCTGTCTCCTTCCACTCCAGCAAAAGAACAGGTGCCCTACTCCCTTCTCCCTCTTGGCCTTCCTTGAGTGGGCTCCTCTCTGTCAGCTTGGCCTCCGTTGATGAACGTTTACGATTTTCTGCATTCAGAGCCTCCTCACCCCTTCCAGCCCCTGCCCGTCCTCTGCCCATGCCCCGACCCTGCGGAGCCTTCTTTGGGCCGAAAGCACCCCTGCCTTCCTGCTTACTCGGGTTCTCGGCAAACTGCGAGCGATTCCAAGTAGTCTCAGCAAGCATCCACCTACCGAAGCGCACATCACCCGGGGCATGCTCCCCCGTCCCACACTCCTCCTTTTCATGACCAAGCAGGCCGCAAACTTCGCAATACTTGGGGATCTTCTCATATTTTACCTTCATAATCACCGGCTTGCCTCCTTCTGGTTTGAACGAAACAAATCGAGTGAGGCACTTCCTAACATCCAACCAGACCCGGGCACGCACGTAATCGCCGGCCTCCATACTCGGGCCGTTCATATCGACCTGGACAACGTCCCCAATACTTTTTGCAAGCCCCATTATCAGTTGCCTTTTGCGATAAAGCTCTGGAACATCATGAATCTGTACCCAGGCATGTATACGGTTCAGCTCCACCGACGTCGCTCTGCAGCTACCATCGTACTTCTCTACCAGGAGCCCATAGTCCCTAAAGATCCATGGCCCTTGTTCCGTGATTCTCTTCCAATCCCCGAGACAACTCGCTTGAACCAGGAAGAGGTTGTCGTCAAGATCGCGGAAGAACACTTCCTGCGGGTGCCCATGCGAACAACATAGTCTTCTTCAGCGACGTCGCGCTGAACACCTTTGTTGTCAGCAGCCGCATCACCGCAAGCCACTTTGTACCCTCTTTCAGCGCTTCCACCTCGCTCTTGGGCACGAACAGGCCCTCGATATCATCTCCCTTCAGATGCAGACTCTCCAACAGCTCCTCCAGCGGGGGTTCCTTCGCCAAACTACTCTTTCCGCCAAGCCCTTTTTCCGTTGCCATCTTCTCCCTCCCGATCCGGATCCTCACCCGACAACCAGACCAAGGCCGGGCAGTTGGACTCGGCCAACCCCTGGATCAGCCCGAGCCGGTTACCGAGAGGGAAGCGAATCTGGGAAGAAGAACTTGTCTTCTGGTCGCCCTGTCCGCCGGAGATCGAAGCTCCGCCGGAAACAGTAGGGAAACCCTAATCGCCTCACGATCGCCTGGCTGCGTGAGAACGAATCGGTACGTGCGCGCAAAAGAGAGAGTTAAAAAAAAAAGGGAAAGTCTTCTGAAAGGTCACTTAGTCTGGAACTACTGAGAGCTATCCCTCTCTAGAGCCATCGCGAGGGAGGGGTTCCTAGAATCCCAAACGGGCCGCAGGGGACAGCCCTCGGAGAGAATAATCTACAGCCCCTGCCAACGATAGAGCGGCCCAAGAAGCAATCAATGTAACGTACGCATCACTGCAGAAACAAGAGCGGAGAGTGGTTACTTGTACCTACCAACCAGTGGGCCGGCCTAGTGTGGAGCTTGGCACGGACGCGCGGGCGAGTTGGAGCATCCAACTTGCTTTAAGCGTTACATAGGGAAACCCCCACGACCAGCTAGTGTCGTGCGTATTGTGCTGGCCAGTTTGGCCCGTGCAAGATGCCGGTCCGTGGGATTTTGCATGCTGACGTTTTCTACTTCTTTTGCTTCTTTAGTTCTTTTCACTTTCTCTCTTTTCTCGTGTCATTTTCACTTCTTTGTACTCTGTACTCTTTTCGTGTTTTCTACTTTAAATTTTATTTTTTTTCTTTTTTTTTCTTGGTATCCTTATTATTATTCGTTTTAGCTGGATTTTTTAATTAACTTGATTTTGTAATTTTTTTTCGGATTTTTTTTTTGTGTCCGTGGAGGTTCTGTTACAATATTTCTTCTGAGATTTATTCCTAGATCTTTTTGGTTTCATGTTGATTTTTGTTCATTGTTTGTTTCGTAAGTACTAAAATTTTGTTTCACGGTGGAAAATTGTGTGTTCCTTTAGTTATCGCCTTTTTTCTACCTTTGTTCTGAGCTTTCGTTGCTATGTTCATGGAATTTTTTTTTCTAACTTTTGTCCCAATCTCTCCGTACCTTTTTGTTCCTAATTTTTGTAGGAGTTTTTGTTCCTATAACTAAGGAAATTTCTCCCCAGCTTTTGTTTCCATCTCTCTGTAAATTTGTGTTTCTACCTTTGTTCCTGAATATATTATCAGTTTTGTTCCTATGTCTAAGGAACTTTGTTCCTAACTTTTTTTTCCAGCTTTTGTTTTGTTCGTATCTCTCTGTAGATTTTTGTTTCTATCTTTGTTCCTAATTTTGTTAGGATGTTGTGTTTCTATATCTACAGAATTTTATTCCCAGTTTTTGTTTCTATCTCTCTGTAGATTTTCGTTCCTGCTGAGGTAGAATGCCACGAGGATTACCACTAGACGCGCAGCTGCGGATTATCGATGAAGCACGTTGATGCAGTGTAGTCCCATGATCTGATGCAGCCGATCCAATCCCGCGATCGTCGAAGTGCTGAACATACAATATCTCTGCATGTATCCACACGTAAGAGTAGGAGCTCCGACGGCAGACTGCTAGGTCCGGTGCGGCGGCTAGACTAAGTGGGACTAGGGTTCCCAACGCATGGGAGTGGAAACTTTTGCCCGTTGGACAACCTGCGCCCCTCCTTATATAGCGAGTGGGAGTGGGCTGCACAACACTTGTGGCTTATTCACTCTGTTTGTCTAACTCACTTATTCAGTTCATTTCCGGTTCGGTTCCAACCTGACCAATATACTTGCTCCCTCTCTTAAGTGTGCGACCCTGCAGGCTCATGGCGACTTAAACACGATTGGAGTCCGTCTCCCCATTGATCAACCGGTAGCGGCTCCTAGCAGAACGTGCCGACTCCCAAGTGCCATAGAGTCATGACGACATACCTTCCAATGTGACTTTCATCTTACTCCATTTTGCCCCACGATACACCTTGTCAAACTATAGGAAAATTATCGTCATCCCTTAAATACCTCAACTCTCTTCTCGGTCCATGATATATGATTCATCTGACTAACTCTTAGTCAATCGACTTGGTTAACACTTAACCGAGTCGCGCATGGCCATGCTTCCAGAGTTATATCACTCGAGAGGGCGCAGAGAATATCTCTCCAGTTGGAGCGGCAAAATCCTTCTTGATTATCCACATCATGCAACTTGCTTCTCATTCGACCCGAACTCTGCCTTCATAATTGTCTTATCACAGAACAACGTTTGATATAAGCTAAATCGGTGATCCACAACTCGGATTGTGCTACAACCTCAGGTCTGTGGATTACATTGATTGAGACATGCAAATGACGACTTACTCGTTACATCTCAATATGGGTCGATCCGACTTTCTAAACTCTTTAGCCGAGTGTGTGAAAGTTGGAATGGCATCTCCATGCCCATGACAACTGGAACCGAGTCATCAGCCAACACTCACATTAGTCTAGGTTGTGTGTCCAACATAACCTTAATGACCAAGCACAATTTAGCATGAACAACATAAATACATAGTTCCACGATAGAATCACATATTCAATGATATATATCAGATGTTCAAAATAAGGACAACTTAATAACTTTACTAATACATTGAGAATTACATCACATATTATTGCCTCTAGGGTATATTCCCAACAAGATTTTGCGGCGCCAAACTCCCTAGCCGCCGAACAGCCTATATGTTGGCTATTATTCAACTCAACTAAATGAACCCACGCATACCCAACTCTCTAAAGTAGTACACATGCACGCACTCAGGCACCCAGCCAGCCATGGAATCACGACACTGATCTATGCAACTAGTGGAGCTATTCTAGTGGGGCTAGCCAACAACTTATACAACTAACGAAATCATGCATGCACGTAGCTGCACAACGTTCACCTTGGATCCTTGATTACGCAGTAGTATATTCTAATACAAATCAGATTCATTTTTTTAATTGAGATAGATAGTTTCTTAGTATTGAGATGACTATAGTTTACAACGATTAGATTGTACAAGTTTGTTGATCATAACTATTTAATTTTGCAAAATACAAGAGGATGGGTTGCAAAGTAAATTTTGGGATGTACTTCTACATTTATCTTATAAAAAAATTATGATAAGAAACAACATAGAAAAAAAATCCATTATCTGAGGAGGTGAATTGTATCTAACTCTATGAACATATCTCTGCATCTCTTGTTCGGGTAGCGATTTTAGGTCCACTACCAACGGTCACCTAAAACCACTTAAGATTTTATTGCAACTTTGAAGAAAAATGAGCATGCTCCTTGCCACAACAAATCCTTTGTAGTATCGTTTTGCAAACTCTTCACCAAATTCTTGAATTGCGTACATTTCTATTAGAAGACATGGATCTTGGTAACATCTTGATGCCTCCGACCCCTATTTTGTTGACGTGAGGTTGAACTTTGAGTATTTTTTCTGCTCTGGCAGATTGATCAAATTGAAAAATCCATATTTCAGTAGGGAATAGTTTTGCTGGCAGTATTTGTGAGGGCATGTGAGAGATGAGACCGGGTTTCACACGGTGCCATTTAAATAGTAAATACAGATTGAGGATGTAAAGAGATGGAGATCTTTTGAAGGGAGCAAATGAATGTATGCAAATGAGGGTGGGTGGCACAAAATGGTAAAGTGGATTGGCCATAATAAAAGGAACTATCACGTGATATCTTCCTCACGACCTCACTGGTTGTATAATCATCAATGTCTAGAATGATAGATTAATGAGTTTTAACTGAAAATAATTGATTTCCTTTCTTCATTCTCAATGGAAAATCAACAAATTGATGGATTCGTGGTCAAGGACGTGTTGGCTTAGTTTTGTAAAGCTTACTTATACGATTAACTTCTTGTTCAGCCTAAATACTACTTCCTCCGTACCAAAATATAGGATGTTTTAGCATTTTCTAGACAACATGTACCTAGAAATATTTTAGTGTGTAGATTCACATGTATCTTGCACTAACATATGTCTAGGTATGTTTTATCTAGAAAATGCTAAAACATCTTCTATTTTGATACAGAGGGAGTAGTCCATTCATTCTATAGTTTTTTCCGATAAATGGAGATTCTATTACTTAAAAGTTTAAGCGTACACACGGCCTCTGCATTCTAGATACACATAGCCAACACAAGTAGAAAAAAACCTATATGTTTTAACCTTTAGTCCCCATTACCAATTGAACCGGGACCAGAGGGGCGCAGGGAAACGGTTTGCCTCGCCTCGAACCATTTTTCTCCTGGGTGGTAATACGACCCCAGACTAAAAGTGTTCTAGAAACCGTTCGCCAGACCCGATACCTTTTTGTCCCGGGTCATAATATGGGTCGGGGCTAAATGCACAAACCGTTTGCCTCTCGAACGTTTTGGAAGATGTTCCATCGACCGGGAGGGCATAAAAACTGACAGTAGAGCCCTAATTGCTACAGTAATTGTGACTCTCTTCTTCTTCCTCTTTGCTCTTCCCTCTTCTTCCCCATTCTCCAACATGGATCAATATGATACTCAGTATTTGAAAGTGGACAACCATGGTAGAACTCTCAATGTTGTCTACACGGACGAGAGCCGCTGGGTCTCAGATTTTCTTGGCGATTTGAAGCGATGGCTTCACGAGGATGGTGAAAACAACTTTTTTGGCATTGATCTCGAGTACACTTTCAATCAACGAGAGGTGGCCGTCGTCCAAATTGCTTACAAGAGGCGTGTCCTTGTCTTCCAATAGGCAAGGTAATATACAGAAAGTTCTCCTCCTGCTCCCCTCTCTTCTTTCCCCATTCTCCTCTTTTATTTTGAATCTATATTATAGAATAGGAAATTTGCATAGGATAGCAACATATGTGGCCATTTGAATCCAATTGTAAAAGAGGCTTTTTTATTCATATACATATATATAGCATGTTGCTATCCTGTGCAAATTTTCCTATCCTATATACACCCAAGTGTACAGCAACATGTATTCGATCCATTTGAATCATATATATGTATCCATTTTGAATCCAATTTTGTTCTATTTGTTGTTGCATTGAAAGAAGAAACTTGTTGCAGCGGTACAGGTGTACAGCAACATGTATTCGATCCATTTGAATCCTATATATGTATTAATTTTGAATCCAATTTTGTTCTATTTGTTGTTGCATTGAAAGAAGAAACTTGTTGCAGCGGTATTTAAACCGCTGCAACACGTTTCTTCTTTCAATGCAACAACAAATAGAACAAAATTGGATTCAAAATGGATACATATATATATGATTCAAATGGATCGAATACATGTTGCTATATGAATCGAAAGAAGCTCTCTCTTTCCACTAGGATTCAAATGACCACATGTTGCTATCCTATGCAGTTTTTCCTATCCTATATAAGAATCAAAAGAAGATCACTTTCCAATTAGATTCAAATGGCCACACATGTTTATATCCTATGTAATTTTACTATCCTATATATAGATTCAAAAGAAGAGAGGAGAATGGGGAAAGAAGAGAGGAGAGCGAGAGGAGAAGTTTGCGTATTACCTTGCCCATTGAAAGACATGGACATGCCTCTTGTGAGCAATTTGGATGCCGGCCACCTCACGGTGTACTCGAGATCAAGGCCAACAAAGTTGCCACCATCCTCGCGAAGCCATCTCCTCAAATTGGCAAGAAGACTCGGGACCCAGGCGCTCTCGTTCGTGTAGCCGACATCAAGAGTTCTACTATGGTTGGGCACTTTTAAAACCAAATATCATATTGATACATGCCGAAGAATGGGGAAGAAGAGAGGAGAGCAAGAGGAAGAAGAAGTGTGGTTCCGTTACTGTAACAATTAGGGCGATATCTCTGTTTTTTGAGCCTCTCCCGATGGAACAACTTCCAATGCACGCCAGAGGAAAATAGTTTGGGCATTTAGTCTCGGGGCTTATTACGACCCGGAACTAAAAGGTCTCGGGCCAGGCGAACGGTTGCTAGACCACTTTTAGTCCCGCTCCGTCTTACGACCTGGGAGTAAAAGGATTCGAGGCAAACCGAACGGTTTCCCCGTCCCCTCTGGTCCTCGTTCAATAGGTAACGGGAACTAAAGCCCAGGACGAGAGCCCCTTTTTCTACTAGTGTCAATTTTAGGACTAAAATTTTAACACAATAACACTTTGTTTGTAGATTGTTTTAGTTGAGTTTTCATTCGGTTACAATTAGAGGAGGAAGAAGGTATTGAATATATGGTTTTGTTTGAATTCATTTTAGATCATATGATTTTGTTTGAATTCATTTTGGATCATCTAGCATTTTTTTGACAGATTTATGGAAATATGCAAGGACATGCAGATGATAGAGGGGTGTTGCATGACAGTCGGGCCATATTTTAGTGCAGCCGCTGAAGCATACGTGCCCTAATTTAGAGTAGCTGGTAAGCTGAAACCGTTTTGCTATTCTATAACTCAAAACGACTACCCTTTCACAAGAATTTGGTGCAATATTTTAGCATAGGCGTTAGAGATGCTCTAAAGCGTGGGTTGGTTTCTCATATTTCACAACTGAATGGCAAGTAAAATGATTGTTTTTTTTTGTTAAACTAGATCATGTAGGCGCGCGTTGCCGCGCCCGTTCATTAGGTAAATAGATTGTTACTATGGATGATAATGTATTTGTATTGTTGGAGATGGAGGGCCATGTAGTGAAGAAGCGTATTCAATAAATGATAGGATATTTGTCAATATATCGAAGCTCAAAATAAATGTTAAATTTGTACGAAAGAAAGATACAAGTGCTACCAACAATGCCAAGATGAAAACGACAAAGAAAAATGGATCTCAAAACAGAATCATAAGTGGACTGGAAAAAAAAGATGGAAACTATTACAATGCAAAGAACATTAATTCATGAGGCTTACATCCAAAGAAAATTAAATGTTGAAGTAGCTACATCTACCCATATATTCACCATACATAACTTAATCAATTTTTAAGTTTCACCCATACAACCCTAAACTGGTTGGAAAACCAAGCTTTGTAAAATGACTCCAAATTTTGCCCAATCTGCAAAAAAGAGGAAATACTAATAAAGATAAGTCACCCAGGAAAAAAAAGTTTTGTATATTTGATGAAACATCATACCTGGGTGGTATATTCCAAAGATCGTTGGTATGCACCCCATCTGGTCTGCCTGAATACGAAATTTGAGGGTTGTTATAAGTGAACCAATATTTTATCAAATCTAGATGAAAACCATGAAAAAAATGGAGGTACAATAGTAATATTCTAATGAAAACTACTCAAGATAATATCAAAGATAAAACCCTCTAAAGTCATGCAGCCAGAGTATTCACTATCCATAGTGATTTATTTCTTCGACCTGAAAGATATATGGTCATACACCAAATGTTTGTGAAGTTAGTAAGCAGTAATATAACTTAGTAAGTTGTAACAGATGCAATGTATACCAACGAATGCATGGCTGAATAATAAGAAAAACACCTACACTGCTGAAAGCCAACGGAAGTAATCCACGGGATCAGATATTTACAATAGGTAGATTGGGTCCGGATAATATCTATATGTTAGTTCTTTTATAGAACTCAAACCACACTAATTATATTTGGAGCCAGCACTATAAATTCATCCAGAGACTGAGAGAAAAATTCAGTAAAGGAGATTTTTTTTGGCAAATAACAAAGCTAGTTATTCCATGATATGTTCGAGTGACATGAGAGACCAATCATTGGACAACCAAGTATCCGCATTGCAAATCCTTGCCCGAGCTACACAAGGTAAATGATCAATACATTATATTTATCTCCAACCAAAAGCGTAGAATCAAACAGGAAGCAAAAAAAATCACTCGATGGTCAGGGTTGATGATCTCAAAGCATCATCCTAGATTGCTGAACGGACAGAGAAATCCGGTCAAACGGACAAGTTGTGCTAGCTGGTGGTGTTTCCTATGATCAAAGTGGTAAATGGGAAATAACATGAGAAGAGAAATAATTATAAATAAGTGGTGAGCGCCTTACCTTATGAACTGAGAAAATTAAGTGGCCGCCGACGCCACGGAGGCACACAATCTGCACCATGTGGAGAGGCCATGGGAGGCATATGCTCCAGTTTTCCCTGCCCACATGAAGAACAATCAACGGGAGGAAGGATTGGAAACAAGGTACCAGCCAGATTGAAAATATGGTCGCCGGATCAAGGAGGACCGAAGAGGTGATACGGCATATAGTGTTTTTTTACCAGAAATCAGATCAGGCTCCTTCATGGTGCACCCCATCGTTAGCATCCGATCCATGATTATAGTACAGGGCTAACGTCCTTGTACTTTTCAGACCTAATAGGCTTTAGTCGGGCGTTTGAGACCCAGTTGACCAGAGGAGGCCAATTTGTTCTCGAGTGTAGCTGCCCTTAGGGACATGTGGCCCACTGCGGGGTTTACACTACATCTACTAAGGGTTAGGAACAACCACCGGACGGTAGAAAAGGTACAAGCTGTGAGAGAGCTCGCTTTTATGCTAGTTTTAATATCCCTAATATGTAACTGCTTCCAGTGTGCAACAGAGCTCCTCCACCTAGCCCAAGACCTCGAGGACACCACACCCTTCTTCGCACCTCTGCCGAGCTAGCTGAGCCGGCCAGAGGATCCTTGGACACTTCGGGAGACAATGCCCCAGCAGGCTGCAGTGGCGGCGAGTGAATTGGAAAGAGAAGTATTCGGCTTAGTTCGGTTTTATTATATATAACACAACAATAACTACATGTCTAGTATTTGTCTAGACTAATACTTATGATGTGTATCTCCTGATGTTTTTACAGAAAGGAGGCAACACATCCAGACAACCACTGTTAGCTCTGTCGGAGGAACAAATCAAGCCATGATTAATCCAACTAGCTTAACACACTCAACATGCATCAGTACACGGAGAGATAACTTCTCTCCGTGCACAAACCTGCGCAGCCTCACCAACGGAAATGTTCCATAAATACTACTATGTTCTTTGATCTGTATAGTTATCCATCCATAGTTTGGTGTTATCTGGTTGTAATTCGTGGCAAGAATATTGTAGAAAAATTAGGCATAATTTACACAATTAATTTCAGAATATAAATCATGACAAAAACAGCTATTAACATATGGAACTCGAACATACTAGATGCAATAGACAACATGAATAACATCAATACGATCTCCCTAAACATATAGACAGCAACAATGTTAAACAGGCAGACCGGGACACAGATACCCTACCGATCGTTTGTAGAAGCGTTGTTGATGAGAACGTTGGCAATGACGGGGCGGAGTAGACGACGCTTAAGGTGGCGGTACGCAGCACCGCCTAACATGCTAGGCAGACGAGCCGTCGTGTAAGCAGCGAGCAGTCGCGCGAAGCGCTTTCCAAAAACTTAATTCCCCCTCTCCCGTACAGGATTACAAAGGCGACTGGTTCCGGAGACCTGCTCTCCCGTTCGCCGGTGTACGCCGGCCGGCGCTCGGGATTGAGTAGACTACGGTGGCAACGCAAGGAACGAGGTGTGGTAAACCCGCACGTCCGAGTCGGTTGCAACACAGGATACGGGAGCGACACGAACCACCTCAGCTGTGACGCGTCCGTCACGACTACGAACTCGGTTTTTTAAGACATTAAAATAAAGACAAATGTTGTCTCGGCTCGATTCACGAAACACGATCGTGATGTGTCGTGTCGTGTCGAGACGAGCGAGCGGCGATGGAGCAGGAGGAGGAGTGCGCGAGAGTCTCTCCTATTCTCACTCACATAAAATTACTACAACACTCCACTTTATAAGGTGGTGTGCAACCCCTGAAACTTCCAATGTGGGACTAAATTTCCCACTCCCACCACTCACTTATACACATGGGCTATTTTGAGATTTCAGCATTTGCTATTGGGCTTACTCAACTTGGGCCCAATATTTTCAGCAAATATCATCTCCTACATATAAAATTATTATAGTTTCAGTGAATATATCATTTTATGTTATTATCACTACAGGAACAGTGTGAGACGCCGATGCCCATACTAGACGTCGACATCATTTTTTTCGGGGCCGTCGACATCGCTGCATGGCAGGCTTACCTATGCCATGGCCGGCAGCGTATTAAACGCTGTCGGTGTAGAGAGAATTGCGCCGACGGCGTTGACGAGTACGGGCCGACTGCCACCGTCGGCGTACTAAACAGGGGCCACCCTAACCACGTATGCACCACCTCTATGCCGACGGTTAAGCCGTCATCACATGTTCTTTTTTCCTCTTCATTTTTTTGTTATGTTTGTTTCTATACTTACATTTTTTTAATGTTTTGTACATGTTTATTACTATTAATTAATTTAGCATGGTCATGTTTTTGTAGCATTTGGACAGTCCTAATAATTAAAGTCCTACCGGTGATTGCCACGCGGCCATGGGTTGATGTCGCAACGAGAAGATAGTGACAAGATATGCTGCTGCATGTCCGGATGTTGTCGACCGTGCTGCCACGCTGTGTCCAATATGCACAACCACCTTTGTAGGCCCTTCAACCCGAAGGTTGCATCAGCCTCGGCAGCACCGCCTGACCCACATCACCATGAACGTGCTACCGTGCCTGCTGTGTAGTACTTATCTCCATGCCGCCTCTCTAGGGCCCAATGGGGTGTGCAAGAGCTAGCAGATGTCCCAGTCTTGTGGCGCGCAACCAGATTTTTCCCAATGACATTTTCCAAAGTGCACTATAGGAGAATATCCAAACACAGTTATTAATGCTATTCCCATCCCACTTCTTGATGTCACATGAGACAAGCAGTACTTGCTTATAAAGTAGGGCGTAATTTATTAAAAAATAAAAAACATCAAGTTTAAAAAGTTTTCAAAAAACAAATGTCGACCTTAGTAATGCACCGTAGACATAATATAAAACTTTATTTTATGATCTATCAGGCGTTATTGATGTTGTATGGTAGTTATTAATATTTTTTATAAAAAATTCTTCAAAAGTTAACAATGTTTGACTTTTGAGAAGAAATATGCGAATATGGGTAGTACTGTTGAAAAGTTAGCAAACCACCTTTCTCCCTTCACCTTAGTTCTCTAATCCTTCTTCTCTTCCATTTTTTTCGAAATAAGCACACTGAATAATTATATGGCCCCACCATATTAAATTATATATGTTTTTATTATTCAAATCTGCATGGTTTCTCTCAAAATAAATTTAAAATTTATTTTATAATTCTGTAGTTTTTCTTATGTTAAGTTATATTAGGCCTAACCATGCTTTCTCTAAATATAAATTATCGAACCAATCCTGGATAAGTACATAAAACATACACATGTAAACTTAAAAAAGAAAAAGGAGACACTCTTTTCCATTAAATTTTACTCTACAATTTTTTCTTAAGTTGAACTTAATAGGATATTATATTATCTGAAATAATAGGTGACACAAGGTGGTGTGTGGATCCAATCACTATTTTTAAAAGATAATTCATATAGGACAAACGAACACTATGGGTTCAATTAACTACTCATCACTTGCTAGTTAATTTTTGAGAAAACCACCATGAGCTGGAAGATTACAACATGCATCTGTGTGGTATCACCTCAAACTATAAACAAAGCCGACAGACCTCCTACTCCACCATGACTTGTAAGATTACAACATTATGGAAGTCCTTATTTTCCCATCCTTGACGCGACATTATCCAGCGGGACATGTCCGTCCTAACGATACTCAAGGATATATCGAGGGATTATGTCAACGAGTAGATGCTAGACGCGCGCCAAGCACGGCATCAATTGACTAAATTAGCGCACGATGACCTGGCGCCTCGACAAGCTGTTTGCACACTTCTTGGGCCAGTGCTGCGAGAATCCGATATTTGCCATTAACAGTCCGGTGATCATGAGCTCGTTGGACACATCTCATAGGGACGAGGGCCCAAGGCCTTGTTTGACAGAAAGGGTCTAGCTGTTCATCCATATATAAGGAGAAGGTGTGTAACGCGCCTACACCGAGCTAAGTCGCACGGTCGTGCAAAGCCAATGGTTCCTAGAGCTTCTCAAGGATCGTCAGTCAGGCGATGATGAAGCTATGGCCATTGGTGAACATATCACATGCTCGTAAATATTTTGTAAACAAATTATTACTATAAACACATTTCAGGCTTTTCCATATTCACTATGAGAATTTATTTATTTCTTGTGCCTGCTCGGGAATAAATAGTCATCACGTGTTCCAAGTTCCAACTAGTGCTGCCATATATTAAAATAGTTTTAACTAGTACCAGTTTTCCCCGGTAGGTATTAACAATAATAAAAAGTATTCGAGGGATGAATCCATCGCCCCAACGTATACCACTCATATCCAAAATATTGCAGCGATGTCTATTTTGGTCCTCATGTATCACTATGCCCTGTGCTTTCCCTGTAAGTGCTAGATTGCTATGTAAACGTGGAATCCTGCGGTATCACCTAGGATATTTGGTACAGAAATGTCACAAGAAGATACTAATTGAATACACTGCGAGTGGTCTTTCCTTACTAACATACAATCACGCCTGGATCTTCCCAACTTCCCGTTGCCTCATACTCTTATGAAGGAAAATTCCATAGTGCTTGAGCTTATAAGATTCCCCCTACTCATACATTAGGGAGAAAATAATATCTCATAAGTTGGCTGGGGGTGCGTGGTCTTCAAATTTATATGATTTCGCGTGATCTAACATTTAAGCCTTGTCTCATGATTAAATACTTGTTGCTTTCTTGTCAAACCAATCCCCGACATTTAATAATAGACAGATAATGTTAAGTATAGAAAGAACATATTACCAAACAACGCTAAATATGGTTATGTTTTATCATCTATTTATTGAAAATTATTGTTAGACTTTATTTCAATGAAAACTGAATCTTCCAGAAATTCATACTTAATTTGCGCTAAGTAGGCATGGACATAATTTGGAATGATAGTTGATGCGAGTTGTGTTGCATAGCCAACTACTAATAGTAGGTGTTATTATAGAGGTGCATCGATACACCCTCGGTCTCAAAATCAAGGGTCCCAATAGAACACACATCTTCATTAAGAAGGGCACAGTAGTCTTTTTAAATTATTGGACACTCTCCGGTGTCATAAAACAAATTTGGTATGACACATAAATGATATTTTGTGTTCAGTGTAAATTGAGAAGATTTTGGACCATTCATTTTAATATATCCAAAAGGTATATATGTTCGACGTGCTACAAACGTCCGCCGTAGTAATGCCTCAGGGTGCGAAATTGACAAATATTGACAAAACAAATTCAGTCATGAGACAACTTAGCCTCCTCGCTGCAGCATCGCATGACATATGTTGTTCCGTGGGAGTGGTTAAGAAATGCTACCTTGAGGTCTATAATGAAATGGGTCAAGGTAGTGAGAACATAAATCAACACTATATAAGACATGCACATCGGATATCCCCTTGGAAAGGGACACTATGGCTGATGCCGCCATCAAAGTGAAAATCATCATAGGCTAATTCCCTTTGTATTGAAACAAACAAAATACTAACCAAATCCGTGTAGTAACATCATGAATCGAAGGTAGCTAGAGCACCGTTAATAGAGATGAGACAGGCAACAATACGGACTCGATGGTGCTTTTCTCATGAAAGTAATATGGTGCTTCACTTGGTTGGCAGCATTAAAATGAGGAAATATGATTAACTATTTTCTACTATTCTTTGATTAATTTTGTTATTTTATCCCTCCCATATGAATTTTACATGTTTAAATAACTTCTATATGTAATATATGTCACAGACTTATCTCTGCCATATATTTTATAATCTAGATATTGTTGTACAATTAAAATAACCTTTTAGATAGGAACCTCGAGGATACCCGCATAACAAACATATGTACATGTGCACTTAACTAAAATTCATCGTGTGTTTTATTATTTCATTTTGGGGATAGCTATTCGCAACCATTATACATAATGTGTGAGGTGTCAAATTTATTTATAGTGTGAGCTGTTGAATGTAAGCCATACAAAATGTTCCCGTTAGATCAAATTCCGTGCTAGAATTAATTACTATTTCTTATTACTTAGTTATGGACTGATACTTGCAATGATTAGTTAAACCAATTCAATGATTAATTCATATATGTTCATCTTATTTGCTGCTAATTTGCATTTTCTTAAGACATGGTGCTTGAGAGCTATATGTAAGGTTACTAGCAAAACTTGGAGCAAAATAAACAACAAAAAAACTTGGAGAAGCAATAAACAACAAAACAATCCTCAATGAAACGACTAGGAGAAATGATGTTTCTCCTTGGCCGGTCAGCAACAATGGATGGTTGCTGCAAAACAAGAGGTGAGCGTGGCACAGTATCCTCCTGATCAATTTCAGTTCCCTCCTCATTCATGTGATCCATCTGCAAACGAACTTGTGGTTCTTCCTCATCGAAAAAATTTAGAAAAACATCAGTCAACAAACTATCATGATACACAACACTCCTGCTGAAAACAGTCATTTTGGTTTCCGGATTCCACAACTTATAACCTTTCATCCCGGGACCATAACCAAAAACTTTCAATTGTCAACACTAGGATCTACCTTTCGATTATCAACATGAGCATATGCAGTGCAACCAAAAACTTTCAGTTGTCAATAATCAGCCGGTTCACCAGATCAAACCTCAATGGGAGTTTTCTTGTCAAGTGGGATGGTCGGTGAACTGTTGATCAAGTAGTAGGCAATGTTGCAGTTTCAGCCCAAAACAACCTCCATTGTTTGTACTAAGCAACTTCACCTTCCTCTCAGTTTGCCTTTTAATCCTAAATTTCCACCCTTTAAAAGCAGGACAAGTAACATATTTAGTTTTTTACAAAATAAGCCAATCTCTTTAGAGTAATCATCAATTATAGTAAGCACATAACGAGCACCAGCATAAGAGGTCTTACGTGAAGAGCCCCACAAATCAGCATGAACATATATAATGAACCTTTAGTGGTATGAACGGAAGCATTGAACTTAACCCTCTTATGCTTACTAAATACGCAGTGTGCACGGAATGACAACTTACTCATATTGCAGCCTTTTAGAAGTTCTATCTTCACCATTTCTGCCATATCATGTTGACTGATGTTTCCAGGTCGCTTATGCCAAAAGTTAGTTGTACGTGGATCATCTTTAGTAATAACAAAAGCAGTACCATATAGAGTACTACCTCTAAGAATATATAACTTGTCAGAATTCATATAACCAATCACAACAACGAGAGAACCATTTGATGCCATCAGGCGTTTATTGCCTCCGGCATACTTGTACCCGTCACAGTCAATGGTACTCAACGATATCAAATTTCTCGTTATGGATCGTATGGGTTTCACGCCCGTCAGCGTGCGCGTGTCATCCCATCATGAGTATTGATCTGAATAGATCTAATGCCAACAATGTGACATTTATTGTGTTTTCCCACAAGAAATAAAATCTCCAGTATAAATAGACTCATCAGAATTGAACCAATCTTTATTACATCAAATATGAAACGAAAAGTAATATCTATAATCCACTCACCATCACGGGTAACACATGAAGCAAAAACATCTAAGCATTCACCATCAGAATTATTATCACCAGCAAAAACAATATCCTTACCATTACCATTTCCATCAGATTTATTCTTGTGTTAGTTAGTACCATTCCTTTTTTCTTATTCTGCACCTTCCAATAATCATCAATGGTGTGCTTGGTTTCTCATAGTACTTGCAAAACTTGTCTCGTCCTTTGGCCTTTGAACGGTCCCTGTTCTAATAAATCTTTCTTGTTGTTGTTTTAGTTGTTATCTCGATGCTCAGGTCTGCCTTGTACCTTTAATTCATCGCCTTTGGAGGATGATGTGTTGGAATGTACCATAACTTTCACCTTTTCTCTGTTCTGCATGATCTTACAAACTTCCGCGAGGGTTAGATCATCACGACTTAATAGTATGGTACCTCGTAGGTTTGTAAAATAACTAGGCAGTGAACATAACAACATAAGAGATAAAACTTTATCCTTATATTTTACCTCCGTCGACACTAGGTCGGCAACGATCTCCTTAAAAATCGACAAGTGATTCATCGCAGAACCACTTTCTTGCATCTTGTGCGAGAACAACTTAATCTTTACATTCATTGACATACTAATAGGTGAGTTTTTTATACCTTCATCTTTACCTTCTTGAATTATTGGACCGTTCTTCTTATTAGGTGAGCACTAGGTGAGTATCTGACTTTTAGCTTCCAACTGTAGGCTACATCTCGTCATGGCCTTCATCAAAGACGAATATTATAGAATATTACTATCCGCGGTCCTGTCACCATTGGCGATACCTGTTGCATCCATGTCATTTTCATTGCACTAATAGGAAGCATGGTCTTGTCGCATGAGAGCCTAGGGCGAATTACTGATGTCGAAGCACGTAGAAAGAATAACGCCCGTATGGCCACAGTTATTGCCTTGGGGCAGGTCGCGTTTTTTCTAGGTATGGCAATGGGAGACTGGTTGAGAAGGAATTTATAATTTCTTTCCGTTACTACAGGAAATCTCACTTATTATTGATTATATGGATTGTTGGATCACAAAAATAAGATTAGAACTCGGGCTGCATGATAATTTTGGGATATTTTTAACTATATATTATTATGTTTTTACAATTTACAAAAATATTATCTTGTTCCTCTGCAACTGTCAGCTGAATAATAATTTTAACCCACCCGGTGAATCATCCCTGGCTGTAGACGAGGACAGACTCAGGCATCTATAGGAAATCCCATATGTCATGAGCAAATGGCCAAGACACTCGTTTCTTATGAGGTACTGGCAACTGACGAGCCTCGGCTAGGAATCACGAAAATATTAAAACGACCACCTTAAGATCTAGATAAATTTAACTTTCTAATGCCTCTGATTCACATGCTGCAGGGCACGGAATAAGGATCCATTCTACTACTACATAGATCCAAATTTAGGGTAGCAGTGTTCGTGAGTGGTTCTAAGTATGAGGGATCAAAAGGTTAGAATGGGATCTAAATTTTCGTGGGGTGAGTTATTTTGGGATAGCAGTGTTCGTGAGTGCTTCTTTGTATTAGAAGACATCTGGTGAAGTGTAAAATGAGACTGACGCCTTTAAAGATACAGATGAAATGCACGAACGGAGAGTAGGTGGGTATAATGAAATGAAAGAAATAACGAAGAGTGTAGGTGTCAAAGTGAACGGAGTAATTCATAAAATGCCCAATATACTTTTCCATCTGCCAGGTAACATATCATACTATATAAATTGGAATATAGATTCACTAGTTGAAACAGGACCAACCGTCCCGGTTTTTAATCCCCATGCATCCCGGTTGTGCAACCGGGATGTGCCAGCCGGGACAAATGGCCCAAACCCATTAGTCCCAGTTGTACCAGCATCCGGGATGCCTGGGGGTGGCCCACGTGGCAGGGCGCGTGCCATGATGGCAGGGACTATTCGTCCCGGTTCTTCCCACGAACCGGGATGAATGCCCTTCTGCCGTGGCATCACTTTGGTCTTTTTCTCTGAGAAGAGAGGCGCGCCGCAGTTCGCCGGAATACAATTTTTTAAAAAAAAACAGAAAACAGACGAACACTACTCCTCGTCGTCGTCGTCGGGGAACTCGTCGGTGACCTCCTCCGGGTCATCGTCCTCGCCGCACTCGTCGGTGACCTCGTCGTCGTCGGAGGTGCATGATGGTATGTCCGAGATAGGCCCCCACCTCGGATCGTCGGAGGCCCAGACTTCGCCGGTGTGGTCGGCCCGGCGGAGCTCTTCGAGCGCCTTCGGCGGCCCCTCCCGAGCGGCATCTAACGCGCGGTGGAGTTGGAGGCGTTGCTCCGCCCGCTCAGCCGCGCGGGTCTGTCAGAGCTCCACGTCGGCGCTCTCCTCCCCCGGCTTGTTCCGGTAATACTCGCGGACAACGCGGTCGTCCCTGGCGTCGACTAGGCCCTGAAACGCGTGGTGGCGGAGGTTGAGGTGGTCGACGGCAGTGACGATCTGCGGCGTCGGTGCCCTGGCCTCCGCTTCCCAGAGGGTGTGGCAGTCGTTGAAGTTCATCAGCGACCGCGGGCAGTTGAGGCGTCAGGCCGCCCTGTCCCGGGCACGGCGGCCTCCGCCGCCGTCGCAAAAGAGCCAAGAGGGATGCGGTCGTCCCCGTAGCGGATATCCGTGGTGAACATTCCGTTCTGTCGTGCTCGGACGCCACGGAAGCCGGTGGTGTTGTTCCTCCTCGGAGGCATGGTGGCGGCACGACGATGCATGGAGAGGATGCGCGCGTAGAGAGGAGAAGACGCTCGAGGTGAGGCAGTTTATACCATGCGCTCGTGGCCACGCGGCACAACTCCCGCGCCACGCATCCACGCGGCACAACTCACGCGCCACGCGGCGCAACTAATTGTGGATCTTTATTGAAACAGGTAGTTGAGTACTTAAAAATGATTTTTGCCAAAATTCATGAGAAAATTACGAGGCATCTGTAGTTCAAATTTGTCCCGTTTCCAACCGAATCGGCAGAAACTTGTGATTTTCAAAAGAGGTGCATGGAAATATTTTCTTAGACAACAAATTGTTTATTTGTGCATATCACATGTCCTAGCATGTTCAAAAAATTAAGCCCCCACGTTTTACAACATGTTTGTGGTAGATCCTTCACAAAAAAACTCATTTTTGACACTCCCAAAATGGAAGAAGCTTTTTTTATTTAGTTATTTTTTTTCCTTCGTCAACATTGTCCGTACTTCCAAGATGCATGTTTGTGTGCAATATGGGCTCATTATAACAAATTATGCCATGTATTTGGCCATAACACCCGTCATTTCAACCGAAACACTAGAATGTTAGGAGGAGATAGCAAGTTTTTGTGAACACTTTTTCAACAGAACTGTCGTATTCCAAGTTTATTATTTTCGGTGGATACTAGGACATATATAATGACATCATGCGAAGTTCTCGCGTTATTTAGGGTTTTCTGGACTTTTCTAGAATTATCCCAGCCCGTTTTACGAGAAAGTCAAGACGGAGGGCATGACCGTTCGTAGCTAGGGGTTATATATTTAGCAACTCACTGTGGATCTCCATTGAAATAGGTAGTTGAGTACCTAAAAATGATTTTTGCCAAAATTCATGAGCAAATTGCGAGGCACTTGTAGTTAAAATTTGTCCCGTTTCCAGCTGAATCGCTATAAACTTGTGATTTTCAAAAGAGGTGCACGGAAATATTTTCTTAGACAATAAATTGTTTATTTGTGAATATCACATGTCCTAGCTTCTTTAAAAAATTAAGCCCCCAAGTTTTGCAACATGTTAGTGGTAGGTCCTTCACAAAAAAACCCATTTCTGACACTCCGAAAATGGAAAATGGTTTTTTTTATTCAGTTAAAAAAAAATTCCTTCGTCAACATTGTTCGTGCTTTCAAGATTCATGTTTGTGAGCAATATGGGCTCATTATAACAAACTATACCATGTATTTTTCATAACACCCGTCATTTCAACCGAAAACCTAGAATGTTAGAAGGAGATAGCAAGTTTTTGTGAACACTTTTTCAACAGAACTATGCCATGTATTCCACGTTTATTATTACACATCACCAACAACATCCCTATCTAGTCTTCTGAATTTTATTCGTGTAGAGATGGTCCATGAACCCTATGTCCCTTGCTTATGATCGCTTCGGCCATAACCATGGACCATCTTCATTATTTAACGGGATGGTTGGGTCAGCTTTCACTGTGAAGGGCGGAATTTCAACAAACTTATTATAATCTTCTGACATTTCTGTCTTGTCCTCGATTCTCACGATGTTTCTTTTCCCTGAAAGAACTATGTGACGCTTCGGCTCATCGTATGATGTATTTGTTTGCTTATTTTTTCTTTTTTCGGTCTGGAGGACTTGTCCTTCACATAGAAGTCCCAAGCCACATCATTGGCTAGGACAAATGGTTCGTCATTTTAACCAGTATTGATGAGATCCACTGTTGTCATTCCGTAAAGCGGTCTACCTTTACCCCTTCTCCATTCAGGATGACCCATTTGCACTTGAACAAAGGGACCTTAAAACAAGGTCCATAGTCAAGTCCCCATATCTCCTTTATGTAACCATAGTATGTGTCATTTTTTCCATTCTCGTTACTGTTTTGGTTGGTGCTCTTCTTATCTTGGACGATCGTGTAAAATGTATTCCCATTTATCTCTTATCATTGAAAACTCCCAATAGTCTAAGATGGTGACCCAGCCAACATCTACAACTGATCTTCAACGGTGGTGTCATTTATAAGATGTGTTTGCAACGAACTTCCGAAATTCTCCATGTGTTTGCGTTTAATCCATGAGTCATCCTTCCCCGGGTTTGTGGAGCGTACAATATTCTTGTGTTCCTCGATGTCGAGACATCGTAGTAGTTTTCATAGACTGGGGTGCCATGAGACTACGGTAGAGACGTGGGGTAACGGGATAGCGTAGTAACACAGAACACGGGATTTACCCAGGTTCGATACGTCGCGACAGTACGGCGTACCTACTCCTGCACTTCTCACTAATTGGGACTAAAGCCCGTATAACAGGATTACAGTGTGAGGGAATAGATCTAGCTACTCGACGAGGATGAACTTCCCGGCGAGTTGCGTAAGGCTTGAACTTGTGTCTAACTTAACTTATGTAATCTATCTCCCGTCCGGCTTTATATAATAGCCGGATTAGGGCTTACAGAACCAGAAACCTAGAAGACTACGTTTAACTTGTAACTTGGAAAGTAAGGAATCCGTCTTCTCCTCCAAGCCAAGTCACGTGGGCCGTGATCCGGGTTCTTCTAGAATCAGGCTTCTGCGCGTCGGACTACTGGGCCGCCCAATGGACCTAAGCCCATTACCATGCAGGCCACCCTGGTAGTCCGGCTCTTTTGTCTACCATCTTCTATACCCCTATTCAGTATATATCCGACAGTAGCCCCCAGGAAGGATCAAAACTCTGAAACTCCGCCTTTCGTCAAATACATTTTGTCCGGGAAAACTTGATTCAGCAGTCTTGATTCTTTCTTCTTTCCTTTTCAAGGAGATGGTAACATAAAACTCGGAACTATGAAAATCCGGCTTTTCTTCTCGCGATCCTTCGCGGAAAAGGAACTTATGACATCAGCGCCTTAATCATGCTGACGCAAGCGCCGCTTGGTTTCACGCGGGAAACCCTGCAACGTATCTCTGACAGATTCTCACGAGAAACGAGGAGATAGCCATCATTCCTCTGTCGTTCCGTTTCCCGGATTTTCCGGCGAGCGACACGCGTCGAACATCCAACGGTCAAAAGAGCCGTTGGCGCGTATCTAGAGGTTTTCAGGCTATAAATAGCCGTCCTCGTCGTCATCGGAAATCTTTCCTCACTCCATCACTGCCCACGCCATTGACGCAACCGTGAGCTCGAGAGCAAGACCCTGCCCCGACGAACTTTTCGCACGCCGGAGCGCTCATTCGCCACCAAAGAAGATGGCCTCTCCGTCGTCCTCACCAGCTCGCGCTTCCATCGACGAACTTTTGGGCGACCTAGATCCACAGCTAGGGTCGCCCAAGCCTGCCGGCGGCGAGCCGGAAAAGGCCACTGCATCCGCGGCGGGCGGAGGAAACGCTTCCGCCACCGCGGACGTCGCGGGCCCAAGCGCCACGACAACCCCGCCGTTGGCACCTGAAACGGCGGAGGAGAAAATCGAGCTCCTTGGCGAGAAACTTGCCGCCGCGAAGGCCGCCGCCGCCGCCGCCGCCGCCGGAGCAGACGAGGAAGAGGAAACTGCAGGCAACTGGAATGCCTGCAGTATTCCCCCGGCTCTCCTTCCAAACTTGGAGAAGGAGGGTTTGGTGCTCAAAAAGAAATGGCGGCTCCCGGAAGAGGAGACCGAACCCATGCCACAAGAGGGCGAAAGGGTACTTCTTACCTCCCACCTTCTACGAGGTATGGGGCTCCCACCTTCCTCTTTCTTCCTCCAGGTTCTGTCACATTACAGCATCCAACCTCACAACCTTCCTCCTAATTCCATTCTGTACATGGCCGGCTTCCAGGCCTTGTTCGAAGGTTACCTAGGAATAGAGCCTAGGTTAGATTTTTGGCTGTATTGCTTTGGGGTCAAGCGTAACTCTTCGGAGGGCGCACTCCCAAATTGCGGGACCATTTCCTTTACTCTTCGGAGATTCCGAGAGGATTGGTTCCCCAAAATCAAAACTTCAGAATCCGTCAAATTTTGGACGGGTTCTTTTTTCTATCATCCCGACGTGCCTTTTCCTAAAAAGGCCGTCGGGGTTCCACCTTTTGTGAACTCCGCCGCCGTTCCCCAGGATAACTGGGTAACAGAGGCCGTCCAAGTTCTGCCTCCAGATCTGCTAAGGATCAAGAGGCGCATCGCCAAGCTCACCTCCTCCAAACCTCCTTTGACCGGTATGGACACGGTCTTTTGCTGGCTGGATAGGCGGATTCAGCCATTAGCAAACCACGGAGGCCGTCTCCTGTGTGAATACACGGGAGCCAAGGATCCAATGCGGACAACCGACAAGGATTGGCCCGCAAAGGAACTTAGGCGGCGCATCAATCAGTTGGTCGCATCGCGCGACCAATACACGGAGAGTCGGCCAATGTACACGGCCGCCAACCCAGCTCCCAAGGTAAATTTTCCGTCATTTGGGTATAATCTCAATTCCTGGATAATCTACCTTTTGACTCTGATTGGTTCTTCCGACAGCTTGCGGATCTTCCAGACTCGGAGTTAGCCTCCGAGGCCGAGCTGGATGCGCTGCGCACCGCCGCTACGGGTGGGCGCAAGCGCAAGAAGATAATTTCTTCGGATGAGATTATCGACCTTGACGGAATCCCCGTCGCCACTTCCAGGTTATTTTCTTCTGGGTTTTTCTTTTATGGGATCTTTTTCGTCCATCTTCGGTGTTTTAACCTTTTCCGGGTTTTTGGTTTTTAGCCTACCCCCCTCCAACCTGAAGCCGAGAAAGCTGAAGAAACTCAGGGTTCCTTCCAGCCGATGCAGCCAACCATCTCCCGCCGTCGCCCCGGACACGCCGCAGACAATGGCGGAAGATCCTACTGCAGCCCCCACCACCAAGCCCCCAGAGCCCAGCCAGCCCGTTGTATCCGAGTCGGATACGAGGGAAAGGGCGGCCCCAGAGGTGGGGAAATCTTCTCGGACTTTCGACGAGGAAATCCCCACCTTTGACAAGGATTTTAAAGCTATCAATGACGGCTTGGACGCAGCCGGAAATCACTTCGCGGAATACGCGAAAGAATTCCAAGAAAACTTAGCAGGTTTGCAGCGCATGAGCCAGGTATATAACTCTAGCCCCCAAGCATTAAACAAAATGCGTGTTTTTTTGCTTTGATGTTTTTTGTTAACCATACTTTTCCTTGCGGTGTTTCAGCAAACCTCCGAGGCCATAAACCTGGAAGTTTTCAGGAAGCTCACCATCAAGAATAAAGAAGTTCGAAGCCTTCTTTCTATTCTTGAGGAAAAGGAGGCGGAGCTGGAATCCTCTCAGCTCGCATTGACAGAAACGAAAGGTAGGCATTTTCGTTTTGAAATTTCTTATTTAAGACTTTTTCTAAGTTTTTTCCCGAGGAAATTGATCAACTCGGATTTTCCCTTGCTTTTCAGCTGCCTTAGCTCAGGCTAAGCAAGCAGCCGAAGATTCTGGCAACGCCGAAATTCTCCGCAATGAGAACATTGAGCTTCACAAGAATCTTGTGAAAGCTCAACAAGACCTGGAAGCCAGCAACCTGGCTCTTGGAATGGCTAATTCCAAGGCTTCCGAACAGGCGGAGAAAGACAAATCCACCATTCAGGATTTGACCGAAGCTCTGAACCTTCGCCTTGAGGAAGTTTCCGAGATCGACAAGCTCATCGGTAAATTTCTTACCCTTTTCCTCATCTTTCCATGTTTTGCTTTCTCCGTTTGTCTGCTTAACCCTTTTGTATGTTTTATTGGATCAAACAGGAGACACCCCAGATGGCACTCGGGCTGCAGGCATCCGAGCTTTCGGGGAGACATGGAATTTGATGAAGGCTGCTGCAACGCAGCTAGTAGACAAGTTTCTTCCCGATAAATCTGGGGAATGCTCGGAGGTTGAAAAACTTCCGGGTATCATCATGGAGGTGGCGGAGTCCAAGGAGTCTCTTCTCCGCTCCGCTGCACGGGGTGGTGCGCGCATGGCCTTAGGCCTTATGCGCATGCACTATCCTAGTGCCAAATCCTGGCGTGTGGCCACCGGTGTCCCTCAGGGATACACGGATGCGCAACGATCCGCCATCTTTGGTGAAGTTAAGGGCCACGCCACCCAGATTGCCGCCATGGTAAATGTTGCCGTCAACTATCCAGAAGAGGAAGCTCCTCCAATTCCCGACGAAGAAAGCAGCGAGGAGGAGTCGGATTCTTGAAAGGTTACCTGGAACCTGGATAGAAAAAATAGACAATAGGAGCATTACTGTTCTTTCATTTGTAATCTGAAATGTAATGCTTCTTTTATATTAATGAGAATTCCGCCTTTTGCAGTTTAAACTATGAAAATACTTTGCAAGTTGTTTAAATTTTACCATTCCTTTATCTTCTAAGTTCTCTGGTGTATATGCTTTAACTGTCCTTAGTGTTTGAAATGGCTCAAATAGCATTATGAATCGTTATGCCGAGTAACTGGGGACGAACCAATCAGTTTTGAAACTCGAAAACATGAAACATGCTAAAGGCATTTTTACTAACTAGTTCTAGTAACCCAGCGTACGCACAATCAGATAAGACTTAGAGAAACAAGGAAAGTTTTAAGTGAAACTTGGGCACGCAGGCAATTCAAGTTTCCTTTAGCCGTTAAAAGGCTGAAAAATCATTCAGTTATGTAACGCCGAGTACGCAAGCACAATTCGGGTTAACGCTGAGAAATTTGTAAGATCATTGGGAAATAGATGAGGCGGAAACACTTTGCACTTATAAGAAATATGGATGACAGCATTCCGACAACTTTATTTCATGATCTCAAAAGATGTTTACATAGATTTGAACTAAGTACAGAAGGGGACATAACTTGCTAGGTGTTCCCAGGCTACCGCAATCCACTTGACCTTGTCGAACTTCTCCAGCAGTTTGTGAAATGGTAAGGTTATAGCCCCCAGCCAACTAAGAAATCTTTTTATGGCTGTGGCGGAACCCGGCAATTCTGGGACATCTTTTTCACACGTAAGTTCTGAGATGTTCGAGATTGCCTTAATCTTTTCCGGGTTAACTTCTATTCCTCTATGAGAAACGATGAAACCCAGAAGTTCACTTGAGGGAACCCCGAATACGCACTTAGATGGATTCAACTTCATCTGGTAGGTGCGTAAGTTCTCGAAAGTTTCTCGCAAATCCTCAAGGAGTGTATCTTTTTCCTTGGTTACGACGGCAATATCGTCCACGTAAACATGGACATTTTTTCCAATCTGACTATGCAAACAACGTTGCATGCAACGCTGGTAGGTTGCACCTGCGTTTTTCAGGCCAAAAGGCATGGTTACGTAGTAATACGTCCCGTACGGGGTTATAAAAGAAGTCTTGATTTGATCTTCCTTTTTCATGCGTATTTGGTGGTACCCGGAGTATGCATCCAAAAAGCATAAAAGCTCGGAGCCTGCAGTGGCATCTATTATTTGATCGATTCGCGGCAGTGCGAACCTATCTTTCGGACATAACTTGTTCAATCCTGTGTAATCTATACACATTCTGAGAGCAGTTGTGTCTTTCTTCGGTACTAATACCGGATTTGCGGACCAGTCAGTATGGATTACTTCCTTGATGAAATCCGCTGCTAAAAGCCGGATAATTTCCTTGCCAATAGCCTTCCGTCTTCTTCCGTCAAATCGACGGAGACCTTGTTTGACGGGTTTTGATCCGGGAATAACCTTGAGTTGGTGCTCAGCAAGTTCCCTGGGTACGCCTGGCATGTCAGCTGGACACCAGGCGAAAATATCCCAGTTCTCACGGAGGAACTTGATGAGCTCGCCTTCCTATTTGTCGGTCATCCCAGTCCCTACAACGGCAAATTTTGTCGGATCTTTGGGATCTAGGATTACCTGCCTTGTATTCTCGGACGCCTTGAAGCTATCTGTTGGCTTCCGAGTTTCTTTTCCTGTCGGCATTTCTTTCGGCGATACCTCCTTGGCTAACTCCTTCAGTTCTTCCTGAGCTATAACTCTTTGAGCGCAAAGGGCGTTTTGCTTCTCCAACTCGTTTGCCAGCTTGAAATCACCGGCAATGGTGATTACTCCTCCTTTGGGTCCTGGCATCTTCAGCTTGTTGTAGATATAGCAAGATCTTGCCATAAACTTGGCGAAAGCCGGACGTCCGAGTATTGCGTGATACACGCTCTCGAACGGCACAACTTCGAAGGATACTTTTTCCTGCCGGAAGTGATCTTTATCTCCGAAGGTGACATCTAGGGAAATTTCTCCTAGGGATCGTGCTTGCCTGCCAGGGACAATGCCATGGAAGCGTATATTGCTGTAGTTGAGCTGGGACTCCGATATCTTCAAATGCTTCAGTGTATCCAGGTACATTATATTGATGCTGGATCCTCCGTCCATCAGCACTCTTCTTAGCCTAGTGTTTTGAACAATAGGGCTTACAACAAGAGCTTGTGTGCCGGGTTCAGGGATATTTCCGGGATGATCTGACTGATCCCAGATTATCGGTGTGTTGGAGTACTTCAAGAATTTTGGGGTTGCAGGAACAACCGCGTTTATTTCTCGAAGTGTCCTTTTGGCCACCTTTGCTGACGGGGTTGCTAGGAAAGTTAACATTGCTTCTCCGTCAACTCTCGAAAATTTGGGTTCGCCTTTTCGCTGTTGTTCCTGTATTTTGTCATCAGTGTCCGATTCACTGTCTTCTTTTTCAGCTTCTGGCTTTTGTTTGGCAGGTTTCCTCTTGGAACCCTTCCCTTTATTTCCTGATCCTGCATTGCCTTTCATATGCTTGTTTAGCCGGCATTGCGCGTTTGTGTGGGTTGGTTTCCCAAACTGAGAGTGGTGGACGCAGGGTTCCGACTTAATTCTCTCCCATTCCTCGGGAGTGTAATTGATTGGATCCGGACTGCGGCCTTTCCACTTGTTCACCTTTTCTCCTCCAAAGGCTATGTTAACCTCCTTGGGCTTTGTTGTTGACTCCGGAGTTCCTTTTTTATCAGAACGAGGTGTTTTCTTGGCCAGTATCAGTGACTCAATATTGCCTCCTCTTGCTCTAATATCGTCTTCGGCTGCAGCATGCTCATTAGCGGTTGTAAGCATAGATCCGAGATCTTTGTGCTTTTTAGAACCAACCATGAACGGTACAAGTCCGGGTTTTAGGCCATTGACGAAAGCATGCATTGCTTGTACGTCAGTTACTCCAGAGCAACTATTCTTCATTGCAGTCCATCTGGAGATGAAATCCACGTATGGTTCATCTTCAAATTGGGTGCAACGGTTCAGCTGGTTGATGCTATTTGGGCGTTTGTATGTTCCCCGAAAATGCTGAGTAAATACTCTCGCCATATCATCCCAACTGTCGACAGTTCTTGATGGTAAACCATTGATCCAATCTCTGGCTCCGTCTAGCAACATTAGGGGAAGAAACTTGACAGCTTCCAGGTCTGTCCCGTTGTTGATTTGGACGGCTGTGTAATAATCTGAAAGCCAGGTATCCGGGTTTGTGCTGCCGGTATATTTTGGTAGGTTGGACCAACTTTGGCGAAGCCAGAATGCAGGGTTATCCTTCGGATCCTGTCAGTAAAACACTTAGGACCAAAGTATAGATCATCCTTTTCTGCTCTATCAATATGTGCAGAATATCTCTCGGCTGAATGGACAGAAGGGGATCTGCTCCTTTCTTTTCCATTGTTGCGCGGACGCGCTTTTCCGGGGTTATCTCTATCTCTTCCGTTGTCACGCCCCCTGGGATTAGGTGGAGTCCTGCTCCTGTACCTTTCCTTATCTTTAGGCGGTGTCCGAGATCTTTCACGTCTGTGAGGTGTATCGTATCTTCCGGCTTTTTCAGCTGGGTTTCTCGGAGGTGGCATTATTTTGCCGTCATTCCGGTTTTTGTCTTCCCGATCGTGTGGTTTATATCCATCTTTCGGGAGATGAGGTCCGGTTCTATACGCTGCGTCCCGGTTGTCGGGGTTTTTCTTGTCTTTTCTCGGATCCTCTTTTTTATCCGAATCTCCGGGTTCTTCCGGTCCAGGTGCTCCAGCGGCGCAAGTAACAGTTTTGCAGAGGGCGGAATTATCATGCAGCCTCCCTGATCGCTCTTGTCCTCGCTGTTGCTGCTGTAATGCTTTTCCTAGGAAAGCATACACCCCTTGGAGTTTTTCCCCGTTGGAGTACAGATCATTGTTTAGGATGGCGAACGCTGCTTCCGCGTTTTCTGCTGCGGTTTTGTATATTGGCTCGCCCTTGGCATCTTTGCCGTTTAACTGCTTTTGCCAAGATGGGTTATAGAACCTTTCTTTCGGCGGCAGTTCTTCCGGTTTTGCAATTCCGGGTAACCTAGTAGGTTTTAAGGCAGATCTATGCTTTCTCTCGTACTCCTCTATTTCTTCCTTCATGACTTTGATGTCATTATGGGTTTGTTGGAGATGTTGCCGAGATCTAAGCAGATGTTGCTGTTGCCGTTGGAAAGCTTGTCTCCTGGCTTCCAGCATCTCAGGGGGTTCATTGGGTCCCAGTGGAGTTTGTAATAGTTCTTGCTCTTCCAGTTCTGTCATTGGCGGAGCAGTGATTTCCTTAGATTTCTTTTCCGCGGGCTTTGTGCCACTAATATCTCCAACTTCCAGGTTTTCATCAGCGAGATCAGCTGACTTTTTCTTCCGGAGTTTGTACTGGAGTTTTTTAGAAGCACGGTGCTTTTTCTTGGAAGACGGAGGTTTTTTGACAGGTTCATCCTCTGTCATCTCCTTGACATTAGGGAATATCGGAGAAGTTTCTCCGTCTTCCCTCTCTTCCACTGGCCGAGGGGTTTTAGGGCTTTCCTGGCTGTCGGCACCCGTTGTATCAGCTGGTTTTGCCATTAGCACTTCATGGAATCCCTCTTGAAAGGACTTAACTTTTCTTACGAAGGCATCATCGTCTTCGTCTTCGGAGTCGAAGTTATCCGATCCGGTTTCCGACTCCAATCTCGCCTCTATGGCGGCAAGCATGGACTCTGTTTCCGAGTTCATCGTCTGGTTGACGGATGTCGGATCTTCCGTCTCTGTGACGGGTGTTGGTTCTTCCGTCTCTGTGACGGGTGTATTGTTGTCTGCCTCTTGCACGGGATTTCCGTCATCCGTGTTTTCAGCGATCTCGGATTGCACCATGCCGATAAAGTGCGTATCACTGTTTTGTCGGCGATCTGAGCAAAATCCGGCATCATAGTCGTCTTCGACTGGGTATAGGGCGGGTGGGAAATAATTGCTTTCACCGCAAAACCCCATTGCTTCCGCGGTTAATCCGATAAAGATGTTAGCAGATCCAATCGGTAAAACGCAGGCACTTACCAGGTGGTTTTGCGCCGGTATGTAGGATCCGTTGTCGAGGAAGCGCCCGACGTCGTCGTCGAATTCCAGGCTTCCGACAGTGATCGATCTTCCAATTCCGCCGAGTATCCCAGATCGGAATTTCACGCCTGACGTCGTTTGCCCCACGGTGGGCGCCAACTGTCGAGACATCGTAGTAGTTTTCATAGACTGGGGTGCCATGAGACTACGGTAGAGACGTGGGGTAACGGGATAGCGTAGTAACACAGAACACGGGATTTACCCAGGTTCGGTACGTCGCGACAGTACGGCGTACCTACTCCTGCACTTCTCACTAATTGGGACTAAAGCCCGTATAACAGGATTACAGTGTGAGGGAATAGATCTAGCTACTCGACGAGGATGAACTTCCCGGCGAGTTGCGTAAGGCTTGAACTTGTGTCTAACTTAACTTATGTAATCTATCTCCCGTCCGGCTTTATATAATAGCCGGATTAGGGCTTACAGAACCAGAAACCTAGAAGACTACGTTTAACTTGTAACTTGGAAAGTAAGGAATCCGTCTTCTCCTCCAAGCCAGATCACGTGGGCCGTGATCCGGGTTCTTCTAGAATCCGGCTTCTGCGCGTCGGACTACTGGGCCGCCCAATGGACCTAAGCCCATTACCATGCAGGCCACCCTGGTAGTCCGGCTCTTTTGTCTACCATCTTCTATACCCCTATTCAGTATATATCCGACACTCGAGATACAGAGCCACGAAGGTGGAATTTTGTAGAACTGTGTAGTGTGCTTCAGTGAAAGAATGCCCGTCCCTGGGTATCATTATTTTCTTTCCCATCGTTCCTTTTCCCCTCAGTCTCCCCTCATGCCGCGATTCAGGAACACCAATCGTCTTAAGTTCGGGAATAAAGTCAACACAGAAACCAATGACCTCCTCTGTTCCATAGCCCTTCGAGATGCTTCCTTCTGGCCTAGCACGGTTATGAACATATTTCTTCAAGACTCCCATGAACCTCTCAGAGGGGAACATATTGTGTAGAAATACCGGACCGAGAATATGAATCTCTTCACATAGGTGAACCAGGAGATGAGTCATCATGTTGAAGAAGGATGGTGGGAACACCAACTCAAAACTAACAAGACACTGGACCACATCCCTCTGTAATCTTGCCAGAATTTCTGGATCGATTACCTTCTGAGATATTGCGTTGAGGAATGCACATAGCTTCACAATGGGTACTCGAACATTTTCCTTTAGAACCCCCTCAATGCAATCGAAAGCAACTGCGTCATAATCACGTGGCAGTCATGAGACTTCAGGTTTTGGATTTTTTTCTCTACCATGTTTATTATCCCCTTTATATTCGACGAGAAGCCAGACGGCACCTTGATATTGTAAAGGACTTCAAACAATATTTCCTTCTCTGCTTTGGTAAGAGCGTAGCTACTTAAGTAATGGAGCCATGTATCCGTGTGCTTGTTGCTTGGGTCTTTCATACGTTGCTGGTCCTCCCGTGCTTCTGGCATACCTTTTGACTTCCCATACACGCCTAGGAAGCATAGCAGGTTGACACAGAGATTCTTTGTCACGTGCATCACGTCGATTGAAGAGCGGACCTCTAGAACTTTCCAATAGGGTAGCTCCCAAAATATAGATTTCTTCTTCCACATGGGTGCGTGCTTATCAGGGCCGTTCGGAATAGGTTGGATGCCATCACCCTTCCCAAAGATTACTTTTAGGTCCTTGACCATATCGAATACATCATTACCACTACGGAGGTTAGACTTCTTCCGGGTGTCTGCCTCACCTCTAAATGCGTCCCTCCTTTCTTTCTTACGGGATGCTTGATCGGAAGAAATCTACGATGCCCTAGGTACACTACCTTCTTACATTTATCCAAATATACACTATCAGTCTTATCTAAACAGTGTGTGCATGCATTGTATCCCTTGTTTGTATGTCCAGAAATATTACTAAGAGCAGGCCAATCATTGATGGATACGAAAAGCAACGCCCGTAGGTCAAATGGCTTTTGTTCGTTCTCATCCCACACACGTACACCTGGTTTGCCCCACAATTGTAAGAGTTCTTCCACTAATGGCGTTAGATACACACCAATGTCGTTTCCAGGTTGCCTCGGGCCTTGGATGATCAGTGGCATCATAATGAACTTGCGCTTCATGCACAACCAAGGAGGAAGGTTGTAGATACATAGAGTCACGGGCCAGGTGCTATGACTGGAGCTCTGCTCCCCAAAAGGATTGAAGCCATCTGTACTTAGACCAAACCATAAGTTTCTTGCCTCTCCTGTAAAGTCCGGGAAGTCTCTCTCGATCTTTCTCCACTTCGATCCATCAGCGGGGTGTCTCAATTTTCCGTCTTTCTTACGGTCTTCTTTTTGCCATCGCAACAACCTAGCATGCTCTTTGTTTCTTAACAGATGTTTCAACCGTGGTATTATAGGAGCATACCACATCACCTTTGAAAGAACCCTCTTACGGGGGGCTCGCCGTCAACATCTCCAGGGTCATCTGGTCTGATCTTATACCGTAGTGCGGTGCATACCGGGCATTCATCCAAATTCTCGTACTTCTCACCGCGGTAGAGGATACAGTCATTAATGCATGCATGTATCTTCTGCCCATCTAATCCTAGAGGGCAGAGAGCTTTCTTTGCTTCGTACGTGTTGCCAGGCAATTCGTTATCCTTTGGAAGCTTCGGCTTCATTAGTTCAAGTAAACTCTCAAATGTCTTGTCAGTCACACTGTTCTGTGCCTTCCATTTCAGCAACTCGAGTGTGGTACCGATATTTGTGCTGCCATCTTTGCAATTTGGGTACAACAACTTTTGTGATCCTATAACATGTTGTCCAGCTTCAACCTCTCCAATTCACTTTCACAGTCTTCCCTTGCATCAGCAATAACTCGGCCAAGATCATCATCGGGCTCATCTGACGCCCGTTCTTGATCACCTCCTGCTTCTGCATTGTCTTCCATTGTAGTATCACCATATTCAGTGAACAAAGGATCATCTTTTTGTTCATTGTCTTCCATCACAACCCCTCTTTCTCCATGCTTGGTACAGCAATTATAGCTGGGCATCAAACCTCTCCAAAGTAGGTGGTCGTGAAGGACTCTAGAGGAAGAGTGCTCCCTGACGTTCTGACAATCAACACATGGGCGCCACATAAAGCCATTATCTTTGTTCGCCTGAGCTACAACGAGAAATTCATTCATGCCTGGCATATAGTCGGAAGTGCGTCGGTCACCGTACATCCATCACTGCCGTGCATCCATCTGCATCGTATTATTAAATTTATAAAAAAATATGCGAGATGGCCACCGTACATCGACAAATATAATATTTGTGTATCAATTATAGATGAAAATGATAAGAATGCTAACCTCGATCGAGGATATCATTTTGTGTGGCTCGGGTATTTCGTCGAACACCTCGTGTGCATAGCAAAGATACACAAAGACTAGAACCACCTCTCACACCCTCCTAGCAGAAAAAAAGATGAGAAAATGGACTGGGTGGCTGGTATATATAGGGACATGGACATTCGTCCCGGTTCGTGGCTAGAACCGGGATCAATGCCCCTGCGCTGGCCACGTGGCGTCTGACCGAGCATTTGTCCCGGTTCTAGCCACGAACCGGGACAAATGCTCCCTCCCCAACCGGGATCCATGCTCCACGCGGCCTATACACAGCCCTGGCCAACCGAACCGGGACGAATGCATAGCATTCGTCTGGGTTCGTAAGAAAAACCGGGATGAATGGCATTTTGAGCCCTGGACGAAAGGTCCTGTTTCTACTAGTGACTGTTTTGAAATTTTCTAGTATATTTAGGGCTTGACTAATCGTTATCTAGCTCAAAATACAATTTGCCATCATTCTTTTTTTCCTTTAGCATTTTTTGATTCTCTCAGTTGAGCACGTTCGGTTCCAATTCAGACCGCTCAGTTCCACAAAAACTAGGGCAGTCCGGGATTTTTCTACTATCAGTTTAGTTCGCTTTTTTTTAAGAAATGGGAGCATGCTCCCCAGTCTCTGCATCAGGACGTTGCAGACAGTCGTTTTTTATTAAAAAAATAAAGAAAATATCCAGGTTTTGAACGAATTACAATTCAGGAGTAACTAAAGGTGGCCACAAAAACGAGCCACTGGAAAACAAAAATCTTATGCATCTAAACATCTAGTACGAAGCCACCAAGCGTGGCTGCAAATAGCCCACACGACCGCCATCGGCCGGACACAGCCTGTATCCAAAAGTCCTCGCTCATCGGCAGTGAGGAGGTAAGACCATATCCGAATAAAATAGACCGTGTTGTTTAAAACGTGCAAGAAGTGAACATTATATTGTTTGTTAAAAACCATATCATTACGACAATTCCAGATACTCCAAAGGAAAGCAGCGACACCAATTCAAATTTGTGCCTTTGTTTTCCTATCAATGCCATTTAGCCAACTAACAAACATATTTGTAATGCTAGTGGGAGGATAAATGCTAAAAGTAAAGTGTATAAGGCGCGAAATATCTCGAGCAAATAGACATGATATAGACAAGTGTTCAACAGGCTCATCTGTATCGCAGATCGCACATTTCTTAGATCCTATTAATTTTTTTAATCAATTTGTCTTTGTTAAGAATAACTTTTCTATTAAGAGACCATAAAACGATTTTTATATTTAGTGGTACCTTTAGTTTCCACAAGTATTTCCGTAAAAATACATGGACCCATGGAGAATATCCGCATAAAACGATCTAACTATAAACACAACATCTGTGGATAGACGCCACCTAAAATCATAGGGCTCATTTATCAGAGATACGCCCATTAAGCTCTCAACCAAATGAAGCCATAAATCTCTCCGATGTCCCAAAATTGGTCTCCAAAAGTTGACATCGAGAGGGTTATGAGATAACACGTTTTCTACCATAACATTTTTTTTTGAAGCAATGTTTAACAGAGTAGGATATTGTTGTGCTAACGGCTCATCACGTGACCAGATATCCTCTCAAAACCTCACGTTCTGACCATCTCCCAACGGGAACGCACCTCGGGAGAAGAATTCCTGCTTAACTCTGATAATACCTTTCCAAAACGGTGAATTAGATAGTTTTGATAGTACCTGGATAAAGTTTTATCCCCTAAGTACTTATTAGAGAGAAGTTCATGCCACACTCCCTCTTCATGCAACAACTTGAATAACCATTTACTTAGCAAGCACATATTCTTAATCTCTACCACTTCAATCCCCAAACCCCCTTGATCTTTCGGACGACAGAGAATATTCCACTTAGATAAGCTATATTTTTTCTTCTTAACATCACTCCGCCAAAAGAACCTGGAACGAAATAAATCCAGTCTCTTCCTTACCCCCACCGGAATCTCAAAGAAAGATAGGAGAAACATCGGTAACCTCGTGAGCACTGAGTTTATAATTATGAGACGGTCCCCATACGAAAGTAACTTTCCTTCCCAAGAACTTAATTTTTTCTCAAAACGATCTGCAACTGGTTTCCACACCTTGTTCAGAAGTTTTCTATAATGAATTGGAATGCCCAGATATTTGAAAGGCAATTCCCCCACATCCCATCCAAAGATATGGCGGTAATCATCCTGAGCCTCCTTCGCTTTGCCAAAGCAATAGAGCTCACTCTTGCGAAAATTGATTTTTAAACCTGAGAGCCACTCAAACATCGCAAGAATGAGTTTCATATTAAGAGCCTTTTGAAGGTCATGCTCCAGGAATAAAATAGTATCATCAGCTTATTAATAAATTGAAACCCCTCCTTCGACTAGATGTGGGTATCAATCCTCCTAATTGGCAAACTTGTTTTGCACACTCAATCAAGACATCCAACATATCTGCTACTAAATTAAAAATAATGGGAGAGAACGGACCCCTTTCCTTAATCATTTAAGAGTCTAAAAATAATGACCGATGTTATCATTCACTTTTATTCCAACACTACCTCCCTGCACAAATCATGCTATCCAATGGCACCATATAGAGGAAAAACCCTTCATCCGCAAAACTTGTTGGAGAAAGGACCAGTTAACTTTTTCATATGTTTTCTCAAAGTGAATTTTAAAAAGCACACCACACAAACGTTTTCTTTTCAACTCATGAATCGTTTCATGTAAAACTACCAATCCTTCCAGGATATTACGTCCTACTCGCAACGGAGGTTACTCGGTTAGTGCCCACTTTTGTGAAAATCTTGAAGCTAATATTTAGTAAACAAATGGGTCTATATTGTTCAATCCGGCTTGCATCCCCTTTTTTGGGTAACAACATAATGATCCCAAAATTGAACTTGAACAAAGTTAGCTCTCCACTATGCAATTGAGATAACATATTCATTCATTCATCCTTAATTACACCCCAAAATCTCTTTTACAACTCCACAGAAAACCCATCTGGTCCCAGAGGTTTGTTATGCTCTATCTTCATAATAACCTCCATTACTTCCTTCTCCGAAAAGGGACATTAAGGATAGCATTTTCCATAGGTGAGATATGATGCATATCCTCCATCATATCTTCGACCAAGAAAACGTAACTCGGGGGCGGTGCACCAAATAATTTCTTATAATATTCATAGATAAAAACCCGCAGGTTCGCCTCTCCTACAATAGTGTCGTCATCCCGTTCTAACTGAAATATTCTCCTTTTCCTATGTTTACCCTTGGCCACGTTTATCCATGTTAGTATCTAGCTAGAAATTTCATTCTCAGTAAGTTGTTTTCTAGCTTGTTATATTAGTACGTTTATTGATTTCCTCTTGGAATATCTAGCATGTAAGATGTATATAGTGATACTTCGTTTGCAGTTAATGTACTCGTAAAAACTCATACCAACCACGTCTTTAAAGGGAACATGATTTATGTCGTCTCCCATCCCACATATTCATACAAATATAGATTGGATAGCCCCACAACATATAGTACTTAACTAGAGTGCAATACATGGTTCTTATGATCTATGTACTGAAGTAGTCAGGATAATGTAGTTCGAAAAGATCAAGCAATATGCATCTTCTGTCATTAGAGTATGAGGCAACGAGGTGCGAAGTAGTTCTATGTTAGCAAGTTTATCTACAACGTGATCCGGTAGCACTTTGTATATTATGTACTACCGAGCAAGAATTTCCACCCGATTGAGGAGCAATGCCGAGGAGTGATACGTCCAAAACGTATCTCCTTTTCCGAACACTTTTGCTATTGTTTGCCTCTAAAGTTGTGAGTTCAGGATACAACTAACACGGACTAACGCTGTTTTCAGCAAAATTACCTTGGTGTCTTGTTTTTTGTGCAGAAAAATCAACTTTCCGGAAAATGCTTTAGAAAAGATCCCAAAGACCTTAAAACACCAAAAGACCCCCGGAACCAGAAGGAGTCCCGGAGAGGGACCAGGAGGGGGCACACCACCACTGGGCGCCCCCTTGGCCGCGCCGCTTGGTGGTGTGGGGCCCCCACGCACCCCCTCAGGCTCCTCTTTCGATTACTTATGCCCCTTTACCCTAAAACGCGAAGGGGTTCGTCATTTCCACATAAACACAATAGACCGCCGCCGCCACCTCGAAACTCAATTTGGGAATCAGAAGTCCCTGTCATCGCCATCGACACCGTCAGCTCTTCTCCATCAACTATCTATGATTCCTCCGTCCATGTGTGAGTAAACACCGATGTACGCTGAGAGGGATGTAAGGGATTGGATGAGATTGATCATGTAATAATGCCAGATCGCTAGGGCATAGTTCCTAGTATCCTTTGTTAGTGTTTTCTACCGTTCTTGCAACTTGTTATGCTTAATGCTTGTCACTTTGGGCCCGAGTGCCATGATCTAAGATCTGAACATGTTATTGTTTCATGAGTATAATTATATTTCTTGATCATATCTGCAAGTTGTTTACACATGTCATTGTCTGAAACCCGAGGCCTCAAAGTGACAGAAATTGGGACAACCAGAGGGGATGGTTGTCATGTGAGGATCACGTGTGTTCACGGATTGTTAAAGCTTTGATTTGGTGCTTTATTAAAAGGAGCACCTTAATTACTAGTAATTTCCCTTGAGGCCCCGCTGAAGGCGGTCTGGTAGGACAAAAGATGTTGTGCAAGATTCTCATTGCGAGCATGTATGACTATATTGGTACACATGCCTATGGTTTACCTAGAATTTGGATGCTTTATTACTAGTATCTGCAATGCCCATGTTTAGATTATTACATGACCTATCTTATCCATGCAACGCCCGTTCATCCATTATCTTTGCACACGGTACTTTAATCCTGTTGTTTTCCGCGATTGCTACTGCTGTTACTATTTTTCTCCTGCTGTTATTTTACCACTATTGCTGCTATAAAATTGTCACCACTAATAAATTGTTGTGAGCAAGTGTACTCTTAGGTGTAGCTGAATTGACAACTAAGTTGTTAAGGCTTATAAATATTCTTTTGCTCCCCTTATATCGATTCAATAAATTTGGGTTTTATTTCCCTCGAAGACTGTTGCGATCCCCTATACTTGTGGGTCATCAAGACTATTTTCTGGCGCTGTTGCCGAAAATCATAGATTTATTTATTTGCTCACTTGACGAGATATTGTTCGGTGCAAGACCTTCATAATGGGCAAGACAAGTTCCTAAATCACCATCCACTAAAAGGAGAGAGGTACAACTCTGAACACCATTGTTTCTCTTGATTCGCCATCTGTTATGAGTAAGCTTCTTACACCATCACATGATACACACACTGTTACTTCTGCCAAGTCTGAAAATGCTTCTGATACTTTTGATGATGCTTCTGCTTTTCTTGATGATACTGGTTCACTAGGTCATTTCCTACATGCTACAATTTCCCGAGCTAAACAAATTGAAAACACTGAAATTTCTGTTTAAAATGTTGGTACACCTGTTAATTCACCTAAGTCTATTGATAATCTTCATGAAACCTACATTGAAGTTAATGATGACTTTATTAAGGAAGCTCAAGCTACTACTGGTGCAAGTGCTCTCAAGAGTCTTCTTGCAAGAAATGTTGTTAAATATAAATCTTCTCTTGATGCTAAGTTTAGCACATCACCCATACAAATTAGAGACAAGGACTATGATTTCTCTCTAGATTTATCCTATATATGTATTGTTGAGAAGGAATCTTTTGATGGAACTAAAATTAAAAGTGCTATGGAACACATGAATGAGCTTTCATCCTTGAGTAGTTTATTTTCTGATGATACCAAACTGCGTACTTATTTTGTTACCAAGATCTTCCCTTTCTCATTGAAAGATGAAGCTAAAACTTGGTTTAACAATCTGTCACCTAGATCTATTACTAGTCCTATGGATTTGGTTAATGCTTTCTTTCAAAAATATTTTCCTGCTAGCGCTCAATATGCTGCTGTGCAGGATATGTTTAACTTTGAGCAAATTGAACGAGAGAAATTGCCCGAATCTTGGTCAAGGTTTTGTTCTTCATTAAGAGCTTTCCCTGGCAATCAATTACCTAAAAATGAGCTCCTAGATATATTTTATAATGGACTAACTGTTGAATCTAGGACATACCTGGAATGTTGTGTTGGTTGGGTTTTCAGGAAGAGAACTCCAGAAGAAGCTGATGAATTAATGGCTAAAATAGCCAAAAATAATGATGATTGGATTGTACCTGAGCCTACACCTATACCAGAACCAACACCAATACCAACACCCAAGAAGAGATGGATGATTGAATTAAATGATGAAGTGATGAAGGAAGCCAAGAAATCTCTTGAAGAGAGGGGTATTAAATCGTAATATGTGAAGAATTTACCTCCTATAGAAGTATTATGCAAGCCAATTCCTCATCCATCAATAGTTGAGGTACACTCTCTCCAATACTTTGATAATAGAGATATTCCCTACTCTAAACCACCTGATCAATGCTTAGATGAATTTAATAATTGTGTTGTTAAGCCAGACAACTTTCATATGAGAGTGCAAAATCATCTTATGGAAAACTCTAGAGATATCGATAATTTGCATGGTATTACGGATAGAACCTCTAATGATGTTTAAATGCTTGTTAAACATTTTCATATAGTTCAAACTCAAATTTATCAACTCACTAAAGTACAAAAGGATATGCGAGCTAATGCTTCTAGAGAAAAACATGTTTGTGAAATAATTACTAGAAGTGGTGTTTCTACTCAAGACCCCTTGTATCCTGAAGGACATCCTAAAAGAATGGAACAAGATTCTCAGCACCCTAAAAATAATAGTTCTCCTTCTAAGAAATGGAGTAAGAAACATACAATGGTTATAGACTCTCCTGAACCCGCTAATGATCCTAATAGTATATCTATCTTTGATGTTGAAACTGAATGTGGTAATGATAAAAGTGATGTTTCTGATAAAGAAGAATCTATAGCTGAATCTGAAAAGCAAACTAAAATTGTGAAGTATATTAAGGAGAATTTCATTGCTAATAAACATGGTAATGAAAGAGATCCATGGGTATAAAAATCAATGACTTTTCCTAATAAGAAACACAAATGAAAGGAGGAAGAACATTCTAATAAATTATGAGAATGGATGAAACCTTTGTTTGTGCAAATTCCTTTGACTGATTCTATTAAGCTGCCTCCTTATTCTAAATATATGAAAGATATTGTCTCCAACAAAAGGAAGATTTCTAATGAGCAAATTTCCACTATGCTTTCTAATTACTCTTTCAATGGCAAGGTTCTAAAGAAGTTTGGAGATCCTGGTATTCCTACTATCCCATGTTCTATTAAAAATAATTATTTTAGAACTGCTTTATGTGACTTGAGAGCTGGAGTTAGTGTTATGTTTTTTTTCTCTCTATACGAGACTCTCTCTTGAAAAATTGATACACACTGATATATGGACTACTAATTGTTTGATATTAACTAACTTTGTTGTGTTGGAAATGGCTGAAGATGATAATATGTCTATTATTCTTGGGAGACATTTTCTTAACACTACAGAGGCTGTTATTAATTATAGTCAAGGAAAAGTAAATCTTAATGTTAAGAATAAAGAGTATTTATGTTCACGTCACGTAGACCTGATTTCATTTATATTCACGTCACGTAGACCTGATTTCTTGTACTATTTATGTTCAACTATTGCTGGGTCTGTTAAAATAGAGAACTCATTAGCACCCTTTCAAAAACAACTTGCGCTACCACGGGCCCATGGCTGATGTACTTTTTTTTGGAGGATTGAGCAGATTCATTGTTACTTCTATAAACTATAATTAATTAAGCGATAGGTCCGTTAAAATAAAGAACGCATATGCTCCTAATAGGGATGTAAATGGTACGGATAATTTCTGCGTCGAATCCGTATCCGAATCCGTTTTTAAGGATATGGTATGCAATAATAGAATCAGCTGGATACAGACACGGATATGATTTTAGTTAAGCAGATATCCGACGGATATGGTAATACATATTATATTGCTTTTATCCGACAAATACGGATTATCGGTCCTTATCGATTAGGATAATCCGATTAACATAGCACTATCAATCTAAATATACATTTAAACCCTTAAATTATAGACCAAACCACCCTCTCGTAGCTTATTATGACATATATTGATCAACATCTTGACGCAATGCACAAATTGCTTCTGGCGAAAAGCCCTCAAGAGGTGAGCTATTATTTATCCCTACAAAATTTCCTCGTTGCTACATACAAATTCATATTGCAAATCATCTATCATTTTGTTACACTTTTAAATACTATCTATCTTTGTTTTAGGGTAATTTTGAACGGTTGGCTGCTCTCTGGTGTTATTTTTTGCATGGTGAAGTTACGTCTCTTTGTACGTATTTATCAGATAAGTTTTAACCATTTCCGGTCCGAATCCGATCTAATTACAATCCGAATCTGTAATCCGATAATATCCGCATCCGCGTCCGTATCCGCTCCGCCTCCTAAAAAAATCCTGCATACGTCAGCTACCACGGGCCCATAGCTGGATCGTTTTTTTTTTCTTTGTCAGCGTGGGGAACATGTTGTTTTTACTTTATTAGACAAGTCTAAAAAAAGGTCTAATAAATAAGTTTGCACGTTTAAAAATCAGCCATGTACGAGACAAGCACCCTTGGCAGATAATTCAACGGAAAATATCTGTCTGCAACATGGTTACGGTTTGGATGAAAAATTATAGTGTAAACTAACCGGTATGTACTTCTTCTATTTTTAATTACCCAACCTTTTTGAATTTAATTAAAGTGCAATTTTTTAATGTTTAACCGAAGGTAAAGCAAAAATATCAACATCCATAACACCAATTCCTATAATACGAAAATATATTTTATAACGTTTGTAATAATTATTATTTTAAATTCTAGATTTAAGATACAGATAATTTTCTTTATATTTGGTCGACCTTCATAAAAATTTATTTTGATAAAACCTAGGCTAATTATGAATGGAGGTGGATCGATGTTTTTACAGAAAAATAAAATATTTATTCGACTTCCATCAAACCATCGATCACACTAAGGAAACGCCGATGGAAGTTTGCAGTTTTGAAATTTTAAAATTAATGAAACCACTACATTGGTCGCACTACATACATCAGACCAACAAATCTCAGAAAATACGTGCAAATGTTAAAAGTTTAGAGTCCATCAGACCAACACACTGATAAAATGCCGATCAAAATTTGTAGTCTTGGAATTATAAAATTAATGAAGCCACTACATTGTCAGCACTATGTACATCCGAAGAACAAGTCTCCCAAAAGTCATGCAGATGTTTATACTTTGTAGTCGTGGAATTTTTAGATTGATAAGGTCCCAATGTTAGTCGCACTATAGATCTGAAAGTGCCACACACTAAAATAAATTAGCTTCTCAATTATACACACGGAGCCGAGTCAAATGATGAGAACGTTCCTCAAGTGCAAGGGTATTCTCACTTAATGAGATAAACAATGTCAACACTTCAAAATTGATGAAGACATAACATTGTCGACTCACTGTCCACAGAAATGTCCGTCACACTATGAAATATTTGACATAACAATACACAAAGGACTAAGTCACTACGGATTAATGGTTGATATATTTAATATTTAATATCCATACAGTTTGTCAATACTATTTTTAATAAAAGGTCCTACAAATCATGGACATAAATCTTATGAATTGGTTTGGGGGATATTGCTTAGTTCGTATAGCATAAATATTAGAACTATTGTATATGTTTTTTTTTCATGTACCAAAATCAGCAGGACAACACATGTCACTCCAATTGCACAATAAAATTGACGAGAGATTATGGGTATTTAGCCACTAAATGAAGATCAATGGAGGTTCACAATCTAGAAAACTTGACTCCTTCTTCTTTAACTTTGAGTGTTGATGTATAAACATTTTAACCATTATTTCTATTCCTAGATTTTTTTATATTTTAAACAGTATATTCATACAAAAAAATTACAAATTTCAAACACGTCATGTTTCTAGAATGTTATACGCCATGACACCGAGCCAGTAAATGAGTGGAAGACACACTGGAGCAAGATAATTCTAACAATTTAATGTGACCTATCTATTAAGGATCATATACCATTTTATGTTATTAGGTGATTTATTATAAAAGATAACTAGTGTTGCGTACTGATCTAACATCATCTAGGAAATATAGTTCGCTTTACAAATGCAACATCACTTACATATTTCAACATATGACACGATAATCTCTTTCCCACAAATTTTAGGTTGACAAAGATGTTACTTGCATAAACAAGATGTGTTTACCAAAAAATTAATGATATTTGTAGAAAACACACAATGGATAATAAGGTTATATCTAAGAAACCATATTTTAATTTCTTGATCACTTTCAACCAACTACACATGCTGCCCTCGCATTAGTGAGGGCCACTGTGCCAGTTGAACTAAAAATGAGTATACCTGCCAAACTTCCGTGCCCCTTGTCATTTCCTCCTAATATAGTGGCTATCTAAAACTTTGCAACAAATATGATGGTTTTCTGTCTTTTCTCATTCCAGAAGGATCCCTGCGAACCAAACAAGCCTTCAAGAGATAATACATGTGATTTAGCAAATCCATAAGATTAAAAAAATTAATCCGTGACTATTCATCTCCTAAATCCAGCCGACTCCTAAGTCCCCATTCGCCTCCCTTCCCCCGCTATACAAATGTGGCACACTGCTGCCAAGAACGTGAGCATGTGCTGGTTTATACCATGACGATAATGAGGAAGTCCTGATCCGTTTTTCCGTCCGCCGTGGCGTGAGTGGTAAGCTGGTTGCTCGAGGCCATGGACGGCAACGGACTACGAGGTGGCCGCTGAGGGTGTCGCTACACGACGTCGCGGATGCCTTCCTCCACCCCACTACCTTCCTCATGTACATCTTCCGTTTTTACATGGTGCAATCCTCCTCAAAACACTCCAATCTGTGATGATTACGGTTCTCTGTAAATACGCTTCTTACAGACATTTTTTTTGTTTGGAAATAATGACTGATGTCATCATTAAATCGAATGCTCACACTCCCACTTTGAAAAAATTGCATAATACAATTGCACCATTCTTGCGCAAAACCTTTCATACGCAATGCTAGTTGAAGAAAGGTCCATTTCACTTTACCGTATGCCTTCTAAAAATCTATTTTAAAGATAACGCCATCCATTTTCTTCCTTTGAATTTCATGAGTGGTTTCATGTAGGACAACGACACCTTCTAAAATGTGTCTCCCTGGCAATAAGGCTGACTGTGTTGGCCTAATTATCCTTTGTGCAATTTCGTTAATACGATTAGTACCTACTTTTGTAAAGATTTTTAAACTAACATTAAAAAGACATATTGGTCTATATTGTGGAATCTAATGGCTCTCCTCTCCCACCTCCCCCTCCCCACCCCAACCTCGGCCACCCCCACCAATGGCGCCTAGATCACCAAGATGGATGCCCTTCGGCATTGGGATTTCTCTCCCGGCCTTGCCGTGGCGAAACATGTGCGTAACAAGTTTGAGTCATCGGTCCATTTCTCTCCTTCCCTTGGTACAAAGGAATTTTTTCTTGTGGTATCATTCTCCTCGGCCTCTTTTGCTCTCTCTGAGAAATCTGTTGGATTGGCTCTTGAATCTTGCATTGGAGGTGACCATTTGGGATTCAAAGTTTTCCTACTTTCTGATCGAAGATTTCTTTTTTTGATGACATCTAGTCGTGTGGGTCACTTCATCTATGGGCTACGTAATCGTGTTTGGCCTGATTTTGTTTGCCATTTCACTCTCTTCCGTGGGCAACATCCTAGAACCACTGGGTTTTACAATGTATCGGAGGCTTCATGGTATTCTTCCACTGAAAATTTGGTTGTCTCCCAACGTACCCCCTCGCGTGTACGCCACAACCTAGAGTTGCTGCGGGCTGGATCCAAGAATGATCACTCAACGGTGCTATAGCCAGCCAAATTTGGTTTTTTAAGGTTTTGCATGACTCATTGGAAGATACAATGGCTAAAAAAGTTAATTCTCCTGATAACCATGAAACCTCGCCGCCGGTGAGCTCTTCTCCGTGGACTATTGATGCACCCAAAATGCATCTACTTTTCCAAACACTTTGCATCGTATTTCTCTCCGGAGTCCCCCCATAATTGAATAAATCTGTAGAATCTGACGCTGTTTTTAGCAAAAGTCTTCTTTCCGTCTATTTTCGCAGGACTTTTCACAGGGGACGGAAACCACGTAACTTTTTATGGAAAAGAAGGGGAATGAGCACCAGATGGGGCCGGGGGGCCACCCGAGGGCCAAAAGGGGGCCCCACACGCGGCCAGATTCCTTGGCCGCGTGGGGTCACCCCTTTTGGGCCCAGATGGCCCACTCCGGCTAGGTCTTCGACGTACCCCTCCATATATACGAGAAACTGACGGGTTTCGAAGGGGAGGGCTGTTTGCGAAACGGAGCGCTGCCGCCACCACGATCTTCGATTTCGGAGTCAGATTGATCCGGGATTTCACCCCCGGAGGTGGAATTCGAGGGGCTTCGTCACCATCATCATCACCACCATCATCTCCATCAACCATAAGCTCCATCACCCCCTCCATGTGTGAGTAGTTGCTGTAGGCATGTGAGGTGTGAGGGGTTTTGGATGAGATTGATCATGTAATTGCTACCCGGTATGCGGGATCTAGGGGTTTGTCTTGAGAATTCTTATGTCTTATGTTGATGCAATATTGCTAGGCTTAATGCTTGTTACTAGGGCCCAAGTGGCATGATTTCAGTACTGAACTTACATTGCTACATCATATATTTGAGTTTGGTATCTATCTGCAATGTGTATTACCTGCTATTATGTTGAACCTGCGAACCCTAAAGTGACAGCTAGGGAAAACAAGGGGGATATGTTCTAGTTTGGGGATTATGTGTGTTCATGGAGTGTTAATGCGATGGTCCGGGATATTCGAAAGGGTAGACCTTAATTACCTGTAGTTCCAAATTTGCCCCGGTGAAATGGGCAGGTAGGACAATAGGCTTTGTGCAAATTCTCTTGGTTAGTACGCACAATAATTTACGGAACACACACCTACATAAAACTGAGATAGAGAAAGGCCCCGCTGCTAGCAAAACATTATTACATGATCAATCTTATCCGTGCAACACCCTGCTGTCACCTCATGCCTGCGTTTTAGTCTCTAGTTTACTTTCACTTTTTTCCGGTGAAAACTGGGAAAACACTTGCTCTCCATTTACTTTCTGTTTGTTTACTTTCACTGCATTATTACACTCACCACTCTCGTTGCAAGTTTGTTTATACACAGGTGTGGTTGGGAGTGACGTCCCAATTGCTAAAGTCTCACCGGTATTCTTGTGTTACCACTGAGTCGAACTACAAATTTGGGTAATACTTCCCATCGAAGACTACGATTGATCTCCTGCAATTGGGAGCCATCAAGACTATTTTCTGGTGCCGTTGCCAGGGAGCCTAGCTTTATTGGTAAGACCACTTGTTTCTTGTCTACTTGCTGCACTTTCTTGTTCCCTACAATGGGAAAGGGAAAGGACACTTCAAAGGAGGTAATGCCTTCGACTACTCGTTCTCGTAATGATTTGCCTAGTAGACCAAAATTTTCACCTAATATTGTTTCTACTGTGGCTGCTAAGAAAAAGAAAGGAATAGCTGGTAAATCACCATTGACAAAAATGTCTGCTAGTACATCTAATGATCAAACACTTGATAATGTAGACAAAGAACTAGCTTCTGAAATTCCTGAAACAATTGAAACACCTGAGGCAAATGAAACACCTGAAACAACTGAAATTCCTGAATCTTCTGTAGATGAAAATGTAGAACTTGAGCTAGAAAGAAATGAGACTCGTAGAGATTATGAATATGGGGCCTCTTCTGAAGAAGAAGAAGCATTTATTGAGGCCTTTATATCACCTGATTATACAAAACTTGATAAACTCTCTATTTATGATGATGCATCTCTTGGAAACTGTTTTGCTGCTACTGTGTGGCCCAGCTAATTAGAGATAAAGATTATGAATTCAATGTTAATCCTGATATAATTGAGATAGTTGAGAAGTCTAGATTCTGTGGAAAGGATGAGGAGTCTCCTCTTGATCATATTGCTGAATTGCATGCTTTATCTACTACATTTGGAAATGATGAAATCCGTCAACATTATTTATTCTTAAAATTGTTTCCTTTTTCTTTGGGTGAAGATGCTAGAGTTTGGTATAATCGTTTAGGACCTGCATGTATTACTAGTAAGGAAGAATGCTTGCAATTGTTTTTCAATAAATATTTTCCTGCTGAAAGGATACATGCATTAACTGTTGAAATTGGCAATTTTAAACAAGATAAGAAAGAGAGTCTACCCCAAGCTTGGGGAAGATTTGGTAAAATGTGTAAGAAATGTCCTGGTCATGGTTTTAAACCTCATGAATTGCTTGATATGTTCTATAATGGACTAATGGGGGAAACAAGAGACTACCTTGATAGTATTGCAGGGAATATCTTTAGGGACAGAAGTGTTCATGAAGCAATTGAATTACTGGAGTCTATTCTCGAGAATGAAGCTGATTGGAACATTGAGGAGATAGATAAAAATGAGACACTCCCAGAGAAGAAAGGAGGTATACTCGAATTGAACCAAGAAACAATGGCTGAAGCTTCCAAGGATATTAAAGAGAAGGTAATTAAAACCTCTCATCTCAAGGAATTATCTGAAATGGGTATTAAACTTCCTACTGATGAACCATGCTTTCCAATTCAAGTGAACTCTATACTCCCTATGGAAGGTAATGAGGAGGTAACACCTCCTGTTGATGTCTCTCATGTTAACAATTTTGCTTATCATGATAATCCCGAGGAGCGTAAAATTAGAATGACTATCATGGAAAACCATCATAAAATTAATTTCCTCCGTGCAAATTTAAATCCTAGTGTAGGGAAAGTTAAATGAATTGTTAAGCGTTGTGAAATGATGAACAATCAAATTGAGCAAATGATTTCTTTACAAAATCAATTGTATGAAAATCTGAATAAACAAAAACAATTATGTGGAGTTAATACAAGGGGAGGTGCAAGCACCCAGGATCCCGATGATCATCCTAAAAGAAAAGAGCAAGTTGCTCTTAAAGATAAATCTTTTGCAGGAAAATCTCCCAATGAAAATGAGCATGATGATGACTCCAATGAGCAAGACAAGGATATTTCTATTTCTGATACTGAAACTGAGGATGATAATAATGAAGAAGAAGAATCATCTCCACCTGATATTGAACAACATGATGATAATAATGAAGAAGCTGCTGGTAAGGAGGATTCTCAGCCTCCTATTGAGAAGACCAAGAAGAAGAAGAAACCAAATAAATATAAAGATAAAGGTAAAGAAAGGGATCTATGGGTACAAAGACCCATTCCATATCCCCAAGAGGTATCAAAACAAAAGATGAAGAGAGGTATGGGCAATTTTATGATATGATTAAGAATATGAAATTAGAGATTCCACTTATTGATGCTATTAAGAATCCTCCATATTCAAAATACATGAAAGATATTGTCACTAATAAAAGAAAGATACCTGTTGATGCTATTACTGCTATGCTTGCTGATTATTCATTTAAAGGAAAATTGCCTGAAACACGTGGAGATCCTGGTATTCCTACTATTCCTTGCAAAATTAAAGAAGCCTGTGTGAAATATGCATTATGTGATTTAGGAGCTGGTGATAGTGTTATGCCTTTCTCACTATATAAGAAGCTTAATTTGAACAAACTAGTTCCAACAGAAATATCTTTACAAATGGCTGATAAAACAACTGTTGTACCTATAGGAATATGTGAGGATGTTCCCATCTCTATTGCTAATGAGTTGATACCTAGTGATTTTGTTATATTAGAAATGCCTGAAGATGATAATCTATCTATTATTCTTGGTAGACCTTTTTTGAATACTGCAGGAGGTGTGATAAATTGCACTGAGAGCAAAGTGACATTTAATGTTAAAGGCAAAGAGCACACTATTTATTTTCCCAAGAAGAAACATGTTACAAGTATGAGCACAAGTGTGAATGCTACACAAATAAATTCCATTAAGATTGGTAGCATTGAAATATCTATACCACCTCCAGCACCAAGGTATGAAATATTGATGATTGGGACCATTCCAATCAAATATGAGGTAACTTGATTTATTGTTTTATAATAAGTAATAATAAGAATCATGAGCTATATTCTTTACATATTGCTAATGAGACCTGGTCAACCTCATTACTAATGTGGAAATGATAAAGGCATGATTCACAAACATTTAAATTGCATTTTTTTTATGTTATTTGATTTAAAATTGTGAGACATAGACATAGTATTAAAAAATTTAGAATCAGAAATCACAGAATATGAAGTTTTAGAAATTCTCTGAAGAAAAGTTTCACGTAAAATTCCAGAAAAATTAGGGGGTCAGTTTTTTGCCCGAAGGGACCAGCAGCCAGTGGGGGAGCACCAGCAGGCCACCAGGGGCCAAAATAGGTACCTCCACGCGGCTAGATTCCTTGGCCGCGTGGGATACCCCATTTTTTGCCACAAGTGGATGCTGGGGCCCATCCAATGCTCATCTGCTCCCTTTCGACCGAAAACCAACCCCAGTTCATCTCCTCCATTTTTCCCGTGCTCTGTTTCTCCGTCAATCCTCGATCTCCACATTTGAGGCAGATTTTTCAAATCTGTTTGATGGAATCACTCCTTCGTATGTAACTCCTTCACTTATCCAATTACTTTTTGCTCCCATGCTTTGTGTATGAAGTATTTTGCTGCACTAGGTGTCACCTATTATGTCTAAGAACTCCATGAATTTAAGTTTTCTAGTTGATATGGATGCATGATATTGATTAGAGGACTAGTTATGGATGCCTTAGCAATGTTTTAGAGTGATACAATTTGATTTTTGTTGAATTTTATTTTGGTACAGCAAGGTAACATGCTTAACAAGGGAAAGGCATTGCTTGGGATGTCCTCAAGGACAAGGAGAAGAGAATCAAGGGTGTCCAACAATCATGATGATAATCAGTTATGGGAGGATGAATTGGTTTTTGCAGGTGAAAATCTGCGTGTCCATACCACAAGATGGCAAGACCCCGAAGTTCTTGAACATTGGGGGATTGCTGAAGATTTCCAAGCCTTTGCTGCAACTACGGGGCTGCTTGAGTTCTCACTCCATCCACGCAACACATATGTGGAACTCTCGGGGGAATTCCTCTCTACATTCAGGTTTGAGGGACTGGTGGTGCACCGGAAAAGTAAGTCTAAGAACCCTCCTCCAGCTACTTTTGTCATTAAATTTACAATGAGGGGCAGCGTTTAGTCATGTCATTAGAGGAATGTAAGGCTATACGTGTACCAACTACGGGGTTATGGGATGAAACATATGCTGATTCTAGAGAAGAACTTGTCACATTCTGGCGTAGCATTGCTAAAAATATTCCTGAAAGAATGAATAGAGGCAAGCTCACATGCATCCAACACCCGAGCCTTAGATATTTTGCATTGTTTCTTGCTAGAGGATTGCTTGCTAGGGATAACACTTCTGCTTGCACTGGTCCTATGATCTATTTATTAAAATGTGCAATGGAAAATACAAAACCTATATATAACCTGGGAACCATACTTGCTAGAACTTTGCATTTAGCTGTGAGTAGGAATGGCACGGAGAAAACTCCTTTATATGTTGGTGCCATTGCCACTTTAATCCATGAATACATTATGGCAGAACGAGGTTTTAATGATAACTTGGGTACCATGGTAAATGAGTCTCGACTGCTGGATTTTGGTTTACTTTTTCGCATGGATATGATGAGGGCTGAGAAAGAATATTTTTCGTATTTCTATAAGGATTCTAATGGGCATATTGTGTCTATTAGGCTCCCTTGTGCTGACTTGTTTGACAGGGAGACAAAGTGGACTGTGCAAGAAGAGCCACAACAAGAAGAGCAACAACAGGAGGAGCGCCAATACCAGGCGCCTATGGCATATCCCTGGGGCTTCCCTGAACCACACCTTGGAGCACAGGCATGGCAGGATCCATCCTTCTTCCAGGGAGGTTCGTCGAGTGGTGGACATGATTACCACCCAGGATACTAGCTTGATCACAAGCTTGGGGGAGTATTTCTCTCCCTCCTCATTCGTTGTGTTATATCACTTGCATGTTATTTGTTGTTTTATGTTCTTTAAATCTGAAAAACACAAAAATATTTTTTGTTATTTGTTAGCTAGTTTACTTCTGGTTATTTACATTATGTTTCTAAAAATCAAAAACCACAAAAAGATTTTTGTTTCCTTGAGTTTAGTATAAATATGGAGCTGCAGGAATTGCTGAAATATGTTCACTGTTATATGCATTAATCTTTACTTGTGACTCCGTTTGAGCTGAAAATTTAATCACTACTGCAACTTTTTATGGCCTTCACCTCTGTAAAACATGAGAAACTTTTGAGGTGTTTAGGTAGGTAAACAAATTGCTGAATGCAGTAACTTTTTATAGCAAGATTTGAGTTTTTATTGAGCAGTTCAAGTGGGGAGAGGAGAACAACAATGATATGATAATGTGCTTGAAGGGATGAAAGGTATGACACCTTTCGCGTGCTTATGTATGCTTTTTAATAACAGCAAGTGCACACCTTATGATTCCCTTAACACTTAGTGACATAATAGCCATTGTTTATCTTCTCCGTGGTTTAGTAGAATATATTCTGATGCAACTGAAATATTGTTTAGTGTCATTACTTGGCTGATGGATTGAATAACCGTAGTCTTAAGCAAAGGTTTACGCATCCCATTGTGCTTACTGAACTTGCCAACTAAGGAAAGAATTAAAAGAGAAAATTTCATGAATGATAAAAGTGGAGTCTTATGCTTGACGAACTTATGGTTGGGGGTTAGTCTAAATGTGTATCTGATGGCTAGGTTGAGACTCCAAGTGCAGAGTGTTTAGCTAGTGGCAAGCCTTCTTCCCCACGAGGGTGACTCGAGGGTTTGTATCGAACTCTTGGAGAGCCAGTATTTCAGCAGTTGTCTTCCAAGCTTCCTCCAGGATCCTGCAAACAAGTAGAGAATTTTGTGCCCTCAACCTCACCAAGTGGTTGTCAAGCACAAGGTGTGAGACTTCTAAATTGCCATGCGAAACTGAAAGTAAATGTGCAATAATTAAATCTACTACTAAATGCAAATGAGAAAATAAATATGCAATGGATTGTTTTTGTATTTTTTTTGATGCAAGTGGTGATGGAGATAATGTAAATTCGAATTGGAGATGCAAGTAAAGTAAATTGCAGCAAAGTAACTAGAGTGTTTTCTTATAATTAAAATAGGACCGGGGTTCATGGTTTTCACACTTGCATTCTCTCAAATAAAGTGGTAGACGGTGGACATAAAGAATTACATGTGAGATTAGAATAACATGTTTAACATTGAGTACTTTCATATGGGCATCACGTCCTAGCATAGAGATCTCTACGGTCATATTGATCCCTCTTATACTCCACCAAGATGCGAAATAAATCATAACACCTCGATAATTAAGGAAAAACCAGAGTATAGCTTTAAGCAATGTGACATGAAGTTGAAGTAAGAACTTGCTAGATCTAGTCATGGAGATTGATTAGTGTCACTTCAAATCCCCGGTAACAAGGTACTCCTTTTTATCCCTAGTGAGGTAAATAAGAAAGGTTTAACAAAACCTAAGTGGATTGTTGAACTTCACTCACTTTCACAGCACTAGCCACCCCCGTTACTCCAACTAATGCACCCATCACCCCACACATGCTCTCAAGAACTAGATTGATCAAAGCTAGCAAATAAGAACGGGGTACATAAGATACATCTACTCAAATAACTCAAGAGAAACTATTGCAATATCAGTTTCAATAACTCATAGAAAAGATCCACCACATAGGAATTACAACGGTGCCCGTAATCATGTGAGGCAGCTCATACGGATCTAATTAGTGAAGCACATAGAGAGAGAGATACAAGTGCTACTTCCACGAACCCATAGCCCTAGGGTGGACTACTCCCTCTTCATGGAGATGTCGATGGAGATGACGTTGGAGGGGTAGGAGATCACACCGGCGGCGCCCCCCGGAGTTTTCCCCCTCCAATCTGGAACTCTAGGTCTCTGTTTTGGTGTTTCGGTGTTTCGGCGGCGCTCTCCTCCATAAGGGTACGGGGGACCCTTTTTATAGTTGGTTTTAGGTCAAGACGGAGTCGGTAAGTCGAAGATGGAAGGAATTGGGGCCACAGAGGCCAAAAGGGGGCCTCTCACGTGGCCAAGGAATCTGGCCGCGTGGAGGGTCCTCTTTTGGGCCTCCTTGCCCAATTCTCGTGGATCCTTCGCCCGCAAGTCTTCTCCTTCCAAGAAAATGACCCCCGCAGATTTTCAGGTGATTTCGCGGAAGTTTGCCCCCTGAAACGTCAAAAATATAGAAAATGGGGTTTCTGACAGGCAGGGTTAATTCCATAAAAGTTGGGGGACTTTGTAATTTAACCCCAAAATACTATAAAACATTGAATTATAGCCTTATATGATGCAATATGTAATAGAAAACCATGTGAAAATATGCAAAATTCATCTATGCATTTTACATGCATCAACATCCCCAAGCTTAACCCATGCTCGTCTTCGAGTATGAAGGTGATAAAACTAAGATGGGTTTTGCATATTGAAACAATCATGGGATATCAAGGAGGATTATTCATGCTACATATAATCAAATGATTAATACTAGAAATGAGTAGCAATATACAATTCATGTTGTAAGAAATATCAAATATGCAAGCAAAGATGCTTCATGAAAGTTCACAAAGTGTATAATGAAATAAAAGCACTATGGACCAAATGCATACACAAAATGAAAAATAAAATCCTATATTGGTCAAAGAATAGCATAATGGAGAATAGAAAATATGGTGGACACTTTGGAGAAAATTGAGTAGAGGTAAAACATGATCAAGTCTTATTTAGCGTCTAAATTATTAAACTAAAATTACTAATTGAAATGTGCTATCCATTGATCTAGGACTCTCATTGCCCCTTTATCACTAGCATCTTAAAATTGTGAGTATTGAAGTAATGAGAATGACAAGGTGGTTGAAAGCCTCATGCCCCATGAGTGTGAAAACCTACTCCATGATTACTCAACTTAAGATTCCTAATAAGCTTTTTACAATCATAATAAGTATTAATGACATCATAGTGAACCGCAAAGAGGTACCTCTTGCCCCATGACATGGAAACAAGCCCATGTTACAATGACAAGATGAACAAGCGGAGTAGACTCATCATCCTTTTTATTTTCATTCACTATTATGCATAGCTTCTTATTTTATTATAGGATGTGTTGTAGAGTCACTCAAGCTGTAAGTAAATTTCCACCATGATAAATCATGGCTTGGGTTAGCGGCCCAATGCGTTTCTCTAGTCATATAGATTCTTACTCTTCAAAACTTACTATTCCTCTATTTCATTTCGGCATGGCAGGAGACCAAAAACAAAAGTACATGATATCAACCAAATGTATATTTTTTGTGCAATGTTGAAAGCTTTCCGGTGATACACGTTTATAGCTAGCTCCCAACCACACACTTATCAAACGCAAAACTTGTGTCTCCCATTATTGGGTCATGTTTATTAGATGCATAAAGAGTAAAGTGTGCCTTCAAAAGTTCGTGAGAGTCCTATCCCAAGTTCAACCCATGACAATTAATAAAGTGAAAATCTTAATTTAGAACATAAATAACACAATAACATGGTGAACATACTCGGAATATCATTGAAGCTAATGAGAAGATATGGTGGACTCACTGGAAATACTTGGCTAAGGAGTGTTGGAAACAAGTTTTTACTTGTTGGAATTTTTAAATTTTTGGGCTAGCAAGAGGGAGATAGTTGACCAGCTACTATGCAAGCATATGTCCATAGAACTACTCATTTCATGACAAACTAAATAAACCAGCAATTAAGATCAAGGACATGAATAAGAGATAGCTCAAGACAACATTATTGCAAATTTCTACACATAAAAAAGCCTATAAATCATGCAAACATATGTAGCTCTTCAAATCAACCATGGCATCCCTATTCCAAGTCATAATACTAGCATCCAATACATTCCAACCCCAAACTCCAGTAGCTCAATCTCATATAAAATGATGGTGGTGGTCTTATCAAAACAAAAATAAAAACAAAAACTAGACGCTTCAAGTCTCTACGATAAATGCTTTGCTTAGAAAAACAGAAAGTAGACGTGTGCTAACCAAAAGAGTGTAGCTCCAGTGGGGTGTTCACCAAATCTCCAAGCTTATCGCTTTCACCATTCTTGGATGTCTTGAGGCGCAGCTCCTCTATTCCCTGTGAAAAAACTTCACAAAATATGTTTTCTCCCATTCTTTTTCTGTGGGGTGAGATTAGCAAGGAAAAACAAATCACATGCTTGCTGTGCAAAATTCCAAATCAAATGCTCCAGTAGATAGACAATAAGGTTCATTATGTTTTATGTTCACTCTCTTGCTTGAATGAATCATGGAAATTCGATTCCCAAGCCCAAAGAGTGCATAAAACAAAAGAAGGCAGAATCTGTCCAGAAAAGCAACAGGAGCAAAACAAACGTTTTTCCCTAATCTAGACTCGTCAAAAACTTAAGCCAATTTTTGTGCTTACAGAGGACGACAAGTTGAAGAACATACTGGAAAATTAGCTCAATACGACATACCAATAAAAAACGTAAAATCATACGGTGAGTAGACTCGTGCTGAAACAGAAATTTCATGCACTAGGATAGCAACTTATAAGTCCAAATGGGTTTGACTTGACTCTTTATTGAAAACTCCAGAATTAAAACAAAAAAACTAATCTCTTGAGACAGCAAGAGGACACTAGGAAAATCCAAACAAAAACAACCGGGTTGCCTCCCGTAAAGCGCTTTCTTTATAGCCATATAGCTAGGCTTTACTTACTTGATAATCAAGAGGGATAAAACTCATGAGGGAGCTTGTTCTTCAGCGTTCCCCTCTTCCTTGGGAAGTGCTCCATGCTTTTCTTGTGAGGTAACTGAAACTTGACATTCCCTTCCTTGGAGTCTATGATTGCACCTGTAGTACGAAGAAAAGGTCTACCCAAAATAATAGGACTTGGGGATTCACTAGTACAGATTCCTTTATCTGTGGCGCACCAAAAACCAATTCTGTGGCGCACCCCACCGTGCGCCAAAGAAATACTTACTTCTATGGCGCACCTCCAACCTGCGCCACAGAAAGGAGCATTCTATGGCGCACCAGCAACATGTGCCACAGAATGAATAGCTGATTCTGTGGCGCACCCGTAGGTGATGCGCCACAGAAATAGGTGTGCCACAGAAATCTTTACAGGTGCGCCACAGAAAAGGATGATGTTTTTCAAAATTTAATTTGTTTCTGCTGTATACAGTTTGAATATACAGGAATTATACACAGCAGTGATATTTGACAATATATAACATACTACTGATATTTTACAAAGTTACTTAATCACAATAGTGATACATAGTGCAAAGTATCGAATTTGGCTCAAAGTGATCACATAGTTACTCGAGTTGTCAAACACATCATCGAACAATTATTGTCACCACATAGTTACTCGAGTTGTCAAGTTACAAATGCCTAAGCTAAGATGAAATAGACTACAAGCACGGCGACGATGGTGAGCAAGAACGGTAGCTTGATGGAGGCCTTCATCTTGTTCTTCTGTTTCGACTGGTGGTCCCTCCACTTTGCAACCGCCTCGTGTCTAGTCTCGTATCCTTTATAGCAGTTGCCGCTGAACTTGTCCACCTATGCTTTACAATCCTTCCACTCGTCATAGACTCCTGGAACCCGACCCTCGAACACCACGTAGTACGTCATCTATATAGATAGACACAAAGCATATTAGTAAGTATAATGCAAAAAACAACTAAGGCATATATGTTCACCAAAAACAACTAAGGAAACAAAAATAAGCATCAAAGATATACAACATAAAACTAGGCCTAAGTTTAGAGCTAACTAATAGTAGCTAGCTAGGCCTAATTAAGTTTAGAGCTAACTAATAGTAGCTAGCTAGGCCTAAGTTTAGAGCAAACTAATAGTAGCTAGCTAGGCCTAAGTTTAGAGCTAAACTAATATAGTAGCTAGGCTTATATAAGTTAAGCAAATTTTGTTAAACAAACTAATAGTAGATAGCTACGCACAACTCGATCAATGATACCTCTTCTGGAGAGGCGCCGGAAACGGCTTATATAGCTCCTTCGTCATCCACGACCTACGATCAGCCTGCCGCTCTAGGCGTTCCTGGATATCCCTCTGGCATAACCCTATGGGCTTGTTCAAGGATCCTCCCTTTTTGTTGACATCTTCAATGATTATCTCCGACAACTTGACTTTGATACGATGAAAATCTTGCATAAGATCTTCCTGTGAGATTTCCCCCGCCATTTTGTTGGACCAGTCTCGGAGTTTAGAAGGATGATTCATATTATTTGCATCGCGGACAATCCCTTTGAGGTGATGGAGGGCATAGAAGGCCTCCTTCGTGCTCCAAGCCGGCTGCTTGATGCAGGGGAACTCGGTCACGTGCTTGAACCCGTATTTGCCAGTAGCCGGCCTGATACATTCTTGTTTCTTTTCGAATGTGCCTCCATTTTGGGCGTAGCCGTTGAGAGCCTCATCGAGAACACTCCTTATTCTGGTGTAGTCTTTCTTCTTCGTCTTATTCGACGAGTCGAAGTACTCGGCTAGTGACCACTTTGGGCAAAGCACGATGAGTGTGCAGTATGTGTCCCTGCTCAACACATGCAATCGAATCCAGGATAAGCAATGGATGAAATCTAGATAAAAAAACATTAGCTACGACGGTCGCGAGACTTACTCGGGAAAGACAGGTAAAAGAATGTCCCTCTTGTTCTCACTGTTTCTCAACATGAAGCTCTCGAGGTACTTCACTGCCTTGGTCTGTGAACTTGATCCTTCCTCCAGCTGGCTATCACGCATGTAGTAGGGATCCGCTACCATAACGTACGGGGGTAACTCTCGCTGGATCTGCAGCTGAGCATTGAGCGCGTATAGGCGGACCAAGTTATAGTCCAGCCGTCTCGAGTGAAACAGATTGAAGATATCCTCGTACGCTATGAAGCACAGTCCCGCGGGGTCTTCATGGACGAAGTCCGGGCCCTCTGGCACCTTGACCACGAACGCCGGGTAATTTGGAGACTCTTCTTTAAGAAGGAGGCCCTCTAGCATCACGATAATGTTCTGCAATGTGAGCATTGGTCCAGTTGCCCCGTGTATCTCGTCCGGACCCAGTATCGGTTTCCCAGCTTCATGCAAGCGGGTCAAGCCATCCTTACGGGGTCGTACCACGGCGTCGGCCAAGATCTTAGTATGCTGGACCTTTTTAGCAGGTCTCTTCCTAATCTTCTTGCTGGCGGTGGCTTGATCTGCTGCGGGAGCTGGGGGTGCGGGAGCTGGGGGTGCGGGTGCTCGGGACGACCCTACGATTGTCTTATGCAGTGTGCCAGGGCTGAATACTGTACCCTCCGGGTAGGTCAGGCGCTGCGTGACTTCAGTACGCCTAGGGAAATCGTCGTGACTGGGGAAGGCTTCATCGTCACGATCCATATCAGGCATGTACCTATCTTGGCTGTAGCCCGTGTTGAGGTAGGCATTGATGTCAACATTGTCATCGTAATGATAGTCATCGACACCGGCGGCTCCAGCAAACTGGTTGTCCACGTCCTTTGGTGGTGACGGCGGCTGTGATACCGGCGGTTGAGGCACAACTGCATTTGATGATCTTTTGGCCGGTCGTTGCGGCATATTTCCCAACAACACTTTGTGCCTTGTGGTGGTGGCAACAACCGCCGGTTCCTTCTGGGTGGTGGTGGCAACAACCGCCGGTTCCTTCTGGGTGGTGGTGGCGACGACTACCGTTTCCTTCTGAGGGGCGGCGGCCTTGGGTGCTGTCTGGAGGGCTCTTTGCTTCGTGGGCCGGACGATCTTATTCGGCAGGGCCATAGGGGATGTGGCGCCGGTGTTGCGCTTGATCACGAGACCCCCCCAAGACGAATCTGGCTCTTCGGCCATTTCATCAGCCAAGTCGTGCACTCTCCAAGTACCAAGTTCTCCTCGTCGCAGCCTGGAGGTTGAAGGGGGGAGGACGTCGCGATACTCCGGCACTACATTGGCCAACTGAAGGGAATATGCCCGAGAGGCAATAATAAAATGGTTATTATCTTATTCCTTGTTTATGATGAATGTTTATTTCTCATGCTAGAATTGTATTAACCGGAAACGTTGATACATGTGTGCTTAATAAACAAACAATGGTTCCTAGTAAAGCCTCTCTTTTAACTAGCTCGTTGATTAATAGATGATCGAGGTTTCCTGATCATGAACATTGGATGTTATTAATAACGGGGTCATGTCATTAGAAGAATGATGTGATGAACATATACCCAAAGAGAATATAGCAATGCGATCAAGTCATTTAGTTTACATTGTTATATCAAACACACGAAGTAACTTATTCCTTAGACCATGAGATCATGTCAATCACTAATACAGGAAGAGTGCTTTGATGGTATCAAACGTCACACCGTAACAGGGTGACTATAAAGGTGTCGTTGAGTATTCGGAAAGTATTAGTTGAGGATCATGGATCAAGAGTGGGATTTGTCCATCCAAATGACGGAGAGATATACTCTGGGCCCTCTCGGTGATATCACATCAAAACCGCTTGCACGCACGTGATATGATCACAAGGATGTTATATCACGGGAACGAGAAAAGAGTACTTGTCGGTAACGAGATTGAACAAGGTATGGTTGATACCAATGATCGAATCTCGGACAAGTAAAATATCGCGAGACAAAGGGAATAGTTCACGGCGTTGTTGGTTCACACGATCACGAGAGTCATCGTTGAATATATAGGAGTCATCACGGATCTCCAGATCCCGCTGTTGATTATTGATCGGAGAGGAGTCTCGATCATGTCTATCTTATTCGCGAACCGTAGGGTGACACACTTAAGGTTCGATGACGCGTTTGAGAGGATACGGAATATCGAAGAATATTTTGGACAACACCGAAATTGTTTCGGGGAAAATTGAAATAGTTCAAGGGGTTTTTCGTCGAATGGTTGTTAATAGAATTAACAAATGATTCGAGGTGCTTTATGCAAATGTTTGTTAATAGAATTAACAAATGCTGAAATAAAGAAATAAAAATGTTTTATTGATTTATTAAAGAAAAACTCTTGGATTTTCTAAGTGGGGTTTAAAGGAAAATGAGTGGGTGTGAGTGGAGTGTCCACTCACATCATGAGGGAAGAGGTGGGGGCACACCATGGGGCTGGCCGCACCCCCCTTGGGCTGCCTCCCCCTCTCCTATAAAAGGAGGGTGAGAGCTCTCCCTCCTCCACACACTTGGCCACTTCCATTTCCCTCCACCCGCTGCTCCATTTCATGGTCTCCGGCTTGGCGAAGCCCTGACCGTGGGATTCTTCACCACCACCACGTCGTCGTGCTGCTGGAGTTCCGAGGGATCCTCTACTTCCGCGCCCCGCTGGAACGAGGGAACGGAGGTCGTCATCAACCGTACGTGTGACCGATCACGGATGCACCGCCGGATTGCGGTGCCATCTTCTCGCTATCGGGATCGGTGTGAGTACGACTACGCCAACAACGAGATTTGATCTCGTACCACTTTGAGTCTTCGAGGGTATGTGTTCTCCTTAACCCTCTTGTTGCCCGTTGCACTTCGTCTCATAGATTAGATCTTGGCCTTTCGGGTATCTCTCGCGTAGGAATTTTTTTGTTTTCTATGCTACGTTCCCCTTCAGTGGTATCAGAGCCGGATCTATGCGTAGATGTTTTGTACGGGTAGAACACATAGGTGTATGTGGGCGTTGATGATCATGTTATTACCTCCTTGACTATTTTATGATCTTAGTGGCATAGTGGGATGAAGCGGCCCGGACTAACCTTACATGTCCACGTGCATGAGACTTGTTCCACAACTGACATGCAACTTGTATTGCATAAGTGGCTTGCGGGTGTCTGTTTCTCCTACTATAGTTAAGATCTAATCTACAAAGGGTTGCTAAAAATATGTTTATCAATGTTGTGGTTGATGTTCGTAGGTATGAACGGTTCTATCATCGAAAGCCCTAAGCCACGTAAAATATGCAAAAATAATTTAGAGGCGTCTAACTAGTTTTTGCTGGGCTTGTGATGTGATATGGTAAATATTACAAATTTGATTATGAGATGATCTATTTTGTAAATTATTGATATACCGGAAGGTATCCATATGATTGTCTTCTTCTTGATGGACAATCAAGATTGGGTGCCATGGTACTTGGTACCACGCCGGTGGAATGATGGAGATCATACCATGATGCACATGATGGAGATCAAGTGCAAGGAGGACCATATCATATCACGTTATCCTTTCATGTGATGTCTGTGATGTTAATACTTTTTATGCATCTTGTTTTGCTTAGATAACGATGGTAGCATTATAAGATGATCCCTCTCACTTAATATCAAGATAATAATGTGTTCTTCCTTAAAGTATGCACCGTTAAGAAAGTTCGTCGTTTCGAGACACCACGTGATGATCGGGTGTGACAGACTCAACGTTCGCATACAACGGGTGTTTTCAAGCCTAGCATGTACAGACATGGCCTTGAAACACACGCAATACTACGGTTCTACTTGGCGAGCCTAGCATGTACAGACATGGCCTCGGAACACGTAACCGAAAGGTAAAGCATGAGTCATATGGATGATATGATGAACATGTCGACGTTCGCCTTTGAAGCTACATCATCTCACGTGATGATCGGTTTTGGTGTAGTGAATTTGGTTCGTGTAATCACTAAAGACGACTAAGAGGGATGTTGTTTTTGAGTGGGAGTTCATGGTTTAATTTTTGAATTAACTTGAACTTATTTATCATGAACAACAAATCAAATTGAATTTGCACAAATTGTAGTATTCATTGGCATCCACATAACTACCTTACACTTAGATTGTTAATTGAGATATAACTGTTATGATCTGGTAAATACCATTTAAGATTGCTACCGTATTAGTGAAATTTAAAATTGAATCCTATTGTAGATTTTCGGTATTTCCTACCTACCTCCATGTGATTAATGATTGATTGATCTAGAGAGCAACCAATTCCTACTTAGAATCCAAAGTCATGGTTGCTTCCGTATTACTTTATCTTCAAAAGAATGTTTTGTTGATTAAAGTGATTTAGGAACCGAAAAGAATTGTTTTCAGAAACAATCAAGTGAAAGATATATTGATATCTAGAAACTTATTTGTGGCAACATGGCCGAGTATAATTTAGCGTGACAATGTATGCTTATATTATTTGAATATATGCAATGATTGAAGACGCTAGGCGTTTGAATATTTCAAGAAGTTGGGCGCTAAAAATTATCCTCTAAATCCCTTCCTTCGAGCTATAGTAGCTTAATCATAAAATTGTTATGAGGGGATGGATTAGAAGTATGGGTAAAGTAGTTTACCTTACTTGGAAATTGCTAAGAGTGGAATCTAGAAGAATGCTATTAATATGGTGATATTAATAGAACAATCAAACTCAAAGTATGACTCAATGGGTGATAGTATATGACTAACACGCCAAAGAAAATGAGCTAGTAAGACTAGCATTGTTTGATAATTCTTCTATAAAGGAAAGGGAATATTGAAAATAGAATTACAAATAGATATATGGCAGAAAAGAAGATAACTGGAAAAGTCCAGCTCAGGAGTATATACTTGATATACAAGTTATAGATGTATTACTAGTTAACAAAGTATTTTTGGTATTTTGATACCACATTGGTTGGTATGAGTTGTCATACAAAGCAACGCAATGAAAGAAATACAAGGGCCTAAAAGGAACTAGTAATAGATGTGGAATCGATTATGACAAGAACATAAATAAAGTGTTATTGTGTTCATTGTCGTATCGAACCAACCAGTCAAGATTTATTTGAAGAACTTAATAATTTGTTATTTTGTTCTAGTCTTTTGTGAGAACAAATGAGATTGTTCAAACTATAATCATATTCCATAATTGATGGATATGTTAATATAAATCATGTTGGTAAAGTAAACATCTATAAGACTAAATGCTAAACGTTGCAAGACGTTGAAGAGTTTCACTTAAATTGTGACACCACCATTTTAGTTCATATCGGAAAGGAAACCATGAAGGAACTCCATATTGATGGACTTCCGGAGTCATTTTATTGACGCTTGTGAGACCTCTTCCAAAAGATGACTAGAATTCCGTTCTTAGGCCAAAGTAGAATGGACGACTAATTTAGTGGAGATTATACATATTGATGTATATAGTCCATTATGTGTAGTCATGTATGGTGGATTAATTTTTCTTCATAAATTCTGTCGATGATTTAAGTAGATATGTGAGTATATCTATTTAAAGGGAACAGAGTTTGACATTTTGATTGGTTCACAAGGTTGTTAATATGAAGTTAAATCAATGTAACAAGATATTCAAGTATTTAAGATTGGATCATAAAGGATAAAGTTTGAGTACAAGTTTAGCAAAAACATCTGAGAAGTTGCAGAATTGTTCTACAACTTATACTTCTCGAATACCCCACATTAGATTGGATATTCACGAGACCAAAAAATCAAACCTTGTTTGACATGGTAAGATTAATAAAAATGCCATTATAATTTTGTAGTTTATTACAATTAGTGACAAACCGTTTTTCCACTGAAAAGAGCACCATCATGATCCGCTGAAATTGACAACATATAAGATATGGTTTGGGTAGTGACCCGAATTGTCACTTTCTTAAGTTTTGGTATGCATAGCATGTGTAAAATGTTTACAACCAAAATAGGATAAATATATGTTTATAAGGTTATCCCAAATAAAACATTGGGTATTTCTCCTATCACCGAACCAAAAGACAAATGTTGTTTGTCAGAAAGGGTTGATTTCTCGAGAAAGTAGTTCTTGCGAAACAAGTGAGTGGGAGCACAGTACAAACTCAACAAGGTTAGAGAATCTTCGTTATCATGTCAAGAGTAGCGCAGCACTGGAAGTTGTTCCGGGGTTTACTATTTTGACTACGTAGAAGACACTACAAATGTTGTAGATACTTCAAATGAGTTTGCGAACTGTACCAGAAAAGTCCAAAAACTTTGTACTTAGAACAACTTGTGGTTTAAGTGTAAAGTGTTGTTTTGACAACAAAAGGACCTGGACCTTATAAAGGAAGCAAATGATGGGCCCTGACTTCGTAAAATTGACTATGAGTCATTATATCCGCCATAGTATCCTTGTATGAATATCAAGTATGTGACTTGGTAGTCCTTTCGATAGGCATGATGCCTAGCGATAGCAAAAGGGTCTATATAGCGACAAAGACATGGATTTTACATCTTATTAAAATTGTACTTATCGAAAAGTTGTTTTCGACGAAGTTCAAAGAGTTAACTACTACAAGATTTTGATCTTCCGTAGTGATTCTTTAGTCTTTGCGGATAGTTCTAGCAAAAGGTTACATATTATGATATGGCAGTTGAATAACAAAACCAACTCTCCTCTCAAGGAAGTTTTATCAAGGATGTGTACTTGACACAGTCTGAGAGTTTTGTAAAATTCAAAAAGGTTGCTAGAAAGGTATGCACACTTCAATGGTTGAAGTGAGCATAACGAAGTTGAAATATTTACCTTAATGAAGTTATCAAAAGAGTTTGATTCCATCATGAACGATAAAGATGCTTGTAAAGTTACAAGAAATTAAGTGGGAGCGCTATGACATATTTCCAATACTTTATGTAGATGACATATGGTTGATTGGAAAATATGTATTTTAAATTAACACAGTTAAGATTTTCATATTGATGAAAGGCTTGGAAGATATTGGGCATCGATATCTATAAAAGATGGATTCAAGCGCCTGATATGATTGAAGCCAAATTACATAGATGAAATATTGAAGTAAGTCAATATAAAATTGATAAGAAGGAGTTCTTGTCACATGGAAAATAATTGAGCAAGATTCATGTGTTTTGACACATGATGAGCATCATTGAAATTGAGATTTCTAAGTCATCTTTCCATGCTATGTACACAACCAGATGAGTCCTATGCTATAAAATGTTATAGTAGGATAATTCATATGATGATTAGACGACAGTGGGAGAGATCCTTGTGTCATTTTAGAAATGCTAAGGATATGTTTTCCTATATAGTAATGACAAAATATTAGTTGTAATATGTTACACTAATAGTCTTGTCATTTATTCAAGTAATTTTATCTCAATTAAAATATGTGATGAACGGTAGCACAATAGGATGGAAGAAAGTTCCATGCTGGATTTGAAAGAGTTTCAAAATTAAAATATTGTGACAGATACTACAACAAAGGCTAAAGTATATCGTTGTGTTAGCAACTGATTATAAGCGTATTTTGTGTCAAGGAGTTCTTTATTGAACTTGGTGAATTTCCAAGAATGCTGAAACTATGAAGCTACATTTTCACAATGTTAGTAACATCAGTTTAAGCTGAGGAATTAAGGTATCACCGGAACTTGGTGAGTTTCCAAGAATGCTAACACTATGAAGCTACATTTTCACAATGTTAGTGACATCAGTTTAAGCTGAGGAATTAAGTTTTCATCAATTGACCATATATATATACAAAGCCATCTCATTAGAGAATGAGTGATGCGTGTAGACGCAAAGAACATGCAAATACAATAGGACCTGAACAGTTCAGATCTTTTTGATGATATTTACCGCATGCGAAGCATGGTAATAACACTGGTACGCCATATGTGTTAAAGTGCTTACAGACTAGATTATTGACTCTAGTGCAAGTGGGAGACTGAAGGGAATATGCCCGAGAGGCAATAATAAAATGGTTATTATCTTATTCCTTGTTTATGATGAATGTTTATTTCTCATGCTAGAATTGTATTAACCGGAAACGTTGATACATGTGTGCTTAATAAACAAACAATGGTTCCTAGTAAAGCCTCTCTTTTAACTAGCTCGTTGATTAATAGATGATCGAGGTTTCCTGATCATGAACATTGGATGTTATTAATAACGGGGTCATGTCATTAGAAGAATGATGTGATGAACATATACCCAAAGAGAATATAGCAATGCGATCAAGTCATTTAGTTTACATTGTTATATCAAACACACGAAGTATCTTATTCCTTAGACCATGAGATCATGTCAATCACTGATACAGGAAGAGTGCTTTGATGGCATCAAACGTCACACCGTAACAGGGTGACTATAAAGGTGTCGTTGAGTATTCGGAAAGTATTAGTTGAGGATCATGGATCAAGAGTGGGATTTGTCCATCCAAATGACGGAGAGATATACTCTGGGCCCTCTCGGTGATATCACATCGAAACCGCTTGCAAGCACGTGATATGATCACAAGGATGTTATATCACGGGAACGAGAAAAGAGTACTTGTCGGTAACGAGATTGAACAAGGTATGGTTGATACCAATGATCGAATCTCGGACAAGTAAAATATCGCGAGACAAAGGGAATAGTTCACGGCGTTGTTGGTTCACACGATCACGAGAGTCATCGTTGAATATATAGGAGTCATCACGGATCTCCAGATCCCGCTGTTGATTATTGATCGGAGAGGAGTCTCGATCATGTCTATCTTATTCGCGAACCGTAGGGTGACACACTTAAGGTTCGATGACGCGTTTGAGAGGATACGGAATATCGAAGAATATTTTGGACAACACCGAAATTGTTTCGGGGAAAATTGAAATAGTTCAAGGGGTTTTTCGTCGAATGGTTGTTAATAGAATTAACAAATGATTCGAGGTGCTTTATGCAAATGTTTGTTAATAGAATTAACAAATGCTGAAATAAAGAAATAAAAATGTTTTATTGATTTATTAAAGAAAAACTCTTGGATTTTCTAAGTGGGGTTTAAAGGAAAATGAGTGGGTATGAGTGGAGTGTCCACTCACATCATGAGGGAAGAGGTGGGGGCACACCATGGGGCTGGCCGCACCCCCCTTGGGCTGCCTCCCCCTCTCCTATAAAAGGAGGGTGAGAGCTCTCCCTCCTCCACACACTTGGCCACTTCCATTTCCCTCCACCCGCTGCTCCATTTCATGGTCTCCGGCTTGGCGAAGCCCTGACCGTGGGATTCTTCACCACCACCACGTCGTCGTGCTGCTGGAGTTCCGAGGGATCCTCTACTTCCGCGCCCCGCTGGAACGAGGGAACGGAGGTCGTCATCAACCGTACGTGTGACCGATCACGGATGCACCGCCGGATTGCGGTGCCATCTTCTCGCTATCGGGATCGGTGTGAGTACGACTACGCCAACAACGAGATTTGATCTCGTACCACTTTGAGTCTTCGAGGGTATGTGTTCTCCTTAACCCTCTTGTTGCCCGTTGCACTTCGTCTCATAGATTAGATCTTGGCCTTTCGGGTATCTCTCGCGTAGGAAATTTTTTGTCTTCTATGCTACGTTCCCCTTCACCAACTTCACCTTCGTCACGTTCTCGTCCATTCGAGAGTGGTGCATAGTGCGTTGCATGGGTTGTATAATAGTGCCGGTAGCAACATCCACCAACTCTCCGCCGGGCACCACACGATGCAGGAGTACGCAAGGTTCGTCCTGTTGGGCAAGATACCAGGCATCATGAGATGACAGTCATCTTGATAAGGCGTAGTTAGATCACGACTAACTGATTAGTTACCTTGGTGATGGCATCAAGCTCGGCGGGTGTCGAGACAAGGGCGACGGTGCCGGCGGCCGGCCCATCATTCTTCGGGATTGCTGCGGAAGGGGGCGGAGATGTGACCAGAAGGAGCGGCGCCGGTGTCTGGGGGGTCAGCTGTTGCGGCGGCACTTGCTGGTTCATGCTTGAGTTGCTGCCGACGAAGGTGGGCAGATGGATCGGTCCAATTTGACCCCCCGCATTCCAAGAAGCTATCCCCTCCATCAGCCCAGGGGGGATGACTTCCTTGAGCCTCTGATCCACTAATTTATTGAGCGTGTCGGGGTCCACCTCTCTGCTCTCAAGTTTCTTCTCTAGAGCCGCCATCTTCTTCTTCAGCTCCGCGACCTCCTCATCATCCTTAGTCGATGTCGTCTTCCTCTTCTTTCTCGACGACTTGGCATCTGATGCGTAGTACTCGGCTACCTTCATGTTTAGCCCAAAGCCGGAGATACGGCCAGCAGACGTCGGCGGGGCATCCAACGGCCTTTTCTTGTATGCGTTCGTCGCCCTGTTGAAAGGCGTGTCCCACCGACCCGTCGACCCTTCGGACGAGTCAGATACCCGCAACTCCCTCTCCTTCGGACAAAAGGGAATTAAGGTGAGCCCATTATCTAATTATTAGATCAATGCAATATACATGTACTTGAGATATATGTGTCCTTACCAAATGTTTCTCGAATTCCTTCACGTCCTCGTCTTTCGTCACGAATTCCCCCGTCTTCCAGTCTAAGAAGTATCGGGATCGGACAAAGTTCCTAACTTGTATATCCGTGATTTTGTGCCAGGGGTTATCTTTTCCGAGACGTTCCATCTCGCGGTCCTCCTTCTCCCAAATAGGCTGTTTTCCTCGGTAACCACCGCTTCCGCAATGTTGGTTCCCTATGTTTTGTTCCCGCATATCCTGCCCCCATTTTGTCCATTTTTTACACTCCTCGGTTTTCAAGTACGCCTTAAATATGTCGAAATCTTCTTTCTCAAGCGTCGGGTCTGTTCGACTGATCTCCTCCCAGCTTTTACCTTTTTCAATCTTCTTCTTCACCCGGGATTTCCAGCTGCTCAACGCGGTGCTCATCTTCGTGATGGCTAAAGAGTCCACCATTTTGTTGAACGGCTCCGGGAACGTGTATCGCTGGTGAACCTTCTTCAGGAGGATTTCGACCAAAGCCTTGTTGTCGTTGCTTCTAAGGTCCATCGTGTTGATCGACATGCTTTCCCGCATGATGCACCCTAGCTGCATGCCGTACCCTGAGGCAACAGCTCGAGGCGCCAATGGTAGGCCACTCGGCGAGACCTCGGTGATTGTATCGGTGACGTTCGCGACCACTTGCGGCTTACGATCCTTCCTTGGGGCCAGGGGCTTCTTATTCTTCTTATCGGTCGTCGGGGCGGCGTCGCCGCTACCACCAGCCGCCGTGCGGTCAGTGCCGCCACCATTGGTGCTTTCATCCTGGTCCTCTTCCTCCAAGTACCCCCAATCAATATCACCGCCGTCCTCCCGGTCCTCTTCCTCAATTCTGGTTGCAGCGTGGGCATCCCAGCCGTCTTCCTCGGCACCGGCTTCGGGCACGGACCCGTGCTTGGAAGTGCCCGACATGTTTCTGTAATAACATTCAAATTTGAGTTTTTGAGTTGAATTTCAAATTATTCAATATAAACTACTTCGTTATCATTCATGTATGAGGTATGATTCCTAATCCCTATAACTGGATGTTAGTGAAAAACATCCCTAATGTCAAAGATGCTGCAGGTGTACAGATGAACCAAGAGGTGTACAGATCAGTGGCGTTTCTTTCAGTTGTGAGCAAAAGTTTTTCTCCAAAGCTAGGATCCACACCTAGTCCTAAACATCACATGTGCTTAGTCAGATTCCTAAGCATGCACCATTGGATCCACTTGTATCAGTAGTATCAGTCTTACTGTTGCTTTCCTACAGTCAGAGATTCATAGCTGACATCGATATTTTCTCATGGCACGCTGATGGCGAGTGTAGAAGGAAAGACATTAAATTTAACCAAGGACATGTGTTGTTTTTGTAGGAACAGTGGAGTTGGAACAATCGAGGCATGTTGGGGGTCTGCACTCCAATTGTATCCTATGATGAGTACAGTAGTAGGGCAAAGGCTGAGCAAGATGAGGGACAGACAAATGGAGGAAAGCTACAGGCCTGTGAATGATATTGTCGAATGTGATCTGGAGTGTGGAATCAGAGGCATGTGGGCTATAGTCAGCAAGGAATTATAGTGCTCTAGTTAAAAAGTACATCAAAATTCAGTTTACACTTATCCAAGATAGATACTAAATAGCTGCTAGGCTGGATCTATGACTACTTTGATTTGACTATGCTTTTTTGTGTAGCACTATAACCACTTCCAAGGTGGTAATTTCTGCTTTTTTATGTAGAGAAATGCACATCAGCTTATATAACAAATCAGCTTGTTTGGCCACATGAAAACATTCTGCCAACTGCAGCTCACAAACCATCCAACCATACTATGTTACTTTATATGTTCATAATCAAATACATAACCCTAATTTGGACACACCACCCATTAGACAGTTGCACAAAACTGAGATAATGGTTAGGTCCACAAACATATGTATCACAATGCTCTACTCAACATCTACTCTAAACCTGGCATTAGGTAGAGATTTTGCAATAACTCGCAACTACTAAAACCAGTGTTGGGAGTGCAAGATATGAGACGACATCAGACTAAAAGTTCTATAAACATTTGGCATTGATGTAAGTGTTAGTCTTAGCAGAGTTCTTGCTTGATTATGCAATATATAGGGTCACATCAAGCAAGGTGCTGAGTTTCGTTCCCCCGACAATGTTTGGGACCTAGGTAACTACTCACAGCTAAATAGAATGTCGACCCACGCTATATTCAATTTTCAATGAGTATTTCTATCTTTTGAGTCATTCAAGACGTGGGTTTCCTTGGTACCCACAATTTACCAAAAATGGGATGCCTTTAACGCATGTGCAAAGATGCAATAGCTTTTGGCCAGAGATCATTCCCAGAAGTTACTGGATACCTTTGACGAAGTAAATGGATCGCTTTACAATAGGAACATATATAGCTGGCTGTTGCACATTAAATCTACAAACCTAATGTTAACACTGAATGGAAGTGAGCCTTTTACATTCAAGAGTCTACCATGCTTTTAGTTCTCCTTATATTCATTTCTACAAGGAGATACCATTTGAGTTTCTTCTTTTTTCTAGTAAGAATAAGTGGCTACATCATGCCATTTTTATAACCAATCATGACAGTTTACAATAATTACACAATGCAAACATTTTGCTCAGTAGGAAGAACAGAGCAATGCAATAACACTAAAATAGTGGCTAGTAGCTACCAAGAGTCCAGGTTCTTAGATCATTGACAAGAAGGGAGAGTTAAAGTTAGAGTTAGAGTAGACCAATGCCAAGAGTCCAGGTTCTTAGGTCATTGATATGAAGGGAAAAGTTAAAGTTGAGTAGACCAATGCCATGTCAGTACATCAGTATGTATGCTAATTCTAAATGCATCTCTCTTCAACTAGAGTACACAGACAAACAGTGAGATGCTGGCAATGAAAGAAGAGCAACAGTAAGCAGATTTGGTGGAACACAAAAATCATAACTGTCCTCCTGTGCAAATCTACTCGCAGAAAACAGTTTCAAATCTTCAACAGAGAGCATAACTTGCAGAGGTACTTTCAGCATATTCATTTTCAGATTTAAACAAATCCGTGAAGAAGAGAACCTAAGATGGCCTAACAAAATACAGGCATAACAAGAATACTGAGCTGCGGCTGCCAGTGGCAAGCTAGTCCATGGGCACGAGTTTCACCAGGAACCCATCGAGTTCACCACGGGATTTACCAGCCTCCGAACACTCAAACACTACACAGGGCTCAACAACAGGACTACAGTAACGAACCACTTAATCCTAAGTTCTTAACAAGCAGTATGCATCACCAACATCAATCTCACAAACCGTGTGCAAATTCTACATTGCAGCACCGCATTACGACGAAATAAACACCGAACCAAAGCAAACACCCGAGCTAGTCCCCGAATTGCAAGTTTCCTTATAGTGCAGCAGAGAAACTCACATAACTAGTTTTCCTTGGTTGTTGTTAAGTCTAACACAACTATGCTAAGCAACCATACAGTTGAACTGAGCTATTGACCACCAGGAAACTAGAAATGAAACTACTAAGTATAAAAAAATTCATAGAAAAATTGGGCATGACCTTTGCTAATTTTCCTATGTCTAAGAGTGCCAGAAATTCGCTCGGAAGGAAATGAATCAACTTCCTCGCGAAACTTTGGCATCTCAAAAAGAAAAACCTGCACAACAATAAACCTGCACAACGTTGCCATACTTGTTCTTTTTGGTTCCCCAATGTGTTCTGAATACATTCGCTACCAGGAAACAATAAATGTCTGAATACATTCGCTACCAGGAGTAGGAGTACTAGCGACACAACCAACTCACTCCCCAAACTGCATCCGATCCAATACCAGACCAGCTAGAATAACAAGCCTGCCAAGCATCGCTAACATAAATAGAGGACAGCAGCTCGATACGATTCATCGAGTTGCAAAGCTTTATCACTTTTACACCAATCCCCTAAATATCACCTCAACCAATACTCCTCTCTCTTGCAACTAAAGCCCAAACCACGGAATAACCAAAGACCAACTACCCATGCTATCAAATACCACAAACCCACCGAAACATCTGCATATTCAAACACACCAAACATTTCAGGGAATGTTGTTAAGTCTGCCACTACATTGAAAATAAATGTTCGCTGTACAACCTGTCTTATCTTTTTTATAAGGTACAATCTGTCTATCTATTTACTCATCGAACCAATGTTTCAGCAAAGCTACTTTCCCCTCCTTGCTATGCTGAGAAACCAATGTCCTGAACAATCGATCTGAATTTCGCAAAAAGAAACCAAGAAAGCAGAGGCTAAACACCAACAACGAGCGCACTGCCAAAATACAAAACATTGAATATCAGGGCAACAGGGCGGGGCGAGCAGCGAACTGACCTGGCGCTGGGCGCGGGGCGAGGCACTTCGGTGGGGCGAACGGCGATGGCGACGGCTCCCTGCTCCTTCAAAGGCAGCACGGACTCGAGGATGGCGACGGCTCCGTGCTCCCTGCTCGTGCACCTTGGTGGATGGCGTCGCATGCACGGACTGGAGGACGGCGGCGCGTGAACGGCGGCCAACACGACGGCGAGCGTGAGGGAGAATCGAAAAAGAGGGCTAGCTAGGGTTCTTCGTCGCGCGAGGGAGAGAAGGAGGCGGGGATCAAATTTCGCTAAGTGTGGACGATAAGTGTGGGGGTCCACATGTCATCTGCTGAGAGGAATATTCTGTGGCGCACCCCGACCCAGTGCGCCACAGAATTGTTAGAATTCTATGGCGCACCCTCTAAGTCATGCGCCACAGAATGTCTTGGGTGGGGCCACATGTCATTTGCTCGAATGGAATTCTATGGCGCATCGCTTACAACATGCGCCACAGAATTGCGTGGATCGATAAATAAAAAAACCAAACGTTGTTCAGTGACAAATCTGTATTAGTAGCCCATTGGTATAGTTGCGAAGTAAATAACCTAATGCCATGGGTTCGAATCCTGGGATTGCCCATCATTTTTTTAATATTTTATTTAATTATAATTAAAGAACGAAAACAATAAATTACAATATATTAATTAAAAAAAGAAGTGCTTGTCTCACATACACATGCACATATATATAGAAAGAAATGCTTGTCTCACATATACACACATACACATGCATGTATATACACACAAAAATCTTCTTAATTTGTCTCGATCGGTTCTGATCTAGATTAATTAGCGTCTCTTTCCCTTTTTGTTGGCGACTGAATACTTTATGCCGGCCACCTTGAGATTTCTTCGCGTCAACGGACAACCGTGGGTAGGTAGGGATGTCTTCCTTCTTACTTTACCAGTAGTAGGCATGTCGGAGTGCTTGTCGAACTCCTCCTCGATCTTCGGATCACCGTTCTTGTCCAAGTCTTCCTCGTTGGCGTCTCCTTCCATTTCGATGATGCTCCTCTTGCCCCTCCTCACGACAACACGGCTAGGCCTTGACGGGTCGGTGATGAAGAAGCATTGGTCAACTTGGCTAGCGAGTACCCATGGCTCATTTTTCGCGGATGCGTTCTTGGATTTAGCATCGGGTATAACCATTGTGGTGAAATACCGTCCTTCTTTCTTGACATTCTTGGCCCATCTCACACGGAACATTGGCACCACCGTCTCTCCGCAGTAGTTGAGCTCCCATATGTCCTCGATCTTTCCGAAGTATCTTTCTTCCACATTAGTCTCGGCATCGCCATATGATAGCATAGTTACTCCTGAGTTTTGATTTTCGCTACTCATGTCCTTGTCCTCGGTGGAGAATCTGTAACCGGAGATGTCGTACCCCTGATAGGTCCTTACGTTCTGCCCGGGGACCTATGATAAGATGTATATGAGTTTTTCATCATCCGTAGAAGGCATTTTTCTCCGTGCTTCAATCAGTTGACTTTGCTTGAACCAACGCGTGAAGCCGGAGTTGTGCTCTTTGGTTACGTCTCCCATCTTCCTCGGCCCGCCCATTTCAATATAATTCTGATTGATTAAGCTTTTGTGCTCTTCCACGAAAGGCTCGATCAACTTTAAGTGTTGTAGCGCGACCCGGTGAGCCCTTTCAAAGTCCTCACGTCGTTTTTGAATGCCGACATGGACGTCGCGGCAGCCCTCGCGGTGACCGACTCCGTTGAGCCTGCCAAGGTGCGTCCTGGTGGACAAACCGACATCCTGATCGTCTTTGGTGCTTAGGTAATTGTCGAAGAAAGAGATGCACTCGTTGGTTAGGAATCCTTTGGCCATGCTTGCGTCTGGACGGGCCCTATTGCGAACGTATCCTTTCAGGACACCATTCTGCCTTTCCATCGGCATCATGTAGTGCAGAAACGCCGGGCCGAGATGCCTGATGTCATCAACGACATGGAGAAGGAGATGTACACATATATCATAGAATTCCAGCGGGAAGTAAATCTCGAGCTCGCATAGTATCACCACGAGCTCATCCTGTAGCATCTTGAGCTGCCTCACGCCGATCGATTTCCGGGTGATAACGTCGAAAAAGTTGCAAAGGCCAAACAACGTATCACGGACATGCTCGTCCATTATCCCTCGGATCGCAACAGGAAGTATCTGCGTCATGAGCACATGACAATCGTGAGACTTCAACCCGGTGAACCCCTTCTTCGCTAAGTCCAGATATCTGCTTATACTCCCTGAGTATCCGTGAGGAACTTTGACTTCTAGGAGGCACCTGAAAAACTGCTCAAGCTCCGGCGGACTCAATGTGAAGCAGGCAGCGGGAAACACCACGGTGTTCTTCTTAGCCTTTTTGCGGGGAGGTCGTTGAGTCCCTTCCGTCCTATCCTCATCGTCATCATCATCATCACTATCGGCGGGGACCTGTAGATTTTTCCTAATGCAAAAATGTTTTAGATCGTATCTTGCTTTCGGCCCATCCTTGGACTTCTCCGAATTGCAAATAGTGCCAAGCAGACTCTCCGTAACGTTCTTTGTAATGTGCATGACATCAAGGCTATGAGGCGCGTGGAGGACCGGCCAGTACTCCAAGTCGTGGAAAACAGACCTCGCTTTCCATACACCCAGCAGCGGCTCTGGCTTGGGTCGCTTCTTTCCCGGCGAAGGGCACTCGTCCCAATTTTTCAGAAGCTCGTCGATTTCTTCGGCGCTCGTCGTGCGCGGGGTTCCATCGGGCTCGTCTTTACCATTGAACAACTCACCGCGTTTTCTCCACGGGTGATCCAGGCGAAGCCACCTTCGAGCCCCTGGGTACACGGTTTTCGAAGACCCAGGATCCCTTGGTAGCTGGAGATGCGGGGTCCCGTCCATGCACTTCACGCAGTCGCAGAATCCGTGGCCGACCTGGGCAGATACATACGCGTAACCAGGATAGTCTGTGACCGTCGTCAGCAACGCGGCTCTCATATGGAAATAATCTCTAGTGTACGCGTCCCACGTACGGGGTGGCGTGTCGACACCTGGTTGTTTTGGCCCCTGGATGAGAATACTCAAGTGTATGTACTTTTGCTTGGTGCACAGCCATGGGGGTAGGTTGTAAGGCCATACAAACACGGGCCAGCTGCTATGTGTGCTACTCTGGTTGCCGAACGGATTGCCATCGGTGCTCATACCCAGCCTGACGTTCCTCGCGTCGCCCCCAAAACTCGGGAAAGCTATGTCTAATGCTTCCCACTGGGCAGCGTCTGCAGGATGTGTCATGATATAGCCCTTCTCCAGATCTTCTTCCGGCTTCTCCCTTTTCGCGTGCCATTGCATCAGCTTTGCTTCCTTAGGGTCCACGTAGTACCGTTGAAGACGGGGAGTGATAGGAAAGTACCATACCACTTTTCGAGGAATTTTCTTGTTGTTGGTTCCACACTTGTATCGTCCGTGGCCGCACTTCGGACATGTGGTTGTGTCCTTGTACTCCCCCCGATAAATTACACAATCATTGATGCAGGCGTGAAATTTTTCGTGAGATAGGTCAAGAGGGCACACGACTTTCTTAGCCTCGTTGATACTGCTTGGCAATGTGTCCCCCTCGGGAAGGCGTGCGTGCCAGAATTTCAAGTTCTTGTTGAAGCTCGAGTCGGTCCATTTGTTTTGTGTCTTCATCTTCAGAGCAGCAAGCGTTACATGCAACCTCGTATCCTCGGGGCGGCACCCAGGAAACAACGGAGTCACCCCGTCTATCTCCATTTGCGCCAGCTTGGCTTTCTCCCTAACTGCAGCTATGTCGTTGCTCGTCTCCTTAAGCAGCAGATCCTGAACATGAGAGTCCCGCAAGGCCGAAATTAGCGGGGTCTCCGTGTTCACGCCTTCATCGTCATGTCGATCTTCTCCGCCGACATATCCTTCTTCATGATGATCTTCTTCGCCGTCATTTCCTTCGTCACCTCGCTCGCCCTCTTCTTCGTGCACAACTTTTGCTGCCGGCGGTGCCACGTGGTTGCGGTCGTCAAAGAAACCGCGTCTGAGAAGGTGCTCCTCCAATTGTCTGGAATCAGGGTCAATCCAGCGCACGAGTTTGCATGATCGACACGGACATCTTATCTGCCGCCTGTTGCACCGAATCATGTCCGCCTTCGCGTCTTTCTTGTATCTAGCGATTCGAGCAGAGCTCATTTCTAGTACCATGGTTGCCTGCACAGACACATAGAGAGCAGAAAATTAGAACCACAACATGCATGCATAGTCGCCGGAAAAATTCGGCATGACCTCTCCTATAAGTAGGACAGATGGGGTGAAAAAGTTTGCCGAAATGGAAGTGAATCAACATTTCGGCAAACATCCATGCACCATGACCGCCCACACGCGCGACAATCGATCGGTCCACCTGCACATGCATGACAAACACCCATACACATCGATCGATGGCCACACGAGACATATGCACCTCCAACTATACTCACCTAGTAGATTCGATACCGAGACGCAAAAAGAGCGAGGAGAGGGAGGGACCGGAGTATAGATGGAAGTAATTAGGTCCCCCCAACAACAAGAAACTTCACCAACAATTATACATCGAATAAATAGGTTCACCTACAAAAAAAAGGAGAATTAAATGTGTAAAAATGGAGTGGAGAGAAGGGGGAGGCGAGTGGGCAACATCCACTTGGAATGAAATGAGTGGCGGGAGAGAGAGGGGGGCTTCCATCTTTATGTGCACAGTGCACCTATTCTGTGGCGCACCTGTACACTATTCTGTGGCGCACTGCTGTGCTGCGCCACATAAACACCATATTCTGTGGCGCATTTTGATAGATGCGCCACAGAATATGGTATTTCGGTGGCGCAGCACAGCGGGGCGCCACAGAAGTGGCCTTTTCTGTGGCGCACCAAGGTGCATGCGCCATAAAAATATGGCTTCTGACACCCGGTCCAATGATTGGGGTGGGCCCCGCACTGTTTCTGTGGCACACCTCTGGTCTATGCGCCACAAAAATTGCAATTTCTGTGGCGCACCCGTGGCCATGCGCCACAAAATAATATTTCTATGGCGCACCAAATGATGATGCGCCACAGATTCCATTCCATAGAATGGCATTTCTCTACTAGTGATTTATACCCCATATCCATAATAATGAAATCAACAGGTACAAAAGTCATGTGCAATTCAATCATAACATCTTTTACTTGTCCTATAGCATGTTTAGTAGCGTTATCAGCAAGGTCAAATTCACTTGAGCACTTTTCTAAATTTTCTAGTTCTAGCAATTCATATAATTATTTAGAGAGTACCGATACACTATAACCTAGATCTAACATAGCATGGTGAATTTCTTTTCCAATTGAAACTAGCACCTTGGGGATCCATGCATCCCCAAGCTTAAGAGGTATCATGGCCTCATTCTTGTACCTAGCAATTTTTTCTTGCAAGACATGATTAGCAATATAAGATCCAAAGCCAGGTTGATTAACATTTATAGTGGGATCACTAGCAAATTTTTGTAGAGTAGCAATAAGTTCTTGCAAGCTACTTTTTTCTAAATCAAGCAATGGATCCTTAATTTCAGTAAGCATCATAATTTACTCTACTTTACTCTCTAATTTAGCTAGCATGCTTGATTCATGAGGACTAATTTCATCTTTGCCAGCAAGATAAGACATATATGGAAGTAAATATTCAGGGTACTTCACTATTTCATTCAAAATTTCTTATAAGCTAGTAGGGACATGCTCACTTGTATTCTCAGCAATATGATCAATATTTTCAATAATAGGAGCAGCAATAGTAATATAATTCATTCCTACACTAGGTTGTGCTTGTGGCTTTCCTGCTGACATGCTTAATAGAGTTGCTTGATTATCAGCTAATTTTGACAATGCGTTATCTAAATTCGAAGATTGAAGTTGCAATCCTTTAATATCACTACTAATGGATGCAATAGACTTATTTAAATCATGTATCATAGCATTGTGACTAGCAAATTGTTCCATAAGCAATTTATTAAATTCAGAAATTTCACTAGAAGGCTTCCACTTATTTTCATTAGCATTAGGATATGGAACAAAAGGTTTATTTGGCATATAAGGAGGTTTACTATATGAATTGTAAGCATTACCAAAACCATTTCTACCATAATTCCTAACAAAATTAACATCCACACATTCAGAATTACTACCAACTAGCTCCTGCAAAGGCACATTCTCCATATTTTGTTTATTAAGAAAAGCAAGAATAGTGTCCATTTTAGAAGACAAATCATTGGTTTCTTCAATTGAGTTTATTTTCTTAGTGGGATTGGTTGATCTTTCAGTATTCCATTGACTATAATTTTGCAATATGCTTTCTAATATGCTCTTAGCCTCACCTACAGTTTTACTCATAAAGGCAACTCCAGCAGCAGAATCAAGTATATTTCTAGACATGTAGTTTAGACCATTATAAAAAGAGTGTAGTATGGTCCATTCATTTACTCCATGTGATGGGCATGTTCTAAGCATTAATTTAATTCTATCCCATGCGATGGCTACATGTTCATTATCATTTTGCCTAAATGAGAGGATATTATTCCTACTTTGCAAAATTTTAACGGGAGGATAATATTTCTTAATGAAAGCTTATTTTAAATCATCCCAAGACTTTATACTAGCTGTAGGTAGTGAAAGTAACCATTCTTTAGCCTTTCCTCTAAGTGAAAAAGGAAATAATTTCAGTTTTAAAACACTATTTTCCACATTTTTAAATTTTTGCATATCACATATTTCCATGAAATCATGAAGATGCATAGAGGCATCCTCCATAGCACTACCACCAAATTGCTCTCTAGTAATTAAATTCAATAAACTAGGACTTACTTCATAGCTTTCAGCTTCTATTTCAGGTGTAGTAATTGGCCTAGCAATGAATTGGTCATTGGGTGTATTTGTGTTGTCACTTAATTTAGTTATATCACCCATTTTAACAATTTTTATGTAGTTTTTTTATTTTTTATGCAAAACTGAAAAGTAAAGTAACTAGGCAAATTCGAAATACTAAAATAAACTAGATAACTAAATGCAAAACTAAAATCCAAACTAAAATAAAATATGCAAGACAAAACAAAAACATGAACAAAAACAAAACAGAAACAAAAAAAGACAAGAAACAAAACAATCTACTTGAAAGAAGGTGGAGATAGAAAGGACGGTACTCACGTAGGTGCAACCCCCCCAAGCTTAGGTGTTTGCACACCTTGTTGGTGATGAAGACTTCTTGTGAGCTCCCTTGGACAACTCCTTCACCTATGGCTCCCCGGCAACGGCGCCAGAAAAACGCTTGATGGCTAGGTTGAGACTCCAAGTGCAGAGTGTGTAGCTAGTGGCAAGCCTTCTTCCCCACGAGGGTGACTCGAGGGTTTATATCGAACTCTTGGGGAGCCAGTATTTCAGGAGTTGTCTTCCAAGATTCCTCCCGGATCCTGCAAACAAGTAGAGAATTTTGTGCCCTCAACCTCACCAAGTGGTTGTCAAGCACAAGGTGTGAGACTTCTAAATTGCAATGCAAAACTGAAAGTAAATGTGCAATAATTAAATCTACTACTAAATGCAAATGAGAATATAAATATGCAATGGATTGTTTTTGTATTTTTGTTATGCAAGTGGTGATGGAGATAATGTAAATTCGAATTGGAGATGCAAGTAAAGTAAAGTGCAAGTAAAGTAAATTGCAGCAAAGTAACTAGAGTGTTTTCTTATAATTAAAATAGGACCGGGGTTCATGGTTTCACACTTGCATTCTCTCAAATAAAGTGGTAGACGGTGGACATAAAGAATTACATGTGAGATTACAATAACATGTTTAACATTGAGTACTTTCATATGGGCATTACGTCCTAGCATAGATATCTCTACGGTCATATTGATCCCTCTTATACTCCACCAAGATGCGAAATAAATCATAACACCTCGATAATTAAGGAAAAACCAGAGTATAGCTTTAAGCAATGTGACATGAAGTTGACGTAAGAACTTGCTAGATCTAGTCATGGAGATTGATTAGTGTCACTTCAAATCCCCGGTAACAAGGTACCCCTTTTTATCCCTAGTGAGATAACTAAGAAAGGTTTAACAAAAGCTAAGTGGATCACTGAACTTCTGTCACTTTCACAGCACTAGCCACCTCCCGTTACTCCAACTAATGCACCCATCACCCCCACACACGCTCTCAAGAACTAGATTGATCAAAGCTAGCAAATAAGAACGGGGTACATAAGATACATCTACTCAAATAACTCAAGAGAAACAATTGCAATCTCAGATTCAATAACTCATAGAAAAGATCCACCACATAGGAATTACAACGGTGCCCGTAATCATGTGAGGCAGCTCATACGGATCTAATTAGTGAAGCACATAGAGAGAGAGATACAAGTGCTACTTCCACAAACCCATAGCCCGTGGGTGGACTACTCCCTCTTCATCGAGATGTCGATGGAGATGACGTTGGAGGGGTAGGAGATCACAGCGGCGGCACCCCACCGGAGTTTTCCCCCTCCAATCTGGAACTCCAGGTCTCTGTTTCGGTTTTTCGGTGTTTTGGCGGCGCTCTCCTCCGTAAGGGTACGAGGGACCCTTTTTATAGTCAGTTTTAGGTCAAGACGGAGTCGGTAAGTCGAAGATGGAAGGAATTGGGGCCACAGGGGCCAAAAGGGGGCCTCTCACGCGGCCAACGAATCTGGCCATGTGGAGGGTCCTCTTTTGGGCCTCCTTGCCCAATTCTCGTGGATCCTTCGCCCGCAAGTCTTCTCCTTCCAATAAAATGACCCCCGCAGATTTTCAGGTGATTTCGCGGAAGTTTGCCCCCTGAAACGTCAAAAATATAGAAAACGGGGTTTCTGACAGGCAGGGTTAATTCCATAAAAGTTGGGGGATTTTGTAATTTAACCCCAAAATACTATAAAACATTGAATTATACCCTTATATGATGCAATATGTAATAGAAAACCATGTGAAAATATGCAAAACTCATCTATGCATTTTACATGCATCAGTATCACATGGAAAACTTTCAACGCTACACTAAGAATTCTATATTCAAGTTGATATCATGTTCTTTTAACTGTGGATGCCTATCATGCCGAAATGAGGTAGAGGAATAGTAAGTCTTGATGAGTAAGTATATATGATTAGAGAGACGCATTGGGCCGCTAACCCAAGGCATGCGATATCATGGTGGAAATTTACTTATAGCTAGAATGGACTCCGCAACATATCCTATAATTAAATAAGAAGCTATGCATATAGTGAATGAAATAAAAAAGGATAATGAGTCCATTCCATTTGTTTGTCTTGCCATTTTGACATGGGCTGGTTTCCATGTCATGGGGCAAGAGGTACCCCAATTGCTGCTCTCTATGATGTCATTAATACTTACAATGATTGTACAAGGCTTATTAGGAATCTAGAGTTGAGTAATCATGGTGCGGGACTTCGCTTTTAAGGGGCATGAGGCTTTCAACTTGTAGTTTGTCAAGCATAAGAATCAAAATGAAAAATTAATGCTTTTAGCAAAACTGAGAGCAAGGTAGTAAGCACAATGATTTTACTTGTCAACATATGAAAGAATCAGAGATCTCAAAAATCATGATATGATTCAATCATCAGCGATGCACAAGCCTTTGTTTATGTCTACAATTGAGCAAACTCATTCAAGTATTAACACTTCATGTTATTTCTATTGCAACAAGTATATATGCTTCAACACTGAGTAGATGCACACTTGCTAGTATTTTGCTACTTGTTACAGGAATCATGTCTTGAGTATTTGCTAGTATTAATTGATGATGCTTATGCAATGCAAAGTTCTTGCCAAAGTTTTTATCGCTTCTGCACTGCGTTTGAGTTGTTTCAGGACAAACAACGAGCTAAGCTTGGGGGAGTTGATTCACCCAAAATGCATCTACTTTTCCAAGCACTTTGCATCGTATTTCTCTCCGGAGTCCCCCCATAATTGAATAAATCTGCAGAATCTGACGTTGTTTTTAGCAAAAGTCTTCTTTCCGTCTATTTTCGCAGGACTTTTCACAGGGGACGAAAACCACGTAACTTTTTATGGAAAAGAAGGGGAATGAGCACCAGAGGGGGCCGGGGGGCCACCCGAGGGCCAAAAGGGGGCCCCACACGCGGCCAGATTCCTTGGCCGCGTGGGGTCACCCCTTTTGGGCCCAGATGGCCCACTCCGGCTAGGTCTTCGACGTACCCCTCCATATATACGAGAAACTGACGGGTTTCAAAGGGGAGGGCTGTTCGCGAAACGGAGCGCTGCCGCCACCACGATCTTCGATTTTGGAGTCAGATTGATCCGGGATTTCACCCCGGGAGGTGGAATTCGAGGGGCTTCGTCACCATCATCATCACCACCATTATCTGCATCAACCATAAGCTCCATCACCCCCTCCATGTGTGAGAGGAGGGCCTGCGTTTTAGTCTCTAGTTTACTTTCACTCTTTTCCGGTGAAAACTGGGAAAACACTTGCTCTCCATTTACTTTCTGTTTGTTTACTTTCACTGCATTATTACACTCACCACTCTTGCTGCAAGTTTGTTGATACACAGGTGTGGTTGGGAGTGACGTCCCAATTGCTAAAGTATCACCGGTATTCTTGTGTTCCCACTGAGTCGAACTGCAAATTTGGGCAACTTTGAGGTACCCATTGATTCGCTCAATCAACATTTATGTCGTGATCCGATTTATTCACATAATTTTTTTCTACGGAAAATTTGTTAAAGTTTTTCTCCTTCCTTGCTCGAGGATTTGGAAGATTATAGAGCTGCGGGATATTCGGAGAAAGATATATGTAATGTTTTATCTCTCCCTATTCTCCCACCAAAGGATCTGTTTTTTGAATTTTTAGGCCGATGCTCACGTTGTGGATTACACGATCACCTTAGGACTGCATGTCCAGGTATATGCCCCCATTGTCAAATTCTTGGTTTTCGATGTGTGGATTGCGATGTCACGTCTACTTCCAAGGAGAAAGAATTATCCAGTGGACCCTTAAGCCCTTTCATGGATCCCTCTCTGATGGGACCCCTCCGCTGTTGTTTTCGTTGCCTAGAGCTGGGTCACGTCCGAAAATCTTGCACCAATAATATCAAATGCACCGCTTGTTATGGATGGGGCCATATTGCCAAGAATTGTCCGATCAGGATTTTCTGCAATTACTGCCATTTTGAGGGACATTCTATTGCTGCATGCCCCAAGATTCGGTGTCATAAATGTAAACAGCTGGGCCATCAAAATAAACTATGCAAGGTGCGTCAATAATGGGTCATTAAGAGGAAAGAACGGCAAACATGGGTCATTAAACGGAAGGACATACCCGTTATGGTAACTAAGGATCTGGTCGTTTCATCTCCCGCAACACTTTCCACGTCATCGATCCCCGCCGTTTGCCATCCTATACCCAGGGGATCCTCGAAGGTGTCGTTCCCTTCTCTCTCTGTTCCAGCGGCCCCCTCCTCTACTTCTCCTACACTCGCCTCGGAGCCTCCACCCATGGCAAACTTCCCAGTTTAACCATTCCCCATCGTCTCCGCCCACGCTGGGATTGATCAAGGACCAGATGAGAGGATCCAGCGTAGCATACTGGTGGTGGCAGATCCACCGCTCTCACACGAGGAGGACGCCATTGTCACGTTAAACCCCCCATCTCGGATAATGAGCACAGGGACACTCTCGATACAATCGTGGATCTAGTTAACAATGAGCATGGTCATATATTATCATCACGGACGCTGAGATTTCTGCACTTGGGGATGGTAGGGTCTCCTTTGCGTCTCCAGAACTGAGGGATCTGTATATTAGGGATATCCCACATGAATTGGATGAGGAATCCACTTACTAAGTTGTTCGTCATGATGATGGTATTAACATGCGTCTCCCTATTTTTGAGTATGAGGAATGGATCCTATTTCTTGCTTTTCCCTCGGATTATCTCACTGAACACTATATAAACAAGGTAGTTTCTCTGTTTGGCAAGTTGCTGCTGTGGCATAGGCCTGAAGATAGTAGGTCTATAGTGCTTGTGCGTGCTTTGATCAAAGAGACACGTTTTGTTCCTCGCAGTTTGGTTGTCACACGTGTATGCACTATGCCTGGACATGGTATATCATGGTCTGTTCTAGTATATATCCTGAATGGCAGGCACACGCGGATGGGACTCATCAACACTGAGGATCCTGCACCACCTATGAATGCATCACCACATCCTTATGATATGCCTTACGTCACGGTTATGCAAGAATACCAGATCAATCTACAGGAGTTCAATCAGCAGCAAGCTGATGCCGCGTGGGGGGAGGCTATGCACATGAAGATGCCCATGTCAATGGATGGCGTCCATGGCCTGAAATTCCTCCTATTTATAGGGGTATCAACATGCGTCAGGCTTTTGGATATGATGGCCCATCCATGATGGATTGTGTGGAGGACCCTGACAACATTTCTAATGATGGCATTGCGGATTGGAATGACCACATTGCAGAGATAGAAGCTGCTGCTGCTGACGTCTTGCTCACTGGGGCAACCAATTCCACTTTGGTGTTTGTGCGTGCAGGTGGTGCTAGCCTGAACCTTGCTATTCCCGAGTTTCCATGTTTCTTTGCCTTTCTGGGCTGGATGATGCGTCAAGTGTACACTCGTGCAATTCTGGATGTCAATGGCCCACAGTTGGATTTTGCCTAGGTGATTTAGCAGGTGTTTGCTCCGTTGTAGTACATGTGTATTGGACAGGTGATGCACTCTCAGTGGCCACTTGTTCAGTTAACACTCAGTCTGCTCACAATCTCACTGCACCTGTTTTGTTGGCCCCCCATGATGTTGTGCCTATGATCGATGCATCTTCTCTTGCATTGTCCAACACTTTGGTTTGTCCTCGCTATTGATCTCGCCCACGTGCTCGCATTCATGACTCTCTACGGTTGTTACTCATGTTCGCTGTTCACCTAGGGTCACTAGCGGTGGGTTTATGCATATTTCTTTGTCAGATCGCCAGCCGCGACGTCGTGCCTCTTCTGTCCCCAGAGCAGCAACACCGAGAGTGATGCAGATCCAGGAGATGCAAGCCATTGGTGTGGATACCTGTGGCATCCCATTAGAGATGCTCTCTGAAGACCTCCTTCATAAACCAAAACAGTAGTCATGTCATTTCGGTGTCTGTCATTTTGTGTTAAGTTCAATATGGACCTTGTGCAATTTCAGTGTCCGGGGCCTCACCGTCTATTTATGTGAGTCGTTTGGTTTACATGTCATGGATCATGTCACTTTGTTATGTCACTAAGGAACCTTTCTCTCCTGGGCTGGGTTTATGAATCATTTATCCTACACTTTGTACCTTGTTATTTATTTTCATGGCGAATTTAGTTCAAATTTGGAGAGTTCTTTGTTGGAACCTCCGAGGGATCAATAGCCCTGAGAAATGGCATCTCACTTATAGCAAGATTGAGGAAAGTATTGCTTCTATCATTTGTTTCCAAGAAACCAAGAAGAGTTATCTTGATCTTCGTTTTTTGAGGAATTTTGTTCTTAAACGCTTCCGTAATTTTGAATATGTCCCATATGAAGGGTCCTCTGGTGGGCTGCTTGTGGCATGGGCCTCGAATCTGTTCACGGGCCGCAAAATTCAACAGGAAAAATTTGGTATTGTTATGGATTTCACATCCAATGCCACGATGGATAAATTCACTGTGGTGAATGTTTATGGTCCATGCTTCGGGCTCGATCGACAAAATTTCATCGCTTGGCTTTTTAGTCTCGATTTTGACATTAATGATTTATGGCTTATTGTCGGAGACTTTAATTTCTACCGATTCGGACACAGCCGTAATAAACAAGGTGCCAACATAGCTGATAGTGAGACATTCAATGAAATCATTAGCTATCTTGGCTTAATTGAGCTACCTATTAAGGACCGATCATACACGTGGAGCAATATGCAAGCTGGTCCTTTATTGGCTCAGCTCGACTAGTTTTTTCCATCACCTGGTTGGACTCTACAGTTCCCTAACACTATAGTTCACCCTCTTGCTAGGCGCACATCGGATCATGTGCCATGCGTTGTCTATATTGGCACTCACATACCGAAAGCTCAGATCTTTCATTTTGAAAATCATTGGATATCTATGCCTGGTTATTTTGATGTGGTCAGTAACATACGGAACATTCATTCCCTAGAGATAGTGCACGTTGTTTATCTGCTAAGTTCAAACTCCTTCGCAAAGGACTCAAAAATTGGAGCTCTAGCATTTCAGTCATTAATAAATTGGTAACTAACTGAATAAAGTTATTCTTCGACTTGATGAGATGGAGGAACAGAGGGCTTTACATATTACCGAGTGGAATTTTCGTGGTATCATCAAAACTCATCTCTCTCGTTTACTTGGTTTCCAGAGGACTTATTGGAGGAAATGATGTACGGCGAGCTGGGCCAAGCTTGGTAGTGAGAACACCTCATATTTTCATGCAATGGCCACGGTTAGATATCGTCGCAATGCTATTGCTACCCTCCTACGTGATGATGGATCCATTGCTTCTGATCATCAGGAAAAGGCTGGCCTTCTTAGGCAGGTTTACAAGGATCGATTGGGTACTTCGAATCCTATTGATCATGAGATTGACCTTCGTGACTACTTGCAGCCAATAGATGGACTAGAATCTCTCACTGTTCCTTTTAATCACCATGAAATTTATGACATTGTCCGTGATCTACCCACATACAAAGCCTTGGGACCCGATGGTTTTAATGGATTATTTATCAAGATTTTTTGGCCTATTATTAAATAGGATTTTTATCGCCTCTGTCATGAGTTTTGGCATGGTACGGTTAATCTCCAAAGTATCAATGATGCATTCATTACACTAATTATTTATCAAGATTTGCTCAACTCTAGCTTCAAATTATTAACCAAGATCCTTGCCAATTGACTGCAACCGCGTATACTTGAAGTAGTTCATGTTAATCAGTATGGATTTCTAAAATCTTGCACTATTTAGGATTGTATTGCCTGGGCATATGAATATATCCATCAAGTCAAACAAACGGGTGAGGGCGGAGTTATCATCAAGCTCGATTTCATGAAAGCATTTGATCTTATAGACCACGAGGCTATTCTAAAAATCTTACGCACCTAGGGCTTTGATGACCGTTGGATTGGTTGGATGAAATCCATATTTGATACTGGTACCTCCTCAATTCTCTTAAATGGTGTACCAGGAAGAAAATTTGCATGCAAGCGTGGTGTTCGTCAAGGGGGGCCCCTCTCCCCGATATTATTTGTTGATGGTGCGGATTTACTTCAGGCCATGGTTAATAAATCTATGGAAATTGGGGACATCACTGCTCCATTAGCTATCCCTGGCACCTATTTTCCGGTAGTCCAATACGGTGATGATACGTTGCTTGTGGCACAAGCTTGCCCTCGCTAACTGGCAGTTCTCAAATGTATCCTCGCTAAATTCTCCGTAGCCACTGGTCTTCGGATTAATTACTCCAAATCCAATATGATGCCCATTGACATCTCTCGGTCGCAATTAATCGGTCTGGCAGCGGCTTTCGGCTGTGCACGTGGAAGTTTACCTTTTCCATATTTGGGTCTCCCACTTGGCACGACCAGACAAACTATTAGAGATCATTCACCAGTCGCTGATCTGGTGGAACGACGTCTTAATGCTTGTGCTCGCTTCCTTGATTATGGTGGTCGCCTGACTTTAGTCCAATCGGTTCTCTCATCACTACCCTCTCATTACATGAGCTCACTAAGATTACCGAAGGCATTAATCAAAACCATTGATCGTGCACGACGGAATTGCTTGTTGGCTAAAGATGATTCTATTGGTTGTCCTCATTCCCTGGCTACATGGACTATGGTGTGCCGCCCTCAGAAGCATGGGGGTCTTGGAATTATTAATCTGGCACAAAACAAGGCACTGTTGATTAAACATATTCACAAGTTTTTCAACATGTGGATACACCATGGATTAAGCTTATCAAAGCTAACCTTGCTTCTGGTCGGTGCACATTCAGACAGGGTCTGGCTCCTTTTGGTGGAGAGACATATGTAAACTCCTTGACCTCTACCGTGGAATTACAACTGTCTCCATTGGGAATGGCCGAGATACCTTATTTTGGAAAGATCAGTTGTGTGGGCAGGACTTGATTATGGATCAATTCCCTCACCTCTATTCATTTGTCATCAATGAGGATGTTACTGTCGCTGATATGATGAATGTTGCACCATCATCGGAATATTTCTCTTTACCTCTTTCTGTTGTGGCCTTCGAGGAGCGCCAGCTGGCTTCATCTCTTCTTCATGGGACTGTATTGGATGAGGAGATCTCGGACCAGCGCATCTACCCATGGAAGAATTCACTTTATACCTCAGCCAAGCTATATGCCTTCCTTTTTTCTCAGGTGCCTTGCCACAAGCTGCTACGTCTGATTTGGAAATCCAAATGCCTCCCAAAGCTCAGGGTCTTCCTTTGGTTGCTGTTTTCGGACCGACTGAACACGACGGATATTATGGCTAGGAAACATTGGCGTGATAACTCCGACACGATCTGTGTCCTTTGTTCTGATGGTGCACGTGAAACTACGGATCACCTATTATTTGAATGTGCTTTTGCTACCAGATGTTGGCTCCACATAGGGATCGACTGGGATCTTAGCAAGCCATGTTTCGATCATGTCATGCAGACCAATGTGTCCTTCAATGAATCATTTTTCCTTGAGATTTTCGCATGCGTCACATGGAATATATGGAAGTCTCGCAATGATTTCATCTTCCAGCACATAGAGCCATCATGGGGTCAATGGAGGACCAGATTCAAATCTGATTTGGAGCTTCACCAATATAGACTTAAAACTTGCATTGTTGCTAGTTGGTTAGCATGGATCACTAGCGTACTACACTAACTTCCTCCTAGTTGTACTTACTCTTCTCTCCCCATAAACCCATGTATTTGTACTCCACTCTTGTAACTCTTAGGTCACCCATTGGTTGACTCTTCAATTATCTATAAAACACCGTAGGGCATGTCCCTACGGTCTCAAAATTCAAAAAAAAATTATTGTTGAATCAAAGATAATTTTGAATAACGAAAGATTGCCCTGTTTCAAGTACACGAGAGACATTAGATCATATCTAATTACCTCCAAGAAGTTATTATAAAAATCAGCAGGACACCCATCTGGTCCCGGAGCCTTGTTAAGTTTCATTTGAGAAATGGCCTCATACACTTATTTTAGTAAGAAATCACCTGTAAGAATATCATTCTCTTCCTGAGTTAATTGCGGTATATCATGAGTTAAATTCTCATCCATGACAACATCATTGGATGCCGAATCCCCAAAAAGCTTTGTGTAATGTTCAGAAATGTGAACCATTTAATTGAATCTCCTATATTGGTCCCTTCATCTTGTTTTAACCGAAAAATCTTCTTTTTCCTATGCTTGCCATTTGCAATTGGATAGACCACCTCTTGGATATGTTTAACTTTTTTCCTTTGTGCCCATTTTGATTCCTCATCTCTTCGAAGGCAACATATCCGATCATTTGCCTCCTTTAAAGCATCTCTTTCTACCGCAGTCAACGGCATAGTCTCGTCTTTGATGTCTAGTTCACCTATGATCTTTAAAAGTCTTTAATTTTTCCTTTTTATATTTCCACTTTGATTTTTTACCCATCCTTTAAAACAAACCGTTTAAGAAAATAATTGAGATGATGTGGATCTACCTGGTGGTGGCCCTCGCAAATGCGAGGGAAATAACTATAATTCAATATATGCCTACTTTTATCAATATGGTTTAATGTGTTGGCAGAAATGGACCATCCGGAGTTGTGAGCTAGTGGAATGCAAGCATGATTTACCTTAGCGAAAATGGTTCCCTTATGATGAATCACATACAAAATATGCCATACGTATAGCAGTTATGTTTACCTTAGTTATGGGTGTATTTTTGTGTCTGTACTTGAATCTATTTTTAATATATAATAAAGTAATTTTTTTATTTTCTTGAGACAAAGTATTTGTGGAGTACAATATTTTATTCTGGGCAGTAAATATGAAGTCCAAAGAACCTCTGGTACTTTTCTCCAAAACAGTAGACTATTTGTTCCCACCTCCAACATTATGGATCTCATTCTTTTTATCATCGCGGAGATGCGTGTACTATTTGCAATAATTTACGATACATTTAAAAAAAGATAAGGAAATTCTGCTATTGATTTAAGATCATACTAATGCACAGTAATTTGAAACTACAATACTGATCAAAAGTTCAAAATGTAATAGGACAGCAAAGGCAGGACGTGCACGGGCTGAGAGAAGGTACTCATATGTTATATTCTTCACTTCATTCTATGACTTATGGATTTTGTATTCTTCACTTATTGCAAATAGGAAATCATGGTTTAGTTATCTATAACCTGGAGTAGAATTTGGATGGCAAAGATGAAGTAGCGACTAATCTCTCAAGAACCACATATACATACATACATATATATATATATGACAAATTCAGGCTAATCATATATATATATATAGAGAGGACAAATTCAGGCTAATCATATCGGAGAGTATGTACAGTTAGTATGCAGTATATATTACTACCTCGGCAGTATATATACTATTTTTTGTGTAGTATGTGTAATTTTTTTATATACTCCTTTTATACGTACATATATACCGGTATTTTGAATATATAGTGCAAACTACATGCTCAATTTTATAATTTTCACGTAACTTGTTTTGGAGTATCTTAGATATAGTATATGAACATACTCATACCGAAAAAGTATGACACATACCTCTGTACGGCAGTATATGAGATGTGGGTGTAGCTACACCCGGGAGTAGAAACAATTTTTCTAGAAATATAGTAAGTATAGGATAAGGCTTGGACCCTTAGGCGTTATGCCCGTACCTCTTTTTCCTCTTGAATAGACGACAAAGGAAATGGGCTTGTGAAGCATCAAGTATACCTTGCCGTACACGGATGTACACGGATCATATAAATGCACACGGATCATATATTCTAGACTATAGTTTCTCTCTGATGTACACGGATCATATAAATGCAATTGATGAAGCATCAAGGTATACCTTGCCGTTACGTGTCGTCCCAACTGCGACATATAACACATTAACATTGTATATTTGTTTCAACCCTTCAAATCGTACTCTATCCGCTCCGTTCGGGTTTATAGGACATGCGCGTATCCCAAGATCGTTAATTTGACTAATATGAAATAATTTGTATAATACAAAAATTGTACAGTTAGAAACTATAACATTTAAAAACTATAACATTTAAAGTTTCAAGTGATTTTTTTTTTGTGATATAGTATAACTCATATTATGATGGGGAAATTGACGACCTAGGGTCACGCGCAGGACCTATATATATACCCGAACGAAGGGAGTATCCAAAATCAAATGTTAAGGCTGGTCACAATGGGGAGGAACTTAGCGGTAACATCACACGTTTCAATACAAGTTTGCTTATGTGGCACGTATTTAATAAAGAGAGAGGTGCTTGTGGTAACTAGCTAAATTACCGGAACATCACACACTCCAAGAAACAATGAGTCTATAGCTTAATAATAAATGCATCGTTGCATGACACTACATATATGTTACTACACATTATGGAGGTAGTAACATAGTCTAGGAAAGCATGTAGGTTATCAGTGTATGTTCCTCCCATTGTGACTAGCCTATGAAAACTGCACTCGGACCTGTAAAATAATTATTGGCTACATATGCAAAACAAAACAATAAAGCAGGATGCGAACAATACCTAGAACAGGCATATCTGATGTGTCGGCGTGCGTGTAAATACTTTCGGTAAAGTGAATAATTCGCCGCTGGTGTTTTTGGTCAAAGAAAGACACACACGCAGTAGCAAAGCACAAGCTGGGCTAATTGATTCTTGATCGATCTGGTGCTCTGTACGAACCTAGCTTGATGCGCTAATGAATCTGCGGTGTAAGCTTATGCATAGCACGTTTCAAAAAAAAAAAAAAAATGCATAGCAGCATCCGGCCGGTAGAGTTTTGTTTGGGGCCCTGCAATTAGTCAGATGAATCTATGAGATTCGGTTTTCTGGTGGGAATTAAACGTGAGTACTCCTGCCGGCTGTTGGCAGCTGTAACAAACGGCGATAGATTTAGTCGAACGGTTGCTAAAGACACGAAGATATATCTGATGTACATAATTTTCTTTTACGTCACAATCAACTTGACACGCTACAATAATGACCTGTCTTACACGGTTACGTAACTATTAATCCCGTATTAAATCTTGACCATATATTTTACATTTAACTATCGAAATAATTCAGGTGATGTGGCTTAATATGGTCGCTCTATTAGACATCCGTATATTGTTTTTAGTATATCTTTACCTTATATATATAATAATAATAATAATATATAATATATATAATAATAAAAGCGTTAAGGTTTCCCTGATTGGTTACTTGTTCGGTCGGTCCATCATTTAAACTGTCCCTAAAGTTGACATAAATTACACACCCTGCCACCCATAATCTCTACCTTTCATAATCGTCCGTCTTAGTACGTTTTTGTCCGTCCGACTTTGTGGTTTCGTACGTCAAACCGTGTCCTGCTTTGCCTTAACCTGTGCTAACTCCTCCACCTATTTGTTTAGGACGCTCGCATAATTTTTTTTTTGCGGGAATTCTCGCGTGATGAAATATGTACGACCATCCCTTCCCTCCCATAAGCCCACGAAGTTAACCCTTCCAGCTTTGGGTCAACCCACTTGTAAGCCCACGACCGGTGTAAAAACGTAGCTTCTACGTGCTCAATGGGATTGTCTAAAAAGAAAGAAAAAAAATGCTCAATGAGATCATTTCCTAGTAATAACATACTCAACGGGAGAAGGAAACCAGACCGGGTTCTCTCAAAATAAAATAAAAGGAAATCAATCGGAATTTCGGAAAGCTTGTATGTTACCCGTATATAGTCCTGTTTTTGTAGCGGGCATATTGAAGTCTGGATCGATCCATCGCAAATACTCGGTGTGCACTCGCTCGTCGTCGCCGGAAAGTGGACGCAACGCCCACTGGCTGCCAGTGCGCTCGTCAGCCGTCGCCGGAAAGTGGAGGCTGCTTTCATCTCCCAATTGCCGGGGTTCTGCGCACGGCAGGACGACAGCCGCGACGAAATGTTGTGCGAGCCATCATCAACATCGCGGCCACAATTAAGCTACAACCATAATCTTGAGGATACGAGGTATACGCTACTCCTTCCTTAGTGTAATCAGATCCATGAAGCTCAGCTGAATTGATTAGTTGCCCTACCCGGCCAGCCTCCCATGATACGACTCTGATCGGAAGATGGACTGCATGCATCGATAAAACTAGCTAGCTTGATCAACTGACATTGCTCACGAGTTTTGGTTATATCTCATTACGTTAGTTAAGCCTAGAAATCAATTATTTATTTTAGTCTTTACTAGCTTGCGCCTGTATAATTTAAGGTGTGTCATACATATCCAAACAACAAAAGCATGCGTGGCTTTTAAATAATGAAACATCAAGATATTAAACTTTTACTACACACATGTCGAAGTTAACATAAAATTCACGATTATCTTACCTGCACACCATGAAAAAAAAATTTGACTCAATATTATGAAGGGGAACGTAGCATAGAAAACAAAAATTTTCCTACGCGAGAGATACCCGAAAGGCCAAGATCTAATCTAGGAGACGAAGTGCAACGGGCAACAAAAGGGTTAAGGAGAACACATACCCTCGAAGACTCAAAGTGGTACGAGATCAAATCTCGTTGTTGGCGTAGTCGTACTCACACCGATCCCGATAGCGAGAAGATGGCACCGCAATCCGGCGGTGCATCCGTGATCGGTCACACGTACGGTTGATGACGACCTCCGTTCCCTCGTTCCAGCGGGGCGCGGAAGTAGAGGATCCCTCGGAACTCCAGCAGCACGACGGCGTGGTGTGGTGGAGAAAAACATTGCTCAGGGCTTCGCCAAGCGCACGAACAAGTGGTGGAGCAGCGGCAAGAGGGAGGAAGAGATGACACAAGTATGTGTAGGGGGAGAGGGAGCTCTCACCCCTCCTTTTATAGGAGGGGATGGCAGCCACGAATTTTTGGCTGCCTCCACCTCTCCCTCATCATGTGAGTGGAGTCTCCACTCAACCCACTCATTCTTCCATGAATTCCCACTCAAAATCCCAACGGTTTTCTTTAATAAATAAATAAAACAATTTTATTTCTTTATTTTAATATTTGTTAATTCCATTAACAAACATTAACATATAACCCCTTGAGTTAGTTGTTAAATCTATTAACAACCATTTGATAAGAATCCCCTTGAACTATTTCAAAATTACTCGAAACAATTTCGGTGACTATTTCAATATTCCCCGAAACAATTTCGGTGCTGTCCAAACTTTTCTCCGATATTCCGTATCCTCTCAAATGCGTCATCGAACCTTAAGTGTGTCACCCTACGGTTCGCGAATAAGATAGACATGATCGAGACTCCTCTCCGATCAATAATCAACAGCGGGATCTGGAGATCCGTGATGACTCCTATATATTCAACGATGACTCTCGTGATCGTGTGAACCAACAACGCCGTGAACTATTCCCTTTGTCTCGCGATATTTTACTTGTCCGAGATTCGATCATTGGTATCAACCATACCTTGTTCAATCTCGTTATCGACAAGTACTCTTTTCTCGTTCCCGTGATATAACATCCTTTGTGATCATATCACGTGCTTGCAAGCGGTTTCGATGTGATATCACCGAGAGGGCCCGGGAGTATATCTCTCCGTCATTTGGATGGACAAATCCCACTCTTGATCCATGATCCTCAACTAATACTTTCCGAATACTTAACGACACCTTTATTAGTCACCCTGTTACGGTGTGACGTTTGATGCCATCAAAGCACTCTCCGGTATCAGTGATTGACATGATCTCATGGTCTAAGGAATAAGTTACTTCGTATGTTTGATAAAACAATGTAAACTAAATGACTTGATCGCATTGCTATATTATCTTTGGGTATATGTTCATCACATCATTCTTCTAATGACATGACCCCGTTATTAATAACATCCAATGTTCATGATCAGGGAAACCTTGATCATCTATTAATCAACGAGCTAGTTAAAAGAGAGGCTTTACTAGGAACCATTGTTTGTTTATTAAGCACACATGTATCAACGTTTCCAGTTAATACAATTCTAGCATGAGAAATAAACATTCATCATAAACAAGGAATAAGATAATAACCATTTTATTATTGCCTCTCGGGCATATTCCCTTCAGTCCTCCCACTTGCACTAGAGTCAATAATCTAGTTTGTAAGCACTTTAACACATATGGCGTACCAGTGTTATTACCATGCTTCGCATGCGGTAAACATCATCAAAAAGATCTGAACTGTTCAGGTCCTATTGTATTTGCATGTTCTTTGCGTCTACAAACGCATCACTCATTCTCTAATGAGATGGCTTTGTATATATATAGTCAATTCGTGAAAACTTAATTCCTCAGCTTAAACTGATGTCACTAACATTGTGAAAATGTAGCTTCATAGTGTTAGCATTCTTGGAAACTCACCAAGTTCCGGTGATACCTTAATTCCTCAGCTTAAACTGATGTTACTAACATTGTGAAAATGTAGCTTCATAGTTTCAGCATTCTTGGAAATTCACCAAGTTCAATAAAGAACTCCTTGACACAAAATACGCTTATAATTAGTTGTCAACACAACGATATACTTTAGCCTTTGTTGTAGTATCTGTCACAATATTTTAATTTTGAAACTCTTTCAAATCCAGCATGGAACTTTCTTCCATCCTATTGTGCTACCCTTCATCACATATTTTAATTGAGATAAAATTACTTGAATAAATGACAAGACTATTAGTGTAACATATTACAACTATTATTTTGTCATTACTATATAGGAAAACATATCCTTATCATTTCTAAAATGACACAAGGATCTCTCCCACTGTTGTCTAATCATCATATGAATTATCCTACTATAACATTTTATAGCATAGGACTCATCTGGTTGTGTACATAGCATGGAAACATGACTTAGAAATCTCAATTTCAATGATGCTCATCATGTGTCAAAACACATGAATCTTGCTCAATTATTTTCCATGTGACAAGAACTCCTTCTTATCAATTTTATATTGACTTACTTCAATATTTCATCTATGTAATTTGGCTTCAATCATATCAGGCACTTCAATCCATCTTTTATAGATATCGATGCCCAATATCTTCTAAGCCTTTCATCAATATGAAATCTTAACCGTGTTAATTTAAAATACATATTTTCCAATCAACCATATGTCATCTACATAAAGTATTGGAAATATGTCATAGCGCTCCCACTTAATTTCTTGTAACTTTACAAGCATCTTTATCGTTCATGATGGAATCAAACTCTTTTGACAACTTCATTAAGGTAAAGATTTCAACTTCGTTATGCTCACTTCAACCATTGAAGTGTGCATACCTTTCTAGCAACCTTTTTGAATTTTACAAAACTCTCAGACTGTGTCAAGTACACATCCTTGATAAAACTTCCTTGAGAGGAGAGTTGGTTTTGTTATTCAACTGCCATATCATAATATGTAACCTTTTGCTAGAACTATCCGCAAAGACTAAAGCATCACTACGGAAGATCAAAATCTTGTAGTAGTTAACTCTTTGAACTTCGTCGAAAACAACTTTTCGATAAGTACAATTTTAATAAGATGTAAAATCCATGTCTTTGTCGCTATATAGACCCTTTTGCTATCGCTAGGCATCATGCCTATTGAAAGGACTACCAAGTCACATACTTGATATTCATACAAGGATACTATGGCGGATATAATGACTCATAGTCAATTTTACGAAGTCAGGGCCCATCATTTGCTTCCTTTATAAGGTCCAGGTCCTTTTGTTGTCAAAACAACACTTTACACTTAAACCACAAGTTGTTCTAAGTACAAAGTTTTTGGACTTTTCTGGTACAGTTCGCAAACTCATTTGAAGTATCTACAGCATTTGTAGTGTCTTCTACTTAGTCAAAATAGTAAACCCCGGAACAACTTCCAGTGCTGCGCTACTCTTGACATGATAACGAAGATTCTCTAACCTTTTTGAGTTTGTACTGTGCTCCCACTCACTTGTTTCGCAAGAACTACTTTCTCGAGAAATCAACCCTTTCTGACAAACAACATTTGTCTTTTGGTTCGGTGATAGGAGAAATACCCAATGTTTTATTTGGGATAACCTTATAAACATATATTTATCCTATTTTGGTTGTAAACATTTTACACATGCTATGCATACCAAAATTTAAGAAAGTGACAATTTGGGTCACTACCCAAACCATATCTTATATGTTGTCAATTTCAGCGGATCATGATGCTGCTCTTTTCAGTGGAAAAATGGTTGTCACTAATGTATAAACTACAAAATTATAATGGCAATTTTATTAATCTTACCATGTCAAACAGGGTTTGATTTTGTCTTTTGAATACTCCAATCTAATGTGGGGTATTCGAGAAGTATAAGTTGTAGAACAATTTTGCAACTTCTCAGATGTTTTGCTAAACTTGTAACTCAAACTTTATCCTTTATGATCCAATCATAAATACTTGATTATCTTGTTACATTGATTTTAACTTCATATTAACAACCTTTTGAACCAATTCAAAATGTCAAACTCTGTTCCCTTTAAATAGATATACTCACATATCTACTTAAATCATCGACAGGATTTTATGAAGGAAAAATTAATCCACCATACATGACTACACATAATGGACTATATACATCAATATGTATAATCTCCACTAAATTAGTCGTCCATTCTACTTTGGCCTAAGAACGGAATTCTAGTCATCTTTTGGAAGAGGTCTCACAAGCGTCAATAAAATGACTCCGGAAGTCCATCAATATGGAGTTCCTTCATGTTTTCTTTTCCGATATGAACTAAAATGGTGGTGTCACAATTTAAGTGAAACTCTTCAACGTCTTGCAACGTTTAGCATTTAGTCTTATAGATGTTTACTTTACCAACATGATTTATATTAACATATCCATCAATTATGGAATATGATCATAGTTTGAACAATCTCATTTGTTCTCACAAAAGACTAGAACAAAATAACAAATTATTAAGTTCTTTAAATAAATCTCGACTGGTTGGTTCGATACGACAATGAACACAATAACACTTTATTTATGTTCTTATCATAATCGATTCCACATCTATTACTAGTTCCTTTTAGGCCCTTGTATTTCTTTCATTGTGTTGCTTTGTATGACAACTCATACCAACCAATGTGGTATCAAAATACCAAAAATACTTTGTTAACTAGTAATACATCTATATCTTGTATATCAAGTATATACTCCTGAGCTGGACTTTTCCAGTTATCTTCTTTTCTGCCATATATCTATTTGTAATTCTATTTTCAATATTCCCTTTCCTTTATAGAAGAATCATTCAACATCAAACAATGCTAGTCTTACTAGCTCATTTTCTTTGGCGTGTTAGTCATATACTATCACCCATTGAGTCATACTTTGAGTTTGATTGTTCTACTAATATCACCATATTAATAGCATTCTTCTAGATTCCACTCTTAGCAATTTCCAAGTAAGGTAAACTACTTTACCCATACTTCTAATCCATCCCATCATAACAATTTTATGATTAAGCTACTATAGCTCGAAGGAAGGAATTTAGAGGATAATTTTTAGCATCCAATTTCTTGGAATATTCAAACTCCTAGCGTCTTCAATCATTGCATATATTCAGATAATATAAGCAAACATTGTCACGCTAAATTATACTCAGTCATGTTGCCACAAATAAGTTTCTAGATATCAATATATCTTTCACTTGATTGTTTCTGAAAACAACTCTTTTCAGTCCCTAAATCACCTTGATCAACAAAACATTCTTTTGAAGATAAAGTAATACGGAAGCAACCATGACTCTGGATTCTAAGTAGGAATTATTTGCTCTCTAGATTAATCAATCATTAACCACATGGAGCTAGGTAGGAAATACCAAAAATCTACAATAGGACTCAATTTTAAATTTCACTAATACGGTACCAATCTTAAATGGTATTTGCCAGATCATAACAGTTATATCTCAATTAACAATTTAAGTGTAAGGTAGTTATGAGGATGCCAATGACTACTACAAGTTGTGCAAATTCACTTTGATTTGTTGTTCATGATAAATAAGTTCAAGTTAATTCAAATTAAGCCATGAACTCCCACTCAAAAACAACATCCCTCTTAGTCGTCTTTAGTGATTACACGAACCAAATTCACTACAACAAAACCGATCATCACGTGAGATGATGTAGCTTCAAAGGCGAACATCGACATGTTCATCATATCATCCATATGACTCATGCTTTACCTTTCGGTTACGTGTTCCGAGGCCATGTCTGTACATGCTAGGCTCGCCAAGTAGAACCGTAGTATTGCGTGTGTTTCAAGGCCATGTCTGTACATGCTAGGCTTGAAAACACCCGTTGTATGCGAACGTTGAGTCTATCACACCCGATCATCACGTGGTGTCTCGAAACGACGAACTTTCTTAACGGTGCATACTTAAGGAAGAACACATTATTATCTTGATATTAAGTGAGAGGGATCATCTTATAATGCTACCAACGTTATCTAAGCAAAACAAGATGCATAAAAAGGATCAACATCACAGACATCACATGAAAGGATAACGTGATATGATATGGTCCTTCTTGCACTTGATCTCCATCATGTGCATTATGGTATGATCTCAATCATTCCACCGGCGTGGTACCAAGTACCACGGTACCCCAAACTTGTTTGTCCATCAATAAGAAGACAACCATATGGATACCTTACGGTATATCAATAATTTACAAAATAGATCATCTCATAATCAAATTTGTAATATTGACCATATCACATCACATGCCCAGCAAAAACTAGTTAGACGCTTCTAATTTATTTTTGCATATTTTACGTGGCTTAGGGCTTTCGAGGATAGAACCGTTCATACCTACGAACATCAACCACAACGTTGATAAACACATTTTTAACAACCCTTCATAGATTAGATCTTAACTATAGTAGGAGAAACAGACACCCGCAAGCCACTTATGCAATACAAGTTGCATGTCAGTTGTGGAACAAGTCTCATGTACGTGGACATGTAAGGTTAGTCCGGGCCGCTTCATCCCACTATGCCACTAAGATCATAAAATAATCAAGGAGGTAATAACATGATCATCAACGCCCACATACACCTATGTGTTCTACCCGTACAAAACATCTACGCATAGATCCGGCTCTGATACCACTGAAGGGGAACGTAGCATAGAAAACAAAAATTTTCCTACGCGAGAGATACCCGAAAGGCCAAGATCTAATCTAGGAGACGAAGTGCAACGGGCAACAAGAGGGTTAAGGAGAACACATACCCTCGAAGACTCAAAGTGGTACGAGATCAAATCTCGTTGTTGGCGTAGTCGTACTCACACCGATCCCGATAGCGAGAAGATGGCACCGCAATCCGGCGGTGCATCCGTGATCGGTCACACGTACGGTTGATGACGACCTCCGTTCCCTCGTTCCAGCGGGGCGCGGAAGTAGAGGATCCCTCGGAACTCCAGCAGCACGACGGCGTGGTGTGGTGGAGAAAAACATTGCTCAGGGCTTCGCCAAGCGCACGAACAAGTGGTGGAGCAGCGGCAAGAGGGAGGAAGAGATGACACAAGTATGTGTAGGGGGAGAGGGAGCTCTCACCCCTCCTTTTATAGGAGGGGATGGCAGCCACGAATTTTTGGCTGCCTCCACCTCTCCCTCATCATGTGAGTGGAGTCTCCACTCAACCCACTCATTCTTCCATGAATTCCCACTCAAAATCCCAAGGGTTTTCTTTAATAAATAAATAAAACAATTTTATTTCTTTATTTTAATATTTGTTAATTCCATTAACAAACATTAACATATAACCCCTTGAGTTAGTTGTTAAATCTATTAACAACCATTTGATAAGAATCCCCTTGAACTATTTCAAAATTACTCGAAACAATTTCGGTGACTATTTCAATATTCCCCGAAACAATTTCGGTGCTGTCCAAACTTTTCTCCGATATTCCGTATCCTCTCAAATGCGTCATCGAACCTTAAGTGTGTCACCCTACGGTTCGCGAATAAGATAGACATGATCGAGACTCCTCTCCGATCAATAATCAACAGCGGGATCTGGAGATCCGTGATGACTCCTATATATTCAACGATGACTCTCGTGATCGTGTGAACCAACAACGCCGTGAACTATTCCCTTTGTCTCGCGATATTTTACTTGTCCGAGATTCGATCATTGGTATCAACTATACCTTGTTCAATCTCGTTATCGACAAGTACTCTTTTCTCGTTCCCGTGATATAACATCCTTTGTGATCATATCACGTGCTTGCAAGCGGTTTCGATGTGATATCACCGAGAGGGCCCAGAGTATATCTCTCCGTCATTTGGATGGACAAATCCCACTCTTGATCCATGATCCTCAACTAATACTTTCCGAATACTTAACGACACCTTTATAGTCACCCTGTTACGGTGTGACGTTTGATGCCATCAAAGCACTCTTCCGGTATCAGTGATTGACATGATCTCATGGTCTAAGGAATAAGTTACTTCGTATGTTTGATATAACAATGTAAACTAAATGACTTGATCGCATTGCTATATTATCTTTGGGTATATGTTCATCACATCATTCTTCTAATGACATGACCCCGTTATTAATAACATCCAATGTTCATGATCAGGAAACCTTGATCATCTATTAATCAACGAGCTAGTTAAAAGAGAGGCTTTACTAGGAACCATTGTTTGTTTATTAAGCACACATGTATCAACGTTTCCAGTTAATACAATTCTAGCATGAGAAATAAACATTCATCATAAACAAGGAATAAGATAATAACCATTTTATTATTGCCTCTCGGGCATATTCCCTTCATATTATAACAACAATATACCACTTATTTTCTGCTCTGTCATAGAACATGAGACGAGCTCTAGACAAAAATAATTTATTGCGCAATACTCTAGCAGTAATATATCAATAATTATCACGGATATTTTGAATGTATAAATACATATTTTAACTCTGAGATATTTTTTTGTTGAAAAAATAAAATTATTATACATGGAATAGTTAAGGTTTTGGTGTAAAATTTGGCATCTACCTGCTTTTATTATCAAAACATGATTTTTTTAACCCGTTGCAACGCACGGGCACTTTTGCTAGTAATAGATAGATTCTGTTACAAGGATTGAGCTGAACAATGAGCGCTCCGTGTCATACACCTGCCCAAACTGCCGTGCTTCTTGTCTTTTCCTGCCAACCAAACATCCCTCAAGAGATAAGACATGTGGTTTAGCAAATCCGGAAGATTCAAAAAACAATTAATCTGTAACTATATATTCCTTCCCTAAATCCTTATGACTCCCAAGTCCAACTCGTCTCCCTTCCCCCGCCATCCAAATGCGGCGCACTGCTGCCAAGGACGTGAGCACGCGCGGGTTTATACCATGACAACAATGAGGATCTCCTGATCTGATTTTCCGTTTAAAAAAAAAAATCTGATTTTCCGTCTGCCATGGCGCGAGTGGTAAGCTGGTATCTCGAGGCCATCGCCCACAGCGGACTACGAGGAGGCCGCTGAGGGCGGCGTCGCGCAGATTCCTTCCTCCACCCCGCTACCGGCCTCATATACATTTTCCACGTCGCTACTGTGCAATCCTTCTCAAAGCACTCCTAGCTATGATGAATACGGTTCTCTGTTACCAGGCGACGGGAGGAATACTCCGACCGAGCTCATTAAGCTTGCACGGAGGTTCTTCCGGAGCAGAGGCAGCATGGAAAGGTAACGACCGCGTTGGTGAATGGTTTTAAATTGATGTGGAGCAATAGCTGTCACGATTTTGGGAGTTGTTGTGAAAGAATTCGAATTCTTATTATTATTCAGGACAGTAGAGCACGTTGATGCATAATTACAGTGAAATTACATGAAAGAATTCTTTTTATACAGAACACTACTTGCTATAACATGTTTTATTGTTTTTTTTTTAATGGGAACATAGCCCCAGCCTCTGCATCGTGATGATGCACACAACTGTAGCTTTTATATTAAAAAAGGAAAAAATGAATCCAGGTTATTACAACTCAAGCATCATCCAGGTTGGATACTAAGATCAATCATGGAAACAAAAATAACAGTATTCTAATACAACTCATTGAATTCTTTTAGCATGCAACCAGCCACCCTGGTTATAGATAGCCTGAATGACCGCCATCAAACGAGCACATCCAGAGTCCATAAGAGCCCGCTGCTCCACCGGCAGAAGGAAAGAAAGACCACATGTGGATCCAATATGTGGCTTGGTGAACAACCTGCAAAAAGTGAACACCTCTTGATCTGTTAAACACAACATCATTTCTACAGTTCCAAATAGCCCATAAGAAAGCACAAGTTCCAATTTGAATTCTTGCTTTAGATTTCTTATCCACCTCTTGTAACCAGTTACCAAACATATGGTCAGTACTAGAGGGTTTGGCTATGCTAAACATAAAATGTAGCAATCTCCAAATATGCCTAGCAAAGTTACAGGAAATAAATAAATGATTAACTGACTCCTCATTGTCACAAAACACACACTTCTTACAACCCTCCCAACTTCGTTTCACTAGATTATCTTTAGTAAGAACACATTTTCGCTGCAAGAACCACATAAATATTTTAATTTTTAGAGGAACTTTCAATTTCCAGAGATATTTATGAAGAAAAGAAGTATGTCCATGCATGTAGTAAGAATACATAGATTTCACTGAAAACACACCTGTATCAGTCAAACCCCAAACAAATCTATCCTCCTCTGAGTTTAGATGAACATTCATAAGCCTACGGACTAACCGCAGCCAAGCTTCCCATCTCTCCCCAAAGAGACTTCGTCTAAACTGAATATTGAGAGGATTATGTGACGGCACTTCTGACACTATCACGTGTTTATGCCTCACAATATTATACAGATAAGGGTATTGCACAACAAGAGGATTCGGTCCTAACCAATTGTCTTCCCAAAACCGAGTAGAAAGGCCATTACCTATCTTAAAAGAACCTCGTTTGAAAAAATCATTCTTGACAATCATGATTCCCTTCCAAAAAGGTGAATCATAAGGCCTAACTTCAACTTGAGACATAGTTTTATTAGACAAGTATTTATTCATTAAAAGTTCTTGCCAAACCACCTTTTCATTTAATAGCTTATGAATCCATTTGGATAATAAACATTTGTTTTTAACATCCAGAACCTCAATACCTAACCCCCCTTGATCTTTTGGCCTAGAAACCATATCCCACTTAGATAAACGATACTTCCTTTTGTGTAAGCTACTTTGCCAGGAGAACCTACTACGAAAGAAATCCAACCTCTTTCGAACCCCAACGGGAATAGGAAAAAAGGATAACAAAAACATAGGTAGGCTAGTAAGGACCGAGTTAACGAGAACAAGCCTGTCTCCATAGGACAGTATTTTGCCGGCCCAAGATCCTAATTTATTTTCAAAACGATCCTCAACCAATTTCCATTCTTTGTTAAGCAATTTCCTATAATGAATTGGAATACCAAGATACTTAAACGGGAGAGAACCAACCTCACATCCGAATCAGGATCTATAGTCATCTTGCCTCTCAACTGCTTTGCCAAAACAGTATAGTTCACTCTTATGAAAATTAATTTTTAACCATGATAATTGTTCAAACAATGCAAGAATTAACTTCATATTAACAACTTTATCAATATCATCTTCTAAGAAAAGAATCGTATCGTCAGCATATTGTAGAATAGAGATACCCCCTTCCACCAAATGCGGTATTAAGGCCCCCACTTGACCATCCTCTCTCGCCGTAGCTATCAGAATAGCCAACATATCTGCAACAATATTAAACAAAACAGGAGATAGAGGATCCCCTTGTCGCAGCCCCTTTAACGTTTGAAAGTAGTGTCCAATATCATCATTAACACGAACCCCCACACTCCCCCCTTCAATAAAAGTGTTGACCCACTTACACCACTTTGGATCGAACCCCTTCATTCTAAGCGCCTGCTGCAAGAAGGACCACTTAACTTTGTCACATGCTTTTTCAAAATCAATTTTGAAAATGATACCATCCAACTTTTTGGTTCTCAATTCATGTATTGTTTCATGAAGGATCACAACTCCCTCTAAAATATTACGTCCCGGAATGAAAGCATATTGAGTTGGTCTAATAACTTTGTGAGCAATAGATGAAACACGATTCGTACCCACTTTGGTAAAGATCTTAAAGCTCACATTAAGCAAACATATAGGTCTATATTGTTCAATGCGACATGCATCCTCTTTCTTAGGCAGCAATGTTATAACCCCAAAGTTAAGCCTAAAAAGAGGTAGCTCCCCCTTCCGAAATTCAGAGAAGAGAGCCATCAAGTCAGTCTTGATAACCTCCCATAATTTTTGATAGAACTCAGCTGGTAAACCATCCGGACCAGGAGCCTTATTGTGCTCCATCTGAGAAATTGCCTCAAACATCTCCTTCTCAGTAAAATGAGATGTCAAGGTCTTATTCTCCTCATTCGACACTTGAGGCATATCCGTATTAAATGTTTCAATCATGTTAACATGGCTATGCTCCGGTGCCCCAAACAATTTTTTATAGTATTTAGATATAAACACCTTTAGATTGTTTTCAGCAACAATCGTTCCCTCATCCTGCTCCAATTGGAAGATCCGTTTCTTTTTATGTTTTCCATTAGCAATCAAATGGAAATACTTAGAATTATTCCCTCCCTCCTGAACATGTTTAACCTTTGCCCTCTGAGCCCATTTTGATTCCTCGTCTCTCCTGAGTTTTGCTAAACACTCATCTGCCTCTTTTTTAACTTTTGCTTAATTATAGCATATACAGATGCAGCATTAATCCGCACAGTGATGACATGTAATTTGAACATGGCTTCACGGATACCTTTATGTTGAAGCCGAGCTCATGTACATAATCCGCGTCGCCACACGACAGAGGGGACACCCACATCTTTACCAAGGTGGTCCCACGATTGCGACTACAACTGCGAGGAATAATGGACACTAGCTAGAAGCCTAGGAGAGAATAATCGACAGTAGCTAGAACGAAAGAATGTGCAAACCCTATCGCACTCACACTGTTTGCACCATGTCATGGCAACCACCAGTTACGGGCCTAACAAAACAAACCATTCCCATCCATTCGCCGTATACCAAGCTACATCTCTATGTCAATGTTGAGGACTGTTCTCTCTGACTGGGTGACTTCAGCGGCATCCGGAGATCGTTTATCCTGCGCAGCTAGTGTAGCGGTGTTTCTTCCCGGAGCAGAGGCAGCAGAGCAAGGTAACGGCCGCTCCGGAGAGTAGTTTTAAATTTGATGAGCATGAGCCGCTATGTTTTTTCTATCGCTGTGAAAGAATTTCCGTTATTGAGGACACATATGAATAATTGTTTGTAAGCACACTCGGCATAGCGTATTAGCATATGTTATATTCTTAGAAATTTGATCATGTATTCCAATAAATTTACATGAAATAATTTTTATTAGAAAATTACCCCATCCCTTCCCGTGTCGCTCCCGCCGGTCTCGGCCCCCTCCTCTCACTCCCATCTCCTCGCCGCCGCAACGGTGCGCCGACGGGGGAAGCCATGCGTGCGTCGCGGCGGCGTGGCCACATCTCTACCGATCGAGGTGATCCTGCGAGTAATAATCAATGTTTAAAATAGCGGGCTATTGCATATAGCCCCGGCGATTTTAGAAGTTATGAAAGGCTATAGCCGGGCTATAGCCATATAGCCGTTTAGCTACAATATTCAAAAAATAGTAAAATTTAGACAACATATAATCATTTATATAGTATTATTCGCAAACGCATAAGGTAACAAAATAATCATATAAGATGAACGAACAATCAGGAGTTTAAATAGCAACTAATCTTGACACAGTTCAGCATTTCTAAAACCAGGTCGCTATGGGTCGCACTCGCACTTCACAACAACTATTAAAAAACCAATGGTGATTGATTTGGTCTCCTATATTGACAGAGGAGACAAATTTTGGTCCAAAATGTTTGGTCTCCTAGACGGGATATAGCCGGGCTAAGAGGGTATATCCGGGCTATATTCATACAGCCAGGCTATTAGCGGCTATTCTCCAAATAGTTTCTGAAGGCTCTAGCCGTAGCCCCGAGTCTTTCGAAATGATATAGCCGGCTATTTAAAACTTTTGTAATAATCGACACTAGCTAGAAGCCTAGGAGTGAATAATCAACACTAGCAAGAACCAAAGAGGTTGTGAAGCCTATCGCACTCACACTGTTTGCTCTGTGTCATGGCAACCACCAGTTAGCGCGCCTAACAAAACAAATCATTACCATCCATTCGCCGTATACCCTCTATGTCAATGTTGAGTACTGTTCTCTTTGTCTGTGCTGGGTGACTGCAGCGGTATCGGACATCGTTAAGCCTTCGCAGCTAGTGTGGCGGTGTTTCTCCCCGGAGCCGAGGCAGCAGAGCAAGGTAACAGTCGGTCCGGTGAGTAACTTTAAATTTGATGAGCCTGAGCCGCTATGATTTTTCTTTCGCCGTGAAAGAATTCCTATTATTGTGGACACATATGAATAATTTTTTGTAAGCACACTCCGAATATAATATTAGCATATGTTAATTCTTAGAAATTTGATCATGTATTCCAGTAAATTGACATGAAATAATTTTTACTATATAGAGCACTACTTGTTATTAGGTTATATTCTTAGAAATTTGATCATGTATTCCAGTAAATTTACATGAAATAATTTTCACTATATAGAGCACTACTTGTTATTAGGGATGAAAACGGTACGGAAAGTTTCCGACATTTCCGTGGAAAAATGGAAACAGAATGAAAATACGGAAACAGAAATGGAATTCTGTGGAACGGAAATGGAAACGGAAACTTTTATGCGGAAACAGAAAAGAAAACGGAACAACACATTTCCGGCGGAACTACCACGGAAACGGAAACCTTATTTCCGGCAATATGGAACTATCCGTTGTTACTACATTGTGCTAGCGCAACCTTGCATCACTAGTGCAAAACAAGGCATTTGCCCCGATTGGGAAGGGCCTAATGCCCCGGCTGCCCAACCGGGTTCCGCAAACCCGGGCTAAAGGCCCCTTATGCCCCGGTGGGGTTACCAACCGGGGTAAAAGGCGTGCCCCACGTGAGCTCAGCGTAGCGTGCGGGCACCCACCCTTTTATCCCGGTTGGTAACACCAACCGGGGCAAAAGGTTCCCTGCCGCGGCAGAGTTTTGGGTGTTTCTCTGCCGCGGCAGAGCTTTGGCATGTTTCTTTTGGGGCTGTTTTTTTTCTATGAGGCTTTTAATAACATATTTTTTTTGCATAATCATCATAAAAATCATTGCATGCATTGGTATCATCAAAATATAATTACACTCATCTCAATTAGATCATTATATCCGAATAGAGTTATACACATTGAGATAATTACATTCAAATCATTGTTTATACTTAACAGTGCAATCTTCCATTTTCAGATACGACCTCCTTCAGCATAAAACCCGCAAATTCCTCTTGAAGTGCTTGTAAGCAGTCTGCTGGTAGGAGCTGCCTCTCGAGATCGTAGAGCCTTATATTTAACCTTGTTCCTAACCGCTCATTCACGATTATCCTTATGTTCTCCATGACATAGAAGTCACATAAATTTGTTCCTTGTGGCTGCTGAGGGCACTTTACGAGAAATATAATTGAGTCAAATAATGATCAAAGGAATTAAAGAGAGATGTGTGAATGTAGCAAGTAATAATTACGATGAGTGTGTCAAATCTCATATTCAACTCCATTAAACCGGTTTGTTGCTTCCTAAACCGGTTCCAAGACCTGACCGGGAAACAAAAATTATGGGCCATCGTACAATAATGATTGAAAAAAGGGTACGGTGTAGTGCGACAACGATTGAACTTACTTTATGAGCATTGCCATAATGGGCCGGTACTCCTCTTGGCCTTTATCCAAAGAGTCCATGAGATCAACTATTCCGCTATCAACGTGAATGTCGAAAAGAATCCAGTGAAAACCACACAGGCGATTAACTCGTCAAATACACTTAATTAACACCAACTTAGCAAAATAGAAATGTGAAGGAATATGCATAAGACAGTAACACTCACTTATGTCTGTAAGTAAATAGTATTTCACTATAGTGAAATTGATTCCAAAAAAACATAACTATGTGTTATCCCCCGTATCTTGAGCGTGTTGCTTTAAAACGATATCATTGACGATATATGGGTCAATGAACCCAATGCCATCGTTTCCATTACATTCTAGAATTTTCATCCTGCATAATATATATCGTGCAGTGAGGATATAATATATATAAGAAGCAATGATCGAACTAGCTGAGATAGATACTTACAGATAATAGGTGCTGCTGATCGATTTGTCGAGGGCGTCTAGATTATAGGAGAAAAAAAGATCTTCAAAATCAATAAACATCGTGTCAATGCAGAAGTAATCATGTTCTCTAATTTTCAGCATGAGTTGGTCTATCCCCTCTTTTGCGGTTTGGATATACCACGTATGTAGTTGGCGCTTCAATGTTGTCATAGAGCTGAGCTGATCAGGTTTGACGAGAGACTTCCAACACTCATATTTCCATGCCAATTCAGCCTTTTTGAAGTTGTCGGATTGGCCCAGGAGTTTCTCAACTGTTATACCACAGTCTCTGGCAAACCTCTCCGCTGCTTCCCGATCAACTTGAGCATGTACAGTGTCCGACACCTTTAGCGGGGGGACCAATTGTTTTGACTGCTTCCCGAGCTGGGGAATTGTTCTCACCGCCTTCTTGGCTTTGGAATAACTCGTCGTTACTCCGCGATCATAGTCCGTTGGAAGATTCATCTTAACTTGGGACGGCATCTCCAGCATATTATTGAAGTGCTTCTTTACAGCCGGATCTATTGGTTCCTTTGGCGGCTCCGGGGTTCTCTTTCCCGACGAAGCCATGTGACGTTTCGTGTCCGCAGTCGCCCATTCATCTAACTCCTGGTCAGTCTTATGGTAAGGCAAGACTTCTGGCAGCTTCTTGGCTTTCTTCTGCGTATGAGGGTTCTTCTTCGGGGAAGACTTAGAGGCAGCAGCCTTCCTCCTAGAGGACTTAGTGGGCGGCGGAGTCGGCTCAGGTATCGGAGATCGAGCCGGACTCGGGCTGCTGACGTCCATGGCGTCGACGTGTGCTGGAGATGATCGAGCTGGGCTGTGTCTCAGAGAACTAGGCGGCGGTGATGGCCGTGGTGGACTGCATCTCTGAGAAGGTGGTGGTGGTGGCGGCGGTGAACTGCGTGTCGGAGAAGTAGCTGCTTGTGTTGGCGGTGGACTCCGTCTAGGAGAAGGTGGCGGTGGTGGCGGCGGTGGAATGCATGGGGGAAACACTATGCCACTCTTTTTCAATTGGATGATTGAATTGAAGGCCTCTCCAAGTCACCTCCAGGGATGTCAAGCCGCAATATCCTCCAATCCGGGTGAACATCATCAACGCCGACACGAGCATAGCCAGGTGTAACTGGACGGCCATGCGAGGTCGCTCCCTCCACAAAAGGTAAATCGTAGACCTCCGCCACCTTGATGGATATGTTTGAGACTGACACGTATAGCGCACAACTTGTCTTCTCCTTGATTGCATCCACGGCCTCCGTCTGTGGAGGGCCATCAAGAAGCAGAACTGCAGCGGAAGCCGGTACCTCCGTTGAAGCCACGCTGCTCCGGCGTTGAGATGGTTCTGTTTCCTCGAATGTACTAGTGTCTTGCATCTGGGAGGGCCGGCTAGTAAGCTAATTAATCTGTAGTTGCTGCTTCATCACTACGGCTTCCAAGGCACCAACCCGTTCTACGACCGCTGCATCCTTCTTTATATGTCCTCTCGTTTGGCTTCTATATGGAAAGAGACAATTTTCCGGCTTGAAGCCAAAGCACCACGGATATCGTCCTTTGCCTCGTCTCCAGCCGCCATGTTCTGCATTTCTGAGGGCCTTTATAAGCTCGTCATTCTCTCGATCTGGCTTGAGCTCTCCCTTTGTAACCTCCTTGAAAAATTTCTCGAGTGCCGCAAAGGGGACCTTTATTTTTCACTCATAATAAGGTGCCCTTGTTCGTCAAACGTCGCCCCATGCCCAAGCAACCAATTCCTTGACCTCCGCGGAAAATCCTGAGTACCTGGAATGATCCCCTTCTCTCGCAGCTCTGCCTCGAGTGTGTCAAACTTAGGCACTGCAACTCTATAGCCACCTGAACCCATCTTATGGTGATATACCTTCCTCTTGGCATTTGCGGCATTCTTGGCTGACCTCAGCTTCCCCTTTTCTGATTGCTTGTACGCTAGAAATGCTGGCTAGTGTACCTTCTGCTTCTCAGCGCCCCCTCGAATTTTGGGACTTCTTTTTTGTTCTGATATTCCTTCCATAATCTTTTCTTGTAAGCATTGAAAGCCTCAGCCATCTTCTTCAGAGCCCAGTGCTTCACAGCGCCGCGCATTTCCTGCTGTGCCGTCTCGTCCTCTTCATCATCACATTCTGGAAGCCTAAAATGGCTCATCAGCTTGTCGAACATTAGTTGTTTGGACCGGTCTACGACAAAAGAAACTGCCATTCGTCCAGGATTGTCTTCGTCCTTTGCTGGCTCATTCCATTCTTTAATACTTATAGGGATTATGTCCCTAAGAATAACTCCACATTGGCTTGTAAATTTAGTTGCTTTCTTGATGGACCAAGCAGGTTCGCCGGTTCGATAGATTTGCTCGATTAACAGATGCACTTTCGAGCTCATCTCTTGAGCCGGGCCTCGTTTCGACCTCTTGCTAGACGATGTCGATGCAGCCTTCACGAAGGCTTATTCATCACTTGTTTTCTTCGGTTCCGCATTTGTTCCTTGCAATTGCTCGTCTTCCTCTATTCCCTGACCTGATTCATTCAGGTACTGTGAGCCGTCGTCTTGATCACCTCCACCGTCATTGGGTCCACCGGGGAGTGTACCTTCTTTTATTGTCGCGAACACCTGTTCTTCACCCTCTCTGCCATTCATAGCTCAACTAAAACAAATGGAAGATAAAATACTTTCGTAAGTTATAAATTCTCTTGAAAAAACAATCATCACAACAGTACACTTTAGTAAGGAGTATGACTAGCAGATCAGATCGAGTCTTGCCAACTGAAGTTGCGACTCCAACAGGACATAACAGATGTAGCATCTCATATTATCCATGTCATGTGTGAAAACATTGCAGATCATTTTCTCTTCTTCTTGAAGAAGAAGAAGAGAAAGTGATCTGCAATATTTTCACACATGATTGGATAATCTGGAACGCTGTTATGCACCGTTCGAGTCACAAGTTTACTAGGAAAGAGTGGATCTGATCTTCTAGTTATACTACTGCCTAGGCCTGTTGTAATCTGACGCGTAGTGTTCGTCTCGGTTCCCCTCGGTTCCCTCTAGATATATAGCTAATTTTCCTAAAAAAAAGTACTCCTACCGTATCGAAATATAACATGTTTTAGCTAGCATTTCCTAGACAATATGTACCTAGAAATGTTTTAGTGTAAGATGCATATGAATCTACACACTAAAACATGTCTAGATACATTATATCTACAAAATGCAAAAACATCTTATATTTTGATACGGAGGGAGTACTATCTAAAAATTCTATATCATATCTTTATTTGAACAAGTCATATCTAAAAATTCCTAAGTATACTAAGTATATCTAAAAATTCCTAAGTATACTAAAAATTCCTAAGTATATCTAAAAATTCCTAAGTATACAAAAAATTCCTAAGTATATCTAAAAATTCCTAAGTACATCTAAAAATTCCTAAGTATACTAAAAATTCCTAAGTATATCTAAAAATCCCTAAGTATTTTGATACTGCGGTGAGCACTACGGCGAGCAGTACCTCGAGGGAGCTGAGGCGAGTCGAACGGCGACGAGGACGGCGACGAGGATTCCAGCGGCGAGCTCGGGGCCGGGCGCGGGCTCGGGGGCGAGGGGAAGGGCGCGGTGGCGCGTGCTCGGGGGCGAGGGGGACGACGCGGCGCGGTGGAGCTCTCTCCGACGGCGCGGAAATCTGGCAGCCTGACGGCGACGTGGGGATTTCTGCATCGCGGGACTTAGCGGTTTCTGCATCTTCTAAGGGTTTGCCCCGGGCGGTTGCTCCGCCCGGGGTATTATACTGGGAGGCCTTTTGCCCCAGTTGGTAAACGTACCGGGGCAAAAGGGTGTCTTTTGCCCCGGTTGGTAATACGAACCGGGACAAAAGGGTGGGAGGTGGGCACCTCGCTTGCCGCTCACCTCCCCCCTTTTGCCCCGGTTGGTAACACGAACCGGGGCAAAAGCCCCAAAATTTGGGCCGGGCCCAGGCTGGGGGGCGAGGGGAAGGGCGCGGTGGCGCGGGCTCGGGGCGAAGGGGCCGGCGCGGCGCGGTGGAGCTCTCCCCGGCGGCGCGGTGGAGTTTCTCCGACGGCGCGGAAATCCGGCAGCCTGACGGCGTCGTGGGGGATTTCTGCGTCGTGGGACTTAGCGGTTTCTGCGTCTTCTGAGGGTTTGTCCCGGGCGGTTGCTCCGCCCGGGGTTATATACTAGGAGGCCTTTTGCCCCGGTTGGTAATACGAACCGTGGCAAAAGGGTGGGAGGTGGGGCCCTCGCTTGCCGCTCACCTCCTCCCTTTTGCCCCGGTTGGTAACACGAACCGGGGCAAAATCCCCAAAATTTCGTTTTTTGGCTTCCTGCCGCCATTTTTTTTCCTGCCCCGTTTAAATACATTTTCAAAATGTTTTTTCAATTACATTTCAAATGATTTTGAATTAGGAGAAAGTTTCAATATGAAATGTGTTTAAAATTGGACAAAGATTTCAACCACATTTTCTGTTTATTCCAACTCTTTAAACAAGTAACAATTTTTGAAATTTCAAACATTAAAAAAAAAACTAGTTTACGAATGGTTTTGAAGTTGAAGAAACTTTCAATATGAAAAGTGTTTAAAATTGCGTAAACATTGCAAATAAATTTTCAATTTGAAACTCATGTCGCTTGGATGCGTCGCGCGGAAGTTGTGACGTGTGGCCACGAGCGCGCAGGATAAACTGTCGCGCCTAGAGCGTCTTCTCCTCTCCACGCGCGCACTCCTCTCCACGCACCATTGCGCCGCCACCATGCATATGAGGACGAACAACACCACCGGCTTCCGCGGCGTCCGAGCACGCCATAACGGAATGTTCACCGCGCATATCCGCTACGGGGACGACCGCATCCCCCTCGGCTCCTTTGCGATGGCGGCGGAGGCCGCCCGCGCCTGGGACGCGGCGGCCTAGCGCCTCAACCGCCCGCGGTCATTGATGAACTTCAACGACTGCCACACCCTCTGGGAAGCGGAGGCCAGGGCGCCGACGCCGCTGATCGTCACTGCCACCGACCACCGCCACCTCCGCCACCGCGCGTTTCAGGGCCTAGTCGACGCTAGGGACAACCGCTTCGTCCGCGAGTATTACCAGAACAATCCGGGGGAGGAGAGCGCCGACGAGGAGCTCTAGCAGACCCGTGCGGCTGAGCGGGCGGAGCGCCGCCTCGAACGCCACCTCGCAAGCCATTGGTGTGGATACCTGTGGCATCCCATTAGAGATGCTCTCTGAAGACCTCCTTTATAAGCTCGTCATTCTCTCGATCTGGCTTGAGCTCTCCCTTTGTAACCTCCTTGAAAAATTTCTCGAGTGCCGCAAAGGGGACCTTTATTTTTTCACTCATAATAAGGTTCCCTTGTTCGTCAAACGTCGCCCCATGCCCAAGCAACCAATTCCTTGACCTCCGCGGAAAATCCTGAGTACCTGGAATGATCCCCTTCTCTCGCAGCTCTGCCTCGAGTGTGTCAAACTTAGGCACTGCAACTCTATAGCCACCTGAACCCATCTTATGGTGATATACCTTCCTCTTGGCATTTGCGGCATTCTTGGCTGACCTCAGCTTCCCCTTTTCTGATTGCTTGTACGCTAGAAATGCTGGCTAGTGTACCTTCTGCTTCTCAGCGCCCCCTCGAATTTTGGGACTTCTTTTTTGTTCTGATATTCCTTCCATAATCTTTTCTTGTAAGCATTGAAAGCCTCAGCCATCTTCTTCAGAGCCCAGTGCTTCACAGCGCCGCGCATTTCCTGCTGTGCCGTCTCGTCCTCTTCATCATCACATTCTGGAAGCCTAAAATGGCTCATCAGCTTGTCGAACATTAGTTGTTTGGACCGGTCTACGACAAAAGAAACTGCCATTCGTCCAGGATTGTCTTCGTCCTTTGCTGGCTCATTCCATTCTTTAATACTTATAGGGATTATGTCCCTAACAATAACTCCACATTGGCTTGTAAATTTAGTTGCTTTCTTGATGGACCAAGCAGGTTCGCCGGTTCGATAGATTTGCTCGATTAACAGATGCACTTTCAAGCTCATCTCTTGAGCCGGGCCTCGTTTCGACCTCTTGCTAGACGATGTCGATGCAGCCTTCACGAAGGCTTGTTCATCACTTGTTTTCTTTGGTTCCGCATTTGTTCCTTGCAATTGCTCGTCTTCCTCTATTCCCTGACCTGATTCATTCAGGTACTGTGAGCCGTCGTCTTGATCACCTCCAACGTCATTGGGTCCACCGGGGAGTGTACCTTCTTTTATTGTCGCGAACACCTGTTCTTCACCCTCTCTGCCATTCATAGCTCAACTAAAACAAATGGAAGATAAAATACTTTCGTAAGTTATAAATTCTCTTGAAAAAACAATCATCACAACAGTACACTTTAGTAAGGAGTATGACTAGCAGATCAGATCGAGTCTTGCCAACTGAAGTTACGACTCCAACAGGACATAACAGATGTAGCATCTCATATTATCCATGTCATGTGTGAAAACATTGCAGATCATTTTCTCTTCTTCTTGAAGAAGAAGAAGAGAAAGTGATCTGCAATATTTTCACACATGATTGGATAATATGGAACGCTGTTATGCACCGTTCGAGTCACAAGTTTACTAGGAAAGAGTGGATCTGATCTTCTACTTATACTACTGCCTAGGCCTGTTGTAATCTGACGCGTAGTGTTCGTCTCGGTTCCCCTCGGTTCCCTCTAGATATATAGCTAATTTTCCTAAAAAAAGTACTCCTACCGTATCGAAATATAACATGTTTTAGCTAGCATTTCCTAGACAATATGTACCTAGAAATGTTTTAGTGTAAGATGCATATGAATCTACACACTAAAACATGTCTAGATACATTATATCTACAAAATGCAAAAACATCTTATATTTTGATACGGAGGGAGTACTATCTAAAAATTCTATATCATATCTTTATTTGAACAAGTCATATCTAAAAATTCCTAAGTATACTAAGTATATCTAAAAATTCCTAAGTATACTAAAAATTCCTAAGTATATCTAAAAATTCCTAAGTATACAAAAAATTCCTAAGTATATCTAAAAATTCCTAAGTACATCTAAAAATTCCTAAGTATACTAAAAATTCCTAAGTATATCTAAAAATCCCTAAGTATTTTGATACTGCGGTGAGCACTCCGGCGAGCAGTACCTCGAGGGAGCTGAGGCGAGTCGAACGGCGACGAGGACGGCGACGAGGATTCCAGCGGCGAGCTCGGGGCCGGGCGAGGGCTCGGGGGCGAGGGGAAGGGCGCGGTGGCGCGTGCTCGGGGGCGAGGGGGACGACGCGGCGCGGTGGAGCTCTCTCCGACGGCGCGGAAATCTGGCAGCCTGACGGCGACGTGGGGATTTCTGCATCGCGGGACTTAGCGGTTTCTGCATCTTCTAAGGGTTTGCCCCGGGCGGTTGCTCCGCCCGGGGTATTATACTGGGAGGCCTTTTGCCCCAGTTGGTAAACGTACCGGGGCAAAAGGGTGTCTTTTGCCCCGGTTGGTAATACGAACCGGGACAAAAGGGTGGGAGGTGGGCACCTCGCTTGCCGCTCACCTCCCCCCTTTTGCCCCGGTTGGTAACACGAACCGGGGCAAAAGCCCCAAAATTTGGGCCGGGCCCAGGCTGGGGGGCGAGGGGAAGGGCGCGGTGGCGCGGGCTCGGGGCGAAGGGGCCGGCGCGGCGCGGTGGAGCTCTCCCCGGCGGCGCGGTGGAGTTTCTCCGACGGCGCGGAAATCCGGCAGCCTGACGGCGTCGTGGGGGATTTCTGCGTCGTGGGACTTAGCGGTTTCTGCGTCTTCTGAGGGTTTGTCCCGGGCGGTTGCTCCGCCCGGGGTTATATACTAGGAGGCCTTTTGCCCCGGTTGGTAATACGAACCGTGGCAAAAGGGTGGGAGGTGGGGCCCTCGCTTGCCGCTCACCTCCTCCCTTTTGCCCCGGTTGGTAACACGAACCGGGGCAAAAGCCCCAAAATTTCGTTTTTTGGCTTCCTGCCGCCATTTTTTTTCCTGCCCCGTTTAAATACATTTTCAAAATGTTTTTTCAATTACATTTCAAATGATTTTGAATTAGGAGAAAGTTTCAATATGAAATGTGTTTAAAATTGGACAAAGATTTCAACCACATTTTCTGTTTATTCCAACTCTTTAAACAAGTAACAATTTTTGAAATTTCAAACATTAAAAAAAAACTAGTTTACGAATGGTTTTGAAGTTGAAGAAACTTTCAATATGAAAAGTGTTTAAAATTGCGTAAACATTGCAAATAAATTTTCAATTTGAAACTCATGTCGCTTGGATGCGTCGCGCGGAAGTTGTGACGTGTGGCCACGAGCGCGCAGGATAAACTGTCGCGCCTAGAGCGTCTTCTCCTCTCCACGCGCGCACTCCTCTCCACGCACCATTGCGCCGCCACCATGCATATGAGGACGAACAACACCACCGGCTTCCGCGGCGTCCGAGCACGCCATAACGGAATGTTCACCGCGCATATCCGCTACGGGGACGACCGCATCCCCCTCGGCTCCTTTGTGATGGCGGCGGAGGCCGCCCGCGCCTGGGACGCGGCGGCCTAGCGCCTCAACCGCCCGCGGTCACTGATGAACTTCAACGACTGCCACACCCTCTTGGAAGCGGAGGCCAGGGCGCCGACGCCGCTGATCGTCACTGCCACCGACCACCGCCACCTCCGCCACCGCGCGTTTCAGGGCCTAGTCGACGCTAGGGACAACCGCTTCGTCCGCGAGTATTACCAGAACAATCCGGGGGAGGAGAGCGCCGACGAGGAGCTCTAGCAGACCCGTGCGGCTGAGCGGGCGGAGCGCCGCCTCGAACGCCACCTCGCGTTATATGCCGCTCGGGAGGCGAGGACGAAGGCGCTACAAGAGCTCCGCCGGGCCGACCACGCCGGCGAAGTATGGGCCTCCGATGATCCGAGGTGGGGGCCTATCTCGGACTACCATCATGCACCTCCGACGACGACGAGGAGGTCACCGACGAGTTCGCTGACGACGACGACGACGAGGAGGTCACCGACGAGTTCGCCGCTGACGACGACCAGGAGGAGGTCACCGACGAGTTCCCCGATGACGACGACGAGGAGTAGTGTTCGTCTGTTTTCAATTTTTAATAAAAGAATTTGTATTCCGGCGAACTGCAGCGTGCTAGCGCGTCTGGTTTCTGTTTTTAATAAAAGAATTTGTATTCCGTGTGATTCTTCCTGATTGGTGGCATTCATCGGCTAGAAAGAAACACACTCCTTATCCAACGGCTCATAGGAGCTAACATTAATTAGGGAGGAGGCCGGTACATTTGGATAGATAAAACAAGGCAGTAGATAATGGCAAGAGTGGATTTAAACCTAAACGGAGAGCATAGAGATCTAGATAAACAAGGCATCACATAATGGCAAGAGTGGATCTGATCTGCTAGTCATACTCCTGCCTAGGCCTATAGTACTCCGACTCGTAGTCGTCGTAGTCGCCGCCGTCGTTGTCACTATCGTCGAGCGGTGCTCTGGACTCCCTCGGAGGATCACGACCCCAGGACTGGGCGTGAGGGTAGCGCAGGCGGGGGTTATCCCCGGCCCTGATGTAGTTCATGACGCTCTGAAGAGTCCGTCCCCCGCCCCACCACAGTTGACGACCGACCTCGTTGAAGTCCGAAGGAGGCGGGTTGTTCTCCTCGTACCTGGGAGCGCCCTCTCACGCCGATTAATGAAGAATGCGTCCCAAGTAGAGCGGTAGTCGGGATTCCAACTGGGATTCCTCCGCTGGTCCGACGTGAGCTCGTGGTAGTAGTGGTTTGTGATGGCCGTCCGACGCGGCACACCTTGAGGAACAGGAGGGACCGGCAATCCTCCGACGCTCAGCATCCAGCCGGCGGGGACGTTGTAGCCGGGCGGGCAGGGGTAGTTTGAGGCAGAAAGTGCCTCCGCCTGCAGGAAGGTTAGAGTTGGTACGATAGAAGCCATGGGAGAGTGGGGATTTTATATGTGTTTATGCCAATGGTGGCAATGCATGCATACATATATATAGTGAGAAGAAACATACCCCTTTAGTCCTGGCCCGTTTTACCAACCGGGGCTAAAGGGTTACGGTTTCGTTGGGACCAATCACAAAGAATCACACGGATCGTGTGCTTCTTTCAAGCGCTTGTGAGTCCTTAGATCAGAGGTGTGTTTCTTTCGAGCTCTTGTCAGCCGTTCGATCAGGAGTACCGTGTGTTTGTTTCGAGTGCTTGTTAGCCGTTGGATCAGGGGTGTTTCTTTCGAGAGCTTCTTAACCGTTGGATCGAAACCCTAGCGCAACACTTCGTGAGCCAAACGACCCTATTTATAGCCCACCTCTCGGAGTCCCTTCATACATCATTCAGTTCATCCACCGAATACAAATCATTCGGATTCGCCAGCATACGTCCTACCGTGCATTTGGTATGCATATATGCACTCCAGTCACGGTGGGGCTGTATGCTGCCGATACCGATTGTTTAGTTCTACATCCCCCAATCAAGGTTTGACAAAAGGTTTGATACATCATTTAGTTCATCGACCGACTACAAATCATGCTGATTCGCCATCATACGTCCGACCGTGCTTTCGATATGCATACATGCACTCATGAGCCACGGTCGGGCTGTATGATGGCGACACCGTTTGTTTTGTTCTATATATCTACAAATCATCCAGTTCACATGCCCGACATGTGGAAAACAAAGATGGACTAATCCAAATACATGAACCATGCAGGTTTGATGCATTATTACACAATAGTCTAGCAATATTACATGTTTTTTTTCTGCGAGCACAAATGTCATTATGCTCTCAGGCATTTGATCGAACACCTCTTATGCATGTGAGGGAAAAATAAGTGAGCACACCACACCAAAAAGTGAGTGGCATGAGGAGTGGAGAACGCTGACATGTAGTGTTTATAAAAAAGAAAAAAATTGGATTTAAAGAAAAAAAGAATTCTATAAATTTTCATTTTCCATCTATTTGGTTAGTTTTTCTTAATGAAATTGAAATTATTAACTAAACGGCAATATATAGAAATAAAGAAACAATTTTCATATAGGTGGGGCTCATTTGACCCGGTTGGAGCCACAAACCGGGGCAAAATACCCCCCACGACGCGCCTGCACGCGCCCTGCTCACCGAGGGTCTTTAGCCCCAGTTTGAGCCACCAACCGGGACAAATGACCCCCGCACCACGCGCCCTGCTCGCCCCGGCCCACCTCTGCAGTCTTTTGCACCGGGTGGTGGCCGAGCCGGGCGAAAGGGGTGCTCGCTAGTGGGCAAAATCCCCGTTCTCCACTAGTGCATGCCCATAAATTCTAGTCGAATATTTCAGCCCACCCCAAGATATGAAGCAACATGTCTAAAAAATATGTGAAGTGACCATTCATAGGACCTACGTACTCGCATTTTATCTCCCACTCGACATGTTCTCATCTCGTTAGTTCACCGCTGCACTAGGGTTGCGGCCAGTAGTAGAAATTTTGATGTTCGCAAAGTTGATAAGCTATGCACACTATATTATATAATCATGATATATTATTATATTTGATCTTACCTTAGAAAATTGACAATTCTATCAATTTTCTTGAGGTTTCTACATGATTGAAGAGGGTCTCTTTATTCCGGCAAACATCTGTTTTATTTTCCGTGTCCGTGTCATATTTGTTTTGTATCTACTTCCGATAATATCAATTTTCGTATTTGTTTTCGGTGTTTCCGTATTCGTTTCTGCTTCCACATAAAAATGTGAAAACAAATGTGGCACCACTTAGTTCCGTCCGTATCCGCTCCGTTTTCATCTCTACTTGTTATACAACATGTTGCATTTTAGTGTGTACGTAATTTCGGCTCTGTTACAGCATAATATACTTAGCCTCAGTCTCCATAAGTGATGACATGCATGTAGTCTGAACTTTGCTGCAGGACCAAAACATATCTGGATTGCTGAACCTTGTAAACGAATGGCTGGTCCGTGCTTTGGTCCTTTCGAGCTTCGCAGCGTACCTTGGACTCATCTTCTTTGCAGGGATTTGGCGACATATAGCATCTGGCTGGTGGATGCTCCTCATGTGGCTTGCGTACCAGGTTACTGCCTTGGCTGCGACCCAGGCACTAGCCAAACTGTCCCTTGGCAGCACGTCCCAGGAGCTGCAGCTTGTGGCGTTCTGGACGCCCTTCCTCTTAAGGGCATCGGCAATCTGCACATAACCACACCATAAGGTTTATGTGGCAATGTTTGTGGTACACCTTATATATTGTGAAGAAATATGAAGTTGTCCATAAGCTTATGGATGTCCTTAAATTTATGGGTCACCCACAAGCAATAAAAAAATATTTATCTCTCTCCTATCTCTCATGCATGTGTGTACATTAATAGTACATGTGGGTCCCAGCTTATGGCTATAGTTTACCTTATACATTGTAAAGAATTCCATAGTATAGGTGGGACCCAGCTTATGGCCAGAGCTCACCTTATACATTACGGGATGCCCTAATGCACCTTGCCCGACCCGACAATATCAGCGCCTTATCTTTGGAGGATAATGCGCTTGCATCGCGCCAAGGGCTAGGTGCCCCGGTGCAGATAGTCTTAGCCATTTATGTCCTATACAAGCTTATTGTCGGTGGCGACAAACGAACTTTGCTGCCGTCGTCCTTCATCATGTACTTCTTGGGTATTATCAAGTATGTGGAGGGTGTAGCGGCGCTATGGAAGGGAAATTTGAGCAAGATCCGGAGCTCATTGAAGAGATTACAGCCAAAGGGCTTCAGTCACGCCCTGCACAGTGGAGGCGAGGATCATGAGCTGGATAACGGGCTGGCCCTTCAGGCTGCTCACGATCTGTTAAACATCAGCAAGGGTGCATTCGCAGATTATTCCTTTCTCCAAGAACCAAGCAGAAAAGAATTCTATCGTGGATGGAAGGGTGTTCTCAAACTGGTGGAGATGGAGCTTTCCCTCAGGTAGAGACATCATGTACACCGAGACAGCTGTTGTCCACACGTGGGTTGGTTATGTTGGAATTTACCATGTGGCCCAACTAAGCCCAATAAATTCTGAAACTGTCATGGTCCATTCATGAAAAATACAAGTGGGGAGTGGGACTAAAGTTTAGTCCCATACTGTTAGTTTGGAGAGAGTGGAACCACCTTATAAGGTGAGCCATTCTAGGTCATGTATGAGTTGGTAAGGCAAGAGGAGAGGTGTGCCACACGCGCGCTGCTCTTCCGCCACCCGCCTCGCCACGACGCGGGTTGCGGGAATGAGCCGAGCCGAGAGCGTTTATTTTGTCGCTTGGGAAAACTTAATGAGTCATTAACTTTATAATTAACGGACGCGTTAATTCCTAAACCGTTTCCGATTACTTTCTGGATCGTGGAACCGAACCGTTTCAGACGTGGCCACGTCTCTCCCAGGCCACATATAAATATGCGCATACGGTAAACCCTAGCAACAACTTCAACATATGGTTTCGCACCGTTCCAATCAAGTCTTCTCCATCCCTTCTTTCGGCGTGCACCGCGAGGGGGGACAGCAGGCCTCCGGAACCCCGCCTCTTGTGATCCTCTACGGGAGAGGGGCGATCAGGTTTTTGGGGAGCGCACTCGCGCGACTGCTGACAGCGATTACTTCCCCAACGACGACTTTTTCCCCGACTTCGGCAACCTCTTCATCGACGACATGGGCGACAACATGGACAAAAATAATGGCGGTGCCGCTACCGCTGCATCGTACGTATCTCTATTCCATCTGTATGAGATGTTACTAGAATTCATATGTCTAGTTCTTGCCGTAGATCGGATCTGTTCTTCCATTGTGCTAGATATTTGCATGCTTAGTATAACTGCTACTGTCATGATTTACTTAATGCTATTTTGAATTAAATCATGTGCTAAATTTCTTATATATTCAACAATCCAAAAACCTGATCATAGGCAATTTCTTGCACCTGCAGCGTCTGTCATTGCGGCGACAAGGCCAATCCCTTTCAAGGGTGTGGACTATAAGAGGTGGTGCACGAGAGCAGTGCTATAATTTCAAACCTTGCGCTGCTATGCGGCCACCAAGGGCAAGCCTGAGGGCGATCTCAATCCAGCACAATTGGAGGCTTTTGAGAATATAGACACTATGTTTAAAAGTGCCCTCCTCGGTATAATTGATGATTCCATTGTGGATCCTTATATGTCGTTTGATAACGGCAAGGATATGTGAGCTGCGCTCGAGGACAAATTTGGCGCCTCGGTTGCTGACAGTGAGTTGTATGTCATGGAGCAATTCTATGACTACAGGATGACTGGTGAGCGCTCTGTTGTTCAACAGGCTCATGAGATACAGTCACTCGCTAAAGATTTTGAACACTTTAAGTGTATGTTACCGGACAAATTTGTGGCCGGAGGCATTATTGACAAGCTTCCATCTTCATGGAGCACCTTTGCTACTTCTCTGAAACACAAGAGACAGGAGTTTTCCGTTATGGACCTCATCGGATCTCTTGATGTGGAAGAGAAGGCGAGAGCAAAGGATACACGTGCTATTGTTGCTGAGGTAGGTTCTTCTGCCCATGTGGTACAGAAGAAACACTACCCGCCCAACAAGCCTAAATATAACAGGAAGAAATCCGAGGGTAAAGGCAAACCCGATGGAAGGTTCAAGCCATCGCACTCTACCAACTTCAAGAAGAGGAAGGGGTCATGTCACGTTTGCGATGAACTGACCCATTGGGCTCGAAAATGCCCTAAGCGATATGAGTTGCAGCAGTAGGAGAACAGCGGCAAGACCGCTAATGTTGTCATAGCCGACACTGAGATGAACGATTCTGGGTACAGTATAGTTCCCACTATTCTTTCAGTGTGGCATTCACCTGAATGGTTAATTGACACAGGTGCCAATGTACATGTTTGTGCTGATGCTTCCATGTTCTCTTCTTATCAGATCACAGGGACTTCCCCCGTGGTGATGGCGAACGGGTCACATACTATTGTTCGTGGTGTTGGTACGGTCGATATGAAGTTTACTTCAGGGAAGGTCGTGCGACTGAAGAACGTTCATCATGTGCCCTCCATCAATAAAAATCTCGTCAGTGGTTCACGTTTATGTAGAGATGGTTTTAAGTTGGTCTTCGAGTCCAATAAAGTTGTAATTTCCAGGTATGGACAATTTATTGGTAAAGGCTATGAGTGCGGAGGCTTGTTCCGCTTATCCTTGTCAGATATTTGCACCAAAGTTATTAATAATGTTTACCACAATAATGATTGTGATGTTTGGCATTCACGACTTTGTCATATTAATTTTGGTTGCATGACGCGGTTACCAAATATGAGTTTAATTCAGAAATTCAGTACTATTAAAGGTTCCAAATGTCAATTGTGTGTTCAACCTAAGGAACCTCGCAAATCTCATGAGACTGCGGAGGCGAGAGACTTGGCACCACTAGAACTTATACATTCTGATCTTTGTGAGATGAATGGTGTACTAACAAAAGGTGGAAAGAAATATTTCATGACACTTATCGATGACTCCACTAGATATTGTTATGTGTATCTTCTGAAATCTAAAGATGAAGCTTTAACTTATTTCAAGAACTATAAGGCCGAAGCTGAGAACCAACTTGATCGTAAAATTAAACGGCTTAGGTCTGATCGTGGTGGAGAGTAATTTTCCAACGAGTTTAATTCGTTTTGTGCGGAACACGGAATTATTCATCAAAGGACGCCTCCCTACTCACCTCAGTCAAATGGGGTGGCTGAAAGAAAGAACTGAACGCTGTCTGATTTGGTTAACGCCATGTTAGATACTTCGGGTCTCTCCAAGGCATGGTGGGGGGAGGCGCTAATGACTGCGTGTCATGTCCTAAACCGAGTTCCCACAAAGAATAAAACTATTACTCCATTTGAGGAATGGGAAAGGAAAAGGTTGAAATTCTTCTACCTACGTACTTGGGGTTGTTTGGCGAAAGTCAATATACCAATTCACAAGAAGCGCAAGCTTGGACTAAAAACCGTAGATTGTGTTCTTCTGGGCTATGCTTTTAATAGCATTGGTTATAGATTCTTGATAGTAAAATCTGAGGTATCCGACATGCATATTGGTACGATTATGGAGTCGAATGATGCGACTTTCTTTGAGAACATATTTCCTATGAAGGATATGCCTAGCTCATCAAATCAGGAGAAACTTTTTTCATCTAGTCAGGAATTAGCTGAGATCCTGAACCCACCATTCCGACAAAACACGTTGATAATCCCGAGGAGGATGACAATGAAGTTCCTGTAAGGAGCAAGAGACAGAGGACTGCAAAGTCCTTTGGTAATGACTTCATTGTGTATCTCGTGGATGACACACCCAGGACTATTTCAGAAGCTTATGCGTCTCTTGATGCTGACTACTGGAAGGAGGATGACCGTTGCAAGATGGATTCCATCTTGGCTAACTGAACCTGGGAAATCACTGATTGTCCCTATGGGTGTAAACCTGTAGGATGCAAGTGGGTGTTCAAGAAAAAGCTTAATCTTGATGGTACAATTGAAAAGTACAAGGCAAGGCATGTGGCCAAGGGTTATACCCATAAAGAAGGTTAAGACTTCTTTGATACTTACTCACATGTGGCTAGACTCACCACTATTCGTGTGCTACTTTCACCGGCTGCCTCACATGGTCTTCTCGTTCATCAAATGGACGTTAAGACTGCTTTCCTTAATGGAGAGTTGGATGAGGAAATTTATATGGAGCAGCCATATGGTTTTGTAGTACCTGATCAGAAAAGCAAGGTGTGCAAGTTATTGAAGTCATTATACGGCCTCAAGCAAACACCTAAGAAATGGCATGAAAAGTTTGAAAGGGCTTTGACTGCTCGAGAATTTGTTGTAAACGAAGTTGACAAATGTGTATACTATCGCCATGGTGGGGGCGAGGGAGTTATTCTATGTTTATATGCCGATGACATATTGATCTTTGGGACCAATCTTGATTTAATCAAGGAAGTGAAGGATTTCTTATCTCGCTGTTTTGAGATGAAGGATCTAGGAGTAGCTGATGTTATCTTGAACATCACGCTACTAAGAGATGATAATGGTGGGATCACACTGCTTCAATCTCACTATGTGGAAAAGGTCTTGAGTCGCTTCGGGTATAGTGACTGCAAGCCTTCCTTAACTCCATATGATGCTAGTGTGTTGTTTCGAAAGAATCAACGGATTACTAGAGATCAACTGAGATATTCTCAGATTATAGGCTCGCTTATGTATTTGGCGAGTGCCACGAGGCCTGACATCTCTTTTGCTATGAGCAAATTGAGTCGGGTTGTTTCCAATCCGGGAGATGATCATAGGCGTGCGCTTGAGAGAGTTATGCGATATTTAAAAGGTACTGCGAGCTATGGAATTCACTATACCGGAAACCCGAGGGTTCTGGAAGGATATAGTGATTCTAATTGAATATCTTATGCTGATGAGCTTAAGGCCACAAGTGGTTATGTTTTTATATTTGGTGGTGGCGTTGTTTCCTGGAAGTCTTGCAAGCAGACCATCTTAACGAGGTCAGCTATGGAAGCAGAACTCGCGGCATTAGACACAGCCACTGTTGAAGCAGAGTGGCTTCGTGAGCTCTTGATGGAGTTTCCTGTGGTTGAAACCAATACCCGCAATCCTAATGAACTGTGATAATCAAACTGTGATCATCAAAGTGAACAGTTCTAAGGATAATGCGAAGTCATCAAGACATGTGAAGAGGAGATTGAAATCTGTCAGAAAATTGAAGAACTCCGGAGTTATTGCTTTGGATTATATCCAAACATCTATGAACTTGGCAGATCTCTTCACAAAGGGTTTACCACGAAATGTGATAGATAATGCATCGAGGGAGATGGGTTTGAGACCCACGTTATGAGTTGCCCACAGTGGTAACCCACTCTATGTGATCGGAGATCCCGTGAATTAGAAGTGGGATACAAGCTGTTGGTCGGCTGAGAGGAGAGTATCCTTATACTTAATACCACTCCATAAAAGATGCAATACTCTCCTGATCTGTATGGTAGGTTGACATTTGTTTTAATGTGCTCCAAGTGGCTTATTTATACAAGCAGAAATGTGTCCTGCAGAAAATCTCCTGAGGAACTCACCTATATGAGTCTGACTGTTAAATGTCGCAGTCTATGAGAAACGGGTGCTCTCTAATATACTCATGAAAGGCCTTCGGAGTATGAGGCATACGCTCCAAACTGCGGGGAAGCCTTGCGGCAGTCTAGTATCGGTTCAGACGTTGTGTGAAACTGGTATCACAGCAAACTTGTAGTTCAAGGCTTAGTCCACTATTCAAGTTGTGAACTAGTGTAGCATGATGTTCTAAGTGGAAGTTCAACTTAACAGTCTCCACTAAACAGCGGTATATAAACATTGTTTATGAACACAGATTATGAGATGTGCTAATGACACTTTGTGGGGGATTGTTGGATATTATGGGCTGCACCATGTGGCCCAACTAAGCCCAATAAATCTTGAAATTGTCATGGCCCATTCATGAATAATACAAGTGGGGAGTGGGACTAAAGTTTAGTCCCATACTCCTAGTTTAGAGAGAGTGGAACCACCTTATAAGGTGAGTCATTCTAGCTCATGTATGAGTTGGTACGACAAGAGGAGAGGTGTGCCACACGCGCGCTCCTCCTCCGCCGCCCGCCTCGCCACTCCTCGCCTCGCCTTGCCTCGTCACGACACGTCACGACACGCTCGGGCTGCGGGAATTAGCCGAGCCGAGAGCGTTTATTTTGTCGCTTGGGAAAACTTAATGAGGCATTAACTTGGTAATTAACGGACGCGTTAATTTCTAAACTGTTTCCGTTTCCTTTTTGGATCGTGGAACCGAACCGACTCTGACGTGGCCACGTCTCTCCCAGGCCACATATAAATATGCGCATACGGTAAACCCTAGCAACAACTTCAACATATGGTTTCGCATCGTTCCAAATCACTGCGCTGCCAATCAAGTCTTATCCATCCCTTCTTTCGGCGTGCACTGCGAGGAGGGACAGCGGGCCTCCGGAACCCCGCCTCTTGTGATCCTGTACGGGAGAGGGGCGATCAGGTTTTTGGGGAGCGCACTCGCGCGACTGCTGACGGCGATTACTTCTCCAACGACGACTTCTTCCCACTAGTGGAAACAGGGGCACTAGTCCCGGTTGGTAAGGCCCATTTGTCCCGGTTATGCAACCGGGATGGGCCAGCCGGGACGAATGCCCCTCCCCCATTGGTCCCGGTTGTGCCAGGACCCGGGACATATGGGGCGTACCACGTGGCGAACGTGGCAGGGCTATTAGTCTCGGTTCCTAACACGAACCGGGATGCATGCCTCTTCTGCCGCGGCAGTTTTTTTTTATGTTTTGTGTTTATTATTTTCTTTTTTATATTTTGCGATCCCCAGACCTCCCGGTGGCCCCTCCCCGGATCCCAGGAGAAGAGATTAGCCCGGTGGCCCTTCCCCTAACCTGCCGAATCCCACGAGAAGAGATGAGCCTCGGTGGCCCCTTCCCGGAGCTCCCGGATCTCACGAGTTAATATGTAATACATATATATAGCAAAAAGAAGGAACACTTATATTACAGAAGCAAAGTATATCGAGCATATTACATGACCGCTGGAATGAATTACAAAATTGAATTCAGTTCCAACTGGGGCTATGGTACTCTCCATTTACATTTAGGACCTCTGCATCTAAGAAGCCCGCAATTTCCTCCTGAATTGCTCGTATGCGGTCCCTTGGTAGAATACCGTCCCGGAGCCGTTCGATCTAATATAAAGAAGAGTGATCAATATATATTAATGAAAGTAAGTAACTAAAAATAGATGGTAATAAGAAGAATTTACGACTAACGTACATGTAGCTGCTGTAAATTTCTGCCCTTGGGACATGTCGTCTGACGAATGACACTAGTGGAAACAGGGGCTTTAGTCCCGGTTCGTAGGCCCCCATTTGTCCCGGTTGTGCAACCGGGACGGGGCATCCGGGACAAATACCCCTCCCCATTGGTCCCAGTTGTGGCAGGACCCGGGACAAATGGGGCTGACCACGTGGCCCGAGCGCTGGAACCTGGCCAGGGCTATTAGTCCCGGTTCTGAATACGACCCGGGATGCATGCCCCTTCTGCCGCGGCAGAAATTTACAATTTCCGTTTTTTGGTCCCCGAGACCTCCTGGCGGCCCCTCCCCGGACCTCGAGAAGAGAGGAGCCTCGGTGGACCCTCCACCGAGCCCCCGGATCGCACGAGTGAATAAGTATATAAAGCAGAATAAGAAACACTTATATTACAGAAGCAAAGTATATAGAGCATATTACATGACCGATGGAGTGTATTACAAAATCAAACTTAGTTCCAACCGGAGGCATGGTACTCTCCATCTACATTTATGACCTCTGCATCTAAGTAGCCCGCAATTTCCTCCTGAATTGCTCGTATGCGGTCCCTAGGTAGAAGACCGTCCCGAAGCCGTTCGATCTAATATAAAGAAGAGTGGTCACTAAAATATATGAAACTAAGTAACTAAAATAGATAGTAATAAGAAGAATTGATGACTAACGTACATGAAGTTGCTTTAAATTTCTGCCCTTGGGAGATGTGGTCTGACGAATGAACTCGCAAACGTAGTATCCACACAAGTTATTCCCGTCTCCTTGTTGCAAGCACTATACGAGAAGATTGTTTCAATCAAAATAATAATCAACCAGGCATGATAATGGTATCGACACTAGAATCAAGGAGATGGGCACGGATCTAGATAGTACTTACTTGCACAACATCAAATGTAAGCTGTTTTTCCCATTCACCGGGAGACTTCTTTATGAACCTCTTCCAAACCCTACCCGAGAAAGAAAAAGAATAAAAAGAGTTAGTAATTACTTGATATCCAAAAATGAAACAAAGTAGTCGATATATTGCAATATATAAATACTGAAATTAATAAAGATTGAAATTACCGCTGGATCATTTCCTGCATGTCAGCCCACATTGAGAGGGGTTTACGTTTTGAGTCCATTACAATTACTTTTCCTTTGTCAATTTGGAAGATTAGCAGAATATAGTGGAAGCTGCGCACGCAGAACTCATCAATTATACAATGAACATCGAGTAAGGAAAACAGAATGTTTACAACAGAGTAACACACTTACTTGAAGTTGTAAGGAAATAGTATTTCCCGTCGGTGTTGGTTAAATATTATTGCCCTCAGAATATTATTTTCTGTATCCTTGGGAGATTGCCGAAGAGTCTTTTCAAAAATAATATTTGGATCAATGAACCCAATATCATAGATTCCACCTCTTTTGCATTCGAGAATCTTCATTCTGCAATTATAATATATGAGTGTACTATATATATATGAATATGCAATTGAATGAGGTGAGCTAGAGAAATAAGCTTACAGACAATATGCACTAAGGATAGATTTGTCGAGGGCCTGCTGCTGGTATAACTGAAACAATTCCTCAAATTGAAGCATAACATATCCATTTCCAGTTCCATCGTGCTCGTCCTTAACGTTGAGACATAGCCAGTCCTCAGATTCATCAGCGGCTTGCATATACCAATTATGCACTCTTCGCATTTTCGTTGGTAGATCCTTTATCTCCTCGGGTTTGACAAGAGACTTCCCGTACTGGTATTTGTACGCACATTCAGCTGCGGGGAAGTAGTTCACTGTTTGCATATACTCAGCAATGGACAAACCCGCATCAGCTGCCTTGTCTGCGTACAGTGTTATAAACTCCGGATCAATATCCTCATCAGCAATATTAGTGCTCGGCCCCACCTGGGTATTGGAAATCACTTTGAGCGGGGACGTGGATTGTTTTTTCTGCTCTCCGAGCTGAGCAACTGATTTCCCCTTTTTCCCGCTTGCGCTACTACTCTTCGTTGACCGCACCATTTCCTGGTCTGACTTCAGAATAGAGCGGTCATAGTCAGATGACAGACTCGGCTCGGGTTGATGAAGAGTCTTCACCATTTTCCAAGCTCGTTCTATCTCTTCTTCGGTCTCAGGGAAATCTGGCTTTTGCTTCTCCTTCCGCTTTGATTTCCACGCATCGTATTCGTCCTTTGCGATTTTCTGGGTTTCCTCGGGAGTATAGTCGTAAGGTAACTTGGGTACCTCTTTTGGTACCTTCGGGAGGGGTGACCGTTGACGTTTCGGTGATTTTTTACGTTTCGGCAGAAACTTAGTGGGCGGAGAGGGCTGACGCGGCGGCGTAGGAGACCGCGCTGGAGACGTGCACGGCGTAGGCGACCGCGCCGGAGACGGCATGCGTTGCGAAGACGACCGCGCTGGAGACCTTTGCGCTGGAGAAAGACGAGGATTCGATGGCTTTGCCGTCTGATTTGTGAGCACAATGCATTCCTTTAGCCATAGAACGGTCAAGTTCTTGGCTTCTCCGAGTTCAGTCAACTCTTCGTCTTCACCTTCAGGAAAATCAAGCTTTACCCGCTCGAATCCGTTGACAACTTCATCGACCCCAACAACAGCGTAGCCCCGTGGAACCGGAAGACTATGGTGAGTTGGTTCGTTGCCAATTGGTAAGGCATAGCCGGCCGCCGCCTTGATTGTTATATTGACGACCTTCACGTGGAGCTCACAGGATGTCATTTCCGTGATCTCATCCACCGGGTGAATCATCGGCGGTGCATCATCACCCGGTAGCTGCGTGGACGCAACGCTGCTTTTGCGATGAGAATGTGCGGCGTCGGGAGCCTCGACTTCAACTTCTACCATGTGTACTGTTGCGCCGGTAGACACTATCTGCTGGCTAAGTGTGTTAATTTGGTCCTGCTGCTTCTTTGCTACATCCTGTGTCAGCTTTACCATTTCTTCAAGTTGACGCCTCCAGTTTGCCTGATTCTCTGCTTCAGCTGCCTCCTTGTCCTTTTTACGTTGACGGCTTCTATCTGGGTATAACTTTTTGGTGGAGTCGAACGCAACACTCCACGGAGGAGTGCCTTTTGTGCCTCGTGTACGCCCTCCGTGTTCCTTATTCCCTAGGGCTCGTGTGAGCTCGTCGTTCTCTCTATCTGGCACGAACTTCCCATCTTTAACGTCCTTTATTGCGTCTCTCAGCTTCTCTATGGGTAGAGGACGACTCTCTTTATGCCTTAGGTTATATATTGCTTTTCCTTCGGCGTCCAACCTGCCCCCATGCCCGTAGAACCATGACCTTGTCCGCTCGACCCACAAGAACGGCTCGGGAGTGATCCCCTGCTGAATCAGGTTGTTCTCCCATGTCTCCCACTTGGGACTGGAACCCTTGTAGCCACCTTGCCCCATAACATGGTGATATACCTTTTTGGCGGCGTTTTTCTCATTTGTTTTCGTCCTTTCCAGTTCATTCTCTGCCAGCTTGTACTTCATGAAGTCTGCCCATACGGGTTTTATTTTCTCATACCCTTGAGTGAAATCAGGAGTCTTATTCTTCTTAACATAATCAAGGTTCAATGTTTTCTTCCAGTTTTTGAATTGCTCGGCCATCTTTTTCAGGGTCCACGCTTTGACCTTTTCCCGTATCTCATGTTTCATTTTAGTAACATCGGCCTCATTCACATCCGCTTCATTCTCGTCCACCTCCGGCACGGGTAAGTTGAAATTAGCAAAAATCTTTGAGAAAAGATGATCTTTGGCTATTTTGCCGACAAATGAAATTCCTTGTTTCCGCGGATCTCTTGGCTCATTCCACTCATTAACAGTGATCGGGATGTGATCTCTAACTAGCACTCCGCATTGCTTCACAAATTTTTGGGCAACATCAGCGGGAAGCTCGGGTGCGCCGTCTGCTGTGATCGTGTCGATCCTGTATCTTTCTGTATCTTTCAACTTCTTTGTTGCGCCTCGTTTAGTCTTTTTTCCGGTTGATATATTTGAACCGGATGGCTAAAAATATAAAGACTGTTAATACATGTATATAGACAACGGATGCTTCATTAATTAACATATATATATATATGCACCTCGGAGCCGGTGTTTGCAATTTGTATGGTTCCACCGGAGCCGTCGGCTGCTCCCATATCGGAGCCGTCGGCTTCTCCCTCATCGGAGTCGTCTCCCTGGGTGAGCACCGGATCTCCCTCACCGGAGTCGTTCATCCACTGGCTCACATCGAGCTCTACGTCGGGCCCGCGGATTAAACCCTCGATCATATTTTCGGCATCTTCGTCTCTTGGCTCCATACTATACAAAAAGAGTAAGTATATATTTCAGATCCAATTCATTAAAATTGCTTATACATAATAATTAACTAATGATCAATTATTTTCATCAAAATTGTTTATAGATAATACACAAAAAGAGCAACATATATTCATGAAATATTTAAACGTACGATAACATTTCTATCATTCTTAAATTTATAACACTATCTTAATTAGATTTTCTAACATTCATAATTAATAATTCTAACATTCTTCAATTTCCTATATCAATTCTAAACGTACGAATCTAAAATTGCTAAGTCTAATAACTAATAATTCTAACATTCTTAAATTTCCTATATCAATTCTAAACGTACAAATCTAAAATTGCTAAGTCTAATCTAAAATTTCTAACATTCTTAAATTTTCTATATCAATTCTAAACAAATTTAAAGTTAATAAGTCTAATCTAAAATTTCTAACATTCATAAACTAATAATTCTAACATTTGTAACACTAATAAAAAACAGTAATTAAGTAAAAAAAGGGAAAAAACAAAAAAGGCCCCGGGTTAGGGCGAGATGGAGGCAGGCCTTACCTCCTCTTGGGACAGCGGCGGGCGCGGGGCAGCGGCGGCGCGGGGCGGTGGAGGCCGGCGCGAGGCGGGATCGAGGGGCGGCGCGTGGGGCGAGGGGCGGCACCACAGAGGAGGACGCCGACGGGGGCGAGACGGGATCGAGGGGCGGCGCGTGGGGCAAGGGGCGGCATCACAGAGGAGGACGCCGACGGGGGCGAGGGGCGGCGCGTGGGGCGAGGGGTGGCGCCGCAGAGGAGGACGCCGACGGGGGCGAGGGGCGGCGCGGGTGCGACGGGACGTAGGGACGGCGCCGCAGAGGCGAGGACGCCGACGGGGCGAGGGGCGGCGCGGGGAACGGAAAAAATGGGCAGCCTGGCGGCGTCACTTTCGTCCCTGCGCGCGGTCTGGAACTGAGGGGGCCGGTGACGTGTATATATCCTATCACCCTTTCGTCCCGGTCGGTGGCAACAACCGGGACGAAAGGCCCTTCCGTCCCGGTTGGTGGCACCGGGACGGAAGGGCCTTTCGTCCCGGTTGTTGCCACCAACCGGGACGGAAGGCCCGGCTGGTCCCGCACCGGGGCCCAAAAGTACTTTTGGGCCGGGCGCGCCAATTGTTTTAGCGCCAAAATTTGAATATATTAACTATGCACGTGAATAACTTTTATATAGTTTCAAATTAGGAAAAAATTACAATATTAAAATTGTTTGAATTTGCATAACTAATTCAAATCCGTTTTCTGTTTAACTAAATAATTATTCTAACTATTCAAACTATTAACTATTTCACTATTTACACTTAATTTAAATATAAATATCTTATATTGTTTTAAAATTAGTAATAATCACTTTAAACAGAAAACAGACGCGCTAGCGCGCCGCAGTGTCGCTGAAATACAAATTTCTTTTCTACCGTGCTCGGACGTCACCAAGTCAACAATGACCCAATCGGACGGCTCACAACAGCTCGAAAAAAACACACCCGGATCCAACGACTCAAGAGCGCTTCAAAGAAACACACGATCCGTGTGATTCTATCTGATTGGTCCAAACGAAACCCTAATTCCCATTTAGTCCCGGTTGGTGTCCCCAACCGGGACTAAAGGGATGATCCGTTTCCCAATGAAACCATAACCCATTTAGTCCCGGTTGGTGTCCCCAACCGGCACTAAAAGGATGTTTTCTTCTCGCTATATATATGTATGCATTGCCACTCCATTGCCATAAACACATACAAACTCACCACTCTCTCATGGCTTCTACCGTACCCACTCTAACATTCATCCAGGCGGAGGCACTTTCCGCCTCGAACTACCCCTGCCCGTGCGGCTACAACGTTCCCGCCGGTTGGATGCTGAGCGCCGGAGGAGTGCCGGTCCCTCCTCTTCCTCAAGGTGTGGCGCGTCGGGCGGCCATCACGAACCACTACTACCACGAGCTCACGCCGGAGCAGCGGAGGAATCCCATTTGGCATCCCGATAACCAGCATACTTGGGATGCCTTCTTCATCAATCGGCGTGAGAGGGCGCTCGCCAGGTATGAGGACGACGGTCTGCCTCCTGGGAACTATCACGAGGCCGGTCGTCGGCTATGGTGGTCCGGCCGGACTCTACAGAGCGTCATGGACTACATCAGGGCCGGCGATATCCCTCGCCTGCGCTACCCTCAGGCCCAGCCCTGGAGTCGTGATCCTCCGAGGGAGTGCAGAGCACCGTCAGACGATAGTGACGACGACGGCGGCGGCGACTACGACGACTACGAGTACATGTACTATAGGCCTAGGCAGGAGTATGACTAGTAGATCGATGCACTTTTGCCATTATGTACTGCCTTGTTTATTTAGATCTATGCTCTCCGTTTAGATTTAGATCCAATCTTGCCATTATGTGTACTGTGCCTTGTTTATCTATCGAAATGCATGTCCCCCTCTTTTTAACGTCTATCGAAATGCCATTAGATCTGAATCCAACAAATCAGGAAAAATCACACGGAAAACAGAAAACAGACGAGCTAGAGGGCCACTGTTTGACGGAATACAACAAATTATTTTATTAAACAGCCAACAGAAAACAGACGCGCTAGCGCGCTACTCCTCGTCCTCGTCGTCGTCGGTGACCTCCTCGTCGTTGGAGGAGGTGCATGATGGTATTTCCGAGATAGGCCCCCACCTCGGATCGTCGGAGGCCCAGACTTCGCCGGCGTGGTCGGCCCGACGGAGCGCTTGCAGCGCCTTCGTCCTTGCCTCCCGAGCGGCATCTAACTCGAGGTGGCGTTCGAGGCGCCGTTCCGCCCGCTCAGCCGCGCGGGTCTGCCATAGCTCCTCGTCGGCGCTCTCCTCACCCGGATTGTTCCGGTAATACTCGCGGACCACGCGGTCGTCCCTGGCGTCGACTAGGCCCTGAAACGCGCGGTGCCTGAGGTGGCGGTGGTCGGCGGCAGTGACGATCTGCGGCGTCGGCGCCCTGGCCTCCGCTTCCCAGAGGGTGTGGCAGTCGTTAAAATTCATCAACGACCGCGGGCGGCTGAGGCGCCAGGCCGCCGCGTCCCAAGCGCGGGCGGCCTCCGACGCCGTCGCAAAGGAGCCGAGGGGGATGCGGTCGTCCCCGAAGCGGATAGTCGCGGTGAACATTCCGTTCTGCCGCGATCGGACTCCGCGGAAACCGGTAGTGTTGTTCCTCCTCGGAGGCATGGTGGTGGCACGACGGTGCGTGGAGTGGAGGTGCGGCAGTTTATAACGCGCATTCATGGCCACGCGTTACAACTCCCACGCCACACGGCAGGACTCCCGCGCCACGCGGCAGGACTCCCGCGCCACGAGGTACAATACACACTACCACCCACACCTCTCTCTCACTCCCCCAAGCTAAAAAAAAAGGGATGGGGATTGTGGCCGCATTTGTAGGGGAAGGGACATTGGTCCCGGTTTGGGGGATGATCCGGGACCAATGCCCATGCGCGCGCCACGTGGCCTGTGGCTAGGGATTCGTCCCGGGTCGTGCCACGAACCGGGACCATTGGCTCCCCACGAACCGGGACAGATGCCCCCAGGTGGTTTCTGCTGCCTCGGGCATACGAACCGGGACCAATGCATGGCACTTGTCCCGGTTTTTGGTGCAACCGGGACAGATGCCCTCTTCCCCCTGGACGAAAGGGGTTGATTCCACTAGTGTGAACTCGCAAACGTAGTATCCACACAAGTGATTTCCGTCTCCTTGTTGCAAGCACTTTACGAGAAATGGTTTCAATCAAAATAATAATCAACCAGCCATGATAATGGTATCGACACTAGAATAAACGAGATGCACGCGGATCTAGATAGTACTTACTTGCACAACATCAAATGTATGCTTTGATTTCCATTCACCGGGAGACTTTTTTGTGAACCTCTTCCAAACGCTACCCGAGAAAAAAAAGAATAAAAAGAGTTAGTAATTACTTGATATCCGAAAACGAAATAAAGTAGTCGATATAGTGCCATATATAAAGACTAAAATTAATAAAAATTGAAATTACCGCTGGATCATTTCCTGCATGTCCGCCCACATTTCTAGGGGTTTACTTTTTAGATCCATTACCAGTACTTTTCCTTTGTCAACTTGGAAGATTAGCAGAATATAGTGGAAGGTGCGCACGCATAACTCATCAATTATACAGTGAACATCGAGTAAGGAAAACATAATGTGTATAACACAGTAACACTAACCCGATGTTGTAAGGAAATAGTATTTCCCGTCGGTGTTGGTGAAACATTATTGCCCTCAGAATATTATTTTCTGTATCCTTGGCAGATAGCTCAAGAGTCTTTTCATTAACAAATGTGGATCAATGAACCCAATATCATAGATTCCACCTCTTTCGCATTCAAGAATCTTCATTCTGCAATTATAATATATGACTGTACTATATATATATATATATATAAATATATATATATATGAATATGCAATGAACGAGGTGAGCTAGAGAAATAAGTAATTACAGACAATAGGCACTAACGACAGATTTGTCGAGGGCCTGCTGCTGGAATAACTGAAAAAATTCTTCAAATTGAATCATAACCAATCCATCTCCATACACGTAGTGCTCGTCCTTAACGCGGAGACTTATCCAGTCCTCAGATTTCTCAGCGGCATCCATATACCAACTATGCACTCTCCGCATTTTCGTTGGTAGATCCTTTATCTCCTCGGGTTTGACAAGAGGCTTCCCGTACTGGTATTTGTACGTACATTCAGCTTCGGGGAAGTAGTCTACTATTTGCATATACTCAACAATGGAAAAACCCGCAGCAGCTGCCCTGTCTGCATACAGTGTTATAAACTCCGGATCAATTTGCTCGTCAGCAATATTAGTGCTCGGCCCCACCTGGGTATTGGAAATCACTTTGAGCGGGGACATGGATTGTTTTTTCTGCTCTGCGAGCTGGGCAACTGATTTCCCACTTTTCCCGCTTGCGCTACTACTCTTCGTCGACGGCACCATTTTCTGGTGTGACTTCAGAATAGAGCGGGCATAGTCAGATGCCAGACTCGGCTCGGGTTGATGAAGAGTCTTCACCATTTTCCATGCTCGTTCTATATCTTCTTCGTTCTCGGGGAAATCTACCTTTTTCTTCTCCTTCCGCTTCGATTTCCACGCCTCGTATTCGTCCCTTGCGATTTTCTGGTTTTCCTCAGGAGTATAGTCGTAAGGTAACTTGGGTACCTCCTTTGGTACCTTCGGGAGGGGTGACCGTTGACGTTTGGGTGATCTATTACTTTTCCACAGAAACTTAGTGGGCGGAGAAGGATGACGCGGCGGCGTAGGCAACCGCGATGGAGAAGGCTGACGCGACGGCGTAGGCGACCGCGGTGGAGACGTGCACGGCATAAGCGACCGCGCTGGAGACGGCATGCATGGCGAAAGCGACCGCGCTGGAGACTGTTGCGCTGGAGAATGGCGAGGATTCGATGGCCTTGCCGTCTGATTTGGGAGCACAATGCATTCCTTTAGCCATAGAACAGTTAATTTCTTGGCTTGTCCGAGTTCAGTCAACTCTTCGTCTTCACCTTCAGAGAAATCAAGCTTTACCCACTCGAATCCGTTGACAACTTCATCGACCCCAACAACAGCGTAGCCCCGTGGAACCGGAAGACTATGGTGAGTTGGTTCGTTGCCAATTGGTAAGACATAGCCGGCCGCCGCCTTGATGGTTATATTGACGACCTTCACGTGAAGCTCATAGGTTGTCATCTCCGTGATATCATCCACGGGGTGAATCATCGGCGGTGCATCATCACCCGGTAGCTGCTTGGACGCAACGCTGCTTTTCCGATGAGAATGTTGGCGCCGGTAGCCTCGACTTCATCTTGTACCATGTGTGGTACGCCGGTAGACACTATCTGCTGGCTAAATCTGTTAATGTGGTCCTACTGCTTCTTTGCTACATCCTGAGTCAGCTTTATCTGATCTTCAAGTTGACATCTCCAGTTTGCCTGAATCTCTGCTTCAGCTGCCTCCGCGTCCTTTTTCCGTTGACGGCTTCTATCAGGGTATCTCCTTTTGGTGTCGTCGAACCCAGTATTCCATGGAGGATCGCCTTTTATGCCTCGTGTACGCCCTACGTGTTCCTTATTCCCGAGGGCGCGTGTGAGCACGTCGTTCTCTCTATCTGGCACGAAGTTCCCCTCTTTAACGTCCTTTATTGAGGTTCTCAGACTTTCTATGGGTAGAGGATTTTCTTTATGCCTTAGGTTATAGATTGCATTTTCTTCGGCGTCCAACGTGCCCCCATGCCCGTAGAACCATGACCTTGTCCGCTCGACCCACAAGAACGGCTCGGGACTGATCCCTAGCTGAATCAGGTCGTTCTGCCATTTCTCCCACTTGGGACTGGAACCCTTGTAGCCAGCTTGCCCCATAACATGGTGATCTACCTTTTTGGCGGTGTTTTTCTCATTTGTTTTTGTCCTTTCCTGTTCATTCTCTGACAGCTTGTACTTCACAAAATCTGCCCATAAGGGTTTTATTTTCTCATACCCTTGAGTGAAATCTGGAGTCTTGCCCTTCTTAACATTGTCAAGGTTCAATCTTTTCTTCCAGTTTTTGAATTGCTCGGCCATCTTTTTCAGGGTCGACGCCTTGACCTTTTCCCGTATCTCAATTTTCATTTTAGCAACATCGGCCTCATTCACATCCGCCTCATTCTCGTCCACCTCCATCAAGGGTAATTTGAAATTAGACAAGATCTTCGAGAAAAAATGATCTTTGGCTATTTTGCTGACATATGAAATTCCTTGCCTCCGTGGATCTTTTGGCTGATTCCACTCATGAACAGTGATCGGGATGTGATCCCTAACTAGCACTCCGTATTGCTTCACAAATTTTTGGGCAACATCAGCGGGAAGCTCGGGTGCGCCGTCTGCTGTGATCGTGTCGATCCTATATCTTTCTGTATCTTTCAGCTTCTTTGTTGCGCCTCGTTTCGTCTTTTTTCCGGTTGATATGCTTGAACCGGATGGCTAAAAATATAAAGACTGTTAATACATGTATATAGACAACGGATGTTTCATTAATTAACATATCTATATATGCACCTCGGAGCCGGTGTTTGTAATTTGTACGGCTCCACTAGAGCCGTCGGCTGCTCCCTCACCGGAGTCGTCGGCTTCTTCCTCACCGGAGCCGTCAACTTCTCCCTCAGCAGAGACGTCTCCCCGGGTGAGCTCCGGATCTCCCTCGCCGGAGTTGTTCATCCACTGTCTGACATCGGTTTCTCGGTCGGCCCCGCGGATGAAACCCTCGAGCAAGTTTTCCGCATCTTCGTCTCTTGGCTCCATACTATATATTCTGAAAATACACAAAAAGTGTAACTATATGTTCCAGATCCATTTCATCAAAATTTCTTATAGATAATACACAAAAAGAGCAACATATTCATGAAATATTTAAACGTATGATAATACACACCAAGAGTTACTTATAGCTCGGGTTCATTTTATTTAACCCTAATACATCACGATCAAATAATATCACTTATACATAGTCTCATGACATCTCTCAAACTAACTAACAACAACCGGGTCCTAAGCCGCGGGGTGCTGAGTCGCGGGTGCTACGCATCCATAGATAAGGAACCCTCACAGGGTCATAGCTCACATGGTAAGGAACCCTACGAATAATCGACCAACTGCTTCTATACTGCCTATCCGGGTAGACCACGTCACCCGGATTTCTCACCAAGCCGCGTGCCCCAGTACTAAGGAAATCGAGGGCGGCGGGCACACAAACCGGGACCAATGCATAGCATTTGTCCCGGATTTTTGTGCAACCGGGACAGATGCCCCTGGCCCCTGGACGAAAGGGGTTGTTTCCACTAGTGTCCCCGACTTCGGCAATCTCTTCATCGACTACATGGGCGACAACATGGACAACAATAACGGCGGTGCAACTACCGCTGCATCGTACGTATCTCTATTCCATCTGTATTAGATTTTACTAGAATTCATATGTCTAACTCTTGCCGTAGATCGGATCTGTTCTTCCATTGTGCTAGATATCTACTGTCATGATTTACTTAATGCTATTTTGAATAATCATGTGCTAAATTGCTTATATATTCAACAGGTTACAACATCCGTGTTGTCTCGCCGCCCTTCACGGCGGCCACGTTCTCGCTCTTCTGGCTCCACAATAAAGAAGGACAAAGGAGTGCAGATGACGTTATCACTTACATATTGCTAGTTGCAACCTTCATCCTGGATGTCAGGTGGTTGCTTGGAGCACTAAGCTCAACATGGACATACGCCTTTATCAATGACAGGCATTGGCTCCACAGCTTTCTAGGGGGATGGCATGGGCTCCGTTGCTTCATAGTGTCACTAGACCCGTCTCGGCTCTTCGTCCACGAGCCAACTAGATACGGGATGTGGTCGGGAACCATCGGGCAGTACAACCTATTGCGTGATACCAACCATGAAACCAGCAGCCTTCTCAGCACATTAGTTCAGTTTTTTGCAACTTAGGGCATTTGGATGGAATACCAGTACAGTTACCTTAATGGCATTGAAATCTTACCGGTTATCTGGGACTTGTTGTTTGAAAAGCTATGGAAAAAGTTGAAGTCAGCCTATCCTCCACCACCACCACCACCACCACTACTACCACCACAACCACCAGTGACGGATCCGCTGAGGCCAGCAGATGAAATGATTGTGCATAATCTGAGATCTGGCTTCATCAATCGTAGGAAAATAGATGAAGCTCCTCAGATCAGCTATCAAATTGAAGAGGTCATCCTTACATGGCGCACATCGCCACGGAGGTTTTTCTCTCGTGCAGGCCACAAAATAATGCATCGGTAAAGTATGTCATGGCAATAAAAAAGCTATCAGACTATATGATGTTTCTCATGGTTGTCCGCCCCAGCATGCTACCTGGCCTTAAGCTCTCCAGCATGCTCGAGACAACCTGTGATGTTTTGAAAGAGACTTGGCGTCACCAAGCAGCTATCCCTTACTCTCTACAAACAGAGAGAAGGAGGTTGCGAGCATGATGCGAAAAATGGAGGAGAGGAGGCCAGGCACTAAGCCTCATAGTAGAAGCGAGCTTTACCACAAGAGTGTTATTCTCTCCGATAGCTTTTCAGATGGCAGCAAACTCCTCGTGCACCTCACCTTGCACCAACTTTCTGTACAGGGAGTTCGTAGAGAACACCCCTGATTGCCCAAGTGTCCAGGACACTCTGTCTTTAGACACTCCAGGCACTACACCCTCAATCTCGAGCAAAAGAGCCTGCCACTGCCCAAGCTCGACGTCACCAAAGCACCGTCTAAACCTGATCACCCAGCCATTAGCATACAGCTGGGCAATCAGCGCGTCCGGCAAGGCGGAGATGGTGAACAGATCCGGATATCTGTGGCTGAGTGGGGCTACAGCAAGCCACAAATCCGTCCAAAACCTGATCGACCTACCATCTCCAAGCAAGAATCTAGCTCCTAGCTTAAACGCCTCTTTGACCTTGTGCAAACTGTGCCAGAACTGAGACCCACCCGCAGGATTAGACCCAAAGAAATCTACCGCACCTGGGTACTTGGCTCTAAGGAGTCTAGACCACAAGCAACCATCAGATTCCTCCGAGAACAAACGCCAAATCCACTTGGCCATAAGGGCCTTATTCAGTAGCTTGGTATTGGAGACCCCCAGACCGCCCTGGTCTCTAGGTTTACAAATCTTCTTCCAACTAACCATGTGGTATTTGCGTTTGTTACCTTTCCCTTCCCAAAAAAATCTGCCTCGATGCATGTCAAAGCCCGCATGAGTACCATCAGGCAGGAGGAAAAGACCCATCGTGTAAATGGGCAGATTGGAAAGGCAGGCATCCACCAACGTAAGCCTGGCAGCTCAAGAAATGAACTTGCCCTGCCACGGTTCCACCCTAAAGCCAACCTTAGCAACCACATGCTCTAGGTCCGCGATGGTCAACCGACGATCCGCGATAGTGAAACCTAAAAAAGTGAGCGGGAAGGCCCCTTCCTTACAGTAAGGAGACTCGCCACTCTGGCTTGCTCGCCTGTAGCACCTCCCATAACGATCACTTCACTCTTATGGAAGTTGATCTTCATTCCAGACAACAACTCGAAACAGATAAGAAGAAATTTAAGGTTAATAATCCCCAACGGGGTATTTTGGATGAGGATCAAGGTATCATCTGCATATTGCAGATGAGTGACACCATCCGGAATAAGGTGGAAAACCTCCCCACCTATATGACCTGCCTCTCTCGCCCTTGAGAGGATAAGGTCTAACGCCTCAACTACAAAGTCAAAGAGTAGGGGGGAGAGGGGATCCCCATGGCGGACACCCCTCTTGTTCCAAAAAAATAGCCCCACTTCACCATTATTCGAAATGGCCGTCTGCCCCCCCTCCTAACTAGTTGCATTAATTTTTGCACAAAGGAAGAATCGAAACCCTTCTTAAGCAGGACCTCCTGTAGAAAAGGCCAACTCACCCCGTCGTAAGCCTTCTCAAAATCATATTTCAGAAGCACTACAGGGAGATCCTTGCCTTTGAGTTCGTGCACAATCTCGTGCAGGGCTAACGGCCCGTCAAGGATGCACCTACCCTTAATAAAGGCAGTCTGAGCCGAGTTGATCACCTGATGCGCTATCGGGGATAGACTGCTTGCCACTGCCTTGGCCACCAGTTTGAACAGAACATTAATCAGCGCAATTTGGCGGTACTGTTTGATGCACGACGCCCCTAGGAACTTTGGGAAGGAGGGAGAGAATGCCAAAGTTCAACCTGGCAATGTCCACCGTTCCCAACATGAAACCATTGAGGATCTACAGTACCAACGAGCGCAGGAAAGACCAGAACTGCTTGAAGAACGCCACTGGGAACCCGTCCGGCCCCGGAGCTGTATTAGTCTTCGTACTGGACAGGCACTCATCCATTTCTTCCACCGAGAACGTCACAGCCAGCGCAGCATTCTCAGCATCTGAGACTCTCCTATTCTTCGGCCACGGGGACACCGATAAGGCCAGCAATTTGGGCTCCTCCGCACCCATCAGGTTTCTATAGAAGTCATAGATAAGCTTCTGAATCCCCTCCGGAGAGGTCACGGGGCCAAGGTCAGATTCCAGGATGTGGATGGCACATTTGCGTTTGCGGCCGTTTGCGCAAGCGTGGAAATGAGCTGTGTTTGCATCACCCTTGAGCAGCCAATTTTGCCTCCCCCGCTGTCTCCAGTACTCCTCTTCCAAAGCCAAAAGGGCCATCAACTGAGCATCCAGCGAGTATCTGAGAGCCCAGCCATCCTCGTCTAGGCCCCCTACGTCCGCTTCCTTATCCAAAGCCTGGATACGATCCAAAAGATCCTGCCTGGCAGCCCTCTGCATCTTTCCGTTGTTCGCACCCCACCCTTTAAGGAATTGGCGCAATGCGGTGGATTGAGAGTGCCAGAAGTCCACCGGGCCACGGCACTCCACCACCTTTATCGGCAAAGTCAAGCCACTTCCTCAAAACCAACTGTTTGAACTCCGGGCCCGCCAGCCAAGTCAACTCGAAGAAGAACCTGGGGGAACGCCGAAAATTATCTTCCCTAGAGTCAAGGACAAGCGGGGTGTGATCGGAACCAATAGCCGCCTCCGCACGCATCGAGACTAGAGTGAACTTGGTTTCCCAAGCAGGAGAGACCAAGAACCTGCCAGAACGCTTCTGACCGATTTCTGCTGCTTGTTGGACCAAGTATAACGAGCCCCCGTCCTATCAATCCCGTGCAGCGCCTTGCTGGCTATGAAGTCGTTAAAAAGGCCTACTCTAGGCCAATTGATATTGGAATTATTCTTGTCCCGGGCGCCTCGGATCAGGTTGAAATCACCACCCACCACAACTGGAAAGCGTGAAGCATCCACCTTGGCCCCAAGCTCCGACAAGAATTCGGACGCACGGGCGTGGTCCGCCGGCCCATAAACGCCAATGAACATGAACTGAAAACCCGAAGCCCTGTGTAGGACCGAGGCACTAACAAAGAACATCCCTTGGTCAATTTCTCCTACCTCAAACATGCTGTCCCGCAAACCTAGCAGCAACCCACCGGAGCGCCCCTCGGACGCTTTCCAGTACCAAAAGAATTTCTCCCCCGGTTCAAGGTCCTTGAGCTCATGGTCGGAAAAATCTTGGCGCATAGTTGCTTGGAGAAACACGATGTCAATACGCTCCGTTCTAATGTAATCCTTCAACTGGGTGCGACTACTAGGTCGCCCGAACCCGCGCATGTTCGACCCCATGGCTCTCATTGGGGACACCCTGCGCGGGCCCGTGCTTGGCGGGCTGGGGTAACACGAAGGTTAGGGCGCGGAACCAGCGGTAGCGCCTGAGCTGTGGAGGTGGTCTTCCTGCTTGATACCCGCAGCGAGGCAACCGGGCGATGGAGGATCGTGTCCACTTGCGTTTCGCCGAGCGAGCCCACTAACCCCAGATTTGCCGCACTGGCAGGTTGAGACGCGCTGTCATCTGGGGCTAACTCGGCAGACGTCGAGGCCACTGGAGGCTTCACCACCTCTTTTTGATTGGCAATGGCCGCCGCAAGCTTGTCTTGGGCGACCTCTTTCGCACGGACCAAGGACAGCGAAGAGGAAGGGGTAGAAATGGCCGAAGCCGAAAAATCCAAACACGAATCTTTTGCAACCGAGAGCAGATGGGAATCAAGCACTAGAAAATCCAGGGCAATATTACGACAAACGAAGGTAACTGAGTCTTTAGCTTCTGCTCGGCGAGCTCCCTTCTGAAGAATGGGCTCCGCCGCGTGCTCCTTACCCCTACTACTGCGCCTCGTGCTCACCACCGGGGAGGACTGCGGGACCGAGCGCTTGCTCTTGACCACGGGATAGCCCAGCAGCGCTTCCAACGCTAAGCTCGACTTGGTAGCGGACAGGTTATCCACTTCTCCATCTTGCTTCTTCTTGAGCCTAGCCACCTTGGACGCCAGGGTCTCCTTCTCAAACTCCCAGTCCTGCGGGCTTTCCCACCCAATGTCAAGCCGCTACTGCGCATTGAGTTTTGCCCTTTTGAGGATAAAGGGGGAGAGAGGGGGTGCCTTCAAAGGAGAGTTCGAGCTCTTCCCCCACCAGAGGTGATCCATCTCCGACCGCAACGTTGTCAATACCCTCATCAAATACCCTGGACCCATAGAGGTTGGAGCCGTATTGATTGAATGGGATAGGGAGCTGCCCGGCCAAACACAGTACAGACGCAGGCTTGGATCGAGATGGAGCTATCTGCAAGGATGGGAGCGAGGATGCTGCTGCTGCCGATCGAGGAAATGCACTGGGCAGGCCCCAACTTGGAGCCGGAGGATTGCACCACCGGGACCACCGTGGCATTCTTCTTCGGAGGGGACTTGCCCTTATCCTGCTTGCTGGAGACCTCGTTGCCCCGCGCTCCCTCGTCCTTGTCCTTAGGGGCACACTTTCAGTGGCGCTCGGACCGGCTCTGGTCTTCCAATTCCTCGTCTTGGTCATCGTCAGAGTCTGGGTCTCTGCGAGCAGGTGGGGGAGGAGGAGGCGGGGCCTTGCCAGCATCCTGCTGTTGCGTCCGCTCCACTGCATGGTCAATGCGGTAGCCATCCAGACCCTCGAAGAGCATCACGAAGGGGGCATCTTCTCGGGGGCCTGAGAGTGGAACAACATCCTAATAGGCGCACCAGGTAGGGGCAACGCTTCCTGGTCCACCATCCTAGGGCGGCCCAACATCTTAGTTGCCTCAAGAAGGAGCTCAACATTGCGGAGACCGTGCGGGACTACAGAGAGAATAACCCATATCTTGGAGTGTCGTGCAGCAGCGTGTGGGTTGTACCTTGCATCCACAAACAAGACCGAGATCTTGCTGCGCGGAAGTGTGATGCCACCCGCGTTACTGCAGAGACACAGCCTCAACGCGTAGGGAAGACTAGAAGAAAATCGGTCTCATTGGCTTGGGTGATCTGCCAGTCCCAGGTCGGACCAACGAGAGTCTTCATATCTTCCGTGAGGAGCTCCACCGACAGCTTGTTCTCTGATGCCACCACCATGGCCGAGTGCACAGGCTTGGTCGCACCAACGCCCTCGTCACCCTGGACCTCCAAGAAATGGAAACCCACCCCGTCCAAGGCGTAACCATACCACTGCAGCGAGGGGGGCTTGTGCTGCTTAGGGCTCATGCCCGTGGTATGTCCATCCACATCGCACACTGCGCAGTGGGTAGGAAATTGACATACAGATTGGAAGTGGCCGTCCCGACTGCACTTGAAGCATTTGATACTTGCCTTCTTCGACGCCGGAGGTGCCACAGCTGGATCTGAGTGGGAGGAGGTGGCGGCGGAGGTAGGCAGAGGTGGGGACGCCCTTGGACCCTGTGGCTTAGATCTGAAGTGCCCCCCCCCCCGAGGAGAACTTGCGAAGGGCCGCCTTCTTGCGCGGTGGTTGTTGGGCCGGCGGCGGGGGAGGGGGAGGGGGGACACGGGGGGCGACCGGAGCCGCCGCAAACGGCTCTGGCTCGAAGAGGAACCGTTGTTCCTCGCGGCGCCACTCTGGCTCGCGCTCGCGGCTGTCACGGCTCCAGTCCATATCCCAGTCACGTCGCCGCCTTTCTTCGTTCAGCTCGAGACGCTCCCGCAGCTCATACTCAGCGCGGCGATCTGCCTCCGAGACCTAGTCGTCACACTAGTAGAAAAAGGCCTTTCTGTGGCGCACCATTTTGGCTTTCTGTGGCGCACCAAGGGGCCAGAGTGGTGCGCCACAGAATCTACGCCACTAAATTTTTTTCTGTGGCGCACCTCAGCCGTGCGCCACAGAAATGTCAATTCTGTGGCGCACCTCAGCCGTGCGCCACAGAAATTTGCAATTCTGTGGCGCACCAAGGGGGGGTGCGCCACAGATTTTTTTTTTGAATTTCAAAAAAAAAAAGTCGGCCAGATCTGGCCGCGGTAATTTTTCGAAAATTCGAAATTTCGCCGGATTTCGTCGGATGCTCGCCGGAGTTGGTGGGTGGAGGATGGGGGTCACCGGAGTTGGTGGGTGGAGGATGGGGGTCACCGGAGTTGGTGGGGAGGAGAAGGAGAACCTCGCCGGAGGTGGTGGTGGTGGAGGAGGAGGTGAGGTGGTGGTGATAGAGGAGGAGGAGGAGGAGGAGGAGCTCACCGGAGGTGGTGGTGGTGGTGGTGGTGGTGGTGGTGGAGGAGGAGGAGGAGGAGGAGCTCACCGGAGGTGGTGGTGGTGGTGGTGGTGGTGGAGGAGGAAGAGGAGGAGCATGGTGGTGGTGGAGGAGGAGGAGAGGTGGTGGTGGTAGTGGTGGTGGAGGAGGAGGAGAGGTGGAGGAGAGGAGAGGTAGAAGATGAGAAGTGGAGGAGAAGTGGAGGGGAGAAGGGAAGAAAAGGAGGGGAGGAGGCAGATTTCGAATCCTGCCTCCCAATTCTGTGGCGCACCCCCCCTTGGTGCGCCACATAATTTTTTGTTCTTTTTTTTTATTTTCTAGTCAAAATCTTAAAACGGCTATAACTTTTGTTCCTTTTGGAATTTGGCGATTCTAAAAAAAGCTCACAGGCCGAAGGTGAGTGAGGTTGGGTTCCTTTTTCTCTCTAGTTTTTTTTAATATCTTGATCATTTTTTTTCGACATCGTATGCAAAAGTTATGCCCATTTTACTTTTTTTTATAAAACTTTTGCTCACAAAGTCGAAATACATATTTCAAAATTTGACAAAAAAGTAGACATTAAACTCTCCGTGCATCTATAAGGGATTTATTTTTTGATGCTTTTTAGACTGCCAACTCTTCCGTCAAAAACTAGAAAAGGCGTTCCCGGGGGGGGGGGGGGGGGTGGAGTTGGTGCATGTGGACAGAATTTTTTCGGATGGGAATTCTGTGGCGCACGTGGCAGTGGTGCGCCACAGAAATGTCATATTTCTGTGGCGCACTAACCACCATGCGCCACAGAATAGGAGTGTGGCAATCATGGTGTGGGCCCCCAACTTATTTCTGTGGCGCACCCCTATCCGGTGCGCCACAGAATTCCTGTTTTCTGTGGCGCACCCCTATCCGGTGCGCCACAGAATTCCTGTTTTCTGTGGCGCATGCCCACCCGTGCGCCACAGAATTACATTTCTGTGGCGCACCGGATAGGGGTGCGCCACAGAATCTGTTCCATAGAAAGGCACTTCTCTACTAGTGTCACGCGCACGCTTGGAACCGGATCTCCCTTCGCTCCGGCCACGCTCCATGAACCAATGGTGGAGAGATCGAGGAGCAGAAGGGGAGGAGGAGGGGATGAAGCGGGGGAGACGGTGGGGGGCGCGGCTAGATCTAGATCTAGTTAACCAGCAGCGCACGTTGTCAACGGAGGCGGGGAAAGAAAAGTGAGGGGCTAGGGTTCCTTTCCTGAGCCACATCCACTTAAGTACCCCCACAGGCGAAGAAACCTGGGCTGGGCCGTGAGTTGGGCTGGGGGGTGGCGAAACAGAAGGGGACGTAACCGGCTGGGCCCAACTCGACACACTGGCTGACCCCAGCCCACTAGACTGGGCCACACTATGCGCCGCGTGCAGGGGCTGAACTGGGCCTCTCGGCCCACGACAGAGGGAAGGGGGAAACCCTAGATCCCTCAGGCCGAGCCGCTCGCCGCGCCGACGCAGGTCGGAGATCCGCCGCCGTCGCGCCATGGACAGACGGCGAGACGACGGGAACCGCGGGAGAGCAAGCTGAGAACGCACGGATCCCTCCAGGGACGGCCAGCGGCGCACCACGGGGCGGCGCGAACGAGAATCCACCTAGGGCGCCCTGCCCAAACTTGGAGCACCTCCCTCCCGGCGCGAATCGGAGACGGGCTGCCGGCGCAGCGCTCTACTGGCGGAGCCGAGCTGCCTCCAAGGCAGGTTCGAGGAAGTCGCCAAGAACACGCACGCCCGGGCCAGATCTGGGGGATGGAGGGGAAGACAGAGGGGACACGGACGACTCTTCCTCCGCGTCGGATCAGTCGTCGGCGAGAGCCCAAAACCTGGAACCGAGGGCAGAGAGGGACCGCTGCAGCTCGGGGCGTGGGGAAGGAGAACTCCGGTGAGCCACCGCAGTGTCGCCCTGCGAGTCGCCCTGACACGAGGGGGGCGGGGGGAGGCACACGAACCGCTCATTTTTCCGAGCGCTCTGCTCCTATGCAGTGAAACTCAACTACTGTAGGTTGGAGTGTATACCTGCAGGAGATGTTGAAGCTCATCCTGGATGCCTGGGTAAAGTTGCTCATCTATGTGTCCATCCGAAGCAGCTGAGCAGGGGAGGTGAGCTCACCACGATCGTCTGGATTCTTGCAGAGCATGCCGCGATAGATCACCTAGCACGACACAATTGAGGCATGACTAGCATTTTGTGCTCCATACTCATGTCCAGTTATCAGTCATTTTTTCCGTTCTGCACTCTGTTCCCGTTCGTGTGTACTGTGTACAATAAAAACACGAGTATGTTTTTTTTCGAAATGGGGAACACCCGAGCCTCTACATCGAGTGATGCATATAACTTTTATTACTTATTGGGTTCCAGTGTGTCTAAAAGTGTATACGTGACAAAACCTTACAAAGAGACAGGCCTCCCTCAAAATGACCATCAATAAGAAACGAAAGTACGAAAGTCTATTCATATGCTGCCACGCATGTTGGAGAAAAAATCCTGTGCCACCATAAGAAGATGCTTGCATCCATCAACTGTAAGCTCCCTATGGTCCGAAGGGAGTAAGAAAGCCCATAGTTGGATCTAGTGCGCTGCCATATATATAGTCTATAAGAAACGAAAGTTTTCTTTCCTGTTAAACACAAGATTATTCCTACAATTCCAAATGGACCAACAAATAGCTGACACGCCTATACGAATTCTATGTTTGGTCTTCTTGTCAATCACATTTAACCAGTTTCCAAACATATTAGTCACATTGGAGAGGGGAGGGATGTTGTAGGTACAAAAAACCACACGCCAAACATGTTTAGCAAAAGGGCAGAAAATAAATAAGTGGTCAATCGTCTCCTCATCTATTCTATTATATACTAAAAGCAATATACGGATGTCTAATAAAGACACCACGTTAAGCCACATCATTCAGATTATTTTAATCCTTAGATCTAAAACTTGCGGTTAGGATTTAACAAGAGATAGACTCTATAACGTACCGATGCAGTTTAACGGATCCAGTTTGACACGTTTTGCATTGTACAAAGAAGTTTGCCACACAGTTAAAAAAAAAAGTTTGCCACGGCGCATATGTATCGTGGAAAAGCTTATGAAACCTGAGGTGGGGCGCTCATCCTTTCTGTTTGGATTACAATCCATAGCGTGTATGCGCGCTGCAGCCGCCGCCGTATACCGATGCGATGCACCCGGCCGCTGCCGCCGTATTTATCTCTGTCCATTAATTTTTAATCTTGCCGGAGCCATGTGAGTATGCGACAGTATGGAAGGATGGATGGATCAACTGCGCGCTTGCCTCATGCATGGCCACGAGGCATGGATCGATGGAGGACTTGCCTCATGCACAGCCGGCCAGCCAGAAACCAGGTAATGGCATGAGATTACCTTTTAATTGTACAACATACAGTCTCTAGAACTTTGTCTGCGTCGTGTCTATCAGCATACGGGAGAAAAAAGTGCTAGAAATTTCTCAATTGTGAAGTTTTAATTTTGTATAGGACATAAAGGTGAATTGTGTATTCATATGATTTCTAATAAAGAAACAGGTCTAGGCATTACTAGCTAAAAGGAGGAGGGCAAATCGGTATATTAAAACTAAAAAGAATCAAATGATAATTCACATGTCTTCTATTCATAGTTTCTTTGTTTGGTTCCGCGGATCTCCCCCATGATTATGAAATAGGTATTCAATTACTAATATATGGATTATTATTTTGCTAGTATAATAAGTTTCTTGATAGTTTTTCGTAGGACTTTGTGTTGCATGTTCAAAAAATGATAAACTAAACATGGTAGCTATATACAACATTGTGCAAGGGAAATATGTGCTACGAAATAAATCGATTTCATGGTGATACATAGTCACGCTGCTAGGCGGACAAGTACCCAGTCATTATTATGTTGTACGCTTCCCAAGGAGACGATCATCACGCGAACACATGACCAACGAAAGTTTGGCATTGTAGAAAGAATCAGCCACCAAATACCGGAGGAAACTTCCGAACCTAATGAGACGTTAAAATCCAAGTTTATTGATACAAAAGCAAAAAAAAATGAAGAATAGAAGGAAACAAGGATGCTACCTATATATAACATGATGCGAGGAATTTTTTTTACTCGATACATGCATAGTATGAACTGATAGTATCTCCTTCGTATGCTAGCAGCATCGGTTAATAGGGTTGTTGCATAGAAGCTAGCTAGAACATGGTGACACGGAAAATATGTAAAAATTGACGATTACATGTAATTAGTTGAGTATATTAATGTACAAATATGCATGTTTCTGTATAAAAATAATAAAAGACAACTATATTTTAATTCCAAATATACAAAGAAATAAAAGTATTTCAAAACTAATTTATAAGAAATCGTGCCTAGGGATGCACGTCTTATAACTAATGATAGCAAAAGTTTGAAAGTTTCAAACTGAAACTACAGATATTCATTCAGAAAAAACATGAATTATTTTCTATTTTGTTTAGTTTAATCAAATGTTTCATAAACTCTGCTTAACATGTAGTTTCTTATTAAAATTAAAGAAAGTTCGGCATGAATGTACCGTAACCTCGGAATTCTCTACATGTGAACTAAATCACACATAGCCTAAAAAGTATTAATAGTAGAAACTCCTATAAACTGGCACAGCATTCGGCAATGAATCTATTACACTCATTAAGCTAAAGAGATTTAGTGAAGAAAAATATAAAATACTATGTCAATGCAAATATTGATGCCGGTGTAGAAAATTTATAGACAAACTTCTTTAAACTTAAACACTGATATATATATATATATATATATACATAATTTAGAAAAAAATAAAAATATCGCATCAAACATCTCTTAATTATATATATATTTATAACATATTCATATACAATAAAAAAATCGAATTTACACCATGAAGACTGTTCATTATAAAATGTAGCTTATTTTTGAACGACGCAAGTAAACATGAGATGGAAAATAATAAAAGAAGCAGCAAAAATAATGTCAATGTTCAAATTCCCTGACGACTTACTTCCTTTCAAGTAATCATAAGCAAATTTATATCTTCATTTCATTTAATTCATCACCTAAATATCCGGTTGGACATCATTCTGGAGGACCTTCATTTACTATTTTAACACCAATAGATAGACTTTTATACAAGTACATATGATAGCATCAACGAGAAGTTGATTCCTAATTGACCTCACATATTGATGTCACAAGAAATAGAAAACGTTCGATTTGCATGTCTAATATCGCATACAAGCAACACAAATACATGTTTTTTCTATATTACTTTGGAATTGTTCGCGTAAAAATTTAAGATGATTAAATATACAGGGCATATATGATATTATTTTATTCATTCACAACCGTATTATTTGTAATAAAAAAAATATGATGTTCATGATGCCCTCGCATTTGCGAGGGCCACCGTGCTAGTTCCCACAAAAGGAATAATGCGTATCACCTTTCCAACTTCTTTTAGCTAGATTATATCTAGTAAGAAACACCTTTTTATCTAAGAAGCACATGAAAATTTTAGCTTCTCACAAAAGGAACAATGAGGGATCTTCAACTTCCACAGATAAATTTTGAGAAAAATAGTATAACCATTCATAAGATCCTTATACATGGATTTAACTGAGAACACACTATCCATAGTTAAATTCCAATGAAACCTATAAGGATTGGAGTTAAGTGAAACATTCATCAAACGAAAAAAATAGATGAGACCACATTTCCCCAGAATTTCCAACCAGGTTCCTTCGAAAAATAATGTTTAGAGGAGGAGCATTGTGAAACACATCATGTACGAGAACTTTTTTACGTTGCACAATATTATATAAGAGAGGATAGTGATTTAGAAGAGGAGTTGGACCTAACCAAGTATCCTCCCAAAACCTTCTTGTCTCCCCATTACCAAATTTAAAAGTCCTCTACGAAAGAAGTCTTCCTTAACTCTCATTAGGCCCTCCCAAATGGGAGAATCAGTAGGTTGTGCTTTGACATGAGCTAAAGATTTACTAAGAAGATATTTATTTTGCGGCAATTCCTACCAAACACCCTCCTCATTTAGGAGCTTAAACAACCACTTACTTAGCAAACATTTGTTTTTCAGCTCTTGCACTTCCACACCTAGCCCACCCAGATCTTTAGGTCTACAAATAATGTTCCATTTTGTTAATTTATATTTGCGTTTCTTCTCGTCACTCTGCAAAAAAAAACCGAGACATATAGACGTCAAGTCTCTTACGAATACCTTTCAAAATCTCCATGAAAGAAATCATATATATGGGTAAACTTGTTAAACCGAGTTAACAACAACTAAACTATCCCCATAGGATAACAACTTCCCTTTACAACATCCAAGTTTGTCCTCAAAACGAAATTCCACTGGATGCCACTCAGGGTTTCTTAATTTTCTGTGATGAATAGGAATGCCCAAATATTTAAAAGGTAGAGAGTTGAAATCACAATCAAAATTTTGTTTATACCGATTCTCTACCTCTTTAGAGTTTTGAAAAAAAAACTTCACTCTTGTGGAAGTTAATTTTGAGACTCGATAGCTGCTCAAAGATACAGAAAATTAACTTTAGATTAAGAGACTTAGCAAAATCATGCTCTAAGAATAAAATAGTATCATCTACATACTATAGGATAGGCGAACTTCCCTCAACTATGTTAGGAATGAGACCTCCGATTCTTCCATTCTCCTTTGCCCGAGCAATCAAAATGGCTAACATACCAGAAACAATATTGAAAAGAATAGGGGCTAAAGGATCGTCCTTTCTAAGACCTTTTTCGTCTAAAAATTATGACCTATGACATCATTCTTGTGCAAATCCTTAAACAAACTGGACAATTCTTGTGCAAATCCCTAAACAAATTGCACACTTCCTCCCTAAAGAAACTGCATACTCAATTTGCACCATTCTTGTGCAAATCCCTTCATACGCAGAGCTTGCTGGAGAAAGGGTCATTTCACTTTATCATATGCCTTTTCAAAGTCAATCTTAAAAATAACCCCATCCATCTTCGTTTTCTTAAGTTCATGGATAGTTTCATGAAGGATGGCACTCCTTCCAAAATGTTTCTCCTAGGCATGAAAGCCGACGGAGAAGGTCTAACTACCATTTGCACAATTTGAGTAATACGATTAGTACCCAACTTTGTGAAAATTTAAAACTAACATTGAGAAGGCCTATAGGCCCGTAATGCTGAAAATTCAGTTTAAACAACTAAAGATTACCTTGTTTAATTACATCCCAAACGGTTTTATAAAACTCAGAACGAAACCCATCTGGTCCTAGAGCTTTATTTAATTCCATTTGTGATATGGCCTCAAACAATTCTTTCACTGAGAAATTAGAAGTTACAATATCGTTTTATTCTTGTGACAACTGCGGTATATCATGAGCAATAGATTCAACTAAAGAAATATCATTGGGAACCTAAGCCCCAAAAAGTTTCTTATAATACTCAGTAATATAGGTTCTTAAGTTCTCTTTGCCAACTATAGTTCCCTCGTCTTGCTCAAGCTGGAGAATCGTTTTCTTACGATGTTTCCCATTTGCAATAAGATGAAAGTATCTAGTATTATCTCCCCATCCATAATATGTTTCGCCTTAGCCCCCTGAGCCCTTTACTTTCATCTTCCCTACAAAGACATCAGAAGAGATCATTAGCTTCCTGCAAAGTATCCCTCTCGGCCAATGACAGAGGGATACACTCAGCCCTAAGATCAAGCTCATCAATTATTTTTCAAAACCCATCTTTTTGTTTCCTTTATGTACCACTTTGATTCCTAGCCCACCCCTTAAGAAAACGCCTTAAATGTCTAATTTTATTCTGCCATACCTCTATGGAGAATCCCCTTTGACAACATCAGCCCATTCTGCCACGATCATATCATAGAAACCTTCCATTCTAAGCCGCGAAAGCTCAAATAAAAACGTGCTTTGTTACCCACATGAGCTCAGGCCCCAAAATCCACAAAGAGATCAGGCATGTGGTCCGAATCAGTCCTAGTCAAAGCTTGAACTGTAACCAAAGGAAACTTATGTTCCCATTCTACGGACGATAGAATTCTATCTAACTTTTCATATGTTGGAGTATCCCTCATCTTGCTCAAATATATTGCCTACCCGATAGCTCAATCTCCTTCAAGTCTAAATTATGAATAATAGCATTGAACATGATTGGCCATCTTGGGTTATAGTTATCATTATTTTTTTCTTCAGGCTTTAGTATTATATTAAAATCCCCACCCACCAGCAAAGTTAATGTTTCATTTTCACAAATACAAACTAGCTTTGATAAAAATTGATGTTTAAATTCATCCTCGGAAGCACCATAGACCGAAACTAAAACCCATTTGAAACCTTCACTCCTACATTTGACATTAGGCTTAACACTGAAATCTCCTACATACACATTTTTAACCTCAATAGAGAAGAGTTAATACCAATAAGCATACCCCCTGGGTGGTAAACAAAAGCACACAAAGTCCAAACCTTGTGAAAAGGAGATGCAAAATTTGATCTTCCTGTCTCCAACAAAGCAAGAAAATCTAGTTTTGTTTCTCGAATACTCTCTTGGATAAAGAAATATTTACCCGGATCACGAAAACTCTCGTTGTTACAAAACATACCACACAAATTATGAATCTTGATCTTGCTTATTACGATTAATTCGCACACTCCTGCGTTTATTTGTCAAGGAATAATCCTTCTTTTTCCTCGTTTTCTTCACTTTCTCCATATTGACCACTAAATCAATTGGAGATTCATTATCAACACAACAATCATGTTCTACAAGATCCTCGGTAAGACTAGCAACTTTATTAAGAATTAAACTACGAGGCATATCATCATAATTATTATCCAAGTTTTTTTTGCAATATAGAGATTGGTCTACTTAAATCAGTATCTTTAATCAACTTAGCTGACTCGATAACCTTAGCATGAGAAGACCCCAAAGACACCCCCAAACTAGCAGCTCTATCAGCAATATCTTTATCCGAGAATGACAGAATCGAAAGACATTTATTAAAATTCATACCTGCACAAGAGTCCCTCCTAGCAGCCGGCATCATAGCCCTCTCCATCTAGGTATCATCCGCATTGTGTTGAGCATGAAGGCCGCTCGAACGCACGCCCGAAGCAGCTACGTCCAGTATGCCCCCGAAATCCATGATCGCCTTCCTAGAAGCCTCCTTGTCCGAGATATCCAAACCACCAAAAGGGAACACCGTCATGGGGAAGAGAATGACCCACCATCACTGACCGTCGCAGAGGGGCCGACAACATCGTCTCCACCCAAGTCACACGGAGAATCAACAGCATGAGAACAAAACTACACGGAACCAACACCCCCCGCAACATCAGAGGCCAAACGATTCTCCAAACCAGTAGCAGTAGACGGGAACAACATGTCCCCACTTTATTGAGAGCACGGTCACGCCTCATTGGAAACCTGCACGAGCGAATCGACCATAGAAAGGGGAGCCGTTTTGGGCGCTTGCAGCACACCTGAGCTAGGAAGAATAACCACCCGATCCTCTGCCATGACCACATCCAAAGAGCTAGAAAAATGTGCCCCGCAGCCAAACAAGAGAACCCAGCAGCGGCTGCCGCGCCGGCAGCAGAAACGCTCATTTTCTGTGCCGTGGCGGCAGAGAAAAAAGCCGTTTTCGCTGCCCCGGCAGAAAATGCTCCCGTTGCCTCCTCCCTCATAGGTTCTTGCGTGCCCGGAACAATAGCCTCAAGTGGAGATTGACTTCGAATCGGCCCTGGGCCAGCCAAGAGATAAGGAGAACAAATCCGCAATATCCCTTCGAGCACGGTCAAAAGATTGATGAACCAACAGGGAAAATATAACCCCAATTTCACTGACGTATTCTTGGTTTTTTCACTCCCCCTTCTTGTGGTGCAGTATAAGCCTGATCCGTAGTGACTACAGGTGTAACATCTTTAGATTTGTCACTCAGTTGATCTACCTTAGCCTGGAAGCCATGCAATAAACCATCCGAATCATCATCACCACCATTGCTAACCATATCAACATCATCAATATGTGGATGCTCAAGACCCTTCACTTCGAAAGAAAGCCTATAGAAACCATCCTTAAAGAACATCTGAAAGCACTTAGGAATTTTCTTTTGGTTAATAATACGAAGAACTCCATGCTTCCTTGTAGAAGGCTCATACATACTCATGTTTAAATGTGATAAAGAGAGGCCAGAGCCCCGGAACAAGTGCTTTAAGAAAGTAGCAACTCTTTTTAATTTTTTTACTTTTCCTTGGTACAGTAGAAGACAAGCGGTCTCTAGTGCGCTCAATTAAGAACTGAAGCTGATATTGCGGTTGTTGTAATTACTGAAACTAGATAATACCGCGCATGTTGCTGCGGGAATTAATGTTGATAATATAAATCATTTTATATAAACTATTTGGTTAACAATATAGTCATTGGAATACAATAGAAACTATGTCAAATATAGTTGTACAAAACGGTGCAAATATTGTCCGAGATGATTAGATAGATGAGTCTAAGAAGTCGCAGAGTAATTTGCATCATTACTGTAGTATAGTGATGCATACTATAATTTGGTATATTCAGAAATCTCTTCTAAAAAGGCAAGAAAAACCCAATATAGTTTACCTTCCAACGTATATGACAGCTGAGAGCACAGTAAGATTTATTTTGTATGAGATTTGGAATGCGGTAGACAGATTAAATGTAACCAGTTCATGCATATAACAGATTAAATGTAACCAGTTCATGAATATAACAGATTAAATGTAACCAGTTCATGCATATAACCCAATATAGTTAATACCAATAAACATACCCCCTGATCTACCCTGGGTGGTAAAGAAAATCACACAAAGTCCAAACCTTGTGAAAAGGAGATGAGAAATTTGATCTTCCTGTCTCCAACAAAGCAAGAAAATCTAGATTTCTCTCTCGAATACTCTCTTGGATAAAGAAATGTTTACCCGGGTCACGAAAACCCTCGTTATTACAAAACATACCACACAAATTATGCATCTTGATCTTGCTTATTACGATTAATTGGCACACTCCTGCGTTTATTTGTCAAGGAATAATCCTTCTTTTTCCTCGTTTTCTTCACTTTCTCCATATTGTCCACTAAATGAATTGAAGATTCATTATCAACACAACAATCATCTTCTACAAGATCCTCATTAAGACTAGCAACTTTATTAAAAATTAAACTACGAGGCATATCATCCTATTTATTATCCAAGTTTTCTTGTAATATAGAGATAGGTCTACTTAAATCAACATCTTTAATCAACTTAGCTGACTTGATAACCTTAGCATGAGAAGACCCCAATGTCGCACCCGGACTTCTAAAGGATACTCACAGCCCGCTAAACAGTAGATAAATGGCTTACGGGGCTTACCGGCACCCGCATCTCAATATGAGTAGGCCAACACGTAAACGTGTGACAACCAACCTCTACTATTCATCGTCTGCGTAAACCATCCCATAGAAATCCGACTGCTTCCATTGACGTACTTCATAACATGCACACATGGTACGTCAACGGCGTTTGAACAAGTGATATCACAACAAATCTCTAAGACACAAAGAAATAGAAATAAGTGGCAAAAGCTCTCACTAGAGCAGAGATAGCAAATACAGTCATGCAGAGGACACATGTCCCAACAAGTCATCATTACGTCACATCGGAAGCATCCAAAGTGTCTGAGTACAGACAAGATCCAAATAGGCCTAAGAGGCCGGAAACGAAAAGAACGGAGCCCATCCACGAAGTCTCAGATCTTGCCCGGGTCCGCTATCTACTCGTCAGCAGCCTCGTCATCTTCCACGTAGTAGCCACCATGGGGATCCTCGGAAACGTAGTCTGCAGAACACGCAGCCCCAAAGGGGTCAGTACAGACGAGTACTGGCAAGCAAGACGCACAAGATACCAAAGTGTACCCGACAACACCAAGTACAGATGCTTTGGGTTCAACGGAAGATAGGTGATACAAGGAAGCGGCAGCGGGCTGCGCTAACCAACTACAGAAACATGCTACAACATCCGGCTAAAAGAAAGGGATAAGATAGCGTAACGGAGCCAACTACAACTACTCACCAAACAAACCCATCCTGGATATCGCCCCTTATCCAAAGAAGCAATCCGAGGATAACTCACACAGTTGAATTAATGAAGGTTCGGGTTATTGTGTCAATAAGCCTATTACTAGTCAAATTATTATTAATTAGGTGTAAGTTGTCTGAGTACTTGTTAGCCAACACTTTCACCAAGTCGTCACATAACCGCGGACAACACGGCTTCTCGAGAAGATTCATCCCTGCAGGATGTGCTCCAGTACCCGTACACACTCGAGCCACCAACTAAAACTTAGGTGGACTCAACCGACTCGAACCATCTCTACAACCTGTCTTAGGAGCCACGGAGCTATAAGGTCCCGGCCAGTCCGACCTAACCTAAGCGCAAGGGTGAAAACCACACCCCCCAGCACCACAGGCCTCGCCCTATATGCATCATCATCATCATAATCATCATCCATGGGCGCGACCCATTCATGCGTATGCGCAAATGGAACACCCGAACTAAGTGTGGCTCTTCGGACAAACTGCGGATCAGGTCAAAGTCGAGGGGGGTTCCATACGACCACCCGGATGCGGTGAGCACGCTCATCATGGACAAGACCCTTTTCCTATTTGGGGTCGACACTAGCAGGCTTCAAAACCCTAACCCGGGCCTCCTGCCGGTGCCTTATCATCAAATTATTATTACCCCAAACATTAACATGATATGGATTATAACAAGCCCATCTATCAAACTAAACGGGTGATAAGATAAATGACAACAAGACTCGAGCACAACAAACCTAAGCATGATACTACGACACAGGCTAACAAACAACAGGGTTGTAGGTGTGGGGGTGAGGCTATATTCATGGCTGCAGGATGACATGTGATAGGATCGGAACACAAGCAACGAATCATAAGGCTAGCAGATTAGACTACGGAAAGTATTGGTATCCAGTGTGGAAAGGACACAATGGTTCATGTGAGTGAAAACTTGCCTGCAAACTCAGTAGCCTGGTACTGAGCTAACTCCTCTGAAATAGTATCGTAAACCTCGTCTGTCTCAACGTCGTCGTCTATTCGAGAAGAAGCAAACAACAACGAAGATAGACAACAATCAATAACATGGCATAATGCACAAACATGGGATGATGCATGACAATTTCATTGATGCATCAAAGATAAGCTAGTTGACGTGGTAAACATATTTAAATGGGCCCATATGCAATTTGGGTTGCATATAGAAAGCTCATGAATTAAAGTTGAATTAAGTGATCTACAAATAACCATCATGTGAAAATTGATTAGAATGATGCATGGATGATGAAAACAATAAGAAAACAACAATAGCTTCAGTTTGATATGTTGTTTACCAAGTTTGGAATTTTATTTATTAAGTTATGAAATTTGGCTTCTTAAGTGAATTACACAAGCATTTGTTGTTTTCACCAATTTTAAAGGTTCAAAACAGATAAAAAAAATCATATTTGGAAAGAACACAAAATTTTAGATGGAATACATATTTCATTTGTTGAAAATGGATTTAAAATGAGCAAGTTATTAATTTTACAATTTTAAATGCCTTAATTAAGAAACAGTTGTTTTGAGCAATTTAATTTATTTAAAACAGAACACAAAGTTTATATTTTCAAATTTCATGAAAAATGGAATGGAAAACATATTTGTTTTGTTGAATTTGGAAATTCTATGCCCAAGTTATGAATTTTGCAATTTAAAAGGTGTAATTAAAGTATTGAATTATTACTCCAATTTTAATTAGGAAAAACAGTGAACAAATTGTATTGAGAAGGTTGAAAACATGTATAAAATGTTTCAATGAACATTTTGAGCTATTAAACATAATTTTTGGATCATTATTGAATTTATTATGCATTTTTCCCTAACCATTTTTATTCTTCCCTTTTTAGTAAACAGAAATAAACATGTTCAAATTTAATTCAATTGTGACCAAATAAAATACCACTGTGTAGAGTTTGTTAAGAAAAATTTTTAGAGCCCAAGTTTGCTCAATTTGGGTGAACCAAACTCAAGTTATGAATTCCCAAAGTTTCCAATTTTTATTGCATTTTCTGTATTTAAATATTTAGTGCAAAATTTATTACAGAAACATGTTGCCACTTTGTGACTAATAGATAGAGCACAAGATTCTGAATCCACAGAAACTTGAATCATTGAAATTGGAGCAATATTCAATTTGTTATGGACTTTACAAATAAAGCCTCGGATCTGGTTTTCTGGATTTCGGGCAAAAAAAGAAAAAGGCCGAAAAAAGGGTGGTTTTGCTACTTGGGGGACTCAAACTCGGGTCTCGAGTGCGCGCTGGGAGGGAGCTAACCAGTGGGCTGTTGATGCATTTGTTGATAGGTATAGGGGCGCTGGATTTTGAGGTGGGGGCTTGCGGAAGATCTGAAACTGCATCACGTTGAGGTAACTGAACGCATCGAGGACGGAATCGACGATGGCCGACGGCGAGCGGCCGCTGCCGTGGGCGCGCCGTGCGGGGAAGGGAGAAGAAGTCTAGGTCTAGGAGGAGGTTGCTCACCTCGGGGATCTCGGAGGCGAGGCGGCCGATGTGGAACCGGACGAGGAGGACGGCACGCGCGCGGCTTCGAACTGAAGGCGACGCTGCAGGTCAGCAGTTCGCCGGGAAGGAACTCGACGGCGTCGGCGTCGGCGCTGTGGTCGTTCTCCGGCCGTGGCTCCTTCGGGAAAAACGGAGATGGCACCCTCCGGTTTCCATTCCCGTGCTCGCGCGGACTCGAAGGTGGCTAGAACGGCGGCGATTCGAGCTCTAAGAACCGGCCATGGAGGTGTGCTTGGGGTTCAGACAATCTTCAGAGAGGAGAGGGAAAGGAAGAGGGAAGGGGAATGGCGGCGGCTTGAGGAGGAAGAGGGAGAGCTAGGGTTTGGAGGGGAGAGGGGGATAGAAATAGAGGAGGTGGAGAGGGAGCAGGTGGAGGTGAGGTGCGTGCGCTGCTGTCTTTACACGTGAGCGTACGGAGGAAGAAGATGACAGCGATGGGGGGTCGCTTGGGCCTCGTGGGGTGTGGTGGGCTCAGCCCACTTGGGCTGGCCTGCCCCCCTTTTTCTTTTTTTTTCTCTGTTTCTATTTTTTTTTGTAGAAGAGAAAAGGGAAGGAAAAAGGAAGGGTTTTGGGATCCAAAATTTTATGGTGATAAATTTTTATGGGTTCTTTATTGCAAAAGCCGAGTTGCATGATGTTTTGTTTTCGAAAATTTTAAATATTTGTGGATGTTTGAATTTTAATTGAATTTGAGTGAATTTTGCAACAATTGAAAATATTGAAAATTTAGCAAGTTAATTATTTGGAAATTCAAGTTTATTGGAAACAAAATAAATGGTTTGATTTGAATGTTTTATTTGAAAAAGTTGTAACAGACCAAGTGTGAAACAAATTGATTTGTCATTTGATTTGAAATTCAAATTCACACATGTGTGGATATGATGACATGATGCATTGAAACAAAAACAAGAAACAAACATTCTAAGTTGGGAGTTTTTCATATTTGGGATGTTACAAAACGCCCCCCCTTGAAGGAATCGCGCCCCGAGATTCCTACTGAGAAGAGAAAAGGTCCGGATACTTCTTGCGAAGATCCTCTTCGGTCTCCCACGTTGCCTCTTTATCGGAATGATGAGACCACTGCACTTTTAAGAACTTGGTGCTCTTGTTGCGAGTTTTGCGCTTGGCCTCATCGAGAATGCGAATAGGGTGCTCCTCATAAGAGAGGTCTTCTTGTAGTTCAATGGAATCATGATCAACTGCACGACCTGGGTCTTTGAAGCACTTCTTGAGCTGTGACACGTGAAAGACATCGTGCACGTTGGATAAGTTTTCTGGAAGTTCAAGACGATAGGCATTTTCTGCACTCCTTGAGAGAATGTTGAAGGGACCAATATAACGTGGAGCAAGCTTTTCTTTGACACCAAAACGATGAGTGCCTCTGAGGGGAGTTACACGGGGATATGCTTTGTCTCCAGCTGCATAGACCATATCTCTTTGTTTGCTGTCATAGTAGCTTTTCTGACGAGACTGAGCAATCTTCAGATTGTCACGAATGATGCGTACTTTCTCTTCGGCCTCCTTAACAATGTCAGGGCCTAAGAGTGAACGTTCACCAGCTCCAGACCAATTAACAGGACTCCTGCATCTGCGACCATAGAGAGCCTCGAAAGGTGCCATGCCTAGACTTGCCTGGAAGCTGTTGTTGTAGGAGAATTCAGCATATGGAAGACAATCCTCCCATTTCATGCGAAAAGAGAGACCACATGCTCTGAGCATATCCTCGAGAATCTGATTGACTCTTTCGACTTGCCCTTGAGACTGAGGGTGATAAGCTTTGCTGAACAGAAGCTTGGTTCCCAAGGCTTCTTGAAAGCTTTTCCAGAAATGAGAAGTGAAGATGCTTCCACGGTCTGAGCTGATTTCCAAAGGAACACCATGAAGAGGAACAATTCTTGTGGTGTAGGGATCTGCCAGTTGACTAGCTGAGATTGTCTCTTTGACAGGAAAGAAGTGAGCGACTTTAGTGAGTCGATCAATGACAACGAAGATTGCATCGTTCCCCCTCTTGGACTTTGGAAACCCAGTGACGAAGTCCATTTCAATCATGTCCCACTTCCATTCAGGAATTTTCAGAGGCTGGAGAAGACCCGCTGATTTCTGATGAACTGCTTTGACACATTGACACACATCGCATTCAGAGACATATTTAGCAATTTCACGCTTCATGCCAGACCACCAATACATTATTTTGAGATCCTGGTACATCTTTGTACTTCCAGGGTGTATGGAAAGAGGAGTATCATGAGCCTCCTTGAGAATTACATCTTTCAGGCTTTGGATTTCGGGAATTGCAATGCGTCCTTGGTAAAACACTGTTCCCTCGTCATTAATTGAGAAGCACTCATACTTCACATTGCCTGCTTTGATGTTCTTTGCGATCTTCTTGATCTCAGCATCACGAAGTTGTTCAGAACGAATCTTGTCCTCAAGCGTTGGACTGGCTGTCAAGTTTGCAAGATAGCCTTGAGGAACAAGTCCAAGATTCAGCTTTTGGAATTCTTCATGAAGAGGAGGTTGGCTTTTCATGATCATGAGATTGTTGCAATAGGACTTGCGACTGAGATCATCGGACATAACATTAGCCTTGCCTGGAGTGTCGGAAATGGTGAGATCGAAGTCTTTGATCTTCTCAATCCATCTCCTTTGTCTGAGGTTTAGATCTGGTGGAGTGAAGATGTACTTCAGACTGTTGTGATCGGAAAAGATCTCAGTGCGATTACCCAACAAGTATTGTCTCCATTTCTTGAGGGCAAAGACAACTGCTGCAAGCTCAAGGTCATGAATAGGATAGTTGAGCTCATGTGTGTTCAACTGGCGAGAAGCATAAGCGACAACTTGACGTTCTTGCATGAGAACTGCACCTAGACCTTGGAGAGAAGCATCACAGAATATTTGGAAAGGTTTGAAGGATCTGGGCCAACCAGAAGTGGTGTAGAAGTGAGTTTAGTCTTCAGGAGATTGAAGCTTTCATCACATTGTGGAGACCAGACGAACTTCTTGTCCTTCTTTGTGAGGTCAGTGAGAGGTTTGGCAATCTTGGAGAAGTTTTGGACGAAGCGACGACAATAGCTAGCCAAACCAAGAAAACTTCTGACTTGCTTCACCGTTTTAGGCGGTTTCCATTCAACAATGGCCTTAACCTTTTCTGGGTCAATAGCTATGCCCTTGGCAGATATGACATGACCAAGATAACTGACTTCAGAAATCCAGAACTCACATTTGGAAAACTTGGCATAGAGGCGATGCTAGCGAAGCTTCATGAGAGTGAGACGAAGATGTTCTTCATGCTCTTTCTCGGATTTTGAGTAGACAAGAATGTCATCAAGATATACCACAACGAACTTGTCGAGGTATTCATGGAAGACAGAGTTCATGAGTCGAGAGAAGGTCGCCGGTGCATTGGTAAGACCAAAGGACATGACGGTGTATTCATAGCGACCGAAGCGAGTGACAAAGGCTGTCTTTGGAACATCCTCTTTTCTGATCTTTATTTGATGGTAACCCATTCTCAAGTCCAACTTGGAGAATATAGAGGCTCCAGCAAGTTGATCAAAGAGATCATCGATGCGAGGAATTGGATATTTGTTCTTGATGGTTTTCTCGTTAAGAGGACGATAGTCAACAACAAGTCTCTTTGCCACAAAGAGAGTTGGGCATCCCCAAGCCGAGGAACTAGGTTGAATGTAACCTTTTTCCATGTACATATCTATTTGCTCCTTTAACAAATTCAGTTCAGGAGGAGCTATCTTGTATGGATACTTGGAGATTGGAGCAGTGCCTGGTTCAAGTTCGATGACGAACTCATCAGCTGTGTCAGGAGGCATTCCTGGCAATTCTTCTGGAAAGACATTGGGGAAGTCACAAACCACCGGAACAGTTTCAATAGATGGTAGGGGATTTGCATTGATAGTGTAGAGTTGAACAACTAGATTTTCAGCATGGAAGTAGACTATCTGGCCAGAAGGGTGTGTGATTTTGACAGACTTAGCAGGACAATCAATGACTGCTTTGTTGGCTACCAGCCAATCCATCCCAAGAATGACATCAATATCTGAAGAGTGGAGAGCTATCAGAGATGCCTGGAATGGAAGGTTTCCAATTGTGATCTCGATGTTCTGGCTAACTTTATTGCTTTGCCAGCTAGATCCCGGTGATTTCACTAGGAGAGGGATAGACAACTGTTCGAAGTTGATTTTACTGTTTTTTGCAAAGTTTTGCGAGATGAAGGAGTGTGAAGCACCAGAATCGAACAAGACTTTAGCACGAAACGAGTTCACAAGAAGTGTGCCCACTACAACCTCTGGAGATTCTTCTGCTCCCTGGGCCTTTACATGGTTCACCTTGACGGTTCTCACGCCAAGCTCGTTGTTGTTGTAGCAACCCAACGGAGGACCACGTATTCTTGTCGGGGTCGACCTGTGGCGAGGTGGAGGTGGAAAGAGGTGCCTTTGCGGACACTTATCGGAATAGTGGCCCGGCTGTCCACACTTGTAGCATGTAACAACAGAACAAGGAGTTGTTGGACCTGGCTGAGATGGAGCACCTCCTGAAGATACCACTGGGGTGGGAGGGCGGGCAAGAAATCCTGCCGGGCTTGGCAAGCAGATGGGCGGTGTTGGAGTGGTATATGGAACCCAAACTCTTCGTTTTTGTGGAGGCATGATAGCTTTTGAGAGATTAGCCTGTTCACGATAGTGCTTACGAGATTCCTCAACCAACTTGCGCCCATGCTCTTCATTTAGAGCGATGTTGATGAGGTCCTCAAAATTCTTGGCCTTGACGTTGGTGAGAGCATACTTGAGTTCCGGGTTGAGACCCCTGCGGAACTTTGCCATCTTTTTCGCTTCCATGGTGACATCATCTCCGGCGTAGCGAGCCAGGCGATTGAACTCTCTTTGGTATTCGAGAACGTCCAAATTGCCTTGTGTGAAAGAATAGAATTCCTCACGCATTCTCTCCATGAGCCCATCGGGAATGTGATGGCGCACGAAGGCTTGCTTGAAATCCTCCCATGTGATTGCCACACTAGGACCTCTCATTTCTTGGAAGTTCTCCCACCAAGACATGGATTGTCCACGGAGAAGGTAGGTCACGTAAGGAACACGGTCCTCGTCAGCCACATGAGCTACCATAAGAGTACGGTTCATTTCACGGAGCCAGTCATCAGCATCCAATGGCTCGGAGGAGGTATCAAACGTGTGCGGATTGAGCTCAAGGAACTCCCGAATAGACACACGGGCGTTGCCATTATTCCCAACGTCTTGGTTCTGCTGCATCTGCCTTATAACTTGTGTCATCTGAGACAGCACTTTCCCCATCTCGGGTGGCAGTGTGGGTTCCTCGTCACCACTCTCCATCCTGAAGGGGATACCCAGGTTAACACACTAACCGGATAACAAAAACCAATGTAAGTGCTTAAAAGGATTACTTCAGACGGTAAGTCGACAGCATAGAAAATGGATGGAGGTTAACAACGGATCAACAGATAAGCTGTTACAACGGAAGAGAAGATTTGTGAAGGACGATATCAAAGCAACAACTGGGAAACAGGAGACCACAAATACCTGAGGTACTACGGAAAACCCATGCGGGCTTCTAGAGGATCAATATCTACTGCTTAAGGAATAGAGGATCTGCTTCCGGGGCTTATGTGCCTCCGTTCTCAATCGTGAGTAGGCAACATGATAAATCATGTCACAACCACCTCCATTCCTATGGTCTAGTAGATATAACCATCCTCGAGAAACCAGGATACGTGAAATCCTAACTTGAAAGTTTAGGTGAGAAGAGAAAAACAACGTTGCACTTCCTTACCAGAAAAGGGAGGGTGGGTGGGGAAACAAATAAAAGAACAGAATTCCTACTCTCACGTTTCATTTTTTCTATATAGCTACAAAATATTTTCTAGACTCAACTGCGACCAATAAAAGGGATCCTACAGGCAGACAGGCTCTGATACCATTTGTCGCACCCAGACTTCTAAAGGATACTCACATCCCGCTAAACAGTAGATAAATGGCTTATGGGGCTTACCGGCACCCGCATCTCAATATGAGTAGGCCAACACGTAAACGTGTGACAACCAACCTCTACTATTCATCGTCTGCGTAAACCATCCCATAGAAATCCGACTACTTCCATTGACGTACTTCATAACATGCACACATGGTACGTCAACGGCGTTTGAACAAGTGATATCACAACAAATCTCTATGACACAAAGAAATAGAAATAAGTGGCAAAAGCTCTCACTAGAGTAGAGATAGCAAATACAGTCATGCAGAGGACACATGTCCCAACAAGTCATCATTACATCACAGCTGAAGCATCCAAAGTGTCTGAGTACATACAAGATCCAAATAGGCCTAAGAGGCCGGAAACGAAAAGAACGGAGCCCATCCTCGAAGTCTCGGATCCTGCCCGGGTCCGCTATCTACTCGTCAGCAGCCTCGTCATCTTCCACGTAGTAGCCACCATTGGGATCCTCGGAAACGTAGTCTGCAGAACACACAGCCCCAAAGGGGCCAGTACAGACGAGTACTGGCAAGCAAGACGCACAAGATACCAAAGTGTACCCGACAACACCAAGTACAGATGCTTTGGGTTCAACGGAAGATAGGTGATACAAGGAAGCGGCAGCGGGCTGCGCTAACCAACTACAGAAACATGCTAGAACATCCGGCTAAAAGAAAGGGATAAGATAGCGTAACGGAGCCAACTACAACTACTCACCAAACAAACCCATCCTGGATATCGACCCTTATCCAAAGAAGCAATCCGAGGATAACTCACACAGTTGAATTAATGAAGGTTCAGGTTATTGTGTCAATAAGCCTATTACTAGTCAAATTATTATTAATTAGGTGTAAGTTGTCTGAGTACTTGTTAGCCAGCACTTTCACCAAGTCGTCACATAACCGCGGACAACACGGCTTCTCGAGAAGATTCATCCCTGCAGAGTGTGCTCCAGTACCCGTACACACTCGAGCCACCAACTAAAACTTAGGTGGACTCAACACGACTCGAACCATCTCTACAACCTGTCTTAGGAGCCACGGAGCTATAAGGTCCCGGCCAATCCGACCTAACCTAAGCGCAAGGGTGAAAACCACACCCCCCGGCACCACAGGCCTCGCCCTATATGCATCATCATCATCATAATCATCAACCATGGGCGCGACCCATTCATGCGTATGCGCAAATGGAACACCCGAACTAAGTGTGGCTCTTCGGACAAACTACGGATCAGGTCAAAGTCGAGGGGGTTTCCATACGACCACCCGGATGCGGTGAGCATGCTCATCATGGATTAGAGGACAAGACCCTTTTCCTATTTAGGGTCGACACTAGCAGGCTTCAAAACCCTAACCCGGGCCTCCTGCCGGTGCCTTATCATCAAATTATTATTACCCCAAACATTAACATGATATGGATTATAACAAGCCCATCTATCAAACTAAACAGGTGATAAGATAAATGACAACAAGACTCGAGCACAACAAACCCTAAGCATGATACTACGACACGGGCTAACAAACAACAGGGTTGTAGGTGTGGGGGTGAGGCTATATTCATGGCTGCAGGATGACATGTGATAGGATCGGAACACAAGCAACGAATCATAAGGCTAGCAGATTAGACTACGGAAAGTATCGGTATCCAGTGTGGAAAGGACACAATGGTTCATGTGAGTGAAAACTTGCCTGCAAACTCAGTAGCCTGGTACTGAGCTAACTCCTCTGAAATAGTATCGTAAACCTCGTCTATCTCAACGTCGTCGTCTATTCGAGAAGAAGCAAACAACAATGAAGATAGACAACAATCAATAACATGGCATAATGCACAAACATGGGATGATGCATGACAATTTCATTGATGCATCAAAGATAAGCTAGTTGACATGGTAAACATATTTAAATGGGCCCATATGCAATTTGGGTTGCATATAGAAAGCTCATGAATTAAAGTTGAATTAAGTGATCTACAAATAACCATCATGTGAAAATTGATTAGAATGATGCATGGATGATGAAAACAATAATAAAACAACAATAGCTTCAGTTTGATATGTTGTTTACCAAGTTTGGAATTTTATTTATTAAGTTATGAAATTTGGCTTCTTAAGTGAATTACACAAGCATTTGTTGTTTTCACCAATTTTAAAGGTTCAAAACAGATAACAAAATTCATATTTGGAAAGAACACAAAATTTTAGTTGGAATACATTTTTCATTTGTTGAAAATGGATTTAAAATGAGCAAGTTATTAATTTGACAATTTTAAATGCCTTAATTAAGAAACAGTTGTTTTCAGCAATTTAATTTATTCAAAACAGAACACAAAGTTGATATTTGCAAAGTTCATGAAAAATGGAATGGAAAACATATTTGTTTTGTTGAATTTGGAAATTCTATGCCCAAGTTATGAATTTTGCAATTTAAAAGGTGTAATTAAAGTATTGAATTATTACTCCAATTTTAATTAGGAAAAACAGTGAAAAAATTGTATTGAAAAGGATGAAAACTTGTATAAAATGTTTCAATGAACATTTTGAGCTATTAAACATAATTTTTGGATCATTATTGAATTTATTATGCATTTTTCCCTAACCATTTTTATTCTGCCCTTTTTAGTAAACAGAAAGAAACATGTTCAAATTTAATTCAATTGTGACCAAATAAAATACCACTGTGTAGAGTTTGTTAAGACAAATTTTTAGAGCCCAAGTTTGCTCAATTTGGGTGAACCAAACTCAAGTTATGAATTCCCAAAGTTTCCAATTTTTATTGCATTTTCTGTATTTAATTATTTAGTGCAAAATTTATTACTGAAACATGTTGCAACTTTGTGACTAATAGATAGAGCACAAGATTCTGAATCCACAGAAACTTGAATCATTGAAATTGGAGCAATATTCAATTTGTTATGGATTTTACAAATAAAGCCTCAGATCTGGTTTTCTGGATTTCGGGCAAAAAAAAAAAGGCCGAAAAAAAAGGGTGGTTTTGCTACTCGGGGGACTCGAACTCGGGTCTCGGGTGCGCGCTGGGAGGGAGCTAACCAGTGGTCTGTTGATGCGTTTGTTGATAGGTATAGGGGCGCTAGGTTTTGAGGTGGGGGCTTGCGGAAGATCTGAAACTGCATCACGTTCAGGTAACTGAACGCATCGAGGACGGAATCGACGATGGCGGACGGCGAGCGGCCGCTGCCGTGGGCGCGCCGTGCGGGGAAGGGAGAAGGAGTCTAGGCCTAGGAGGAGGTTGCTCACCTCGGGGATCTCGGAGGCGAGGCGGCCGATGTGGAACCGGACGAGGAGGACGGCACGCGCGCGGCTTCGAACTGAAGGCGACGCTGCAGGTCAGCAGTTCGCCGGGAAGGAACTCGACGGCGTCGGCGCTGTGGTCGTTCTCCGGCCGTGGCTCCTTCGGGAAAAACGGAGATGGCACCCTCCGGTTTCCATTCCTGTGCTCGCGCGGACTCGAAGGTGGCTAGAACGGCGGCGATTCGAGCACTAAGAACCGGCCATGGAGGTGTGCTTGGGGTTCAGACAATCTTCAGAGAGGAGAGGGAAAGGAAGAGGGAAGGGGAATGGCGGCGGCTTGAGGAGGAAGAGGGAGAGCTAGGGTTTGGAGGGGAGAGGGGGATAGAAATAGAGGAGGTGGAGAGGGAGCAGGTGGAGGTGGGGTGCGTGCGCTGCTGTCTTTACACGTGAGCGTACGGAGGAAGAAGATGACAGCGATGGGGGGTCGCTTGGGCCTCGTGGGGTGTGGTGGGTTCAGCCCACTTGGGCTGGCCTGCCCCCCTTCTTTTTTTTTCTCTGTTTCTATTTTTTTTGTAGAAGAGAAAAGGGAAGGAAAAAGGAAGGGTTTTGGGATCCAAAATTATAGGTGATAAATTTTTATGGGTTCTTTATTGCAAAACCCCAGTTGCATGATGTTTTGTTTTCGAAAATTTTAAATATTTGTGGATGTTTGAATTTTAATTGAATTTGAGTGAATTTTGCAACAATTGAAAATATTGAAAATTTAGCAAGTTAATTATTTGGAAATTCAAGTTTATTGGAAACAAAATAAATGGTTTGATTTAAATGTTTTATTTGAAAAAGTTGTAACAGACCGAGTGTGAAACAAATTGATTTGTCATTTGATTTGAAATTCAAATTCACACATATGTGGATATGATGACATGATGCATTGAAACAAAAACAAGAAACAAACATTCTAAGTTGGGAGTTTTTCATACTTGGGATGTTACACCCAAAGACACCACCAAACTAGCAGCTCTATCAGCAATATCTTTATCCGAGAATGATAGAATTGAAAGACTATTATTTGAATTCATACCTGCACAAGAGTCCCTCCTAGCAGCCGGCATCATAGCCCTCTCCATCTAGGTATCATCCGCATTGTGTTTCGCATGAATGCGGCCGCTCGAACGCACGCCCGAAGCAGCTACGTCCAGTATGCCCCCGAAATCCATGATCGCCTTCCTAGAAGCCTCCTTGTCCGAGATATCCAAACCACCAAAAGGGAACACCGTCATGGGGGAAGAGAACGACCCACCATCACCGACCGTCGCAGAGGGGCTGACAACATCGTCTCCTCCCAAGTCACACGGAGAATCAACCACATGAGATCAAAACTACACGGAACCAGCACCCCCCGCAACATCAGAGGCCAAACGATCCTCCAAACCAGTAGCAGCAGACGGGTACAAGATGTCACCACTTTATTGAGAGCACGGTCACGCCTCATTGGAAACCTGCACATGCGAATCGACCATAGAAAGGGAAGCCGTTGTGGGCGCTTGCAGCACACCTGAGCCAGGAAGAATCACCACCCGATCCTCTGTCGATAAATATGGCCCCCCGCAGCCAAACCCCAGAACCCAGCAATGGCTGGCGCGCCGGCAGCAGAAACGCTCATTTTCTGTGCCGTAGCGGCAGAGAAAACAACCGTTTTCGCTGCCCTGGCATAAAATGCTCCCGTTGCCTCTTCCCGCACAGTTTCTTGCATGTCCGGAACAACAGCCTCAAGTGGAGATTGACTCTTCGAATCAGCCCTGGGCCAGCCAAGAGAGAAGGGGAACAAATCCGCAATCTCCCATCGAGCACGGTCAAAAGATTGATGAACCAACGGGGAAAATAGAACCCGAAGTTTCACTGACGTATACTTGGTTTTTTCACTTCCCCCACCTTGTGGTGCAGTATAAGCCTGATCCGTAGTGACTACAGGTGTAACATCTTCAGATTTTCCACTAAATTGATCTACCTTATCTTATAAGTCATGCCCTAAACCATCCGAATCATCATCAGCACCATTGCCAACCATATCAACATCATCAATATGTGGATGCTCAAGACCCTTCACTTCGAAAGAAAGCCTATAGAAACCATCCTTAAAGAACATCTGAAAGCGCTTAGGAATTTTCTTTTGGTTAATACACCCAATTTTAATACGAAGAACTCCATGCTTCCTTGTAGAAGCGCTTAGTACAGTGATGCATACAAGCATTTGGTATATTCAGCAATCTCTTCTAAAAGGCAAGAAAAACCAAATATAGTTCACCTTCCAACATATATGACAGCTGAGAGCACACTAAGATTTATTTTTGTATGAGATTTTGAAGGCGGTAGACAGATTAAATGTAACCAGTTCATGCATATAACAGAAAGTTTCTCCCGGAAGCAAGAGAAGCACACAGATTCAGATTACTACATGGAGGTATAACACACAAGTATGGCAGTAGGACAATTTAACTTTTGCCAAAACTGACATTGATGCTGCTCTTAATTTTTCCACACGGTTTCTGAAATGCCTGGGCACAACCTTCATTTTCTAAATAATAAATTTGGCATCGTTACATGTAAAATATTCAATAATAACTTGTTGATTACAGGGGAAATAACAGCCAGCTTATAACAAAAATGAGGCTTGTTGTAAGGGGAAAACAAAGAAGGTAATACCAGGAAACACTCATAAACCTTCAATTCAAGAGAAATTGAGACACGTGAAAATGGATCAAATTGCCCTGTAGAAAATCTATACCTAATAATAAAAGCGCTAACGTTTCTTACTCTAAAATTTGGTACGTTTTTCGTCCGCTCTGGATCGTTGGTACGTCGAAAAGACCGTATTTGCTACGTCGTTCCTAGGCATTGGTATCGTCAACGGATTTGTCCACCACGAGGAGATGGAAACGGATGGACAAGCTGCCCGAGACCACACCCTGCCTCTTTGTCCTTTCTCCCACCCATATACGAGTAGTATTAGCATGGGAACGAACAAGGTTAGGCCGCTCCTCTTGAAATCCGGCCAGCCGCGAGTCTTGATGGCAGGAACTGGCGTCGGGCCTCCTGGTAGTCGTTTGTTGGCGCATGCTGTCCCTCGCCGACCTCATCTGCCTCGCGAAATCCGGCATGTTCGTGCATGTCACGCGGCTCCTGTGTGGCAGCGTCCTGCTTTTTCAGGTGAAGCACCACTCCATCGTGGACGCGCACATCTGCTTTTCTTCAAGACGTCGATGAGTATATACCGTGCCCAACGACGCCGCCCGTACCACTATTCAAACGAGTCTTCACTCTTCAGGCCATCAAGCTAATTGGATCTACTAATTTAGGAATTCAGGAGTCACGTACAGTATTAGTTAAACGATGTGTGGTGTCCCTCACGTGTTGAGCAATTTAGCATTGGATCTCGTTACCAATAAGTGAGAGTGAGTAGCTCCGTCAGGCTTCTTACTCAGACCATTGTAGTCGTCAGGAAATAATCCAAGTCGCTCCATTAGTCCAATATATCTTCCTATACTCTTTTCTTTATATTTTGTATTTGAAGTAGAACTATATTGCAGTCCGTTGTTGAAGCAATATTTGGTAATTTAAATATTTCTACAGTATTTTGTGAATTAGGTGAACAACAATTCTACATGTCAGCATGCTATCAGGTAACAAACCGCACTCTTCCATTTTTTTCTTCAAAATGGGAGCTAGAGCCCCAGCCTCCACACTATTCTATTTATATTGCTTTCTGTCGTGTACTTGATCACGAATAGCAGTTTAAAAATACCATGCATGGATATCTATAGATTATCTTCTACTCAGTGGATTTATTTATTGTTATATTTCTTTCCATTATGTACATAATTAGTATTGGGAATAACAGTTTTTGTATCTAATGGATTCCAATGCCTAATGTTAAGATGTGTTTTGTTCATTCATTTGGATGTATAGACTTAAGTTGGAACCTGTCATATGTTGCATATGTCAGGTTAGTTTACAAAGGGATAAGGAAAAATGATGATGCCCTCCTGTGTTTTTTTTGGTACTTCACATGACTAATAGTATTCAATAAAAAACACCCTAGCATCACACAGGCATTATTTGGTAGAACATATGGATTTGAAACATCATTGAATATTCTTAATGGAGATATGCCTTTTGTATTTGGCACGATATCGAGAAGCCCTCAAACCCCACTTCTCAAGCCCGTAGGGGAGCCTTTAATCTTTAAATCTATCGACTCGACGACCCATGTATTCTTTGACACATGCTTCTGGCGTTGTTGGGAAACCAAGCAATAGAAATCATGGCTTATGTGCATCGTCCAAAGTGATAGATTTGATGGTGAGATATAAGAGTAGTTATGGAGATATTTTCTATCGGAGTAGGGAGATGTCTTTCATTTGCTGGAACTAAATTTACATGGATCGAGCGGGTGTGGTTAGCCGGCTAGCCACAATGATCGACACTTGGCTCCACAAGATACTACACACTTGTACCAACGAGAACTTACATTGTAGGGTTATGCGACGGCTCTACCGTTGCAACGCACGGGCATTTTTGCTAGTACAACTTCAAGTGGATTTATTAAATGACGTCTTTATCAAATACCTACACGGCAGAAGGAGGATATCAGTAATCAAGTAATCATATGCATGACAAATGAATGAGGTACAAAACAAAAATATAGGATAAATTAAATATTTGACCGCACAACATATTGAAGGAACAAAAAAAAAATTGATCACGAAGAAACGGCAAAGACACGTCTGTAAGCGGGTACCTTTTTGGAGCCTTGCAAGGTGCTATTTCCGTTAATACTTAAGCATTTAGCCGGAGAGGATGTTGTTCACCCCAAGTACGGCTGCGTACATTTTTTGTTCAGATGCTCGGAACACAGGAGCGGACTTTGTTAGTTCTCTCTCTGAATCTGGACAACACGCTGTGGAGTTTTCAGAGAAGGAACACGATGTTTTTGTGCCGTGTAAAACCTACGGCGTTTCTGTTTCTGCCTTAGCCTTTTATTCAACGGGGAAGGGAAATCGTGATCCGTCCTAAGTGCTGCGATCCGCTTATCTAGCGCCATCCCACGAGTGCGATCGTGCTAAGTCACGATGCTACAAGCTGCTAGAGCTTGCCACCAGCCGCGGCGCGCTCTCGCCCATCCCGGTCCGCGAGGCCAGGCTCCGAACCAGTTTGTACGCTGACGATGTTATGGTGTTCGTCAATCCGGTTCGTCAGGAGATCGACCTCCTCTTCCAAATTTTTCAGAGATTCGGAGCGGCTACGGGCCTACATATCAACATGACCAAGTGTGCGGTCGCGGGCATCCGCAGCGAGAGGTTGGATCTTGATGACATCCTGCACTCTTTTGGCGGTGAGCGCGCTAGCTTCCCGTTACGATACATAGGGATGCCGGTCTCCTTGGGCCGGCTGCGACATGCCCACCTGCAGCCGATCATCGATAGAGCTCGGACGCATCTCGCGTCATGGAGTGGCAAGCTTGTGAACGCTAGCGGCCGAAAAGCCCTTACCTCTTGCGTTCTCAGCACTCTCCCGATTTTCGTCATGACGGCCCTCAAACCACCTGTCAAGTTCATCAAGGAGCTGGAAAAGATTCGACGTAAGTTCATCTGGGGCATCGAGGAGGAAAGAGCTAGTGGCGCCAAATGTAAGATTAGCTGGCTGCAAATCTGCAAGCCGTACGAGTTTGGCGGCCTCGCTATGCCGAACCTGGCGCTCTTCGGCAGGGCGCTTCGCTTGTGTTGGCTTTGGTTCGAATGGAGCTCCCCCAGGCCATGGTCGGGGAGCCCCGTCCCTTATGACAAGCTGGATCGTGCCATTTTTCATGCTGCTATGAGGGTGACCGTCGGCGATGGGTTGAGGACGGCGTTCTAGCACTCCAACTTGTGTGATGGTTCTTCCCTCTCTCAGCAATTCCCCGACCTCTTTTTTCCCTCTAGAAGGAAAGCTAGGACGGTGGCGCAGGCCCTGAACAACCACTGTTGGGTGAGAGATCTTGGCGGCAACATACCGAGAGATCTTTGGCGGCGCCTACACAGGGTTCACCTGGCCGCTTCGGTTGGATTCTCACCAAGGACGGATGCTACTCCGCGGCCTTGGCCTACAAGCTCCAGTTCGCAGTTCACACTACATCGCTGGCCCTGGAATGCATCTAGACAGCCTGGGCTCCCATGCGTTGCAAGATCACCGCCTGGCTGCTCCTGCACGACCGTCTTTGGTGCGCCGACCGCCTTCTCCGCCGGGGCTGGGCAAATGAGTATTTCTGCCAGTTCTGCATGCGCAACCTTGAATCCTCGTGCCATCTCTTCTTCGACTTCCCCGCAACCAATCAGATTTGGGCGCTCGTCTCCCGGTGGCCGAACTGCCAGGCGCTGAACCCAGCCGGGTGGGTTACGGCCACGTTGCCCTTGGTCTGGCAACAGATGTCGGCGGGCTGTGCGTCGTCGAGACGCAAAGGCCTTCAATCCGTTTTCATCCTGATCATCTCCGGGATCTGGCGTGAGCAGAACGCAAGAGTTTTCGAGCACAGATCGCTCCCTGCCCAGATCCTATCATCATCGCTGCACGATGAGGCATGCAGTTGGATCTTGGCAGGGTCCAAGTCCTTGAGGAAACAGCTTTTCGAGCCTCCATGATCGCATGCTAGTCTTACGGTCCTTTGTTTTCATTTCTTTTCACTTTTCTGAGCGTGTTGGCAACGAACTTTCGTTTGCTGGACGTTCCCTGTATGTATTTCCCCCTGCTTATCAATGGAAAAGCCAGCGCTGCTGGGTCTTTCAAAAAAAAAAACGATGCTACAAAAACAGGAAAAGAACCCAATGTGAGCTACCACAGCTTGGGCTGCACGGTCACGCACAAACGCGCACCTGTGCCTATCTACTGCAAACTGAAACACAAATTCAGCTAACACGCTGACGACATGATTAGAAAGCTAACAAATCACCACCCTATATTTGTCGTCGCCTAGTTTATTTCAGCCACGCCAATCCTGCTCCTCAACCCCTGAAAACAAACTCGTCCGAGGGCCTTCGTCAGAATATCCACGAGCTGTGCATCTGTCTTGATGTAGTCGATATCGAGGTCACCATTCTCAATATAATCACGGATCAGATGATACATAGTGTCGATATGCTTGCTATGATCGTGAAAGACTGGATTCTTTGTCAGCAAAATTGCTGATTTGTTGTCCACCAATAGCTTCGGTGCATGCGGCACCTCATCCAGCAGACCCGCAAGCAGCCTGCTGAGCCATACTCCGTGACAGGTTGTGGTTGCAACAGCGATATATTCAGAGTGGCAAGAAGAAACTGCCACTACCCTTTGCTTTTGCGACTGCCAGCTGATCGGCCCTTGTCCCAGGAAGAAGATCATGCCCGTTGTACTCTTCCGATTGTCCACATCATCGGCCAGATCCGCATCACTGTATCCCAGCAGCTTTCGGGGTCCACTTCCTTTCTCATATGTAACACCAGAATTCAGCAGGTACTTTACCGCAGCCAAGTGCTCGATTGTGGGCTTTTCCATGAATCTGCTCACATATCCTATAGCGTATGTGATGTCTAGCCTTGTGTGCACAAGGTATCGCAGACTTCCCACTATGTTGCGGTAGTACGTGGCATACACCGGCTTCCCGTCGCCGGCCTTGCTCTGCTTCAGACGTGCTTCCATGGCAACAGTACAGGGATTGCAATCTTCCATCCCTGCCTTCTGAACCAATTTTTTTGCATAGGATCCTTGTCGAAGCATTACTGATCCAGCTTCCTGCTGCACTTCTATGCCCAAGTAGTAACTGAGCTCACCGAGATCACTCATCTTGAACAGACTTGTCATCCTCTTCTTGAATTTCTCCACCTCCTCAACGCTTGAGCCCGCGATGATGAGATCATCCACGTACACGCCGACTATGAGAAACTCTTCACCGTTGCCACACCTCTACACTGCATGCTCTGCATCGCTGCGCTTGAATCCGATTGTGTGGAGGTTGTCATCGAGTTTCGTGTTCCACGCCCTCGATGCCTGACGCAGGCCATAGAGAGCTGCAGCCGGAGCACCTTGTGCCCCTCTCCTTCGGCGATGAAATCCGGAGACTGTTCGACGTAGACATCTTCGATCAGATCACCGTTGAGGAAGGCAGTCTTCACGTCCATGTGGTGGATCGGCCACCCGTGATGCGCAGCCAGTGCGATGAGAAACCGCACTGTCACCATCCTTGCGAGAGGGGCGACCACCTCCTTGTAGTCTACCCCATGTCGCTGCACATACCCCTGCGCCACCAGACGAGCCATGCGCTTGATCACCTCGCCATTTGACGCCAATGACACGGTGTCCCGGCGACAGATCGGTAAGCCGCCAGGTGTGGTTCGTCTCGATGCTGGACAACTCTTCGCACATTGCAGCGTGCGACCCCTCGTCTTCTTCTACATCCGCTAGGAACGCCGGCTCGTTAGTGGCGAGCAAGCACACGTCATTTTATGCCGGATCGACGATGTTCGTGGCATCGAAGAGGTTTTCCAGCGTACGATACAGGCGAGACGGCCGCGACGCATTTCAGGGCGGTGAGACAAACTCCACTGTTGGTGGTGGAGATGTGGCATGGACACTACTAGGGAAAACCTTACTGCAGGCAAATAATATTTGCTTACCTCAGGTGAATTGTTGTTCGCCTGTGACCGACACGCCAGTGGTATTGCATTATCGCAGGCGAATTAGCTAATGCGTCTGCGGTAAGCCTAGGTTACCGCTGGCGCATCAGCCCGTGCGCCGGCAGTAAGCCCAGGTTACCGCCAGCGCACTAGTGTTTACGCGGCAGTAGTGTGTGCGCGCGCTTGTGTTATGGAATTAAAGCAACAACAAAATATTAAAATGACTTACCCCTGGTGCACACATCTATGCGCCAGCAATAAAAAATTCAAGAAATAAAAAAGAGAATTGAAATAATTATATATACAATAATCATATAAGAATTACAGAGTAGCATTACAAATTACTAATAAAAATACTAGTGTGAGGCTTTAAATTGCAACTCATTGAAATTTTGAACATATGGAATTAGCCACTAAGTAAGCAAATCAGTTTTAGAGTGGTGCGTCGGACATCCTCCTCCTATGCTCCTAGTGTAGGCTTCTAAACTTGCAATGAAGAAACATCAAGTATAAGTAGAAGAGAGAAATTGACAAAGCATTGCAATTCAATCAGTGTCATAGGTACAATTGAGTTCAAACAAGGAAAAAGAATAGAAGAGCTTGCAAGAATCACTATTACAGGTGTACTCACAATCATGCTAGCAGATACATCAAAAGTGGAGCAAAAAACAAACCTACTCATAACCATGCTAGTAGATCCAGGAATTAGTAACTAGTGGATATCCATGACAATAAATCCATGGTATGGAATATTTCATGATGTCCTTGGTTGGCACGGTACAAAACACCAAAATAGGTGCCAGTTATTTCCAACAGAAGCTTGTGCGCGCTACTAGTGATACTCCACCTTATCACTTTTTACGGCACTAAAACAATCTTGGCAGAGCCAACATGCCAATTCCAGGGCTACACACATATATAGCAGTCAACATTCAATAATGGACACTATTCATTGGGCTAGGCCAGACATATACATGTGCATAAGGATAGGAACAACCTAGTCCAATCAATTTCACCTCCTGGTAACAAAGACGCTACATTTCAACCGATTTTCGTGAGCAACTAACTTTTCTAGAAACCTAGAAGGTTCATGGGCACATCTCAGAATTAACGAAGCATGCTCGAATCACTTATTGAGCTCACAGCGACAGACATGCCAGGCAATCAATAGTTATATTCTAAATGAAAATAAGTTTTACCTAGCAGCAGAACACATGTCACGAGTTCTACTTGCGCCTAGGAGAAGGCAAGAAGCTGCGCCCGCTACCGCTGGAGATGCTCCTTCCGCTAGGGCCCCTTGGACCAGCTTACCGGCCTCCTCTCACGGTGTCTGGTGGCCGGCGCCGCGGAGGGCTCCAGCGAGGTGATCAATGTTTTGCAATTGTAAAAGAGGAAATGAGCAGAGGGGAGAAATACCGGTTGTGAGCCTAATAACGCGATAAAAACATTCAAGTACTAAAGATCTCGAGGTATTATTGCACTAACTCTATTCTATACTTATGTTATCTCCAGGTTTAGGTGACAGCATGTCCCTGCATGCAACAAACAGTGTAGAATTATAATTTCAAGCATTAAATTAGTTCCAATAGGTCACTCAGTTAATGGTTATAATATAAGTGGTTGTTGTTCAAAATGATTTGTGTGAATATGCAGATTTTTGTTTTTGAATAAAGGGCAAAAGCTTTGCCTTTTTTATTGATATAGAAGGAGCAAACAAACGACGGCCGAAGCCAAACGGATAAAAAACCTGCCCAAAACAAAGGACAGGTAGAAAACAGAAACTCAGAAGACTAACTCTCGGAAATGCTTAGCCCCAACTAGAATCCAGTTCATGCTTTCGTCTTTGATTTTCTGGAAAAGCACCGACGGAGCACAGAACTTGTTGCAAAAGATCCTCGCATTCCTCTCTTTCCAAATCTCCCAGGTGATCAAGGTGATGGCAGAGCACAATCCTTTTGGATGAGACGAAGGCGCCATAGCTAACGCCTGCCAAAATTGAAGCACAGTTGGTCTCCCCGAACCAAGGCTTTGTAGGAGAGTCGGGCAAGAAAGCCAAGAGGCTGCCTCTTGCCATATGCGCTTGGCAAACCTACACTCAAAAAGCAGGTGGCGAGTAGTCTCCGGCTGACATCTACAAAGTTGGCATTGCGGCGAGGGAGGCCAACCCCGAATAGCCAACCGGTCGGAAGTCCAAAGACAGTTCTGCACCACTAACCAGGCAAAAAATTTGCATTTTTGCGGTGCCCAAGCCTTCCACACTAAGCTCCCGAAGGAGACAGAGGTAGATTCGAGGAATTGTGCCCTATAAGCCGAGCCCGCCGAATACTTCCCACTAGAAGTCATCTTCCAACTGATGGAGGCATCGACTCCTTCGAGCAGCATGATCCCCTGAAGAAGCTCGCAGAGATTGATGTACTGAATGATGTGATCCAAGGAGAAGGCGGTAACGTCGATATCCGCCACCCAAGTTTGACTAGCCAGAGCGTCACGAACACATCGCTTCCTCCTCTTTGAAGCGGCAAAGATCAGAGGAGCCACCGCTCTTGGAGTAATACCGTCCAGCCAAGGGGAGCTCCAGAAGGACGCTTTTCTGCCATCACCGATCGTGATGCAAGTAAGTGCATTGAACAAGTCCCGGTCCTTTTTGTCATTTGGAGTGTCCAGGCCCACCCAAGATTTATCCGGAGCCACCCAAGCATACCACAGCCAACGGAGGCGCAGAGGGCGCGCAAATTTTTCCAAATCCAGAATCCCTAGCCCTCCCAACTTCTTCGGCCGGCAAACCTTCTGCCAACTGACTTTGCACTTTCCACCACTAGCAGATTCGCTGCAAGCCCCTAACATCCCTCTACGTATCTTGTCGAAAGCCCGAAGTGTAGCCTTGTCCACTTTGATAGACGTGAGCAAGAAGATTGGCATTGAAGTCAGCACCGATTTCACCAACTCCGCACAGCCCGCACGATTTAGGAACTTGGCCTTCCAAGGGTTCAGCCGGGAGGCCGCTTTGTCTATGAAAGGTTGAATGTCCACTTTGCGAAGCCTCCCCAACGAAAGCGACAGACCCAAATAGTTGAGAGGAAAAAAGGCCACCGTTGCGTTAAAATTCTGGAGCATCCCCTCGATATCCAGCCCTTCACACCTAATTGGGGCCACCGAGCTTTTCCCCAACGTTTGTGACCAGTCCCGTGACCTCCCCAAAGTTATGAAGCAGGGTGGAGAGGTTGTCGATATCCTGAGGCGAAGGAGACAGGAAAATCACCGCACCGTCGGCATACAGAGAGACTCTAGACTTGATGAAGCTGCCTGGCAGTGCCTGAAGCAAACCCCTTTCCGTGGCCAAATCCAATAAGCGTACCAGAGGGTCTATCGCCACATCGAACAGCAAAGGAGAGAGGGGGTCTCCCTGCCTCAAGGCCCGACCATGAGCAATAACTTTGCCAGGAATTCCGTTCAGAAGCACGCTGGAAGTGGAGGATTCCCAAATTAGAGTTGCCCAAGCCCTCCATCTGGATGGGAAGCCCCGGCGCCTCATCAGGTCAAGGATGTAATCCCAACGCACCGAGTCAAACGTCTTTTCAATGTCCAACTTGATTAGAAGAGCTGGGGTTTTGTTCTGATGTAGACGCCTGGCCGCATTGCGGACGTAAATGAAATTGTCATGAATGCTTCTAGTCTTGATGAACGCACTTTGGCAGGTGGAAATGATCTCATCCATTCTTGGCCGCAGGCGCAGCGCCATGGCCTTGGAAAGAATCTTCGGGATCACATGGATGAGACTGATGGGCCGAAAGTGAGAAATGTTGTCCGCCCCCTCCTTCTTTGGCAGAAGCGCAATCGAAGCTGTGTTGACCATGTGAAAGTTGTTGACTGTGAGTTCCGAGAAATCATCGATGACACGCATAAGGTCACTATTTATGATAGGCCAGCAAGCCCGCAAGAAATTGGAAGTGAACCCGTCCGGACCAGGGGCTTTATCAGGCGGCAAATCCTCAACAGCAGCTTTAATCTCGTCCTCAGAGAAAGGCAGGCCCAAGCTATCTAAATCCTCCACAACCGGGTCCAACAAGTTCCAGTTGAAGTCCAAGCTTCGCACAGGCGGAGGGCCTAACACTTTGGCAAAATGATCATGGATGAGGGCCTCCTTCTCCGTGTGGTTCACGACCCATCCCCCATTACGCCTGAGACGCTGAATAACATTCTTCCGGCGGCGAGAGTTGACCCTGAGATGAAAGAACTTCGTGCTGGCATCTCCTTCCCTCAGAAAGGCAATCCTGGAAGCCTGCCGCTTGCGAGAGCGCTCCAAAACCGCCAAACCCAGGACCCTCCGCTTGAGACCTGCCCTAAGAGCCTTCTCGCCCGGAGAAAGCGTACGATCTTCCTGAGCTATGTCCAACTTGTTGGGAATATGCCCTAGAGGCAATCATAGATGATGTAATTCCCAATGTATTCATAAAGTTATTAAGTTGTCCTTTGGTTTGAACATCTGATATATGTCATTGAATATGTGATTCTATTGTGGAACTATGTATTCATGTTGTTCATACTAATTGTCCTTGGTCGGTAAGGTTGTGCTGGACACACACCCTAGACTAATGTGAGTGTTGGCTGATGACACGGTTCCACTTGTCATGGGCATGGTGATGCCATTCCAACGTTCACGGACTTGGCTAAAGAGTTTAGCAAGTCGGACTGACCCACATTGAGATGCAACGATCAAGTCGTCATTTGCATGTCTCAATCAATGTAATCCTTAGACCTGACGTTGTCGCACAATCCGAGTTGTGGATCATCGACTTAGGTTCTGTCAAACGTTGTTCTGTGACAAGGCAACTATAAAGGCAGAGTTTGGGTCGAATGAGAAGCAAGCTGCGTGATGTGGATAATCAAGATGGGATTTTGCCCCTCCTAATGGAGAGATATTCTCTGGGCCCTCTCGAGTGATATGATTCAGGAAGCATGGCCATGCGCGACTCAGTTAAGTGTTAACTGTATCGGTTGACTAAGAGTTAGTCAGATGAATCGCATATCACGGATCGAGAAGAGAGTTGAACTATTTAAGGGATGACGATAAATCTCCTATAGTTCGACAAGGTATATCGTGAGGCAAAAAGGACTAGGATGAATATCACATTGAAAGGTATGTCGTCATGACTCAATGGAACTCGGGAGTCGGCACGTTCTGCTAGGAGCCGCTACCGATTGATCGATTGAGAGTAGGACTCCAATCGTGTCCAAGTCGCCATGAGCCTGCAGGGTCGCACACTTAAGAGCGGGAGCAAGTATTGGTCGGGTTGGACCCGAACCGGAAATGAACTGGTTTTGTGAGTCGGACTCACAGAGGGAATGGGCCACAAGTGTTGTGAAGCCCATTACCATACGCTATATAAAGAGGGGCGCAGGTTGCCCAGCGGGCGCGTTAGTCCACTCTCCCATGCGTTGGGAACCCTAGCCCCACTCAGTCCAGCCGCAGCACCGGACCTAGCAGTCCGCCGTCGGAGCTCCTCCTCGTACGTGTGGATACCGGCAGAGCTGTACGTTCAGCACTTCGACGTTCGAGGGATTGGATCGGCCGGACCGGATCGTGGGACTGCACTGCCCCGACGCGCTGCATCGATAATCCGCACCTGCGCGTCTAGTGGTAATACTCGTGGCCTTCTACCTCGGCTAGATCTTGGAAGCATAGCGTAGGAAAAGTTTTGTTTATCTCTACGCGATCCAACAGTGGTATCAGAGCGGTAGCTTCTGGTATTAGGCCCGAGATCCGTACATATGTGATATGTAGTTAGCGTTAGATGTGATCTAATTGCTGTTTTGGTGGTCGGTCTATAAGATAGATCGGTTTTGTACAAGGTTGATTGGATCAATCGTACTCGGGGTTAATGGATGATCTGTTTTCCGTGATCATACTGCTAAGGTCGTGAAACAACTTACCCCTACCGGTCGGTTTCCGCCATCGGGGTATACCGTGACACATAAATCCAGTTGCGGGACCGCCGGCTTCGCCCTGTCGTAGCGCCTTAGATGTCGTTGCGAGTTTTACAACGCCGGTAGATATCGTATCTATGCATAACTTGTTTTTGCAGGAAGTTGTGAATGGTATGGGTTATGTGCATGTGATGTGTGTAATCCATACATGATCTGCGTATCATGTTTATGTCAGCCGGCTGGAGCCAAGGTGCTGTCATTTTATTGTATACCGGCCTGCGTGTCGGATTCTCTATGTAAATTTTGATTTACTAGCTAGTGTAGCTTGTTGTGGAACCCGGAAGGCATGCAAGTCGATGTACAAGTCGGCTACATGGAGCAAGATGGCACGTGACAAGAGTTGGGACGAGCCGACTTGCAAGCTTCGTGGAGATGGAGATCACCATGAAGAGAGCCATACCATTTCACATTATAATTGCTTTATTTGTGTTATTGTTATGTCTCTATTTACCTCTATTTAGATAGTTGGTAGATTCTTTAATCCCTCAAAGAAGGTCTAGTCGGTCGCCCCGCCAGTGCTGCACCATCACAAGTCGGACATTCTTGGTAGTGGGCTCATAAAATTGAGGTGCTACCAATTCTTTCCGGTTAGGTGGGTTTGAGTCGGACTCTTACAAGCAGAAGCACTTGGTAATCTAGACGGGTCCATCACAACGGTTGTGGGGCTCGGGGCGAGGTAGGTTGGGAGCCGGGGCATGTGATGTCACCCAACTAACAGGAGTCGTATTGGATACGATTGGCAAGGTGTTGCCTACCTAGATCACTTGACGGCTAGCGGTGATGCTAAAGCTCACTAGTCGGCTTGCTTATTTAGGATCTTGAATCACTTAGCAACCATCGGAGGGATGTTGGTTCTAGTGGGAGCATAAGTATTAAAGCGTTTAATATGCCTGCTCTTTTATGAATACATGTCTTAAATGTTTTTGCGTATTTTCTGTTGTAGATCAATGGCACCTAGCAACCTTCCTCAGTTGTCCGCGTTTGCGTTGAGGTCAATCCTAGAGAAAGATAAGCTTAATGGAACTAATTTCACCAACTGGTATCGTAATCTGAGGATAGTCCTCAAGCATGACAAGAAAGAACATGTTCTAGAAACTCCACTTCCAGAAGAGCCAGATGACGATGCGACTGTCGCAGTCACGAATGCCTACCGTAAGACTAGAGATGAGTCTACGGAGATTAGCTGTCTTATGCTTGCACACATGGAACCGGACTTGCAGCAGCAGTTCGAGAATGTTGAGGCCTACGATATGATCGAAAGCCTCAAAAGTATGTTCCAGGCTCAAGCAAAGACTGAGAGGTATCAAGTCTCTCAAGCTTTGCTTGGCTGTAAGATGAAAGACGGCGATCCACTGAGTCCGCATGTAATCAATATGATTGGTTACATACAGTCTTTGGATAGTCTGGGCTTCCCAATTAACGAAGAGTTCGCTACTGATATAATTCTGAACTCTCTTCCTAGTGCGTATGGTTCGTTCATCTCGAACTACCATATGCATGGTATGGATAAGAGTATCACTGAATTACATGGGATGCTCAAAACGGCAGAGGCTGATATCAAGAAAGGAACCAGTCAAGTGTTGATGGTGCAGAATAAGGCTAAGTTCAAGAAGAGTTCTTGGACTAAGAAGAAGAAGGATAAGTCAGGAGGTAGCACCCATGGCCCTGTCCAGAGTGCTCCCTCAAAGACTAAACCTTCTCCTACAGCCGGAGCCAACTGCTTCTATTGCAAGCAAGATGGCCACTGGAAGAGGAACTGCACCAAGTATTTGGCTGACAGAGGCAAGAGTGGAGGTGTGACTTCCAACTCAGGTACGCTTGTGTGCAATGTTATAGACATTTGTCTTGCTGATGCGCCTAATAGTTCTTGGGTATATGATACCGGATCAGTTATTCACATATGCAACTCGTTGCAGGGACTGGTAAGAACTAGGAGCGTGGCAAGAGGAGAGGTTGACATTCGGGTCGGCCACAAGGCGAGAGTCGTTCGTTGGAAGTCGGCACGATGCAACTTCATTTACCTTCAGGATTTATTTTGGAACTAAATAATTGTTATTATGTTCCAGCGCTTAGTCGAAACATTATTTCCGCCTCATGTTTGATGAGACAAGGTTATGAGTCGAATATTAAGAATAATGGTTGTTCTTTATATTTGAAAGATATGTTTCATGGCTTTGCACCCGTTCAGAACGGGTTATTTATTTTAAATCTTAATAGTGAATCAGTCTATAACATAAATGTTAAAAGGTTGAAACCAAATGATCTAAATATGACTTACTTTTGGCACTGTCGCCTTGGTCATATAAGTTGGAAGCGCATGAAGAAGCTCCATGATGATGGACTTCTAACTTCGTTTGACTTAGAGTCATTCGAGACATGCGAATCATGCCTACTAGGCAAGATGACCAAGACACCTTTTGCAAGGAGTTGTGAAAAGGCGTCCGACTTGTTGGAACTAATACATAGTGATGTATGTGGACCAATGAGCACGACAGCTAGAGGTGGTTATGAGTTCTTCATTACCTTCACTGATGATTTGAGTAGGTATGGATATATCTATTTAATGAAACACAAGTCGGAAGCCTTTGAAAAGTTCAAGGAATTCCAGAGTGAGGTACAAAATCAACTCGGCAAGAAAATAAAGTTTCTACGGTCGGACCGTGGGGGCGAGTACATGAGCCATGAGTTTGATGACCATCTAAAGAGTTGTGGAATAGTTCCTCAACTCACTCCGCCGGGTACACCGCAGAGAAACGGTGTATCGGAACGGAGAAATCGGACCTTGTTGGACATGGTACGATCAATGATGAGTCGGACAGATCTACCTTTATCATTTTGGGGTTATTGTCTAGAAACTGCAGCTTTCACACTAAACAGAGTACCATCAAAGTCAGTAGAGAAGACACCACATGAGATGTGGATGGGCAAAAAGCCAAGTTTGTCTTTTCTTAAGATTTGGGGTTGTGAGGTATTTGTCAAGCGAATTCAGTCGGACAAGCTCACGCCCAAGTCGGATAAGTGTATTTTCGTGGGGTATCCGAGGGAATCCTTGGGGTACTACTTCTACAACCGGGAAGAGGGCAAAGTGTTTGTCGCTCGGAATGGTGTCTTCCTTGAGAAAGAGTTTCTCAGTCGGAAAGTCAGTGGGAGCACGGTGCAACTCGAAGAAATTCGAGAGGAAACAGCTAGGAGCGAGTCGGCAATGGCCTTGGAGGCTGAGCCGGTCGTGGTACCTACACCGGTTACAGCACCTGAACCTCGGAGATCTGCCAGATTACAGAGTGCTCGAGATGTTTTACTGTTAGACAATAATGAGCCGGCAACTTATTCGGAAGCGATGGTGGGATCTGATTCCGAGTCATGGCTTGGAGCCATGAGATCCGAGTTAAAGTCCATGGATGAAAACCAAGTTTGGAATTTGGTTGATCTGCCTGACGGTGCAAGACCCGTCGAGTGCAAATGGGTCTTTAAGAAGAAAATTGATATGGATGGAAATATTTCCGTCTATAAAGCACGACTTGTCGCGAAGGGGTTCCGACAGGTTCAAGGAGTTGACTATGACGAGACCTTTTCGCCCGTAGCGATGCTTAAATCAATTTGGATCATGTTAGCCATAGCAGCCTATTTCGACTATGAGATATGGCAGATGGATGTCAAGACGGCTTTCCTTAATGGAAATTTAACTGAGGACGTGTATATGATACAGCCCGAAGGTTTTATCGATCCGGCTAATGCTGAAAAGGTATGTAAACTTCAGAAATCCATTTATGGGTTGAAGCAAGCATCTCGGTGTTGGAACATTCGCTTTGATGAGGTAGTCAAATCGTTTGGCTTCATCAAGAGCGATCATGATTCTTGTTTATACAAGAAGTTTAGTGGGAGCAAAGTGAACTTTCTAATCTTATATGTGGATGACATATTACTGATTGGAAATGATGTCATGATGTTGCAAGAAACCAAAGAGTCATTGGAAAGGAGTTTCTCAATGAATGATTTGGGTGAGGCAACTTACATATTAGGAATGAGGATCTATAGAGATAGATCAAGGCGGCTCATTGGATTGAGTCAGAGTACTTATCTGGACAAGGTTTTGAAGAAATTGAAAATGGAAGAGTCCAAGAAGGGATTCTTACCAATGTCCCATGGCATAAAACTTAGCATGACTCAGTGTCCTTCGACAACTGATGAGCGAAGTCGGATGAGTGTGATCCAGTATGCTTCGGCAATCGGATCCATCATGTATGCCATGATTTGTACTAGGCCAGATATTTCCTATGCTCTAAGTGTTACGAGCAGATACCAGGCTGACCCTGGCGAAGCCCACTGGGCAGCGGTTAAAAACATCCTTAAGTATTTGAGAAATACTAAGGAAATGTTCCTAGTTTATGGAGGTGATGAGGAATTCAGTGTAAAGGGTTACACGGATGCAAGTTATCTCACCGACTCAGATGATTCTCGTTCGCAATCGGGATACGTGTTCGTAATGAACGGAGGAGCTGTGAGCTGGAAGAGTTCCAAGCAAGATACGGTGTCTGCATCTACAACAGAGGCTGAGTATATTGCTGCCTCAGAGGCGGCAAAGGAAGCTGTTTGGATCAGGAACCTCCTGATGGATCTTGGTGTGGTTCAGGGCGCGTCCAATCCTTTGGACGTATTTTGTGACAACAATGGTGCTATCGCACAGGCCAAGGAACCTAGACAACACCAGAAGAACAAACATATACTCATGCGGTACCACCTCATTCGCCAGTTTGTCGAACAAGGTGATATCAAGTTATGCAAAGTACACACGGATGCAAACATTGCAGATCCGTTGACAAAGGCGCTACCACAGCCTAAGCATGAGGCGCACACGAGAGGTATGGGCATTAGATGCCTAGGCATATGATGCCAAGATGATTGACTCTAGTGCAAGTGGGAGACTGTTGGGAATATGCCCCAGAGGCAATCATAGATGATGTAATTCCCAATGTATTCATAAAGTTATTAAGTTGTCCTTTGGTTTGAACATCTGATATATGTCATTGAATATGTGATTAAATTGTGGAACTATGTATTCATGTTGTTCATACTAATTGTCCTTGGTCGTTAAGGTTGTGCTGGACACACACCCTAGACTGTGAGTGTTGGCTGATGACACGGTTCCACTTGTCATGGGCATGGTGATGCCATTCCAACGTTCACGAACTTGGCTAAAGAGTTTAGCAAGTCGGACTGACCCACATTGAGATGCAACGATCAAGTCGTCATTTGCATGTCTCAATCAATGTAATCCTTAGACCTGAGGTTGTCGCACAATCCGAGTTGTGGATCACCGACTTAGGTTCTGTCAAACGTTGTTCTATGACAAGGCAACTATAAAGGCAGAGTTTGGGTCGAATGAGAAGCAAGCTGCGTGATGTGGATAATCAAGATGGGATTTTGCCCCTCCTAATGGAGAGATATTCTCTCAGCCCTCTCGAGTGATATGATTCAGGAAGCATGGCCATGCGCGACTCAGTTAAGTGTTAACTATATCGGTTGACTAAGAGTTAGTCAGATGAATCGCATATCACGGATCGAGAAGAGAGTTGAACTATTTAAGGGATGACGATAAATCGCCTATAGTTCGACAAGGTATATCGTGAGGCAAAAAGGACTAGGATGAATATCACATTGAAAGGTATGTCGTCATGTCTCAATGGAACTTGGGAGTCGAGACGTTCTGCTAGGAGCCGCTACCGATTGATCGATTGAGAGTAGGACTCCAATCGTGTCCAAGTCGCCATGAGCCTGCAGGGTCGCACACTTAAGAGCGGGAGCAAGTATTGGTCGGGTTGGACCCGAACCGGAAATGGACTGGTTTTGTGAGTCGGACTCACAGAGGGAATGGGCCACAAGTGTTGTGAAGCCCATTACCATACACTATATAAAGAGGGGCGCAGGTTGCCCAGCGGGCGCGTTAGTCCACTCTCCCATGCGTTGGGAACCCTAGCCCCACTCAGTCCAGCCGCAGCACCGGACCTAGCAGTCCGCCGTTGGAGCTCCTCCTCGTACGTGTGGATACCGGTAGAGGTGCTGTACGTTCAGCACTTCGACGTTCGAGGGATTGGATCGGCCGGACCGGATCGTGGGTCTGCACTTCCCCGACGCGCTGCATCGATAATCCGCACCTGCGTGTCTAGTGGTAATACTCGTGGCCTTCTACCTCGGCTAGATCTTGGAAGCATCGCGTAGGAAAAGTTTTGTTTATCTCTACGCGATCCAACACAACTGCAGGATAACCTCAAGCGCCATGATGAGTTGCTGCTTGAAATTGGAGAACAACCCCCCTGCTCCAGCTACGCAACATTTTAGCCGTGGCCTTCAGCTTGTTATTCACGATGTGCACCGGCTCAGAGTGAGTGGAGGGAAGAGCCCAAACATTGGCAACCACCTCGCAGAAACCCGGCATCTTTGTCCAGAAACTCTCGCTTCAGAGGGCCTCCATGATTGGAGAGCAACAACGGGCAGTGATCCGACAGGGAGGAGGAAAGGGCATGCATCGTATGCTTTTCGAAAGCTAGGTCCCACTCGGCGTTGCAGAAGGCCCTATCCAACTTCACCAGGGTAGGATCATCCCTTTCATTACTTCAGGTGAACTTCCTGTTGAGCAGCTTGATATCTTTGAGCTGGCAAGTGTTGAGGGCGTGCCGAAAGAGCCCCATCAGCTGAAGGTTGAGGTTACCATTATTCTTGTCGGCGGCTTGGTAAATAAGATTAAAGTCGCTGAGGATAAGCCATTTAGAGCCATCAGTAGGGGCAGCCGCAATTGCCTCATCGAGGAAATCTCTCTTCTCAGCATCAATACTAGGCCCATAAACCAATGTGATCCTGAAGGTGGTGCCACATGCCTTGACCGTTACCTCCGCCGATATGAGGAAGTTGCCAATGTGGATGTTAGAGATGTCCACGAAGTCCGCATTCCAAAGCAGTACGATCCCTCCTCTCGTGCCAATTGCAGGCCGATGAGCAAAGAGATTCAGGCGAGAACCCCCGAGGTAACTCGCAGTGCGGTGGTCGATGAAGTCCAGCTTGGTTTCTTGAAGGCACGAAATATGACATGAGGTGTTGGCGATGAAGTCATGGACCACATCCTTCCGAGCTTGATCATTAAGGCCTCGCACGTTCCAGCAAATTATGTCAATAACAAGACCTAACATCTTCTCGCAAGGTGAAAGACGAGCCTCCGGACGGGAATTTGAAATGCTAGCTGTCGGGCAGCCAAAAACGTAGACTCGGACGACTAGGGCGAGGGCCGGCGTTTCGGCGTGAGAGCCTTTCCGATGAGGCGAAGAAAACTGGCGAGGAGTTGCTTCACCGACAAAAAGAGCATGAAGAACTACAAAGGTCTTGATCAAGTAGAAACAGCGACGAAGCACAGGGAGAACCCCGAAGGTGACAGGTCCACCTTTGAGAGACAGTGAAGCACACACACACGACGATGACGATACGAAGAAACTAAGTGGCAAAGGAACACAATCAGGCAACCGCGTCGAGGGCGACAGTGTAGGCCAACTCAGGGGGCCCAGGACCCTCAATGGAGATCAGAGCCTCATCTGCCTCCACAAATGATGGAATGTTCAGCTTCAATAGCGCGTTCAGAGCTCCTATGGTCGATGCACGAAGCTCTGACTTGAAGCCCTCGATAAACTTCTGTATTGCTAGCATTAAAGGCATCCCTGCTGTATCAATGCCCATCTTCTAGTGCAGCACCTGAACAGCTTTGTCCACCGCAAGAAGTTGGGGCTTGGTTGCAAGCCGAATGCTGCGACGCACGGGGTCAGGCTTTTATGGGCGCTGCACAGGCATACGCAGCACCGGAGTAGGGAGAAACGGAACAGGCGGCAGGGCAAAAAGATCGCCCAAGCCAGGCCGCGACAGCACCCCCGTCGCCGTTCCAGTGCAAACAGCCGGAGAATCCACCAGATCACCCAGAAAGGAGGATTCAATCTCTTCGTCACAGTGCGCCACCTCCTCCGGCTCGCTTGCTCGAACTCCCTCAGCCGACGGCTCCATCTCCATAACGCCGGCGGCAGCCGGCGATACGTCCCAGGCTTCATCCCCAACTGACGTGTCCCAAACTGCTGGCACCACCCGCGCGGGTGAGAAGAGCGATTCGGCCACACCCGCCTCCTCGGAGCCGATTTTTTTACTTTGGTATTATTACTTTCTCTATAAAGAATGGCATCAAAGGGACATTCGGTATGCAAGCTCCATGTTCTTAAAAAAGGATAGAGCTTGCGCAGAAAGCTATGCATCCACTGGTAGAAAATAGGGTTGTAGTCCCGGTTCGCCCGGGCCTGTAGTCCCGACCCAGCAACCGGGACTAGCAATGCGCGACTAAAGACCCCACTCTATAGTCGTGCCGACTGCGAACCGGGACTAAAAGCCCGTCCACGTGGGCGGGTGGCGGAGCCGGGAGGCGGAGGACATTTAGTCCCGGTTGGCCACATGAACCGGGACTAGATTTATTTCGTAATTTTTTTAATTCATTTGGTTTCTAATTATTTCTCGCACCTTTTTTTCACTCCCTTTTTTTCACTCCCTTTTTTTTTCAGAATTTGTATTATTTGCTTAGTGTCTAACTACAATTATCTCTAGTCAAATTACTTACTCATGGTCAAACTTCCCGCTCGGTGACCCATCCTCCCACTACTGTAGCACTAGCACGCTTAACTTCCGAGTTCCATCCCGTCCTGCATCCAAGTGTTTCGCACGCATGTATGTGATACTAGTATCATATCAATCCTATTAACATGAGACTCGATGCCACATATCTTTATTGTCTGAATTTCAAATAAATCTTTTAATAAACAAAAGTAATGATGTAATTAATTATTTTGAATAAATAAATAAACTTTAACTTTTAATTTGTATTATTTCTAAAAATACAAATAATATATCAAAAAATTAAGAAAAATAGAACTAATTCATTTTAAAATCTTAATAATACAAATAATATATCAAAAAAATTAAGAACAATAATACTAATTCATTTTAAAATCTTAATAATACAAATAATATATCAAAAAAATTAAGAACAATAATACTAATTCATTTTAAAATCTTAATAATACAAATAATATATCAAAAAATGAAGAACAATAATACTAATTCATTTTAAAATCTTAATAATACAAATAATATATCAAAAAATGAAGAACAATAATACTAATTCATTTTAAAATCTTAATAATACAAATAATATATCAAAAAATGAAGAACAATAATACTAATTCATTTTAAAATCTTAATAATACAAATAATATATCAAAAAATGAAGAACAATAATACTAATTCATTTTAAAATCTTAATAATACAAATAATATATCAAAAAATGAAGAACAATAATACTAATTCATTTTAAAATCTTAATAATACAAATAATATATCAAAAAATTAAGAACAATAATACTATTTCATTTTAAAATCTTAATAATACAAATAATATATCAAAAAATGAAGAACAATAATACTAATTTTTTGTTAACAGATATATAGAATCTGTAGTTTTTCTGTTTTGTTTTCTTGATGTGTTTTTGTTTTTGCTTGTTTTGAAACGTGTGTTTGACATAATATAGAAATAGTATAGCTAGGAATTAATATAGAAATAATATCCAAGTCATTTAAAACTATAGGAAACAAAAATAGTTTTATGAACAACAAAAGACAAGTGATAACTAAATCACAAATAAAATAAGTCTCACACATAGTTTTATGAACAACAAAAGACAAGTGATAACAAAAGACAAGTGATAACAAAAGATATCCATTACATAAGTCTCACAATACGGAACATTTACATAACAAAAGATATCCATTACATATATATACTAAGATAACCCATTACATGCATACATCTATGGCTCCGTCGAGTAGATGCGGAACAACTCGTAGGAGACATATGCATCTATGGCTGCATACTTGACGTTCGTCAAGTCCAGTGGGGTCTTCTCCCAATAACGGTGATTCTTCGAGGGGAAATCAGACTTCATCCTTTCGTAGCCCTCGTGGATCAAGGCAGTTGCCATGACAGCCATCCCGGTCTTTGGCCCCTTCAACTGGATAAGATTATGAAAATCAATGTAGTGATCTTCAGGTATCATAATGCCCAAGCGCATCAACTTCGGACGGTCTTGCGTGATGTCAACGCTGCAAAAGTCAAACCCCCTGTTGACAAGAAAATCAACAAGGGCCGGACAATACTTTGAACTACTGCAACAACAAAAAATTGATACGTGTTAGATATGTTGCAACACATGTATTCTTCACATGCAACAAAAAAATCGAAGATGCAAGATTGTACGTGTGCGTTACCTTGACCATTGGAAGATCAACACGGACTCCTTGAATGCAATCTGGATGACGGCAACATCCCTCTGATTCGCCGTATACTCCAGATCAAGCCCGAAGAACCGGTGTTCATCGGGAGAGGCGTCATAGAGATCGGTCAAATAACCAAGAGCACCGGGCAGCCTCTCACAACTGTTGGTTTAGCACACGTCGAGAAGCTTGCCGCATGGTGTGGGACCATTGTATTCTTCCCAAACTTCAGCCATGGTGTGTGCTTGGTGAAGATCGATCGAAGAGATGAGGAGGAAGACAGTACAGAGAAGAGAGGAAGAGAAACAAAGACTCCGACGCGCGCTGTGGAATGGCGCCCTTCTGCCTCGCTCGCGAAATAAAAACCGCCGCGCGGGAGGCGAGAAATTTTATCTTTAGTCCCGGTTGGCCACGCCAACCGGGACTAAAGGACCAATAGTCCCGGGCGGCCAGGTCAACCGGAATTAATGCCCTCCACGCGCCTCAACGCGCTTCCCAACCCGCGACGTATGACCTTCTGTCCCGGGTCTCCTCCCGACCCGGGACTAAAGACTCATTAGTCACGGTGCGCGACGTTTGGGGACTGATGGGGGCGTATGGAAGGCCTTTTTTCTACTAGTGATCTGAAATATGTAGAAGCTAAATAAAATGGAAATGCATGGCCATGGGTCGCATACCTTAGTGCATATATAAATAAAAATGTTGGTATGAATATCATTAAGAGCTAACTGCACATGTATCAATTCCCTACACATACAAATTATAGCACGTACAAATGCACATATCGCTATAATAGATGCTCAATAAATAGGCGTGCAATTCAGACAACATTGTTTCTACAAAGTTAGCAAGTTACGATAATATAGAGGAGCATAATTCAGTATAAGTCGCAATAATGGAGAGGGCCATCGTTGGCAAAACTTGCGTGCACAGGAGAGTCCCTGGTTTCTCACTTGACGCCAGTCACGGAGCACCCCATGATGAGGCCATGCCTACGGACAACACGACACCACTTTGGTCCCATCCTCTTGAGCTGAACATCCGTGAACCGTGCGGCTTTGAATCACTCAATCTACTCCTCTTTGGTGGGAAACAACATCCACATGTCGGCGAAGAAGCGATTCAGCCATAAGGTTGGGTGCACTGGGGGAAAACGTTTCGGCCCCCGCGTCGCTCTCGCGAGGGCGACACGGGTGGCGCTCGAAACCCTAGCGTAACCAGCACCGCCTCCACTCCTCTCTCCTCCTCGCCATCGCCGGAGCACGCCACAGGGTGAAGCCCGTGTGGCCGACGGCGGCGGTGGGGCCTCCTGTCTCGTGTTTTCCTCTCACTACAACAAATCTGGTGATCCGCGGCAGTTTCACGACGACGTTTTGTTGAAACATCACAGACCGCAAAAAAATCCGTGACATTTTTTTTTTGTCCGTCACATAGCAATAAGAGGCTAGCAAGACACTATAAATCTGTGACGAAAAGTCAATAATTGTCATGGATGGATTTTTCGTTTCACTTGTCATAGATGGATGACCAAAGACCTTTACTGATTTTGCGTAGCCACTCTCACCATGTACGTTTTGTTATCTAGATACATTTATATTTGGACAAATGAAAATCTAGTATTGGTGAACGGAGGGAGCACTACGGGAAAATTTGTCTTTGCAGTGTGTGCAAAAGACACAACAAAGGGGCTGCAGAACACGTCAAATAGTTTGTCGTGTGTTTATACACGGCGAAGTCTAAACGGCAAATAGATGGACGGCAAATATTCTTTGCCGTGTGTATTTCTAAAATTCACGGCAAAAACTTTTGCCGTGTGTTTTTTCAACTACTCAGCAAAGTAAAGGTGTTTAACGTTGCAAGCACAGCTAACGGCACGTCCCGTCAGTTTGCCGTGTGTCCTCCCACACAAAGTACACGGCAAAGCACATGTTAGTTTGCCGTGTGTCATGTTTCAAAATACACAGCAGTCTCCAAGAAAAAGAAAAAATTCCTTGACGGCCGAAGAACGGAGCCGTCAGCCGTGGGTGGTGGCGGCGGGCTCTCGGCTCTCCTCAGCGTTCCTTGCATCCAGAGCGTGGCACGTTTGCGGCTCGCCGTAGTCGACGAGAACCTCACGGTCAATGTTGTGGACGGGGATGAAGATGCGGCCGCTCGATCTGGCGCGGGCCTCGCCGTCGTCACAGAGGTCGAGCGAGAGGAGAGAGTTGGAGCTCGGGCATGACTGCCAAGGAGGCGCAGAACTCGGCTCACACGCGGGGCGGACTTGGAGCCGGCAGCGTTGGTGAGGCCTAGGCGCAGTGGACGGTGGCGCGTCCTGGCGCTGTCGCTGCAGCCTGGACGGAGGACGGGGCGAGGGGGAGCGGCGGAAGTGGGCTCCCGGGCACCTGGACAGAGAACAGAGCGGGGCCTGAGCGAAGGCGCGGCCGGCCCAGGGTGGCTCGGTCCTCGGCACACGCGCGGGGAAAGCGTGAAGCCGGCAGCGCAGAGGTGAGCGCGGGCGCGGGCGCGGGGCGCGGCCTGGGTGCAGTGGCCGGCGGGGCATCCGAGCTCTGTCGCTATGGCCGGTTCTTTTGCAGGGCGCGAGAGACGAAGGAAAGAGAAGAAAGAAAGAGGAGATGTGCATGCGGGGAGAGATAAGGAGGAGAGAGAAGAAAATAATAAAACAAACAAAAAAAAAGTTAAAGGAAAAAAGATGTGGGTACGCCAAGTCATCAATCCGGGTCTTTGCCGTGTGTTCTGGATAAAACACTCGGCGAATAAATCTTTGCCGTTTGTTTCATAAATATACTAAGCAAAGATCAGATTTTTTATAAAATTTTCAATTTCTTTAGAGCATCTCTGGTCGCGCCCACTAGTAGTCGTCCGGATTAGCGCCTGGGGCCACCCTTTGGGGGCTCGTCCGGACGGTGCCGCGCCCACGTGGCCGCCCCATTCCCACTCGATCGGTGCCCCAACCAAAACCCCTTCAGGCTGCGGACCCGCCCTGTCAGCGAGGGAGAGGTTCATCTCCTCGGGAGTCGCGTGCTTTGACGCCTGACGACACGCTGCGGCGGAGCAGTCCAATCGCCCAAGCGGCGAAGTAATGGTGTTGCCACCGCCTCGTCATGCCCGTCCCGGCTACATAAACCCGGTCTGTCGTCATCCGCGTCGCCATTCTCCTCGCCATTCTTCCCCTTCTCCTCGCCTTCTCCTCGCCATGGTCCACCATCACCACCTCGCCGGCGCAGCCGCCAACTGGTTCGGCCGCCGAACCCTGCACCTCTGGGAGGTGTGGCTGTTCTACGAGGCCAACTTCCACTCTCCGTCGGGGATGAACGCGCCGAGGAACTGACGGCTCAGCGCATGCGGCGTGCATGTGCCTCTGCTACCCACCGGGCCCGAGCGCGTCGCCGAGATCAAGGAGGTCCTGGCGCAGATATCGCCGACGATGTGGAGCAAGCCTCAGTGGCATACCGCCAACGAGGCCGCCTGGACGGCGTTCTTCCAGGACCGCTTCGAGGCGGAACTCGCCGACTTCCCCACCCACGGCCCCCTTTCGAGCCACAACAACTCCGCCGGCCGCTGCATCTGGTGGAGCAAACTCACGCGCACTCTCGCCCGGGTCCTCGACCACCTCGAGCGCCAGACGAGGAGGGGGATGAATCACCGCACCACGGCTGTGCCTGCTCCCGCTCCCGTCCCTCTCCCTTCCTCGTCATTCGGGAAGGGAGGGCTCTTCCACAGGCGTTGGCGACGTCATCCTCCTCTCGGAAAGCGACGACGACGCCTGTCCCCCACCGCAAATGTACCTAGACGACCCAGTGCAGGGCAGCCGTAGGGCCGTCCCGAAGGCGGAGTTGCCGAGCGACTCCGATGACGACGGCGACTGCGACTAAACCAGTATGTACAAGGCACTAGGCATGTAGTAGCCTTTGTTTATTTCTAATCCTATGTAAAAATCGCCTATATTCACCAGCGGCATTCGTGAGCGAGGGCGAGTTGGTCCAGGAAGGCAAAGTGGTGGGGAGAAAATTGGGGCCGAGCAGCCAACAATTCTCGAAGTGGAAGCATGTGGAGCGAGGGATGGACGTGGAGTCGGAAATGAGAAGGGGAACGTGGTCGGAGGTGGGGCGGTGGAGGGAGTTGAGCGATCTATTGGGGAGAAGGTCATTCCAAGCGTGGTTGAACAAGGCCCGGTCGAGACGAGCAAGCACAGGGGTCACGCGTTTGTTAGACCAGGTATAAAGGCGATCTAGAAGAGGTAGTTCGAACAGTGCAAGAGATCGGATGCAGTCGTTGAAAGCGGTGGAGAGAGAGGCGTTGGAGTTAGGTGTGTTTTTATCCTGTGGGTTTCGGATCAAGTTGAAATCGCCCACGATCAGCCAGGGGCCAGTTGTGAGCGGTCCAAGGGACTCGGGCTCTAAGTAGTCCTCAAACCCGCCATATAGAATCTTAATTCGGTGAATCCCTAATACAAAGAGTGAGGGAAACTTTGGCATCTAAATCCCAAAACACACTTCTAAACACATGATATGGAAACCACTAGGGTTCGGTGAGACTCAGACGCTCCAGAGCCCCTCTATGGCAAAACTCTAGATCCACTAGAGAAAAACCCGACTTACGGTTCTACCCCCTCTACGTGAGCCGGAAGGGGCTAGGAAAGTGTAAATAATTACTTGGTTGTGTTTGGTTAGGACCTAGGAATACAAAACACAATGGTCTACCCAAACTCTTGATAAGATTCCTCCGATTCGTCAGATCCGGGAGTTTTGGGCTCTAAGTAGTCCTCCAAGCCGCCATAGAGAATCCGACGCCGGTGAAGCCCTAACACAAAGAGTGAGGAAAACTTTGGCATCTCAAACTCAAACCACGCTTGTAAACACATGGTATGGAAACCACTCGGGTTTGGTGGGACTCAGACGGTTCAGAGCCCCTCTACGGCGAAACCCTAGACCCGCTGGAGAAAAGCCCAACTTACAGTTCTACCCCCTCTACGTGAGCCGGAAGGGGGTAGAAAAGTGGAACACATTTCTTGGTTCTGTTTGGTTAGGCCTAGTAACACCCAACACAATGGTCTAACCACACTCTTGACAAGATTCCCCCCTGGTTCGTGAGACCCGGGAGTTTTGGTCTCTAAGTAGTCCTCAAACCCGCCATAGTGAATCCGACGTCGGTGAAGCCCTAACACAAAGAGTGAAGGAATCTTGGGCATTTAAATTCCAAAACACACTTCTAAACACATGTTATGAAAACCACTCACACGCTCCGGAGCCCCTCTACGGCGAAACCCTAGACCCGCTGGAGAAAAACCCGACTTACGGTTTTAACCCCTCTATGTGAGCCGGAAGGGGGTAGCAAAGTGGAAATACTTGCTTGGTTGTGTTTGGTTAGGCCCTAGGAATACATAACACAATGGTATACCCACACTCTTGACAAGATTCCCCTCCTGTTCGTCAGATCCGGGAGTGTTGGGCTCTAAGTAGTCGTGAAACTGCCAGAGAGAATCCGACACTGGTGAAGCCCTAACACAAAGAGTGAGGGAAACTTTGGCATCTCAAAACAAACCACACTTGTCAAACTTATCGTCTACCCCATGCCCGGCTTCCAAAGGGGTAGACCGGTGGCATTTTTTGATTAGGTGTGTTAGGCTACGCCATAGGAACATGGACAACCAAAGTCTAACCCAAGTATTCACAACATTCCCTCTGGTTCGGCCGAAGTAGGACTTTCGATCTATAAGTCGAGAAATTTACTAGTGGGTAAGTGATGCCGAAGACACCGGTCACTCCCGGGGGTCTGTTAATTATGTGTCCAAAAAAAATCCATATATATTGACAAGCGAGATGAAATATACCTGAAAATAAATGGCGAGGAAAAATAATTTAAAATATGTGCTTTGCCGTGTATATCAAAAATACACACGGCAAAGACGTTCTTTGCCGTGTATTTTAAGAATACTCACGGCAAAGACATACTTTGTCGTGTCCTACTGCAAAATACACGGCAAAGAACATAAGACTTTGCCGTGTGTATGTTTCATGGACAGGGCAAAGAACTGCCTTCGTAACGTCTCCGTGTGTATTTCAGTTGTTTTGCTGTGTCCTATTCTTCGCCGTGTGTATTTTATGAGCTTTGCCGTGTATAGTTAGTTGCCGTGTGTTTTTTTGGTTCGTTGCCGTGTATTGTTTCTTTGCCGTGTGTTTTGCAGACTCGACAAAGCAAAGATGTTCTTTGCCGTGTTCCGCACTAGAGGACACACAGCAAAGATAGGAGGACACGGCAAAGCCCAGATTTCCCGTAGTGGAGTAATAGTTCACCCTACTATGTGTGTCATGATATGACAACCCCATGGCAAGTAGCACATTATTTTGAAACATGTAAGTTTAGAAAAGTTCTAAAAACAACGCGTGTATACACATTTATGTACTCTATGTGTCTGCAAAGTCCAAGATTTTTATTTAAAAACATATTGAGCAGCTGGTGTTTCTACGTGTCTGCAAAGTCCGAGGTATTATTTAAAAACATATTGAGCAGATGGTGTTCGAAGCGAGAAACTACAGGACTGATACTAAGAGAACCGCGTCTAAAAATAAAAGAGCATCTTAGCGCTGCTCAAGTACCTGACCACTCTTCTAGCAAAAGAGTATCTTACCGCTGCGGTAATATTGGCCAAAAAAGAAAAAGGTTGCATTACTGAGAATTGAACTTGCGATCAGAGAACATTGTCTACCAATGTAACCAATGGGCTAACAACCAGGTCTCTATTCATTTTTTTAAATTGTTTATTAATTGGAACGGTTCTCGTCAGAGTTATGAAACGGGTCGGAGCTTCTCTAAAATTCTAGAATCGTCGCTCTGTAAACCGCACCGCTGCTACCAAGTGACGGCGACGGCCCCTGCCTGCTGCCGGTGCGCCGACGACCACCCGGCGAGGGAGACCTTAGATCTGTGCCACGGACGCCCACCCTAGCCCTTGGTCGCCGCTTTCCGGTCAGCGTGGTCCGCGGTAACCCGCGCTCGCCCTCCGTTGCCGTTACCGGCCAGCGGAGTACATCGCAGTTCGCGGGTGCTCTCCATTGCCGCGGCGAGAAGAGGAGAACGCCGCTGTAAGAGCATGTCTAACAGACCCCCTATATGGCCCAAACCCGTATAATAACCGCTGATATACGGGTTTGGGCTATACCCGGCCATCTAGCAGACCCCGTAAATGGACCACCCCGGACGATTTTTTACAAGTTTGGGTAGGGGGCGGCCCGTCGACCCCTACATGTGCGGGTCGGGAGGGGATATAGAGGGCCAACCCTCTACCTCGTGCGAGCTAGGGCGCGCTGAAGATTCAGGTTCCAATCCGATTTTCGTTCGCCCCGCCGCCAGCCGCCGCCGGCCGCCGCCGCGTAGATCCGGTCGCCTCCGAGGCACCGCACCCTCGCCGGACACCGCCGCTCCCCCGCCGGACACCGCCGCACCCCCCGCTGGGCCCCCAGCGGACCTCGGCGCCCCTCGACTCGCCGCGCCGTGTGAATCTCCGCCGCCTCCCCACGGTGAGTACTCGCCGGGCCGTGTTCCTCTTCGATTTCGCCGTTCCGCGGGGGCCTGATCTCTGCTTCACCATAGTAGATGTCTGCGGACGCGACTATGGATGATGTGGAGCATTTCGATGATTCGTTGAGCTGGTCTTCGGGGGATTCGGACCTCGACGAGCTGCTGAGCGACGACGACATGGAGATGATGCAGTACATCTTCCGCATCAAGATCTTTTGAGAGTATGGACAGAGTTTACTTTGTCTAGAAATAACAACAGCAATTAAAATTCAGATATGAAGAGGCATCCCTGATGCCCCTGTTAAAAGAGAGCAAATCAACACTAAAATGAAGAAAACAGATATTGCTGCTGTATGAATGTGTTGAAGAAGCGAAGACAGGACCAAAGGTTACCAGCAAATTTTTTGTTGGTAACCTTTGGTCCTGTCTTTGCTTCTTCAACACATTCATACAGCAGCAATATCTGTTTTCTTCGTTTTAGTGTTGCTTTGCTCTCTTCTAACACGGGCATTAGGGATGCCTCTTCATATCTGAATTTTAATTGCTGTTGTTATTTCTAGACAAAGAAAACTCTGTCCATACTCTCAAAATATCAACTGCCATGAGGGTGCCCAAGTCATGGATATGCAAAATGTCCAAAACCCTGTTTTGTGAGGGGCCAAAAGCTCGTGCGAGCTAGCAGACCCCCTACCCCCACCCCGTAAAACAGAATATTCTGTTTTACGGGGTGGGGGTAGGGGGTCTGCTAGCTCGCACGAGTTTTTGGCCGGTGAAATGTGTATACAGGGCCCTCTACACGCGTTTTAGGGGGCGAAAACATAAGGGGTCCGTTAGACATGCTCTAAGTCCCGTCCGCCCACCATTCCCAGCGTATGTTGCTTCACGATTTTATTTCCAATTTTGTTGACTGTACTCTCTGAATTATCAACTGAATTTTTGATTTTCGAACTTCTGAATAGATGGACAGAACATGGATTCATGGCAGACTATTTTCGCGTGAATATGTCGATGGTGTGAAATCTTTCATGAACTTCATTGAACAAAGAAATGATGAGAATGCTGTAATTTTGTGCCCATGTACAATCTGTCTCAATCAGAAATACCACCATCAATCTCTTGTGAAGAAGCACTTATTGATGCGTGGCATGTCCAGCACATATACAAGGTGGATACACCATGGTGAGAACTTGGATGAAGTTTTGGAACATCCAATTAACGGGGATGACAATTCTGATCCAATGGCTGACAATAATCATGATAGTGTGGCAGATGTTTTATATGATTTGTACAGGTCAGAACAAGTTGCAAACCAAGATGGAAACGAAGGTGGAAACCAAGATGCAAACCCATGTCAAAATGAGTCTTCGTTTCTTGCAGATCTTTTCAAAGAGGCTAAGCATGAGCTGTATCCAGGATGTAAAAATTTGAAAAAGTTCTCATTTGTGGTTCAGATGCTACATTTGAAGACGTATTATCGGATCAACAATAATGGGTTTTCAGCAATTATGAAGTTCTTAGCTGAAGCATTCCGTCCTTTCAATACACTTCCAAAATCCTATAATGAGGCAAAGAATCTCCTAAGTGAGTTAGGACTTGGTTATGTAACCATTCATGCATGCATCAATAATTGTGTGTTGTTTAGAAAGAGGTATGCCAAACATGATAACTGCCCAGTTTGTGGTGCATCGAGATGGCAAGATCCGGAAAGAAAGAAGATACCACAAAAAGTCCTTCGTCATTTTCCCTTGGCACCAAGGCTAAAGAGGTTGTTTCTTTCTAAAAAATCAGCCGAGGATGCACAATGGCACAAATTAAAACGCCAGCCCAAGGAGAAGGAAATGTGCCATCCAGCTGATGGTGAGGCATGGAAAGATTTTGATAGAGTGCATCCGGAATTTGCAAAAGATGCGAGAAATCTCAGACTTGGCATTGCTACTGATGGATTCAATCCTTTCGGCAACATGTGCTCTTCCTACAGCATGTGGCTAGTATTCGTGGTACCATATAACCTGCCGCCTTGGTTGTGCATGGATCAATCTAATTTAATGATGGCTTTGCTAATTCCTGGTCCAAAGTCTCCGGGGAAGAAGTTTGATACAATTTTAGAGCCTTTTTTTTTTGGACGGGTGTGCGTATGTATGATGCTTTGAGTGAAAAAATGTTTACTCTCCATGCTGCTGTTTTGTGGTGCATACATGACTATCCAGCTTTGAGTACTCTTTCAGGGCGTACCACAAGAGGCTACTTTGCATGTCTACATTGTGACAAACACCCGCTTTTGGTTGCTCTCAGGCACAAGATTGGTTATATTGCGCACTACCGTTTTCTTCCAAGGGGTCGCCGTTTGAGAAGAAACAACGAATTTTCCAAGCTTCATAAAAGCAATGGCAAGCCAGGAAAATTCACACCAGAAGAGTTGGTATCGGAAGTGGAAAAGGTTAAAGATGGTACACTAGACCCGGAAGAGCAGAGCAAGAAAAGGAATCGCTCAGAGAAGGGTGTGCCTGAGAGCAAGAAAAGGAAGCGCTCAGAGCAAGAAATTTGGGGCAGTAGGGTTTGTTTGTGGCACTTACCATGTTGGAAAGATTTGAAATTGAGACATAATCTGGATGTCATGCACATTGAAAAGAATGTGTGTGACAACCTTCTTGGGACAATTTTAAATATAGAGGGAAAGACAAAGGACACAATTAATGCTCGACTTGATTTGGAAGATATGGGAATCAGAGAGGATTTGCACTTACAGGACAAAGGAAATAGTTATGAGATTCCCGAAGCTCGATATACCTTATCCAAGGATCAAAAGCTTGTATTCTGTGAATTTTTAAGGCGAGTAATGTTTCCGGACGGTTATGCTTCAAATATAGGAAGATGTATAAGCGCGGATGGAACCAAGGTACAAGGCCTAAAGACTCATGACTGTCACATTCTGTTACAAAGAATTTTATCTACTGGCATGAGAGGATTTCTAGACGATGATATATATAAAGCAATTGCGGAGTTGGGGAAGTTCTTTAGGGAACTCTGTAGAAAAAATCTTAACATTGATGTTCTCAACAGAATGAAGGGAGAGATACCAAGAATTTTGTGCAAGCCCGAGAAAATTTTCCCTCCTGCATTTTTTGACGTGATGGTGCACCTTGAGGTGCATTTACCCGAGGAGGCAATCCTTCGAGGTCCTGTGCACTTCGGTTGGATGTACCAATTGAGAGAATATTATATACTTTGAAGCGGTATGTGAGGAACAGGGCACACCCCGAAGGCTCCATTGCTGAAGCGTATATTGCAGAAGAATGCTTGACATTTTGCTCTAAATACATGGATGATATTGAGACAAGGCTCAATAAAGAACCAAGAAATAATGGGTTTTCAGACGAATCAGCCTACAGTGTTGATGTTTTCGGGCACGGTGTTAATTTAATTGGATCTTTTGATCTAAAATATGATGAAAATTTTGATCAAATGGTGTGGTATGTGCTAAACAATTCTGCGCGGGCTGAAAAATATGTAAAGTATGTTCTCACTTCTGAATTTTTGGTTTTACAAATCTATCTTATTGATTTTTTTCTTTAACCTTACAATTTTTTATATATACAGAATCTTCAGAAAAGAGTTAGAGAGAGATGGGGTGTTTGACATTGACAAAAGAACCCGTCTTGGATTTCAAACATGGTTCAGAAACCATGTAAGTTTCTACTAGTGTTTTTTTGATTCCCGATACAAAATTAATACTTTAAATTTCCTGATGTATATGTTATTGCAGATGTTGAGGTTAAATGATGCAGATGAGGTAGAGGATGATCTATGTGCCTTGGCTTGTGGTCCTGACTTGAGAGTAAGATCATACTCCTCATGTGTTGTCAATGGTGTTCGATTCAACACTCTTGAACGTGAGAAGAATAGGAAGTCACAAAATTCTGGAGTGGTGGCTGAAGGTACACACAACAATAAGGTAATTAATTTTTATGGAAAGCTGAAGGAGATCATCGAGCTACGATATAACAAGAGGGAAGATGGTACACCAAGGTCAGTTGTTCTGTTTAGATGTGACTGGTACAAATTGGATGGGAAAAAGACTGCACTCAAGGACGATGGATTCTTTAAAAGCATCAATATTGGCAGTTTGTGGTACAAGGATGATTGTTTTATTTTGGCAACTCAAGCTAGACAGGTGTTCTATTTGCCAGACACAAAATTAGGTAGAAACTGGCACGTGGTGCAAACATTTGAGCACAGGCATCGCTATAATGTTCCTGAAATTGAGGGTCTCATGCCTACTGATCCTCCATACCAAGAAGAGGAATGCATTGAGCAGCATGGGGTGCGAACAGCAGTATCGGAGTTTGTTTCTGACCAGCCATTACGCATACGTAATGAAGAAGGTCGTGTTGTTGAAGCTGCTGTAGTTGACCTATTGAAGAAGCATACACATGTTGATCTACAACCAAGTGATAGTGGAGATGAAGAAGACGAAACAATCCTTGAGTACTGCAGTGACAAGGATGAATCTAGCCCTGTTGAGGTCGAGAGCAATGTTGAGTAGGAGCTTGTATTACCGAGCTGCAGCCTAAAGACACATGCACATATGTGCGCTTGTTGAATTGAGTCTTTTGTGCACTTCCATTGTAATATCCCAATTTTAGGCTAAGATGCTTCAAATTAGCATGTATTCTTATGGAAAAACATGATCAGATATTACTTAGTATCCGCATGCAGTTGCAATGGTAATATATTTCCCAAATGGTCAAAATGCTGCTAAGATGTTACCAGATTGAATTTTGGAACGAAAAATGAAAGTTTTCAGAAAAAACTGAAAAAACTACAGAAGATCAAAAACATATGTATGATCTATCTGGGAAATTTTCAAGTCATTTAGGTGAGTAGATTGGGAGAAAATGGCTTCTGAATATTCAGGTTCATATTTTAATTAATATTAGACTGAAAAATTACGGCTTTCAGAAAAAATAATTAAAATCTAAAACATAAGTATGACTATTCTGGGAAATTTTCAACTCAATTGGGTGAGAGGGCTGAGAGAAATGGGTTTCTAAATATCAGCATCAAAATGTAACTGAATTTTGACAGAAAAATTAAAGTTTTCAGAAAAATCCGAAAAAAAGACATAAAATCGGAAACGTATGTACGACCATTCTGGGAAATTTTCAACTCAATCGGGTGAGAGGACTGAGAGAAATGGGTTTCTGAATATCAACATCAAAATTTAACTGACAGAAAAATTAAACGACGCGCCCAAAACTTGACAGAAACATTTGCATTATAGGTCTTCTGGAAGCTCCCAAAACTGCACCGGCGCCAAAAGCACGCGCGCACGGTGAGACCCCCATCTAAGCGCACGAGGACCCAAAATTTTTGACTAAAAATGACTTTCCTATCCATGAGTGAGCCTGATTTTTACTCACAGGCTGATAGCAACACCAGTACCAATTGAGGGCATTTTGGTAAATTTTTGCAACCCTGCCCCTTATCCCCTACCTCCACCATCCGCTGCCTGAAGCTCCCCCAAATCCCTAAGCCTCCGTCGCACCGTGCCTCCACCAAATCCCTAAGCCAAACCTACAATTCCCACTCCTCCGACCAGGTTCCACCTCCCGCCTCCCTTCTTCTTCTCTGTCCCCGCGCCGCATCCTTCACCGCCTCCCGCCTCCGCCACGAGCCGCTGTCCCGAGCATTCACTTGCGCCTCAGTCACCGCGTCACTGGCCGAGCCTCCCATTCTGCCTCTGCTGCCCCACCTCCTCCGCCACCGCCCTGCCACACTGTCGCCACATCCACCACCTCCTAGTCGCCCACCCCATCCACAACCGTTGGACAAACCATCGCCGATGGGTCTAAATGTCAAAGCTCAAGGAAATAAAAGAAGGCAGTACACTCCAGCAGGTGAAATCCTTCTTCTATTCTGGTATATTAGTGAAATCATGACAATGAATGTGAACTGTTTGTATTCTTGACACATCAAAATCCATCAATTTTGGTATCACTCCTAGATCCTACTCCGTATAATATTTTTAGTGCCCTTGATCTAATTTTGTACAGCCATATTGATTTTGGAGAGAAGATATGGCATTTAACAATAATCGTAGGGCTAGTTGCCTTCTTAATTTTTTTTTCTGTCAGTGCTTGCTTGTATCCTATGGCTGGGCGCTGAAACTCTACATGTTGTTTTCATCAGTATCATGTGCTTCCTGGTTACATATAGAAATTCATCTATTCTAGTATCACATAGTTAGTTGGTTACACGCTGAAACTCTCTCGGTGCTTCCTTATATCATCTTCTTGCTAATATGTATTTTAGGTTGTATATTTGATCAGTATCTTTACGGTAAATACATAATTATGGTCAGATTAAATCTTTGTAAGGTGTATGTAATAAGTTTCTGTTATTGTTTCTGTTTATTGTAGAAGCACCACTTACAGCCTACGATGAAATTCGGATGAAACAATGTATGATGAATAATTCAAGGTTGCAGCAACTAGGAATACGAAAATTATCCGACATGTTCGCATCAACTTTCAGTACCTCAGAAAACACTAAGAATAACATAGGAGACTCTGGATCTGAGTACGATCCTGAAGAGGACGATACTAGTGAAGGGGATTTAAGAGATAGCAACGTAATACTTGAGGCGGATGCACTGCAGGAGTTGGAGTCCACACATCCTAGCTCAACAGCTAAGGTGCTATTTCCTCCTTCTTAGGGCTTAAATGTTGGTTGTTTCCTATTTACGATTTAATTCTTTTCCAACTTGTGCTTATTTCACATGTGCTTGGTAGATTTATCCATTGTTTCATTTGGAGCAGGACTTGCAGTATTCTAAGAGCAATAAACATACAAAGAGCACAAATACAAAGAGGACGGCTACTATGCCTCCAGATGGATTCAAACCTCGGCCTCCTAAGAGAGTTCTAGCAGAAGCCCAGCCTCAGCCTCAACACGTGCAAACTTCTCGAGTCACAAGGTCCAAAAAAAATTATGCAAATGAAATCCCCATGCCAGCTGCATGTGAGGTTAATACTGGTCATAGTGCCAACTTTGCCGACCACACTTGGGCAGGTAACATAGTGAAGTTCTATCTAACAAGTTCGCTTTCAACTTGTAAACCATGCCATGACAGTCACTTGCTCTGTACTTATTGTGCTAGATGAAGTTGTCCATCACAACGACTGCTGAAATGAAGGTAACATGGTTGATGAACAGAACCAGAATGCAAATGGAGCTGAGGGTGATGCCCAGCTTGCTGTGGTTGCTGCCACCGCTGAGCAGAACCAAAATGGCAACCAAACTGATGCAGAAGCTGAAGGTATGTTTTTATCTACATCGAAACTACATTGGCATTGATATATCATAGACTATTTATCTAATAGACACGTGTCAGCTATTAATCCTAATTTTTTAATGCATGAACTACTAAAACGAAACTAAATTCTTAATCATGTTTGTTTTTTCTTGTGTTAATAATATAATTGATGTTATTAGTTGTCCTTCATCCTAAAACTTTCTATCGTTTCATCTATACAGATCTACAACTACTTGGAGAGGAGAGGATCAGGGGAAATAATATGGGAAAAGGTCTTGATAGGATGTCTCGGTCTAGGCGTGCTAAACTTGCGCTTACCATCGAAGAAGGGAGAACAAGGCCGTATAATCCAATGATTGCTGCAAAGTTTGCCACAGAGTGCAATATCGCAGTCAGAAACCATATGCCAATTTTCAAACACTGGAAGGATTACAAGAAGAAACCTCTTCTCTTGAAAGACTACATAGGCAAAGTTGGTGTGACTATTCAACCTGTCTGCCTCCCTCCCCCCTAATATGTTCTAATGATTCACAATTGACTGTAAAGTATTCACAAGCTTATTTATCATGGTAGTCAAGGTTTCACATGGACACAGATGCTCACCCTGTTAAAAATGCTTGTACCAAAATGCTTAAAAATGCACAACGTCAGGAGCGATATAGGATCAAACGGAAGTACTTTGATCCTTATCCGTTACATTTGGTGCCCAAAAAGTCCCCTCTGAAATCCATGACTGATGAAGAGTGGAATGAACTTGTGGAAGGATGGAAAGATCCACGAAAGATGGTAACATGTTCCTGCACAACCATGTCATTCATGCTCAACTATAATCTTATATGCGCCTTACATTTGTACCATCTTGATGTAGGAAACTTGTGCGAAGAACAAAGCCAACCGAGCTGAAGTTAAATTCCATCATACAACTGGTTCCCGCAGCTATGAAATTGCCTGCGAAAATTTGGTAAGTTCGAATTGTCAATGTAGTTTGCCAACTCTGAATGTTGTATACTTCATAGACTAAATTGTCCGCATCTTTTCAAGTTTAAACTTCCGAGAAGAAAATAGTAAGTATTGTCCATGTACCTGTTGTTTTTAGGGGGACAAATACAAAGATGAACCACCTACTGAATTGGATTTATTTAAAGAGTGCCACTACAGCAAGAAGAAAAAAGGCTACACTTCTACTGTAGAGAACGCAATCGTAAGTCAACTCGTGCAAATTTAGATTCCTTAGCCTTTTCGGTCAGCACATGAGTTGTTTACCTTTCATGTGTGTGTGTGTCCTGTTGTTTAGCTGTTGAAAGATTACAATGTGGCAACTTAAGAGTATCATTGATGGATTTAGTTGTACTAAAATTACATTTTCCAGCTAGTATTTGAGAACAGGTTGTACGTCCTTGCAGCTTAGCTCAGAAATGCTCTTGATCATATTTATATACTTCATTCTGAGCCTACAGCTTGTCATGGGTAATCTGTAGATCACATACTGCTCATATGATCTTGAACACATAAGTTTGTGCATTTGTTTGATCGGAATTTATTTTCCTGATATGATCATCTTTCTATGCAAAATCAGTTTGTCTTTCTAATGTTGTCTACATGCTATTAATTAATTACATGAACTCCTGTAGTCCTGTATTGTCATGCATGAAGCATTATGTCTCCTCCCCTTTTGAGTCACTTGAGTCTCTTTCCATTGCTACTAGGTGACAAGGTCACCTCAGAATTACATGTATAATTTCTTATACATTCTTGACCTTGTTTATCCTAAACATCCTTATCGGCTCGCGTGTGCTGTAATTTGTGTTCTTATTTGCAGTTTATTCCAACTGAAATTGCTCTAAGTTGTGATTTATGAACACTGTTTTTACTTGAATTGATAGGCTGAAATGGAGACCAAGCTCACTGAACCTGTAGAAGATGGACAACATTCAAAAACTGTCACAGAGGTTGTTTCTGAGGTTCTAGCTGAGAAGACCAAAAAGAATCCAGCCTGCACCTACACGTAGATCCAAGGATGACCTTGAAGCACAGTTGGCTATGGAGAAGAGGGGAGCAGATTAGCTTCGCGAGATTGTAAATACTCAGCGTCAAGAAATAGATCTATTTTCCAAGAAAATGCAGGAAGCAGAAGCGGCAAGGGCCAAGAAGGACGAGGAGATGATGAAGAAGCAAGCCGAGACTGATGCACTCATTAGGGTTCTGATGGCCATGATTCCACAGACTCGTGTTACACGTTAAGCTGATATTGCAAGTTACCTGTTGGTGCACTGGTATTTTGGTGGTACTTGTTTTGCTAGGACTTGCATGTTGATATTTTGGAGCTGTTTGCTCTCTTGAGATGTATTTTGCTGCTGCATGGTAGACAGCGTCCGGTATGATTGTATATTCTTGAAGTTGCACTTGGACCTCTATAATGTTCACATACCTATGGTATTTCTAGAAATCAACTAATGTTGTTTCTACGCCATCTATGCTATATTGTCGAAGGGCCTGGAATTTTGCTGAGACTCCAAAAAACCTAATGGAACACCGGTTTAATTAAAAAATGATGGGCTTTAGTAAACGGGCTATGAATAATATAGACCACAATTAAAATGGTCCGAGAAAGTTGAAAACGTGGGCTAAATTACACGGAATAATTGGGCCACCTAACTGATGGGCCTAACTAGCACATTTAAGGTCTTGGCTAGTGATGCTAGCATGACATAATGCTGATGTCAGCATGACATAAGTCCGGACACTTGGGATGCCACGTCAGATGGACACGTGGCGCATAGTCAGACCCGAGCCTTGCCTCTTGTATTGGTCCAGATGGGCCCACCTAAATCCGTGACGGATATAAAACATCACAATTGGCTCCTGCCAATCCATGACGCGATATACATGACGTTCTTAAAATTCGTCATGGATAGAAAGCGGTGACGTTCTTGTATTAGTTCATGACAATTTTAGGATGTCATGGATCACCAGATTTGTTGTAGTGTCTTCTCTTCTTCCCTTGGGTGGCAGATCGGCGGGAGTCGGAGCTCCGTGTCGGGCCTTGCCTAGTGCTCGCAAGGTGCCGACGGTGTTGCTGGTCTGTGCGGCGAGCGGCGGTGCCCTCCTCGTGTCCGGGGCACATGTGTGCGCTGCGGGCCGGATCTAGGCCAGACGGGCCCAGATCTGCCGGCGGACGGTGGCCACGATGGGACGGCGGTGGTGGACTCAACCGAGGTGCGGATGGGCGGCCAGCGTGGTGGTGGCGAGGCTGGTCGGTGGCGGGCTGCAAGGGTGAGGCAGCGTGGACTGGTTCCGTCTCGTGGACTCGTGGTGGTACTGCGGGCCAGATCTGGACCAGGCGGGCCCAGATCTGGCGGCGGTTCCTCAGCTGCGCCCCACACGACACTGGCACATGCGACACTGGCACGGCCCAGGCGTTATCCCTGCGACAGTGCGGCTCGTCGGGTCTCCTGGACGCCATAGCTACAACCTCGCTCGGTGGGTCTCGCTGCAGGCGTTGAGGGCCAGGCCTGAGCCAGGTGGGCCCGGATCTAGCAGTGTCGTCTGTCCCGCGATACCGGTGGCGTTGGAAGGTGACCTCGGAGGTGGTTCACACGGTGGAAGATGGAAGCGAGTTTCTTGGTGGAGGGCGTTGTCGCTTGTACACGATGTAGGGCGGGTGCGAGAGTAGTCGGGGACAATGCGCTGAAACGTGTGGTTCTGACCTTGGCCAGGCGGGCCGAGTTCGGAAGGCACGGTGGTGGCTCCAAGCGTGTGGGCTAGACTAGGGCCAAACAGGCCTAGGTCTAGTGATGCCTTGTGGGCCTTCTTAGGCCCGAGCTTTGCAGGCCCCGCATTCGGCATAATCGTCGTTCTACTACCATAGTGCCATCCCTATTCGTAATCACCTGCAATTGCCGCGATCTTGGAGAAATCCCGTTGAAGTGTTCAGCACCGGCAAGCCGGCGCTTGAGGGCGTCGCCATTCCTTCTTGGAGCGCGTCGGGGTTATCCCCTCTCCACCCCTTACACGTCACAATCCTTCCTGGAGGTGTTATCTTGGTACTTGGGTAGGCCCTGGTTCTTGTAGCGTGGTAGTGGGTCAAGCACGGGTGACGGTCTGGTGGTCGGTTGCCTTCTTGAATCGATGTTGTCGCTCCTCTTATTGTATCGTTTTTTCTCTTTTCTTTCGGTTGGGCACGTGTGTGTTGTTTCCCCAGCATTTCTCGCTAACTCTTGTATGGTCGTTGCTTTATTTATAAAGCGGGGCGAAAGCCTGTTTCGAGGTTGGGTGCACGGGGCCGATCAGACATGCCTTTCCCCCGAGCCTGAGGACCATGTATGCTTCCTTGATACCTCGTTGTGGGTCGGTTTAGTACTCAATGCTGCTAGAAACATCATAGACAATCAGCAACAGAAATAGCACCACCACTCTACAAAGTAATTCGTCAGATGCAAGGAGTACAGATGTGCCATCGTGACAAATGTCGTTCATACAGTATAAACATAGTTCATATAAGAAGCGGAGTCTCGATGCTGGAGGCCAGAAACATCAGAACTAAAAAATGGCATACCACTCTACTAAGCGATGATTCGTAGTATACATAGAGTATAGATGCGACGCGACAACAAACATCGTTCATATAAGAAGAAGCGTCTGGCAGTCTGCTAGGGAAGAGCAGAGTAGAGCAGTCGGGGGTTTTACCTACCAGCAGAGCAGAGACGTATCGGTCGAATCTGTCAGTGGGGAACGGGAAGTCCTCGGCATCGTTTCCATGACCTCGACCCCCTTGAGCGCTTTCTTCTGCTCGGCCTTCCTGAGCTAGTGCGGGGACTAGTCAAGCAACATGACCTTCTCCCTGTTGGCGTGCTTGACGATGCCGAGCATGGTGAAGCCCGTGCGGCCGCCGACGTCGACCACCTTGAGCTTGCGGCTGTGGAGGTCAATGCGTCGTCTTAGACGATAGAGAGGAAGCGGTAGAACCAAAAGGCCTCCTTCTTGTGCTGGATGAAGCTCCGCGCTGAGGCCGGCCGAGCTGCCGCCGATGAGGAGGTCGCGCACCGCAGCAGTGGCTTGCCGGACATACCTACGCGCATGGAGAGAGCAAGGGGGACGGGGCATAGGGCGGAACGAGAGGCTCCAAGGCCGAGGTGGCCGATTTCAGTCGGGACGGAGCTGGCGGCTAGGGTTTCGGTTGGGGATAGAGAAGGAAGTGTTGGTGTCTGCATGTGCGCGAGCGAGGAGGCTGGGTAGGCCTAGTATAAGGCGGGTTGCATCGCATGCGATGGTACCGTAGTAAAGTACCTCAAGCGCACACAATCATTGTGCGGGGCCGGTAACAAAAATATCTTCGGCGCATCAGGTACATGAACGTCAACGATAGCTCAGGCCCCTCCACCTGGTCCCTTTCACATGTTATCGTCGGCGTATAAGCACGTTGTGCGCCAGCGGTACTGAAATATCCCCGGCGTATCAAATATAAGTGTGACTACGGTAGTTAGCACTAGCGCATCATATATTTTATGCGTCTGCGGTAAAACATGCTGCTATAAGCATTTCTCTAGTAGCGGAATCTGGAGCAATTGTTACTTTTTAGCGGGGGAAAGAAAAGGCAAGAGAAAAAGAACAACATGGAAGTGTCAAAGCACTAGGCAGTACCGACGTGCCTCGTTAGAGGGTCGCGGTCCATGTTATATGGCGATACGGAAATTTACAAGAGTTTGAGTAGGAGACGTATACCGTACCATATACAGGTTAAATAATGGAAACCGAACCTATTACATGTTCTAACATGAAGAGTTGAAGGTGATAACCTTGGTTGCCAGAGGTGGTGTAGATCTCAGACGAAGAGAAGAAAGCTTGGAGGCGGAATAGAGATCGGCCGAAGAAGGACAGAGGTGGTGTAGATCTCAGACGAAGGGTGACGCAGGCGCAGGGGCGCTCGGATGAAGGAAGACGGAGGCAGAACGATTTTGACGGAGGCGGCATAATTTCTTCGGTCGCCACAGGAAGGTGAGCGGGAGCGTCACACCCAGCGTTGCCGCCTCTCTATCGGCGAGAGAGAGCGACAAAGCTGAGGATATCCTGCCCAATCCATCGAGGCATGGAAGTTTTGCCCTGGGAAGTGTCGTCAAAAGGTCCGGGAATCCTGCCTCCACGGACAACAAAATGGCCCGCTCAGTTACCTGGGGTCAATTTGGCCCGCGGTTTCATGGGCTATGGAAAGGGCCAGGATCCCCTCGGGATCCTCTGCATCCAAATGAGCCCTGAGGCAATAACCAGCGGGCTATGTGTGTGTTTTGTTATTATTTATAGATCTGTAGGTTTAAGATGCTACTTTGGCGTGTAAAGTGAAATTCAACGCTCAACGACATTGAAGACCGCGAGCAGAGCAATGCCATTGACGAACAGAACAGGCCCGCATGCAGCGACTATGTCACATCCTCATTTGAGAACAAAGTTGTAAGGTGGAAAACACAAAATTTAGGACCAACGAAAACTTTTTAGTTGATCCTGTTATTTTCCTGATGTTGTAACTCCTATTTGAACCTGATTTTTCTATGAGAAATAAAGAGTGGAATGTTGTTATCTTGATTCCTTGCCGTCATTATCATCTCTCAATCTTGGTTATGGATCACCAAAAGAAACAAAACAAAATTCCTTTGAAAATTCCTAAGGAAAACATGAGTTTTTCTTTTCTGTTTTTGGCTATCACTCACTCTTTTGAGCATCATTTCTATCTATGGATCTCAACTCAATTTTGTGTTTTCTTTGGATGTCATCCATCCTTGTTGTATGGACTTGCTCACCATGTCCAAAGAAACATTTTTGATCAAGTGAAACCCCTGTTTTCTTGAGTGTTTTTCTGCCTAGTTGGTAAAACAGTGAAAACAGAAAACCTCACCTGTTTCAGTCTTGTTTTCAGCAACCTATAGATTTTCCTAAATTCAAATAAAAATGTGTTTCTGGATCTAGACATTGTACTCGTCAAAACCATACTCTCACTTTTCGATTTGAAAATTGGTTGCTGTACCAAACACATCCACACATTTCCTATTCTCTGTCAGTTTCAGGACTTGGAAAAATCACCAAGTCATAACTGAAACTGTCAAATCTGAAACTGAACTTTTCTGTCAGTGCACCAGATTCAAAACTTGCTCAAATTCGAGTTTCCTTTCATCTAGATCGTGTGCAACCTTGCCAAACCAGCTACCCTCACTCCCCTCGACCAAAACCAGGTGCTGGTTTCATCCAGGAAACCACAGGGAGAGAGAACAACGTCGTGCCAAAGATGGTGGCCGATGGCCCGTGCTGTCATCAGAGAAACAGGGCACACCGGTGCCATTTCTCCACCTTCCACTGCTTTGAGCTAGTGAGTGCATGAACACGACGCCACTGTGCTCACCTTGCTCCTCCACATGATGTCCATGGCCTGAGGAGTGCACATGCGCAAGCATCGCCATTGCCTTGCTGTCGAACGCCTGAGCAGGCACACACCCAAGAGCTCCCTGTATAAAGCACCCCCTCCCCTCCTGCCTCGCCACACAACTCACCATTCACACCGCACTCTCCCCGCAGCAATGCCTCATCGATTGCTCTCTCTGTGAGAGCGAGGAGAGCACGCTCTCGTGTTCTATCCGTGGAGCAAGAACCCGACGCGCCAGCCCTCGTCTCTCTCTCACCTTGCTCCATTTTCTCTCCATATCAATCCCCCTGCCAAGGCATGCGTGCCTCACATCTTGTAGTGTGGATCTGCATGCAGGATCACCGCCGTTGAGCTCGACGCTTCCGGGAACGCCTCGGTGCGCGCAGGAGCTGTGGGTGGATCCTTTTGCTGCTACTGCGTCCACACGCCTCCATCGACCTCGTACTATCCTCTCGTCATCAACCGTCGACTCCTATCGAGCTCAAGGTCAGCCCCTGCCCGTATGAGTGTGCATGTGCTCGCTGGCTGCGCGATTTGGTCGCGAGGAAGAAAAACGAGCGAGAGCCGTTTGTTTTTCGATCTTGATCGCACGGCCCCTTACCGGTTCGTTTGCGCGTGCGAATGAACTCGGCCGGCCCAGCGCAGCGCGTTTTATCGTGTGAAGGCCAACGGCCCGTTGAGCCTGCGCTAGAGATTTTTATTCCTTTTCTGTTATTCTGAAAACTGCCTCATCACTTTAATCAAAAATAAAATGCCTAAACACCAGATCTGGACACCCCCTATTTATCTAGGTTACATTCATGTTTTCTTAACCACATTCAAGTGACAGATCTGCCTTTGCACCCCTAGATCATCCTGGAAAAATTCCTAAACTCAACCTATCTGAAAGAGTAAACATGAGATAACTTTCGTTTTACGAATCCAATGGAAGTGAGGTTTGGCTCTCTTGTTAAATATTGATGATACCTAACTAGAGAAGTTGGCCTCACATGCACTTGAGTTTCCTATAAAAAATGACAAGCACAAGGGTAAATGACCCTAAATGACAAGCACAAGATGTCAGCCACTAAATGATTTTTATGGTTTTTTTTAAATGATTTTTTAGATGAATCCTTTTGGATGTGATTCTGTATGTATAGATCTATCATATCCTAGATTGGTGTGCTGTTTTGATCGGTAGATTAATTTTGGCATGGATTGCAAGTTCTGGTAGTATTCTGCCATTTCTAGATGTTATGTATTTGATGTTTGCTAAGTATGGAGATGCATTGTGTGATCTTACTAGCATGTGTAGGAGTTGTTTTCACTGCCATATGATTGTTATCTTGTAGATCTACCATGTTAGAATAAATCTTGTTCATGAAAATATCATGGTTTCGGATGCATGTTAAGATCTATGCTTGTTTTCTAGTTTCAATGTGTACGAGATTTGTTTGCCATGTTTACCTTCATGCCATGATTGTTTCTATGCTTTGTATGGTATGATATGCCTCTGTTATGTACATTTTTAGCTACTGGTTGCATGCTCCTTTCATGTATACAAGTATATTATGGCTTGCATGTTTTACTCTTGTATGCTTGTATAGTTATTTCCTATATTGTTTTCATTATGTTTCACTCATTTTGGTGGATGACCAGAGAGTCATTACACTCTTTATGGCCTTATATGAGAGTGTTACACCCACTGGACTCATGCCATATACTTGATGCATGTCTTGTTTGAAACTATACCATGTTATGTATGTTATTTATGCATGTTTGGGTATTGTAGCATGCTTTAGTGCTATTAATTTTGGGTGTTTCTTTTTGAGTGAATGCTTTATGTATGTGTGATGTATTAGTTTGTGCTTGCCTTTGTCTTTTACTGATTGAGTGTTTTTATTTTTTACTTTATACGACGTTAGATAACGAAGAAGTTGTTAATCCTGTAGTGATTTTCTATAACTCTTGTTTATTTCAAGAGTGTGATCAAGACCAGGGACAAGGCAAGCCACCCTAAATGCTTGTTGTTGTTTTACTTATCATTCTCTATCATGCATGTTTTACTTCGGAAGTTTTTACTTAAGTTGTCTTTGAACTATTCTCTTAAGTGGAAACTACTGCTATCGCTTTTATCGAATTGTTGTAGCCAGTACATAATCTTGGTGTTACCAAGCCCTTAGGTGTTTTGGAGCCATCACTTAATTAACTTAAGTCCCTTAGTGGATATTTTAATTTGGTGTTTATGAAAAACAAATGCCTTTGGAAAAACCCCTAAGAATGGTGGGACCTTGTCCGAGGGAGGTTTGTGAAGGAAGAAGTGTTTTCAACTTGTTTTACAAAATGACACATAACCTAGTCTTCGCCGGACAACCAAACCATACTGTCACATTACCTCAATATGGGAATGAGGTCTAGCTAAAAGCTTGTCGGAGTTAGTCTGTGTCTACCTCAATGTGCTATAGGGGTTAGAGTCCCCTGAACCGAATTGTCGCCGGGAGGGAGTAACGGGACATTCAGAGTGTAGGATTAAGTTCGCCACCGGTTGCAACAATTGGGTCTCCTGCCATGGAGGTGCGTTGTCAGGGGAAACCAGATCGATACGACTGACTCACTCGGTGCCGGGGAGAACAAACCCAGTTGAAGAGGTAGCCATTTACTAGCGTTTGCATAGTGCATAGTTGGGACCAGTTATCTGATGTTTTCATACTGTCTTGGACAGTCCGTGGTTGTTCACGGCGGATGTATTGGATCTTGTGGATTGTGTACACCTCTACAGAGTAAAACTATTCAGAATAGCCGCGTCCTTGGATATGGAGAGTTGAATGGCCACGTAGCTAGAATTGTGTCAATGTTTTCAAAATGTTGGAAAGAGTTGAATTTGCTCAACCATGATGAGTCTTCTACTCACCATGGATAGACCAGCCCCTTATACAACAACCTTTCTACCACCTATATTGCATACTTTCATGTGTTGAGTTTTCATTTAGGATGTCTTGCGAGTACATTCAAATGCACTCATATGGTTCCGTCCCTGGATATTGTCTTGGTCAGACTGTCAGGAGCTGCCTCAGGAGGATACCTTTGAGGAGGAGTACAATGACGATCCCGCATACTAGGCACATCTTCCGGTCACCAGCCTGTGGTGCTAAGGCGTTGACATGGGTTCTACTCGTTGTGTTCGCTTCCGCTGAATTAAGTAGTTGTAATCTGTGTTTGCCGCTGTCATGCGCGGCAATTGTCTCAACTTGGTCGATAGACCATTTGTGTAAGACTGTGTTATTCATGTAATGGATGTGAACTCTGTTGTACGTTGTCTAAATATGTTGCTCATGACTGTCGATCTGGGGTCATGAGTGTATGCATATTAACGGTCTCGGACATCTAATCTGGGGTCCCCACAGACTACGGCTCACAAACGGAAGGGGAACGTGCGAGAATCCAAAGAGAAGCTCACCCTCGACACGTGTTTGTTCTCGACGGAGATGGTGGAAATAGCTCGCCGGAGTCGCGTCGAGGCCGGGGAAGGAAATGGAAAGTGGCGGAGATTCGTCTCCCCTCGGCTCGATTCCTCCTGCAGGGACGTAGAGGACGACGGGCCGAACTTTTGCCCCATACGGCGGAGGTAGACGGTGGATAGAACGCTGGGGATCGATGTTCTCCCATGGCGGCTAGTTTTAGGGTTTGAGGGGTGCGAAGGAACAGAGAGGGCACCATCGATATAGGGTTCGTGGGTGGGGGGGTTCTTAACAGGGGCCGAAGGTCATGGATGGTCGACGTGTGGAGGCCCCATCGTGTGGCTCACCTCCTCCTTGCCTCTGCCATTGGCGTACCGAGGTAGAAGACAAAGTACACGCCAATTTGCAGAAACCCCCTATCTTCATTTTTTTTCTAAATTTTCACCTAAGCTCCTTAATTAAAACATATAATTGAGGGGCTTAAACAAATCAAAACATTATGAAAATTTTCACTAAATTTCCATTTGACACGGGGAACGAAGTGTAAAATTTTCAGATCATTTGATGAAACTTTCGAGAACAAAGTTGTTTCAATTTGCTTTGAGGCATTTTTAATAATTTCATCATTAATTTAATTTGGTAAAATAATTGGCTTTGCAAATTTTTATATTTCGGGGGCTGGTAGACATATTGACAAGTGTAGCCACTTCCCCAAATTTTTGTTTGCAAAAACTCTCACAAAACATTGGAATTGAGTTATAGTCATTTTTGCCTTTTCTCCTTATTAAATTTGTGGCAATTGTTTTCTTCTTCCCAAACTTACCATAATATATATGGAGGCTCCCATCAACATTGAGAAGCAATCCATAATTATCTCTTGGAATTTTGAAATATTTCTGAAAGTCATTTGAATTCAAATTGCATGAAGCCAATTTGGAATGCCTCTCCTTTTATAAACATTTTGGCATTTTCTTATAGTTGCAAAACTATCAATTTAATTCTTGGAATTTCCTTGACAAGTATGGAAGATCAATAGATCGTTTTCTTTGCGAATGGATTTGTCTGCACTTAAGGTTTTCCAGTTCTGCTTTATTTACTTTTAGCAATTTAATATAGATGCCATGATGCATGATGGAAGGCAAAAGCGAAAATTTGGCTCAAATTTGGGCTGTTACAGAATTTCATTGTTGCCATCACGAAACCCTTTGAACAAGTAAGAGAAAAACCACGGGCGTCAGCCAGCAATACTTTCACTATTTTGGGTGAGGTTACAAACGCGCTAGGATTTACAATATGTGGCTTATCCCAAACGACGGCTTACACGAGGTATCAGATTATAGAAACATTATGTACTTGCCAAGTTGATTATCTACTTCATTCTCGAATTATTTAATTTTTTTATGCTTGGGACTTCTGTTTCGTAATGTAGGCATATATGTATCTACTGAATTGATCAGCAAAGGAGATAAATTTATCGTAGCCACATCAGGATGTCGTTCTAAATGGACAGCATACATCATTATGAATCAGCTCCTGAAAGCCGCCTTCCCTCTTGTAACTCTTTGCGAAATCCGGCGGGAGCATCTTGCACAAAATGTCAGACTCAAATGTATCAAACAACTCCAAGTAGATCACCTCCATGGAGTTTATTCATGTGTTTCCATATTCTATAACCAAGTCATCAATGCAGAAAAGTCATATTTAGATCATTCGGCTTTGACCCTTCAAAATTGCTTCCTTGTTTAGAAATCTTTTGGGTTGCTACATAATGCCTTATCTTAAGTAGGTTTGCCATCAATTCATACCTGCGTTATAAATGGAAAGATTTCAATTATTTAGTTATCCTTAAAGGTTTGGGAGGAAATTTTTAATTTTCCTATATCAATTTAAGGAGAGAAATAAATGCCTAAATGAAAACTTCATACAAAAAGGATTAAATAAATGCCTATACAATTATAAATGAACAAATATTTATCTATGTCTAAACTTAAATATCACCATCAGCTATGTGTAGGTCCTCAACAAAGATAAGACATAAATAACACGGTCATTTGGGTAAGCATTGATGTCAAAAATTAATATTCATAAAAGTAAGGATGTTAAAATTCACATACTTTAACTATAAATACGAATAATGAATATACTCATCTATGAACTAGAGCAATTTTAGGAGAATATCTCACAATACCTCATTGGTAAATAGAAAACATGGGCAAAGGACAATTTGGTACCAACAAGGCATTGATATGCTTGTGGTTGGTGATGTTGCTTCTGTTTGCATCTGGTAGAGAACCTTAAACCTACACATCTCTGGTTCAGATTAATAAAGGTTAATTTAATCGGTTCTTGTTGTTTTCTAATGGATGCAGAAGATATGAGATCTGATGGTTGCGAAGGTCATGATAGCACTACTTGGGATGGAAATATGTGTGTAAAACCTGGCACTTGCAATGCGGCCTGCAAGACAGAGGGCTACGATCGAGGTCGCTGCTATGCTCTGACGTTATGTAGGTGCTACAAGAACTGCACTGGTGAACCAATTCATGCTCGAGGGGATCCATTGCTATGAGTTAATGCATGGCGACTTAAATAAAAATAAAGGAATTAGGCTTGATGGGGAAATGTTCACTTGCTGCAATTTTTTGCCAGGTTTTGCTTGATTATGCTGAACACTGCTCGTAATCTATTACTCGCTCCGTTCCACAATATAAGAGATATTAGATTTTTTTCTAGTTAGTCCAGAGCATACAAGGCATCCCGGGTGAGCATACAAGGGACCCCTGCCTCCATGCACAACATAATGGCCCGCTCAGTTACCCGGGGTCAATTCGGCCCACGGTTTCATGGGCTATGGGAAGGGCCGGGATCCCCTCGGGATCCTCTGCATCCAAATGAGCCTTGAGGCAATAACCAGCGGGTTCTTAACACGGGCCGAAGGTCATGGATGCTCGACCTGTGGAGGCCCCATCGTGTGGCTCACCTCCACCTTGCCTCTTCCATCTTCGTACCGAGGTAGAAGGCAAAGTACATGCCAATTTGCAGAAACCCCCTAGCTTAATTTTTTTTCTTAATTTTCTCCTCTGTTGGTTAATTAAAACATTTAATTGAGGCCCTTAAACAAATCAAAACATTATGAAGATTTGCAATAAATTTCTATTTGACATGAGGAAGGTAGGGTAAAATTTTCATATGATTTGATGAAACTTTCCAGAAAAAAGTTGTTTCAATTTGCTTTTAGGCATTTTTAATAATTTCATCATTAATTTAATTTGGTAAAATTATTGGCTTATCAAATTTTTATATTTGGTGGGCTGGTAGACTTATTGACAAGTGTAGCCACTTCCCCAAATTTTTGTTTGTGAAAACTTTCACAAAACTTTGGAATTGAGTTTTAGTCATTTTTGCCTTTTCTCCTTATTAAATTTGTGGCACTTGTTTTCTTCTTCCAAAACTTACCATAATATATATGGAGGCTCCCATCAACATTGAGAAGCAATCCATGATTATCTCTTGGAATTTTGAAATATTTCTAAAATTCATTTGAATTCAAATTGGATGAAGCCAATTTGGAATGCATCCCCTTTTATAAACATTTTGGCATTTTCTTATAGTTGCAAAACTATCAATTTAATTCTTGGAACTTACTTGACAAGTATGGAAGATCTATAAATAGTTTTCTTTGCGAATGGATTTGTCTGCTCTTAAGGTTTTCTAGTTCTGCTTTATTTACTTTTAGCAATTTAATATGGATGCCATGATGCATGATGGAATGCAAAAGCTCAAATTTGAATCAAATTTGGGCTGTTACAAAACTTCATCGTTGCCATCACGAAACCCTAACCTGTAACAGAGATCTGACACTATTTGTTACACGAAATAGCAAAAGAACGATAAAGGTAAGCAAGATCGAACCAACGGGGACACGAGATTTTAACGTGGAAAACCCTTCGAACAAAGAAGAGAAAAACCAGGGACGCCAGCCAGCAATACTTTCACTATTTTGTGTGAGGCTACAAACGCGCCAGGATTTACGATATGTGGCTTATCCCAAACGGCGGCTTACAAGAGGTATCAGATCATAGAAACATTATGTACTTGCCAAGTTGATTATCTACTTCATTCTCGAATTATTTGAATTTTTTTAATACTTGGGACTTGTGTTTCGTAACGTAGGCATATATGTATCTACTGAATTGATCAGGAAAGGTGATAAATTTATCGTAGTCACATCAGGCTGTCGTTCTAAATGGACAACATACATCATTATGAATCAGCTCCTGAAAGCCGCCTTCCCTCTTGTAACTCTTTGCGAAATTCGGAGGGAGCATCAAAATGTCAGACTCAAATCTATCAAACAACTCCAAGTAGATCGACTCCATGGAGTTTATTCATGTGTTTCCAAATTCTATGACCAAGTCATCAATGCAGAAAAGTCATATTTAGATCATTCGGCTTTGACCTTTTAAAATTGCTTCCTTCTTTAGAAATCTTTTGGGTTGCTACATAATGCCTTATCTTAAGTAGGTTTGCCATCAATTCATACCTGCATTATAAATGGAACGATTTCAATTATTTAGTTATCCTGAAAGGTTTGGGAGGCAATTTAAAATTTTCCTATATCAATTTAAGGAGAGAAATAAATGCCTAAATGAAAACTTCATATAAAAAGGATTAAATAAATGCCTATATAATTATAAATGGAGAAATATTTATCTATGCCTAAACTTAAATATCACCATCAGCTATGTGTAGGTCCTTAACAAAGATAAGACATAAATAACACGGTCATTCGGATAAGCATTGATGTCAAAAATTAATATTCATAAAAGTAAGCATGTCAAAATCCACATACTTTAACTATAAATACGAATCATGAATATACTCATCCATGAACTAGAGCAATTTTGGGAGAATATCTCACAATACCTCATTGTTACATAGAAAACATGGGCAAAGGACTATTCGGTACCAACAAGGCATTGATATGCTCGTGGTTGGTGATGTTGCTTGTCTTTTCATCTGGTAGAGAACCTTAAACCTACACATCTTTGGTTCACATTAATAAAGGTCAATTTAATCGGTTCTTGTTGTTTTCTAATGGATGCAGAAGATATGAGATCTGATGGTTGCGAAGGTCATGACAGCACTACTTGGGATGGAAATATGTGTGTAAAACCTGGCACTTGCAATGCGGCCTGCAAGACAGAGGGCTACGATCGAGGTCGCTGCTATGCTCTGACGTTATGTAGGTGCTACAAGAACTGCACCGGTGAACCAATTCATGCTCGAGAGGAGCCATTGATATGAGTTAATGCATGGCGACTTAAATAAAAATAAAGGAATTAGGCTTGATGGGGGAAATGTTCACTTGCTGCAATTTTTTGCCAGCTTTTGCTTGATTATGCTGAACACTGCTCGTAATCTATTACTCGCTCCGTTCCACAATATAAGAGATATTAGATTTTTTTTCCACATTCACATACATACACATGTATCTAGACATATTTTAGCGTATATGTACACTCAATTTAGAGTATATCTAGACAACATGTGAAATATTTAAAACATCTTATATTATGGAACGGAGGGAGTAGTTTTTTAAAGTCACCATACCAAATTGGTGAACACCATCAACCGACACCTCATTCTTTTCTTCTTTGCACTAGACATGAGAATCTATGTCATGTGGGATACGACCCCCTTAACAAGTATATGAAGCACCACTTACCGGAAAAGGGAAACATTATACATGAAGCCAGCCGACAAGCCTACACTACTAGGAAAAAGCCTATAGTTGCACTGGTCACCGCCGGCGCAGAATTTTTTTTAACTGCCAGCGCTACACACCGACGGCGCGCGAAATACGCCAGCGCCGACGCAAAATCCATACCACCGGCGCTTTCGCAGGCCGTCGTGCCGGCGCTAAAGCAGGGACAGGCCCCGCTAACACTTATCCCAGCACCTGGGTCCGCACACATCGGCACAAACTGCAGTGCACCCCGCCCCCCCCCCCCCCCCCGCTGGCTAAGCACGGAAGTACCCTCGGCGTATATGTTCACACGCATGCTGGTCGTTGGCGATGGAGGAGTGCTGCCGGCCGTGGACCCCCCGCGCGGCACGTCCGTTTTTGTCGAGAGCGCGACGGGATCACCAAGCCCCTCTGCGGCCGGCGAGCGTGGAGGAACCCACCACTCTTCAGGAGCGACAGGCTGCGCTGTCTCGGCCAGGGCTACAGAGGAAGCCTCGGACGTCCTCGCTCTCTTGGGAGACTTGCATCGCGAAGGAAGATATGCGGCAAAAAAATCACCAAGGACAGGAAGGATCATCTGGAAGGAACTTACTCAGCGCTCTAGCCCCAAGCTCGTGGCACGTGTTTTCTCCCACGGGGCGTCACCCCGGCCGGCACCACCGAAGATGACCCCGAGCCTGCATTGACCCTAGAGGATCGCGGCCTCTTATCGACAACCTCGACCTCGTCAGAAGAACTAGGAGAACCCGTGTGTTCTGGAGGGGAAACAGAGGAGCTCGAATCCCCCGACGACTCGTTCTCCCCAACTTGGTCGTGACCCTCGAGGAGGCGTCTCTTTTACACACGCCTTGGAGCCTCCTTGGTGGACGCGGAATCCTCCATTTCGGAGGGGTCTACATCACTTCCCTCGAGAGGAACAACATGATGAAGGGTTTGTCCCGTTGAGACTCCTCGCCTTCCGCCAGGAGTCCCCATCGATCAAAGCGCGACATGGCGGCAATCACAGTGTCGCGCTCTGCCTCCCCGAGGCTATTAAGAGGGGCAACCGAAGAAGGAAGGGGCGAAGGGGAGCCCTTGGTGAGGAGGGTTTGCATCATCCCCTCGAACACCCTGCCTTCGAGCAAGGTGCTGCTCAGCCTCATGCTGTCCTCCGGGTCACCGCATTAGCAGATGAGGCGGCCGTGCTCCTGGAGGGGCGCCAGCCGTTGGTGAACGAACTCACGGACAAGAATGGAAGCCACGAGCCTGTGGTCACTTTGCTCCTCCAACCGCTGCACTAGGGGAGCCATGCCGGGCCATCATGAATGTAACGCCCGGGGTTTCCCCTATAGCATCGCTGTTGTTTTCTTCGCATAACATCGCATCATGCATCCTCGTGAATTTTTAAAAACTTGCTAAAAGTGTGCAATTCAACAACCTTGTTTTCTGGAATTAAATTGCATCAAAAACAAATTTTTTTTAGTGCCCAAAACCACAATTGAAAGGAATAACAACACGCAGAAAAAAAAAGGGAAAAAAAAAACGTTTTGGGGGTGTGGCAGCCGGACCAGGCCAGCCCACTAGGCCCAGCCGGCCCCCCCCACCAAACCGAACCCTAAATTTCTCTCTCCCCTCCTCCTTTTGCCCCGCCGTTTCCACAAATTACAAACAGGTCCCTCCACCTGCAAAAAAAAAAAACGCAACGCACACACCCGCTCGCAGGAACCGCACGCACGACAGGAGGGGATCGATCGATCCCCTCGCTGCGTCTCCTTCCCTGCCTCGCTTCTCCCGTCGCCTCCATTCCCTGGCCGCCACCGAACCCCTCGCCGGCGCCCTTCTCCTCCCCAAGCTCCGCCTTCCCATCTCCGGCCGCCCTCTCTCCGGCCGCCCTCCTCCCTCATCCTCTCCCTCACCTCCGGCCACCCTCCTCCCGTGGCGCCCCGTCCATCTCCGAGCTCTGCGCCTCCCTCGCGCCGGAGACCGCCGCTTGAGGCCGCCACCTCTCCTCGCTTGGCCTCGCCGCCGTCCGGAGCAACGAGGGGCCGCTAGCCGGAGCGGCTGCAGCAGCCCTAGCCATGGCCTGCCATGGCGCCTTCCACCGCCGCCCCACTCCACTTCCTCTCCGTCTGCGGCGCCGGCAGGAGCAGGGCTCCGCCGCGCCCGCTCCAGTGCTCCCTCCACCTCGAGACCGCAGCCCCGGCGCTGCTCACACGGCGCCGCCCCCGTCCGTGCAGAGCGGCTGGTGGTCGAGCTGCTGCTGCTCGCCGGCAGCCGTCGTTGCCGGCATCTCCTCCTGCTTCCGCCGTCCTATGCCGCGGGCGCAGCCGGTCTTTTTGCCACCATGGACGCACCGCTCCGTCACCTGCAGCTGCCCTGGCGCCGTTGGTTTTCGCCCGCCAAGTGCTCGAGCAAATGCCACAAGAGTTCACCGTCGTGCTCTGTTTGTTGTGACTGAGGCCTTCGCGCCGTATCGTGTATGACCGTGGAGCTGCCAAGATCTTCCCGATGACGTGAACGACTACATCGACTCCGGACGTGAACGACTACTTCGACTACGATACGTGAACGACTACTGTCACCGCCACCGTGTCCGTTTTGCGTTGGCCGCCTTCGTGCGCGCCCGAAGACCGGGACCGTCAGGTTCGCCTCCGACCCCGAAGACGGTGTTGTTACGGTTCGCCCACGACTACTACGACTACTTCGACGACGATGACCGCGTGATTCGAGAACGACTACTTCCTCTACGGCGTGAACGACTACCTCCACGACGATGACCCTGGAACGACTACGTCCTCGACGTCGACTACTTCCACTACGTGGTTACCAACTACTTCCTCGACTACATGAGAACGAACATCTACTTCCCCTACTTCCTCTACGTCGGCTACTTCGTCCACGTCCCGAACACTCCGGCGTTGTTCCGAAGATCTCCTTCTTTCCGGCGTCAAACCCGAAGATCTCCCCTCCACACGTGCGAACCCAAACCCTAAAACCCCTATACCTATGCCCTATTTTCTATAACATATCAACTATGTTTAAAATGTCATCGCATCATGTTTGCATTGCATTTTGTGGGTGCGGGTAATAGTAATGTCACCTAATAATTAAATATGGAATGTGTTGGGGTATTTAATTCAATTGTTGCCCTATTCCATTTAATATTGAATAGATCACCTCTACCTTGTTTAAACCTGTTAACCAACATTTAATATTGATGGTTAGATAAACAACTTGAACCAATCTCTATTTCTTCGGACTCCGGTTCCGATTAAATTGCTTAAGTTGTTTCCCCGGTTGCATCTTGCCATGTCATGCATATAAAATAGGATCATGCTGGATCTTTGCCGTAGAAGTAATTGTTGCATCCGGTGTTTCTTTTAGTTCGTTGCTTCTTCGCGGATAGGACGTTGAGATGATGTGAGCAATGACAAGTTCTGCTACCTTGCGGGATCTCAGGCAAGTATACTCACTTGCATGCCATATGGCTGCCTTTCATCACTTGTTACCGATTCTTTCCGTTGTTCTTTTCTGCTAGCCTGAGTAGTAGTTGTTTCTGTTACGAACCCATCACATGAATCCCTTAACCTTGATATTGCCTCACTACCATACCTATAACCCTTGCTTGTGGCCCGTGTCTTACTATCTTGCTTAGGGTTGCTTTTGCTCGAGCTCGTTGTCGGTTACTTCTTTTACTATCGTACTCTTTTATTATCGTACCGGGGCTCGATGTTAATCAATCAATCCTGATAATGCTAATGTTAATAATAAATTTGACGATAAGGCACCGGCGGGAGGCCCACGGGTGGTTTTGAGGCCCGCTAGTGTCGACCCCCTAATTAGGAAAAGGGTCTTGTCTACTGATCCATGATGAGCGCACTACCCGCATTTGGGGAGTATGGGCTCCCCCTCAGTTTGACTCGATTCGCATCTCGTCCAAATCGCCGTACTAGTTCGGGCTTTCCATTTGCTGCATGCATGATCTTGCGAGCCCTTGGTACCCGGGTGGAACTTTCGTAGTCGGCATTTAGGGCGGCGTGATCTTCCAGTGCTATGAGGGTCCCCTTTTCTTCGTGGGGCTCGATTAGCCGCGCACGCACAGCACGCGGTGCTTTGGGCTTGATGCGAAGAAGGGTTGGATTGTGTTGAGTGCCCCGCTTGGTGGGAGGCATCCCATCTGGCGGGATATTCATGAGTGCGGTTGCTATGGTGCACCCCTGGAGGGTAAATCTTCTCGAGAAGCCGTGTTTTCCGCGGTTATGGATTACTTGGTGAAAGTACTGGCTAACAAGTACTCAGGACAACTTAAACCTAATTATCAACCATGTTACACCCAATGACTAATAATTTGACTAGTAATAGGTTATTCACACAATAACTTGACTCATCTTTTATACCACGGTGTGAGTTATCCTCGGATTGCTTCTTTGGATAAGGGGCGAGATCCAGGATGGGTTTGTTTGAAGTTATCTTTCAGTTGGTTACTATCACTCGATCTTATCCCCTTTCTGATAGTTGGAAGCAATAGAATCTCTGTAGTTGGTTAGTGCAGCCTGCTGTCGCTTATTTGCAGTAACCCCTTCCTCTCCGTTGATCCTAAAGTATTGGTATCTTGTGATGACTGGCTACGCCGGTAACTTGTGAGTATGGGTTTTATCCCCCTTGCCAGTACTTAACCGTACTGACCCACGAATCTCTTTCGTGGCTGCAAATTCCAACTTGCAGTCAACAGGTTTGAAGTCTGACGACGTTAGCTTGGGAATCCCTCCGGCTTGGCCCGGTCAGGGATTGGACGCCTTCGGTTATCTTCAGGACTCTTAGTCCAATTTGGATCTTGTCCGTAGCCGGACGTTTGTTTCTTCCGCTGTTATTTGGATCTTTTGTATTGTATCAGTTGTAACCCCGGCTCGTTTGAGTCATCTTGTATCTGTCTGTTTCTGTTGTAATTGTGGATTATTCGTGAACTATTGTAATGTTATCATAAATGGCAACCTGGAATCGGTTATTATGCGGATTTGGCGGGAATGCTGAAATCTGCATAGTGCCCGATCTCGGGGCGTCACAAATGGTATCAGAGCCTTGGTTCCGATTCCCGAGATTGTTTCGATACGAATGGCTATCGAAGCAACGGGTCCGCAAAGCCTGTAGGATAACCTCGCTAACGGTCGTTGTTTCTAGAGTGTCAAAAACTATTTCTGCTAAACTATTTTGGAAAACATCTCACTAGGATTCTTGTTTTCTCCTTATCCCTATTCTATTTCCCCTCCCATCTTATTCGTTTTGGAGTCTACTCTCGTACTCAATCTTTCAAAGTGTTAGGATCCTACGTGGGTGGACGTTTTCTGAGCCCTTAACCTAATAGGTTCGATCGTCGGAAGGTTCCTGGTGGAAGAACATCGTCGTCACGCCGAGCAAGAATCTCTTGTTAGTGGTGTCGAGAAGCCCTTGTTAGTGGTGTCGAGGAGATCAACTGGAAGCATGAAGAATCGATAGTCGAACTTCTTTCCTCTCCCGGGTTAGCAGGTGGATTGCGAGGGCGCAATCCCTTGTTAGTGGTGTCGTTTGTAACGCCCGGGGTTTCCCCTATAGCATCGCTGTTGTTTTCTTCGCATAACATCGCATCATGCATCCTCGTGAATTTTTAAAAACTTGCTAAAAGTGTGCAATTCAACAACCTTGTTTTCTGGAATTAAATTGCATCAAAAACAAATTTTTTTTAGTGCCCAAAACCACAATTGAAAGGAATAACAACACGCAGAAAAAAAAAAGGGAAAAAAAAAACGTATTGGGGGTGTGGCAGCCGGACCAGGCCAGCCCACTAGGCCCAGCCGGCCCCCCCCACCAAACCGAACCCTAAATTTCTCTCTCCCCTCCTCCTTTTGCCCCGCCGTTTCCACAAATTACAAACAGGTCCCTCCACCTGCAAAAAAAAAAAAAAACGCAACGCACACACCCGCTCGCAGGAACCGCACGCACGACAGGAGGGGATCGATCGATCCCCTCGCTGCGTCTCCTTCCCTGCCTCGCTTCTCCCGTCGCCTCCATTCCCTGGCCGCCACCGAACCCCTCGCCGGCGCCCTTCTCCTCCCGGAGCTCCGCCTTCCCATCTCCGGCCGCCCTCTCTCCGGCCGCCCTCCTCCCTCATCCTCTCCCTCACCTCCGGCCACCCTCCTCCCGTGGCGCCCCGTCCATCTCCGAGCTCTGCGCCTCCCTCGCGCCGGAGACCGCCGCTTGAGGCCGCCACCTCTCCTCGCTTGGCCTCGCCGCCGTCCGGAGCAACGAGGGGCCGCTAGCCGGAGCGGCTGCAGCAGCCCTAGCCATGGCCTGCCATGGCGCCTTCCACCGCCGCCCCGCTCCACTTCCTCTCCGTCCGCGGCGCCGGCAGGAGCAGGGCTCCGCCGCGCCCGCTCCAGTGCTCCCTCCACCTCGAGACCGCAGCCCCGGCGCTGCTCACACGGCGCCGCCCCCGTCCGTGCAGAGCGGCTGGTGGTCGAGCTGCTGCTGCTCGCCGGCAGCCGTCGTTGCCGGCATCTCCTCCTGCTTCCGCCGTCCTATGCCGCGGGCGCAGCCGGTCTTTTTGCCACCATGGACGCACCGCTCCGTCACCTGCAGCTGCCCTGGCGCCGTTGGTTTTCGCCCGCCAAGTGCTCGAGCAAATGCCACAAGAGTTCACCGCCGTTCTCTGTTTGTTGTGACTGAGGCCTTCGCGCCGTATCGTGTATGACCGTGGAGCTGCCAAGATCTTCCCGATGACGTGAACGACTACATCGACTCCGGACGTGAACGACTACTTCGACTACGATACGTGAACGACTACTGTCACCGCCACCGTGTCCGTTTTGCGTTGGCCGCCTTCGTGCGCGCCCGAAGACCGGGACCGTCAGGTTCGCCTCCGACCCCGAAGACGGTGTTGTTACGGTTCGCCCACGACTACTACGACTACTTCGACGACGATGACCGCGTGATTCGAGAACGACTACTTCCTCTACGGCGTGAACGACTACCTCCACGACGATGACCCTGGAACGACTACGTCCTCGACGTCGACTACTTCCACTACGTGGTTACCAACTACTTCCTCGACTACATGAGAACGAACATCTACTTCCCCTACTTCCTCTACGTCGGCTACTTCGTCCACGTCCCGAACACTCCGGCGTTGTTCCGAAGATCTCCTTCTTTCCGGCGTCAAACCCGAAGATCTCCCCTCCACACGTGCGAACCCAAACCCTAAAACCCCTATACCTATGCCCTATTTTCTATAACATATCAACTATGTTTAAAATGTCATCGCATCATGTTTGCATTGCATTTTGTGGGTGCGGGTAATAGTAATGTCACCTAATAATTAAATATGGAATGTGTTGGGGTATTTAATTCAATTGTTGCCCTATTCCATTTAATATTGAATAGATCACCTCTACCTTGTTTAAACCTGTTAACCAACATTTAATATTGATGGTTAGATAAACAACTTGAACCAATCTCTATTTCTTCGGACTCCGGTTCCGATTAAATTGCTTAAGTTGTTTCCCCGGTTGCATCTTGCCATGTCATGCATATAAAATAGGATCATGCTGGATCTTTGCCGTAGAAGTAATTGTTGCATCCGGTGTTTCTTTTAGTTCGTTGCTTCTTCGCGGATAGGACGTTGAGATGATGTGAGCAACGACAAGTTCTGCTACCTTGCGGGATCTCAGGCAAGTATACTCACTTGCATGCCATATGGCTGCCTTTCATCACTTGTTACCGATTCTTTCCGTTGTTCTTTTCTGCTAGCCTGAGTAGTAGTTGTTTCTGTTACGAACCCATCACATGAATCCCTTAACCTTGATATTGCCTCACTACCATACCTATAACCCTTGCTTGTGGCCCGTGTCTTACTATCTTGCTTAGGGTTGCTTTTGCTCGAGCTCGTTGTCGGTTACTTCTTTTACTATCGTACTCTTTTATTATCGTACCGGGGCTCGATGTTAATCAATCAATCCTGATAATGCTAATGTTAATAATAAATTTGACGATAAGGCACCGGCGGGAGGCCCACGGGTGGTTTTGAGGCCCGCTAGTGTCGACCCCCTAATTAGGAAAAGGGTCTTGTCTACTGATCCATGATGAGCGCACTACCCGCATTTGGGGAGTATGGGCTCCCCCTCAGTTTGACTCGATTCGCATCTCGTCCAAATCGCCGTACTAGTTCGGGCTTTCCATTTGCTGCATGCATGATCTTGCGAGCCCTTGGTACCCGGGTGGAACTTTCGTAGTCGGCATTTAGGGCGGCGTGATCTTCCAGTGCTATGAGGGTCCCCTTTTCTTCGTGGGGCTCGATTAGCCGCGCACGCACAGCACGCGGTGCTTTGGGCTTGATGCGAAGAAGGGTTGGATTGTGTTGAGTGCCCCGCTTGGTGGGAGGCATCCCATCTGGCGGGATATTCATGAGTGCGGTTGCTATGGTGCACCCCTGGAGGGTAAATCTTCTCGAGAAGCCGTGTTTTCCGCGGTTATGGATTACTTGGTGAAAGTACTGGCTAACAAGTACTCAGGACAACTTAAACCTAATGATCAACCATGTTACACCCAATGACTAATAATTTGACTAGTAATAGGTTATTCACACAATAACTTGACTCATCTTTTATACCACGGTGTGAGTTATCCTCGGATTGCTTCTTTGGATAAGGGGCGAGATCCAGGATGGGTTTGTTTGAAGTTATCTTTCAGTTGGTTACTATCACTCGATCTTATCCCCTTTCTGATAGTTGGAAGCAATAGAATCTCTGTAGTTGGTTAGTGCAGCCTGCTGTCGCTTATTTGCAGTAACCCCTTCCTCTCCGTTGATCCTAAAGTATTGGTATCTTGTGATGACTGGCTACGCCGGTAACTTGTGAGTATGGGTTTTATCCCCCTTGCCAGTACTTAACCGTACTGACCCACGAATCTCTTTCGTGGCTGCAAATTCCAACTTGCAGTCAACAGGTTTGAAGTCTGACGACGTTAGCTTGGGAATCCCTCCGGCTTGGCCTGGTCAGGGATTGGACGCCTTCGGTTATCTTCAGGACTCTTAGTCCAATTTGGATCTTGTCCGTAGCCGGACGTTTGTTTCTTCCGCTGTTATTTGGATCTTTTGTATTGTATCAGTTGTAACCCCGGCTCGTTTGAGTCATCTTGTATCTGTCTGTTTCTGTTGTAATTGTGGATTATTCGTGAACTATTGTAATGTTATCATAAATGGCAACCTGGAATCGGTTATTATGCGGATTTGGCGGGAATGCTGAAATCTGCATAGTGCCCGATCTCGGGGCGTCACAAATGGTATCAGAGCCTTGGTTCCGATTCCCGAGATTGTTTCGATACGAATGGCTATCGAAGCAACGGGTCCGCAAAGCCTGTAGGATAACCTCGCTAACGGTCGTTGTTTCTAGAGTGTCAAAAACTATTTCTGCTAAACTATTTTGGAAAACATCTCAATAGGATTCTTGTTTTCTCCTTATCCCTATTCTATTTCCCCTCCCATCTTATTCGTTTTGGAGTCTACTCTCGTACTCAATCTTTCAAAGTGTTAGGATCCTACGTGGGTGGACGTTTTCTGAGCCCTTAACCTAATAGGTTCGATCGTCGGAAGGTTCCTGGTGGAAGAACATCGTCGTCACGCCGAGCAAGAATCTCTTGTTAGTGGTGTCGAGAAGCCCTTGTTAGTGGTGTCGAGGAGATCAACTGGAAGCATGAAGAATCGATAGTCGAACTTCTTTCCTCTCCCGGGTTAGCAGGTGGATTGCGAGGGCGCAATCCCTTGTTAGTGGTGTCGTTTGTAACGCCCGGGGTTTCCCCTATAGCATCGCTGTTGTTTTCTTCGCATAACATCGCATCATGCATCCTCGTGAATTTTTAAAAACTTGCTAAAAGTGTGCAATTCAACAACCTTGTTTTCTGGAATTAAATTGCATCAAAAACAAATTTTTTTTAGTGCCCAAAACCACAATTGAAAGGAATAACAACACGCAGAAAAAAAAAAGGGAAAAAAAAAAACGTTTTGGGGGTGTGGCAGCCGGACCAGGCCAGCCCACTAGGCCCAGCCGGCCCCCCCCACCAAACCGAACCCTAAATTTCTCTCTCCCCTCCTCCTTTTGCCCCGCCGTTTCCACAAATTACAAACAGGTCCCTCCACCTGCAAAAAAAAAAAAAACGCAACGCACACACCCGCTCGCAGGAACCGCACGCACGACAGGAGGGGATCGATCGATCCCCTCGCTGCGTCTCCTTCCCTGCCTCGCTTCTCCCGTCGCCTCCATTCCCTGGCCGCCACCGAACCCCTCGCCGGCGCCCTTCTCCTCCCGGAGCTCCGCCTTCCCATCTCCGGCCGCCCTCTCTCCGGCCGCCCTCCTCCCTCATCCTCTCCCTCACCTCCGGCCACCCTCCTCCCGTGGCGCCCCGTCCATCTCCGAGCTCTGCGCCTCCCTCGCGCCGGAGACCGCCGCTTGAGGCCGCCACCTCTCCTCGCTTGGCCTCGCCGCCGTCCGGAGCAACGAGGGGCCGCTAGCCGGAGCGGCTGCAGCAGCCCTAGCCATGGCCTGCCATGGCGCCTTCCACCGCCGCCCCGCTCCACTTCCTCTCCGTCCGCGGCGCCGGCAGGAGCAGGGCTCCGCCGCGCCCCGCTCCAGTGCTCCCTCCACCTCGAGACCGCAGCCCCGGCGCTGCTCACACGGCGCCGCCCCCGTCCGTGCAGAGCGGCTGGTGGTCGAGCTGCTGCTGCTCGCCGGCAGCCGTCGTTGCCGGCATCTCCTCCTGCTTCCGCCGTCCTATGCCGCGGGCGCAGCCGGTCTTTTTGCCACCATGGACGCACCGCTCCGTCACCTGCAGCTGCCCTGGCGCCGTTGGTTTTCGCCCCGCCAAGTGCTCGAGCAAATGCCACAAGAGTTCACCGCCGTGCTCTGTTTGTTGTGACTGAGGCCTTCGCGCCGTATCGTGTATGACCGTGGAGCTGCCAAGATCTTCCCGATGACGTGAACGACTACATCGACTCCGGACGTGAACGACTACTTCGACTACGATACGTGAACGACTACTGTCACCGCCACCGTGTCCGTTTTGCGTTGGCCGCCTTCGTGCGCGCCCGAAGACCGGACCGTCAGGTTCGCCTCCGACCCCGAAGACGGTGTTGTTACGGTTCGCCCACGACTACTACGACTACTTCGACGACGATGACCGCGTGATTCGAGAACGACTACTTCCTCTACGGCGTGAACGACTACCTCCACGACGATGACCCTGGAACGACTACGTCCTCGACGTCGACTACTTCCACTACGTGGTTACCAACTACTTCCTCGACTACATGAGAACGAACATCTACTTCCCCTACTTCCTCTACGTCGGCTACTCGTCCACGTCCCGAACACTCCGGCGTTGTTCCGAAGATCTCCTTCTTTCCGGCGTCAAACCCGAAGATCTCCCCTCCACACGTGCGAACCCAAACCCTAAAACCCCTATACCTATGCCCTATTTTCTATAACATATCAACTATGTTTAAAATGTCATCGCATCATGTTTGCATTGCATTTTGTGGGTGCGGGTAATAGTAATGTCACCTAATAATTAAATATGGAATGTGTTGGGGTATTTAATTCAATTGTTGCCCTATTCCATTTAATATTGAATAGATCACCTCTACCTTGTTTAAACCTGTTAACCAACATTTAATATTGATGGTTAGATAAACAACTTGAACCAATCTCTATTTCTTCGGACTCCGGTTCCGATTAAATTGCTTAAGTTGTTTCCCCGGTTGCATCTTGCCATGTCATGCATATAAAATAGGATCATGCTGGATCTTTGCCGTAGAAGTAATTGTTGCATCCGGTGTTCTTTTAGTTCGTTGCTTCTTCGCGGATAGGACGTTGAGATGATGTGAGCAACGACAAGTTCTGCTACCTTGCGGGATCTCAGGCAAGTATACTCACTTGCATGCCATATGGCTGCCTTTCATCACTTGTTACCGATTCTTTCCGTTGTTCTTTTCTGCTAGCCTGAGTAGTAGTTTGTTTCTGTTACGAACCCATCACATGAATCCCTTAACCTTGATATTGCCTCACTACCATACCTATAACCCTTGCTTGTGGCCCGTGTCTTACTATCTTGCTTAGGGTTGCTTTTGCTCGAGCTCGTTGTCGGTTACTTCTTTTACTATCGTACTCTTTTATTATCGTACCGGGGCTCGATGTTAATCAATCAATCCTGATAAAGCTAATGTTAATAATAAATTTGACGATTAAGGCACCGGCGGGAGGCCCACGGGTGGTTTGAGGCCCGCTAGTGTCGACCCCCTAATTAGGAAAAGGGTCTTGTCTACTGATCCATGATGAGCGCACTACCCGCATTTGGGGAGTATGGCTCCCCCTCAGTTTGACTCGATTCGCATCTCGTCCAAATCGCCGTACTAGTTCGGGCTTTCCATTTGCTGCATGCATGATCTTGCGAGCCCTTGGTACCCGGGTGAACTTTCGTAGTCGGCATTTAGGGCGGCGTGATCTTCCAGTGCTATGAGGGTCCCCTTTTTCTTCGTGGGGCTCGATTAGCCGCGCACGCACAGCACGCGGTGCTTTGGGCTTGATGCGAAGAAGGGTTGGATTGTGTTGAGTGCCCCGCTTGGTGGGAGGCATCCCATCTGGCGGGATATTCATGAGTGCGGTTGCTATGGTGCACCCCTGCAGGGTAAATCTTCTCGAGAAGCCGTGTTTTCCGCGGTTATGGATTACTTGGTGAAAGTACTGGCTAACAAGTACTCAGGACAACTTAAACCTAATGATCAACCATGTTACACCCAATGACTAATAATTTGACTAGTAATAGGTTATTCACACAATAACTTGACTCATCTTTTATACCACGGTGTGAGTTATCCTCGGATTGCTTCTTTGGATAAGGGGCGAGATCCAGGATGGGTTTGTTTGAAGTTATCTTTCAGTTGGTTACTATCACTCGATCTTATCCCCTTTCTGATAGTTGGAAGCAATAGAATCTCTGTAGTTGGTTAGTGCAGCCTGCTGTCGCTTATTTGCAGTAACCCCTTCCTCTCCGTTGATCCTAAAGTATTTGGTATCTTGTGATGACTGGCTAGGCCGGTAACTTGTGAGTATGGGTTTTATCCCCCTTGCCAGTACTTAACCGTACTGACCCACGAATCTCTTTCGTGGCTGCAAATTCCAACTTGCAGTCAACAGGTTTGAAGTCTGACGACGTTAGCTTGGGAATCCCTCCGCTTGGCCTGGGCAGGGATTGGACGCCTTCGGTTATCTTCAGGACTCTTAGGTCCAATTTGATCTGTCCGTAGCCGACGTTTGTTTTCTTCCGCTGTTATTTGGATCTTTTGTATTGTATCAGTTGTAACCCCGGCTCGTTTGAGTCATCTTGTATCTGTCTGTTTCTGTTGTAATTGTGGATTATTCGTGAACTATTGTAATGTTATCATAAATGGCAACCTGGAATCGGTTATTATGCAGATTTGGCGGGAATGCTGAAATCTGCATAGTGCCCGATCTCGGGGCGTCACAATGAACTTCCTCAGGCCCAGCCGGCGTGCTTCGCGGGCCGAGAGGTGGGAACCTCCCGAAGGTTCCCGACGGTGCGCGCATCCAAGAACATCCAGTGCTGGGTGATGTCGTCCACCTTCTTCGAAAAATCCAAGTTGGGGAACATAGCCTCCTTCCCAAGCAGGTGCGCAAAGATACGCATCCGGCGCAACGGGTCCTCCCCGTCACACGAGGGCTGAAGAAGGAACGAAAGAAAGCCACGGAAGGCCTAATGCCGAGGAAGGCCTCACACCAAAAGGGTAAAATCGCGAGGGTGAGAACAGAGTTGGGGTGAAGGTGCAAAGCATGGATATGGTACCACTCTAGAACCGCGAGGAAGAAGGTGGAGAAAAGAGGTATCAAACCCGTGAAGATGGTGTGGAAGAAGAATGCGTAAGCATTGGCTAGGAGGGCATTACGCCGCGTCGAACCGGCGTAAAACGAAGTGGCCCCATGCTCATTGGTGGGGGAGGCCACCATGTAGCCCCGTGCTCATTGGTGGCTCCGTCAGTCTTTATGAACAATGGCCCACCACGACGCATGGAGCCGTTATCATTACCTCGCGAAGATCGTGGCTCACGGCCACGTGCCACAGCCTGGTCGTGGAGCAGTTGGCCCCGCGTCTTCTCGCATCCGGTGGACGCGTGTCCTCCGTGGGCCCGGGGGATACTGTCGGGACTCTAGATACAAGGGCATCTCGGACCTGCTGTTGCGACCCAGCTCGACGTGCGACTTCGAACTTGAAGGTACCACCCGTGTCGGTAGGGTCACCCCGTGGCCCAATCTCAGAACAAGCCCACCTAAGGACAAGGCCTTCACACGGGGGTTTGCCACACTTGCCCCGTAGAGGTGCTATACTCCGCCCCCGCTCCTCTCCAAAGGGAGTTCCCTCGAGAGAGAGGGAACTGTAAGGTCCCCCAGAACCACTTTTCAAGGACACCTCTGATATGCATATATTCACGATCCCAGATGACACTAGTAGTGAACAACATATCAAGTTTGTACACATATACAATATCCATTACACGATTATAGAAACACTTACAAAAGAGACATGGTCACATGACCAAGTACACACAACTGCCACACAGGGCAAACACACAACACACACAGCGATATACTAAAACACACATAACGTAGTAGAGCCCAAGTCACGCCTTAACCTACAGGCTGCTGTTCAGGAGACGATCCTAGTTCGCAAGTCAATCAGCGTAGTACTCCTCCTCGTAGATCTCTTCCTAAGATTCCTTCTCGATGTCTGGCAAGTAAATACCAGGGACGAAACCAAATGAGTACATTTGAATGTACCAAGCAAGACACCCATCATGTAACTTACCCAATGCAAGTATGCTTATAAGGTGTAGTATGTAGCCTATACATAGGGTTCACTATCTGTGATATATGAAAGACATATCATGGTTGAATTTTTTTGAAAAATCTCAGTATCTTTGTTGAAGAAGATACTTCAAAAGAAAATAATATAGTTTTCTTTCTCTTGTAGATATCACATGTACAAGAGGTTTTGTAAAACTTTGTTAAAAGAAAGTTTTCTCTTTGCACAACTCCTTGTAAAACAACTTCCGACTTTTCTTCATCAATACCTCAAAGGTACAAAGTTTCTCCTTTCCAACACTTCACGAGTCGAACTTCGTTTTGAAAACATTGACACAATGCTAGCTACATGGCCATTCAACTGTCCATATCCGAGGATGCGGTTATTTAGAATAGTTTGACTCTGCAGAGGTGTACACATCCATCAGATTCAGTACATCCGCCGTGAACAACCACGGACTGTAAGAAAAGTATGTACATATGAGATAACTGATCCTAACGATCCACTATGTTCAAGCTAGAATATGCCTATCTCTTCAGTTGGGTTTGATCCCCGGCACCTGGTCAAACCCCGCCATGACAGGAGATTCATGGTTTCTCCCTGGCATCGAGTGTAACCCTGCCATGACAGGACCCATCTGTCGCGTCCGGAGGGAAACTTAATCCCATACTTCATGTTTCACACGTTTCATAACTTGGCGACATTCGGTTCGAGGGAGTACGTCCCCTTAGAGCAATTTCAGATAGAACACACACAAACAAAAACAAACTTCAAGTTAAGCCCCGTGCCCATGTTGAGGTAGGGTGGCAGTACGGTAAAGGTTGTCCGGCGAAGACTAGGTTATGTGTCATTTTTGAAAAAACATCTTTTTCCCAAAAATGACCACTTCAACAATCCTCCGGTGGATAAGGCTTCACCTTTCCACCGGGTTTCCCATAAAGCCTTTGTTTTGCAAAAAAAACTATTTTTAGGGTGTCCACTTAGGGACTTATACTTTTGGTGGAATAAAAACCATATGGTGGCTATGGGCTTGGTAACACCAAGTATCAACTAGTGGCATAGTAATAGTATATAATATTAATAGTAGTAGTAGTCACTCAAAAATAGTTTTTGGTAATCAAAGTTTTTGTAAAATATTCAGAAGTAAAACATGCATGATAGATAATGATAAGTGTAGTATAACAGCAAGCATCAGGATGGCTTGCCTTAGATCTCTTAGTGTCCCTTGCCTTGAAATAGCTTGAACTTAACGCACAGCTCTACAACTCCCGCCTCTTCTTCTACGTTTTCTAACGCCGCGAAAGAAATAAAAGACACACACTCAGAACTAAAGAAGGCAAATAACTAACAAAGCAATGCATGCAACAAGCAAACTTATACTAGCGCAAACACTCAAAAGGTTGTCGCGAAAACTATCTGACAAACTCTCATGGTACAAATCTATCGTCAAACAAACATATAGTTGAGAAACCATATCCCACATCTTACATACCATATATGGGGTCGGTGTACCACTCTCATAATAAGATATTCAAGAAGCTAAAAATATAGCTTGTGGGCATAAAAGTGAGGCTACTAAAGTACTAACAATCAATCAAAACAATACCCATGGCAGTGGGTATTAACAACACACAAGCAATCATCGCCAGACAAGTTCACTACTTAACTAATGTATAGATAACAAGATACTACTAACTACAACAACAACACTAGCACATCCATAACATAAGTACAATAATCATGCTAAGGTAAACACTCAGGCAATCTACAAACAACAAACAAACACACCACAGATGAATAAGCTAGTTACTGACTATGCTTAAGTCTACCTCCAAAGCTAAGGAATACATCAATCATGAAATAGAAAAACAAACCAGTGGTTCAATCAAAATACGCAATCTAAAACATAACTCTCACAAGAGATAACAAAGCTAGAAAACAACATAGTGACAGGAGTGCACTAATAGCATACTAGTATGAGAAATCTACCCAGGCATGCTATAAGAAATAATTGCATTCTACAACTAATAGCAACAAACAACTCCATAAGTCATGTCATAATAACAGAATTACAACATCCTAAAATGCTAGAATAATTATACACTCATAAAATAAAAAGACAATACTACTAGAGCAACTTATAATGTCTAGTGGTGACACTAATTCATCACTATAGAAGCAAACAATACTGCAAGGATGCATTACTCTAAAGAAGTAAGGTATGAAGGTAAAAGCCTACTAAAAACACACAACATCTTACACATGCTATTAAGCAAAAACACTAAAATAATCCTATGGAAACAACTACTAGCAAGAATAAACCAATTCTAATAAATCATGCTTTTCTCACAATCAATCAACAAGCAACCAAGGTACATGCTATACAACCAGTAGCTATGCACTCAATACAAGCTCAACCAAGCACTTTCAAAAATCCAAACACTCAATGAAATCTATCCACACATAATTTATAAATCACTAGGAAAATAATCTATTTGCAAACAACATTCAATTTAAGCAAAACAATAGTGAAACACTTCTTAACATGATACCCCTAAGGGAATATTATTTTAACAAATGCACCACAACTAAACATACTAGTATTCAGAAAGATATACTAAGCACTTGAATAAAATAAGTGAAACAAACAACCATTTTCCTTGGTAGAAAATATTAAACACACATATAGAAATATAAGCTACAAGCAAACAAGTGTATGTTAGGGGATTTGCATCCCTAACCAAAATGCAATGGGACCAGTGGGTTATGGGCCCACTAATACCAAGGCATTTAGAGGTCACAAAGCCTCTGGTTACACTTGACAAAAATAATATATCAAAGCAATCAATACAAGGCTATCCAAACTAGTGAAAACAAACAACAAATGCTACACATGATGTGCTATAAATCATGGTGCAAGCTAACAGGGATACTTCCATCCCATTATCAGTACTAAAATGGTACTGGACTCAACTCAACAACTTCAAAACTTAGGTGTATAAACACACAAAGTTTTGCTCACACAACTAGTCAAAAATAAATACTAGAAAACCACACAAGGATATTTCTATTTCTAATTTGATTCCAAACATGCACACACTTCCTAAGGTACTTATACTGCAAGAAAACAACCTAATAACAAGTGGTAACACATCTATACATGCTAGGAACAAAGTATCAAACAATCAAACATTTGTTTACAAACAAATACACACATAACAAACAAAATAGAAAAGATGCTGTATCTAAAAAGGCTCACCAAAAAATTATCTATGTCTCTAAAAATTTACCAAAGCTAGGATTACATAGAGATTGTCACCAAAAAATCATCCAATTGGATTCACCCCAAAAATCATTTTTAAACTCCTCCTAAAAATCCTAGAAAAACCTACTGGCCATTTATCAAAATGGATGGCATTTCCATTTGGTAACTCACCTTGATGTGAGGCCATATCCTAATGATAGATCTACTCACTAGCTAACCAAACAATTTGGTTTGACCAAAATGGAGACACTCACAAAAAGTTATGTCCAAAACATTTTGACAGATACTCTGTGGAAAAACAATTATCAAGACCAAAATGAAAGTGCCAACCTAGATCTACCAACTGGACATGGTTAAGAAAACATAAAAATACTATTAGGATTTTTTGTAGAAATTTATTTTCTCAAAACCTATTTTTAACATGGCAAAAGAAATCAAGCAAGTTTCTGTAAAATCCAATAAGAAAAAGGAAAACAACACACGGGCTGGCTTATCACAAGCGCGGCCCACCAACCGGCCGAATCAGCCCACGTAGGATGGGCGCGTGCGCGGCATGGGAAAACGCTCATTTAAACGTGGCCGTTGATCTAAAGATCAACGGTCCGCGCATCTCTTCTACCTCTCCCTCTCATCCCTCTCATCCGCACGACGAGAAGGACATCGGCGGCTCAGCGGCTCACCGTGGAAGCTCGAGGGGTGGTGGCGCGGGCTCGGGGAGGAATCTGAGGCTCGAGGGTGTCGAGGGGCACGGTGATCAAGCGCGGGCGCGGCTTCTGGCGGTGGCGTGGGAGCCGAATGCTCGCGGTGTCAGCAGGGTATGTGAGGCTACGGGGAGTTCACCAAGGGTGGTGGAGAGGGATGGAAAGGCACGGGGGGAGAGCACCACCTCGGGCTGCTGTGGTGACCGGTGGCGAGTTTGAGCTCGCTCGCGGAGAGCTCAAATGCTTGATTCCTCGGGTAAGAGTGAGTGTGGGGAGGGGTGGGAGCACAGTGGCGATAGGGACACGTTTGGGAGGGCTTTATCTGGCATTAGGTCAATGGCATGGGGCTTGGGTTGAGGCCAAAGAGTGGCAAGGGGGCACCCTAGGCGGTGTTCTTGACAAGCATGGCCAAGAAGTTATGCCAAGGGGCAAGGTGAGGTTTGGGGGCAGTCAACCAAGGGCCTTTGGGGTGGAGGAGAGGCAAGGTGTGGCCACAAGGGTCAAGGTATGGGAGCCCATACCTTGCCACATCAACCTTGTTCCCTCTTCTTCCTCACTTGATATCTTTCTCCCCAAGCCTTCTATAAGCAAAGAAAAGGATCCTAGGTGCAGTATGAACTATGGTCAACACTTGTGACAAAGTATCATTTACAAAATTGCAAGAAAAGGCATTTAAAACTTCTGTCCAAAATTGTATCTACCGTTGTCGCAAATATTCAGAAAATTCAGTTAACACTTAGCAATTTTTCTAAGTGTTGCAAAACAGAAGAAATGAGCAAAAAGTTTCGAATGTTTTGAGAGACCAAATGGATTGTAATTGGTTAAACATGTTTTGTAATTTCAGAAAAATCTTTTGGAAACAAATTTGGAATAGCGGAAGGCTATGAAAACATGGTGGAAAAAGGAGTACTTTCTGTTTTTCTCTGTTTTCTAAAAATGCAACTTTCTGCCTTATTTTTCTTCCACAAAAACAACAAGCAAAAGATAATTTTCAATATTCCAAAAATCAAACCAAGCTTACGGATTTTTAGTCCATATAACAAGGAAAAAATACAAGTCAAGAAAAAACAAAATGGAATATGATAGCCTAGTGAAAACAAGTGTGGAAAACAGGTACTTGGCTATATTTTTAGGGAATAGCTTCTATAGAAAACTTAAAAGAAAACTTCCATAAATCATTTTGATTTTTTTTGCTTGGATCCAACAAAGATAAAACTTTATTTAAAGATGCAATCAAGAATGATCCAAGTCTTGGAATAAAAATCACTCAAGTAACATCAGGGAAAACATTAGCAAAAACAATAGAATTGTTTTCAGGAAAAAGTTTGTGATGGTTTTCCAAATGGAATAAAACTTGCATTGCATATATGCTTAAGATCATGTGTCCAAGATAAAGGTTTTATAAGGGATCATGTTCACTCTTCGGAGTGGACACAGTACATGAAAGAACTTTCATTCTGTCAAAATTTTCGAAATCCTTGTCAAGGATCGTGATGTTACTTCACAACACAAAGATGAGTGACCAAAAGATGTTTGAATACCATAACAGAGAAGGAATTTCTTGGTCACGAGTATAGCACCGAAAAAATAAGGAGTCTCTTTCATATTGTGTATTTGGACGTAGCAATACGTTCACCACGTGGTTAAGACTCCAGGGCTTTAGTGACCGTCAAACTCACACAACATGTGAGTTGATTATAACTTCAAGAATAATCAGCAGAAAAGGAGAATTGTTTAGCGATGGTTAAAGGTCACCCTAAGATGTTTCTCGTGCTGAATTTGTTTCCAGTGGAAGAGAGGTCTGGAGGGTTGATAGAGAGACATTGAACTAATCAACTTCCAAGTTCTCCTAGATGTTCTAGATACCGATATCAAGATTACGTTAAGCCTTCAATAGATCATCGAGTGAAGGTTGAACTTCAGATTAGAAGAACCGTGAGGCAACTTCTAAAATAAGTCGCACAAGAATCCTCACGACGAGTGGTTGTTCTTTTTAATTCAAAGCGTTATGACATTAGGCCTTCCGGCTAATTGTGTCAACCACAACATGAACCATGCCGGATTTTCAAAAGGACCTAAATCGAAACCCTTGAGGAAACACCAACCATTGTTTGTTCTTGAGATTCAGATGTGGTTATTGGATTGATAACTCAGACTCGGTATGTTTGATCAAGGAGGTTGCACCGGTTACCAACGAGTTACATTTACTAGATTCTCAATATATTTACTACGATGCCACGCTCAAGAAGTTGAGCGAGATTGAAAAACTCATGTATTAGCAACTTGCGAAAGACGGTTGCACCTACACGGATAACTTGAAAAGGAACACATCGGAGTCCTTGTTAGGAAGACGATTAAGAAGATAAGAAGTTCTTAAACATCTTCTCTTTCTCGAACCATCAGTCAGTGGATGGGTGTCACATCCATGATCTCGACCCCGTTGAGCGCTTTCTTCTGCCCGGCCTTCTCGAGCTAGGGCGGGGACTGGTCGAGCAACATGACCTTCTCCTTGTTGGCATGCTTGACGATTTCGAGGATGGTGAAGCCCGTGCCGCCGCCGACGTCGACCACCTTGAGCTTGCGGCTGTGGAGGTCGATACGTGGTCTTAGACGATAGAGAGGAAGCGGTAGAACCAAAAGTCCTCCTTCTTGTGCTGGATGAAGCTCCGCGGCGAGGCCGGCCTAGGCCGAGCTGCCGCCGACGAGGAGGTCGCGCACTGTAGCAGTGGCTTGGCGGACATACCGACGCGCCTGGAGAGCGCGAGGGAGACGGGGCATAGGGAGGAACGGGAGGCTCCGAGGCCGAGGTGGCCGATTTCGCTCGGGAAGGAGCTGGCGGCTAGGGTTTCGGCTGGGGATAGAGCAGGACGAGTTGGCCGCTGCGTGTGCACGAGCGAGGAGGATGGGCGGGCCTAGTATACAGCGGGTTGCATCGCATGCGATTGTACGGTAGTAAAATACCCCAAGCGCACACAATCATTGTGCGGGGGCGTTAACAAAAATATCTCCGGCGCATCAGGTAGAGGAGCGTCAGCGGTAGCTCAGGCCCTCCACCTGGTCACTTTCACATGTTACCGCCGGCGTATAAGAACGTGGTGCGCCAGCGGTACTGAATTAGCCCCGGCGTATCAAATATAAGTGTGATTGCGGTAGTTGGCACTGGTGCATCATATATTTTGTGCGCCTGAGGTAAAACATGCTGTTATAAGCATTTATCTAGTAGTGGGATCTGGAGCAACTGTTACTCTTTAGCGGGGGAAAGAAAAGGCAAGAGAAAAAGAACAACATGGAAGTGTCAAAGCACTAGGCTGTACCGACGTGCCTCGTTAGAGGGTCAGGGTCCATGTTATATGGCGATAGGGAAAACCCATATTGGTGTTTTACAAGAGTTTGGGTAGGGGAAGTATACCGTACCCGATACAGGTTACATAATGGAAACCGAACCTATTACATGTTCTAACATGAAGAGGTGAAGGTGATAACCTTGGTTGTCGGACCAACGTCGCGATCACCGAAGAGAAGAAAGCTTGGAGGCGGAATAGAGATCGGCCGAAGAAGGATGGAGGTGGTGTAGATCTTAGACGAAGGATGACGTAGGCGGAGGGGCGCTCGGATGAAGTGTAACTTCCCAAGTATGAAAATCTCCTTTAGAATGTTTGTTTCTTGTTTTATTAATGTTTTGCATCATGTCATCATACCCATTACTTTTGTTTGCATTTGTTTTGGCATCTGTTTTCCATTTGTTTCCATTTGTTTTCCATTGTTTTCTATTGGAATTTTCAAACCAAATTCAAATATTTGTTTCATACTTGCTCTGTTACAATTTTCAAATAAAAATATTCAAATAAAAACAACCATTTGTTTCCATTAAAATGGAAAGCTCAAACTAGTGATTTATTCCTTTGAATAATTCACTTAATTCAATTTGCATTCAAATTCAAATAAAATTCCAAACAGCAACCATTTGAAATTTATGGAACTTACAAAACAAATCAATCCCTTGTTTCAAATAAACTTGAATTTTTTTTAAACAATTATTAAGTTGCTTAAGTTTCAATTAATCACTTAACCCAAATATTCAATTAAATCCAATTATTTTCCAAACAGCAACATAATTCAAAAATTTTGGGAACACAAAAGTTGCACTTTGTGCTGTTGCAATAAATAAGCAATATAAAATTTATCTCTAAATTTTCTACCCCAAAAACCCTAGCTTTTTCTTTTTCAAATCAGCAAAAAAAAAAACAGAACACAAAATATAAAAGAAAACAGAGAGGGGTAGGGCAGGCAGTGGGCAGGCCCAGCCCACTAGCCCCCACGGCCTGGTACCCCCTAGATCACCTTCTTCCTCCTGTACGGCAGCATCTGCTGCTGCCCACGTCGACATCCGCGAGCAGCAACGGCCGTGAGCAGCTCCTCGCCCCCTATAAACCTACCTCGAGCTCCCCGAGCTAGCCCTAACCCTATACCTCCCTTCTCCCTCGATCACCACCGCCGTTTCCTCTCTCTCTGCCCGGCGATTTCCTCTCTGAACCACCGCCACCGATCGCTTCCCTCTCTGAATCCTTCCGGCGATCACTGCGCCCGATGGCTCTCTACGCGAGCTAGGGCTGGGAACGGATTCCCCGTCGCCTCCTCGTCCTCCTCGTCACCGCAGCAGCCTCGGAGGGCCACTACGTCGCCGCCGCCATCCTCTCCATCGCCGGCGACCACCTCTGCCCCGAGCCTGCTCCTCCCTCTGAATCCCTCGAGGTGAGCAGTCGATCCCCTCCGTCCCTTCCCTCTGCCAGTGGCCACGCCCACCCCTGCACACCGTAGCACACGCACGCATCTACGGCAGCGCAACAGCAGCTCGCCGCCGGCCACCGTGTCCCTCTGTCAAAGTTCAGTTAGCCGAATTGCAGTCTCAGTTAAAAAGATCCCGTACCTGAACCATATCCCCCCTGCGAGTCCTTCTCTGTCAGCAATCGTTCGACAGTGCAGCGGTTGCAACACTGCACGCGCGCGCCCAGGTCGTGGGTTCGAGCCCCCGCTGCGCAACTTTTTGGGATTTAATCCCCTCGCCCCAGGCCCACCTGTAGGTGACCCCTGTGGCCCAGTCAGCTGCCACGCAGGCCACGCTGGCCCAGGGCCCCCCTCGTCAGTGGCCTGGGCTGGGCCACTGCGAGGTAGAAAAGGGTTTCTGGCCTTTTCTTTTTAAAAAAATAAATCCTTTTCTTTTACAGATTAGTCCCTGATTTTAAATTGCAAATAACTTTTAATTTCCAAATCCACATAATGCAAATGAAATATGTTTACTGAACCAAATTAAATTCTCTACCTATTTAAATCATTTGTTTTCTATTTTGAATATTTCAAATGTATTCAAATTTCAAATTCAAACAAATCATTTTAAATTTGGTTAATTTCATAACTAGTTCAAACCTAATTCAAATAACACAAATAATATGTTTTTCATGCTAAATTGAACCACCTTTTCAAATATAAACTTTATTTTCTGTTTTGAATAATTATAATTGGTTAAATAATTTAAACCTTGTTTAAATCATTTAAATTTGCTAAATTCATAACATGCTCAAATTAAATCATTTTTGAACTTATAAAATATGTTTTCAAACCAGAAAAGTATAAACTTTTCAAATATGAACTTGGCTTAATGTTTTGAACAAATAAAAATTCAAATAAATTCATACTTGAATTAAATTCATTTAAATCTTGTTTAAACTTGTTTAATTCATAAGTAATTTATTGCTAAATCCTTTTTCAACAAGTGAAACATGTAATCCACCTAAAATTTTGTGTACTTTCCAAATATGAATTTTGTTACTCATTTTGAACAATTAAAATTGATGAAAACAACAAATGCTTGTGTAACACCTTTAAGAAACCAAAATTCCATAACTTAATAACAAAAATTCTAAACTTGGTAAACCTTATTTCAAATTGATTCTATTGTTGTTATCTTTCTCTTTTCCTCATCCATGCATTATACTAATCCACTTTCACCTTTTGATTAGTTGTAAAACAATTATTCCAACCTTAAATCATGGGCTTTCCATATGCAATTGCAAATTGCATGTGGGTCCATTTAATTTTGTTATGTTACCATGTCAACTAGTTTAATTTTGATGCATCAATTAAATGGTCATGCATCATCCCATGATTGTGCATTATGCCATGTTATTGATTTTTTGTCTCTTTGCGTTGTTTGTTTGCTTCTTCTCGAATAGACGACGACGTTGAGGCAGACGAGGTTTACGACACTACTTCTAAGGAGTTAGCCCAGTACCAGGCTACTGAGTTTGCAGGCAAGTATTCACTCACATGAACCATTGTGTTCCTTTCCATATTGGTGTAACATCCCAAGTATGAAAAATAGCCATTAGAATGTTTGCTATCTGTTATTTTATGTTTTGCATCATGACATCATGTTCATTGCATTTGTTTTGCTTGTTTTCCATTTGTTTTCCTCTGTTTTCATTTGTTTTCCAATTGTTTTCCTTTGTTTTCCTTTGTTTTCTATTTGAATTTCAAACCAAATTTCAAACCTTTTGTTTCATACTTGTGATGTTACAATTTCAAAAATGATATTTCAAATCAAAACAATCAATTGTTTCCATAAAAGTTGTGATTCCAAACTGTTGTTTTGTTTCTATCAAAATTCATTTAATACCAAACCCTTTTCAAATTCAATTAATTTCCAACACAACAACCCTTTTTGAAAGTAATGAAAATTGCAAAACAAATCAATCATTTGTTTCCATTAAACTAAGGTTCAAACTAATTGAATTATTGCTTTCAATAATTCACTTAATATTCTAAATTCATTCAAATTGCATTCAAATTCAAGTACACTTTCCAAAACAGCAACCCTTTTGTAGTTTATGAAAATTACAAAACAACTAAATCCTTTGTTTCAAATAAACTTGAATTCAAAATCTTTTAAATTGCTTAATGTCACCCTTTTTCACTTAATGTCAAAATCATCTAATTTCAATTAAATTTACACACCACAAAATAATTGAACTTTTTGAAAACCAAAACATGCACATGTTGCTGTTACCAAAAATCCAATTATACAAAATTTTCCTAATTATTCTAAACCATAAAAACACTTCCTTTCTCTCTTTTCCTATTCAGCAAAAAAATATAATTGGAACAAAAAAGAATAAACAGAGCAAAGGGAGAGAGAGAGCACCTAGGCCCAGCCCAATTTTTCTCCCAGGCCCATACCCCTTTCTTCAACCTCGGTACGGACTTCATCCCTTCTGTCCACGTATACAGAGGGAAGCACGAACGGCAGTGAGCTCCTCCCCCTTCCTATAAACCTAGCCCTGCCCTAACCCTAGTGCCCTCTCCTCCTTCTTCCCCCTCCCCGCCTCCAATCTCTCCCTTCTCCCTCTTTCTTTCTTCCCTGCCCCATCTCGGTAATTCTCTGTAACCGAAACCTTCACACCTGTACCATCTCCTCCTCCCCTCCGGCGATCACCGGCGGCCCGGGAATCCTCCGAGCGCGCTGGGGCCGGGTATGGAACCCCCCCCGGCCCCCTCTTCCTCCTCCACCCCGCGGCGAGGGCCGGGAGGGCTCATGTCGCCGCCGCCATCGAGGTTGCCGCCGGCCAAACCTCCCTGCAGCCCGACCTGCGCCTCCTCTGCTCGCCCTCCTCGGTGAGCGTCTCCTCTCCCCTCGCCTCTCGCTCCCCTCCTCTCTCCCTTGGCAGCACACTCACAGCAGCACCCACAGCACGTCCCCACGGCGCCCCTCCGGCGAGCACATCGCAGCAGCCATCGCTGCCTGCTTCTGTCTCTGTCGCAGTTCAGAAAATCCCGCGAGAACCACACCTCATACCCCCGAGTCCCCCTTCTCTGTCACAACTTGCAGCTCACCGCAGTGGTAACTGAACCTGTGCGCGCAGCGGGAGGTGCTGGGTTCGATCCCCCTAACCCCCACCTTTTATTTTCCGTTTTTCTTTTTCTGCCCGAAATTCAGAAACAAAGATCTAACCCATTAATTCTAAAATCCATAACAAATCCATTTTTGCTCCAAATTGGATGATTCAAAATCCTGTGGATTCATAATTTTGTGCTCCTTCTATTAATGTCAAGTTTGCAACATGTTTCTGTAACAATTTTTGCACTAAATAATTAATTACTGAAAATGCAATAAAATTTGGAAACTTTGGAATTTCATAACTTTAGTTCTACTCATCCAATTTAAGCAAACTTGGGCTCTAAAAATTTGTCTTAACAAACTCTACACATTCGTATTTTATTTGGGCACAATTGAATTAATTTTGAACATGTTTTCCTTTGTTTACTAAAAGGGGCAGAATAAGACTATTTATGGAAAATTGCATAATAACTTCAATAATAACCCAAAAATTATGTTTGATAGCTCTAAATGTTCAATGAAACATTTGCTACATGTTTTCAACCTTTTCAATGCAATTTGTTTACTGTTTTGAATATTTTAAATTGGTGCAATATTTGAAAACTTGTTTAATTCACTTAAACTTGCAAAAATCATAACTTGGGCATAAAAATTCCAAATTCAACAAACTAAATATGTTTTCCAATCAACTTTTCATGTAATTTCCAAATATCAATTTTGTTTGCTGTTTTGAATAATTTAAATTGCTGAAAACAACTGTTTCTTAATTAATGCATTTAAAATTGCCAAAATAATAACTTGCTCATTTTAAATCCATTTTCCACAAATGAAATATGTATTCCATGCAAAATTAAAACACCTTTTCAAATATAAATTTTGTTCCATGTTTTGAATAATTAAAATTGGTTAAATAATTTAAACCTTGTTTAAATCATTTAAAATTGTTAAATTCATAACTTGGTCAAAGTAATTTCTTTTGGGACATATAAAATATGTTTCCCAACCCTAAAGGTATAAACTTTTCAAATATGAAAACAACAAATGCTTGTGTGACACCTTTAAGTAACCAAAATTCCAACACTTAATAAACAAATTTCCAAACTTGGTAAACCTTATTTCTAATTGCCTCGATTGTTGTTATTTTGTTGTTTTCCTCATCCATGCATCATGCTAATTCACTTACACATGATGGTTAATTGTAGAACAATTAATCCAACCTTAATTCATGGGCTTTCCATATGCAATCCAATTGCATATGGGTCCATTTAATCATGTTATGTTATCTTGTCAACTAGTTTATTTTGATGCATCAATTAAATGGTCATGCATCATCCCATGTTTGTGCACTATGCCATGATATTGATTGTTTGTCTCTCTGCGTTGTTTGTTTGCTTCTTCTCGGATAAATGACGACGTTGAGACCGACGATACTTACGACACCCCTTCTAAGGAGTTAGCTCAGTAACAGGCTACTGGGTTTGCAGGCAAGTATTCACTCACATGAACCATTGTGTTCCTTTCAACATTGGATACCGATACTTTCCGTTGTCTATTCTGCTAGCCCTATGAATCGTTGCTTCTGTTCGATCCTATCACATGTTATCCTTTAACCCTGATATAGCCTCACCTCCACTCCCATAACCCCGTTGTTTGAGCCCGTGTCTTACTAGCATGCTTAGGGTTGTTTTGCTCGAGTCTGTTACCCGTTACTTTCTGTTACTATTTCATTATGTTCTGGGGGGCTCGATGTTAAACAATGAATCATGCTAATGTTATTGTTAATAATAACTTGATGCTAAGGCACCGGCAGGAGGCCCTGTGTGGTTTTGAGGCCTGCTAGTGTCGACCCTAATAGGAAAAGGGTCTTGTCTACCGATCCATGATGAGCGCACTAACCGCATGTGGGAAGCGAGTATGGGCGCCCCCCTCAATTTTATTCGATTCGCATCTCGTCCAAATCGCCTCATTTAGTTCGTGTTTTCCATTTGCCGCATGCATGTTTTTGCGAGCCCAGGCCAGGGTGGAACTTTTGTAGTCGGCATATAGGGGGACACGTTCTTAGAGTGCTATGAGGGTCCCTTTTCTTCGGGGCTCGATTAGCCGTGCGCCCAAGGTTCTTTGGGCTTGATGCGAAGAAGAGTTGAGTTGTGTAGAGTGCCCCGCGTGGTGGGAGGCATCCCATCTGGCGGGTTATTCTTGCGTGTACGGCCAAATTGGTGCAACCCTGCAGGGATAAATCTTCTCGAGAAGCCGTGTTTTCCGCGGTTATGGATTACTTGGTGAAAGTACTGGCTAACAAGTACTCAGGACAACTTAAACCTAATGATTAACAACCTTACACCCAAGGATTAACAACTTGACTAGTAATAGGCTTATTGACACAATAATCTGAACCATCATTATTTTCAACTGTGTGAGTTATCCTCGGATTGCTTCTTTGGATAAGGGGCAAGATCTAGGATGGGTTTGTTTGGTGGTTAGTTGTTAGTTGGTTACGATACGCTATCTTATCCCTTTTTCTGATAGTCGGAAGTTGTAGCATGTTTCTGTAGTTGGTTAGAGCAGCCAGTTGCAGCATCTTTTATATCCCCTTCCTTCCGTTGAACCCAAAGCATCTGTGCTTGGTGTTGACGGGTTACTCTTTGGTGAATTGTGAGTCTTGCTTGCCAGTACGTTTATGTACTGACCCCTTTGGGGCTGTGGTTTCCGCAGACGACGTTTCCGAGGATCTACATGGTGGCTACTACGTGGATTATGACGAGACTGCTGACGAGTAGATAGCGGACCCGGGCAGGATCCGAGACTTCGTGGATGGGCTCCGTCTTTTCGTTTCCGGCCTCTTAGGCCTATTTGGTTCTTGTCTGTACCCAGACATGTCGAATGCTTCCGCTGTGATGTAATGATGATATGTTGGGACATGTGTCCTCCGGATGATTGTATTTGCTATCTCTGCTCTAATGAGAGCTATTTGCAACTTATTTTCATCTTTTGTGTCGTAGAGATCTGTTGTGATATCACTTGTTCCAATGCCGTTGACGTACCATGTGTGTATGTTTTGAAGTACGTCAATGGAAGTATCTGGATTTCTATGGGATGGTTTGCGCAGACGATGAATAGTAAGATAATGGTTGTCACACGTTTACGTGTTGGCCTGCTCATATTGAGATGCGGGTGCCGGTATGCCCCGTAAGCCATTTATCTACTGTTTAACGGACTGTGAGTATCCCCTAGAAGTCCGGGTGCGACAAATGGATACCGATACTTTCCGTTGTCTATTCTGCTAGCCCTATGAATCGTTGTTTCTGTTCGATCATATCACATGTTATCCTTTAACCCTGATATAGCCTCACCTCCACACCTATAACCCCATTGCTTGTTGCCCGTGTCTTACTAGCATGCTTAGGGTTGTTTTTGCTTGAGTCTGCTGTCCGTTACTTTCTGTTATCATATATTACTATGTTCTGGGGCTCGATGTTAAACAATCAACCTGTTAATGTTATGGTTAATAATAATTTGATGATAAGGCACCGGCAGGAGGCCCGGCGTGGTTTTGAGGACTGCTAGTGTCGACCCTAATTAGGAAAAGGGTCTTGTCTACTGATCCATGATGAGCGCACTAACCGCATGTGGGAAGCGTGTATGGTGCCCCCCTCAATTTGATTCGATTCGCATCTCGTCCAAATCGCCACACTTAGTTCGGGGTTTCCATTGATTGCACGCATATGCAGGTACGAACCCGAGGCCATGGTGAACTTTTGTAGTCAGCATTTAGGGCGGCGTGGTCTTAGAGTGCTATGAGGGTCCCCTTTTCTTCGTGGGGCTCGATTAGCCGCGCACGCACAGCACGTGGTTCTTTGGGCTTGATGCGAAGAAGAGTTGAGTTGTGTTGAGTGCCCCGCTTGGTGGGAGGCATTCCATCTGGCGGGTTATTCTTACGTGTACGGCCAAATTGGTGCACCCCTGCAGGGATAAATCTTCTCGAGAAGCCGTGTTTTCCGCGGTTATGCTTGACTTGGTGAAAGTACTGGCTAACAAGTACTCAGAACAACTTACACCTAACTAATGATAACTTGACTAGTAATAGTCTAATCGACATAATAACTTGAACCATCATTAATCCAACTGTGTGAGTTATCTGTAACATCCCAAGTATGAAAATCATCCCCTTAGAATGTTTGTTGCATGTTTAATAAAGTATTGCATCATGTCATCATATTGTTTCCATGTTGGTTGCATTTGTTTCTTAATTGTTGCAACTGTTTTCCACTGTTTTCACAACTCAAATTCAAACCTTATTCAAACAATGGTTTCATACTTGCTCTGTTACAACATTTTGAATAAAACTCACAAATAATAACAATCAATTGGTTTCATGTTTTTCCATAGTGAACACTTGTGAAAATGATGTTTTAAATCAATTATTTATTTTCCAAACACATTTAAAATGCAAATCCAAGCACCCACAAACAGAACCATTTTTAATTTATGTTGATACCAAAACAAATCAATTCAAATTGCCTAATTACCATAGGGGTTACCCTATTTAAATGTTGGTTTTATTAGTGATCTTTGATATTAAAAAATTTCACCCAAATTTGGTTTAATTTTCAAACAGCAAGCAAATGTTTAAATTTTTGAAAATAAAAGCTACCAAGTGTTTGCTTTTGGCCTAAGGAGTTTACCCTAATTTTTCTAAATTTTTCTATAACCTAAAACCTATGTTTTTCTTCCAAAAGCAAAACCTACAAAAAAAACAGAAAAGGAAAAAAAAAGAAAAGAAAAGAAAACGCAGCGCGCGCGCGCAGCAGATAAGCAAACCCAGCCCACCTAAGCCTAGCGCGCGCAAGCCCAGCCCGTCTACCTCCCTCGTACCGCTTTGAAATGTGTGCGGTACTTCTTTCTGAAGTACGGCAGCGCATCCAGCGCGCCACCGCGGCAGCTACGGCCACTCGACGGTGATCCGGGCGCCAGCCGCGCCTATAAAGTACCTAGGGCACCCCACACCTAACCCTAGCCCCCTAGGTCGCTATTCCCCTCTCCGCCGCCGTCAATCGCCACCTCCCCGTTGCAATTTCTGCTCTGCTCCACCTCACCGGAGATCGCCGGTCTGAACCCGTGCACGTCGTCGACGCCATGGCCTTCCACTCCCCCACCTAGTCCCTGAAACCGAAAGCCCACCCTACCAGCTACCCTTTGAACACCTGAGCACACCCGGAGGCGCACGGTGCACTCCCCGCCATCCTCGTCCACGCCGCGGCCGCCGCCGTGCACCCGAGCGCTGAGACAGCGACGAACTCCCGGTGAGCCCCCCGTGCTACCCCTCCCATCTCTCCCTCTGTGCTTCCGTGCGTTTCCACCGCGCCCAAACACCACCACACACCCTCACTGCAACGATGCACAGCAGTGTTACCTCACCGCCGGCGAGCCATCTGTTCTGTCAGTCGAGGAAGGAAACGTTCGTCAGAATTTCAGTTAACGTTGCGATTGAACGTTAACCTGGCTGCGTCTGCTTCTCTGTCGAATCTGAAGAAGCAGCGCAGTGGCACTGCCCTTGTGCGCGCAAGCGCTGGTCGCGGGTTCGAGCCCCGCCGCGCCCAACCTTTTTTTGGTGGAATTCTTTCCACACGCAGAGGCCCACGCTTCAGTGACTGCCACTGCCACGCGTGCGTGCGCAGCGCCACGCTGGCCTCTGGCCCACGCGGCAGTGGCAGCGTGTAGATACCAGTGCAGTACCAAAAGGTTTCTGCGAATTCCTGTAATTCCTAAATCAAATTAAATAACAAATTTGAACCTAAAATTTCAAACCTTAATAACTTTTATTCTGTAATTCCAATAAATAAAAGTTTTATAGGTTTTCTGTTCCAAATTTCATAACCTTTCCAAATAATCTATTTGTGTACTGTTTTGAACTTTCAAATTGCAATTCAAATTTAAATTCAAATCATTCAATTGTATTTTACCAAAATTCATAAGTAATTCATAATAAATCCAAATCATGCAAATGAAATATGTTTTCAAGGCCATTTTGAATAACCTTTTCAAATATAATTTTTGTTTTCTGGTTTGAATAATTTAAATTGCCTAAATAATTTAATACTTGTTTAATTCATTTAAATTTGATAAAATCATAACTTGCTCAAAACAAAATAATTTTAAACATGCAAAATATGTTTTCAAACCATCAAAGTGTGAACTTTTCAAATGTGAGTTTGAATTCATGTTTTGAACAAATAAAAATTCAATTAAATTCAAACTTGTCTTAAATTCATTTAAAACTTGTTTAATATTGTTTAATTCATAATTAAATAATCCTAACTCCTATTTCAATATTTGAAACATGTAATCCAACTAAAATTTGATGTTCTTTTCAAATATAAACTTTGTTGTTTGCTTTGAACACTTTAAATGGTTCAAAACAACAAATACTTGTGTGCCACCTTTAAGGCACCCAAAAATTCCCTAAATTAATAATAAAGTTCTAAATTGCTACACCCTATTTTAATTTGATTCTAATGTTGTTATTTTGCTGTTTCCCTTTTGCATGCATCATACTAAACCACTAGCACCTGTTGATTAGTTGGAAAACCAATAATTTAACCAAAATCCATGGGCTTTTCATATGCAACTCAAAATTGCATATGTGTCCATTTAAATTGTGTTATCATATCAATTAGTTTATTTTGATGCATCTATTAACTTGTCATGCATCATATTTGATTGTGCACTATGCCATGATGATGATTGTTTATATTTCTGCCTTGTTTGTTTGCGACGACGACGTTGATACCGACGACCTTTACGACACCCCTTCTGAGGATCTAGCTCAGTACCCGGCTACTGGGTTTGCAGGCAAGTTATCACTCACATGAACCATTGTGTTCCTTTCAACATTGGTTACCGATACTTTCCGTTGTCTATATTTGCTAGCCCTATGTATCGTTGCTTCTGTTACGAACCTATCACATGATACCCTAAACCCTAATATTGCCACACCTCCAGTCCTAAAACCTCGTTGCTTGGGCCCGTGTCTTACTAGCATGCTTAGGGTTGTTTTGCTCGAGTCTGCTATCAGTTACTTTCTGTTATTATATTCTGTTATATTCTGGGGCTCGATGTTAAACAACACATGTTAATTTGAGGTAATAATAATTTGCTGATAAGGCACCGACAGGAGGCCCGGCGTGGTTTTGAGGCCTGCTAGTGTCGACCCTAATAGGAAAAGGGTCTTGTCTACTGATCCATGATGAGCGCACTATCCGCATGTGGGAAGCGTGTATGGGCGCCCCCCTCAATTTGACTCGATCCGCATCTCGTCCAAATCACCACACTTAGTTCGGGCTTTCCATTTGATGCACGCATATGCAGGTACGAACCCGAGGCCAGGGTGGAACTTTTGTAGTCGGCATTTAGGGCGGCGTGGTCTAACAGTGCTATGAGGGTCCTCCTTTTCTTCGGGGGGCTCGATTAGCCACGCACGCACAGCACGTGGTGCTTTGGGCTTGATGCGAAGAAGAGTTGAGTTGTGTTGAGTGCTCCGCTTGGTGGGAAAGGCCTTCCCATCTGGCGGGTTATTCTTACGTGTACGGCCAAATTGGTGCATCCCTGCAGGGATAAATCTTCTCGAGAAGCCGTGTTTTCCACGGTTATGGTTGACTTGGTGAAAGTACTGGCTAACAAGTACTCAGAACAACTTACACCTAACTAATGATAACTTGACTAGTAATAGGCTTATTGACACAACAACTTGATCCATCATTAATCCAACTGTGTGAGTTATCCTCAGATTGCTTCTTTGGATAAGGGGCGAGATCCAGGATGGGTTTGTTTGATGGTTAGCTATAGTTGGTTACGATACGCTATCTTATCTCTTTCTGTTACACCGTAAGTTGTAGTATGTTCTGTAGTTGGTTAGTTCAGCCAGTTGCAGCATCTTTATACCCTTCCCTTCCGTTGATCCCAAGGCATCTGTGCTTGGTGTTGACGGGCTACACTTTGGTGAATTGTGAGTCTTGCTTGCCAGTACGTTGTTGTACTGACCCCTTTGGGGTTGTGGTTTACGCAGACTACGACTACGGCTACGATGACCACCAGGATGGATACTTCGTGGAGTTTGACGAGACTGCAGACGAGTAGATAGCTGGACCAGGGCTGGATCCAGAACCTACGTGGATGGGCTTCGTCTTCTTTATTTTCTCTGGCTTCTTAAGCCTGTTGGATTTGTCTGTACCCAGACACCTTTGATTGCTTCCGCTGATGTAATGAATGTTATGTTGGGACATGTGTCCTCTGGATGATTGTATTTGCTATTTCTGCCTTAGTGAAGGCCATTTGCAACCTTATTTCAATCTTTTGTGTCTTAGAGGCATGTTGTGTTATCCTTTTGTTCAAAACCGTTGACGTACCATGTGTGTATGGTATGAAGTACGTCAATGGTAGTATCCTGATTTCTACAGGATAGTTTACATCGACGATGAACAGTAACAGTTGGTTGTCGCACATAAGTGCTGGCCTACCCGTAAGGGGACGCGGGAGCCGTTAAGCCCTGTAATCCAACCAAAATACTGTTCAGTTCGTACGGTGAGTATCCTCTAGAAGTCCGGGTGCGACAAATGGTATCAGAGCCTGTCTGCCTGTAGGATCCCTTTTTACTGGTCGCAGTTGAGTCTAGACAACTATTTTGTAGCTATATAGGAAAAATGAAACGTGAGAGTAGGAATTCTGCCATTTTTCTTCTTTCCCCACCCACCCACCCTTTTCTGGTAAGGAAGTGCAACGTTGTTTTCTGTTCTCACCTAAACTTTCAAGTTAGGATTTCACGTGTTTTGGGTTCTCCGTAGTACCTCAGGACTTTTGGTCTCGTTTTCCCGATGTTGCTTCGATATCCTGTTCTTCTAAAGAACCTTTCGTCCGTTGAAACCTTGCTGTTGTTTTCCACTTCATTTCTTCTACCGGAGTCTAATCAAAACCTCCCAAATCATCTGCAGATGGATCTCAGGTTCTACCCGCAGGTGGTTCGGATGACTCGCTGTGAGAGCACCGCCGGTTATCCGCAGATGCTGAGAGACATGGTGACCTATCTGGGGTTCCATTGGGCACCAGAGTACCAGGTCTACGAGCAGCAGCTAGAGTTTGACCAGACCTACTACCGGGCTATCGTCTACATTCTCTCGGATGATGGCAGGAGCGTTGTCCACCGCTACGAGGCAGTAGGTTCCACAGTGGATATGGTCGTGCAGCAGGCAGCTTACGTGAGTCTCACCATCCTCCGTGCTGACTACTGGGGGTTTGACGATTCTATCTATCGTCACATCCCCCGTGGTTACATCACGTCGGCGGGAGTTCACTTCACTCTCCACGGCAACCTGGATACCTACGAGTCTGATAGCTCCAGGCTGCACACCACTGCTCAGTTCGTGAGGCACAGTGACACAATTGCTTCCACACTGTCTCAGGAGTTGGCTTCAGTCAGGGAGCAGCTCCACCTTGCTCTCACTCGTCTGGCGACGTACACCACAGACTTCGTTCGAGACGAGCGCTTTGCCCGTTTCACCCAGCCAGCTGGTCTTCCGTTGCCAGATGCTGGAGGTTACGAGCCGATCAGAGGCCCACTTCTCGACCTTGGAGCTGGTTACACAGGGATTCCCCGCTATGGAGCACAGGGAGACGACGCTTTCTACTCCACCACACCGAGAGTTGCTCTCAGAGCAGTCCCGCTCTACGTGGATCGTCGTCATACCTACTTCCGGGGGATTCCTCCGCACCGTATCTCTCGTCGTACTACTCACCGCCGTCCTGTGTGATGAGCATGGGAGTACCGATGTATCCGTTCCTAGCTATGTTTAGTTATCCTTGTCTTTCGAACCATGTATTGGTGTGTTGGATATTCTGATGTATTGGAACATGTGATGATGTACCTGTTGGTTATCTATTCATGCGTCGGAATAATCTCTCTTTCGGTTACAAAGTCTATCCTTTTCTGTTATTGTGCTAAAATGCATTTCTGTTCAGGATGCCTCCAACCAGGAACTCCCCGCCTGAACCACCTCCGCTCACGGAGCTGTTGACTCAGATGACTCAGGTCGTGGCTCAGATGGCCCAGATCCAGGCTAACCAGCACAACAACCAGAATGCTCCGCGAGTCAGCATCAAGGAGTTTCTGAGCATGGGGCCGAGAGCTTTCGTGGCAACACGTGAGCCTCTGGATGCTGATGACTGGATCAGGGAGATGAACAGGGCTTTGGAGATTGCTCATGTTGCTGAGGAAGATAAGGTCAAGTATGCCACCTACCTACTGAAGGGTCAGGCAGCTACCTGGTGGGAGAACTACCAGACCATGAGAGCTGGCTATCCTATCACCTGGGGTTGTTTCAAGGATGCCTTCCTGAAGCAGCACATCCTAGATGGTCTCATGGAAAGGATGCGTGAGGAATTCTGCTCTCTCAAACAGGGCAAGCTGGACGTCCTCGGCTACCAGAACGAGTTCAATCGTCTCGCTCGATACGCCGGTGACGAGGTGTCCACTGAAGCCAAGAAGATGGCAAGGTTCCGCCGAGGTTTTAACCCGTAACTGAAGTACGCTCTCACCAACATCAAGTGCAAGGACTTCGTGGAGCTCGTGAACACCGCGCTCAATGAGGAGAATGGGCGCAAGGCGTTCGAAGAGTCGCGCAAGCACTCGCGTGAGGGTGGTTCCTCCTCCAACATGACCACCCCTCCGCAGAAGCGCCGCATCTGGGTGCCAAACAGTGCTGTCACTAGGGCTCCAAATGCCCAAGCTCCTCCAGGCTTTGGTCCCCTCCCACCCAACCCATCTCAGATGCAGGGTCAGAGGTTTCCAATGGGGCAGCCAAGGCCAGCTCCTCCTCGTGTCGTCACTTGCTTCAAGTGCAAGGACACTGGACACTATGCTGATAAGTGCACTCAGAGGCAGCTACCTCCACCACCTCCTCGCCCCAACACCAACCAGGCAATGGTTCGTGCTCCCCCGGCTAAAGCCTTCAACTCCAACAACAGGCCTGTCGGGAGGACCGCGAGGGTGAATCATATCAAGGCCGACAAAGCTGAGGAAGCTGCTGACGTCGTTCTCGGTACATTCCCCGTGAACTCTAACCCAGCTAAAGTGTTGTTTGATACCGGAGCATCGCATTCGTTCGTGTCAAAGATCTTTGCGACAGCAGTTAAACTACCTTTTGTTGGTTTGGGTTCCCCGCTAGTAGTAAACTTCCAAGATCAGTCATGAGAATCAGATCTTGATTGGAGGCCACATATTCCTTGCTTCCCTCATTCTGCTTGGCAATTCTGACATTGATGTCATCCTTGGCATGGATTGGTTGAAGGCCAATAAAGCTACGATTGACTGTGCTAAGAAGTCAATAACTCTGTTCCACCCTTCCGGCCAGATAGTCTATTCTCCAAGTGAATCAAGTTCTGTTCAGTTGTACACCCTGGATGCTAAACCTCTACCTCTGCTTGAAAATGTTCCGGTGGTTTGTGAATTCCCTGACGTCTTTCCAGAAGAATTGCCAGGGATGCCTCCGGACAGAGCAGTTGAGTTCGTGATCGAGCTTGAACCAGGTACTGCACCAATCTCTAAGCATCCATACAAGATAGCTCCTCCTGAACTGAAGTTGTTGAAGGAGCAAATTGATATGTACATGGAGAAAGGTTACATTCAGCCTAGTTCCTCCGCTTGGGGTTGCCCAACTCTGTTTGTTGCCAAGAAGGATCAAACAAAAAGACTCGTGGTTGACTATCGTCCTCTCAACGAGAAAACCATCAAGAACAAGTATCCAATTCCTCGTATCGATGATCTTTTTGATCAACTTGCTGGAGCCTCAATATTCTCAAAGTTGGACTTGAGAATGGGTTACCATCAGTCCAAGAAACTCGTATGAGGAGCACCCTATTCGTATTCTCGATGAGACCGAGCGTAAGACTCGCAACAAGAGCACAAAGTTCTTGAAAGTGCAGTGGTCGCATCATTCCGATAATGAGGCAACGTGGGAGACCGAAGAGGATCTTCGCAAGAAGTGTCCGGACCTTTTCCTTTCTCAGTAGGAATCTCGGGGCACGATTCCTTCAAGGGGGGGGGGGGGGGGCGTTTTGTAACATCCCAAGTATGAAAATCATCCCCTTAGAATGTTTGTTGCATGTTTATTAAAGTATTGCATCATGTCATCATATTGTTTCCATGTTGGTTGCATTTGTTTCTTAATTGTTGCAACTGTTTCCACTGTTTTCACAACTCAAATTCAAACCTTATTCAAACAATGGTTTCATACTTGCTCTGTTACAACATTTTGAATAAAACTCACAAATAATAACAATCAATTGGTTTCATGTTTTTCCATAGTGAACACTTGTGAAAATGATGTTTTAAATCAATTATTTATTTTCCAAACACATTTAAAATGCAAATCCAAGCACCCACAAACAGAACCATTTTGAATTTATGTTGATACCAAAACAAATCAATTCAAATTGCCTAATTACCATAGGGGTTACCCTATTTAAATGTTGGTTTTATTAGTGATCTTTGATATTAAAAAATTTCACCCAAATTTGGTTTAATTTTCAAACAGCAAGCAAATGTTTAAATTTTTGAAAATAAAAGCTACCAAGTGTTTGCTTTTGGCCTAAGGAGTTTACCCTAATTTTTCTAAATTTTTCTCTAACCTAAAACCTATGTTTTTCTTCCAAAAGCGAAACCTACAAAAAAAACAGAAAAGGAAAAAAAAGAAAAGAAAAGAAAACGCAGCGCGCGCAGCAGATAAGCAAACCCAGCCCACCTAAGCCTAGCGCGCGCAAGCCCAGCCCGTCTACCTCCCTCGTACCGCTTTGAAATGCGTGCGGTACTTCTTTCTGAAGTACGGCAGCGCATCCAGCGCGCCACCGCGGCAGCTACGGCCACTCGACGGCGATCCGGGCGCCAGCCGCACCTATAAAGTTTCTAGGGCACCCCGCACCTAACCCTAGCCCCCTAGGTCGCTATTCCCCTCTCCGCCGCCGTCAATCGCCACCTCCCCGTTGCAATTTCTGCTCTGCTCCACCTCACCGGAGATCGCCGGTCTGAACCCGTGCACGTCGTCGACGCCATGGCCTTCCACTCCCCCACCTAGTCCCTGAAACCGAAAGCCCACCCTACCAGCTACCCTTTGAACACCTGAGCACACCCGGAGGCGCACGGTGCACTCCCCGCCATCCTCGTCCACGCCGCGGCCGCCGCCGTGCACCCGAGCACTGAGACAGCGACGAACTCCCGGTGAGCCCCCCGTGCTACCCCTCCCATCTCTCCCTCTGTGCTTCCGTGCGTTTCCACCGCGCCCAAACACCACCACGCACCCTCACTGCAACGATGCACAGCAGCGTTACCTCACCGCCGGCGAGCCATCTGTTCTGTCAGTCGAGGAAGGAAACGTTCGTCAGAATTTCAGTTAACGTTGCGATTGAACGTTAACCTGGCTGCGTCTGCTTCTCTGTCGAATCTGAAGAAGCAGCGCAGTGGCATTGCCCTTGTGCGCGCAAGCGCTGGTCGCGGGTTCGAGCCCCGCCGCGCCCAACCTTTTTTTGGTGGAATTCTTTCCACGCGCAGAGGCCCACGCTTCAGTGACTGCCACTGCCACGCGTGCGTGCGCAGCGCCACGCTGGCCTCTGGCCCACGCGGCAGTGGCAGCGTGTAGATACCAGTGCAGTACCAAAAGGTTTCTGCGAATTCCTGTAATTCCTAAATCAAATTAAATAACAAATTTGAACCTAAAATTTCAAACCTTAATAACTTTTATTCTGTAATTCCAATAAATAAAAGTTTTATAGGTTTTCTGTTCCAAATTTCATAAACTTTCCAAATAATCTATTTGTGTACTGTTTTGAACTTTCAAATTGCAATTCAAATTTAAATTCAAATCATTCAATTGTATTTTACCAAAATTCATAAGTAATTCATAATAAATCCAAATCATGCAAATGAAATATGTTTTCAAGGCCATTTTGAATAACCTTTTCAAATATAATTTTTGTTTTCTGGTTTGAATAATTTAAATTGCCTAAATAATTTAATACTTGTTTAATTCATTTAAATTTGATAAAATCATAACTTGCTCAAAACAAAATAATTTTAAACATGCAAAATATGTTTGCAAACCATCAAAGTGTGAACTTTTCAAATGTGAGTTTGAATTCATGTTTTGAACAAATAAAAATTCAATTAAATTCAAACTTGTCTTAAATTCATTTAAAACTTGTTTAATATTGTTTAATTCATAATTAAATAATCCTAACTCCTATTTCAATATTTGAAACATGTAATCCAACTAAAATTTGATGTTCTTTTCAAATATAAACTTTGTTGTTTGCTTTGAACACTTTAAATGGTTGAAAACAACAAATACTTGTGTGCCACCTTTAAGGCACCCAAAAATTCCCTAAATTAATAATAAAGTTCTAAATTGCTACACCCTATTTTAATTTGATTCTAATGTTGTTATTTTGATGTTTCCCTTTTGCATGCATCATACTAAACCACTAGCACCTGTTGATTAGTTGGAAAACCAATAATTTAACCAAAATCCATGGGCTTTTCATATGCAACTCAAAATTGCATATGTGTCCATTTAAATTGTGTTATCATATCAATTAGTTTATTTTGATGCATCTATTAACTTGTCATGCATCATATTTGATTGTGCACTATGCCATGATGATGATTGTTTATATTTCTGCCTTGTTTGTTTGCGACGACGACGTTGATACCGACGACCTTTACGACACCCCTTCTGAGGATCTAGCTCAGTACCCGGCTACTGGGTTTGCAAGCAAGTTATCACTCACATGAACCATTGTGTTCCTTTCAACATTGGTTACCGATACTTTCCGTTGTCTATATTTGCTAGCCCTATGTATCGTTGCTTCTGTTACGAACCTATCACATGATACCCTAAACCCTGATATTGCCACACCTCCAGTCCTAAAACCTCGTTGCTTGGGCCCGTGTCTTACTAGCATGCTTAGGGTTGTTTTGCTCGAGTCTGCTATCAGTTACTTTCTGTTATTATATTCTGTTATATTCTGGGGCTCGATGTTAAACAACACTTGTTAATTTGAGGTAATAATAATTTGCTGATAAGGCACCGGCAGGAGGCCCGGCGTGGTTTTGAGGCCTGCTAGTGTCGACCCTAATAGGAAAAGGGTCTTGTCTACTGATCCATGATGAGCGCACTATCCGCATGTGGGAAGCGTGTATGGGCGCCCCCCTCAATTTGACTCGATCCGCATCTCGTCCAAATCACCACACTTAGTTCGGGCTTTCCATTTGATGCACGCATATGCAGGTACGAACCCGAGGCCAGGGTGGAACTTTTGTAGTCGGCATTTAGGGCGGCGTGGTCTTCCAGTGCTATGAGGGTCCTCCTTTTCTTCGGGGGGCTCGATTAGCCGCGCACGCACAGCACGTGGTGCTTTGGGCTTGATGCGAAGAAGAGTTGAGTTGTGTTGAGTGCCCCGCTTGGTGGGAAAGGCCTTCCCATCTGGCGGGTTATTCTTACGTGTACGGCCAAATTGGTGCACCCCTACAGGGATAAATCTTCTCGAGAAGCCGTGTTTTCCGCGGTTATGGTTGACTTGGTGAAAGTACTGGCTAACAAGTACTCAGAACAACTTACACCTAACTAATGATAACTTGACTAGTAATAGGCTTATTGACACAACAACTTGATCCATCATTAATCCAACTGTGTGAGTTATCCTCGGATTGCTTCTTTGGATAAGGGGCGAGATCCAGGATGGGTTTGTTTGATGGTTAGCTATAGTTGGTTACGATACGCTATCTTATCTCTTTCTGTTACACCGGAAGTTGTAGTATGTTCTGTAGTTGGTTAGTTCAGCCAGTTGCAGCATCTTTATACCCTTCCCTTCCGTTGATCACAAGGCATCTGTGCTTGGTGTTGACGGGCTACACTTTGGTGAATTGTGAGTCTTGCTTGCCAGTACGTTGTTGTACTGACCCCTTTGGGGCTGTGGTTTACGCAGACTACGACTACGGCTACGATGACCACCAGGATGGATACTTCGTGGAGTTTGACGAGACTGCAGACGAGTAGATAGCTGGACCAGGGCTGGATCCAGAACCTACGTGGATGGGCTTCGTCTTCTTTATTTTCTCCGGCTTCTTAAGCCTGTTGGATTTGTCTGTACCCAGACACCTTTGATTGCTTCCGCTGATGTAATGAATGTTATGTTGGGACATGTGTCCTCTGGATGATTGTATTTGCTATTTCTGCCTTAGTGAAGGCCATTTGCAACCTTATTTCAATCTTTTGTGTCTTAGAGGCATGTTGTGTTATCCTTTTGTTCAAAACCGTTGACGTACCATGTGTGTATGGTATGAAGTACGTCAATGGTAGTATCCTGATTTCTACAGGATAGTTTACATCGACGATGAACAGTAACGGTTGGTTGTCGCACATAAGTGCTGGCCTACCCGTAAGGGGACGCGGGAGCCGTTAAGCCCCGTAATCCAACCAAAATACTGTTCAGTTCGTACGGTGAGTATCCTCTAGAAGTCCGGGTGCGACATTATCCTCGGATTGCTTCTTTGGATAAGGGGCGAGATCCAGGATGGGTTTGTTTGGAGTTAGTTGTAGTTGGTTACGATACGCTATCTTATCTCCTTTCTGCTAGCCGGAAGTTGTAGTATGTTCTGTAGTTTGTTAGTGCAGCCAGCTGCCGTATCTTTTGTATCACCCTTTCTTCCGTTGAACCCAAAGCATCTGTGCTTGATGTTGTGGGGTACACTTTGGTGAACTGTGAGTCTTGCTTGCCAGTACGTTTATGTACTGACCTCGTTGGGGTTGTGGTTTCCGCAGACTACGCTTACGAGGATCCCCGTGATGGCTACTACGTGGAGTTTGACGAGGCTGCTGACGAGCAGATAGCGGACCCGGGAAGGATCCGAGACATCGTGGATGGGCTCCGTCTTTTCGTTTCCGGCCTCTTAGGCCTATTTGGATCTTGTCTGTACTCAGACACTTTGGATGCTTCCGCTGTGTTGTAATAATGAATTGTTGGGACATGTGTCCTCTGGATGATTGTATTTGCTATTTCTGCTCTAGTGAGAGCTATTTGGAACTTATTTCAATCTTTTGTGTCTTAGAGCCATGTTGTGATATCAGTTGTTCCAATGCCGTTGACGTACCATGTGTGTATGTTATGAAGTACGTCTACGGAAGTGTCCTGATTTCTATGGGATGGTTTGCGCAGACGATGGATAGTAGAGAATGGTTGTCACACGTTTACGTGTTGGCCTGCTCATATTGAGATGCGGGTGCCGGTATACCCCGTAAGCCATTTGTTCTACTATTTAGCGAACTGTGAGTATCCTCTAGAAGTCCGGGTGCGACAAATGGTATCAGAGCCTGTCTGCCTGTAGGATCCATTTTTACTGGTCGCACTTGAGTCTAGAAACTATTTTGTAGCTATATAGGAAAAATGAAACGTGAGAGTAGGAATTCTGTTCTTTTATTTCTTTCCCCACCCACCCTCCCTTTTTCTGGTAAGGAAGTGCAACATTGTTTTCTCTTCTCATCTAAACTTTCAAGTTAGGTTTTCACGTATCCTGGTTTCTCTAGGATAGTTATATCTACTAGCCCATAGGAATGGAGGTGGTTGTGACATGATTTATCATGTTGCCTACTCACGATTGACAACGGAGGCGTGTAAGCCCCGGAAGCAGATCCTCTATTCCTTAAGCAGTAGATATTGATCCTTTAGAAGCCCGGATGGGTTTTCCGTAGTATCTCAGGAGTTTTTGGTCTCGTGTTTCCCGATGTTGCTTCGATATCCTGTTCTTCACAACATCCTTATCGTCCGTTCAAACCTTGTTGTTGCTTTCCACTTCAGTTTCTTCTACCGGCGTCTAATCAAAACTTCGCCGATCATCTGCAGATGGATCTCAGGTTCTACCCGCAGGTGGTTCGTATGACTCGTTGCGAGAGCACTGCCGGTTATCCAGAGATGCTGAGAGACATGGTCACTTATCTGGGGTTCCGTTGGGCACCAGAGTACCAGGTCTACGAGCACCAGCGAGAGTTTGACCAGACCTACTACCAGGCTATCGTCTACATTCTGTCAGATGATGGCATGAGCGTAGTCCACCGCTACGAGGCAGTAGGTTCCACAATGGATATGGCTGTGCAGCAGGCAGCTTATGTGAGTCTCACCGTCCTTCGTGCTGACTACTGGGGATTTGACGATTCTATCTATCGCCACATCCCCCGTGGTTACATCACTTCGGAGGGAGCTCACTTCACTCTCTACGACAACTTGGATGTCTACGAGCATGATAACTCCAGGCTGCACACCACCGCTCAGTTTGTGAGGCACAGGGACGCAGTTGCCATCAGACTATCTCAGGAGTTGGCTTCAGTCAGAGAGCAGCTCTACCTTGCTTTGACTCGTCTGGCGACTTACACCACAGACTTTGTTGGAGACGAGCGCTTTGCACGTTTCGATCAGCCAGTTGGTCGTCGTCTGCCAGATGCTGGAGGTTACGAGCCGATCAGAGGTCCACTCCTTAACCTCGGTGCTGGTTACACTGGGATTCCACGCTTTGGAGCACAGGGAGTCGACGTTATGTACTTCACCACACCTAGAGTCGCTCTCAGACCACGTCAGATCTACGTGGATCGCCGTTCTACCTACTTTCATGGGCGTGCTCCTCACCGTACCTCTCGCCGTACTCCTAGTCGCCGTCCTGCGTGATGAGCATAGGAGTACCGATGTATTCGTTCTTAGCTATGCTTAGTTATCCTTCGGCTTTCGAACCATTTGTGGTGTGTTGGATATTCTGATGTATTTGAACATGTGATGATGTACCTGTTGGTTATCTATTCATGCGTCAAAATAATCTCTCTTTCGGTTTCCAAGTCTATCCTTTTCTATTGTTGTGCTAAAATGCATTTCCATTCAGGATGCCGCTAACAAGGAACAACCCGCCTGAGCCACCGCCAATCACGGAGCTGTTGACTCAGATGACCCAAGTCATGGCCCAGATGGCCCAGTTTCAGACTAACCAGCACAACAACCAGAATGCCCCACGGGTCAGCATCAAGGAGTTTCTCAGTCTGGGCCCAAGAGCTTTCGTGGCCACACGCGAGCCTCTGGATGCCGATGACTGGATCCGTGAGATAGCTAAGGCTCTGGAGATTGCTCACGTTGCTGAGGAAGACAAGGTCAAGTATGCCTCTTATCTGCTGAAGGGTCAGGCAGCTACTTGGTGGGAAAACTACCATACCATGAGAGCTGGCTATCCAATCACCTGGGGTTGTTTCAAGGAAGCCTTCCTGAAGAACCACATTCCAGATGGTCTCATGGAAAGGATGCGTGAAGAGTTTTGCTCTCTCAAGCAAGGCAAGCTAGACGTCATCGGCTATCAGAGTGAGTTCAATCGCCTCGCTCGATACGCTGGTGATGAGGTGTCCACTGAAGCTAAGAAGATGGCAATGTTCCGCAGAGGTTTTAACCCGGAACTCAAGTACGCCCTCACCAACATCAAGGCCAACAACTTCGAGGAGCTCGTTAACACCGCGCTCAATGAAGAAAATGGGCGCAAGGCATTCGAGGAGTCTCGCAAGCACTCGCGTGAGGGTGGTTCCTCCTCCAAATGACACCCTCCGCAGAGAAGCGCCGCATCTGGGTGCAAATGGTGCTGTCACTAGGGCTCCATTATGCCCAAGCTTCTCAGCTTCGCTCCCCCGCCCACCCAACCCAAGTTCAGATGCATGATCAGAGGGCTTCGATGGGGCAGCCAAGGCCAGGGCCTCCTCGTGTCGTCACTTGCTACAAGTGCAAGCAGACGGGGCACTACGCTGACAAGTGCACGCAGAGGCAGCTACCTCCACCACCACCTCGTCCCAACACAAACCAGGCAATGGTGCGCGCTCCCCCGCCTAAGGCCTTCAACTCCAACAACAGGCCTGTTGGGAGGACCGCAAGGGTGAATCATGTCAAGATCGACAAAGCTGAGGAAGCTCCTGACGTCGTTCTCGGTACATTTCCCGTAAACTCTATTCCAGCTAAAGTGTTGTTTGATACCGGAGCATCACATTATTTCGTGTCAAAGATCTTTGCGACAACAATTAAACTCCCTTTTGTTGGTTTGGGTTCCCCGTTAGTGGTAAACTCCCCTGGAGCAACCATGCAAACGTCTAAGATCAGTCACAGAAATCAAATTCTAATTGGAGGCCACATATTCCTTGCTTCTCTCATACTGCTTGGCAATTCTGACATTGATGTCATTCTTGGTATGGATTGGTTGAAGGCCAATAAAGCTACGATTGACTGTGCTCAAAAGTCGATAACTCTGTTCCACCCCTCTGGCCAGATAGTCTATTCTCCAAATGAGTCAAGTTCTGTTCAGCTATGCACCCTCGATGCAAAACCTCTACCTCTACTCGAAAATGTTCCGGTGGTTTGTGAATTCCCTGACGTCTTTCCAGAAGAGTTGCCAGGGATGCCTCCGGACAGAGCAGTTGAGTTCATGATCGAGCTTAAACCAGGTACTACTCCAATCTCTAAGCATCCATACAAGATAGCTCCTCCTGAACTGAAACTGTTAAAGGAGCAAATCGATATGTACATGGAAAAAGGTTACATTCAACCTAGTTCCTCGGCTTGGGGTTGCCCAACTCTGTTCGTTGCGAAGAAGGATCACACAAAGAGACTCGTTGTTGACTATCGTCCTCTTAACGAGAAAACCATCAAAAACAAGTATCCAATTCCTCGTATCGATGATCTTTTTGATCAACTTGCTGGAGCCTCAATATTCTCCAAGTTGGACTTGAGAATGGGTTACCATCAAATAAAGATTAGAAAGGAAGATATTCCAAAAACAGCTTTCACCACTCGCTACGGTCTATATGAATTTACCGTCATGTCCTTTGGTCTCACCAATGCACCGGCGACATTCTCTCGACTCATGAATTCTGTTTTCCACGAATACCTCGACAAGTTTGTTCTGGTATATCTTGATGACATTCTTGTTTACTCAAAATCTGAGGAAGAGCATGAAGAACATCTTCGTCTCACTCTCATGAAACTTCGCGAGCATCGTCTATATGCCAAGTTCTCCAAATGTGAGTTCTGGATTTCAGAAGTTGCTTACCTTGGTCATGTCATCTCTGCCAAGGGCATAGCCATTGATCCAGAAAAGGTTAAAGCAATTGTTGATTGGAAACCTCCAAAGACGGTGAAGCAAGTAAGAAGTTTTCTTGGCTTGGCTAGCTATTGTCGTCGTTTCGTCCAAAACTTTTCCAAGATTGCCAAACCTCTCACTGATCTCACAAAGAAGGATAAGAAGTTCGTTTGGTCTCCACAATGTGATGAAAGTTTCAATCTCCTGAAGACTAAACTCACTTCAACACCAGTTCTGGTTGGCCCAGATCCTTCCAAACCTTTCCAGATATTCTGTGATGCTTCTCTCCAAGGTCTAGGTGCAGTTCTTATGCAAGAACGTCAAGTTGTGGCTTATGCTTCACGTCAGTTGAATGCACATGAGCTCAACTATCCAACTCATGACCTAGAACTTGCAGCAGTTGTGTTTGCCCTCAAGAAATGGAGGCAATACTTGTTGGGTAATCGCACTGAAATCTTTTCCGATCATAAGAGTCTGAAATACATCTTCACTCAGCCAGATCTAAACCTCAGGCAAAGGAGATGGATTGAAAAGATTAAAGACTTTGATCTTACCATTTCTTACACTCCAGGCAAGGCTAATGTTATGGCTGATGCTCTGAGTCGCAAGTCGTATTGCAATAATCTCATGATCATGGAAAGCCAACCTCCACATCATGAAGAATTCCAGAAGCTGAACCTTGGTCTTGTTCCCCAAGGCTATCTTGCAAACTTGACAGCCAGTCCAACTCTCGAGGACAAGATTCCTTCTGAACAACTTCGTGATGCTGAAATCAAGAAGATGGTAGAACACATCAAAGAAGGCAAGGAGAAATTTAAGTCCTTCTCAATTGATGACAAGGGAACTGTGCTCTTTGAAGGACGCATTGCAGTTCCTCAAGTTCAAAGTCTCAAAGATGTCATTCTCAAGGAGGCTCATGAAACTCCTCTCTCCATACACCCTGGAAGTACAAAGATGTACCAGGATCTCAAAACACTGTATTGGTGGCCTGGCATGAAACGTGAAATTGCTCAATACGTTTCTGAATGCAACGTTTGTCAACGTGTTAAGGCAGTTCATCAGAAAACAGCCGGTCTTCTCCAACCTCTAAAAATTCCTGAGTGGAAGTGGGACATGATTGAAATGGACTTCGTCACTGGTTTTCCAAAGTCCAAGAAGGGCAACGATGCAATCTTCGTTGTCATTGATCGTCTCACTAAGGTAGCTCACTTCTTTGCTGTCAAAGAAACAATCTCAGCTAGCCAGTTAGCAGAGCTGTACACAGCAAAGGTTGTTCCTCTTCATGGTGTTCCATTGGAAATAAGCTCAGACCGTGGAAGCATATTCACTTCTCATTTCTGGAAAAGCTTTCAAGAAGCATTGGGCACCAAACTTCTGTTCAGCACAGCCTATCATCCTCAGTCTCAAGGGCAAGTCGAAAGAGTCAATCAGATTCTCGAGGATATGCTCAGAGCATGTGGTCTCTCCTTTGGCATGAAATGGGAGGATTGCCTTCCATATGCTGAATTCTCCTACAACAACAGCTTCCAGGCAAGCCTAGGCATGGCACCATTTGAAGCTCTCTATGGCCGTAGATGCAGGAGTCCAATCAATTGGTCTGGAGCTGGTGAACGTTCACTCTTAGGCCCTGAAATTGTTAAGGAAGCCGAAGAGAAAGTTCGCATCATTCATGACAATCTCAAGATTGCTCAGTCTCGTCAGAAAAGCTACTATGACAGCAAGCACAGGGATATGATCTATGCACCTGGTGACAAGGCATATCTCCGTGTAACTCCCCTCAGAGGCACTCATCGTTTTGGTGTGAAAGGAAAACTTGCACCAAGATACATTGGTCCTTTCAACATTCTCTCAAGGCGTGCGGAAAATGCCTATCGTCTTGAACTTCCAGAAAAGCTATCCAAGGTGCACGATGTGTTTCACGTGTCACAGCTCAAGAGGTGTTTCAAAGATCCAGATCGTGCAGTTGATCATGATTCCATTGAACTGCAAGAAGATCTCTCTTATGAGGAGCACCTTGTTCGAATTCTCGATGAGACCGAGCGTAAGACTCGCAACAAGAGCACCAAGTTCTTGAAAGTGCAGTGGTCCCATCATTCCGATAAAGAGGCAACGTGGGAGACTTAAGAGGATCTTCGCAAGAAGTATCCGGACCTTTTCACTTCTCAGTAGGAATCTTGGGGCGCGATTCCTTCAAGGGGGGCATTTTGTAACATCCCAAGTATGAAAATCTCCTTTAGAATGTTTGTTTCTTGTTTTATTAATGTTTTGCATCATGTCATCATACCCATTACTTTTGTTTGCATTTGTTTTGGCATCTGTTTTCCATTTGTTTTCCATTGTTTTCTATTGGAATTTTCAAACCAAATTCAAATATTTGTTTCATACTTGCTCTGTTACAATTTTCAAATAAAAATATTCAAATAAAAACAACCATTTGTTTCCATTAAAATGGAAAGCTCAAACTAGTGATTTATTCCTTTGAATAATTCACTTAATTCAATTTGCATTCAAATTCAAATAAAATTCCAAACAACAACCATTTGAAATTTATGAAACTTACAAAACAAATCAATCCCTTGTTTCAAATAAACTTGAATTTTTTTAAACAATTATTAAGTTGCTTAAGTTTCAATTAATCACTTAACCCAAATATTCAATTAAATCCAATTATTTTCCAAACAGCAACATAATTCACAAATTTTGGGAACACAAAAGTTGCACTTTGTGCTGTTGCAATAAATAAGCAATATAAAATTTATCCCTAAATTTTCTACCCCAAAAACCCTAGCTTTTTCTTTTTCAAATCAGCAAAAAAAAAAACAGAACACACAAAAAATAAAAGAAAACAGAGAGGGGTAGGGCAGGTAGTGGGCAGGCCCAGCCCACTAGCCCCCACGGCCTGGTACCCCCTCGCTCACCTTCTTCCTCCTGTACGGCAGCATTTTCCACTGCCCACGTCGACATCCGCGAGCAGCAACGGCCGTGAGCAGCTCCTCGCCCCCTATAAACCTACCCCGAGCTCCCCGAGCTAGCCCTAACCCTATACCTCCCTTCTCCCTCGATCACCGCCGCCGTTTCCTCTCTCTCTCTGCCCGGCGATTTCCTCTCTGAACCACCGCCACCGATCGCTTCCCTCTCTGAATCCTTCCGGCGATCACCGCGCCCGATGGCTCTCTGCGCGAGCTAGGGCTGGGAACGGATTCCCCGTCGCCTCCTCGTCCTCCTCGTCACCGCAGCAGCCTCGGAGGGCCACTATGTCGCCGCCACCATCCTCTCCAACGCCGGCGACCACCTCTGCCCCGAGCCTGCTCCTCCCTCTGAATCCCTCGAGGTGAGGAGTCGATCCCCTCCGTCCCTTCCCTCTGCCAGTGGCCACGCCCACCCCTGCACACCGTAGCACACGCACGCATCTACGCCAGCGCAACAGCGGCTCGCCGCCGGCCACCGTGTCCCTCTGTCAAAGTTCAATTAGCCGAATTGCAGTTTCAGTTAAAAAGATCCCGTACCTGAACCATATCCCCCCTGCGTGTCCTTCTCTGCCAGCAATCGTTCGACAGTGCAGTGGTTGCAACACTGCACGCGCGCGCCCAGGTCGTGGGTTCGAGCCCCCGCTGCGCAACTTTTTGGGATTTAATCCCCTCGCCCCAGGCCCACCTGTAGGTGACCCCTGTGGCCCAGTCAGCTGCCACGCAGGCCACGCTGGCCCAGGGCCCCCCTCGTCAGTGGCCTGGGCTAGGCCACTGCGAGGTAGAAAAGGGTTTCTGGCCTTTTCTTTTTTAAAAAATAAATCCTTTTCTTTTACAGATTAGTCCCTGATTTTAAATTGCAAATAACTTTTAATTTCCAAATCCAAATAATGAAAATGAAATATGTTTACTGAACCAAATTAAATTCTCTACCTATTTAAATCATTTGTTTTCTGTTTTGAATATTTCAAATGTATTCAAATTTCAAATTCAAACAAATCATTTTAAATTTGGTTAATTTCATAACTAGTTCAAACCTAATTCAAATAACACAAATAAAATATGTTTTTCATGCTAAATTGAACCACTTTTTCAAATATAAACTTTATTTTCTGTTTTGAATAATTATAATTGGTTAAATAATTTAAACCTTGTTTAAATCATTTAAATTTGCTAAATTCATAACTTGCTCAAATTAAATCATTTTTGAACATATAAAATATGTTTTCAAACCAGAAAAGTATAAATTTTCAAATATGAACTTGGCTTAATGTTTTGAACAAATAAAAATTCAAATAAATTCATACTTGAATTAAATTCATTTAAATCTTGTTTAAACTTGTTTAATTCATAAGTAATTTATTCTAAATCCTTTTTCAACAAGTGAAACATGTAATCCACCTAGAATTTTGTGTACTTTCCAAATATGAATTTTGTTACTTATTTTGAACAATTAAAATTGATGAAAACAACAAATGCTTGTGTAACACCTTTAAGAAACCAAAATTCCATAACTTAATAACAAAAATTCTAAACTTTGTAAACCTTATTTCAGATTGATTCTATTATTGTTATCTTTCTGTTTTCCTCATCCATGCATCATACTAATCCACTTTCAACTGTTGATTAGTTGTAAAACAATTATTCCAACCTTAAATCATGGGCTTTCCAAATTGCATGTGGGTCCATTTAATTATGTTATGTTACCATGTCAACTAGTTTAATTTTGATGCATCAATTAAATGGTCATGCATCATCCCATGATTGTGCATTATGCCATGTTATTGATTGTTTGTCTCTTTGCGTTGTTTGTTTGCTTCTTCTCGAATAGACGACGATGTTGAGGCAGACGAGGTTTACGACACTACTTCTGAGGAGTTAGCCCAGTACCAGGCTACTGACTTTGCAGGCAAGTATTCACTCACATGAACCATTGTGTTCCTTTCCACATTGGATACCGATACTTTCCGTTGTCTATTCTGATAGCCCTATGAATTGTTGTTTCTGTTCGATCCTATCATACGTTATCCTTTAACCCTGATATAGCCTCACCTGCACACCTATAACCCCATTGCTTGTTGCCCGTGTCTTACTAGCATGCTTAGGGTTGTTTTTGCTCGAGTCTGTTGTCCGTTACTTTCTGTTATCATATATTACTATGTTCTGGGGCTCGATGTTAATCAATCAACCTGTTAATGTCATGGTTAATAATAATTTGATGATAAGGCACCGGCAGGAGGCCCGGCGTGTTTTTGAGGCCTGCTAGTGTCGACCCTAATTAGGAAAAGGGTCTTGTCTACTGATCCATGATGAGCGCACTAACCGCATGTGGGAAGCGTGTATGGGCGCCCCCCTCAATTTGATTCGATTCGCATATCGTCCAAATCGCCACACTTAGTTCGGGCTTTCCATTTGATGCACGCATATGCAGGTACGAACCCGAGGCCAGGGTGGAACTTTTGTAGTTGGCATTTAGGGCGGCGTGGTCTTAGAGTGCTATGAGGGTCCCCTTTTCTTCGTGGGGCTCGATTAGCCGCGCACGCACAACACGTGGTTCTTTGGGCTTGATGCGAAGAAGAGTTGAGTTGTGTTGAGTGTCCCGCTTGGTGGGAGGCATTCTATCTGGCGGGTTATTCTTACGTGTACGGCCAAATTGGTGCACCCATGCAGGGATAAATCTTCTCAAGAAGCCGTGTTTTCCGCGGTTATGGTTGACTTGGTGTAAGTACTGGCTAACAAGTACTCAGAACAACTTACACCTAACTAATGATAACTTGACTAGTAATAGTCTTATCGACATAATAACTTGAACCATCATTAATCCAACTGTGTGAGTTATCCTCGGATTGCTTCTTTGGATAAGGGGCGAGATCCAGGATGGGTTTGTTTGGAGTTAGTTGTAGTTGGTTACGATACGCTATCTTATCTCCTTTCTGCTAGCCGGAAGTTGTAGTATGTTCTGTAGTTGGTTAGTGCAGCCAGCTGCCGTATCTTTTGTGTCACCCTTTCTTCCGTTGAACCCAAAGCATCTGTGCTTGATGTTGTGGGGTACACTTTGGTGAACTGTGAGTCTTGCTTGCCAGTACGTTTATGTACTGACCCCGTTGGGGCTGTGGTTTCCGCAGACTACGCTTACGAGGATCCCCGTGATGGCTACTACGTGGAGTTTGACGAGGCTGCTGACGAGCAGATAGCGGACCCGGGCAGGATCCGAGACATCGTGGATGGGCTCCGTCTTTTCGTTTCTGGCCTATTTGGATCTTGTCTATACTCAGACACTTTGGATGCTTCCGCTGTGTTGTAATAATGAATTGTTGGGACATGTGTCCTCTGGATGATTGTATTTGCTATTTCTGCTCTAGTGAGAGCTATTTGGAACTTATTTCAATCTTTTGTGTCTTAGAGCCATGTTGTGATATCAGTTGTTCCAATGCCGTTGACGTACCATGTGTGTATGTTATGAAGTACGTCAACGGAAGTGTCCTGGTTTCTATGGGATGGTTTGCGCAGACGATGGATAGTAGAGAATGGTTGTCACACGTTTACGTGTTGGCCTGCTCATATTGAGATGCGGGTGCCGGTATGCCCCGTAAGCCATTTGTTCTAGTATTTAGCGGACTGTGAGTATCCTCTAGAAGTCCGGGTGCGACATGAAGGAAGACGGAGGCAGAACGATTTGGACGGAGGTGGTATAATTTCTTCGGTCGCCACAGGAAGGTGAGCGGGAGCGTCAGACCCAGCGTCGCCGCCTCTCTATCGGCGAGAGAGAGCGACCCAGCCGAGGATATCTTGCCCAACCTATCGATGCCTGGAAATTTTGCCCTGGGAAGTGTCGTGGAAAGGTCTGGGACCTCTGCCTCCATGCACAACATAATGGCCCGCTCAGTTACCCGGGGTCAATTCGGCCCACGGTTTCATGGGCTATGGAAAGGGCCGGGATCCCCTCGGGATCCTCTGCATCCAAATGAGCCTTGAGGCAATAACCAGCGGGTTCTTAACACGGGCCGAAGGTCATGGATGCTCGACGTGTGGAGGCCCCATCGTGTGGCTCACCTCCACCTTGCCTCTTCCATCTTCGTACCGAGGTAGAAGGCAAAGTACGTGCCAATTTGCAGAAACCCCCTAGCTTAATTTTTTTTCTTAATTTTCTCCTCTGTTGGTTAATTAAAACATTTAATTGAGGCCCTTAAACAAATCAAAACATTATGAAGATTTGCAATAAATTTCTATTTGACATGAGGAAGGTAGGGTAAAAGTTTCATATGATTTGATGTAACTTTCCAGAAAAAAGTTGTTTCAATTTGCTTTGAGGCATTTTTAATAATTTCATCATTAATTTAATTTGGTCAAATTATTGGCTTATCAAATTTTTATATTTGGTGGGCTGGTAGACTTATTGACAAGTGTGAACGGACAACGACGTCGCCTAGAGGGGGGGGGTGAATAGGCGATTAAAACTTTTCCGGTTAATGCTTACTAAATGCGGAAATAAAGTAGGTGTTTAAATTAACAAGCATACAACCTAAATATTCTAGGGTAAACTAGATGAACAAACAACTTATGCTAAGCAAGACAAGTAACAAGGTGATAGCAAGATATATAACTTCAAGCTCGAAGGCTATCACAATGTAAATTGCATAAGTAAAAAGCTCGGGTATAGAAATAACCGAGGCACACGGAGACGAAGATGTATTCCCGAGTTCCTCCCACAAAGGGGAGTACGTCTCGTTGGAGGGGTGTGAGCTCACCACGAAGGCCTACTCAACGCCACAAAGGCCTCACCCTATTCTCCGATGAACCCCGCCACAAAGGCCTAGTTCACCTTCCACTATTAGCAACCTTCAAACCCGAGGCACGCATCCACAACTCAATTGGAGGCTCTCGGTGTCACCACAATCTTGGGGCACGCATGCACAACTCAATTGGAGGCTCCCAAGAACACCACAAGTCGTCTAGGGTCCAAGACCCAAGAGTAACAAGCTCACAAACTTTCAACTTCCACGAATCCTCGTGGAGAGAGCAAACCGATGCAACCGATGCAAATGGCAAGAGCATAAGTGCTCAAATCCTTCACTCTCAAATTCCAACAAAGCAACAAATGCTTATGGGGGAATAAGAGAGGAAGAACAATGGAGGAGAAACACCAAGAACTCCAAGATCAAGATCTACTAAGTTTCCCTCACTAAGAAGGAAGATGGATTGGTGGAAATGTAGATCGAGATCTCCTCTACCTTCTCCCTCAAAGATATGCAAGAATCATAGGAGGGATTGGGAGAGGGGCAAGCTTTCCAAGGTCAACAATGGTGGGAGAGAAGGGGAAAAACGTGCTTGGAAGACTTGGGGACCAATGGGGAAGAAAGCCCCCTTAAATAGGTCCCCACAAGAACTAGCCGTTGTGCAGGAATTTTGGGACCGGAATATCCGGTCCGAAGTGAATAATCCGGTTCACTCCAGTGCGAAAACTGGTCTGAAATCCGTCGAAACCGGAATATCCGGTATGCCCCGAAAAATCCGGTTTCCAATAATCCGGTTCATGTCAGTACCGAAAAATGGCTCAACTAGAAACTTCATAACTTTTGCGTCCGGACTCCGTTTTTGATGATCTTTGGCTCGTTGAGTTCGTAATGAAAAACTCTACAAGATCATGCAGAGAAACATCACTGCCCAACAATGGAAACTAAAACCAAATGTAGAAAGGTTTAACCTCTCTAAAAGGAACAACCGGTAAAACTTCCAACACGAAAACTCACATAACTTTTGCGAATGAATTCCGAATTAGGTGAGTCCAAATGCATTGGAAAGATAACAACAAGGAGTATCCAAATAAAAGGTGAAAATATTGATACCTCAAAGTATGGAGAAGTTACCACACATGGAAGGTGTGGGAACATTCTCAAAGACGAACGGAATATTTTCACCACCGAAAACGCAACAAAGTTTTCTTACGAAATCCGTTTTCGAGAAACCAAGGCTTGTCATGAAGATCAAGACAAGCACTAAAACCCAAAGGAGAAAAAAGCCAAATAAGAACCAAGAAAGATTATATGCAAAGTATGCAAAGGTTTGAGCTCTCCATAACGATTCGATCGAGTTACTCACTTGAGAGCCCCTCTTGATAGTACGACTATCTATCCTATAACCCGGTCTCCCAAAGACACGAGACCGGTAAAATAGAAAACCTATCAAGATTATACCTTTGCCTTGAGCATTCCACTTGAGCTAGATGATGACGATCTTGACTCTCTCAAGTTGGATCTTCTTTCTTGATTGCGCTTGCGAGCACAAACTCCGCTTCATGAAGACTTGCAAGTTGCTCCCCCATACACCATTATGGGAGAGACTAGCTCCTCCATACACCATTATGGGAGAGACCCTTCGGCAAATCTTCACAAGGCCACAATCTCCAAAAGGGTGGCAAGCATCAAGCATAGGATATCTTCTAGATGCTTCACTTGAGCTTCCACGTCAAGCTAGATGACGAACACCACTTGACGACGACAAAGACCATGGTCTATATGAAATCTTCCTTTTGGTTCATTCCCATGGAAAGATATCTAACCACACATAGAGATGCGACACACACATAACATGGGTTAGTTCACAAAGCTATATTGACAAATGCTTACCATACCATGAGATACACAATCCCACTTGGTACAACTTGTAGCTTTGTGTGTTGATCGCTTGCTTGATCAACCTTGTATCTTTGCTTCTCACTTCTAAAGATGATGTCTTGAAGATGATAATGAAAGATCACCTAATCCTTTTCTTCAAGACATACTAGCAATAAGCTCAACTCAAACCATGACCATTCTTCATATAAATCCATGAAAATAACAATGGCCATCAAGGAAGCTAATAGAGTTCAACACATGAACTCCATTATTTCCTATGGACAAGATCTACAAAGATAACTCAATGCAAACATTAGTCCATAAGGATTGTCATTAATTACCAAAACCACATATGGGGGAACCATGCACTTTCAATCTCCCCCATTTTGGTAATTGATGACAATCCCTTTTTACGAGGGTTTATATGATGAATGAAGCAAACATGCTAAACAAGAGCAAGGATGCAATAGCATGGAAAGGCAAATGCTTAAGAACGAAACTAAAGAATAAACCAAATTCCCTTAAACCCTCTAAACTTCTCCCCCATTGGCATCCATTGCCGAAATGGGCAAAAAGGTTAGAAGGCCAATATAGTAAGAGCTCCCCCATAGTGTATGCATTCCTCATGATATGAGTGAAAACAAGTGCATATCTCCATATATGAATAGATGGAGGGAGATCAAACTATATTGAGGATCCAAAGATTTACAAGAAAAATCAAATTGAAGGATACTTTCACAAAGAAGCAACCAACCAAAGGATCCGAAAAACCGATTGACCAAAATCAATATTTTGATAAGATCAACCAAGTGTTCTAGAAAAACAAGAGGGAACTCCCCAAGGTACATGCACAATGTTAGATTTGAATTACTATATAGTGTGCACAACATGGAATCATCACTCCCTTATAGATAATTTTGAACACAAACAAGTGCAAGCGAATAGATTGGAAAAGAAGCAAAGCAACTTGCAAACAAACAAAAGTTGAGCAATGAAGATCAAGAAGTGACAAAAAGACTTACTCAACCGAAATAGATGCGTGTGACAAGGAAAAACATTTTTAGGAGACTAATAGGATGATAGAATCATCAACATAGTCTTTCAATATAAGAGGCACATAGTGCGTATCATGTCTTTCCCATACACACAAACCATCAAAAGAAAAAACACATAGGTCCACAAGCTTTATTAAGATGCAAAAGGAATACCAAAAGAAAAGCAAAGCTTGTGCCTTTTAGGAACCACCAAGGAATATAAAGCAATAAAAAGTGGTCACTAAAGAAATAGAATACCAATTAAAGATGTAACTATTATCGTGTGTATAAATTTCTAAGTGGACAACAATCACAAAGATATATATCCACAAAGAAACATGCACACACAAAATAGGTACAAAGGTGAAGAACATGATATCCAAGAGAGGTTCATTAAGATACCAATAAGATTTTTGCTTGAAAGCAAAGCACTAAGCTTAGTTTAATCTTAAGGGGATATAGATGAACACACAAAACTCATCAAAGCATCACAAATATCACAAGGGAAAAGTGATAGTCGGAATGCTTCGATAAAGGTAACGCATATCACAAAAGATTCAAATGGTTTTTGAGAATTTATCAATATTGCATATGAGAGACTTCAAGTAGAAGTTGCTAGATTAATATACTCGGGATTGGTGAATCATGACAATGACTATAAATATCCCCTTAGTATGTAATCATCCCGGCTTACTCATAGTTGCAATAAAGATGCTTTTGAAAAGACATTTGCAAGAACCAAATGAAATTGCAACAAGGGAAATCATGCCAAGAAGCAACCTACACAAGGTTGAAATCTAGAAATGTATGCATGAGATAGATACTTGTTACCGAGACGACATTGGTGATGAAGAGGGTGCGAGTTTGATAATCATCGAAGCTTGACTCCTATAATACCATGGTGAGAACACCTTCCTTATGAATGGAGCAAACAACCAATGTATCTCCATTGTACCTAAAACAAAATTCAAGTACAAAATGGTACCCACACTCATTGGGTCCAAAGTAGTTAGAACAACTACAATACATAGGACAAACTCCAAATAAATATGTGCATATTAATATGAATTTGAATTTCATGCACATCTTAGCCATTTAGGATTTGATGGAGTTTATCCTATATATTGGATCAACGAAAGTAATCATGCCAAAAGATATACATAGTAAATATGCATGCACAAAACTTTCAAGAACCAAAACAAGATACAAATTGGACAAAGAACTAATTAAACCAAGAAGCCACTCACAAGAGTGAAAAGAAAGAGAATTGTCCAAAAAATATCAAGACCCAAATCAACACATGATTGAGGAAACCAAATAGAGAGGATACCAAAAAAAACATAAAAGAGTGAACAACCCCTCTACACTTTTCATGATAGAACACAAAGTACCAAGACGAAAAGTGTTTGTCTTCCAAAGAGACAAGTCATTGGGAAAACAAACAAATTTAAAGACAACAAGTGTTCAAACGCATATAGGATAGTTCTTCCAATAATAGTGCATTATTTATGATCTTGCATTTGAATACAAAATGCACACAATGGAATCATTACTCTCCATATATACTATTCAAACACTAGTCATGTTTAAATAAAATCAATTAGATGCAATACCAAATTAAAGAACGGTGATCTACTCAATGTAGGATAGCTTCCCCAAGAATAGTGCAACCCAAAGAAGTATGACTTTGACCATAAGTGCACAAGTATGGGATCATTGCTTTTCCTAACTCAATAAAGCATAAAACAATTTTTGAGTAGAGCAAGGAAGACACAAATGAGTTTGAACCAAACAAATCATTGGCAAGAAACAAGGAAATTTTAGAGAAAAGGCCAAAGTAAATATGATCAATAAACTTTACCACAAATTATTATAACTTGTCAAAGACAAGAGATGTATGGAGATATTTCTCGGTGGTAGATTTGTTCACAATCATATTCACAAAACATAAGCATGTGGTAAAAGATAGGAATAAAAAAACATGCTTAGATAGGGATTCTTGAAGGCTTCCAATAAAACTCGAAAAAGCAAGGCAACAAGAAACTCTCTTACAAACAAGATACCAAAGAAGAGAGACACAAGATATTTTAAGCAAATATGGAACTTGTTTGAGAAACATGCCACAAAGGAACAAGATAATTAACAATATCAACTCTAGGTGGCAATACCTCACATGTTCACATTTTCTAGGCTTGTAATATGCACATAGCTTATTACTCCCCCATAATGTGATAATCCATGGAAAACAACAAGAGGCAAAAAGTAAATTTAACTAGAGAAAGTTAATGGACATTTAGAAATTGAATTTCTCATGAGAAAGACATACCGCATAGAGACTAGATAATATTGATATATCAACACTAAGTGGTATTCCTCATGTACACATATTTTAGGATAGTAAAGTGCAAAGCATATTACTCCCCCAAAATGGGATAGTCCATTAATCTCCCAAAGAGCCAACTAAGATAAGCAATGAAAGCAATGAAGGCTCAACACAAAGAACACAAGTACATGGAGTGCAAACCAACAAACATAACTAGATTACTCAAGATAGGTGAGTAGGAAGCACAACATATACAAACACATGCTAGAAACAAAACTAACATATGCAAGGGAGCAAGCAACTTTCAATGTATATAGATTTAAATACAAGTTACCGCTTGGAGGAACATTGGGTAGAAGATAGATATAATCCAAGTGACTTGGCTTGAGGAAATATAATTGATGAAGATGCCTTAATTCTTCATGAAATAGCCAAGTCTCCAATGCCCTCCAACAACACCTATTGATCAAGTTTGAGCTTGTTGGTCCCCAACCAAGTTGGGTCCTAAGAGGTTAGTCACAATTGGTTTGGCAACCCAAATGGTTCTTTTCTTGACACCACTTGGAGTACCAACATACTTGGCAAACACATTGCCCACATTATCCTTCCGAATGGAATAAACATCATCAATAAGTATAGGGTTGGATAATGTAACATTAGTGCATGAAGAAGCAAAGTGTCCCTTCTTGCGACAAAGGTAGCAACATCGACTCTTTTCTTTCTTCTCAATGGGCTTCTCAACAAGAGGAGCATTGGCTTGAGTCTTCTTAGGAGGTGGCCGTTGTTCAACTCGTGGTTGAGCATGAGATTGAACAAGAGGCCTCTTCCCTAGTTGCTTCTCACTAAGAGGCTTCTTCTTCAAAGGGCAAGATCTAACATGGTGCCCTTCAATCTTGCACTTGAAGAAAATAATCTTGGCCGGATCTTTGACTTGTTCTTGGCCCTTCTTCTTGTCAATAATGGACTTGTTCTTGATATTGGAGTTGAATCCAAGTCCACTCTTGTCATTGGGAAGTCTTCGCACTCTCAACATCTTGTCAAGTGTGGAACTCCCTTCATGACACTTTTCCAAGTCTTTCTTCAAAGAAGTGACTTGGGCCTTGAGCTCTTTAATTTCCTCTACATGGTTAGAATCAACACAAGAGATAGAGTAAGTAGATGCTTCATTGTTAGAGAAACAAGGCAAGGAAAGCAATTCATCAAAAGATGTAGAAACATTATGGGAGGATGAATTACTAATACGAGCACAAGTCAATATAGCATTATTAGAAGATATTTTGCTAGTAACCACATGAGGCTCACAAGATGTTACCTTTGTAGTGATAGCCTCAAGAGCTAATTTTAGCTGGTATGGGATTCTAGAAGATCCTCATGAGAGCTAGATAGCTTTTCATGACTTTCTTCCAATTTCCCATACTTGCTAGTCATTAGCTCAAGTTGAGCCCTTAGCTCAACATTCTCCTTCAAAATAGATGCTTCACAAGATGTGGAGTTAGTAGCACAAGCATCAATTGAAATAGAAGAAGATATCTTGGCAAGCTCATTATTTAACCTAGAGTTTTCTTCAATAGATTAGCATTGCCAACAACAAATTCAACCTTTTAATTTTTAAGCACTTTATATTTTGCATGGGTATGGTCCCGTGCTTTAGTGAGATAGGCCTATTTGTTCCATTATAGAGCTCCTCAATAGATTCAAGTTTCAACTCAAGAGTAACTCGGAGCTCATACTCTTCCTCAAGAGACATAGTGAGGGATGCCTTTTTCATCAGGGCATCACTTCTTTCAATCTACCTTTCTTTTCAATGATTTTAGAGCTATAAATAGCCAAAAGCCAATATTTCACTAAAAGAAGTGGATAGCTTTACTACCTTTAGGGAGAACTAGGAAGAACCACTCACTCCTTCTCCATTAAAGAGACTTCATCCTCAAACTCTCCATAAAATATATCCTCATCCTCATCCTCATCCTCATCATCGCAAGATGTAGTGGGTTCCAAAGGTGGAGATACCTTTGAATCCCTAGCCATAAGGCACATATGAGAAATGGATGGCGATGATGAAGATATACTAGAAGCGCCATTAAGGTCCATGTCTTGTTCCACCAAAAAATGTGATTCCTCTACATTGTTAGCCACACAAGTACTAGAGGAAATGGAAGCATTGTTTTCATGAAAACAAGACATAGGAAGCATATCATCATGAGATTTAGTTGAACAACTATTACATGATATGCAAGGACTATCAACACTAGCATGTATGGAATTTTGAGTGCTAGAAGATATTAAGTCCAAAGATAGATCATCGCAATGGGATAGGGATGAAGTATAGTCAATAGCAACTTCACTATCCACAATGCAATTTCTATCACCACTCACCATATCATTACCTTGTGACAAATCACATGTTGGTGGAGTGGAGAAAAATATGAACTCATCACGGCCGGAAGTGGATGGAGAACAATCATCCTCAATAATATTGGACACATCATATATATCTTGAAGTTTTGTCCATAGCTCATGAGCGTTCCGAAAAGGCATGATTGATTCAATAACTACATCGCTCAAAATGCACAAGGGACCATTAGATACAAGAGTATCGAGATAAGAGTTTTCCTCATCCTCTAAAGATAAATCTTGAGAATCCTTTGGAGGAGGAAAATCCATATCTACAATTCTCTTAACATACTTTGGACCCATGTCCTCAAGAAAATTAAGAATGCGAATTTTCCAAGCATCATAATTTCTACCATAGAATATAAAAGCGGGATCATGTTCTATTTCTCTAAACGACATCGTACTCTCTAGGATGTAAAGCCTAAAAAAGAGAGACGAGGCTCTGATACCAATTGAACGGACAACGACGTCGCCTAGAGGGGGGGTGAATAGGCGATTAAAAATTTTCCGGTTAATGCTTACTAAATGCAGAAATAAACTAGGTGTTTAAATTAACAAGCATACAACCTAAATATTCTAGGGTAAACTAGATGAACAAACAACTTATGCTAAGCAAGACAAGTAACAAGGTGATAGCAAGATATATAACTTCAAGCTCGAAGGCTATCACAATGTAAATTGCATAAGTAAAAAGCTCGGGTATAGAAATAACCGAGGCACACTCGTTGGAGGGGTGTGAGCTCACCACGAAGGCCTACTCAACGCCACAAAGGCCTCACCCTATTTTCCGATGAACCCCGCCACAAAGGCCTAGTTCACCTTCCACTATTAGCAACCTTCAAACCCGAGGCACGCATCCACAACTCAATTGGAGGCTCTCGGTGTCACCACAATCTTGGGGCACGCATCCACAACTCAATTGGAGGCTCCCAAGAACACCACAAGTCGTCTAGGGTCCAAGACCCAAGAGTAACAAGCTCACAAACTTTCAACTTCCACGAATCCTCGTGGAGAGAGCAAACCGATGCAACCGATGCAAATGGCAAGAGCACAAGTGCTCAAATCCTTCACTCTCAAATTCCAACAAAGCAACAAATGCTTATGGGGGAATAAGAGAGGAAGAACAATGGAGGAGAAACACCAAGAACTCCAAGATCAAGATCTACTAAGTTTCCCTCACTAAGAAGTAAGATGGATTGGTGGAAATGTAGATCGAGATCTCCTCTACCTTCTCCCTCAAAGATATGCAAGAATCATAGGAGGGATTGGGAGAGAGGCAAGCTTTCCAAGGTCAACAATGGTGGGAGAGAAGGGGAAAAACGTGCTTGGAAGACTTGGGGACCAATGGGGAAGAAAGCCCCCTTAAATAGGTCCCCACAAGAAGTAGCCGTTGTGCAGGAATTTTGGGACCGGAATATCCGGTCCGAAGTGAATAATCCGGTTCAAATAATCCGGTTCACTCCAGTGCGAAAACTGGTCTGAAATCCGTCGAAACCGGAATATCCGGTATGCTCCGAAAAATCCGGTTTCCAATAATCCGGTTCATGTCAGTACCGAAAAATGGCTCAACTAGAAACTTCATAACTTTTGCGTCCGGACTCCGTTTTTGATGATCTTTGGCTCGTTGAGTTCGTAATGAAAAACTCTACAAGATCATGCAGAGAAATATCACTGCCCAACAATGGAAACTAAAACCAAATGTAGAAAGGTTTAACCTCTCTAAAAGGAACAACCGGTAAAACTTCCAACACGAAAACTCACATAACTTTTGCGAATGAATTCCGAATTAGGTGAGTCCAAATGCATTGGAAAGATAACAACAAGGAGTATCCAAATAAAAGGTGAAAATATTGATACCTCAAAGTATGGAGAAGTTACCACACATGGAAGGTGTGGGAACATTCTCAAAGACGAACGGAATATTTTCACCACCGAAAACGCAACAAAGTTTTCTTACGAAATCCGTTTTCGAGAAACCAAGGCTTGTCATGAAGATCACGACAAGCACTAAAACCCAAAGGAGAAAAAAGCCAAATAAGAACCAAGAAAGATTATATGCAAAGTATGCAAAGGTTTGAGCTCTCCATAACGATTCGATCGAGTTACTCACTTGAGAGCCCCTCTTGATAGTACGACTATCTATCCTATAACCCGGTCTCCCAAAGACACGAGACCGGTAAAATAGAAAACCTATCAAGATTATACCTTTGCCTTGAGCATTCCACTTGAGCTAGATGATGACGATCTTGACTCTCTCAAGTTGGATCTTCTTTCTTGATTGCGCTTGCGAGCACAAACTCCGCTTCATGAAGACTTGCAAGTTGCTCCCCCATACACCATTATGGGAGAGACTAGCTCCCCCATACACCATTATGGGAGAGACCCTTCGGCAAATCTTCACAAGGCCACAATCTCCAAAAGGGTGGCAAGCATCAAGCATAGGATATCTTCTAGATGCTTCACTTGAGCTTCCACGTCAAGCTAGATGACGAACACCACTTGACGACGACAAAGACCATGGTCTATATGAAATCTTCCTTTTGGTTCATTCCCATGGAAAGATATCTAACCACACATAGAGATGCGACACACACATAACATGGCTTAGTTCACAAAGCTATATTGACAAATGCTTACCATACCATGAGATACACAATCCCACTTGGTACAACTTGTAGCTTTGTGTGTTGATCGCTTGCTTGATCAACCTTGTATATTTGCTTCTCACTTCTAAAGATGATGTCTTGAAGATGATAATGAAAGATCACCTAATCCTTTTCTTCAAGACATACTAGCAATAAGCTCAACTCAAACCATGACCATTCTTCATATAAATCCATGAAAATAACAATGGCCATCAAGGAAGCTAATAGAGTTCAACACATGAACTCCATTATTTCCTATGGACAAGATCTAAAAAGATAACTCAATGCAAACATTAGTCCATAAGGATTGTCATTAATTACCAAAACCACATATGGGGGAACCATGCACTTTCAAAGTGTAGCCACTTCCCCAAATTTTTGTTTGTGAAAACTTTCACAAAACTTTGGAATTGAGTTTTAGTCATTTTTGCCTTTTCTTCTTATTAAATTTGTGGCACTTGTTTTCTTCTTCCAAAACTTACCATAATATATATGGAGGCTCCCATCAACATTGAGAAGCAATCCATGATTATCTCTTGGAATTTTGAAATATTTCTAAAATTCATTTGAATTCAAATCGGATGAAGCCAATTTGGAATGCATACCCTTTTATAAACATTTTGGCATTTTCTTATAGTTGCAAAACTATCAATTTAATTCTTGGAACTTCCTTGACAAGTATGGATGATCAATAAATAGTTTTCTTTGCGAATGGATTTGTCTGCTCTTAAGGTTTTCCAGTTCTGCTTTATTTACTTTTAGCAATTTAATATGGATGCCATGATGCATGATGGAATGCAAAAGCTCAAATTTGAATCAAATTTGGGCTGTTACAAAACTTCATCGTTGCCATCATGAAACCCTAACCTGTAACAGAGATCTGACACCATTTGTTACACGCAATAGTAAAAGAACGATAAAGGTAAGCAAGATCGAACAAACGGGGACACGAGATTTTAACGTGGAAAACCCTTCGAACAAGGAAGAGAAAAACCAGGGGCGCCAGCCAGCAATACTTTCACTATTTTGTGTGAGGCTACAAACGCGCCAGGATTTACGATATGTGGCTTATCCCAAACGGCGGCTTACACGAGGTATCATATCATAGAAACATTATGTACTTGTCAAGTTGATTATCTACTTCATTCTCGAATTATTTGAATTTTTTTAATACTTGGGACTTGTGTTTCGTAACGTAGGCATATATGTATCTACTGAATTGATCAGCAAAGGTGTTAAATTTATCGTAGCCACATCAGGTTGTCGTTCTAAATGGACAACATACATCATTATGAATCAGCTCCTGAAAGCCGCCTTCCCTCTTGTAACTCTTTGCGAAATTCGGAGGGAGCATCTTGCACAAAATGTCAGACTCAAATCTATCAAACAACTCCAAGTAGATCGACTCCATGGAGTTTATTCATGTGTTTCCAAATTCTATGACCAAGTCATCAATGCAGAAAAGTCATATTTAGATCATTCGGCTTTGACCTTTTAAAATTGCTTCCTTCTTTAGAAATCTTTTGGGTTGCTACATAATGCCTTATCTTAAGTTGGTTTTCCATCAATTCATAACTGCATTATAAATGGAACGATTTCAATTATTTAGTTATCCTGAAAGGTTTGGGAGGCAATTTAAAATTTTCCTATATCAATTTAAGGAGAGAAATAAATGCCTAAATGAAAACTTCATATAAAAAGGATTAAATAAATGCCTATATAATTATAAATGGACAAATATTTATCTATGCCTAAACTTAAATATCACCATCAGCTATGTGTAGGTCCTTAACAAAGATAAGACATAAATAACACGGTCATTCAGATAAGCATTGATGTCAAAAATTAATATTCATAAAAGTAAGCATGTCAAAATCCACATAGTTTAAGTATAAATACGAATCATGAATATACTCATCCATGAACTAGAGCAATTTTGGGAGAATATCTCACAATACCTCATTGTTACATAGAAAACATGGGCAAAGGACTATTCGGTACCAACAAGGCATTGATATGCTCGTGGTTGGTGATGTTGCTTGTCTTTTCATCTGGTAGAGAACCTTAAACCAACACATCTTTGGTTCAGATTAATAAAGGTCAATTTAATCGGTTCTTGTTGTTTTCTAATGGATGCAGAAGATATGAGATCTGATGGTTGCGAAGGTCATGATAGCACTACTTGGGATGGAAATATGTGCGTAAAACCTGGCACTTGCAATGCGGCCTGCAAGACAGAGGGCTACGATCGAGGTCGCTGCTATGCTCTGACGTTATGTAGGTGCTACAAGAACTGCACCGGTGAACGAATTCATGCTCGAGAGGAGCCATTGATATGAGTTAATGCATGGCGACTTAAATAAAAATAAATGAATTAGGCTTGATGGGGGAAATGTTCACTTGCTGCAATTTTTTGCCAGCTTTTGCTTGATTATGCTGAACACTGCTCGTAATCTATTACTCGCTCCGTTCCACAATATAAGAGATATTAGATTTTTTCCACATTCACATACATACACATGTATCTAGACATATTTTAGCGTATATGTACACTCAATTTAGAGTATATCTAGACAACATGTGAAATATCTAAAACATCTTATATTATGGAACGGAGGGAGTAGGTTTTTAAAGTCACCATACCAAATTGGTGAACACCATCAACCGACACCTCATTCTTTTCTTCTTTGCACTAGACATGAGAATCTATGTCATGTGGGATACGACCCCCTTAACAAGTATATGAAGCACCACTTACCGGAAAAGGGAAACATTATACATGAAGCCAGCCGACAAGCCTACACTACTAGGAAAAAGCCTATAGTTGCACTGGTCACCGCCGGCGCAGAATTTTTTTTAACTGCCAGCGCTACACACCGACGGCGCGCGAAATACGCCAGCGCCGACGCAAAATCCATACCACCGGCGCTTTCGCAGGCCGTCGCGCCGGCGCTAAAGCAGGGACAGGCCCCGCTAACACTTATCCCAGCACCTGGGTCCGGACACATCGGCACAAACTGCAGTGCACCCCGCGCGATAAGCACCCCCCGCTGGCTAAGCACGGAAGTACCCTCGGCGTATATGTTCACACGCATGCTGGTCGTTGGCGATGGAGGAGTGCTGCCGGCCGTGGACCCCCCGCGCGGCACGTCCGTTTTTGTCAAGAGCGCGACGGGATCACCAAGCCCCTCTGCGGCCGGCGAGCGTGGAGGAACCCACCACTCTTCAGGAGCGACAGGCTGCGCTGTCTCTGCCAGGGCTACAGAGGACGCCTCAGACGTCCTCGCTCTCTTGGGAGACTTGCATCGCGAAGGAAGATATGCGGCAAAAAAATCACCAAGGACAGGAAGGATCATCTGGAAGGAACTTACTCAGCGCTCTAGCCCCAAGCTCGCGGCACGTGTTTTCTCCCACGGGGCGTCACCCCGGCCGGCACCACCGAAGATGACCCCGAGCCTGCATTGACCCTAGAGGATCGCGGCCTCTTATCGACAACCTCGACCTCGTCAGAAGAACTAGGAGACCCCGTGTGTTCTGGAGGGGAAACAGAGGAGCTCGAATCCCCCGACGACTCGTTCTCCCCAACTTGGTCGTGACCCTCGAGGAGGCGTCTCTTTTACACACGCCTTGGAGCCTCCTTGGTGGACGCGGAATCCTCCATTTCGGAGGGGTCTACATCACTTCCCTCGAGAGGAACAACGTGATGAAGGGTTTGTCCCGTCGAGACTCCTCGCCTTCCGCCAGGAGTCCCCATCGATCAAAGCGCGACATGGCGGCAATCACAGTGTCGCGCTCTGCCTCCCCGAGGCTATTAAGAGGGGCAACCGAAGAAGGAAGGGGCGAAGGGGAGCCCTTGGTGAGGAGGGTTTGCATCATCCCCTCGAACACCCTGCCTTCGAGCAAGGTGCTGCTCAGCCACATGCTGTCCTTCGGGTCACCGCATTAGCAGATGAGGCGGCCGTGCTCCTAGAGGTGCGCCAGCCGTTGGTGAACGAACTCACGGACAAGAATGGAAGCCACGAGCCTGTGGTCACTTTGCTCCTCCAACCGCTGCACTAGGGGAGCCATGCCGGGCCATCATGAACTTCCTCAGGCCCAGCCGGCATGCTTCGCGGGCCGAGAAGTGGGAACCTCCCGAAGGTTCCCGACGGTGCGCGCATCCAAGAACATCCAGTGCTGGGTGATGTCGTCCACCTTCTTCAAAAAATCCAAGTTGGGGAACCTAGCCCCCTTCCCAAGCAGGTGCGCAACGGGTCCTCCCCGTCACACGAGGGCTGAAGAAGGAGCGAAAGAAAGCCACGGAAGGCCTAATGCCGAGGAAGGCCTCACACCAAAAGGGGAAAATCGCGAGGGTGAGAACAGAGTTGGGGTGAAGGTGCAGAGCGTGGATCTGGTACCACTCCAGAACCGCGAGGAAGAAGGTGGAGAAAAGAGGTATCAAACCCGTGAAGATGGTGTGGAAGAAGAATGCGTAAGCATTGGCTAGGAGGGCATTACGCCGCGTCGAACCGGCATAAAACAAGGTGGCCCCATGCTCATTGGTGGGGGAGGCCACCATGTGGCCCCGTGCTCATTGGTGGCTCCGTCAGTCTTTATGAACAATGGCCCACCACGACGCATGGAGCCGTTATCATTACCTCGCGAAGATCGTGGCTCACGGCCACGTGCCACAGCCTGGTCGTGTAGCAGTTGGCCCCGCGTCTTCTCGCATCCGGTGGACGCGTGTCCTCCGTGGGCCCGGGGGATACTGTCGGTCCTCTAGATACAAGGGCATCTCGGACCTGCTGTTGCGACCCAGCTCGACGTGCGACTTCGAACTCGAAGGTACCACCCGTGTCGGTAGGGTCACCCCGTGGCCAATTCTCGGAACAAGCCCACCTAAGGACAAGGCCTTCACACGGGGGTTTGCCGCACTTGCCCCGTAGAGGTGCTATACTCCGCCCCCGCTCCTCTCCAAAGGGAGTTCTCTCTCGAGAGAGGGAACTGTAAGGTCCCCCAGAACCACTATTCAAGGACACCTCTGATATGCATATATTCACGATCCCAGATCACACTAGTAGTGAACAACATATCAAGTTTGTACACATATACAATATCCATTACACGATTATAGAAACACTTACAAAAGAGACATGGTCACCTGACCAAGTACACACAACTGCCACGCAGGGCAAACACACAACACACACAGCGATATACTAAAACACACATAACGTAGTAGAGCCCAAGTCACGCCTTAACCTACAGGCTGCTGTTCAGGAGACGATCCTAGTTCGCAAGTCAATCAGCGTAGTACTCCTCCTCGTAGATCTCCTCCTAAGATTCCTTCTCGATGTCTGGCAAGTAAATACCAGGGACGAAACCAAATGAGTACATTTGAATGTACCAAGCAAGACACCCATCATGTAACTTACCCAATGCAAGTATGCTTATAAGGTGTAGTAGGTAGCCTATACATAGGGTTCACTATCTGTGATATATGAAAGACATATCATGGTTGAATTTTTTTGAAAAATCTCAGTATCTTTGTTGAAGAAGATACTTCAAAAGAAAATAATATAGTTTTCTTTCTCTTGTAGATATCACATGTACAAGAGGTTTTGTAAAACTTTGTTAAAACAAAATTTTCTCTTTGCACAACTCCTTGTAAAACAACTTCCGAATTTTCTTCATCAATACCTCAAAGGTACAAAGTTTCTCCTTTCCAACACTTCACGAGTCGAACTTCGTTTTGAAAACATTGACACAATGCTAGCTACATGGCCATTCAACTGTCCATATCCGAGGATGCGGTTATTTAGAATAGTTTGACTCTGCAGAGGTGTACACATCCATCAGATTCAGTACATCCGCCGTGAACAACCACGGACTGTAACAAAAGTATGTACATATGAGATAACTGATCCTAACGATCCACTATGTTCAAGCTAGAATATGCCTATCTCTTCAGTTGGGTTTGATCCCTGGCACCTGGTCAAACCCCGCCATGACAGGAGATTCATGGTTTCTCCCTGGCATCGAGTGTAACCCTGCCATGACAGGACCCATCTGTCGCGTCCGGAGGGAAACTTAATCCCATACTTCATGTGTCACACGTTTTATAACTTGGCGACATTCGGTTCGAGGGAGTACGTCCCCTTAGAGCAATTTCAGATAGAACACACACAAACAAAAACAAACTTCAAGTTAAGCCCCGTGCCCATGTTGAGGTAGGGTGGCAGTACGGTAAAGGTTGTCCGGCGAAGACTAGGTTTTGTGTCATTTTTGGAAAACATCTTTTTCCCAAAAATGACCACTTCAACAATCCTCCGGTGGATAAGGCTTCACCTTTCCACCGGGTTTTCCATAAAGCCTTTGTTTTGCAAAAAAAAACTATTTTTAGGGTGTCCACTTAGGGACTTATACTTTTGGTGGAATAAAAACCATATGGTGGCTATGGGCTTGGTAACACCAAGTATCAACTACTGGCATAGTAATAGTATATAATATTAATAGTAGTAGTAGTCACTCAAAAATAGTTTTTGGTAATCAAAGTTTTTGTAAAATATTCAGAAGTAAAACATGCATGATAGATAATGATAAGTGTAGTATAACAGCAAGCATCAGGATGGCTTGCCTTAAATCTCTTAGTGTCCCTTGCCTTGAAATAGCTTGAACTTAACGCACAGCTCTACAACTCCCGCTTCTTCTTCTACGTTTTCTAACGCCGCGAAAGAAATAAAAGACACACACTCAGAACTAAAGAAGGCAAATAACTAACAAAGCAATGCATGCAACAAGCAAACTTATATAGCGCAGACACTCAAAAGGTTGTCGCGAAAACTATCTGACAAACTCTCATGGTACAAATCTATCGTCAAACAAACATATGGTTGAGAAACCATATCCCACATCTTACATACCATATATGGGGTCGGTGTACCACTCTCATAATAAGATATTCAAGAAGCTAAAAATATAGCTTGTGGGCATAAAAGTGAGGCTACTAAAGTACTAACAATCAATCAAAACAATACCCATGGCAGTGGGTATTAACAACACACAAGCAATCATCACCAGACAAGTTCACTACTTAACTAATGTATAGATAACAAGATACTACTAACTACAACAACAACACTAGCACATCCATAACATAAGTACAATAATCATGCTAAGGTAAACACTCAGGCAATCTACAAACAACAAACAAACACACCACAGATGAATAAGCTAGTTAGTGACTATGCTTAAGTATACCTCCAAAGCTAAGGAATCCATCAATCATGAAATAGAAAAACAAACCAGTGGCTCAATAAAAATATGCAATCTAAAACATAAATCTCACAAGAGATAACAAAGCTAGAAAACAACATAGTGACAGGAGTGCACTAATAGCATACTAGTATGAGAAATCTACCCAGGCATGCTATAAGAAATAATTGCATTCTACAACTATAGAAGCAAACAATACTGCAAGGATGCATTACTCTAAAGAAGTAAGGTATGAAGGTAAAAGCCTACTAAAAACACACAACATCTTACACATGCTATTAAGCAAAAACACTAAAATAATCCTATGGAAACAACAACTAGCAAGAATAAACCAATTCTAATAAATCATGGTTTTCTAACAATCAATCAACAAGCAACCAAGGTACATGCTATACAACCAGTAGCTATGCACTCAATAAAGCTCAACCAAGCACTTTCAAAAATCCAAACACTCAATGAAATCTATCCACACATAATTTATAAATCACTAGGAAAATAATCTATTTGCAACCAACATTCAATTTAAGCAAAACAATAGTGAAACACTTCTTAACATGATACCCTAAGGGAATATTATTTTAACAAATGCACCACAACTAAACAGACTAGTATTCAGAAAGATATACTAAGCACTTGAATAAAATAAGTGAAACAAACAACCATTTTCCTTGGTAGAAAATATTAAACACACATATAGAAATATAAGCTACAAGCAAACAAGTGTATGGTAGGGGATTTGCATCCCTAACCAAAATGCAATGGGACCAGTGGGTTATGGGCCCACTAATACCAAGGCATTTAGAGGTCACAAAGCCTCTGGTTACACTTGACAAAAATAATATATCAAAGCAATCAATACAAGGCTATCCAAACTAGTGAAAACAAACAACAAATGCTACACATGCTTTGCTATAAATCATGGTGCAAGCTAACAGGGATACTTCCATCACATTATCAGTACTAAAATGGTACTGGACTCAACTCAACAACTTCAAAACTTAGGTGTATAAACACACAAAGTTTTGCTCACACAACTAGTCAAAAATAAATACTAGAAAACCACACAAGGATATTTCTATTTCTAATTTGATTCCAAACATGCACACACTTCCTAAGGTACTTATACTGCAAGAAAACAACCTAATAACAAGTGGTAACACATCTATACATGCTAGGAACAAAGTCTCAAACAATCAAACATTTGTTTACAAACAAATACACACATAACAAACAAAATAGATAAGATGTTGTATCTAAAAAGGCTCACCAAAAAATAATCTTTGTCTCTAAAAATTTACCCAAGCTAGGATTACATAGAGATTGTCACCAAAAAAATCATCCAATTGGATTCACCCCAAAAATCATTTTTAAACTCCTCCTAAAAATCCTAGAAAAACCTACTGGCCATTTATCAAAATGGATGGCATTTCCATTTGGTAACTCACCTTGATGTGAGGCCATATCCTAATGATAGATCTACTCACTAGCTAACCAAACAATTTGGTTTGACCAAAATGGAGACACTCACAAAAAGTTATGTCCAAAACATTTTGACAGATACTCCGTGGAAAAACAATTATCAAGACCAAAATAAAAGTGCCAACCTAGATCTACCAACTGGACATGGTTAAGAAAACATAAAAATACTATTAGGAATTTTTGTAGAAATTTATTTTCTCAAAAACTATTTTTAACATGGCAAAAGAAATCAAGCAAGTTTCTGTAAAATCCAAAAAGAAAAAGGAAAACAACACACGGGCTGGCTTATCACAAGCGCGGCCCACCAACCGGCCGAATCAGCCCACGTAGGATGGGCGCGCGCGGGGCACGGGAAAACTCTCATTCAAACGTGGCCGTTGATCTAAAGATCAACGGTCCGCGCATCTCTTCTACCTCTCCCTCTCATCCCTCTCATCCGCATGACGAGAAGGACATCGGAGGCTCAGCGGCTCCCCGTGGAAGCTCGAGGGGTGGTGGCGCGGGCTCGGGGAGGAATCTGAGGCTCGAGGGTGTCGAGGGGCACGGTGATCAAGCGCGGGCGCGGCTTCTGGCGGTGGCGTGGGAGCCGAATGCTCGCGGTGTCAGCGGGGTAGGTGAGGCTACGGGGAGTTCACCAAGGGTGGTGGAGAGGGATGGAAAGGCACGGGGGAGAGAGCACCACCTCGGGCTGCTGTGGTGACCGGTGGCGAGTTCGAGCTCGCTCGCGGAGAGCTCAAATGCTTGATTCCTCGGGTAAGAGTGAGTGCGGGGAGGGGTGTGAGCACAGTGGCAATAGGGATACGTTTGGGAGGGCTTTATCTGGCATTAGGTAAATGGCATGGGGCTCGGGTTGAGGCCAAAGAGTGGCAAGGGGGCACCCTAGGCGGTGTTCTTAACAAGCATGGCCAAGAAGTTATGCCAAGGGGCAAGGTGAGGTTTGGGGGCAGTCAACCAAGGGCCTTTGGGGTGGAGGAGAGGCAAGGTGTGGCCACAAGGGTCAAGGTATGGGAGCCCATACCTTGCCACATCAACCTTGTCCCCTCTTCTTCCTCACTTGATATCTTTCTCCCCAAGCCTTCTATAAGCAAAGAAAAGGATCCTAGGTGCAGTATGAACTATGGTCAACACTTGTGACAAAGTATCATTTACAAAATTGCAAGAAAAGGCATTTAAAACTTCTGTCCAAAATTGTATCTACCGTTGTCGCAAATATTCAGAAAATTCAGTTAACACTTAGCAATTTTTCTAAGTGTTGCAAAACAGAAGAAATGAGCAAAAAGTTTCGAATGGTTTGAGAGACCAAATGGATTCCAATTTTTTTTTCCAAGTTGTAGTTGGTTAAACATGTTTTATAATTTCAGAAAAATCTTTTGGAAACAAATTTGGAATAGCGGAAGGCTATGAAAACATAGTGGAAAAAGGAGTACTTTCTGTTTTTCTCTGTTTTCTAAAAATGCAACTTTCTGCCTTATTTTTCTTCCACAAAAACAACAAGCAAAAGATAATTTTCAATATTCCAAAAATCAAACCAAGCTTACGGATTTTTAGTCCATATAACAAGGAAAAAAATACAAGTCAAGAAAAAACAAAATGGAATATGATAGCCTAGTGAAAACAAGTGTGGAAAACAGGTACTTGGCTATATTTTCAGGGAATAGCTTCTATAGAAAACTTAAAAGAAAACTTCCATAAATCATTTTGATTTTTTTTCTTGGATCCAACAAAGATAAAACTTTATTTAAAGATGCAATAAGAATGATCCAAGTCTTGGAATAAAAATCACTCAAGTAACATCAGGGAAAACATTAGGAAAAACAATAGAATTGTTTTCAGGAAAAAGTTTGTGATGGTTTTCCAAATGGAATAAAACTTGCATTGCATATATGCTTAAGATCACGTGTCCAAGATAAAGGTTTGATACGGGATCATGTTCACTCTTCGGAGTGGACACAGTACATGAAAGAACTTTCATTCTGTCAAAATTTTCGAAATCCTTGTCAAGGATCGTGATGTTACTTCACAACACAAAGATGAGTGACCAAAAGATGTTTGAATACCATAACAGAGAAAGAATTTCTTGGTCACGCCATAAGGATGAGTAACCAACAGGGAGTATAGCACCGAAAAAATAAGGAGTCTCTTTCATATTGTGTATTTGGACGTAGCAATACGTTCACCACGTGGTTAAGACTCCAGGGCTTTAGTGACCGTCAAACTCACACAACATGTGAGTTGATTATAACTTCAAGAATAATCAGCAGAAAAGGAGAATTGTTTAGCGATGGTTAAAGGTCACCCTAAGATGTTTCTCGTGCTGAATTTGTTTCCAGTGGAAGAGAGGTCTGGAGGGTTGATAGAGAGACATTGAACTAATCAACTTCCAAGTTCTCCTAGATGTTCTAGATACCGATATCAAGATTACGTTAAGCCTTCAATAGATCATCGAGTGAAGGTTGAACTTCAGATTAGAAGAACCGTGAGGCAACTTCTAAAATAAGTCGCACAAGAATCCTCACGACGAGTGGTTGTTCTTTTTAATTCAAAGCGTTATGACATTAGGCCTTCCGGCTAATTGTGTCAACCACAACATGAACCATGCCGGATTTTCAAAAGGACCTAAATCGAAACCCTTGAGGAAACACCAACCATTGTTTGTTCTTGAGATTCAGATGTGGTTATTGGATTGATAACTCAGACTCGGTATGTTTGATCAAGGAGGTTGCACCGGTTACCAACGAGTTACATTTACTAGATTCTCAATATATTTACTACGATGCCACGCTCAAGAAGTTGAGCGAGATTGAAAAACTCATGTATTAGCAACTTGCGAAAGACGGTTGCACCTACATGGATAACTTGAAAAGGAACACATCGGAGTCCTTGTTAGGAAGACGATTAAGAAGATAAGAAGTTTTTAAACATCTTCTCTTTCTCGAACCATCAGTCAGTGGATGGGTGTGAATGCAAACTTCTTCAAATAAATGGAGGTAAAAACCTACCATCTCAAGTCCACACATGCCTGAACAACTTGAGGTTACTCCCGAGGGAACAAGAAAACTCTACTCGGATCCATGGCGACAACTTTCACCATAAGCACACAAACCAGAGTAAATCACTTCAAACATCCAGAACACAAAATTCATGATGACACAAGGATGGTTTTCTAAAATTTCCAACATTAGTGCCAATTGTTCAAAATGAACGTCTTACAACTTGGAGAAAACAAGAATGTCATAGATGGGCTCAACAACACCTTTGTCAAAATACTCCAAGAAGAGGGATTCACATGATATAGAAACGAGGCAAAGTATTGGTCAGATTAAAGGACATGA